>OZ001258.1:26688575-28122608 GCA_963924015.1 Macrophya annulata | reverse complement strand
GTTCTTATTCTTAAGGCAAAACGAATTTACTTGTATAACATTTTGATAAGGCATACAGTACTGTGCAGATCTTTTTGCTGATCAATTATTGATATTAGTTAATCTTAGGTAATTTTGCTTAACCGCAACTATATCTCTTTATTTATTTCGTTCGTTTGAAAAGAAAAAAAAAAAAAACTAGGTTTGTCATAACTGTAAATGATTTCGAGCATGATAAAATCTAATGAGATGATTTTTTTCAGGTGGCCGAAAATGGTACCAAAATTTTTACCGAATGTAGCTGCATCAAGCCTAAGGTATCGCAGATACTGGACCAACCCAACGTTACAATATTCTCAGAAACGATGCCTTTAGAAACGACTACGAAAACTACTGGACTCCCAACTTGGGGTACTGCACTTCCTGGCTCTTGTTCTGTGGACTGTGTAGACAAGTTCTACATCTTCTTGGCGGTTGTGTGCCTATTGAAGTTCAGTGGAGCTACCGGAGGAGCATCAAACTTCCTCGTTTCTGTGAGATGCGTTGAAGAGAAGGACAAAACAGTAGCCATGGGATTTGGGCTGACCATTATGAGCCTTTTCGCGTTTATACCGTCACCTATACTATTTGGTTATATTATGGGTACGCCTCGTTTTGCTATCCACTACTCTTCACCATGAAAATTTTTTATTGCATCAAAATCCCCTGTTTCACAATATTACTACTTCATTCCATCATTCAGCAATTATCTAACATAGTGTGATTTTGAAACCCAAATATCGAACGGTAATGCGACTTTTATCATATCTCATTCCACATATGAAAGTATTAATAAATGTCTTGTAAAGTAAATTTAACAGTCTGACATTGAGTCAGGAACTATAAATCCCTGTACCATTTTCTTGCAAGCTTGGTACCAGAAAAAGTATTATGGATTCGTCATCAGTTGTTTGTTGAGTAGAGTAATTTTTTCATAATCACCCGAAAATTTTACTTGTAATTATTCCAATTCTCAGTTCATTTCGGGAACGTTGTATTTATCTATCGGTAACTATGAAGTTCCTCTACGTCTGTAATTACGGGTTAATTTTCGACGAAGCAATTCACATTGATTGCTAATGTGAAACCAACAATCTGACTTCTTGGTTATTACCAAGAAGGCAGACGTTATCCCATACCTTTATAATTAGATAAAAAATTTCAAAAACTGATTGAATAATTTCTCCATCTTTCACAGATAGTACCTGCCTCGTCTGGGGTAAAACGTGTTCCGGAACTGGAAACTGTTGGCTTTACAACGGAGAAGCTCTAAGATATTTGTTGAACTTTACTGCTGCAAGTAAGTAAAATTTTTAGGATTGTAAAATTCCCTATTTGAAATTACATAAAGTTTAAATTAAATGTTGGATGTTTAATTAAATTTGTCTGGATTTTCGGTAAGGCTTCGTAACAATTGGCACAATATTTGACGTCGGAGTATGGTATTTCGTCAAGGACGTCAAGATTTTCGATGAAGAGATCGAACTGGAAAATATCGCTGAGGACACCACAGACGCAATGTGAAAAAACTGTCGCAAGATAAATAAGAATTAATCATAAATAAAAAAACTTTCCAAGTACCTTAAGCATCTCCTTAGATATTTATAATTAAATTATATAAGTACGAGCATTCTGTCGGTCGAATACCGAACACATATTTTTTCTACAAATATCGGTGTCATTATTATCCTATAATATAATTCATAAAATGTGTAGAAAAGACTCGGCTGATGGCGAAAAAAGCATGCTAGCATATAATCTGGATTTATCAGACTGTCTTACTGCAGATTTTTTATTTATAAACCGTGCAGATGTTTTAACTAATCGAAATATATCTCATGTGATTGATTAATCTTCAAAAAATTGACCGAATGTCGTAGTTTATATCGTAGAAAATTTGAAACTATCAAATAATTTGAACAGTATGAGTTATTGAACATAATCATTGATTGTAATTTGTGAAGAATGGATAATTGACAGGTTAATGTAACATTTATCTGTCATAGCACATGAAAATTTTAGATTCATTGCATTCCAAGTATGCGCATAGAAGCCAGTTGACAAAGTATACTCATACAACGAAATTTCTCAACTTTCCGAAAACCTGACGAGATCGTAGCTCTAATCAAAAAAGAAAACCAAAAAAACAACAAAATAAAAACAAATTTATAAATATTGTATGATACGAGCGTAGGGTTAGGTAAGTTACAGATTTATAACACCTTAGTATATCAGAGTTTTATTGAATAAATATATAAAATACTATATTTCCTTGTACTGTATAGTGACGTCCTAATTGTGCATGTAGATTTATTCTATATTTAAAAATCGGTTATCAACGGTGGTAGTTTTCTTCCACTTGGTGAAGTCGCCGGGCTAATTGCTTTGTCAAGATTTTCACGAGACCTTGATACTATTTTGTCAATTACTGGACCACCAATCTTGTCATCTGTTTCAGAAAATTGCAAACTACTGATACCAGATGAGGTGGTACTTTGGGGTGGAGGACTGCTAGGCAAAGGAGGCACTTCCGGTTCGGCTACAATATCCTCTATTTTATATTCCTCATTATTTAACGGACTCTTTGGACTCTCTGGATCGACCTGTTCCTCAGGGGTAGGAATTTTGTCCAGATTATCCTGACTCATGTGTAATTGAAATTTATCCTGCGTTGACTGAATACTTTGAATTTTTATCACCGGACTGGTAGGACTCACCGGTTCATCATCCGAATCTAAAGTCGGTATTCCAACTTCATTAAAGTCACCGGTCATCCGATACGGCTCCCATTTATTCGAGGTATCGCCTCCGACTTTACCTGGCTTCGAAGCCGTCTTTGGCGCGTACTCGAAGCTGTCGGTTTTTGAAAAACCATCATCACTGTCATTCCGTGAATCAAACTCCTTGACACGCTCCTGTACAGGGCTCAACGAGTTTACATTTTGCGACGATCTGCTCGGCCGAGATCTTCGCCAATCTCTGTAGGTAGTATCTTCATCGTCTGGAGTTACCGGTTTAGGAAAAGAAGCTATCCCGATATTGTTTAGCACTGGATCAAAATCTCTGCTTACTACATTCTTCCTAGTCCTTGGACCAGTGCTATTCAAATCACTTTCTAGATCCGAATCCAATTCCAAAGGTTGGTAAACAATCTCAGTACTTCGCTTCCGCTTTTCCGGAACAGATTCGTCGTCAGTTGATGAGTCCAATTCATCTTCAGTTTCTGCGATCATTCGATTAGAACTCGGTACCGCGATTGCGGCGGGAATGCTGTCATTTGATCTTTGATTTCCTGGACCTAGGGGTCCGAACTTAAGCGGAGCAGTTTTTTGTTCTGATTCTGTCGCTACCTGGGCTTCATTCTCAGGTGGTGATGCAGCAGGATGTACGGTTATGACAGCTTGAACATTCGCTGGATTCTCGTCAGGATTTTCATCGACGTTATCACCTGGTTAAAAATAAATAAAATTAGTTTGCCTAGTGAAAAAAAGAAGTTAAGAAGTTTCAAAAAGTTAATTAAAGCCATTGCAGCAGTGTATCCATTATATAGATTAGTTATCTTGATTTATTTGTGTTCAGCGTTATAATCATTAGGTATTTGTAATCCGAGACTTACTGGACTTCGCGACAGTAGATTGTAGATTTCCTGCCAGTAATGGAGCAATCTGAATATCCTTGAGCTCAGTATCTTCGGGTAAGTCGATCTCAGGGTATCCATAGAGTCTTAAATTTTTGGCAAAAACCCATACGAGGAACTGAAAGATCGCACCGATGAACGTAATCGCTGCTGATAAGTAGCACAAATAGTCACCGAGAGTTTGAGTATCGTAAAGGTGACAAATTAATTCGTCAGTTCCCCAATGCCAGCATGTTTTGCCCACAATCCTTTCGTACAAAATTTTTCCTGGGATATACACAAAGAAGGCAATCCATGTCATGTGGAAGCCTATGCTCAAGGCTTTGTCTTGGGGAAGTATACTCCTGAAGATGAGGATGATGTTGCCAACTGCTGCTGACGCCAGGAATGCCGAAATCAGAACGGAACTTATCTGATGACAGAGGGTTTAAGTGCCATGAATATGATTGTTCACTGAGAGAAAGTCATTAAGTGTGGTACACTTACCTGAAAGATTATCCAGCCCATGTGACAACTCCATGAACTGCAGGGTCCGTCTATAGCTACGGTGTTACCTAACCCCAACATTTCCTGAACGCAGCTACATTCTTGATAAAGCTTTGTACCATTCACAATCTCAACAGCCGTACACCCTGCATGACAGGCGCTATAAAATGTGAACTTTCCTTGTTGGTCGCAAACAGGACGAAAATCAGCGTCACGAGAACATCGACAATCCTTGTTGCAATATTTTAGAAGAACTAATCTGAAGAGCGAACATTATTAATAAAAGTATCATTTAATAGTACGCAAGCCAAGTCATTGATGACGTTCTGTATAAATAAGCTAAAGCCATCTTACGAATTTCGGTGTGTTCCGACTATGGATGGTTTTTCACATGTGGCAAAGGCTAAGGCCAGGAATATTGTGGCTACTTTGGCCAAGGCCATAACGTTGTAACCTGCCACGTACGAGGACCGAGGCTTGGCCTTGACTATAACTATGCCGGTAAGGATCACCGTCAACCCCACCACGATCGGCTTCACAATATCTTGGCAGGAGTAACAATATAGAATTGTTATAATACAGTGTAGTATAAGTATAAGTAAGTGCATCACTTTTATCAATATGTTAGGAAAAAATAATTGAAAATCTGAAATAAAAGCTCACTCGCGACTAATCTGGATGTCCAGGGGTCGCCAAATCCTAGGTACATTCCGTTGGGTTTCGGAATATAATATCTAGACTCAAGGAATATGTTTTCGTGGTCCATGAAGTTGACAACTGCCGTCATAGCAAACATAGACGCTATCACGTTGAATATTATTATTTTATTATCAAATATCCTTGCCACCGATGAAATGAAAGCAGTACTGCCAATTTGTTGATGATAAGACTTGAAACTGCTGCGTCTTGATCCGTGAGCGCTATCCAGTATGGATGCAGCGGCCTGTTCAACGACCTAAAGAAGCCGCAAGACCATACTTAATTATTCAAAAGGAATCGGTACAATCTTTGTCGAATTGTATTGATTTTGGATTTTTAATAGTGAAAACACTTGAAGTGATATTGTGGATTTTGAAGTGATAAATAATATTTTAACACTGTTCAGTGATCATACCTCAGAAGGCAATCTTCTGGGTAACATGGCCATTATCATAGCAGGAACAAATAAGTTAAATCCCAGAAGTGGCCAGCCTAACCACCATGCTCCAATTTGTTCCTGGTAGGATTCTACCACGTTGAAGTTGTCAGCGTCTAGCCTAAGTACGTTAATCGTTAATTAATTCCACAATTACTTTCCCTCACGATAGAGTAGCCACAAAATTGTGCAATTAGGAAAGGATAACTTCATTATTCAGAGCATACAGACTGTTGTGCATACACGTCATACCTTGACATATGCTTTTCTGAATTCCACGATCAAATATTAAATATTAAATATCTTTTCATTTTTATAATAATATTCTGATTTTTGATGGCTTACCTAAGGCATGCCCACGCCAACAAGTAGCCTAGTAGTATCCCAAAGAATTTCGCGGATAGAATGCAACTAATATAAAAAGCGACACTTTTTTTCTTTGTGTTGTCGTCTATGTAAGAAAGTGTCAATGCATAATAGGCAACGTTTCCAATTCCAGCAATAATTTGGATTACAATTATTAATGCCAGAGTCAAATAGCTGGAGTTTCCCTCCTTGATGACTAACATCGACAATCCTGGAGAACACACGTCTGGACTATCATCTGAAAAGACGAAATACAAGATATATTTTAACCATGATACAAAAATTGGTCAAATACGTTTGACTTTCAAAGGTAATATACACTTTCTGATAACAGAGGCGTTCAATTTTATAATCATTCTAGATCCAGAATTCTGAGAATCAATTTCATGGAGGCAATACGTACCGGCATACAAAGATGCGTGAGTGATATTTATTGACTCTTCTATGATTTTTACACTGCTCGTTATGTGCGGGATGATCATTGAAAGATAACCAATAGCTTGCAGCATCACTAAAGCCCCGGTCCAGGCAGCCCTGTGAATTCTATCACCCCAATAAGCGATCAGCAAGCCACAAAACAACGGGGTTATTTCAGGAAGAACAGTGATCCATTCTGAAAATGAAAAAAAATTATTTTTATGAATCGGTTTGTAAAGATGACGTAACATAAATCGTACAGCATTTCATTGATAAACTGTTCTGTCCATAACGTCACTTTTCCCGGAATCAAATATCAGAAAATCGCCTGCGATTGATCAAATTTGTTCCGAATTTATTGGAAACGTATACCTGCAGGTGGCTATTTGTGATTTTTTTTCGTTTTTTTTTTATACTTACGCATCATGTACGGATTGAAGTGAAACCTTCTCGCTATGGTAGGACCAGTAACAAATAAATATGCTTGGGCAGCAGCCTGTATAATTCCTATGGTGGCAACGAGACTCACAAAGAGACCTCGCGTTGCAAACCTGGCTAATTTAGGGCAGGGCATCTGTCCACAACCACAATCAATAGATTCACGTGGAATCGGATTCGCAGGGCCCGACAAACCGCCCTCAACCTCCGACCTCATTACCCCCTGGGGTCCGATCGGCATTTTGATTCCTAAAAAAAATAAGCTTCAGTTAGTAGAATTAACACTTGAAGAATTCAAAGCTCGAAACCAATCAACCAATTTTTATCAAACTGACTATCTACTGCGTTATGAAAATAAAAAAACAGGTGCTTACTCACCTCAGCTATCAACAGACTTCAATATTGAAGAATACTCCACTTATGAAAAAACTGGCTGTAGAAAATTACGTTTCACGTACAATATGGTCATGAACACTGGCGTTTTACATTTTAAAACAATACATTTTCATTAAACTTTTTCACCAGGGAATCAAGCAAAGGTTCAACCAGTCTCGTTGTAGCTTCTAGGCGCGGTGATTCCAGTCCACGTGTTATCTTCGCGTAGATACGGCAACAGATATCTCTTGATAAAATTCCGTGACACATACGCGGTGTACAAGTATATACATATATATAAAAATATGTATAGGCCATGTGTAACACTCGCTAAAAGGGCACACAAGTCTTTTGAAAAATAAGAATAGCAATTTTCCGAAAAAAAACAAAAAAAAAAATAAATGATCAACAATCAAAAAAAATCGGAAAATTAACACGCGTCTAGTACCATTTTATAAATCAACACACCTTCGAAATTATATGTAATATACACAGCGTCATACGTGCGCAGAATTTAATCTCAGCTTATACACGGCGTTGATGACTAATCTTTCTTAACCCAAAGATGTTTCATTTAATTTAAACGTGTGTCATGAAATAACAGGAATCTTATATCAATTGACGTACAGACCGAAAGTACATTATTGAATGCGAAGTGTGTAGCCATTTTGTATACTTTATAATAGTGTCGAATATAGTCAGTCATCATAAAACTTGAAAAAAAGAACAACCGTAGGTATATTCATAATCAAATATTTTTTAGTACTGAAATCTTCGACCAAATTGTTAAAACTGCGATACCTCGATTATACTTGGATATCAGTGACGTATCTGACGTTCATGGTAAATTATCATACTTCCTGTTATTAATTAGCAACATGTATACAACGATGTCATTAAAAGCGATCAATTGTGGATTACATTTCTTATAAAAAAAAAATCAGGAAACCGGTTGACCTGTGGGCCAACCCGAAAACTTCCCGCTGTGTTAAATACGTTACAATTAATTCATACTATTGTGTTTATAATAAATTAAAGAAGGTTATAAGTATAATTAGTCTTCCGTATACAAATCTTTTTTTCTTCAATTTCTATTCTTCGAATAACTTTGAAACTACTCGACCGATCGATTCCAAAATCTAATCAGATCTAAGTCTTGATGAACCCTTTCGATCGCCGCAACAATCATTCAAATCCGTTAATTCGTTTCAAAGGTATCGTACGACAAAAAGAAAAATTTTTGTCGTACGATATCTTCTAAACCAATCGTACGAATTTGACAAATCTTGCGGCGATCGAAAGGGCTATCCAAGACCTAAGTCTGATTAAGTTTTGAGATTAATCGCATGAACAGTTTAGGAGCTATGCGCTAAAAACATGAAAAAAAAATTGTTTTTTAATTTTTATTTCTCAAATAACTTTGAAACTACTTGACCGATCGACTCCAAAATCTGATCAGATCTAAGTCTTGATAGACCGTATAGATAGACGCTGCAGTTCGTGTTGGATATCGCATTCATTTGCCGATCGTTGTGATATTGGAAGCGAAAATCGGAGTGCCTAATTTAGAAATTTTTCGTTTTTAACTCGGGCATAGCGTTATCGTAAAAGTCTTTCTAAGTCGGTGTTGTAAGAAAATGACGGATGCCAATTAGCATATGAAAGCCTTTGAAGAGGCAGAGGGCAGCTCGGGGCAGCACTTGGCAGGGCGATCACGTTTTTGAATATTAAGGGCGGGATTACACGTAGGGCTTAAGGCGCAAAATTTAGTCCGGCAGAACCTGGAAAAAATCACCCTTAAGACCCCTCGCAGAGCCCCAACGAACTCCACCACCTTTGCCACCCGCTACGGGAATCACCACCCCCAGAAGCATAACACTTATAGGTGACGAAAGCAGCCCAGAAATATCTGCTTCATTTGCATACGTATTTACACATACATACTAAAAGCCAAAATTTTTGCAGTATGACATTAACCGAAATTTAGTTTCATCCTGACTCTAAACAAATTGTTTTTTTTTTTCTTTTTTTATTTTCAAAAATTTCAAATGATTGTCATCAGTTTAGTAGAACAGCACGAGCTGTTACTCCTAGACTCTTTTATCCAGTTTCTATAATAATTGACGATAAGCCTAATTTATATTTTGGAATAAGAAAAATTGGTATCCAAAATTTTTGCAGCAAAACACGTGACTCAATTTATCGCTGATGGGTAGATACCTAATTATGTTCTCATACATGGATATAAAAGCTTCGTTAAAATAAACTGGTAGAGTTGACTCCTGCTCTTCATTGAATTGAAAATTGCCAGTACCTTGACATCAGACCGCCGCGGCGTACGTTGCTGTACGAGTCGTCAAAGTATTCGGATGCATCATTTTGAGGACGTATAGAAGACTCGAATAGGAGAACGGACGGGCACAAGGACAGACTGTTAGCAGTAGAACGAGAGTGGCAGGATGGCTCGGGACGGGTTTTCCATTAACGGAGTGAGTGACCGCCGCGAAGCTTTTCTTTGATGTCAGCTAATTTACTAATAACATTGGCGGCCAGTCCAACCTCTAAATATTTGTATCGCCCACATATTGACTTGACCTCAAGTAATTAAGCCGTAGGTAAGTTTATTCAATTATTTTACAATTAGTCAGCTTGGGTCTGCCTGTTTATTTAACTTTATGGCCATTTCGAGTCTCCTGCTTTTTCAAAAACAAACTTGCGGCGTTTTAGATTTTAGAATTTGTAATACAAGGTGGACGGCGTTGTCTATAAATCGTTGAATAAATCTCCGTGAAAATCCGTGCTCAAAATGGAATCGAAAGATTCGCGATCGCTCAGTTTCTATACCGGAGTGGGTCCAGGCGCCGCGATGGGGGATGGGGGCGTCGCGACGCTCGGGGGAATCTTAGCAGGGATTACATGGAATTAAGTCAGGGCCGGGTCGCTCGTGCCCCCGTAACACTTAATTTTTCCCTCGATTTTTTAATCTCCCAGTAAATATCTGGCCCTACCTCATCGCCCGCAACCCCCTTAGACCCCGTTCGCCCTCTTTTCCCGTTCCTCACCGTCGCCGTCAAAGAAGAACCCATTTAAAAACCTCATCAATGCTTAAGCCTCTGTGCTCCGGTAGGAACTAATCCCCCCTATTTTACCGGCAGCAGCACCCGGTTGCTTTTAAAAGTAAGACTGCTTTTATTAGTAGATACAACACTTTTATTTTCGAAAAGGAACAATTCCTCCTACCGTATACCTAATTGGCAATCTTCTGGGTCCCCGTATACCTACCTACCTTACCGTGCCGAATGTCCTCTCCGACTCGAACTTAATTAATGGGTTAAAATCATACCGAAGCCAAGAGTAAATTGAAACGAATATCCCATTCAGCGATCTACCGTTTCCCTAATTAATTCATTACACACTGATCTACGATACAAATGTCTAGTTACAATTTTCGAACAATATATCCAGATCAAATACCTCTACTCGTTTAAGTAATAATCAACCGTATTCACTATATCTATATCTAGATTTTAGGTAAACGCATAAACGACCGCACCCGCGACAGCCATGAAACCACAAGCCAATTTAAATCTGTCCGCATGATGATGATGCACTCGAGGATATACGTTATTTTTTTTATCTGCCCATGTATTAACCGAGCCTATATGTCACGTATGGATACGATATGTGGTTAAAACTGTTAATTATTTGAAGGGTGTTTGATTTACGGGAGAATCTCGAGTGTTGGGCTAACAGTAATAATGAAATTAATCTACCCCCGAATACTGGTCGTCCTGCAGAAGGCTCCGACTACCAGCTCGTGCCTGGTGAGTAGGGTCCACTTGCAGGTCACGAAATATTAGTACAGACAAAATTCGAGATTAATATACATGTTTCAAGGGATTTTCCAGAATTAATTAATACGTTTGTAGAAGATATGGGTAAGACGTGTTGTTCACAGTGAACATTCCTCGTTAAAAATGATCTGCATAAGCTGAATAAAATAAAAATGAACCAATAGCGATATGGTGATCAACGCGAATATCCCATAACCACACCAAAGTTAGCAGAATTATAAAATTTTTCTCCTAAAGACCGTGTACTTAGCATTACAATGGTTTCTCCCGTGAAACCCTGGTCTCTTGCCACCCCTTCGTGAACTGGAGCTATAGCGTCGCCGCCACCCCCCTGTCGACGTCCGTCCCCTTCAATTCAACGAAAAGCTCCAACGACGCCGGATTACAACTCTTTTATGAATCGCAGATCTTGATGAATTGTCTCTACGATTTCTTATTCTTTGCGCGTTGAAGCTTGCGGTGAAATTACCATTATAGAAGTAAAAAACGATATACATATAATAGCCGTTTAATACTGAAAGAAACTTGATGTGTTAAATAAATACCACATACATATATCATCGATCTGAAATGAGAGCATCAGTTTTCCAATTTTTAACTTTTGATCGTGCTCTTTCGAAATCTATTCGTAAATTCGCATAAATCGGAATGTGTGAATGATAGGTACCTTGAAACTTGTGTAAGCTGTGTTAAAATCACAAAGAAGCTTAAAATCTGATAAGTACCGGTAATTTTTGTGGCAAAAATTTTTCTGAGAATAAACAAGTGCCAAATTAAGTTCAAAGGATCGACCAGACGATGACTAGCCGAGGTATTTTTCTTAAGGAAATATTTTTCCTTTCAATTTTATCTCCTCTTTTTTTTCTACCCCGTAATTTTATTTCATTTTACAAATAGAAGTAAGAGTTTTGAAAATCAACACGGTACTCGCACAGATCAAAAGCAACGGTATCGATAATTGATAGAAATCTTTCCCACCCCCACTCAGTACTGTCGAACGTCGTTTGAGGATTACACGTTTTCTCCGGCTGCGATGAAAAACATTTGATATTTATTTTGTCTCTTGAACTGGGACTGGCTGAAGGGGGAAAAAGAAGGAGCCTTACCTTACACTGTATCTTTGCTTTACGCTTTACTTTTATTTATCTCTGCAAAAGGCTGAATTCACCCTCGATATACCTACCTATACAGAGTAGGTATACAGCACATAGACGTCGAGGTAGGCAGCCAGGCGGGCGATCCTCTTGTATCGACTGATCACAGGTATTGAAATTCGCCATTATTTTTATTCCATTTAAGCTGTTTTCGCTATTCATAAAATTATTAAAAAATAAAAAAAAAAAAAAAATTAAAAATGATTCATAAAAATCAGCTGTATAATATGGCTGCAAATTAAAGTGATTGATAATGTGTTTATATACGTGAGCGTGTCGTTTTCATAAAGCTAAAACAAAAGATTGGAACGTAATCGTTTTCGAAACACGCTCCGTTGCCAACAAAATTATTCCAATTAAAATATCGTATTAATCACGCGACTGTCATCAGTTGAAATTTTCCAGTCAAACGAGTAAAAACGAGAAAATTAATTCGAGGAGTGCCGGCTTCCAAGGATATGAAAAATTGGGTAAAACTCGAACGGGCAATTGTCTCGGAGGAGGCAAAAAGAAAAATCTAAAAAACACTCTCGTAAAAACAGTCAACGTCGAATCAAAAAACGCGAATCTTCTTTTCTTTCGTTAATTTAAAGCAAGGAAAACAGAGAGCTATAGAAACTAATTACGTATGTGCGGTTAACTGGATGCGTTAATGACGACTAAACGTCAGAGAAGCCTGATGGCAGGTTGGAAAAAGAATACATAGAAGCACTAGGCAAAAGAGCGAAGAAAAGATAAGAAAAAAGGCAAAAACAAAAAACAGAAAAACGAAAACGAAGAGATGGGGTTAACTCGAAATTGTTTTGTTAAATGACCCGCGAGTAACAATCCAGGGTCCTTAAGCCCCGCGGCTCATTCCATTCTGCTTCTCTTCGCTCCCGTCTTAATTCTTAGCTTTATTCTCTCTAAGACTCTCTCTTAATTTCTTATTTCTTCGTCCCTCACCGCGCCCCTTTCCCTGACCCCACCTCAACCCCACAGCACCCTCCCAACCCTTCGCGGCCTTCGCTGTTCTCCATCGCAATTTATACGCGAAGCCATGAGGCCACTGAATGCCAGGCTTACGTTGCAGACAATGCTTCGCTTTCAGACCTCGGCTTCGAGAATCTTCTTTCGTATTACGATGACTTAATTCTTTAAACGTGTCTTGCAGCGGACCAGCCGCCTTTCTCCACATCCCCAAGTCTCCGTTTCAAATTTTTTCGATAAACGCTGATCGATATACCTTTAATATCTCGGTTATATATCACAGAATATAGGTACGCGTTAAGTACGTCAATAAAGGTCGAATTTCGCTACTATCTTAAAGAATTGAACGCAAGGGAGGTATGAAGGTGAAAGCGAACAGCCAAAATACCCGTGTAGGTATGTCTAATTGGGAAAGTTGCGGGCAAGACGGTCTCAGGGTTGATTCTATAGGATCGGTTTTCCTCGCTTGAAATTCTGGTACATACAATTCTATATGCCCAATGGCCAGTATTATAATGACCACTTTGAGAAACCGAACTAACAATAAGCCAGTTTCAAGGGACCTGAGCTGATTCTCTCTAAGGAGTGTTAAAGTCAAAGACTGCCCATCAATAGACCATTAGGCAATAAAATAGCCACGAATCTGTGACTTACATCTAAACGTGTAATTCTCTAGCCTTCAATTTGCAAATACACAGTTGCGGCAATCGAGAAGAATTCAAGTAGGTATCTAATACCGCAAACGAGTAGGTAAATTAAATTTTCGGTTTTCTATACGCGTGTATGGACTATTACGCATTAAGGGACTGAGGGTAAGAGTTTAGATGCAATATATAGTACCATCATCATAGCATGGGTGAAATACAGTACTGCAGTGTAATACCGACACAGTGTACTTACAGTGGCAATGGTGTATAGCTGGTATGGCATAATAATTCAGAAATTTGCATGTACGCGGGCTAACTCTTCAAGTAGGTTATCTATGCTTGAAGTTTTCTCCGTGATATATACCTATCTAGAACCGAGCTAAAATACCACGTGCAGAACTTACGGAAGGCTTGGTACACAGTATAACATGCATCCTAATATATGGTAGAAGGGAAGACATTATCTTTCAAATTAGAATAACTCCTCCGTGCTGAGAACTCAGGTGGTATAAGGTATAGGTATAAGGTAGGTAGGTAGGTAGGTAGGTATGCTGCAACTTGCAGTAATTTTACTTTACTCCCCTTTATATTATTATAACGGCAATTTATGAAATATTTTCCGAGCTTTTAACAAAATCTATAATCAACTCTTTCGATGCAGTATATCATATACCTATAGTATATAGGGTACACACCTTTTCCATTTGTACAATACATCTGCCTACGTATGTATTATATACAGGCGACAAATTGAGTAGGCTATATTAGATGCTAATTAACAACGTAAACTTAATTGAGTTTGGGACACAGACAGCCGGGGGCCGGCTCCGCTCTTTGCAGGACACAAAGCTAACTAACTGAATTTTCTTGAGAAGCGTCCATCAAAGATATTCCTACCAACTGCGCATCTATATAAGGGGGTGTCTCTCCGGTAACTATAGGTAGACGTCGTCGACCCAACGCCGAACCGCGTTGACATCGCGCCGCGACGTCTATACCTCGACGGCTGAACGTATCCACGATGTATACAGGGTGTTCGCGATAAGTAATTGACTTACGGCTCTATTGAGTTAACCCTTGCTTCTGCCGTGCCTCGCCACTTAGCTTCTCGAATCCTCCCCTGCCCCTTTTTACCCCAAACCCTCCCCCCTCCCCCTTTTCCCCCCTCACGAAAGCCCTACGCTACGGTACTGTATATTATGACGAGCGTCGGGACGTCCGCGAGTTTCGTTTCAACCTAAAACCATCTCTCTGATGCGCATACTGGCACGCGTCAGCGTCATAGAGCGCAAAGTCGCGCCCGAAAGTCCGATATTGTGAACGCTAGTGTCGTATGGATTGCGGTACGTACGGAGAAGTCGTTTCGCGAGTATATCAGCTTCAACCGATTGGTAAACTGAATTAGAAAATTTTTCAATAATTTTATTTCATTGCGGAAGTTTTTTTATTTCTTATTCTTCTTTTATTTTTAACCATCCGATTTGTGCAAAATAAATTTTCAAATATTATAATACAGTAAAGGCAAGTAATTGATTGAATTTCGAACGTATTTACTCATCCGGAAATTTGACCGACGTCTCCTTCTAACTGCTTACACCCTTGTACATGGTCAGAAATTTAGTATGATAAAGGCTATCATCTCCAAAGGCTAACTCAACTCTCACACAGCGATGATCTAAGCAGCTTGACGAATAGTTCCGTATCCCAAGTAGATATACACAATTATCTACACATACTGACGTCTGCATCCCCAGGAACCCCAGGACGAAGGGTTCTAATCCAAATTTCAAAACCTCAAATTTGCCTTTGAGTCTCTGCCGGCCACCCTCCTCGTCTCACTTCCTAACAGAGTTCATTTCCGAACACGTGGAGGACATATGTATGTTGGTATACGTTTCCTACTCGACGACATATTCGTAGAACATGCAGATAATTCCCTGTGCTACTCGCTCTATCTCTTCCTCAAAGGCTCGGGGATTATACGAAGCAGCTCTCAGTTTGACGGAGTTACAACCTGGATGGTAGGTAGGTAATATCGTGAGTTTCGAGTTCGAGTAAAGTATTAAAATTTACTTTGCTATATACAGCCGGTTACAAAGCTCCCAATGTTTGGAACAAGACAATTATTAGCTGCAGATTCCACAATGTGTAAATTTTCTCGATAATTTTAACCTGATTAATCGTATCAGAAAATACCGAAAATCGAAGATTTAGGTTTTATTAATCTAAATACAGCTTTCGTTGATCATAAAATATTCAGCTCAAAGGATCGTCTTCTAATTCCTGCAATATTCGTTTTCAGTACGTATATATCAATTTGGATAACGTGATCAATTCAGATATATCCAACGGATAGATCGCATGAAATGAAAAGTTCGAGAAATATATATGCTAATCTATGGATTTAAATAAGAGCAAATCATTTCTCTGAGTGTATTATAACTGCAGATAATGGCTTTTCTCAGTTTTCAAAGATCCATATCGTCGAATATAACAAATCCACAAAAGATATAAAGAGAATTAGCTGTACTTGATAAACGTGGCTTACTGTTTCAATTTGGATGTTAATATGTTATGGATACTCAAGGAACGTCACGTTGAGTATATCATTCCTAAAATCGATGAGAAACCTTTCTATCTTCCTATCTATAAATGAAAATATATCAAGCTATTACAAACACCGTTATTACCGCATAAAATTCTAACGAGAACACAATTGTCTTTTAAACGATTGGTCTTGTCTACGTATAGGTACAATCTAGAAAGGGGTATGGGGGGTGAGCTTTTGCTTACACCAATGTGTATATACAACCATAAGAACAGTTCACTCTAGACATGCTCGTGAATTCATGAGAGACAGATATACATATAAATCGAGATGTAAAGAGCCGAGAGATCTCGAGATATATTATATATATATATGTGTAGATATTTACATATGTATATATAATATAATACGAGGTAGATATGTATATATGTATGTTAAATATGTATACAGATGAATGAGAAATTCCTTAAGTGCAGGCGTAATATGGCGTATTATTATAGGTATAATATGATATTCTTGTGTATGTGTATATACCTATATACTATGTATGTAAGGTATCTTTGGTAACCCTCCTGCAGCCGTCGTAAATCTGAATTTATTAACACTTTGAGGGTCGAGGAGATTTACCAAATGGTTTTCAATTTGTACCTAAACATACGGGTCCTATTTTGAAAACGTTCGATAGGATTATAGAAAGACACTTTTATTTTAAATTTGCAAACGTTACTAGACTCCAAAATACTTTTCGATAAACGCGATATACAAAATACACGGTATAATATTTCACGTACAATCTATAATTTATAATATCGCAAAATTTTATATATTTTATTCGTAAACAGATTTTCTATCGATTGAATAAAAAAAAAAGTTACAAAAAATACAAAATATATAAAAAAATAATAAAAATGATCTATGTATGGGTATAGTAGATACACGTACTTGTATCTGCACGTTGAGTAACTCCCAAATCGGATAAGGAGTTACCAAAAATATTTCATAAATTACCAAATACGTTTACACCTTGTTCAACTAATATTACGGTTTATTGATTACGCCTAACTTTCGTAACATTTCGACGTATATCGTATTTAACGATTCTGAAAAAAAAATCGTATTACTATCGGTAATTGTTAATCATGACTGACACATCAGCCGATCATTGTTGTAAGTACAGACCGAGGATGGCGCCTCAAAATCACATCATTATTTCTTAGTCATTAAGTTTATAATTTTTGCTTGTTGTATAGATGGCGATAAAGTGTAGGTATAAGCGTTTAAAATATATATGTATGTATATATATATATATATATATATATATTTTTTTTTTTTTTGCAACTGATTTCTCAATCCTTGATTATCGTCTAAAGTATCGTTTTTGCTTTAGCTGTGAACAAGATTAGATTAAAACTTAACACGGCATCCGGCAATATGAAACGAATTTTATCAATAAATATAGATTAAAAACCTTTGCCGGTAGATTTGTATAGTCAGCTGATTTAAATCATAATCAATATCGTTAAGCCAAATTCAGAAATTTCACCACTGTTGGATAATAAACGTTTCGCCTATTCATACGATTAAAATTTATCCGAACGCTTACAATATCATATATTATTCACTTTTCATTTAGATCTCGAAGCAACCCCTCAAATTCCTCGATTTCCAAATCTTAAAAATTTTCAATAAAATGAAAAACGATCAATTTTATCAAGACCACAAATCTCGGACGCCAATATCTCGTAAAAATAAGTGAAAATGATGAATTGTTGAAGAATAGATAGTTGTATACATTTTTATTTTTATATATAGAAATAAGAAAGAAGACCGTACGTCACAGCTTAAAGTAGAACTAAAATGTGGAAGCAAAAAAATAAAAAAATAAAAAAATAAAATAAAGAAAAAAAAAAGAATCCTAACGACGTGAATTATTTTGCAGAAAAATTCATGCCTTAGCCGAGCTTGCGGCTCTGGAGTGATTGTGCGGTAGAGTTGGAGGTACGAAATGGGCGATGCGGAGAGGAGAAATGTGTCCTCTTGTAGATGAGGATGTTCTGATGCATCGTGCGGGGAGCTCGTAATTTTATCGTAAGCTTGGGCAAATTAGCTCTGGGCATACGTTGCCCTTACTCCCACCTTGCCTTAGTAAAGCTCCTGCCCCTTAAGGCTACGGTGTAAAATGGGGCTGCCACCCCTAAAACGCCCCGTACTTTCAAAGCTCGGGTACCACCAGACCCGGGGTTCCCTACCTCCGATAATGCTCGTCCCGCTCAGTAAATGCTGGATAAAAAGAGACAGAAATCCAGGAAAGCTTCAGGAAGGCGTTCCGGGAAGCTCCGCCCGAAAGCTCTTCGACCCGCCTCGGTGATACGCCCCTTACGAAGAACCCTCGAACACTGAAACCCTCGAGCCCATACCAATAATGCACCCTACCGTTCACCGCTCACCGCGTACCGCGTTTCTAACTTTATCACCGCTTTGCACACAGATTGCATCCCCGTGAGCCCAACCGCGCTTCGGATGCAACCATTACCTACCTACCAGATAGGTGGGTTGGTATACCTTATATCTAGCTATAAGGGAAAATTATTACGTAAAGCTCGTCTGAGGAGGGAAGGGGGATCATTTTTACTACTTAGTTTTCTCCCGTCTGGTTCTCAACGTTCGACTTTTACTTACAGGTATAGCTGATACAGTATTTCAGGCCCCGCGCGCGTCGCGTCGCAGTGGGTCTGTATACTAACGGAATTTTTCACTAACCCACAGCACACGGTAGATCGCTGTAGTCTCTCGAAGAAAAATCAGGCAAGAGTCACGATTCTTAACTATCGTTTCTAATAGTTAAAAATAGTTAAACTAAAAACAATCGTAGCAAGAAATCGGATCAAACACGATTTGTATTACAGATTCTTTGGCCTCTTATAGCGCAGAACACAAAATTGCAACAAAACAAAACAGAACAAAAAAAAAACACATCAGACGATTGACACAAAACTTTATAAATACCACAAGTAATGAAATTCGTTTTTTTTTTTTTTTTTTCTCTACATCGTGAATTTTGTTTTAAAACAAAATAAATATCGTGTGGACAAATTTGTCTAGATAATTTAGAGATCAAAAATATATTAATTAATTATCATTTTGATTAAATGGG
The DNA here is from genome assembly GCA_963924015.1 of Macrophya annulata. Classification (NCBI taxonomy): domain Eukaryota; kingdom Metazoa; phylum Arthropoda; class Insecta; order Hymenoptera; family Tenthredinidae; genus Macrophya; species Macrophya annulata. Next base: position 28,103,409 of record OZ001258.1, on the reverse strand, counting down.
CAAAGAGATTATCTCCTTCAGAAATATTCGATGAGATTCAACAGATTCTTTTTCTCAATATACACGTCATAGCGGAGTCTAATTAGCGTTGGTTATCTATTGGCTTATACTATTATGATTATACAACTATTCGCGATGATTCATATGACTCCATTTATAATTGAACGAAGCGAATTATATCTGAGTTTACAGAGCCCCTTTAAACTCGTATTCTATGGTTTGACTAATTGCAAGTACGATAGTTATTTACTGTAGTAGTCAATGCTCTTATCTCATCTTATACACGGTTTCAGTTAGTAAAATTTTTCTCCACAAGGTAATTAGGACGAACGTCACAGCTTAATTAGAACCTCGTATATATTCTAAAGCCTTACGAAAACTAATTTTTACTATCTAATTTATCAATAACTATTTTCCAGTAAATTACAATATACCTTTAGCCTACGGGGTTGATCTTCTGCAAAACATTTATGTGAGAAACACACAATGTGTATAGTTGAACTTCAATTGTAAATGGGTACGTAGTGATCAGAGACGAATACAAGGTGAGGCTTTAATCCTGTGATTTTCCATCAAGCTGACTTATTCAGTCGTGAAAATAGACGTTGGGAATAAGAAAAATTTCAAGAAAATACGGAGGCGTAAATTGGATTTCGGAAGTGTGAAACATCGTAGTCTTTTTATGAGATTATGTGCATTGCAATGCAGTACATCTTTTAGAATCCTTGAGACGCATCTACCATACATACTAGAAAGTATAAAATCGAAAATTGTCGAATTTCATTCAGACTTATCCTAGTTGAGCAGTTTGAAATATTGAAAGTTGCACTAAAGTCATCGAGTGAGTAAAACTTCCGGAAAGAATTATTACAGGTGTTATACATTTCTTATCAAATTAGACTTATGTACAGGTAATCATGGGTTATTATATCACCACAATCTTATTCATCATTATACGATTACGCAAAAGGAGATAAATCAAAATGTAAGTTTGCCAGAATTAATTAATTACACCCAATTGGCTATATAAATCGGGGGACAGTTTTAATCTGAAGTGGCTTTAGATATTACGAGGTTAATTTAATCGTAATTTCAAATTCATAATGACGTTTTTAAATTTGATCATCACTATGATGTATAAAAATTGATGAATTCATTCTCGAAAAAAATTTCGCAAATACTTTAAAGAGATCGATCGAGAGCCTAATAATTTGAGTTTGCCTCCTGTCGTAAATATCTAATCATGTTTTTAAATCGGTCAATTTCAGACGGTAAAAACGATTTTTGGAACTCTTATTACAATAATTGAAATTTTCGAACGAATGGTTTGATCAAAAATAGCGAATTTTCTTTTCTTTTAAAACGTTTTTGGGTGTGCAGCGATACAAGTATAAAGTTGTAGTATTCAAAGAACTAATTCTATCCTCGTGTAGAATTGTACGATTCAAAGTATAGATTTTACTTAATTTGAATGAAATTTAGAGAAAAAAAATTTTTTAAAATAGATACAGTTGAAAATTCGCAAGCTTAGTTGTTGGGAAAAATATTTTTCTACTTTTTCTATTTGTATAATTTATTTTTTAAGAACTACAATCTTAGACTGATCCTTCTCTATCAACCTAATAAATTTTAAACCCTGCAAGTATGAAGTAAAATGAAACTAAATAAAATACAAGACTATTTCTACCAATGGACTATCCACCCCGAACGTGAACAGTGGTCATCGTCTAATATTTGGCAAGAAATTGCGTATATGTATAGAAGCAGCGTTATACGCGTGCCTTATCCCAAGACACACCCCTTGGACGTTGCAGGGTGGCGTTGGGCGAGATGAGTCGTCTCGGGTTTGGACGACAAGGATGTTGGGGTTTGGGAGTTGGCGAGTAACGGGGATGCCGCGAGGGATGAGGCGCAGAAAGCGGCGTGGGGTTAAAGGGGGAGAAAGGTGGTGGAGGCGTCAGAGGGGCAGATCGGGCGCCGCGACGTTCGAGGACCGCACAGTCGCGCGCGAAGCGCCGTCGCACACGAACGCTTCTGTTCGTACGGTCGGGCTCTGACGTAAGTTACGACAACCTCGGCGTTCTGACGGAGCCTTGTTGTTCAGCTTATAAGTCCTGATCCCGCTCCGTTAAGTTGTTCGATTCGGTCGCGGGGAAGAATAACTCGCAGTGGCGCGGACCGTAATTTAAATTTTTTGTTTTTTTTTATAAACAAAAAATAAAAAAAAAAAAAAACAAAATACAAGAACAAAAATAATTACAAAAAACATTAAGAGACGGATAATCAAGCGAATCGGAATAGGAGAAACTGTATAGAAAGAGTAAGAAGAACGGGGAAAAAGGAACCCGACTTTTAGCATGAAACAACGTAATTCGTTGTAGCGAGGAATAGCTGAAGAAACACGCTTCAATTATCGGCATTCGTTGAAACAAATAACAAAAGAAACAAAAAAAAAAATTTGTTTAAAACGCAGAGTAATACCATTTTGTTTGCTTTTTTTTTGGTTTGTTTTTTTGTTCGTTTTTTATTTTTATTTTTAAGGAACTAAAAACGTTAGTTAAGAAATTATAATTCTAGTTTTTCTTTCGATTTATTTTTATTTTTTCTATTTTCATTTAATTTTTGTTTGTTTCATAACTGTGATGGTTAGTTTTCATTAAATGTATATATATGTATGTAAATATACATACAATGTAACCGCGTAATTTGTTCGTCTAATGAAAGAAAGCGTGCTTGAAACGATCTGAATACAGTCTCTAAAAATTTAAATAAAAAGAAGGTGTACTTTATTAAAAATATCATCGTTACTGTTTAAATATATTTAAATAAATAAATTGTTGTTTTACTGTACAAAAGTACTTGTTCAAATACTTTAATAAAAAAGACTATGATAAAAAGTACTCGCGAACTTTGGTAACTAATGAAACGAGAAGAAGGAGACCGATGTGTTTATCATCCCTTAGTCAAAGAAGACTTCAGTAGGAAAGATTATACGCAAGGTTTTAGATCTGCAGCGAATAAGAAAAGAGAAGTTGATTATTAAGAAGAAAGAAAAAAAAGAACATCAAAAAGGACGAAAAAACAAAACAAAATAAAAAAATAACTATAAATCAGTTGATAAATTGTTAAAAAAAAATAAAATTTCATTAATTTTGGACACGGTGAAACTGTGTGCAGTGTCAAAGATGTCATCGGGCCTAGAATATTTAAATAATTAAAATATAAAGGGGGAATGGATTTTCAGAGCGCTATGGAGACGTTTGCAGAGGCATGGGTGGCCGCTAATACAAAAACTGATCAAGTTCAGGTGAGATTATTATTCATTCTTCTCACATCATTTTATTATTATCAATTACATTACCAAAATCATGTACGTTAACACGTTTATAACAATTTGAAAAAAAAAATTTTAAAATACGATGTAAATTTATTGTATCAGTTTCGAAAATAAAAACAATATTTTTTAGCTTCTACCCCTTTCGAATTTGCACCTACAATCGATCAGTCGTTATTCAATTTTTTACCATTTCATTAAAACGTACTTCGAATTATTAATAAAAAGCGCTAATATACCGAGTGTGACGAAAATTAACAGCCATCAATATCTCGATAAGAAAATACGAAACCGAATAACAAAAACAATGTTAAATTCATCCCAGTCAGGGAGGGTTGCATCGCCCCTGAAAAGTCTGTCGATAAACAGGTGTGGTTAAAATCGTGAGGTATAATTTATTCATTGATTAAATCTGTGTGTGTGTGTGTGTGTGTGTGTGTGTATTTTATTTATTATTTATTTTTTCATTGTGTAAACAAGAAACTATCGTAACATTAACAAGATTATCGATAATCGTTACCCGTTAGAACCAAATCGCTGCTCGGTTTGATAAAACTTAAGATCAAAGATTATTTCGATCGAGGAGTGACTAAATAGACGGCCTTCATCAAACGGGTGTTGAATAAAATAAGGAGTCGAACGAAGAGACTCGACGTCTAAAAGTTTAAGACGTACGTACCTACTGTAACGAAATAATGAAATAATAAAAAAATATATTTATACGAGAGAAACTAAATGTATATATAGTAATGTAAAAAAAATAAAAAAATTCTGTATGTGGGAACAAATGCAAGGCTCTCCGAAGAGATAGAGAGTCGGATAATCCTCGGCTCAACGGTTGGGGTTTAGGCTTTCGGGTTCCGCGGTGAGGGTGTCACGGACCCGTGCCCACGCTACGGATGTGTCTGCCCCAGCCTTCTTCCTGTCTCTTCCCGGTTCTCTCCCGTACCTATATACACATTCGTAGTACATAATACATATGCCATAGTCGTTTTACACCACTCGTTAATCCCCGGCTACGAATCTTTTCTTTGAAAACAAAATTATCGTAATAATATATTCATGTGTGTGTCTGTGTTTGTTTTAACCGAATCGTATGAATTAGGAGTTGTTGAATTAATCTGCCGATCTTACGGAATAAGTAAAATGGGTAAATTGAAAAGAAAAGGGCGTAGTACTGTAGCCGATTAGAATTTCGTGAATACACTATGTGATGATGTTATAAAAGTTGCGGGTCAAAGTTACGACCGTAAAATTCTGAGTTAGGCAAACGGTAGACATGCATGGTCACGGTATTTGACCACCCCAGCCCGGCGGAATGATTGTAATCCGTCTATCCGTTCGCCGTGCGCCGATACATCAAACGTATTTGGAACCACCGTGTTGTTGCCTCAAAGCTATACACCTCTAACTATATATGAGCAAAGCGAACGACTGTACGAAATCTGATTTATATAACGGCATTCGGTATCTTTTAATCCACGGATAATCTTTTAGGGTACCCGAAGCACTCAAAGCGTCTCAATTACCGAGATATATCGGCCATTTGATACTCGAATTGATTATCGAACGAATGATTAACGTTTATATACGGATGATATGCGGGCCGCGTGTATTTATACGTGTTCGTTAATATGTAACCTACATGAATCTATACATACATATACACGTATTATCCGCTTTCTAAGTTGGTATACAGGTAAAAATTTGATCGTCACGTATACGTCCGCGTCGCGTCAACCGGGCTCTGAATAGGCTGCATCATCATCACCCTGTAAAATAATAAAGAGAGTCATTGTCTCGGTATCGTTTCGCGATGATCATCTGTCAAATGAAAAGGATCTGAAATAAATAAATTGTCAAATTTAAGTACGAAGACCAGGGCGTAATGGTTGGTCGTTTGTTTAGACGGTTACATAAGCGAAATATCGTCTCATAGATGGCATAGATTTTTATAAATCAATTGATCAATCGCCTAGTTTGTCGAGGTCGAGGTATAGGCGCCTGTCCAGGACATTGCCGGGCCTATTTCATTGGTTTTGGTCAATTGGAATGACGCCATTGGTAAAATCCAGATTGTCTCGGACAGATTCGGATAGCAAAGAGTTCGCGTTTATCGACGTGGATTCGCAGCTAGAATAATTTCAGAGGTTAATTAGACGCACGGTGAGCCACGTTGATTGATTGGGTTAGCGGCGCCGCGCCTGTACGACGTACATACATACGACGTCTTAGTGTATAAAAATCACGGTTCATCCTTGCGATTTTCTCAACGATAAAAACAAAAAGAAAAAAAAATAAATAAATAATCAATGAAAAGAAAATTAAAAAATCAAACGTGTCCCCATTTTTAATAATATGGTGATTAAATAAGGAGGAAAGGAATCGCGTCGAAGTAAGGATCGCAGGTCGCGTTTCAACCAGTAATTTATTGTCCTGTGGGGATGCTGCAGAGTAGACCCACCGAAGACCCGCGGGGTCTTCTGGAAGCGGTGGTAGCGGGATAAGCCGGTAACCCCATCCCATCTCCACCTGTTGCCCTGTCTTACTTCGAACCTTGTCCTCGTCTCTCTTACTGGATTAAGGGATATTATATCCTCGTCATACCAGCTGGGATTTTCAGCCTCTTCATTTTCTCTCTCCCTCTCACTCTCTATCTCTCTTCAGTCCTCTCTCACTTAACTCCGTCGCACCCGTGGGGCACGGAGTAGGTCTTCAGCGGTCGGACGTGTTTTTTGCGCGTGCATACCTCGGAGCAGCTCCCGAAACAGTAGCTCGTACTCTTCTGGGTACAGTCCTGGCAAGCGAAAAAATGATGGACCCGTCTCTCACATGATACCCTTTGGGGATATTTTTGTCAGAATTTTTGCTATTTTTCCACTCGAGATTTCATCAGTTTTAAAAAGATCTAACAATAAGTGGTCCGGGATATGTACATACACGTCCTCATAGACATACGTAATTATCTTTCACGGTTGGTTTTGCAATAATAACGCTGCTGTTGCTGCTGCACTGATATCTAAATTTTACGTCTTCGCTTTTTGGCCAATTGGCGAAAGGTCGTACAGTGTCAAGTACTTTGTTGGCCTTAAGTCGATATAATACGGACCTAAAATTGCCAGACAGAAACGAAATCGATCGACATCTCTAAATAGTCGGACAGATGATAGGCGAAAATTCAAAAATGAAATTCAAGATTGGAGGAGATGAAGAAAAATGATTGTTTAAGAATCGATTTCAGAGAATCATAATAAAATAAAAAAAAAAATTAAAATAAAAAATGAAAAAAAAATCATCGGTGTTGCATTCGCACTTCTGTCACGGAAGATTGTCGCATTCTGGGCCTAGTTGACCCCTGTTAACACCGTGGACGGCTTAGCCGTTCTGTTAAGTTAACTCATACATAAATCTATTTCTTAGCACCAGACTGAATTGAGCACGTGTTCAGATTTCATCGTAGATGCTGACAAGTGACTATTAGATCATCGAGCGATTCGGAGCTACGGTTGCCTGTATTTGCTTCATTGTCAGTTCATCTCGAATTGTGATTCCTCTACTATATCTATATAATATCCTCACACATCTACATTGTGCCCTGATTACATTTGCAAATTTAAGCCTTGTCATGTACCTAGATCGTATTTTCCTCTTCCAAAAACCATCAACGATTCCTAGATGATCTCTAATTGGGTCAAAGCCGATCTAAAGACTCGCCATTGTAGAGCCGAGATGTACTAATATAAAGGAAAATGAGTATTTAAACGGCAGGTATAATAAATTGTTTTGAAACGACTAGGTTTAGCTCCATATTTTCTATACATATACATCGAGGTGTCAGATCTTGGGACACGATGTTAAGCTGGCGCCAAATACATAATATTAAACGGTGCAATTGTCGCGACGGATGACAGTAATTAACGAGACTAATTACCTGGGGTTAAGAATTTTCGTGGATTTGTATGATAACGGTAAAAACAGTTTTGACTTGTATATTTTTGTTGGGTGTACGTACGTGTATCGAACCCTCGGGCTGTTATTCGATTACCTCTACCATTGCCTCAGAGTTATCCGAGAGACTGATTCTGACCTGAAAGAACGTTTTATGAAAATCGTGAATCTTGTCGTCATAAGACTGTAGTTTTTTTTTTTATTTTATTTTTTTTTTTGTCACGGAGATTGGACATTTGTAATAATAGATCAAGTATGAGTTTTAGATTATACCTAATCAGTAGATCTTGATAATAACCTTATATATTAGCCATCGACGGCTTGCGAACTTGAAAATCCGAAATACTTAGTTAGGCAAAAGGCGTTATCGTTAATTGTTATTTAATTAATATTTCTTAAAAATTCCTCACGTTGCTGTGGTGTAGTTTATCGGTGTTATAGATACCATCGACTCAACCAACGACCTCGTAAGCAGACAATGAGACTCGATAATGCGGCTCGAACTCTATTAACTTTGTTGGAATTATAACTGATCGTCAGTATACATATTGTATCCCTCGAATATATTTCTTTTGCGGCATGTCAGAAGCTTCCTTGATTATTATTTCTTTTTTTTTTTTTTTTTCTTTTCTTTCATTTTATTCATTTCTTTTCTTTTTTCTTTGCTTTAAAATCTTGCGGTTTTGCGAGCTCGAAAGTATCTCACGAGACGCGCCCCGATTTACTTTTTTTTTTCTTTATTTATTTTTTTTATTATTCCAAGAGTTTGGATGATGAGCACCGCATGGCGTGCGAGAAACGAGCGTGCGCACTGAATTGCATTAAATGTTATACATTGTATACGAGTATAATGTATATGGGAGGAGAAATTGGCTGTATCAATTTCAGCGAGGTATGCTGTCAGTCGTCGATCCTCCTCGTCATACAGATGCATGCATTACATATTCATTTCAATAGAATTATATTGATGCCGGTATACAATGTAACCGATAATGTAGCAGTAGTCTCTCCCTAATTATTTACACGTAAAGATTATTTTTATAATATTTATTTCTCATTTCTTATCTATTTCATTATTTTATCATTTCAGAGCCAAGCCCTAGCGTTGACACACAAAGCATCGCCTCCGTCAAGACCCTGCAGCGTTTCATCGTTACCTAGGAGCCCGCAATCACATCAATCGCATCAGTCCCAACCTCACAACACAAATCAACCCTCAATTGCTCATCAGTCCCAAACGCCTCTTAGCACACCACAGACTCCATTCTCGGCTCATAGTCAGCACACCAAACCGGAAGTCACTGCTAGTCCGAAACAAGAGGGTTTTGATCTGAGCAAAAATGCAACTGGTAAGTTATTTCAGTTGAAAAAAAAAAAAAAAAATAGTCTAAGATAATGAATTTGTCATTTTGTAGTAGGTCTATCAATTTTTTTAGATTTCTGGTTTCATCAGATTTTTTTTCTACTTTTCTTCTAATTTGAGGAAATATTATACAAAAAAAAGGAAAACTTCAGGATATAAGAAGTTATAAATATTGTTCAAAGAATTCAATGAAGATACCAACAAATTGAAAACCGAAAAAAATTCGCTTAGTTTTCTTTTTTCTATTTTCTTTTTTTTCTTTTTCAAACCTTGATTTTTCCCAACCCTCTTATACGGGGTGATGTACCTATATGGGTTAGTGAATGTGGATTTTGGGTGATGGGTAGAGAGTGGGAAATTTCCTAGTCATTCATTTTCGGAAAATAAATGAAACGAGGAAACTTTTATGGATGATTAACTCAAAGCATCGTTGCGCAGCAGACAGGGGCGTGTGAAAGCGGCTTTAAGCTATTTAGGAAATCCTACAGGATTATAGAGAAGCCTAAGGGCTCGAATCGCTCGCGATTTACAAACAGGAAAAAAAAAATCATCTGTTTGACTTTTACCTGCTCTATAGTATCTATACCGGTTTTTATATTTTACCTGAGATGAATCTATCGTCAAACATTCCTTTTTCTTTCCTTCTCCTCACTATTCATTCACGAAATATATATACGAACATACTTTTACATACGATATATATATACAATAACTCTCGTTTTATTACTCAACTCCGCATATTTAGCCAGGGGTCAAAAGTCTGATATATATAACAAATAAAATTTTAATAATGGAATTTCGTTTTCCGAGACACGAAACTGGACTAAAATTCGGGCTTAGTCAATCCGGTCGATCCGTAACGGCTGTGTATATATTAGCCTTCGTGCTCCATCAGCCAAGGAAGGCCAAATCTCCTACAAACCTACAGAATCCTTTTCGACTCCCCAAAAATCTAAGAGAGTCTCCGTTAAACCCCGGGTCCACGGATCTCTGTAGATCCATCCCCACGCAGCCCTCAGTATGGTTCGCCCTTAGAAGCAGAAGAAGAAGAAGAAGAAGACAGGGAAGAGGAAAAGGAAAAGGGAAAGGAGATGGAGACGGGGATCGTGACGCTCGCTTGCCGAGTGGTAATACATTACACACTACACTAGGTAGATTTATAAATGTCTGTTTGATACGCGTCTTTGGTTCTCCGTATGCGTGTGAACCTCTGTATTTGCGTCAGAGAATTACGTGTGTGTATAGAGAATCAGGCAGGGTTTGGGGCACGAGATATTGTGACCCCCAGGAACTAATCCGGATTAAATCTAAATCCGTGCTGTACGAGAACCTGCAGACGTGTGTATAGGTAGCCAGTATAACTCGAAAGTGACCCTAAGGTTAGTAGCCCTGAATTTAAACTCGTTACCGCATTTCAATATTCCCTACTTTTATACATGCAAACTATAATTTCATTATCAATTGAAAATCAATGGCCTATACTGTCTACAATTTGCACTAGCTGTGATACAATGCAATGAAGTTTTACGACCGGTCAAAGGTCAGCGTCATCTTCGATCGGATCTTTCAACCGCAATGCATCCCTGTACGGGTATATCGACGCTATATCCAGCTTTTAACCTACCCTAACTTAATCCTCGGTACAGCTAACTAAAGCTATGTATACATATACATGGAAAAAAAAATCGATACAACGTCGCTGTTGCACAGACCGATTTTACTACACGGTACACATGGATACTAGATTCTATGAAAAAAGATGGCTAAGGAAAGAAGGTGGCTAAAGTTCATTAAAGAAGTAAAAACAAACTAAATAATAATATATAAAAATGTGAGAAGTGTATTAGTATATATTTTTAAAGAAATTCTACAACGTCGAGTATGTATATCGCGTTCAGATATAGGGGAAACGTTGGCATTTCCGCGTGCTTTGCAGTACACGTTGTAGAATATAGACCCATACACGTATACGTATATATGTCTGCATAGATGTAAAGGGGCGCGTTAGAGGTACGGGGTGAAACGCAGGGTTAGGATTATCTCTGTTGTGTGCGTTGGATTTGAGTGCTGAGGCTCCCACACGCCTACAATAATCCCAGATTAATCCGCAGGCCATACATACCGAGCGTGTACCCTGCCACGGACAAACGGAGCTGACTCACGGACGGTCGTTCGTGGATACGCACACGTTTACACATCAAATCTCATACCTGTAGGTATATATCCTATATATGTATACATATACCTATATATATACTTGCGGACTAACACACATGCAACAAGGCTCTGGCCGCCGCTAAAGGATTTGGCTACTCTATACGCTAACTCACACACTATCCAGCATCCTCGTGCCTCGTCGAGATAATCCCACGAGTACAGAGATCGGATAATCCGCGGGAGGCTGGGATATACTATCTCGGTATATGGCCGAGGGTGAGAGGCGACACGGGGAACGAGAGATGGGAGCAGAGTAGACACATACACAAAGAGAACGAGGGACCATGGCAGCGCACACAAGGTTTAGAGGCTAAGCGGCTCATCCCGGTAAGCCCTACATCTCACCCCGGTTTCGAGGTAGACGGGGACCAGCTACGAATATCTACGGTTCGGAAAACATCGCTCTTCGAAAAGTGATACCGATCCTAATACATACTCGGGATAGTTTTTTTTATATTCGCGGTATTTTTCATTTCTCATTTCATTGAAACGAGTAGATTTTACATACCGATCACTTTCTCTCAAATCATTCTCTTCCTGGTCTGTTTAAAGATACAAGTTATCATTCAATCTCTATAACATCAAAGAACTTGGACACAGCATCCTTTTGCTGGAAAGAAATTGTGCGAAATATTGACTTGTTTAGTCCTTTCAAAATCCGAATGGAACTACCGTACGAATTTTAAGGTTCCTTTTTTTATCATCATTTCTTTTGCTATCTCAAAGTAAAGTATGACAACCTTATCTCCCCTTTGTATATTGCACCGCATTTTATCAGTGAATTTTGGAGTCTGAAATTTCATAGCTCAATAGTTGCTAGACAAATGTTCGATGCTGCAAACTCGTGTGAAGACTGTATTAAAGTGACGTCAGCGAATGATTTTTACAAGTTTACTTCGTGGTTGGATTATCCTTGAACAGTGACGCTCTGGGATATCTGAAATACTTAGGTTTCACCAAAAAAAAAATCTTGAGATTATTCTCAGACCTTTCCGGGGGATTTTGTAGAGCTACTCGAGCCAGGGAAGCAGGACTTAGACGAAGCTCAGGAGTTCCTTGATCCTTGGCAACGTCCAGGAGGTACTGGATAACGGCATAAAAAACCGAGTTGACAGTGACGCAAAAGACCTCGTATGAGTCTGGAGCAAAATGTGGCGTTGGGATGTCCCAATCGTCAAAGCCACAGGATCAAGGATCGGCTTCGCAGCCGAGTTATCCTTGAGATAAGACTTGGGATATTCGACGGATAGAATGATCAGGATCACAGAATTATCAGGAGTGAAAGGGATGTGTCCCACGGGATATGCCGGCCTGGTTAACCTGAATTTCTGTTCGTCCCCCTTCTAGGCGTAGTCCTGGGGCTCCAGGCGGCTACTAACAGCCCCAAGCTTACAGTTCTGTGCTCCTGATGGGTAAGGGTCAACTTCTATCCTTTTTTGCCTTTGAAATAATTTTTCGAAATATCAAACTCATGGACTTTTCAATTATCTCAACGTTCAGGATATTTTATGAGGTGTTTCACCTATGGGGGACGAGCCCCGTCCGAGGAATTCTTGTCGATGAATTCTAACGGCCCAACGAACTACTACCTCTAACACTTTGCCACCTTTACAAGGATACGCGTATCCAGTGTTACAGCTTCTCCCACATTTACTTGAGACTGAAAATTAAAGGGACACATGTCTTGTACAAATTTTTCAGAGCTTGATACGCAAATTTTTATTAGTTTTCGTATCGTAACGGTTGGTTTATATGGTAATATCAGGAACTGGTATCAAGGCGTAATTTAATTTGAAAGAACCCCGAATTCACGATAACAATTAGATAAAGCTGAAATTTGTTATCAAATTTAATTCGATTTTCGGATAATTAGCTGCAATGCAATTATTTTAGAATTAACATTTTTTTGGATCTGTCAAGACTATCTCGCGGTTATAATAACGTGACATAAATACTTTTAATCAATACGAAAATTAGGTGTCTTGTCTTGATGATCTGAATTCTATCCAGTGTAGGATTTTTACATTTCATAATTTCATCGTTTCATTAAATGAAACGAGGGGTAAAACAATTCAACATCCTTTTCACATCCTAATTTCAAGTACAATTCACGTTACCTAATGACAATGGCGACAATGGCTAATCATAAGATTAGGAAAAAGCTTGAATTGTTTGCATCCAACATCGTGAACACCTTGAAAGGGGTGAATTTTGAACAACTGGTGTGCCTCAAGAGACTTTTTGATAACGCAGTTTTATTACAGTACTTTATAACTCTTCTCAAGTGTAATTCAGAGGCACGAATCGGGACTTGTTACACTTTGTCTTTCACGATTTAGATAAAGTGGGAATTCAATCGCTAAAAGTTATTCCAAAAAAAATCTTCATTCGTGTAATTCAATCAAAATTCAATAGATTGACAAACAAAACTTTAATCAAAATGTCATGAAAAATATCACTTAACTTATTTTATAGAATTTTACAATGAGTTAATCAACTAATAAAAGTGAGTACCCTTATGCTTGCACATTACTGCTGCAACATTAGCGTTGCCAAAAATATTAGCGAGCCAATTTCAACCCCAATCTGACTACATCGCGTGCGTGAATTTAGGGTGACAATGTTCTGGTATGTATAGCCCGGAGTCTAAACGATGCGTTGACATAGGAGGCGGACACCAGTATGGAGGTAGCGGTTGATCGATCGTAAATTTGTAGGCCTACCAGACGTCTGTTGTACCAGGAGACCAGGTCCTGGCGTAGGTGTTTGCTAAGGCAAAATCACGACTCTACTATTTCCGAATAGGTTGGGTTAGGTCGAACGATTAACGCGAGGAGATATGCAAATGAGATCCTTTGTTCGGTGTCTGTCGGCTTATTTTCGAGGCAAGGGAACCAGGATAGTGCTAAGAGTGGTTCTCCCGGTTCTAACCATCTGGAGAGTAGGGGAACGGCCCGACAGGTGCCCGGTGACCCAAATAAGGGCTTCCGTAGGACCCCCGCTACCAGGATAACAGGAGGCGTCGACTTGGCTTCGTCCTCGCATCTCACGCAGCCCTTACGCACTGAAAATCTTCCCGAGGGGTGTCCAGCTCCCACAGGATACCTGCATGATATCCTGCTAGTTGTTTACGCATGAAAATCGTAAAAAGTTGAAATAAAATAAAAAATAAATTTCAGAAAAGCAATGGGTGTACAATCATACCACGTGCAGGGATCTATCGTCGATGTGATAGACAAGACACAAATCGAAGTTGCACAGACATCATGCGATGCTATATGCATCCCGAAAAAAAAAATTTGAAAGAAATTTTATAAATCATACAATTTATTCACATTGAATGAGAAATTTTTTTTTCAAACCTTTGGAGTAAAAGATGATTTTATATTCTGTTTAAAAAGACATCAATACATTATTTTCATATTGAATACAATTAGGTATGCATTGTAAAATTTTTAACGTCATAACTTAAACTCGAATTTAAAACGCGTATTTTCTGTATGGTTTATTGAAAGGAAAGATGAAATTTTTTCACACCTTATGGGAACTGAATGTTGCATTTCCGGCATCACGCAAGCTACAAGTTTGTAATAAAATACATTAAATAGCGGTCGATAATTATGCCGTTCAAAGTGTGTCTGAAAGCCACGTGTTGCAATTACCTTACAAGCGAGGGTTGGCAAGTGGTAATCGTCAACTCAAAAGTATGTAGAATAATTAACCGAGTAGTTTATCGATGTGGCTGACTAATCCTCAACTTTTATCACTGTTTTTTGCACAGCTTGAATATTAGAGCGGGCCAAATAGGCCAACTATTTTTTTTTTTTTTTTTTCAAAAGGCCCTTGCAAAAACTTGTTCTTTATGATCAAATAACAAGTCTCGAAAAATGTGAGCTCTTAATTTTAATATTTAGAGGTCGCTCATAGAGATCTTCTATTTCCCATTTAAATAACATGGAAAATGTTCTTCTGGCACACTTGGATTTTTATATCTCAAATAATAATCCACTCAGAAAATTCTGCAATAGCTAATTTTGTTCAAAAAAGATCTCTTGGTCTTTTTCGATTGACTTAGTTGTTTCCAAGTTATGTCATGGTTAATTAACATTAATAATCAATAACCAACTCGAAAACAGCTAGATTAATCGAAAAAGACTAAAAGACCTTTTTTGTAGAGCGTTCAATTTTGAACAAAAGTAGCCATGCAGAATCTTTCTAAGTTGATTAGTTTTTGAGATATAAAAATCTAAATATGCTACAAGAACATTCCTCATATTATTCAAATGGGAAATCGAAAATCGCGACGAGCGACGTCAATATTCAAATTAAAAGCTCAGATTTCTTGAAACTTGTTATTTGATCATGAACAATAAGTTTTTGGAAAGGCCTTTTGAAAAAAATTGTCGGTTTATTTGACTATTGAATATGCATCAGAAGTATTTAGATTTATTCAGAAAGTTAACTTTGTTTCCACTAGTTGAAATCCATCAATGTCTCTTATTGTTTTTAATTAAACGTTATTTGTTATCTCCATTTTCTCTAAACCACATTTTTCGAATTAAATTACTTTTCCACTCATCCTTCCCTCAATTTTTAGCCATTTTTTAAAACTTTTTTCCGATCATGAAGATTATTTTTCGACTTTCCCCATACAGCCTCAGATCAGCACTCGAATTTATTTTCGATCGAAATAATATCCTGCGATTTTCGTTTCGTAACGTTGAACGACATGCTCTCCTAGTGTTCTCGTAAACAACCTCCGTTTGGGCAACCCTCCGGGGATCGGATGTGCGCCGCGCATATTTGGTGGGGTGCGCTACCCCCAGGGTGTCAATGGCCGGCCATACCCTGCTCCCTACGATATTGACTAAAACGAACCTCTTGAAAGTCCTGTTCTCCCGGGAGGAAGAGGTCACGAAGTAGCCTTACCCACAACCCCACGGGACTTGTCCTGGGCACCAAGTCAACGGTTAGCTGCATGGCTACGTTTATGCAACCTGTACCACGATCCAACAAGATTGGTCATACGACGATACCCGTACGTACGTACAGACTACGTCCTCACGAAGTCCCGGTTCTCGTCACCTAGAGGGGATGTGATCAGACCTAATCATCAGGAGTTCAGAATGGCATTTAGGTGTGTATAGGAAACCACGTACCACTTGAACCTTCAGCTTGAGAGAGGCGGTCCTTTACGTTGTCCTAAAATTGAATTCGTCCAAAATCCTGCCACCCTCTACGTAGCTATACTCCTGATAGGGAAATCCCCGTTGATTCTCACCAAATCCAAATCTTACTTAAGATTTTTTTGCTTACTGGTTTCAGTGTCCAGAATTCAATAATGATGGACGTAAATTTGTGATCTAATTTTAACAGCGGATGCTTGTTACCTCGAATTATGATATTGGGATAATAATGATCAAGAGATTATTCGCAATTTAAATATGAAGAATTTTAAGGATCTTGTGGGAAGAGATTGTAAATATTATGGATTATGATTGAGCATAAATAAATTCCAAAAAATAATAGTGTTTGTGAAATGATTGTGAAATTGATTCGAGGAAGTGAAGACAAGTGAAAAATTGATATGTTACAACAGAATCTCTATTTTGAGGAAGACTCTCTCATGGGTTCCTAGTAAGAAGAGCTCGGTGTTACGTAATCCAAAATGTCCACCTTGTTATCCTGGGTGAGACTATCGTTGGTTGAAATCTATGCACCGCCAGGACTTCACCGCGAGTAGCTCTCGGTGACATATATTCCTGATAGGAAAAACCCCTTTAACCCTGCCCAAAATCTCGGGTTAGATCGTTCGTCCTGGAGGAAAACATTTGGAGTATTTGATTTCGCGCGCATGTTTCATACTCCCCTGTTGTCTTAAGGATTCGCTTATCCTTAGAAGTTTGTGGGTAGATCAGCGAGTGTTCGAATTTCGTCCTTGTGGAAGTTCGGGATTTGCCTTAAGAACAAATATCGAAAATTTGTATTCGAAAATTATGCAGAAAATAGAAAAACTGTTGTGGTCGTTTGCTCTGTATCTTTCGAACAAGAAAAAAGTCTTTCTGATATAGCTGCCGTTCATCAGTGTGATAAATCGACTCACAGGTGATCATGCAGGCGCGCCAAGATCGTGTTGCGCAAAAGAATCACGACCTCAACTTGATCTCTAATCCTCAAAGCGGTTCTACGGCAACGAAAGTAATCCGAGATTAAAAGGAATAAGATAAAAAATAAAGAAGGGAGAAATAAAAAAAAAATAAAATAAAAAAAAAAAAAAAAATAGAAGCCGATCTTAATACCCTAAGCTCGCTGGCTCAAATCTCTATCTTCCTGCTTAGCCACGTCTTAAAAATTTCCCAGCCGGAATTCGAAATTCATAATTTACGATCTTAACGGTAATCCGCGACTATAGGGGCGCTGGGGGGTAGACACAGAACTTTGAGGAAACGAAGTTTCATTTTTTCTCTACACACATATATATATATATATATATATATATATATATATATATATATATATATATATATATATATATATGTATATATAAAAAAGGACTCATCCTTTGATCCTGGATTTATTTAACTAGGGTGAGATAGGACTCGTCTCGTCGAGGGTGATTTCAAGGGGAAGACTATTGATTTTCATACCACGGATTAAATACCTACTAGTTCCTTGCTTCCCATCCTAACGACAAATCCCACCAACCGAAAGTCAAAAGGAAATTTGTCAAACGTTCCAGTGCAATTTTTTTGACTGTTCTAATTCGCGGTCATTCAACATGAAAACTGAATTTTTACAATTCATAAAATCAGTATTATTTACTTAAAATTCATAGAATACAGGTTGGTCCACGTTCAACCTACCTCCGTAATTTTCACCCCAAGTTTAAATATACCTAAAAATAAAACCCTCAAAATTTTTTAAAATTTCTTAAGACTCCTTAGCGTTCAGCTACGATAGAATAACTGAACTTATAATCCAAATCGAAATGTATAAATAGTCTGAACAATCCATGACCAAATATCGCTTTGATGATATACAATTTTGGGTTTAGTGTGTGATAAATAATTTTAATTTCAAAAATCGAAGTCCCCCAGCTACCCTAAACTGGAGAGCTCTGTCACCCATTATTTGGCTGATGATATCTCACGAAGCAGTGACATTTAATCACATTGACTTTATTCACAATCTACTTCGCTATTGCGATGGAATCCAAAAATTCGTATGATTCCATTCTGAAAAATGATAGTTACCGAAAAAATAAAAAAAAACGTGAAATTAAATTGCAGTTTTACGAAATCCTCAATACTTGCTACAGTATGATTTCTCCCGAACCGAACAATTTATGTCTTTATCATCCACCACTCATTGATTACAAATTCTAATAATATGAAGTTAGATAATATGAATCACATTTTTGATATAAAAGTTTCTAAATAATATGACCGACAAAGAAATTGTCGAAATAAAATTGCTTTAAATCAAGAAATTTTTCTATATCAAACAATTTTCTCCTTGCTTTCTAATTCATCCGATCTGTAAATAATTTACTGTAAAGCCTACTAAGACGAACGAAAATACTTGCATACGATTTGTTATACCTATACAAGTTACGCAGCTGTTGGTAGCTGCGGTGCAGAGCTTTAGATGTGTAGGTATACGTGTATATTTCATGTATCACAAGTCCATGACGATGAAGACCATGAGTTATCTCTACGGGTCATAGCGTTACGCTCTTAATCTTGAGCTGCAGAAGAAGGGTCTTTGATTATCTTTATCTGTGGCTTCCAACTCTCGCCCAAGCCAAGCCAAGCCAAGCCATGCCATACGATTGCCTACTTTACGCAGGGTCTTTAACACTGTTGCATGTTCCGATCGGACGTCCATCGAGTCTTGAAATCAGGTTAGATTTAGACGAAGGGCAAAAGGTCGTAAGCGAATTTTTCCACAGCTGTCTTTATAATTCGTATTTTTTTATTTTATTTTATTTCGAATTTTCGACTTTCGTAGGGGGCGCAACGGTACAATTCCCTGACTGAAACTATCATATAAAGAGAGATAGAGGAGAGAGAGAGAAAGATAGACATACAGACAGAGAGAGACAAAAATTGTTGAACTTTCAACGAGCAGATCGAGCTTTGGCGCGGCCCTGCAGCCTGAACGAGCCGTGTAAATCGTATTAGGGATTATTGCACGATCAAAAATATCCCCGGGGATAATCCTACGGGTAGTGGAAGAGTGTGCGTGGTATTAACTCGATCGGTGTGCCAGTTTCCTGTTAACGTACACTAGCAGTACCTAGCACTGCGACTGAAGCTCCTGTGAATGAATCTATGCCATGCCGGTGCTGCATAGGTATATACCATTTCACAATTTACGTCTGTCCATTTTTGTATTATATTGTTATTTATTTATTCATTTATTTATTTATTTATTTATTTATTTATTTATCCAGCGTTCAGGTCGAAAACAGCATCATTTATCTATTCCTTATACTCGTCGAACATCCATCTCTCTTATACACCGTTGAAATAGTTGTATAAATATCTCTAAATTGTGAATACTTAATGAGAATCCAAAAGTTCGTTCCTTTTTGATTTTTGTATGATTCTATGAAGTTATTTGAAATTCAAGTCTTTATCGAAAGATTTTATAACGGGTATTGAGAATAAGTAGGAGAGTTTTAGCGAGCGATTGATCAACCGAGAGTTGTTCAGGAATCACAGTTGTTGCAGCAGTAGCAGCAGCAGCAGCATACGGGGCTTCAGAATGACCGGGAGAATATTCTTAAATAAGTCTTGATTTTTAATTATTAACGAGGTAATGAAGGAAGGAAGCCTTGGTACAGTCTTCTATTGTGCATACATAATGCTTGCCGATGGCTTAATGTTCTAAGGCTCTTAAATGAAAATATAAAGACAACCTTAAGCTGGTCTTTATGTAAGGTACGTAGGTTGGTAATTTGGTATACGTACTAGCTCCTCACTTTACCTTCACAAAGGCTACATTTTTAATAGGATTTGTTAACTGCCCCAGTCTTCGTTCTATATCTATAATAATACCTGTGTTACAAACGACTGAGAAATTGACTACCTATATATGGAAACAGGAGTAACTTTATTGTTTTATTGTTTCCCTAAGTCTGCAGGCTCCGAGAGTCCGGTGCAGACCAGTCTTACCAGCCACAGCAGGATGACGAGAGAAAGAAATGAGAATTGTAGGTAACAAAGTCGAGTCTCTCTTTCTCTCTCTCTCTCCTCCTTAAACTATAGAAAATTTAAAATCTTCCATTCTCTCGCAGTTATAACAAAGTAATAATTAATTCTCACCCGATTGTCTACCGCCCTTGCCCAAGGCCGATCAAGATTAAACGTTGAATAAAGGTAAAGTATCGCGGGCAAGGGTTTCCTTCGCTCGTCAGCGTGTCAGTTTTCCAAGAGCTTGGGCTAAATAGTTCATTATCTGTTTCGCTTATCGAACAGACGTTATCTCGATTTTTGGTCCACGGAGGCTGGCTGCTGCTGTTGCTGGTGCAGGCGGGCAGGCAGGCAGGCAGGCACTCCCGCTTGACTACCTTCTGACAATCTGACAGGCGTAAGCCGACAATTACTCAAAGAGCAGTATCTCGCGGTCGTTATGCTGCTTAGCAGCTTGTAGGAGAGCAAGAGAATAGTAAAGAGTAAGAGAGACTAGGAGAAACGACTCTTAATCAAACCGCGACAAAAGACATTAAAACTGTAAAGCTGTTGTATCTTTATACTCTTCGAAGCGGCACGAGATAAGACTCCCCTTCTCTCACTTGTAATTCTTGTATTTCTCCCATATTATGACGTTATACTAATACTGTCACGATGTAAAGAGTTTAGGTTTCATATCCATGCATGTCTCTCTCTCTCTTTCTTTCTATCTCTTTTCTTTTTCTGTGTTCTCTCTTCTCCCTATTAGAGACGGGGACACAAGTACATGTATTATAGAAATTTGTAAGCATCTCGAAGCTGATTGATCTCGCTTTTTAATTCCGTATACAACTCATATCAGCTTGACACAAGTTTTAGGATCGAAGGGTGATTGTGCTGAGTAGCAATATCGGAATTAAATTTTTCAACTTGCATAACGTATTTTGGGATAAATTCATTCGGAGGATTAAAAATTGTTAATCAAGATAATATTTGAAGGTGTCATTAAAATCCTTCCTATATGTCCCTAATATACTGCATCACTTTTTTCTTTCTATTAAGTAGAATTAATTGACAGTTATATAAACCTGGCACATGTTATACTCTTGAAAATCAAATTTATTGACTTGGGATTAACGTGTCTAACCGCATCTATAAGCCAGTTGTCAATATAGTTTGATAACAATGTAACAAAAGAGAAAGAACTCGTTGAATTAAGTATTGCAATGATAATGAGTATCGGACAGGATAAATCTAGCATCAATACATATACGACTAATTAGCTAATCGGTTTTTATCTCAATATTGAAAATCTACAAGACGAAATAACGGTCATACGTATATCACATAGGGCTGGCAGTATGAATGATCAAGTTGCAATGCCCGCGATGAAGCGGTTTCAAAATTCTATCGAAATATGTATGGAAATTATATAATATTTAGGATATGCATGTACAGTTTAATTGTACGTATACGATGAAATTGTTGAATTCGTGAAACCCTGTGAATTTTTGAATTTATTTTTATTTTTATCTAGCTTACTTGTTAGAGTAGAAGGTCATTAGCTCCAACATTCGTGTATATCAAATAAGATATAGATTAAACTAATAATGATGCATACGCTTAATAATTTATCTTTATGTGCGCGTTGACGAGAAATAACTTTTATCATTCCCCCATCACACAATGAAGAAATTTTCTACAACAATTGACTCATCCATACGGAAATCAACATATTAAAAATAGTTAACCAACTTGTGCGATCTGATGATAACATTTCCGGATAAAATATGTACGATCGTGGGTGCAGAAAATAAAAAATATTTATATGTAAAAATTATACCATGTATTATGGTAAACGCATGTGTTTTACAGCGAAGTAAAGAATCATGAGACTTCAATGTCGATGAATATCTACATTGATTTTGATCATTTTTCAAAATCTCTCTTAAAGAACCTCTTCTTTGAGCAATATGGAAATAAGTCTATGGCCAGTATGAGGAATAGTTTGAGCCTCTATTTACCGAGAAATACGTATCGATAATCATTTATATGAACATGTGAAAAGTGACAACTGAGCATTTATAATTTGGTTTATTTAAGGATAATAACAATCTACAGGTGTTGCAAAAAAAAAAAAAATTGAAAACCACTTCAGCGGGTGTTAGAGCTTGAACATTTACCTACTTCCGACTATACGTTTGTCGATGTCGATAGTCGTAGAACAACGAAGTATCTATATCGGTGAATGCTGAATACATAAGACGTAATCCCAGAGTATGCCGTCTTAAGTCTTAAGCTAATCTTGTTAGAGCGTAAGCCCTCGGCTGACCCTAGGACAGACTCTTCATTCCCTCAACACGCGAGTATAGTTAAAGATTTTGCATGCGAGGGATATTAACGCGTCTTGTTTGCTGTACAAATATTTTGAAGAAATTTTTATAAATAATATTAGGTACATTTCTTAATTTTAATCTTACTCCGGTGGTCTTATGAGTATTTAAGGAATCATCACGTTTATCGTTGTTGGAAAATATATTTTATTTTCAAATTATTTCACGTCTATAAGTAAACAAGAAATGAATAATCTATATAATTGATTATTGATATGGAATGAAATTTAAGGATTACTACTGATCATTGGGATATACTAGTTTTTCTATTAAACGAGAGAAAAATACGGCGTTCTGGTACGAACGAGCCAAAGGCAAGGGTGGTACGAGTAAGTGGTGGTTTTGGTAAGGGGATGCTGTGCTCCTGATGCGATTTCACGCTGGATTTGCCTAAGATCTCCGCTAAGGAGCCCTTTAACCCTCCCTACTCCTTTTCCCTTTCCTCGACAGCCCCTAAAGATTACGTGCTTTAACGCTGTTACTAAAATGCCGACGTTGTAAAAATGACGGACAGTCGTGCACACAGTTCGATGCTAAAAGGGGCCTCGGTAAAGCCTGCGTAAATCTCAAGGTCGTAGGTCCCAAACGTTCACAAAGCTGATTTTAAGTCATTTGCCAGATAGAATATCCTCCCTTTAAGTTTAGCTGCACGATGTCATCCATCCTTCATTATTTACGTTTAAAAATAACTCACGTCAAAATTAAAACCATAAAATAGATTCATTCGGCACAATGATGTAACAATTAATTTTAATCAAAAACTTTCTTCAATTCTAATTATTTCCCCCTCCCAAAAAAAAAAAAATCAAAAAAATCTTTGGCCTTCGAATGACGCATTTAATATACATTATCTTTTCACCTTGTAGAAAAACAGAAGTACTACATTATGTATTGCGATTTCTCAGGTAACACATTACCATCTTGGCTGAAAAACATGGAAAGATTTTCCTTACGAATATGGAAACCTCTCCCACGTTCTTCAGCTACTTAACCAACATGATAATTTTTCCTATGTCTACTTTATGAATTTAGCATTGCTGATTAGAATACTTCCCTGTTTAATCTTTTGCTCTATGTATAATAAGTAATATCATTTAACCTCAAGACCGAGAAATACTGATTGCGCACATTGTACAATGTATTTCTGTGGTTACTTATCGTTGTACAACGTAATTAGCAGTTCTATACAAGCAATAAAACAACGTGAGATAATTCAGCTGGTCCTCAGCTACAACTTGTCCGACATTACTCTACCGATGATGCAGGGTCCTTATACTCGAGCAGGCAGACAAGGCTGAGAAAGTCGTCGAGCCAGGACTCCAGGAGGAACTGGTGCAGTATCTAAGCCCAGCGTATCCCTAGACGGCTAGGGGTCAGCGCCGCTAAAACCAGGGATTTGGTGTATATGCAAACCCAAACGGCTTAGGCCAGAAGACTGAGGCTGAGGCTGCGGCTGAGGCTCCCTTCCTCAGGATTACTACGTCATCCTACAGAACTCTGGTCGCCGGAAGGATCAGCCATCTTCCTTCTGAGGATTAGAGCTATCCCCCTTCAACCTCCCTGCATTCGCCTATATCTTAGGAGTTTATATCTTATACGCGACAAAGATGCGTGCAGGCTGTCCTTCGGACAGAAGCTGCTACTATATATCATCCTGCATCCCTATCCACTTATTTTGCATGCATGTATCGTTTTTTTTTTTTTCTACTTTACCCGTGTAAAACCGTTCCTGTTTTTAAGGAGCAGAAAAAAAAAACAAAAATGAGAATAATGTTCAAAAAAGTAAAAAAAAAAAACGAATATGAGGAACGAAATACCACCCTGGTAGTAAAGTACCGCGAAGCGGTGCACTCGACCCAAAACTGACGAAGCCTAAACCGCCTTTCGATGAGTTAGCGCTTAGAACAACTCGTTACCGAAAATCCAAAATAAGCTCCTTAGCCGAGAAATTTACGAGACATTCCCCCATAGTTTGGCAAAGTAATTTTAATCTTCCACACATAGCTCTCTCTTGCCAGGATGTACGGTAGGGGTGGGTTCGGGCATAAAGGGCGAAAGGGGAAGTGGCTATACGGATCTCCCGAAATATAGTAAGACACCCCGCCACCTACATTACCAGTTCATGCCATGTTTCCACACTCCAGCATCCCTGTCTTATTCTCCACCTTGTATAAGGGCTTACTTCCTAAGCGTCTTAGCCTAAGTTTTAACTCTTCCTTCTACCTTCCAAACCTTACCGCATTATACCATAGTATACCAACGTACAGTGTATACCTATGTCCATATAAACACAGACTACATTTAAGTATGTAGTACAGATCCATGAGCTGCAAAATCCATGTATAAAAATGTTGAAGAAAATATTTGAGACTTGGTGATTATTTAACACCGTTTCATAATATCGGATAGAATCCATGGATTAGTGCAGTGGGGTGGTTTAGCACAACCGTGCGTCGGACCCTGTATAGAGTTCAGAAATAATTTGGGTTCATTCAACGAAATAGCTTGCATAAAGCCGAAATTTATTCATATACATCCTATGTGGTGGCTCGGTGACCCCGCAAATAGAGTATTTCAATAGGTGGATATATGCTCGCGTGCAGTCCAAGCTTTTCAGTGGCCGTGTAAGTAAGCAAAAGTATATAGATAGGATAATGAGATAACCTTTCTAGCTTACAAGATCACCAGCCACGCGACGAAACCTTCCAAATCCAGGCGTTAGCCAGAGTCTTTGTAGCAGATCACGCCATCCTTCGTCACGATGTGCTGCAGGGAATATATATTTACGTAAAACACTGCAAGATATGTGGACGGTATGTGTCAATTTATCGATTCAGTATTATTGCCAACGTAGAAGGCCAATAGAAGTCGAAGAATCGTTGAAAAATCTTTTGAGCAAAATATGTCTGCTATGACCACAATAATTTTTTCAGAAAAATTACATTTAATTTTTTGGTTCCTCAGTGTCCAGCGTTTTTCGAATTAGATCCAAGGATTTAAGCCGTCAGACAAAATTTTGAACGAACAAACTCTGGATTTTCGTTAATTTTCTATACCGAACTACAGTCGAAGTTTGACGATTGAATTTTATTATGATTTTTATATTTTCGAATCTATCATTCTATAAATATTTTCAAGTTCCTGCTGCAGTATTTTCATCGTGAGAATAGCGGCTTGTCCATTAGATGGAAAATGGCCATGCGCATAATTCCTGTGGAAGTCCGACTTCGGGACGGAAAGTTTCTCGAAGTCCATGAGTAAATATCATAGTTTCATAGCGAGATATCTAACGCCCGCTAATGAGAGGAAAGCACTGGACCGGGTGTAGCAACGGCACGAGGGAACGGAAAGGAAAGGCGGAGGGACGGAGGGTGCAGATAAAGAGTTCGAAAGAGTTGACGCCTTATCTCCAGCAAAGGCCTGCATCCGCCGGATCAGCCTGAGATACTAACACCCACACTTTCCTACTCGCTTAGTCGCGAGATCTATACTGTTGTGTAAAGTAGGCGGAAAATGGCAGTTATACAAATACTGCAATGAGATTTACAAATATTTTATTTTATTCAAAGTTCACACGGTCCCCATAGATCACGTAGAAATTGATGATAGAATCTCATATAGGAACAGGACACGTTATCTTCTAGTACATCAATTATCGTGCAATTATCTGTGTATAAAACATTTCGTGTATTTACATACCATACCTACGCAAAACTCTTTGAATCTGACATTATGGCAGCCATATCTCGCCTAACCTGGATCTATATAGGCGATCGTAGTGCTGACCCATGTGGACAATGATACACAGCCTTAAGAGAGACACGCTAGGCAAAGTAGGCTTGGATTACAGGATTACTAAGAAGAAGAAACCTTACGATTCAAATCCCTCGCGCCTACTTGCCTTATATTCAGCTTGTCCTTCGGTTATTTGCATCATACATATGGAATCGTTAATAAGTGTGTAAATATCAGCCAGTGTATGTTTCTAGGATAAAACTATTCGAGCAAAGGTATATGAAATTTCGTGATACTTAATGTTCTTTGTAATTAGAATTTGAAGATGTCGATTAGCTCTGTAGGAAACAATGACTTAACTACACGCAACGGAAAAAGGAAAGAATTGCAAAGAAAACAAGAGAAACTCAAACCGCATCCCACTTCCGTAGTCTTTTATTTAATCGGAAAGGAAAGATATGGCCATGTATCATCAGGGTTGGGATACGGCAACTGTGCCTTATTTACTGCTTAACACGAAAATATGCTAAAACTTTTTATCTGGAAAGTATATCTTCTTTCTTCATGAGTTGCTAATTGTGAAAGAATTAACACTCGTTCGATTAACTTCGCGACCCTCTTGGTGTTTGTGGTGTTGGCATGTATAAGCTAGACAATGAATGCCTGTACTCTTATCCGAGTGAACTTTTGAGGATAAACTTATAGTCACACCGTGAAACGTCTTCATTTTTTTCTACGATTGGACTGAAAAGATGGACCACACCAGAAGACTTTACGCGCTATCTTGTAGTGGGATGCAGGGGTTGTCTTTTGACTGGTGAGTTTATCTTCGGACGACGGCTGTCAAAGAAGCGCCTTGCCGCTTCCGTCGTTCAGAAAATTCGTTGAGATAGGAGAGCTGCAAGATGTAAAAGTCAGATAGATGCTCCTGGACCAGAAATGAGAAATGTCTTTGCAGTTAGGTATGGTTAAAGATTAAATTGCTCTCAGTTAACTGTACCCAGCCAACCAACCGTTGGCGAACCTGTCGTCGTCCGAAAGTCCTTACCTCTCTCTTTTTCCTCGTTCCTTTCTCTCCTTCGCCGATATATCTGCAACGTTCGCTTGTAGGGGTGTGAATTCCCGGCCCAGAAGTCAAATTCGCTATCGGTGTGAACTTTTTCATCCGGTTGTACGCCGATAAAGTGTAGAGCCCAGCCTAACCGACTTCTTGAAGGCGTTGTAGAGAAAATCAGGCTGCGTCCGGCGTGTCTTATCACTAAAAAAATTAATTAAGAAATCCCGACAAAACCACTTGCAACTTTTGAGTAGCTCGTCGAGGTCCATCTATATATACCGTCCCGTTAAACCTAATACAAAAGAAGAATGGGAATTGGCGTTAAAATTTTCCTGCAACAATTAACTCGATACTATATAATATGCGAGAGTGTAATTGACAAACTAATTACTAAACACTTGGTAAATAGTACCATAAACAGAGTTTAGTTAGGTGTAACAACGCGTTTTCAAGCGAATCGAAACCCCCCAGCTAACACCCAACTTGACCAGCTGATCCCGGTACAAAGGCACCCCCCAGAGTGGCAGCCCCCTTAATGAAAACTATACATCCCTGGATTAAGCTAGCCACCGGTCAGTCTATGTAAGTCTTATGCAGTATATAGACCGTTATAGTAAGGTAGAATCCAGCATATTGGATGGAGTTAAGACATTAATAACTAATATTATGGTCCCTGCAATATACCTATCCTTTGTTGGCCATCTTAGTTAAGTCTTAGTAGTTTGGTTGCTGGACTTGCTACACGTTAAGGAGATTAACAAATGACCCGTCTTTACGTGTAAAGATCCTCCGTAAATCTAGGCGAGAAATCGATCGATTTATTAAAGGGACATGTGAAAAACAACCTTCATACGTAGCATAACGATACATATTACATACGTATATAGCTCTGCTACAGAATCCTGAATCATAATTAGCTTCGCATATCATTCATTGTGATACCAGTTGGTCACAGAGTCGAGCGAAACCAGGATAAATAAATTATAACAAGTCTTACATCGCTGGCTTTCAGCAGTAGCTGTGTAAAGAATATTTTTTAGTTTTTTGTTTTTTTTTTTTTTTTTTTTTATTATACCACTGAAAACGTTACAATTGACCCCTAGACTGGGGTAATTTTAAGCACGATTTTGGACGATCGTAATACTGCATGTAATAGGATGATGAAAATTGAGTTATTTATCTGAGAATTCTTAGAAATGTAATGTCATGTCATGTCATGTATATTGAATAACAAATGTATATGAAATGAAACCATTTTATCAGCAAAAAAACCAAAAAAATGAAAACAGATCTATTATAACTATATCGAAACAGCTAGTGAAGTTTTTTTTTTAAACACTTTTCGTGCAATTTCATAATTATTACGCAATTAAATATTTTGACCATTACACCATCGACTATCATATAATTGACAATGGATCAGCGATCGTTAACATTTTCGTCGAGTATTTCTGGAGTCTATTGAATGTAGATTAAATTTCTGTAACGTTCTGCGATTAGCGTCTTAGAATTGACCCCAGCTAGTATCCTCTAGAGCGTGTCGTTTAGGCTCGGGAACGACTTAGAGGATGTCGAGGATTCTGATACTCCGCGATTTTCGAATACATGGAGTAGAGGATGACAATTTACTTGCAGTCAGCGGATCGCGTCGTAGCTCTCGCGCGCATCGTAAGACGCTTTTGACGTAAGTGGCTCGAAATGCTCTTTGTAGAGGGTTGCTATTCCCTTAGTTTGGGAGAGGTCTGGGATTAAATACTGGAGAGGGATAGAGTCAAGACTTAAGCCGGAGTTAAACAAGGATCGCCACCATTGTGCTCGACGGGTGGTGCCTATTGTCTCTTCGTCCGGATGCGGATAGATGAGTGGATCTGCATATGCTTAGCAAGGGGTTAGATTTCCACCTCCTCTTATACCCCATTCCACAACCAGCCATCATCATCTCCTGGTGTGTATTTCGGCTCAAAAATAGTCCTTCAAGGGTTTTTCAAGCGTCCCGGTGTCTACTTCCGTCTAAGATTCTTTCTTGCAGCCTTAGTGTTACATACTTCACGTTTATCATAGATAGTTTCTTCTTACTTTTCCTTGATAAATTTTACAATCTGACCCACTGCAACTCCAATATAAAATGGCCATTCGTCGCTTCAAGGTTCGGTACAAGAACCAGGCAAGAATTAAATGTGCAGAGAATTACGGAGTGAGCCAAGCAAAGTATAAACTTGACGGACAAACTCAACTCCTATCTATAGCGGAAACAGTATAGTTACAACGAAACTTGGATAATTCATTTAATAAAATTCAGCAAAAATTCGTTCTTATTAGATGTGCAGAAATATTCTTGATAAATTAATTTACGAAAAAATTTTTCTCGCTTTCAGGCAAAAGTCTTCCGGTTCACTGCGTGGTGGAAGCCATTCATAGCATCGTCGAGAGTCGCGTCAGCAGCGGTAGAGCAAATTGGCGACGCCCCCAGGTGGAAACAGACTCATACGTCATTATACCAGCGGCAACTGCCTTTCAGGTGAAGAAAAACAAACTTTTTTTTTCTTTTATTAGTTGATCCAATTTTTTTTTTTTTTTGTTTTTGGTGCCATTTAATTTAGGGTGTGAAATTTCTGAACGTATCCATAAAATACACGTTTCGATTTCAATTCCCAGGATCTAGTGGGTGCTGCACTTGTGAGACTGGGTTATCCCGCTGACCTGACCCCGAGTGCTCGGGGCAGTATTGTAATCAGAAATTGGAAACCTCTTCCTTTAGAGAAGGTGGCTGATGGACCCTTGCTTACAGTCGGTGATATATTAGCTGAACTGACCACGGTGGCTACCCTAAGGATACAAGTTTATCGTTCTCGGCCACCTCCTCCTAGCCCAGCATCTGAAGTCAGAAGCAAACTATTGAGGCTTTTGTTACTCCATAGTCACGCATTGCTGATGTCTGCTGGCTGCCCCCTTGATGAGGTGAGGAATTATTTATTATATTTTTAACGTGAGGGTTTGGTGAGATGAGAATAAGGCTTTTCGATGATGTAGATAATTCTGAATTCGGGTATTGGAATTAATTGAAACAGTAGCAGCTCGTTAGCAAGTGGAGAAGAAGCGACTGCTAGGCCGAACCGCAAAAGATTAAAGTTAGCGCGGTTGTAAGACGAGCGCTTAATACACTTAAAAATGTATAAAATGTAAATCTAGAACGAAGTGCGTTAGTAGCCGGGTTTCGCGGGCGTCGTGGGCTCTTCTGGCGTGCCTAATCTCATTAAGAAGTCCTCCGGTTTGGACTGCCTTTTGCCCTACAGAAGAACCACCGAGGTAATCTTTCGAGACGTTGAATCGTGGTTTGCTAATCTTTTCTTTAAATAAATTCTGGCCCAGGGTTTCGGATGGGTAAGTCAAAAAAATCGCGACCTCCCCCCCTCCCCCCTATTATTTATTTATGCAAACTTCATCCAGCGTTGTCAAAGATAGAGTTCAGACATCCATCCCGTACGACAAGTCACAACGATTTCGATCGCGAAAAAATTTTTTTTTTTTAATTTTTGAAAATTTAAAAATGGAAATGGGAATAATCCATAGAGCTAAACGTCGAGAGATATACTAAATTTCGGTATGAAAACTATACCGTGAGGAAATCCCATAGCCGTAGTAGAACGTAGCCCCGGCGTGATAGGATTACCCTTTGCTTAGCCGAACTTGTAGTCTTCATCAAACGGCCCTTCGATGTAGGAGGGTTGCCGGGCATTATC
The DNA here is from genome assembly GCA_963924015.1 of Macrophya annulata. Taxonomy (NCBI): domain Eukaryota; kingdom Metazoa; phylum Arthropoda; class Insecta; order Hymenoptera; family Tenthredinidae; genus Macrophya; species Macrophya annulata. Next base: position 28,072,446 of record OZ001258.1, on the reverse strand, counting down.
TAAGTGCACCTCTTTGAAGACCGTCTAGTACGGAACTCACCCCCAGACCTTAATACCGCTTACCATAGTCTATGATTACCAATTTTCCCTGCACAAATTCTCTGCTTAAATTTCATCGATAAACTCACCGTGTACAGGAGCCAAGAGCAATATGTACGATATGGAGGTATATCTAAGGTATAGATACGAACCAAGCCAAATAAGACTGTATAATCATACGTGGAGTTGGGTTATTATTTCGTGATTGTAACTCTTGGAAATAAGGTAATCTTGTAGATTCTGAATTGGCCTGTATTATTTTTTAGTTTTTGTGTTTTGTTTTTTTTTTTTTTTTTTTTTTTTTTTTTATCGAATCATGTATACTAGCCAGCACCACGCAATATGATTAAGTCAACTTCCGTTGCGATATGGTCGGTCCGACCCTTTTGAAACTGGAACGTGCGATTCGTTTACAACGTCGATTCAGAATCGGACTTTGAATTAAAAAGCCGGCAACGAATGTTGAAATAACGGAAGGACTTAATCTGGGTTGTGATTAAAATATGCAAAGTATTTTTAGCAACCATAATTTGCGTCGCTTGTTGAAAATCCGCCATCTATCGTTCTTTTTCAGATCCAGAATCTCTCTACCATCTTAATTAATGAAATTTATACATTTGTGAAATTCTCACATCCGACGATAACGGATCATGTTGTAGCCTTCGTAAACGCGACCTTCAACGTCTGATATCTTCGTTAACCCCGCTAGTTAATTTGTTAATTTGTTAATATACCCGAGGCAAACGGTTAGATACGGTGAAAATGTTTAAAGTGGATTTTAACCGAGTGATTTACAATTCTGTATTTTGGATCAGCTGATTCTTGCGTCATTTTCTGGAATAAATAAGTATAAACTAGGCTTAACTCGTGTCTCAGATAAGCTGGCTGGAAGGTCTAAATGTTCATAGAATGTTTGTGGAATGATTTCTGAAATCTGGTAGCTGTCAGTGTGCTGAGTGATTAAGGAGGGGTTGTAAAATCACGCAAAGAATGCTACCAACATGGAGGATTACCTCGTTAAATGCGTCTTGAGTGATCCTCGCTCTTGTTTATCTTATAAATCACTAAGATAAGGCATGTAAATTCTTCAACCGTAAAATAAAAATATAAAAAAATAAAAAATAAAAAATAAAATAAAATTCTCCCATAATCTTGTCGCGACAAAACGACCAACTGAACCAGATATTGTCTTGCGACGTTATGACATACACGGAACCTATCAATTTTTAGATATTCAATTATCGCTCATCCAGAAATAACAAATCCTATCAACTCTCCGGGTTATGGGATTTAATGTCTCTACATTATGAGACAAAGTATTTCACATTCGAAGAAAACAAGCCAATCAGCAACCAAGTTATAAAGCTTCTCATTGTAATTTTCGGTTGAACGTAATAACTATGGAACTATTTTTAGTTTATCTAGATACACAATATGTTATGCGCAAAACATGTTTACGACGCAGATGGATTACTCTTCGTACCTTGAAAAGTAAGCCGTGAATAATTATTTATCTGTGGAAAAGTGGCATGATTGAAAATTGAGTAAACTCATTACGCGGGTTCATTGTAATACAAATTTAAAAATCATTTCTAAAGTGCAACCAAGCATATATATTTTTATTTATTTGATTTTATTTTTTGACACCTCCAAGCAACGAAAATTTGAGACTCTGGAAACTGTACTCCTTTCTCTTTCTTTCTAGTCGTATAATTTCATAGATAAAAAGTGTGTATCCCCGAAATCCGAAGAATTATTATTAGGTAGACTAACCGTTTAGCGAAAATAATTCTGATGCAGTCACGAGCTCTTCAGAGTTAATGGCTTGGTGATATTTTGTAATGTAATTTGTTATCCATTCAGCTCCACGTGATCCCTGTTATCTGGTATTGCGTGTCTGATAATACATATAATTGATAATATCTTTGAGCACAACTTTCCTGGTCAACGTTTAATTCGAATCATCATACAAAATCGGCGTTCTTAGGCTACTTATAAACACCAATATCAAAGAAAAATATCCTGATGGAAAAACAAAAAAAATGAAAAAATTAATAAGAAAACGTTATTACTCGTTACAGATGACTCTGTCGTCCTTGTGCGGAGGTGGAAACGATCTGTCTGAAGAAACCAGACGCAGTTTCGAGTCTTGGCTACAACAACAACAACTCGGTATTGGTCTTAACCCTTTGATGCCCTCGGCCAATCACCACCCTCAAAGTCCACAACCAGACAGTGGCCCCATGGGTCCAGGTGGACCAATTGGACCACCACACCCATCTTTGATGCCATATTCTCACAAGACACGAATGCGGACAAGTTTTGACCCTGAATTAGAGCTCCCACGATTGCAAAGATGGTTTGGAGAGAATCAGCACCCATCACGTCAACAAATCCAACACTACGTATCCGAATTAAACTCCTTGGAGTCTAGAAGAGGCAGAAAACCACTGGATGTTAACAACGTTGTTTACTGGTTCAAAAACGCGAGGGCTGCCCAAAAGAGGGCAGAAACAAGAAGTGTTAACGGTTATAGTCCTCCGGGATTAAGCCCTCGCGGTGCTAGTATGGTCAGTGAGGATTGTAGCGACGAGGAAGACGACTCTAGACACCAGGTAATTCATTAGACGGTAATGAAATTGTGATTAAGTGGAAATAATTGATAAGACGTTTAAAGATTTACTAAGAAATTTTTTTTCATTTTTTTCTTTTTCATTTTACTCTGGATATCGCAGTCGACTTCTCCGTCGCCATGCCCCCCGGCTAGTCCTCCTGTAGGCCCTTTGTCTCTAACAACACGACCGGAAGATCAACAACCACCATCATCTACTCCATCGTCAGTCAAACAAGAAGATGCTAGGGCATCATCTGGCTCTGAAGACGAGGAACCTCATCCAACAGGACCTCTTCCTTCGGGGTTTCCCCTCGTTCCAAGTCCAATGTTCGGCCACAGTATCATGTACATGCATTACCTACCCCCACGAGGTCCCGCTGGATGCCCAGCCAGTTTATTGGACGAGAGGAGAAAACGGAACAGGACATTCATAGATCCTGTAACCGAAGTTCCAAGACTGGAGGGCTGGTTCACCCTCAACACTCATCCGAGTCATGCGGTAAATAAAATTTCTAATCTTTCTAATCAAGCGAAAATAAAGTCAATTTCAAATTTTCTTTCTATTCTTCTCTTCTATAGATTCAAATAACCGATTTTCAATTTCTGTCAAGTTTCATCAATTCTTGCAGCCCATTTGATCATGCAAATTTTCCAAGCATAAAGATTCTTACGATTCCTCGATTATTTTCCTACAAGTTAACAATCTTATTACCCCTTGACTATACTACCCGCGATACATTGCTGTACATAGTGTGGTCTGAAGACTCAGAACCAGACCAACTACTTTTGAATTGTTTCATCATTTGCGGTTGATTTATTTCGTTGTGTTATTTTTTATTGAATTGGTTCGCGAAATAATGATTCGATGAGCTTAAATCTGAGCTATAAAATTTTTGTTTCAATATGTTTAATCGCTGATACAGATTGAGGGGAATGTATTAATGATGATAATCGATTTTTCTAGCTGATCCTAAAATACACTGAAGAATTAAACCGGATGCCGTATCGTCAGAAGTTTCCACGCCTTGAACCAAAGAATGTTCAATTTTGGTTCAAGAATCGTAGAGCCAAGTGTAAACGTCTAAAAATGGCACTTTTCGAAGGGGAATCACCGCAACCGCATCCATACCACGCCGATTAGGGTTAATTAGATACTTTTAAACGTGTACTGTATTATATTACATAAATGCAATTTGTTGATTAATTTGTTAACTCGTAAATGTTGATTAATCGATATGCAATTTCCAAAAACCGTACCTTCATTGTAATTAAAACATTCGAATAATATAATTATAATTATTAAATAACAAAAGTAAAATAAAAATGATAGTTAATAAACTGTATACCATTAACAATTCGAAATTCGTTTATCTAAAATTTATTTCCTTATTTCAGAATTAAAACATACTCCAAACAATTATTTTATCCTATTGCTAAACATCCTTTTTCGGTATATTTCAGATAATCCTGAATCTTAGAAAATTTATTAGATAGAAATTCGAAAGTTTCAAAAAAAAACTTGGTTCCAAATTTAGAGATATGGATTTACACCAGATACGATTTAATTTGCCTGCCCACTAGCGTGGACAAGGGTAAGTAAAGCTTTTCCCTTCTGCTTTCTCGATTAACAATCGAACGATATCTACCTCTTTCCCTCTCATTGTAAGTCTCCCCAAGTCTAGTATAGCTCGGAATATCGGTGTGTGGGTATTCGGCACATCCTCTGATATCTGTCTGCTAAGATAACACCCCCGGAGGCTGTCATCAAACCGAACCTAACTCAAGCGTGACAATAGTCAACAGAGTATCGTCTAGGCAGACAAAACTTTGTTAGACTACTTACCGAACATGCGATAGAATTAATAGAGGTAATATGTACTATTATGGTATTTGATTAAAGACACTTTACGGATTTTTATGTCGAAAGATTAATTAATAAAGCTGTATACAGTCCTTGAGTGAAGTACACGTGGAGAGGATTGATGATTTTACTTATATCAGATAAAAGCCTGACTAGTTATTGACGTATAGGAGTAGGTAAGTATAAGGCGATGAAATGAAAAAAAAAAATAAATAAAAATATAGGTAATACGGCTTACGTTCTAGTCTGTCAATCATCCGTAGCATAACGAAGGATAATATTAACAAGGGGAAATAATAAAAGGAGAAATGAAAGTTGGTAAAGTTTTTATAAAGTAAGGGATCGAGATCACAGAAGCAAAAACAGATCCTTGGTAAGGGATTTCAGTTTGAGAATTCCGAGTAAGCAGGAATAACACAAAGATGAGAGGATATCATCATCCTTCATGGTACATACACACACACACAGAGAGATGAAGTAGAAGAGGAGCGGGAGTGGTCCTGGATTTAATGAGGATAGGCGGATTTGTCCAATTAAAACGTCTTACAAGGATCCAGGCTTCCTTTCATCCACAAAACATCGAGTCTAACTTCCCTTAATACCGTGCCAAACCTCTTATCTTCTTCTAGGATATCACGTGATGCAAACTCGGTATAGATATGTAACTGGGGATCATATAAGGATCATAGTTTCTACGAGGTCAATGAGCTGATGAACGAACTCACGTCTTTGGATAATTATGCTTTTTATTCATAATAATATAAATTCAACCACATTAATCTCTTGGCTTGAGATACGTTTTGAGAAAAACATAAAATTCGTTAACGATGTGCAAGTCTACTTGAGGATTTGTCTGTATTTTGTATTCTGTATTTTGATGGAAAGATTGACTTTTTTTTTCCGTCTTAACTTTATAGGATTAATTTCAATTTGGTATATATAACGATAGTATCGTTATGAAATTTTTTTATAAGAAAATCTACCCCATAGTCACAGTAACCAGGGTATCTATCCCGCTTATCGCCAAAGGAGGAAAAATCTGCAAGTGGGTTTTTGAAATGGTGGGGAAAGAAAAAGCCTTATAAAAATATAGAAGTCAGCAGCCCAAGGATCATCTCTTTATCTGATCTCAATTTGTCATCCAATGTTGGCTTAATTTAACAACCTCTCGCTGGAAAATATCGGGATGAAATATTTCCATTTTAAGTAGCTACGAATTTAATCCAACGTCGTTTACTTCCAGGGGCAATAATTACTATTAATCAAACTTAGAACGACGTATAGACAACGATTGCACTTTTCTCATAAAAGATAAATAAATCGATTAAAACTCCATGAAGTGATGGATAATTTTTTATCAAAACTGAAAATCCAGAATATAGAAATGTCTCACCTATTTAAACAGGTAGGTATGAATTTCACGGATTCTAGAGTGCAGAGAACGTTGGGAAAGTCCTGCTGGCCAAGAAAATGATTTTGACAAGGCGAGAGGGCAGAGACACATAGAATTTACTAGATATACACCTACGCATGGTTCGAAAGGAGCATTGTCGCGCTCTCGTATTCAGGGGTTGTTCTTATCTGCCTATCCGGTGAGCTGTCAGCAAAGTTGCTGAATACAGAAAGCTATTCCACTACGTTATCTACTAGCTAGGATATACCAAACTATTCTATTCCATACGACCACCGGACGCTCCTAGATAGACAATGTACTTATATGTACAGAGTATTTCAAGAGTCGTACCTACATACCTCCGTTCCACAAATTTGTTGAAAAATAAATTATAGGCCAAACCATTTCATACATTTCATCAAACTACACGATTCTATTCAATTATTATATTCAATTGCAAAAGAAAAAACGCTTTTGATATAGAAATAAATGGAAAGTTACGTTTCTTTGGCTATTTTTTTTTTTTATATCATAATTATTACGCTAGGTCCAAACACATTCAGGGCAATGTGCAATTCGTTAAAAATTGCCAAGTCGTTTGGATTGCCGAGATATAAAATAACATTCTGAATTTTTGCAACTCGAAACCTCTTCTTTTCCAGACTAAACTGCAACAGATTCAATAGCTGTTACTGCCCTACAAGTCACCATAAAACCCTGTAGAATATTCAAAGGTAAAAAAAAAAAAAAAAATTGCGGTGTAACGCCTGCTGCGATTTTCAGAGTGAAAACTTAGCGAATTTGAAGACGGAATAAGAAAAATGGTTGGTGGGAGCTTAAGGCCTCGCAAATTAGCCATGGGATTGGCTTCATAATCTGGGCAGGAGGAGGGTAGGTCGGGTTGTCGACTATCATGGTGGTGGTGGTGGTGACTGTGGCGACTAGGGGAAGAAAATACAGGGTGGAAAGTCGCGGTCGTATAAATGAACTCTGCCTCATCTTATTCTTTAATCCTACCCCGAGCTATGCTATACTAAAAATTACGACTCGAGGCTAAAGTCTCCGAAGGCCATGGGCGATTGAAATTAATGAGCCATAAGAGAAGATTTCCGCGGCCGTTGCGGGGATGAACTTAGCGAACGAGAGGAGACTAGGAGTCGCCCTAATAAGTGTAATTAATTTATTACCGTTTACTTTTACGATTCTGGCTGAGTGCGCAAAAGATTCTTTGCCGGCATTGCATGGATCAACCAATATAATCATAGCCACACCCGATTTCATATATTAGGTATCCACACTCGATTGATCTAATTCTGTTTTTCCAACCCCTGACAAACAATATCTAACATCGTGCTGTTTGTACGCAATGTAGACGATCAACACTTACAATTAGTTCTCATCCCGATTTGCTATAATTATAATCAGATTTTATTTTGCTAAAGATACCTTGCAGACGATACTTCAAATATTCATAAGACAGATAGTTCTACTGAGAACCTGAAAGAAGTTACAAAATTAGAAAATACTTACAAAATTTCATAACTTTTTTTTAACTCATTGGAACTTCGTAAAAATTCGAAGTTCTTCTTCATTAATTCTATACACATGACGAAAACCGGATTAAAAATTTTTATTTTATTAACAATGTTACTACATCTGAAACTGTACCTACTCAAATTTTCTACACCAACCCGAAAAAACTTAACGAATATGAATTATTTGACAAAAATCAGGATATTTCATAGCTGCAGAGTTTCTCTCCCTACCAAATTGGGGATGAAAAAGATGCAGGTCTCTCTTACAAATAAAGTGAACTAATTTCACTTCTTCAAGATCTAGAATGCCGAGTGAACTGTTGAAATGATCATAGCTAAATCGCATAATGGTAAATCTTTTGTCTTCAATGAATAATTTGCGAATCCGTATGCATCCAATGTAAAATCATATCTCGAAGAAGCTGCAGTGTCTTTCGAAATCTAAGAACAAGCGTGGCTGAAAGAATCTGGCAAAGTTCTTCGGACAAATAAAGCTTAATTGATCTATAGCTCCTTGTACCGTTATTAGAGCGCTAAGCGGGTAAGCACACACTTAATCGCGGACGTTTCACATTGGCCAAGATCTATCGACGAAACTAAGCAGGGAAGATTAGGACACTTAGCCAGGGGGAGGACGCGGTAAAGAGAAAGAGAGATAGAAAGAGAAAGAGAAAGAGAAAGAGAACTGGGAGTCAGCAGGAAGAGGTGAGACCCTCCGGGCAGTCCTCGGGACCGTAAATAAAAGAAATCCTTGTAATGGCTTCCGTTAAGGACAACAACTTACGCCCCACTATGTCCCCTCAAAGATGCCTGCAGCCCAACGGACCGTCTTATACAGACTAGGTTATTAAGCTCGGAACGTAACCTGTATCTATACCCAGTTAATTCCTTAACCCTTATAGACTCGGAGAAAATTTAGGGACCCGAGTTCCCTAAGACGTTGGGCGTCGCGGCGCTCGAGGAGGTAAGCGAACCGAGCGGCAGGGAGGAAGTAAGGAAGGGTACAGCAGGTGCTCGGAGGATCTCCGCATCTTACGCCCGAACGATACATAATTTATGGTGTAACCGGGGCTTAAGATAGCATTAAGATCGCCTATTCTCTCGGCTAGTTATTATGTCGTAACGAAAATACTCTGACTCAACGTAATTTACGCATCCAGATTCTTTTGTAGCAAGTAAGGCGCGTACGTTGCACCGCACCCATCTTCCACCCACGATACAATCCAAAGTATACATAACGATGGTCAAGGCTGGGGTCTAATTCCTGCGGGCATTACCTGTTTCATATCTTTTTGAAAAAATAAAAGAAAATTTTAACGTCACGTGAAAATTCATCTACTGATAAATTTTATATATAATACGAATCGTTGTCATCTGGCCGCTGTCAGGCTAAGCTTGTTCCGATCATTTGACGAAACGGGTAGGAAGGTGGGTAGGTATAGGAAAAAATTTGAGGAAAAGGGACGTCGTATTGATTAGGGAGCTCTTGGCGGGGGATCAACGAAAATACTATATGTCTTAAGCCCTTCAGGGGACGATACGCTACCTATGGCTTTTAGCTTTCTTACGGTTCGCCAAACAGAATCCTTCTTGTCTCGGGACACAGCCGTTACGTTATATATACCTACATCGTGTATGGATGTATGTATGTATGTATGTATGTACTCGGACAAGCATATATATGTACAGACTTATATATGTATTATACTTAACTATATAGCACGCTAAGCTACGATATGGTATATATATAGGTATATATAATAAAAGCGACTAAGTTTTTATCTAATATTTCCTATATCATATCATTCGTTCGTAACTCACGTGGCATTTGCCCCCGTGGGATATTGCGAACATAATTCTTACCAGAGGTCTGAACCGCTACTTTGGACGGCATGTTTATTCAACGTAGGATTTAAAAGAGTAGTAGGCCGCATCTCATTTAAGTAGAGGATGAGTGTCTCCAAGATCGTGAGGCAATGCGTCTTAGATTAAGACGTGGGCACTTCCTTACCACCGTCTGACTTAAACTGGCGCGTGGAAGTAGCCTACGACGTATTTTATCATCCAGCTCGTCTTTTCACAAATCTCTTAGCCTTCCAGACTTACTCATCAGCCATTGTCTTCGCTCGAAATGTTATAGTGTTTTCCTTATTTATTTTCTTTCGGGATAATCCCCAGGTCAATTTCGAGTCAAAGACTTTACCTATTTTTTCCATTTTTTTTTTTTTTTCTTTTCTTCTGTCTCTTTTTTTTTTTGATACTTCACTTTATTGCACAAAGTTTTGACTCGACTCGAGTCCGAACAAGACTCTGCACCGTTTTATACCTCGGTATATATATAGTATATTAATACCAAGCGTCTTGGCTGGGTGGTTTGCGATAAAGCAAAGAGCCCGCGCTAAATACTTACATAAATCTGTATTGCCTTGCGCCGCGCGCGAGGAGCTTATACCAACACCCACGCAACCCGAGTCCAACCTACACAAGGACGATTTCCTTCTACGAAGTTGACTTCTTCGCTAGTATATCTACGAAGCACGAGGAGCGTTTTGGGATATAGTTTTGTGCTTAATTTTTTTTTTTTTTTTTTTTCTATAATTTTTCATCCCGTTTTATTAATTACCTTTGGTGATAATCATTCTATATAAATTCCCATTTTATGTCCCTTGATAATTTTGCGATTTACCTGTTCTACATGCCGCCCAAAAGGGGAGCGAAGATTCTTAAAGGGGTTTACTTATACGTCTCTTTACTATAGCGGGACCAAATCTGCGATGAAAAATATGCGGTAAGTATGTATAGGAGGAACTCCGCGCTGATATGTAATATACAGAAAGCCATAAATATCGAAACACAAGTCGTCGACGTTTCTGTGGGGAACTTGGAACTCTGTGGCTTGGGTGAAACTCAATTGATAACAGATAAAACCCTGAATCTTTTTTCCTCGTATTATAAACCGACATTTCATTCCAATCTAGGTATATCTCTACGTTTGCTAAAGTCAACCGTCATCAAAGAACCTCAACTTTTACATAATACGAGATTATTTACAGATCTGAAAAATTTCAGAATTTTTTCGAATTTGTCGATAAAAATTAATGATTTCATTTTTCTTTTATTCATAGTTAGCAATTACAGAATTAGAAACGATTGACACACGTCGCTACGTCAACGAGAAGATTCTTTGGTCCAGAAACGTTGCGGCCAAGACGCCGGCGCCCGAAGACGGTATAGGTAGGTAGAGGGATAGAGGTTTGGTCTGGTAACAGTAGCAATAAATCTAGCAAGTATATCTGAGCTCATGAATGTTATTAAGATACAACCCCCCCGCAAAGCACGGTGGTCGGGGGGAGTTGCAGGGAGATACAGTAGAGGCAGCGAGCACAAGCGAGCGAAGCGAACGAGGAGAAGTAGAAGGAGAAACGGTTATGAAGAAATACCGCTGCCGGTAATCCCGCCATAGATCACCAACCGCCGGGCGCTCCGTATCCGCGCCTTCTTACACCGCGTCTTAATACTCGAGGCTTAACCCGTACCCGTACCTAGATATAGATATCTCACACATTTACTTGGGCGGCAGTTCTGGACGAATACTGCCACCGGAGATAGAAGTTTGAACGGTTAAAAAAGGAAAAAAAAAAAAAATCATACTTTTCAAACTTCTTCTCAACCCACGGTTATAACTGACGTTAAACCATCGAGTTTGCCTAACCCTCATCCACGCGAACTAAAGGGGTATTTTCAAAGTCCGAAACAAAAAATATTTCAATACGTTAGTCTCTTTTAAATTCCAAAATTTCGGGACCATCGCATCTTATTGTTAAATGCAGTCAAATTAACAACAAGAATTCATCGTAGCAGATCAACAGTTAGTTGTATCATACTGTATTGTTTGGTCAATTTTTTCATGGTCCATATGTAAATCAAAGCTCAAAGTTGAACACAGAATTTCTTGGTACTATAAAAATCACTTGAGTGATCGATTCCGTTCTAGCAAATTTAAAAATCTGAAAACTGTGTTAGATTGTTCTTCGATCTGATAGACTGTAGTTAACTTTTATAAAAAAAACTGGGTTTTTCAAGAAAAATAAAATTCCAGGATACACTGGCCCTTCAAAAATACTCTTATTTGTGACTTGTATAAATTATGTACACCTTTGAAAAACTATTTTTCGAATAAAGATAAAAGAATTTTGATCAAATTCGAATACGTTGCCACGGTGTGTAGATAGTGACGTTGTTGAAAGGTTAAACAGTAAAGCTCCTTAAGATCCCAACGTCCCTTGTGCTTAGGTATAGACCAATTACGAAGAGAAAGGGGTATCGGGTCACAAAGAGACACAGACTGAACGTAAGACTCAATATCCTGTCTGAGAAAAAGATAACCGATTCTTGTTAGTAAATTTCAAAAGTGTATGAGAACGTGTGCTGTAGCTATAGAAGGATTTAAAAATTGACGATCTATATTTCCCAGTCGTTCAAAGATCGGTATGATAAGGAATATCGAGAGGGAAATATCTGGCTATGAAAACGGGTCAGTGCGGTGGCCAAATACCTCGAAGTCCCGGTGACCTCTGGTAGGACCTCGGTAATTCTGTTAGCTTCGTATAATGTATCGTGCCAAGATTCTAGAGGCTCGTCCCTAGTCGGGGAGGCCGGCGAAGAGAGCAAACGAAGAGAGTCCAGTCGACCGCTACAGATTGGCGTTATCAACCTAAGACTCGTTTCATCATCGAACTATACCTCTCAATTAATTAATTGGGGTTCCCGGTATCAAATGGACCTTAACCAACATCAAAGCGCCCAGTCTTAACTCACCCTACTAAGAACCATCCATCTATGAAAGTGTCCCACCAATTAATAGGGGATCCATACGTACCCGTGTTTGTTCGGAGTTCGTCGTCTTATCCTAATAATAAGTAAATAATAATATCACCGATTGGTAGGTAGGTATATATTGGTATCTATAATGCTATATATATATATATATATTATGCCTATGAGTTATGTTATGGATACAGAATATCCTGTCATCCTGAGACCAGACTCTGTAGCCTTTTGCATCTGGAGAAATACAGGGTTAGTTACAGGAGTTCATTTACGACAGTTTTACTTTTGATTAGGACACAGTCACGTCATAAAAGAATTGGCTAAGTCGTTCTCAAGGTATGAAGATAAGCATCTATTTTTTTCGTAGGTTAGTGTTTCATACAAGCAAATTGGTGAGATAAGTACTATGGCGAAGATTTTTTTGAATTAGATAGACCGCAAGAATCCTGTTTGTTGATTTTTTTTTATGCAAGTAAGTCGCCAAAAATGGTAACCGCGAATAGGTTTTAAATTTATTCAAAGTTACTATTTTTTTGCAACCATCTTTCATTACGAATCTCAAAATATTTTCACCATCGTAATCAAATATTGAAATATGACAAATTCAGTATCTTTCTGAACAAGGAAGATCATACAGCCTTAGGCCACCTTCGTAGAACACCCGTCACCCTGTACAAACCACACGCGGGGGGATAACAATACCATTCACAGGGGCAGAACGGAGACGGATTATGATGAGGGTGTTAGCTCCCGATTTGAAATAGACACATTTAATGTATATAGAAATGGGGTAGAGATTGAAATCAATTTCTTTAAATCGAATCGAATTTTCATAACAAAAGTTTCATTGTCAGTTACCTTAAACGTCTTTCTGAAATTTGGAATCAATAAATTGATCATCACTGAGAATCAGAATCGTTAATCGATTCAGAAAATCAATAAGCTATTGTGATTTGAAAAATTTTCCGTGAACTAGTGAAAACTTAAATCCCTGTATTTAAAAATCAGTATACAGTTAACTCAAGTTTATTTCTATTCTTTGGTCCTTTATTATGTCGATTAAGAAACAGAAGTGAAGTATACTCGTGTACAGTATACTTACCTACTTGTATGTGTATATTTCTTGTGAGCACAAAAGGTTGGGCAGTTGTTATTTACAGGGAGTGGCTTTTTCAAGAACTGCTACGTTCCGAGATAGCATAGAGGCGCATGTATTCGTAAGCTTGAAGGGTGGTTTATGTATTATGGGTAAGATATCCGATGATTTAGCTCCCAGACCTCGGGGAGTCGAGTCTTATCTCGCGGCAGCGCGGTAACCGAGGTGTAATCTTTTATTAATTCTGTGACTTACGAAATTTATCGTGGCTTTTGTTTACCGGGAATACTCTCTTAAATCTCCTAAACTACCCAGCATCTTTGCATTATCTGACCAGACGCCTCCGCGATCTACCTTTCATTCTCTCTCAATTCTACTGCTACCATGCCTTATGAACCTTACGACAAATTCATTCACTAAAATAAATAAAATAATATGAAAAAGGTTGTGTCATTAATCTTTACGAAAATCGGCTGCTGCACCAATGAAATTTCAATTAATTTACAGTAGGACACGAGACATAATAGAAATTCAAGAACAACAAAAAAAAGAAAATGTATTACAATGAGAGAATTATTTTGTTCTTTATATATTTATCTAAGAGCAAAATGATGAGGTGATTGGGGTTTTTAATTTTTTATAAAATAGATGACGGCTGGATTTTCCACGTACGAACACCGGCGAATTCTATAACGACCAAGAATGGCTCTATATTATTATTAGAGTCCCTTAAGTCTAAGAGCCTTAAATCTGCGATAAGTTATGGGCCCCCCGAACCATGCCTTATACCATTTCCCTATAATATCTTAGTCTACGCGAAGGCGCCTCTCCGGCCTTTATCTCGCATACATTACTACACGCCCCTGAGACGAAGGGGGAATATGAGGTGGTGGGGTATAAAGGGGGCAAGGGGGTAATTGAAAATAACTGCTACCCCTAAACCAAACCCCTAACCAAGATAAACCACCCCTGGATCATCTCTTGCGGGCTTCTTATTTCCCCGCGCATGTACAAACATTTTTCCAACTTTGCTGCTGTAGCTATGTTATAATCCCCCTATGCCACAGCGACGTCTTAATTAATGAAAGACAAACTAAAAGTTTAAGGTTAATCTTCAAGACAAGAGCACATAGCAAGGAAGAACTTTTAGTTGAACGGAAAATCTCTCGCTATAATATATTACCATCTCTAATGTATGTTCAGGGCTTATCCCACAAGGATGAACAAACAGTGAACAGATCTAAAATTTTTGGTTCCTATTTCCTGGTTAATAATAATCGAAAATGATTGTTCTTTTTTCAAAATTTTAACAAACTAGGACAGCCTTTACCATCTTTGCAAATATATATATAGGTATTATAACCTAGGTATTTATAGCGGGGTTGAAAACGGGAGTAGCTGTGAGGGGTCTGGAGGTGCGATCTTCAAAACCATAAATCTGGCTGTATCCCACAGGATCGCTTTATTATAGATTTCCATGTAACGGGCGCGAAACTCTACCGAAAAGAAAGAGTTGAGCCACTAAGCTGCTGAGTTTCAAGTTTTAAGTCTGTCTTGTCAAATAAAGTAACTTAAATCTTCTAGTTTTCTTAGGCATCGAACGACTTAATATAACTAGGTACGCCTTTATGTAGCCAGTCGATAATTGTCACGATGAATTATCTTATACATCGATTAATTAATCTGCCTTACATATTATAATTCTCAATGCAGATGTCTAAGTCTTTTTTTTTTTCAATTAGGAATATCGAGCTGATAAAATTTAACTTTTTATCATATCCTATTACCTTTTTTTCTATAATTGATGGAAGTCTAACATCGTTTAGATAGAATAAAAAAAATCAGAGAATGGAGACTACGGGTAGAGATGGGCGCACAAACGAGGTATTGCCTCTGGCCATCAAACAAATCGGCTACTCTCTGGCAGAAGGCGAGTCACTCCATTTCTCGATTACTCGATTACTCGATTACTCGGCTACTCGATTAGTCTCGTACTCGTTTACAGGGACACGTCAACCGCAATTTAACATCGTTAACGAACCTCCAGAACATCCCCTTATACAGCGTTCTCGTTTGCGATGCAGCAAGTACCGCAACTGCCCATCCTGCACGTATTTAACATATCAACGGCCATAATTAACGACCAAAGTAAAGATAATTATCGACTATTCCAAATCTAATGATTTGTTTTTTAAAGTTCCGTCAATTCTTTGGATTTGATATTTTCCAAATCCTAAATTGATTGGTTCAAATGTATGGTAGTAGGTATCTCGTGAAAGGCGTATGAGTGAATCGCTGCAGCGTACGTGGGGTAAGGATGTTTCCTCAGAGCGGAACAAACGAAGATTTTAATCAGTAACGAGAGAATGTGCGAAGTGAGACCCGGGGACTTGGTGAAGTGGATCTGTTAAGACACGAATGACGTCCGCGTCGGCGACAGACGTAAAGATTACATTCGAAGCTCTACACAGGGGAGGACCACTGCAAAGTCGAGTCGAGTAAAACGGTGGCCGCTTATCAAGGCAATAAAAAGCATCGACTAGGATTGGCATTTCGCCCGGAAAAACGACATCTTTAGGCTCTTTAGGCTCGGGGGTACCAGATAGGGCTGAAATATACACTCATCCGTTAGGCATTTTCTCGTAATGCCCCGATACAAGGTGTAAACGGGACGTGTACAGAGTCAAAGTATGAAATACGACTCGTGATACGAATAAAATATGAAAATAATATTCGCGCACTTGCCTTTAGCCGAAATTTCGATGCTTTTTAAATTTCTAACGGAATTCGAAAGGCTCCATGATTATTAATCTACCAAAAAAATTTGTAAATACCAGTAACTGTGTACGAATTTTGAATTGTACTTTAAAGATATCTCAGTGCGAGCTTGAACAATCGAAATGGTATTATCAGATGTTTTATTTTTTTTTTTTTTACGTTTTTTTTCTTCTTTCTCTTATAACAGCTTAATTCTGTCACTGTAACACCTGAAGTTGGAATACGGAGAGACTTAGCGTAGAATTTGAATGCGGATTTGTCTCGTCTGAGAGCAGGAGACCCGAGCGACGATTAGACAATGCGCGAGAGACTGAGACGCGGGCGTCGCGGTGCCATGGGGTTGGCGGGGTAGGTCGAGGGACCCACCAGATGTGCGAAGCTTGATCTTGTTAAGGGAGCGCTGAACCACAAACAACCAACACCCATTCAAATTTACGGGAGAAATCTCCGTGCTTAGGCTCATTTCACACCGTTACATTAATCCAACGATATTAGATAGCGTTTAGAATTAGCACCAGTGATAGATTCACTATATATCGACAGTTTTCCTCCTTTTTTAAAACTCTCGATAGAAGAAAAGAAAAAAGGAATTTTTTATTTTGTTTATTTATATTTTCACAGGTTTTTCCGTGTGAAAAAAGCTTAATAAAAACCCTCAGAGACACCTAGAGGTATACATTCTTTTAATACGCGCTTGAATGATCGGGGTGGAAAGATACAACTCTGATTTATAAACATGCCACACCAATTACGAGTGAACGTTTGAAAAGATGTCACTCGGCTATAGGGCGCGAGAATGACAAAAGCTCAGTAGAGATAAGCCACCCTTTAAATTTTTACCTTTTAAACGCAGGGTGGAAATGAATAAGAAAAGGAGCCTTCAGACTGAGGAGAAAGAGAAAGAGAAAGAGAAAGAGAAAATTTAACCATCAAGCATTAGTATCCGTCGTACGTATGTACAAATATCTACAGCCAAATATCTGTATATCATCGTTTGAGCGCGAGATAATTAACAGAAACTCAATTAAATGAAATATTCTTGGTAGTAAGTGATTTTCAAAATCAGTCACTGAGCTTTCGAGCTGGTGCAGCCATAATCTGGCAATCGTAGAGCTCCCATAGTACCGGTAAGTAAGGTTTAATTGCTTAATTAATTGCGCACCGCATAATCACTGCTGGATATTAGATTCTATATCTACATATATACTTAAAGATATAGCGTGAGTTGAATTGCCAGAAGATTATTCGATTTTTCTTTGACTGAAGATACGTAGGTACGTTATAGTAAGAGAGGATATTTAACAGATAAAAAATACTAGCGAATATTTGCGAATAAGTTGTGGAGTCTGAGGCCAACAGATTCGACTTGAGGATAGAACAAAAAAATAAAAGCTTTAAATTGTATTTATATACCCAACGACTGACAAACATTTATCGACGAAGACTTATTTGCCCACCGGAAACGAACGGCAAGAAGAGTGGCTCACCATTCGCGGTGTAGGAAAAGAACGCCTCACTGACGCAAAGCGAAATCTTTAAAATGAAAGAAGACAGATAACCAAAGACACCCCGAACCAACGGCGGCCATCTCCGTATAGCTGAACTGAATTCTACCGCTACAGCCACCCACTTTCTCCACCTCACCGTCTACGGATGAAGGTGGAGGCGGAGGTGGAGGTGGCGGTGGCGGTGGCGGTGGAGACGGTGGGTTTTGGTATGAGGTTGGGGTTGGGGTTGGGGTGGCACTCGGCTCGAACTGATCAATACTTGAAACACCGCGAGGTATCGTCTCGTCATTTCCGGTGTACCGGGGACGGAAATGAAGGCGTTAAAAATATATAGTATACGTGCAGTATAGATACCTAACCGATGTATATACCGAGGTACCGAAAGACCGAACGACAAGCAACCAGACCGAAGGCGACAGACCGTTCGTCCCCTTGTAGATAGCGTTGCTGCGCGGTATTATTATATATTATATATCCAGTATAGTCTGAAATGTTCTATACACAGGTTGAATGAGAGTCGTGTAACTTTATCGCGATACTCGATGCACGAGTTGATCGACTTTTAATTACGTCTATCTTTTTCAAACTCCAATACTCACACAGAATAATAGAAAGAACTTGATCATTCCAAAAAAAAAAAGGAAAGAATTTTTTCTCATTGCCCGTACGTCGAAATAAGTTAGAGATTTTTTTATTTTTTTTAAATCTTTTTAATTCTTTCTTTTTGTTTTTTATTTTTGTCCAGTGACGTTTGCGGTGTTCTTGACCCTATATATACATACACGCTTTGAATAATACGATCAACAACATGTCAATGACCCTCAATTGACGCTATGGACCGTCTCTATACGACCTTGAAGTTTCATACTTCGGTTGATAACTTCTAATCTTCAATTGACCTCAGACTACGAACGTACACGTGTGATTGTGGAGGCGCCACAGCCACCACAATACCGTTCATCTAATTATGAAGAGATTGCCTTATCGTTTTACCTACCTAAGACCTCGACCCAATAAGGAACCTACTCTTATTTGCTTAGAGTTTTAAATTATACTCAAAATCACAGGCTGTAATTAAAGAGGAAAAATTAATTACGGAATAGACAATGGCAAAGTTTGTTCATATTATCGGATTTGGTTTTTCATAAGAAATGAAACGTGTTCAAAATCGACCAATTTACAATGAGAGTAAATAATTGGCATCCCTATGAGAGGCGTGACGTAGAGTGTGACTGGAGAATATTGGATTTACAAGATCAAGGAAGGGGTTGGTTAGTATCAACAGGTAGAGGTTCCCTCACTAGGTTTCGCCCTCCCGGTTCGTGGATAAGCTTCAAGCTAAGCGCCGGCGCCAGCTAAGCCACTAGCACCCAGAGAGGGTGTTACCGAAAGATACGATTGGTCCAAAGGGAGGAACAGAAAAATAATCGAGAAGAGGTAAAGAGTGTGAAAAAGAGAAATTTCGAGAAGGAAAAAACAAAAAATAAAAAAATAAATTGTGGGATGATATTTGAAAAACGAATTTTCTCAGAGAATACTAAAATACTACCCCCAATCGATAATTATTATACTAATTCATCATGTGTGAAATTTAGCCATGAATTTGTACAGCAATTATCATTGTTCAGATTTTTTATCGTGTACCAAACGTGTTACTGTATTTGAGAGTGAGATTAATTGGTAACCAATTTGTGAGATTGTGATGTAGCAATAGATACCCAAGTAGATCGAATCGAATATCTGTAATAAAATAATAAAGATCAGCGAATCGCCGCCAAGTACTTTTCGCCCGGCGAACGTCAGCTGAGAATCATTTACGCTAGCCAACTTTCGTACTTGTAAACATTGCGTTATATTTTCAGAACCAGGCTATATTTCGGGTTGAAATTTATAAGACTAATTGTTCGAGTCAAAATGAGTTTGCAAAAAAAATTTTGACGAAATCTACCGAGTATTTCCGAAGTTATAGACTCCTAAAGTTGATGAAAAATCACAATCTTCTGCTTCTTCTCTAGACTAATTTTTCGCAGACGCTTTCTGTAAACACCGATATCTCTCGAACCGATTCACCGATCGACTTGCAATTTGAAATGGAGATTCTCTCCATGGATATCTCGATCCCTATTCATTTTGGCTAGAATTCGATCATGTAATCAAAGAATTGACTCTAATCAATATGCGAAGTGTAAGTTGATGATGTCACGGGTTCTCGATTTGACAAATCTCGAAAAATTTATATATATATTATTAAGGTGGTTCCCTACCCAATTATGACCTTTTCTAAAAACATTGGGCAAAACAGTGCTATTAAACTAAATATCCCTCTATACATAGTGAATACGCGGTCCATTCTCTATGTCGATGTATTGGCCAGTGACCGACCAGTGTATTGAACAGTGATCGTGTAGCTTCGTATTTTATAGCAGCAACTGTTTTACCTATTCCACCACATTATTTTATTAGTGCATATTATTGGTATAAAATACGCAATATTTTATTTAGTGCATCTTTATTTAGTGCATTTTTTACATTTACAATGTTTTTGTCGGGTATAGTACATACGTACAGAGGGATATCAACGTACGAGACGAGGTATATTGGGGGTCAATCGGGGTCTGCGGCAGCTTGAGAATACCGGGGGGAAATATGGGGAAATATCCGCATGGGTCAGCCAAGAGAAGCTTAGAGTTGGTCGGTCAATATCGGCTTTGGGATACTTCAGATATTTATCTAACGTATTATATTTTTCAACGAGAAACGATATTCCGACGTTTCTTTCTCAGCCCAACC
This sequence comes from Macrophya annulata, assembly GCA_963924015.1. Taxonomy (NCBI): domain Eukaryota; kingdom Metazoa; phylum Arthropoda; class Insecta; order Hymenoptera; family Tenthredinidae; genus Macrophya; species Macrophya annulata. The sequence goes on along the minus strand of OZ001258.1, from coordinate 28,052,002 downwards.
CATTTACCTACCGCTGGCCTTACGCACTGCTGTATAGATACAAGTATAATCTACATCCACGTGTATATCTACTCGAAGCATTTTTTTTTTTTTTTTTTATCACAAGTTTCTGGTAGTCCGATTGATTTTCAAATTCTAAACAAAGTTGTAGAAGAACGTGTCGTTGTATTCGGAACAAAAAAAATCAATCGAACACACAAAATTATGCTTCTTAGAATAGTAATAACATGTTCAACGAATTGTAGCTAGAATTCCATACCAGTTGTTAGAGAAAGTGATTATTACCTATGTATATAAAGTTGCCCTAAATTACCGTTAACGTAATAGGTAAAGTGGCATTAATTACTATCAGATAACAGGTGCGCCTTATTTGTACGCTTTAAACTCTTGACGTCGTAGAAAATAAAAGTTGAAACTCCGTTGCAAATTTTTCGATTTAAATGATCAAAATTCGTTGTAAATCTTGTTATCCTGAGTTCATAAAAATTTAAAGCCCCATACATCGATGTATAGGTTTGTCTCTCCGCGGGCGTTTTGCGGGCACGTACGTACGCAGGAGGCCTCGATCGATTGTCGGAGGTCGCAAACGCGACACTACACCTCCAGAGGGCTCTTAGGCCGAACGATTCAATTACGAATTACTACGGTTTATTTTTAACGTCATGACACAAATTTCAGCTCAGCTAACATTTGCTGGTTATCTCAGTGAGATATCTGAGTGAGCCGCGTGCGCGCCACTTATCAAGCGCTATGATAAGTCACAAAAGCGCAGGTAACGTAACCGCTCCCTGGAAAGACGAGCAGACAGAGTTAAACGTCGTTGTTCAGGTGTAACAGTTTTCGTTTCCGCATATACCCAACAGATTTTTAGGGTAAATAATTTGGGTATATAATCTGCTAATAATCGATCGACAAACGAATCAAATGACGTCACATTTTCAACCATGATGTTACCAGGGCGGTGCAAAGTGATACTAAAAAGTGTTAGATTTCGTACTTTAAAGTCTTCACGGTGTTGGAATGTGGGTTATTATATAGATTAACCAATTAACAATAATCCAATATCTAATATGGCTCAGACCGATAAAAAAATATCAAAAAAACACTCAATTTCTGAGTTTTCTTCGTGGATGTTCATCCTTTCTATAGCCTCGGTGATAGTCAAGGTTCAAAGTGGCTGCCCTGAGAGATGCTTGTGCTACTTGGACAAAGATCCCAGTGCAATCATCTGCGCGAATCAAGCCTTGACAGAGGTTCCTGATAATTTAAGCGATTTGGTAAGTATACGTCCATCACGTGTCAAAAATCGATGAATCATCGATCAGATTTGATTAGGAAAGAAAATTTTAATATCATTGTTTTATTCGAAAGATTGTTTTTAGCAATTTTTCAATCCCTGAGGAGCATTGACTTGCCTAAAAATTTTCTACTACATACTTCTTGACTAGTTCCGTGATAAATGACAATTGAAAACTTTTGAAACCGATACCTAATGATTAGATTTCTAAGATCTATGACATAACTTCAGCCATGTTTGTTTACGTTTGAACAGGTGCAGTACTTGGATCTATCAAGTAATATATTGCAAGAAATACCGGACACTATAACGCTTCTCAACCAACTGTCAGCTTTAAATTTGGCTAAAAATCGATTGACTGTTTTGCCAAATAGTCTTCATAAGTTGGATAAATTGCAGAGACTTGATCTGTCTGGCAATGCTTTTACCAGCGTCTCTAGCGTCGCTTCGATAAGCCATCTGACAAGCCTCAGGACTTTATACTTAGGAGGAAATCCAATATCTAGTCTGGAAGGGTTGACGAGCGCCACTTTGCAAGGCTTGGACTTTAGCCACTGTAGTAAGTCAAGAATTTTGTCAAATATCACATCAATTTTAAAGCTACAATATTATGGGTACAGATAGGCATCAGGAAAGTTAAATTTTGTACTTCCTAAAACAATTATGTTACGTCTGATTCATTCACCATTGATAACGTCAACGTATCCCTGTTTAATCAGAGCAGCAGTTCTGATAGCAGCAGCGATACGCCAATTTTTTACCGCATTTTATGCTCTATAATTTTTCATTCGCATACCTCGATCATGATTTGATTGAACCATATTTCACCTACGGATAATACCCCATTAAATCGATATTTAACCCGACAATCGACGTTTGTCTCCGATAATACAATTTGGAATCGTAATATTTATCAAAAAATTTTTAGCTCAATGATTTTGGCTGATTTCCGGGTTATCAGCCTCATGTAAAAAGTCAAGAAGATACTTTTTCAATTGAACAAATTGCACGCAAATAATTAGCCTCAGATACAGTTTCTAGAACATGGAGAATGGGTTTTATTTTTATATCACTCCTTATCACAGCTCTTTCAATTTTTCAGAAATCGAAACATTTGCAAATTTAACATTGAGCGGACTGCCTTCATTAACGACTTTGAGCCTGTTGGGAAACCCGTTGACGTTGGTGCAAAAACCCGTTAGCGAAATGCTCAGGAGACTAGACATGTCCAACTGTCAGATAAATTATTTGAATCCAGATTCCCTTGAAAATTTACCAAATTTAGAAGAACTACGTTTATCTAATAACCCGAGGCTTGCTTTCAGCACACGGTATGTATGAAAAATCTATCTAAATAATGAAAACTATTTATGGGTGTGATTTACTGTGATTAATGTATTCAAATTTGACAGATACGACACCCTGACGCACGATAAACTGAAGAGATTAGACGCTTCAAGATGTAACCTAGATCGACCTGGTCTTCACGGTTTTCCTCAACTAACCCAAGTGACATTATCTCGTAACTTAATTCAAATTCTTCCTGATAAAATTTTTTTAAAGAATAAAGAACTGCGTCAGATATCACTAGCTGGAAATGGACTCGACCAATTGAACAAGAGTGCTTTTGGTGGTCTAGTGAAACTGGAAATCCTCGATTTGTCATCAAATACGCTGCACAATATTCACTGGACGGCTTTCAGTGAGAACATAAACTTGAGGCTATTGAACTTGTCGTTCAATAGTTTACTTCAGTTTCCAAACTTGACCAGTGCAACGACGGTTTTGGATCTGTCAACTAATTTAATAGACGACTTTAAGAGCAACGTATTGCTCAACATGCCGAAACTCAAGACTCTCGACTTGAGCAATAATCGAATTGATGAAATTTCTGCTCAGTTAGAATCACAATCCTTAAGCACTCTGTATCTTCGACAAAACAGGCTGATCCAAATAAATAATCAAAGCTTCACTCAGCTACCTGCTCTTGAGAGACTTGATCTGTCAGGTGAGCGAGCAGCTTCTATATAAATTGAAAAAGTATTGAATTAAAGAATATTTTTGGGAAAAAAGTAGAAAAAACATCTTCATTAATGATTTTTCTCCTTTTCTCAGGCAATCGACTGACCGAACCACCTCCGCGATCAGCGTTCGACCAGAATCCATCCTTGCAGGAAATTTTTCTGGATGATAACCCGTGGCGATGCGATTGCGAGCACATATTAAACAGTTATGATTTCTTAACGAAACCACCGGCGAAAACAAGCGGGCAAAGTCTGATCTGCCAAAGTCCTAGTAACGTGTCTGGTTTCTCATGGGAAAATGCCTGTTTCGATGTATGGAACGGGCCCAACTTTACATCGAAAGACAAAGCCTGGGGCATGATTCTAATCAGTCTATTAACGATGGTTATAGTATTTGGTAGTATTGTATCCCTGCGACATGCCATGAAAATAAAAAGACAAGCTTTCCTCGAACGTCAGGAATTGGACAGAGCAGAAGCCAGGGAAAGACTAAGGCTTCTACAAAGAAGGTCAGTTGTCGTCTCGCTTATAACATAAGAAGCCAATGTTTATCCACCTTTTTAATAATCGATCTGATCTGACAATGAAACCATGTTCACCAAGTCTCAACCATCATTGATAAAATTCTGATTCATATTTCTCCCTCACTAATTTCTCCAGAGCCCGACAAGAGGAAGTAATGATAGAGGACGAACCCCCGGAGCCAAGGATCAATCCTCTGGAACTGATCGGTCCACCTAGCTATGAGGAGGCGGTTCACATGCCGCGTCTGGCACACTCGATGGATGCTTTGGACGCTATTTCAATGGAAAGTGTACCCGCTCACATACTTGGTTCTGTGGACAACCTACGGTCGAAAAAGAGGAGGCCTAGACGACCAAGAAAACGCGCACAGAGCGATGAAAATTTGGCGCGAAGAGAAGAACGGCGAGAAATTAGACGTCGAAGAGCTAGTTTAGAGAGAAATCAGTCCGTTACCGACCTTGCAGACTCTGCTCAATCACCACTGGACTCTACTAACGAGTTTACGTCGTCTAGAACATCGCAGCCGAGACGGCCAAGGGCCAAAAGCATATCGGACGGCGAAAGCATCAGGAATCGACCGCGACCTCTGACTCCAGCAGCTAAACTGAAAAAGCGACGTGGTGCTGCTAGAAATGGACATTCATCTGACGACGAAGACTCGGATGCCCACAACGGGATCGCCCCAAGTTTGACCAAGTCAAGCAGCGGCATTTTTATACAAAACTTGACCAGGGAACCAAGGAGTGGTTACAGACCGACTGCACAGGAAAGTGTCTTCTAGATCAACCGATGGAAACAGTTACTCGAACTGAAAAGTTTCTCTGTTCGGTCGGTAATACAGTGAGTAACTAGAGGCTAGTTGTTGAAGGGTTTCAAACCTAGAGTGAAAACGTACTTAGATGAATGAAGAAAATTTCTATAAGTACCGAGGATCCGCGACAATAATTTTTCGATCAATTAGTGAATTTACGAGATATTGGTACGAATTTATTGTATCTACATCTGTATACATACATCGTGATGCAACGAATTACCGAAATAGTAGAGCAAACTGTGTTTACTTTCAATAATCCTGAGGTTTACTTGTAAGCTACCAAAGACTGACCATCCGTATTAAAGAGAAAAGAATGATAAAAAATGGTCAATTTTCGTTCGATCTTGCCCCTGGAGTAAAATCGTATTTAATTACACACGGGGTATATCTCTCTTTATATGAAATAATAAAGGAGTATGTGTGCCAAGATTTTGCGGTAATAAAAGATTAGAAAAGAGGTTTTTGGTTTCAACGGGTAAGTGAATCGCCCATGTTTATCGAGTGTAGCGGAACACGCGACCTTACGAATAAGAATTAAGAATATATTTAAATCAAAGTGTCCTTACTGTCTGCGACCCTAACATAGATATTCGAATTTTAGTTGCAGAATAAAACTGCCATGTTTTACGTTCAACATAATTATAAGAGACATTTATATTACACCACATGTCTCAATAGAGCATGTACTTACATACCTAATAAAGAAATTTTATTACAAAGTGAATCATCGCTCGGAAATTATATATTCACATGTATTCCCCGCATTCATATTTTCAGTGTAATTTTTAAACAATCAGAGAGCTGCATTACAAGAAAAAGTATCTGACATACAATGAAAATGAAAATTTGCATTCTATGTATAGTCTTCTGTGAAATGAAGGACTAATAATTATTACGTGAGTTTAAAAATGCAATAAAATCATCGAATTTACAACAAGTAAGTATATTTGAGTTATATCGTAACCATAAAATGGGAAACACGCCCTAACTTGAAAGTTTTAATCAAGATTACTATATACTTGCTAGTAGTTTTCTAAACTACGATACAGTTATCTGAAAGTCAACACTTGGTACCTAATGATACCTGAAATTCCGAGTAGACTTATGTGGTACGTGTTAGATATTAACTGTAAAATATACTTGATAGAGCTAGAATAAATTGTGAAAAGAAATAATCATAGTTTTGTATTCGGAAATAGAGTGTTTTGTATCGCTATGACTAAATTTTTTATATGAATATAAAAATTAATTATTTGAACCATATTAACAGCTGCAGTTACTTACTGAAGGTTAAAGATGATTATTATGTGAAATAATTTTCGCTGCATTGGATATTTATTATACATAGGTATATAATATTTATTATATCGAATAGTAACACATCTCTCAATGGATGTAATGGGATAAAACATAAATTTACAATCATTTGGCTTAGAAGACGCGAACATTTATACCTATACACACATGTATGCGCATGTATATTATATGTATACATATATACTATTTTTAATATTTAACAATATATTATATTATATTATATTATATTATATTATCTATGCATATTATATAGATACTTATACAATAATATATATATGTATATATAATATTCTACGATTTTAATGATACAATATACCTATACCTATATTTATATGTATGTATTATATATATATATATATATAACGTTAACACTTGGTACGTAACTATTTAAATGCTAAGTGAGCCGCATTTCAATATTTTATTTACGAAATAAATAACAAACCTGCATTGTCCATAACATTTGACCAGGTACGTCGGCATACATATGACCCTGACAATTTCTTATGACAACTCACCAAATACACTTACGATTAATTACGTCATATATATATTTATGTATATGTGTATATATATATATATATATATATATATATATATATATATATATATATATATATATATATATATATATATATATATATATATATATATATATATATATATGTATATATATATATGTATATATATACTTTACATCTATAATGATCTAGATTCTATGGATTTATTATTAGTCTCACCGATATACATTATTTAATTTATATAAATGAAAATAAACATCACTGGTAGACGACGTACGATCATCGACTGACCCTAATTACATACTTTAAATAAAAATTATTTTCAAAACTCATCATATTCATCGTCTGCAGTCGAGTGTGGAATCTGTAGAAAAATGTTTGTTCGAAACGGCTGAATGATAACAGTTGAAGGTAGGTATATCGTATATCATCATACATATCTTTTATATTTCCTTATATATGTATATGTATATATATGTGGGATTTTCATTATCAATGTAATAATGTAAAAATTGATAGTCGTCTACGTTGAATTATATATATAGCAACTGCGATACACCGAGTCAATCGCATTTAGTTATAGTTTTTCTTCCATTCAATTTGTCGGACATTAAAAATGTTTAACGGCGCGAAAACTATGTACAGTACCCTTATAAATTATAATACATCAAATGCCGGTAGTTAAAATGATACAAGTTTACACTTTCATAATTTTTTGAACATCTCACTCGAGCAATTGGTCATATTTAAATACACTTTCATAGAATTTATCATTTTAATTTACCAGAACCAGTGCAAGTCTCGGTTAAAATTACTTTGTAGCATAATGAGTCGTGCCATGCAATAAAGAGGAAATGAAATCGGGGAAAGTATGAGGAAAACTATGCATCAGAGTCAACTCTATCACGGAGCGGCCAGATAATCCGACCTAGGAACACGACGCTTTAAATTAGAACGTTCGATAAACGAAGTTAAGACAAGGGTATGTAAAGGTACTAGACACAAATAAGAAGTTTAAGCGTCAAGTCTATAAGCTTACGGCGTTTTGACTAGGTTCACACCAGGTTTTGTCCGCGTTATTAAGATCGGGGTCTTAGGAACGCTGTCCGGATTCTCCTGGAGGGTTATCTTCACTCTTTGAGTGTTCGGGCTCAATGGTGGGCTGTGACTTACGTATTCACCAACGCTCGATGGGCTGTTTGGTGGTGTAACTGAATTAGGCTGACCCTCATGCGTCCTCGGAGCAAAAGTGGACATCGGCGAATGGGTCTTCACCTCTTGAAGTCCATTCGGTTCATCCTGAGGAGGCAACGACTTCCTGGGTGGTTTTATGGGGTCTGGTTCAGCCACCGATGGTGTGTATTTAGTCCCGTTATCCGCCTTCGGTGTATGCTGGTCCGTCCATTGTCGGATTTCTTGAGGTCCTGTCCAAGGGTCTTGGTTCGGTTCTACAAGCGGTGCGTTTTCCGTGTTTCCATTAGAAGCAATCTTCGGCTGATTTGTATTGTTACTATCCAAAAGTGACTTCTGTATGTCCTTCTGCTCACTTCCCCGCTCAGGATCTTCGTTTGACTTCTTTTTACAAATGCTACTCTTGTAGGCTGCGAATCCAACTAAAGCACCCAAAACTCCAAGCAACGCCGCTAGGACCACGTAGGATCCCATGCTCTTTTTTGACTGATGGGTAGACGCCTCTCCCACATCATCAATAGATGTATTCTCGCCGTCACCAACATCAGCAAACTCTTCAGCGACCTTGTCAAGTTTTTTTTCCGAATTTGGAAGACTAGTACCTTCGAGAGTATCGACCTTTTTTGTTACCACCGTTTCTTCTATGTTAGGAATATTGACCGGGAACCCTGTGGTCGATTCACCTGAACTCTGCGATACAGTTTCCACAGTTGTTGTAGTGAAGAACTCTTCTTCCCTCATACTTTTGTCCGAATCACCCTTACTGCTTGGGGTGGTACCGCTCGAGTCATCACCAAATGCAGCACTCCAAAATACGTCATACCATGACGGGGATGCAGTTGTGGGCTCCTCAGTGGTGGACACTTTCGCTAGATTATCTTCATCCAAAAAGAGACGTGGATTAATGGGTACCCAGAGTCCAGATCCCTCTTCTTCACCAGATCCTTCCTCTTCGGGTTCAATATGAGCTCCGGAACCGTCGACGATGATCAGAGAATCATCTTCGGCATCAGCAGGAGCGAATACGAAATCGTCGGTATTGATCACAGGATCATTGCCAGTGCTGGGTGCAGAGGAATTTGAAGAATCCAATTCGGATTGCGTATCTGCTGGATTTACTGGCGCTGAATCTAATCTGCTACGTCCTAATACGGGTATGATTATATCGTCAGTGATTATTACAGGGTTATCAGACGTTTCATCTTTGGATGGAACGGGAGGAATAGGAGGTACATCTGTCATTTCGCTGCCATATTCTGATAGATCGTCTTCAGCGTCGCCTGACCCTGCAGCCTCATCAGCTTGCATCTCAGCGTCCTGTTCCTCGAACATACAGATAACTTCTGCATCCGGTTCAAGTAGGGAGATGCCTTTGAGATTAGAAGGTGACATGCAAAAGACTTTTTTTGAAATCTTAACGGTATTTGCTAAGAGATCGTCTCTCACACGAAGAGTATCGCAGTTACAGATGAGAGGGTTTCCTGATATTTCCAAGTTCTTCAATGCCTTGAGTTTTGTCAATGCTGACGGTAATTGCCGGATGTTATTTCGTCTGAGATCGAAATTTTTCAATTTACGTAACCCGTCAAAAGCTGACTCCTTGAATTGGGCGATGGAATTGTCGGACATTCTTAAATCCACTAATCCCGTCATATTCAGGAATGTCCCGGGCTCGACGATCTCGATTTTGCCATCAGATAAATCCAGGCTTTTCAAAGAGGGTGAGAGGTGTTTTAGGGAAGTTGACCTGAGAGTTTTCTCAAGGACGGAAGTCGACAGACTTGTGAGGTTTCTGGAGTCGATGGACTCAACATCGTTCAACCTCTCGCAAATCGCAGTCTCTACATTCTTCAGGATACATTGAGCATTCGTAGGGCCCAGTAAACCTAAGGCCAGGATTACTGCCAGCAACAGTGCTACCCGCATCTTTGCATTCGTCAACCTGCGACAGAAGTAAAGAATATAAAAATTATATAAAATTGTAAAAATTAAACGTCTTATCATTCAAGCGGCATCCAATAAACTAACAATGAGAATTAGAACTCTGAACTATACGTGCATCCAAGCGATTTAACATACATTCGCTCAATGACAATCGGACAAAGCACAGACGAACGTCATGCATCATTATGGGCTGACGCCACAGTAAGTACCAAGTCCGTTCTGATAAAGAAACTGGAGTTAATCGAATTCAGCGAAACACTGGCAAGTTACTATGTCGAGAGTTGTATGTAAAGGATTATTAGTCGGGATCGTGAATACCGATTTTTCACTAATGAGACAATAAGTATTCGGAAATTCGAAGTAGCGTACTTATAACACTGTTGTACAGAATTTCTAATGACGGTAATTTTCAGAGCTAACAGACTATATCGATTACCCATCATCCATTCAATGTACGGTTATACTTTCATGCGTACGTTACTCATTATGATCGGTCACATTTCGTAATCAACGTATAGAGATCGTTTAAAAGGAATTACTATCGATGAAGATAACGAGTTAATTACTAACCTCGAATCTGATAAGATTCTGGTATCAACGAAGACTTTGCAACTGTACAAACGGGACGACTTAATGAATTTCAAAAGCAGTTTACCGTGTCCACTTTTACTCCGTTCTTATGCCATAATATGAATACTGAAAAAAGACGCATTGACATGTTTCTAGTCTCGGAATGTACGGGTATGTAAGCGTAACTCAATCTCAGTAGTATATGTACCTATATTACTTCCTCTATTTTGCATAGTATTAATTTGTGCATAGGGTTGACTATGTTGCATGTCGTCATTGCTCGCTCCAATGATCAAGCAGCGTGTTCGGCAATGCGAAACAAAGTGCACGGAATCTCGATACTATAATTTGTCGTTGATGCGTGTCGTAATTCGCCTTTCTTTGAGTATCAATCCCAGAATTTGAATGAAAAACAAAAATAAAATAAAAAGTTATATAAAAAGCCCTGATTATAACCAACCTGGGGATTTGTTTCAAGCTTTTGATTAAAGGTGTTATCGAACACCGGTAGCTTATCCAATGACGTAAAATATGTACCATATAATAAACCGTTTAATGATTTCACGGTTTGCATTCGCGAGATATTTCAAATAAAGAATTAATTGATGTAGATAATTTCCCCGGACTGGTAAAAGTGTCACGGTTGAGTCAAGTCCGAATAAAACGAACTTGGAATAATTTACCTTGATCGGTAAGTCTATTTGTAAATCTCTGAATCTCGAAATTGTACTTTCGAATTGGATTCCAATAAGAGTATAAGGTAAACTTTTCCTTTCGAGAAACTAATCTCTGAAATTTTACCTGAGTCATATTCTTAACTCACCTTCGAAAACGTCAGATATAAAAACACGTAATATCCAAGTAGTTTTGTATGTAGTGTATTGTATAATTAAGCACGCATATAATATATACGTATACACATTTTGTTTTTGGGGCCTTGACGATCACTTACACGCACGCATTAGTCCAGGTATGTATCTATAATACACATTTAAATCTAACGTACACCACATTTCATGGTTCAAATTTCAACGATTTTTAAACAAAAAATTGCAACGTTTGTATTCACGTCATGAAATGGGATCGTTAATAAAAACCGGTTGAACAAGAAGCGGAATTTCCTCGATAAACTTTGCGGCCTTAATTTTCGCCCTTTTGTAAAATTAGATACTCATATAAATGATTTACGTCAATGCGGTTAGGCTATGTATTCGCGAGTATTTTCTCTCTATACAGCCTCGTAGTTCACCTTGGAATTTTCTTAAACATCACATTACGTTAAATTCCCTGTCAGATAGGCTGTCTTACACTCGGCTGGGCTAGTATAGGCTGGTCAGCCAAGTAAAGACAAAACCAGATAGTCGTTAGGACAGCAGAAACCGCGAAGACTCATTGGCTCGAACAAGTCGCGCGATCTTTCCGTGTCACGGATGAATTCGTTTCAATTCAGCATCAAGATACATTTTTTGAGAATACTTGTACCTAGTTTCAAAGCCTATAACTATGTATAGGGTCGAGAGAGTAGCTCACGTGCTGCACTTCGCCTTATGGGCAAAGTTTATTTTTCATTTCATCAAGTTTATAAAGCCCGAGGGTCCACGGTCGTGCAATGGCTTCTGGGAAATGGTAGGTATATCTGAGTGCATGGTGCACGTGCCTTTTTTGTGTATTTATTCATTTTTTATTTTTATTTTTCATGTTCTTTTGTTTTTTTTTTTTACGAGTTACTTCTTCCCAACAGATGGAAACAGGCACTTCATTAAGACAGCGTGAATAAAAGAAGCGGAAATGTTGTAAAAATAATTAAATAATTAACCACCTTGAGTTCGAAAATGAAAGAGCATTATAACTATCACGCAGAAAGGTTTAATCATTATCAGCTCTGGATAGCCTTGAGATTACGTCATTTAAATTGTGATAATTTGATAGATAGGCAAGTAGTTCTAGACTTAGATAGTTCGGCACACAATTATGTGAAATAGTAATCAAGAAATGAGGAGGTGGGCCGAAAGAAACGAATTTAGTATAAAATTAGAGCTCCAAAAACGGATATTGATAAGATAAGTTAATATAATGATTATCTCTATCGTCATATTGCTAATTAGCTTGTGATAATTATTACACTGTTTTGGTGTAAAATTATACTTATTAAATATAAATTAAAATAATATATAGAAATACACCTTCGAAGTATCAGAATTCAATGAAAGTTACCAGCTATTCCATTCCTCGAACGACTTCAGACGTGCAGATAAAAAGATTAAATAGTTAAAAAAGAAGAAGTTCAAGCCGCAGTATTATAGGTATAGGTATATATATATACTGTACATCCTTTTTTGGTAATTGGTCGTGAGTAAAAAGAACGCCGTATCCGTCCTTGGTTTCGAATTATAAACGAGTTTGGATTGGATTGTATTAAAAAGCAAAATTGCTAGTTATAGGTGTACGAAAGGTGTGTGGTTAAAATTTTTTGGTTTATCATTATTTTAAGTATATGTATATTAAAACTAAGACCTTCACAATCCGTGACTTTGTGATACTAAATCTAAAATTCTATTCAGAAATATTCCATCAACGGTATAACCTTGCTAATGAAATAAAATCGTAGTTCATAAACAAAAAAACTTAAAATAACAAAAAATACACACACAATGACAAGCATTTAATTAATTCAAACAAAAAATTAAATACTTCGCATAATTAGCCACGTGTTGAACGTTTCAATTATGCAAAAGTTGTTCAAGCAATGTCTTTATCCAGTGTTAATGATTTACTTGTGTCATACAAAGATTCAATCTTGAAAAAAAAAAAAAAATGAATAATATAAATAAAAGAGTCAAATATAGCAGAAGAAAAATTGCAGAGGTGAGATTATTGTTTCCGATAATTTACGTTCATGCTTAATTGTTTCGAATTCTAATTTTTTAGTCTGTTGAGTGCCTGCAAATCGCTACTTATTTATCACATTGAGAAATTGTTCAAGCTACCTGTCACACTGTGATACAGATTATCAGTTTTTATTATATCTGCCAAATACTATCGGGCTAAAGATGTATGTAATCTGCAATATCTAAGTACTTTTAGAATCTATTATCGTTATTTTCGTATCTGATAGTAAAACTACTCAATTTGCAGTTATCACATTAGCTGTTATATAATTTTGTTACTGTGTTAAATTCTTAGCTAAAGAATTCATCCTATAAACAGAAGATTTAGGATTATAAGAGTGAAGCGAATCGAAAGTTAAATATCACACTTTCGTATAATTAATAATGAATCTGATTGATTCGACCTAGTTGTCGAATGTGAATCAGTCCATCTGTTCGATCGCTATAATACTAAATATTATTAGGCAGACGGACGTTAATTGCCCAGTTTAATCACGATTATTAATAGTAATGATAATAATGCTAACCATATACTAATCTGACTGTCACCCGTTGTTCGAACAAATAACGATAAATAAATACAGGCTCCCTCTTCCGGAATACAGTGATCACTATTGTACGAGAAACTGAAATCGTATAGTAAATATAAAACGAAAGATAAGACTGTAGATTAGTAAAACATCAAATCTATCGCACTTTTGGAAATAAAGTCAGTTGCGATCTAGAGAAATGATACAGTTGTCCGCCATGCGATAGGTTTCCCGGAATAGTTTAAAAAAAAAAAAAACGATTTTTTTTCAGAGCAAAAAAATTGTTTGCTCTATATTATTCGAGGAAAAATTAATGGCACAAGATTACCAAATATGTTCCCAGTGTGTAAATCGCCTATGAAGCTTATGTGCCAATCGAGAGATGATATGAAACAGGAAAGAAAAAATTTCGTACACTAATTTATTTGGATTAGCTACTAATTCTGATATGCGATATTAATCGAAGAATAATTCGTATAAGAATTCATAGATAATATGTTATTTACAATTAAAATGGAGAATTCAAGATGCAAAAAAAGTCTCATGGATCAATTCGATTGAAATTGTATGCATTATGGAGCAGACGATGTCGATGATTTTCCACGTCATGATCGGTACTAGCGACGCGATCACGTTTGGCCAAGCGAATTATTATCTGAAGAGGTCATTCTGCTACTTTTTTTTTTTTCTTTTATATACTCATTTTATCTCATGATGTGCAAAATTGTCCGTTACGATCATGTAGAACTAGGACAAAGTGGTCAGTACAGGCTTTCGACCATGTGCACGATTCGAAGACTCATGTCTCCGGTGTGTCTACTCAAATCAGTTCGAACTCAATCCCACTTTCACTCGTAATTAGCATATGACGAACTATTACTTGAAATAATCTTACGTCTGAAATGGTTGGGAAAGAATTCTAATATTTTTATTTAATCTTTTTGATGATTAATAAAAAATAATGCAAATACCAAGATATTGCAGCGTTTCACCTGGATAATCATCACTCCGAGATACTTCTAGTTTTTTAATTGCTAGGCTTTAAGCGGTGTGTGCTGCGGTTTGGTGATACAGTTAGTGTCTATAAAACCAGAATCAAAAGGAACAACCGCTAAGAATCGCATGCGTCGGGTCACTGACACAAAGTTAGCTAAGTAGGAAAAGATGGAGCTAAAGACAGTGCCAAAGTTTTCGATAAATATAAATCAAATAAAAATGAGCAATATTTCTAAGAATTAAGACACAGAGGAAAGATCACATTGTTCGAAAATAATCATCGCAATCTCGAAACCCGAAAAAAAAATCAATTTTAATTGCTGGAAAAAAATGGTTTTAGACATACAGCGGGGGATCCTGGGTGTGAATCTGGTTAATTAGTAATCAGACCAAGCCGGTTAATTATTTCATTTAAAATTACTCTAGAACACGTTCAACTTCCTTAATTTCGTGCGAAATTAACACAGATATTAAATGAACGGAACCTATTTCAGAAGGTGTAGATTTATAGATTTAAATCTTGAAGTTAGATTATTCTTGTTGATCCGTTTATACAGAAATATTCGATATTTATATTTGAACACTTATTATAGGACTCGACGTTTTCCGCCACACTGCATGACTTAGATAGTGCAGTTAGATGAAATTTACCGCGTTTTAATCGTCCTGACGTAGCTTTGGCGAAAGAGAAAAACAAAAAAAGAAAATATATATATATATATATATGTATATATATATGCATGCTCACTTATTCAAACAGTGTCACGTGCTTGTATACTTACATTGCATTTACTCAGACGTTTCTTTAGCAGTACAGCAACCGAAGCATCTGCAACATATCAAACGATGACAAGCTGATATAGTGAGTGTTGGTTATTACATACAAGAATTATTACCTTCTAACTATGTGCAGAGCAGTGACAAAAAAAGAAATAAAAAAAAAAAGTAAATAAAAGTAACTAAACTACAAATAAACCTGCCGCAGGTTCTGCGAGATGTCTGCATTAATTTCCGCCTCTGACAGAGAACACAGAACCTAACACATGCTGTTCAACATATTCAACCTTCGGAGAGCATGCGGTCCGGGTCAACGTGACGCCGCTAAAAAAAATTTTTTTTTTTGTTTTTCTTCTGTAACTCAAACAAAAAACCGCAAATTTTAATACATTTTTTTCTTTATTTACGGTTAGGTAATTTTTATTTAATAGATATAGGTATAAGGATGATTTGAATTTTTATTGTTCACTATTCATACATCTACACATAGGTATAGGATTTTAATTATGTGGTGTACATAAATGAGAATAAATAAAAAAAATTAATCGTTTTTTAAATAGGTATTGGATAACGTAAAGATACAAATTTACTGTTGGCTAATTTTTATCGAAGTTAATACACCTATACCTTATAATGACAAAACTGATAGATAAATACTGTCGATGACAGGTGAATAAATTTGGTTGAAATTCTATTGGAGAAAAAAATGAAAGTAATTTTTTTTCGTTTTATAGTTTCAGAATGTCGTGAAATTCTTTTGAATAATTTTTCTAGGTATATATACCCTAAGTATGTAATCGCATGTCGACGCCCGGATGCGGATGGCAACAGAGAACGTAAAGTACCGGATTGCAAAGAGTAGAGAGAAGACGCGTGACGCTCAGTTTGGTCAAGACGGACTTTTTGCCGGCTGTAGAAGTTAACGGTATCGTCAGTCGTGTGGTCCGATTCTCCATATGTCTATAGCCTCGATCCTTATAGGATCTAAGATCATCCCTGAACTACTGAAGCAACTATCGGTCAGTTGATATTATACCTACGTGCGGAAGTGATACTATATGTATGTACATATCATACTTTCTATCATTAGTTTTTCCTTATTGAGCCAGATATCACAGTGTCTGCGTATACGCTATACATGATTAATTCAATAATTGAGAAAACTACTGAAATCGTACCATATTAAGGAAAATAAAATACTCAAACCGCGATAATTTGAAACACATTAATTAGGTCTAAATGTTTTAACGCTAAGTATAATCAAACAAGTCAGATACTAGGTGTAGATTAAATTTTAACATTATTTGTGATATGATATAAATTGTTTTTTTTCTTATTCTTTCCTCCATATTATATATCATTAATTCGGATTGACAAGATAAAACAAAAATAATTAAAATGAATTAAGAAATAAAGATGTTGCAAGAGACACCGAGAGTTGAAATAATTTGAAGTTATATCACGAATCAATGACGCGAATGCCGATTATCAAAATGCACGATACACGATTCTTTTATATATAACGATCTCTGATAAATCAACACCGTCGTATTAATCACAAGTTTAATTGAAAACTATATAATGATATAAATAGAAACATTGAAAATTCCACCCGACATCCAAAGTTTAGATAGTATTTTACGTCACATGAGACTGACTCAGTATATATATACGTACGCATATTGCATAAGATTGTCCGTTAAGGCTATGGCCAAAGATTCCATTCCATTTACCAATTCGATGCGAAATATTGGTCTCGCTTCAACAGGATAAGGTTAGGTCGAATTTATTATAGACTATCTTTATATTTGATCCAATAAACCGAGAAGAAGACGAAGACACTTCGTCTAATATCTTTCTCACTTAGTTTTTTCTTTTCTTTTTTGGTTTTTTTTTTTTTTTTTTTTCTCAAACTTTATAATCTTATTTTTTGACACGTGCTGCAGAATACTGTGAATAGTGAAGACTCGACACAGCCAGTATGATATAATTTACTATTTTGAAACTCGGTAATAAATAACAAATAATATTTAAATTAGATTATATGTCGAACCGCGAATAAGTGAAATTAAATATCACGATAAATTCCTGTAATAGATTGATCGTTATTTAACCGTCTGAAAATAGTGTTTAATATTTTATTTTTATTTTTTTGTTCTTTCTCTTTGAGTTTATAACAATCGAACAAGAACAGCATCCGGCGTCATCTGATTGTCTGTCAATACTACAGTGATCTCTTGGACAGTATATGGTATATAATTTATATATATATAGGCAAAAAGATATCTATAGAAGAAAAAAGTATATATATATATATATATATATATATATATATATATATATATATATATATATATATATATATATATATATATATATATATATATATATATATATATATATATATATGACGCGCCGAGGTCATAGGGCATCTACCAACAGCCGCGGGCGTCAGCATTGCTAATGGGTATAGTGGTGGCCTTCGAGAGTCCCGAACTTGCGACCGGTGGTCATAACGCGGAGTTATAAAATCATGTTAAAAAATCATGTAGATATATATATATATATATAATATACCATATACATAATAAATAATTATAAGATATCAATAAAATGAACAACGTCGGTACGGCGACTCCCGTATACAGATATCGGAAATCTGGGCGGGGGATCGCTCTAGGTGAATGTAGATAACTGACGAGGTCTGATAAGCTACCGACTTTTTACCCTAACACGACCGGAGAGAAGGTTGGCATCAATTTATATATCATACACGTAGGTATACGCGCGATTGAAGAAATTCAATTTTTAATTTTTTTTCATTTATAAATAATATATTGCTTGAGTATATATAATATATACTAGCATGAACCTTAGAACAATTATCAGAAGAATTGATGATTTTATTTTTAACCACGATCGATCGATTGATTTTTTATTTTTAAACGTTATTTTTATACTTTACAGTATATACACCTATATGTATACATATGTATATATAGGAGAAAAGTTAAACTTTCGATAATTATATTACACGACACCGATGACCCCGAGAAATGTTTTTAACTAAAATATACATTAAGATAAAAATTAATCCCTGTATATAAAAATATTTTACATATATACATATAATGTATAACGATCATACGTAGCACTGTTATAGATACAAAGTTTGACTTTGGCCTTGGCTTTAAGTTCATATCAAAGTTTCAAATAACTATTACAATTATGTATAAGGAATTGAATATCTAACCCAGTTCACCGAGTTGATGAAGGCTGGATTCTTAATTGCGCCAAGACCTCGTTATAATTTATTATTAAAATAAAACAAGACCATATGTTATTAAAGATTTGTCAATATAACATATAGTAGACAGTTTATCGTTTTAAACATATACATTATACCTATGTACAATATTCAATATTTATTAACGTGTTCTAAATTTATATTTAATCAGATATACAACGCATCACACCCTGAGTACTACGTTTTTCTATTGTTCAATTAGTCTGATAGTATATTGCGTACTAGCATACATGTGAATACATACATACTATATACCAATGAAAAAAACTAGACGAAATTTATTGCCATTTAACGCTTATCGATTATAACGTTAGCGGTCACGAACCACATCATGGAGTATCTATAAACAGTAGTAGTTTTTATATTCGCCCTAATTTTAATCGGCAATAATAATTGAACTGATACATTAATTAAAGAATTTCCATCTGACTTATGACCTTCGAATATATCTAATACCGTATTACGGCATCAATTATACAATCACATAGATTATTTTCTCGGACGATTGGGCTGCAGTAACCGATTTTCTGATCGCAAAAGATCGTTATAATTTTGTATAAATTTTAACCTAATATCAAAATGAAAAAGAAAAAAGAAAAAAGTGAAAATTTTCTATAAGAAAAAGGTCGATCGCACTCAAAAGAGGGCATTACGATACAGTTGGAAGTCGTTTATATGGATAAAAATGGAACGGAAGACGGAATAATAGAAAAATAAACCGGTATATGAACACACATACCTATAACGCGTATACTATATGCACACATCATTTACTCGAGCTAAAGAATCGTTAAAAAGTTATGCACGATAGATATACTTGAAAGGGAACTGCCTATGATCGTTATGAGTCAAGTATATTACGGGCTTAAGACCCTTTTTTTTATTTTTTTTTTCTCGATAGCCCTAGTCGCGAGGGCAGATTGTGGCGTAGATAGAGAGATAGAAAGAGCTGCGTGAAGCATTAACCCTTATCGTGGATCGAGGCTTCGTAAGGTATAACCTAGAACTGAGCTTTAATTTTCAAGAATGATGTGCAATGGTTTGCAAAGGTTACCACCGCGGGAGCAACGAATTATCGCAATATCATTACGCAACAGATGAAGACAACCCGTGCTTAACGTTAACGTTGGTTCTAGCTATGTGATGGGCCAACTTTGAACACGCACACTTAGCCGCAGGTGTCTAATCACCCACAAAGCCAAGAGAAATCGTAAACGTATGTATGTGTATATGTATATGTATTATGTACGAACGAAAGCAGATGTCTTTTATTCTCGTAGTTGTAAAACCGTGTCTCTACATCCTGTGGAAGGTATATGTTATAACTTCGCTACCTGCTAGGATACATAAACTTGCCGATATGTCATAATGTTATAAACCTGAAAAAAATCTAGACACGTATATGTATGTAGGTACATTGTATACTACATAGAGTATAAAATTTCTGATTATTATTAATATATCCATCAAACTGAGGCTCGATAAATCCGCAATGACCATATCGATCGTAAAATACTTTTCTGATTCTCGTATGGTAGGTATTAATTATTATAATCTACGCGTAATATGCGGGTTTATCCGTTGCAGATTCTGCATATCATGTTTCTTCGTCTCAAAGTACACAATATAGATCTCTCTGTATACCGTAGGTATTATAAATTGCCTTTCTTCCGTATGATCAGATCATATAGATTATTATTTCACAAAAAATAAAATAAAATAAAACAAGATAAAAAAAAAAGTTCATTCCGTTTGTCTATAACACGTATACATACATACGTAACTATACGGTATAATCAGCGGGATAAACATCCTACGCGTTATACATATAACTAACCGCAGGGATCGTTTTTGACTGGCTGGGATTAACATCCGAGCAACAGGTGAGCCTCGTACGGACGGCTGGGTTCGTGGTCTCGGAATAATTAAGGCTGTATATCTGTACGAAAGTGATAGTGTATAGGTCTAGGTCCTATGAGGTAGATATAGGCATCTAGCTGTAGTCTCTAAGTGCTGAGTGTTTCATGGTTTTAATTCAAACGCCATTACGATGCGAGATCTTCTCGAGATAATGGCATACCGTACACGATACGAAGACATTTTTCAACTCTCCCACCCGCTAAATAACTAAACAAGAAAAAAGAAAGAAAAAGAAAAAAGAAAAAAAAAAAAGAAAAAAGTCAACTAACTAGACACGTTCGGGCGTGGCGATAGCCGCACTAGCTCCAAGAAAAAAAAAAAAAATATATATTTTCACGTCATCATTAGTGAAAAATCGTGTGAATATTGAATCGCTGATCCTCTCGTTTCAGCGGGTGTAGGTATTATAAAAAGTATGAATGAATATAATTTTGAACTTTTAATATTGCTATATAAGACCGAAGGAACAAAAAGACTAGAATAAAATTACCTAAATTTCTTGACAATGAAATCGAATGATTAGTGAATAAAAACGGTTAAAAATCGATGTAAGAAGAAGAAAATAAACAAAAAATTGTTCAATTAAAGGACTTGAATATTTGTGAAATACCAAAATTCGCACGTATATTTGTTGGTATAATAGCGATAGCGCGTGCGCCTTCTTCGAGTTTACACTCTCTCGACGGACTACGTCACTATACTGACCAATACAAAAATACATATTTGTCACCAAAGTCACACTCGCGATTTCGCACATTGATATGTATAAAAAATATAACGCTGAACACACTATACTAAAAACCAATACAAAAAAAAAAAAAAAAAAATCAGAAAAAAAATCCATTTTTTTTTTGTATTACGGTTTTTTCAAAAAAAAAAACAAAAAATGTAGAAATATATAGGACACTGCACATAGCTAAAGCCACTATAGACTTCCACCGTGATCCTTACCTCCTGCAGGATAGGATTGGCCTCAGAAAAACAATTTAAAAAATGATCGGTTTAAGGAGACTGACGGAGGGGAAGAAGAGGGGGTTGACACCCCTATTTGATCAACACTATCTTATTATTTTAGGGGGATTGGAGGAAGGGGGAGAAAGGAATGATTAGACAGATCGATGATCCAGACACTATATTAAATTTCGAATCAATGAGAACGATACTATCACAGACCGAGGTCGAACTAGTACTGTGGTACGACGACCAGTCGCGCGGTCCCGTCGACACTCGCTTGAAAAACCCCCACTAACTGCTAGCGCACATTTACGATGAACAGTGAAGTGTATAAGCTTCGTTGTCGTTGTCATACTCCAACTCAAAACTACACACATAACGTTCCAAAACCACGCCTTATCTTTGATTACGCCAATCGCCTGATCACCTATTGAGGGAAGACTTGACCCCGTGCCTCCGTACCCCACCGTAATAGTCTATATATAGGTTTACCTGACGAACGTATGTGTAGTTCAGTTAAACTTTTTTCTTATTCTTTTTAAGTATTGTCTATATCGTCCGTTTTTTCTACCTTTTTTTTCCTATCTCTTGTGTTCAAAGCAAATGAAAGATAAAAAAAATTGAAATTTTTTATTTCGTCACAGAACTATAGGTGCAATATAATCGCGGATAAAATATTCGTGCGTGACGCCATTGATAGATCAGTAACAACTACAATATACACACCTGTCGTATATTGTCGACGTCAATAAACGTTCAGTTATTAAGTCGTGTGGACAGGTATATAAATATGAGGTGTGCATAGGTATATGACGCGCGGGGTAATCCTTATTGTATGCAATTATATGTATAGAAAATGAAAAGCGAAACCCTCGAGGCAACTCAATTGCGAATAAGTTGACTTTAATGGACTGCGCGCGGCTGCTGCTGATGCTGCTGCACTGGTCCAATGGTGTATTTAAACTATATACTAGTCCGAGAGTTGTAGAACGGCTAATCTGTCTACACAGTATATAGTTAGTTAATTCGTGACATTCGTGTATCGTATGTATGTATATATCTACACGTCCTGAGTACTTAGTCATTTTCGGCGGTCGTATTATAGTTACGTATAGATGGTTAGATACTTAGGTATATATATATATTATGTGTATACGTGGATTACATATACCTATCCGACTAACACATACATAATGTACCTAGGTAACTTATGGTTAAACGTTCATTTTTTGACCTACAAAACTTGTACGTACCTACGCTGTATATGAACATAGAGAGGTATAGGTACCTTCTACGTATCTAAGTACACGACATTCCCTATCTCATAAGACAAGTACCTACTTCTTTTCTAGTCATTTATTGCCTTGCGCCAGTCTTACACCCAGTTATTACCTGTTGACTTGGAAATTACTGGCCCAAGATGATGTCTACTATCTGCAGATATATTTCGTAATACGAAATATGAGATATGCTGTATATGAAAGTATACGGATGGTATATGTATGTATGTACATACATACATACCGTTATTCGAGAAAAATTTTTGTCATTTTTAAAACGTAGATATTTTTGATGATAACAATCTTCCGATTTATTATCCGTTCGTTATAAAACTGCCGATATACTATCATCGTATGGCCGATTGTGGACTGGGAATAATTATTGTCTAATCAACCTATTTACGTGCTAACGTATTTGGGGGTCAGTCAAACCGCGACCGTTGAGAGGATATTTATTATAAATTTATTTCGAATTAATATATCAATTAGAATATGAAATTTGTCGAATTTATTATAAAGGGAAAGTTTAACTTTCGTTGAATAAACGATCCGCAATTGCGGTTTTCTATTCTGCGCTTATACGTTCACGTAAGAAGAAATAATTTGCCAATCTTAATTATGAATGCAATTTCGATCGTGGTTTTAAAAAATTTCGTTGTGAACGGAGCCTTAGATGTGTCTTAGAAGAGCACTTAGGCCAGAGGTAACTCTATAACATAAGCGTGCCAGTTGGTGGCAAATCTGCGGATGCTTGCAATTGGAATCCCGCCTTATATATACCATATAGTATAGACATATACATATGTAAACCATCAATCGCCAGCCATAAACGTAGTTAACTTAATATAGACGCGCTCAAAACGTGTGCGATTCGCGACCTCCATATATCCGCGTAGGTCAGTGATGCAGTGATTCTTTTTATAAAATGATTTTTATATTATTATAAATAATCGCTAGATATATACATTATCATACGCATACATAGTCATGAATTTTCTTTATTCGATCGATTAAAATTAATTAAGAAATGTTTATTTCAACGATACAAGTATCCATATATGTATACCGTAGTAGGTACTTAAGATCTACCGGTATCGATTAGAAGGTTGCCATGAAGAGTCATGGAAAGGATATCACATTCAAGGTCAGGGTTTCCCCGCAGTGTAAATCCCAGATACGATCGTAGTATACCAGACTTAAAAATAGTCAGTGGTTACAAAAATGGACCAAATCCCGTCTTTCACAAGTCGGGTATATACATATATACGACATCTACGCCTCCTCGTGTGACAAATCAACGAAGCTATTACCAATGCGTACTGCGTGTAATGGTTTGAGGTCAGCGAATTTCACGGCCGCCTCATTTTGTACGGCAATTAGATGTTAGCAGGACTTGGAGTAGAATTACAATGCGGAGTTGTATGTCGAGCTAATTTGTCCCCGTGTTGTATATGTGTGACGTAAACTTGTGATAATTATACCTGCACTAAACAATTTTTTTTTTTTTTTCTTAATTTAATTTAAAAAAAAATTATTTTTTTTCTCTTTTGTTTCACGCACTTTGCTTTTATACTTACATCAACCTTTTTACTGTCGTCGTCAGCGACAGCGAAAAAATCGTACGAGTTAATTATCAGATGCCTATTATATCGACATGCCATGGACGTCTGCATTTAAGATTTAGAATAATTATAACGACAGTACGTTTATGTTGATTGAATAATTACTCTGGACACTGCTTTAAACTATAACGTATATACTAAACACATCGTACGATTTTAAAGTTATTCTTATACAGCTACGCGTTACGTAACTCCAGATATATAACTGCAGTCGGAAATTGAGAAAACGCCATCATTTTGCTCTAGTTACCACGCGAAACGGTAATAATTAACCAACGAATTGTAATTCGAAATAACTCATTATTATAATACCTCACGCGATCTGGGACTCGCGGTGGAACTATTTTTTTTTTTTTTTTTTTTTCTATGTATTGAACATATGTAATTTTAATAAGGTATTAACTAATATGGCATTGTATGAATATGTATGTACATACTGTTAAAAACAGTAACGTTGAAACCTGTTGCAAAAAGTGTACCTACTCATATTCTGAGTTAATTATTCCCTCATTTCTGTTGCAAATTGCATAAAAAAAAGTGTTGAAATAAAATCGAATCTTTTTTTGTTTGTGAAAAAAATTTCTTACGAGAAAACGGACCTTAACTCTCTAAATTTTTTTCTTTTTTTTTTGCATGTGGTATATTATTTGTCGTTTTGTAAATACCTGTACGAATAATTTAAATCTGATATACGTATGAGCCTGTTGTGTTCGGTTAGGAACGAAAAATTTGTGATCGTCATACCTAGCACCTTGCTAATTACAAGACGTATTTGTTATTATAAGTAAAAAAATATAAGAACAATAAAAGAAATAAAAAGTAAAAAAGTCCTGCACAATATAATGAGGATAGGTATATCAGACAAACAACATGCTATTAGTTAAAACACGTTGTTTATAATATATCTTTTTTACACCTCACGTTTATGATCGTTTATACGCACATCGCGTTGCTATGTAATAATCGGCCAGTGTATCCGCAAGCCTGAATTAATAATTATGTTTACGTTTAGTGTCTTAATAAACAAAAATAAAATAAAAAAGCTAAGGTTTAAATTTAGGGTTAAAAAAATTAAAACTCCCCAATAACTTTCGCAGTTATATTATTTCATTTAAACAATAATGTGAAGAAAAAAAAATTGAACCTGTATTTGAAAAATTAATACCATGATATTGTTGGGTCATTCAGGGATCTCATATATCGAATCCCATGGGAAACTTGCAGGTTATAGAGTGACGTAATATTGGAAGGCGAATGGAACGTCAGACTCTGAGCCTTCTAAGGGAATGGGAATCGAGCGAATGGATTTTACCTGCCCACGTTTCACTCCACATAGTTACACATGTACAGCTAGTGGTTTAGTAAATAAATAGATAGAAGTATATATACCTATATATAAAATCTAGAAGGGTATAGATCGTCATGGGTGTGTATTAATGAACATTTAGGATCTAACACGTCGCGATGCACGACGGCATATAAATTTGGGTCTTTAACCTGGCCAAGGTAAGGTCAGGCGACCTTGTCCACCTCTGAAAACTAACAAACGAATAAACGAAGCCTGATTCTGGTTAGGATCTTTTTGTGGGATTTGTATGAGAGATTTAGGTACGATAGGATAAGCTGGTTTCAGTTTGATGATGGGAAAATACGTATAATCTTCATGAGGAGAGGCGAAAACGTACGTACATACATACATATTTCAAACAGAAATTATTCCACTTTAGCAAAAAATTAGTTACTATACTATAAACGCGAGCTACTGTTACATAAGTCTGTGACATATGATCCTGCAGCAATCGTTCGCGATTCTCTTGACATTTAACGTCCGCAATGTATAGGGTGGTAGAATAAATTGATATTAAAGAGGTTTGTGTAAGGTAATCAATTGTGGAACACCACATTTGTGATATTGCGGAACAAACTTGTCCCTGTCGATTTTTTTATTGCTTGTGGTTTTTCCAGAGACAAAAAACAATACCAGAGAATTTCAGAATTCGTGTATACCCAGATGATAGTCATTTGCTATAAATACCAGTGCTAATCACAGGTTCAAATCCGGTTCGATAAATTCTGAGAAAAATTTTTTTAGCAAATTTGGTATTACCGCATTCGAAATCTGGGAGAATCCCCAGTCCATGAAGCCATGAATGAAAGTATATGCTGTTCATAATTGAGTCATAAAATATTACATATGAAATATAATCGCTTTCCAACGCTGGTGAATGTTGTTCGTTTTGTGCGTTTCTGTAACCCGTCGTATATGTCCAAGGAAAATATTGGCGATCTTTCGAGTATCGAATTTAATATAATTAACGTAGAAATTTTGGAGAATTTGGAAGATTTAAAACTGTGATAAAGATATGACCTTAAGCGTACATCGACACGTAGCGTACAAGCGGTACATGGTGTAACATTCCAAGAATATTCAATCACATCCCACGCACAATTATAATTATGAAAATCATTTCAAACGCTTTCCTGACTAGCAGAGCAGTACTCATTGTCAAAATTAGAATGTGGCATGTTTGGACTGAATTCTATTATCTGAGTATACGCACACTACGCGATTATACTACGTGGTATTACACCTGTTGCTATTTTTATACATTTAATGTTAAAACAAATAATCAACGTCTCGTATATTTAATTTCTTATAACAATGACGTCTAATTCTGTTAGTTTGATATGAATTACGATGAAATTCACCTACTTGATGCACAACAATTCTACCATGAATTATACGTTTCAATATTGGCTTCTGAAAATTAAATAGCTTGCTAATCCCTAAGACTCATTGCGAGTGGCCTTGCACTTCGAAGCTCTATCTCGATACACGGTGACAAAATGATAAAATGATAAAAGTATTTAATGAAAAATGATCTGATGTCAAAAATAATCTTTTTAATTAACGATCTCAAAGTAGAGTATTTTTTTTTTTTTTTTTTTGAAAAGTTTCTCACCAATTTAACACAATATTTATAATCAAATATCCATAATTATTAATATGTGATACAAGTTCGTTTTCACTAATTGAATCCACGAATCACATTATATTCCAAGAATATCATTTATTCATAAGAAAGTATATAAATTTGATCAAAAATTCTTTTAATTACTGTTAATTAAATTCTAAAAATTTATCAGCTCTTATCTCTCAGGGCTTAGCCAAATTACTCTGATAACCTCCGCGTAAGATCGGCCCGCAGAAGTCGTCAGCGCCCACGTTATCCTGGCGTTGATTATAACTACACCGAAATTTAACACTCGTATATACCTACGTAGGTAAGTATATACGTCTATGTAAGTATGACAGCATGTATACCGAGACAAGTTGTTTCTCGATATCACCAACAAGGTTACGCGTTTCTGTGAGGTGATTGACGTGTGCAAGAAACTACCTTATCTTGGAATCGATTTTCTACTTACTTATGAGACAATCTTTTCCAAAGAATGACGTCACACTTACGTTTTTGGCTAATTGCCAAGAAAAACTGAACAAAAAAATAAAGTAAATAATAAAATAAAACGTGAAAGAACGGAAGACGAATTTACTAATTTCCGTCAAGATTCGCTAAATAGTAAATTAGCACATCAAGAATCCCACGATACGTGTTAGGTTGGGCCATGGGCTCAGATGGGTTGGGTTGAGTTTGTACCGTTAATCAAGTTACTACAACTTCCCGGACACAGCGAATTTCACGAGCAATCGTAATATGACAATGACATTGCGAGCGTTTCAACGTCGATTCTCTGCAATTCTATTCGTTCCCTGGCTCGTATGAACATCTGTACATAGGTATGTGCCTGTTATAATATTCTAGTGTAATATACATGTACCTCAACGCGTGGTAAAACGGGACATCATAGATCCAGGGGTCTTCTTCCCGGTGTAAACCATCGGAATAAAGACCCCTGAGTGTATATCTACGTTTTCACAGCCAACACTTCGGCTATAATAAACTGACTTAACTATAACGTAGGTATCTACTAGTAAACGGCGATGGTTACGACGCATGCCGTAATACACGACGACGAGATTATGTGGACTTAGAATTCGCGATACGTGGTGGTAAATTAAAAATAAATATATGAAATGAAGTGGGAAAGTAAGAGACGCGTCGAGTCTCGAACAAAACTAAGACGTGTTAGTATACGTCGATTCGGTTTTACAAGGTCATACATTTTCTGAACGATCTCAGACCTTACCGCGTCGATCATTCGTTCAATTATCCGTTATAGTCAGAAAATTCGGGAAGCTACAAGCTGCCTGAATTATCGCCAAATATATGGGTGAGGATTCAGTTCTACGAACATAAACCGAAGAGTGTTATATATTCCGAGATTGTTCAAGGTGAGTGATCAGTATTCAAACGTCTAATTTGACATCGAAATTTGTTGAGACGTTCGTACTATGACAATGACCTGTACCTACGATAGATTGCCATGCGGATCGAAGCTTTGGAATCAGGAAATCGTGAGTTATAGCACTCGGCATGAAATTTACAACCAAAGCATTTCTCATCGTTGATCCATGTTGTTGAAGTCTAAAGTTCAATGGCATTACGATATCTTGATCATTCCGAGTGTAAAAGTGATTGTGTATTTTTATATCGTGAATAAAGCTGCACATTATGAGTATCTACTATAGTTATTATTATACATAATACTTAATTTGTAGGATTGTCGTGATGAGACAGTAATATGATTCAAAGTTCAACGACGATAATGCAGTACATAAATCAAAACTTAGACATATGTCTAGCTGAGCGTCTGAATATTGAAAATATTTTCTGTCAATTATAATAAAATTAGATATCGTTGATCGTTATCAGGTGGAATTCAACGTCCTTGATTATTTTCGACATTGGTAAATGCTTGTCGTTCTATTTTTCTTTCATAAACAATACCAAAAACAGGTATATATAAGATTAACCAGAAATCGTAGTGACGTCTATAAGATATCGTAAAAATGCTGCACCTTAAAATCGTGAGTCTGATTAAAGGTACGTGTTGGAATATAGAAAAAATTAATCGCGAATAATTTTTCTTAAGATAGAAACGATCGAAGACATGTGTAAATTTTACCGCGTTAACAAACAATTAATCAAAAACATAATATCATAACGTTTTCTGAAAGTTGAAAAAGGAAGATACAAGTTGTGCCGGTGTTATTGGATACCTATGCTAATATAAATTAGTAATGATCGTGACCTCAGTTGATATAGTGTTTATTCACGAAACTAATTAATTATAACATAGAAAAAATTATTATTATTTTATTATTATTTTTATTTTTCTTTTTTTTTCTTTCTTTCATGCCATGTAGTCGACGTCAACGATTATAATTTAATTTGTTATGAAGAAATGAACCAAGTTTTATAACAAAAAATTTCTTCGTTGAATCTTCGACGATCTAGGCCTTGACAGCGTTGATGATTACCTATTCAGTCATTACGGAGTTGTAGCTCATGAGTTAAAAACAAGTGCATAATATGTCGCGTTTATGACATTTATGTAAGGTATGTATGTACATACGTATGTGTGTACTTCATAAGTTAAGAGTATCAAACGCTGTTCAATTCTGCAGAATATAAATAGGTATATAGTAACTGATGTAAACGCGTATGTAGATATACGTATACCTACCTACTGTACATATAATCTTCGGGAAGTTGCTCGCCTTGTAACATTTAGTCACACTGTGATCTTGAGCCTGCGTGTAACCAAAAGGTCTTTGCTTCCTGCATTGACGATTTGCGAAAAATCAATGATAATTAT
This sequence comes from Macrophya annulata, assembly GCA_963924015.1. Taxonomy (NCBI): domain Eukaryota; kingdom Metazoa; phylum Arthropoda; class Insecta; order Hymenoptera; family Tenthredinidae; genus Macrophya; species Macrophya annulata. The sequence goes on along the minus strand of OZ001258.1, from coordinate 28,021,747 downwards.
ATAGGTATAATACGGTAGTAGCTAGTTTTTTTATGATTCGAAAAACCGCTAGCCAAAAACCAGTTTTAAATCCGAGAAGTCAATCTTGTCAAAAATCTCACCATTTTAGGTGACAGCGTGGTAGTTACCTGAATATTCTGTTTTTTCTACGATTTTTTCTCATATTAATAGTTGTAGAAAATTCGCAACAGTTAATAACCTTAGAATTAATTCCATCTTTGAAATATGATGTTTTTCGTATTCGATTTATGTGGTCGAATTGTATGTACAAACAATTTTTTTGACAATAATAATTTACCAAGCCAAATTCTCCGAGATTATAACCACACGCAACTCAGAGACAGCCGATGACGTTACCAATGAGTTTCTTTTCGCTGGAAATGGTCAGGGGTATAATGCCTTTAGCAATCGTAAACTAGGACTTAAATCGGTCGGGCGACTTCTTAACCACGCCTGAAGCTGCAGCAGGTACTTACTTCGAGCCGTGAGACTCTACCGACTTACTGCTAAGAATCGAGAGAAATATGTCGATCGCGATTCCCAGAATTGTAAATGAAGATACTTTTTTTTTTTATCGATTTTTCATTGTCGTTCTGCGTTCAGGTCCCAAAATTATTCAAAGAAAACGATAATTGTCAAGACTGCGGAAATCTGATGTAAAGGAAAAGTAAAAACTTATACGAGGAAAAGTGTCTCGCTATGGGTATAATAATGTGAGTTTGCAAAAACATGATTATGCACAAAATATCTATATCTGACCCGTGACCGGAGACAGACGTGAGAAAAATCTCCACGCGGTAGATGATTGAGTGGAAAAATAAGAAAAGGTGAAACTCTCACACGATTAAAACCAGGACGAATCTTGGTCACCGCGATGACGTATGTACTTGCCAAGATCAGGAGATGTGTGACGAAATTGTTACCCACACACAGGTTAGTAACGGTGTACAGCTGTAGAGGAACGTTCGAGTTTTGCAATCTTTTCGGACAGTAAAAAAAAAAAAAAAGAAAGAAAAAAGAATAAAAAAATCGTCAAGTTATTATACGCCTGAGTAAAACTATCATACAACTGCATCGCCCCACTCTCGATATGGCGATTCCCGTATACATTATAGTTGTCGCTTAGATAAATCTCACACAGAGAAAATAATAAACTTTCTTACCATCTTAGTCGATCGACAAGTATAATCAATTTTCGCAATTCTTTAACTGTTCGAAAAAGGCAGTGCGTGCAATTTAAAATTGCACGAACTATAAACCGTTGAACGGATAGTTCTCTCTGGATTGTCATATTTCTTTAGAAAGCTGTAATATTGCATCACTGCAGACCTTACAACTCTAGGTAAGCCGTCTGTGGTGATACCAAGCCAGGTATGATACATTTGCGGTTCATGAATCCAGGTGTAATCTTCTTTCGAATACTCGACTCCTACACCTTTGCTTAGAAATATAATTTATTTTTAGATTCGAGCTAACGCGATATTGTAGATGGGTGGCTACCCTGTAGATATCTATACACACTCAGTTTATAGATGTGATTATTGTGATACGTTACGTTACGTTACGTTTCGCTCATTCTGAAAAATCTAAATTTTTAAATATGTATGAACTGAACTCATTGTTTGGTAGTTCAAAAGCCTGATTGCACGTTTTAATGACTAACAAATTTAGTGAAATTTATATTTTTATTATTCGTCTATGAATCGACGCGTTATTTAACTTTTTTTTTTTTTCAAAGAATTCAAACCGAGTTACGAACATGCAAACGCAAATAACTGCCGTTATCTGATAACGCGATAACCGCGATAACAATTTAGATTATTTTTACTGTTGGATCAACGAGCGACGAAACTCCTAGTTGAAGATTCTCATCGTTTAAACTTTCAAAACTTTATTACGTGAAATATTATTTGTGGGTTCTTGTCTCGGCTGTGTACCGACTGTTACGATCACTCAATGAGTACAAAATCTTGCTTACCGAAGCACTAGTGGCTCGGACATTATGTCTAACGATGATAAAGTAGATCACATTTATGCCGTGAAACGCTTTACAAATTTTCCTATTTTAGTCCAAAAGAAGAGAACTGCAAAAAGTGAGTTTTGAAACAAGCGACGAATAGAAAATTTGAATATTTGCAAACAAGGGTTGATAAAATATGAAAGACTTATACAAAAAAAAAAAAAAAAAACACAAAACAAAAAAGAAAATTGCATTAATTATACCTGATCTCAAGTCTCATTGTAAAGATGATTGCCAATTTTCGAGGGTATATATTTTCAATTGCAGCTCTCTGAAATACCACCATGAGTGATTTTTATTCTCATGATGTCTAGGCATAATAATCGTCCGAAACACCACAAGTAATATTCGTAAAAGTGCCTTATAAGTTACATATCGTTATTTTTTTAACAAGAATTTTAACTCTAATGAGTTTCTATCGTGCCATTCTGTACCTCACTGTTTGCATTTTCAATTCAAAAGATCCTCTCAATTTTTATAAGCAATCAGATATCACGCAGCTGGTCTATTGATTATCTAAATTCACATTTATGTCCAAGTACCTATATCTAAAATCTATTTAAACCTGTGCAAAAATCTTTTGAACCGTTATAACTGTTAGCAATTAGCTTACGTTATATTTTAATTTTAGCACCAATTACAGTATTCCTTAATCTGAAAGATATAATTAAGAAATTTAAAGTAGCGGTGGTCTGTAAATACTCAGACCATAAACTTGATCTGCAGTGCGAACTCATTTGCCCATATAACGTTTAAGAATTTTCAATCAATCGATTAATTCTATTGTTTATTATCACGCTAATTCGTCATACCCAGTAATGACATTCTCCTTCGGTATCTAATTGATCGGTCAATTTACTGGAATCAGGCAAGAAGAAAATAAGCCATCGCTTATCTTGAAATTGAAACGGGAAAACCAAACCATTGCAGAATTAAACCGCAAAAAAAAAAAAAAAATAATAAAATAATAATAAATAAATCTTCTTTGGTATGATAAACCATAAAAGATTTTTTTATCTATTATTCAGAAAAGTAAATGAATCAACATATTTTCTGTCTCATATTTCCCAGTGTCGTTCGCTGCCATCACGTGTTCTAATTAAACTCTTTTATTATATTCATTCGAAACGATCACATATATACATATTGTATATATGTATATCATACACGGTTACATCCTTTATTTTCAAATGGATATATATTACTGCGTAGTTATAAAATTTGTCGAAAATGATTCACGCGCGGCGATATTTCTAATAATTTGATAATATTCGTTCATATGGTACTTCTTTCATCATTGTCTTTCATACATGTAATTTTTAATTGATTATAACGATCATCTACAAAAATTACCTGCGTTTATTCTGAACTATTTTCCCAACAAAATACAGTATAATGAATATTTCAACTTCTGCAGTTCTAATTCCATCTCATTTGCCGTTTCGTCATTCCTATATTTGGTAAAGCCTCGCATTTGATCATGTGTTCCAATTCGGAACTCATTCCCACAATTATTTATTCATGTAATAACATATTTTGTGTATAAAAATAAATGAATTCCGCACATTTCACACCTTATAGTAATATTACAAAGGCAACAAGTGATTCGCGCGCCGTTTAAAACTCAGGTATAACATGTCAGACAGCTGTTTACCTGTTGCAGTATAAAAATTTATTTTCCTGGTGCAGGTGATCGAAAGTTCCTTGTAATAAAGATAGGTGGCCTTACTGAGAATTCGATCGCCTCTAAAACCTGTTACCTGAATTACCTGCGAGTCATGAATAACGGACACAAAATGGCGGAATATTTACCCCCACCAAGGGTTCACCAGGGGGACTCAGCACCAAGCTGTGGCCCCACTACGGAGGCTAAACGCTTTAGTCGCTTCGTACATAGCTCTAAATTTCCGAGACCTCATCATACCGTGTGGACGTTCAAAGCGATAATTTCTTAGTTATTTTCTGGATTTTAAATCACTAAAAACATCTAAATAACTCTCGGATTGATATCGGTAAGTCTATTTGTTAATAATATATTATTCAGCTATTAGAAATCGTATTTTGACGATCAAAATCAATTTTTTTTAACGCACACATGTCAAGGCGTTAAGATGCACTACAATGGCTGCTATACGCTTCGCGGAATATTCTCTGCATTTAGCGATCTCAGAGCGTTGACTATCTTAAGATTCAAGGATAATTCTGAGCGTGTATAACTATAATAAAATCTCAATGTCATTGCGCGCGTTAATGAGAAACGAGCTATATGCGTATTTATTGTAGAATTTGTATATTGTTAACATTTTTATTTTTTTTTTAATTTTTTGGTTTTTATTTTTCACACTTTAATAACGCGCATGAGAAAATTAGATCGTCAGGTGAAATTTTATACGATATAATATAATTAAGAATTGTAAGTTAATTCTGTGGCAAATGGCTTAGGCTTCGTTTTTTCCAGAATAACGCGCATCATAATGTGAACTATTTTTAAATTAGGTAGTACCTACGCAACACGCTTCTGCCACTTGAACAAACACATATAAGCTATCTCTCGGTGTGTATGTATATGATGTACCAGACGTTGAACAAAGATCCGTTACATGTTACATTTATAAGATAATCTAAGTGCACTTCTTTTCATATAAGAGCACTGTAAAATGAAAGAAAAAATAATAATAATAAATAATAAAATAAATAACTTATACATATGTCTGTGTGAGTTTGATTGTGTGAATATTGTTATATACTGTTTTATCAAGGTTATAAATTACTGTAAAAAGCTGAAGGTTGATTGACACTCTGCACAGCGATGCAAAGAATTATATTGCGATTGAAAAATACGTCAATAAGTTACAATTGATTAGAAGAAAGAATAAAAGAAATATTAATTAACAAATATTTTCGAACAGTACTGTACAGTTAGCTGCTGACGCCAACCGTTTAATCTTATACAGTCGCGGTATCTAATTGAGATTAAACAGTAGGTATGTAGTTTAAGATAAAATAAAAAAAAAAGTGGAAATTTTCTCTAATTAAATATTTAATATAAAAAACAAAGAAATTAAAAAAAATTTACATTCAATATGCACAGACATTTTATATCTTCTTCAAACGAATATACGTGCTAGACATTCCGAATCATATATGAATCTATCGTTAAAGAGTTATTATAAATGCCGCCCAACGCTGATTGTTATACTTGTCATTATAGTTGTATATCTGTGTACCGTTTATATATGTACATACATACATATATACATGATATAGAAATACGCAAACACATGGCATATATACCTATTGATAAAACATTTCTATGTTGTACGTATTTAAAACTCGTTAAAATGTGTTCCTCGTCTGTCTTTTGTGATAGAATATTATATCTTCGAAGTTCACTATTTCGTCTATTGCAACGCAATGTCTGAAAACAATTTTTGTTTCTTTTTCTTTTTGACGTTATCGTTATTATTTGTCTGTGACGATTGTATTTATCATTTCATACATCATGGCACAGTACTGCTGACGTCTGCGAAATGCGATGCCTCTATCGATTTTTTTATTTTTATTTTCATTTTTATTTTTACAATGTTCCAATTATTTTGCATACATATACCAGACTATAAAATGTAAACATTTTTAACGTGCAGTATACGAAGCTGCTTAACTTAACTTGCTGAAACGGTAAATATTTGCGATATATGCGCAATAAAACATGTTGCACCTAGGGAGTCTTTAGTTAGGCTTGACTTCGTGCATCGGTATATATACTATACGTATTTGCTGGTTGGTACCAATCTTGTATAGTCAAAACAAATATATACTTTTGTTCTTAGCATGCCCTGATAAGCTTTGATAAGGCGCAGTCGTATCCAGCGATAAATAGATATGATATACCAGTTTTTATAAATGTCAATTTTTTAAAGACACTGTCGCCATTATTTTCTCAATTTTAATGCACGTTATGAACGCCCTGTTAATCTTTGCTTTATCGCAGATATAGCAGATTGAAACGTTTCCGTCGATTACAAAAGTATCCTTATCAGAAACCACAGAATATAATAAACCGCATATAAAATAATGAACAAATGTGACACTACTTATATACTTTGAACTTTTTATTCAAGCATATCGATTTATTTATCTACACGTATTATGTACAATACATGGATTTATTTCTCACGGTTATTGCCCCCTCCAAAAAATCTGTACTCGTTTCAGGACCGTTGGCCAATGACTCTTTCTGTCCTTCTGTAACGAATCGACTGGTGTCCCCGAGCTCAATTATCCTCTGGCGTAGCAATATCGATTTTTTTAATTATAATTCTACTTCCGAGTAGTTTTTAACAGCGGAAATTTCCGCGCTATGTTTTTTTGATTTCAAAACTAGGAATGTATATGTGTGTATATGAATAGATAGGTATATGTATATATGTCTACGCCAAAAGAGATACACGCACAGATTATAAATCAGGAATATTTTAGCATCATCAAGGCCACTGTAACCAGAAAGTAACACCAGCAAATACTTCAGTCAGGAATTTACACGAAACCAAAAGTCTCAATGTCTCTGATATTTTTATTATCAACTATATTTGAAAGAGATTGTTTCCAAGATAACAAAGTATTTTCTCTAACTATCATTTTTTACTAACTTTTACCTAAAAATTAGTCAAAATAACTATAAGTCAATTCAAAAGTTTCATTCACTATATATGAGAAGGTCCGGGGTTTGGATACAAAGTTTTTATGGTTAAAACGATCGGACTTGTCTTGGCTTGAGCAATTTTTAATTTTTTTTTTTTTTTGTTTGTTTTTATCTTGATCAATTTCGTCATGTGATGACACAGCACAATTAGGATTCGAATCGTGCAATCAACGTTGTAAAGGCATTGGGTTTACTGTTCCGTGTATAAGTACGTGTCTAGTCAGCATTATCGTCTATACCTAATATCCTGATTATAAACGAATAAAGAATCCTAAAATTCTTCAACCCTGAAATTACTAAGTAAAGTAAAAAAAAAAAAAAAATAGAAAAGAAAAAAAAAATTAGATTCACTGCAAAGAGAAAAGAAAGCATGAATTATCCATCGTTAATTTAATCTAGATAATCGTTTTACGTATCAGTCTTGTATCACATCACGTGTTTATGTAGATAATGCTTGAAGGCAAATTAAGCTTAAAAACAAACGCCATATGCAATACGACGTTGTTCTTTGAATGATCCTATACAGGTATACGCGAGATACTATCGCATTCCGTTGTCTGGTGTTAAAATATTCGGATTCGTGATTCCTAGATGGTTTCTAAGCTGACCCAACTGGACAAGACCATTGTGAGACCATCACTTTGGATCCTCTGCTCAGTGCTAAGCCTAAAATCGTTTACTATAACATGAATTGGGTATCTCGAACTCACCGGAACGTTAGAAACTATAAAATTCTTTTGCTTTCTGGTGAGTTAACTTCTGTCGTTTGTCCGGGTATATAATGCCATTTCAGAATAAGCGCACATTGCTTTCTACTTATAATAAAATTAGCAGTTGAGTTTCCTCCCGTCTTTTTTCCTGCTTCTTTTTTTTATATCATTCCTTCATTCAAGGGGAATCACGGACTCGGCTCATTTAGTTTCTTCATTACCGTTAAATCCCGCAAAGAAATAGGAAAGTTCTTCAGATAAAAAATCAGCGGTAAAACAATCGAGGAAAATTGTCATTTTCAAGGCTGTGTACTCATACATTCATACTTGAGTAACTGGCAGAGTAATAAAAAGAACGAAGAATGAATGAAGGAAGATAAAATGTCTAGTGGTCGTCAAATTTCTTAGGGATTTTTTGAAAGATTTCCACAAGATTTACTGGCGCGTAAGTCCCTTTTCTTTCGGCCTTATACAGGACCACCTGCCTAGACTGCAGGTAACTTTACCTGCAACGGTGTGCATTTGCGGTATAATGTCCAGGACAAAGAGCTACCCGACCCACCTGGTGTCCCCACCATATTACCTGCCTTCTCGCGAAGCTATAGAACCGAGTTAAGCCTGAAATTTTTGGAAATCCATTGCATACCTTGAAAAACAAAAAGAAAATTTATTCTTGGAATTATCTGTCCTCAAGTAAATTTTACGCTGTGATTAAAATCCGATTACATATAGAAAATCGAACGACTCTCAAGCTCCCATGTTGTTTCATCATAGTGTCACTTAATCTCATGACACAGTTGAGGTATGGGTTAACTAATACACTTCAGGAGTAATAATCTGATAGTTTCTCTGCATATATAGAAAGATTTTGAAATCTTTAGATTTTTTTTTTTTATTTTATTTTGTATTTCATTCAAAAAATTATACCGTAATCGTTGACGATGAGTGTAACCACTTAATTGTGGTTTCTGTGTCATTTTTCACCGAGCCAAACTTCCCAGAAGTTTATCTGATATGTTACGTTATCAATTATACATACGAGTACATGTGAGGCAATCGTGCCTACTGCTACGTACCATAAATTTTATATTATTTTATATAATACTGAGATATCGGTACGAACAAGCCGCACGATATGATTGTGCGGCTAATTTTCCAAAGTTATGAACCGTATTAACACAATGAAATTGTAAAAACGGAAATTTCGAACAAACTAAAAAAGCTGCGGAAACAATTAAGGCTCGTGTGCACCGTCATTTCCGCTAAGGCGTTTAAACTGCTGATGCATCCTTTGTCGATTTTTACAAATCCTTTACTCCGATTCATGGAAAAGTAAATTTTGTCTTTATCAAAGGTAAATATATCCAAGTAAGACTCTGAAATCACCTTCGCGAAATAGATAACTACTTTTTATCAAATTGACGTCTCATATCTCAAAACACGACACATACGAAATATGACCTGGTTCGAAAACTCAACACATAAAAATTAACAGAGCCTTTATATTTGAAGAAATTTGACAGTTTGTTCCGTCAACAGATAGTTAATAGATACTTTTCAAAATTACAAACAGCATTTCTGTTTTAATCATAAAAATCTAGCCCAAGTTTAATGAAATAAATTTTCAAAAATCGTACATATTTATTTTGCAAAAATTATCATCAGATGTTCTGGACTTGATCTTTGAACAGAGTTCCACGATTGTCGACTAAAATTGTTTAAAAATTTTTATCCGACAATCAAAACCTCACATTGTCTTGTAATGAAATCACCAAGCTCTGACATAGTCGGATGTTTGCATACTTGAACGTTGTTTGTCATGGAACGATCTCTTATCATCGAGACTTATTCACATGCAGAAATTAGATCTAAATTAAGTATGAGGCTCAGTTAATTAACCCATTTTTTCAATTTAGGTCTTAGTTAGGATAAATAAATAGGACCTTTCTAAAACTCTAATGCTTTTATTTTTTGGATCCCCAATCATGCTGCCGTCTCAGCAACGCCTAGTTATCGATAAAGTAATTTCAAAAATGAAGATTATCAAAAATCAATAAAAACACAACATTCTTGTTGCAATAATTTTTTATTGAACATATACAGAAAAAAATTTAATTAATCGAATTCCATTATTATACATTTTGAAACGTACAATTTTTTTGTTGTGTCATATATGAAACACATCGACGTGTTCTTCCCCCACGGAATTTCTGTACCGGTTTAAGAAACGTTCTCCCCTTATGATTTTTTACTTGTTCGAGTATATAACCTGAAGTTTTAGTCTCGGAGGCTGACGGGAACTACGGTATTAGGTGTCCACTTTTCAATGTTAGTAAGGCAGAGAGCGAAACGGCTCTACATGTGTCACAAGTACGTATACGACTTCCGAGCATGATGCCATTATCCACAAAGGTGTCATATGGCCGTGGCGTAGCGTCTGCCAGGTAGAATGTAAATTGCAACTTATGACGAAATAATTATATATATAGGTATTGCTATCGGTAAATAAACTCTGTGAGTTCTATTGAACTCTGGACGATAATATTTATACATATATAGTCGATATTAATAGTGATTAATTCATCGATCTAGCTGACGTTCATATGTTATCTAGAAATTATTTGTACAATTTATTTTTTACAGATGTATACGTCAGTTTGCAAAGTGAAGAAAGTTATTATCTTTTTTTTCTGAACGTATTTCGAATACGTAATTTTTTTGTTTCCTCCAAAAAATAATTCGTTTAATAATAATCATCATCACAAAGCTGACTAAGTTTACTTAATTCGTATATTATTCCGTATGGCGTAAACAATAGTGGGCGTACCCTTGAATCGAATTATAAGCCGAGGTTAATTTTACTTAAAATTTTAGTTGTGGGACGAAATGGAATTCTAATTATAAATGTCACACCTGGTGGAACTGAGAGATAAGAAGGAAATAGATAGAACGAATCCACACCCGTCTTCGTGACAAAGACGTGTTCGCAATCGCTAAGATATGTATCCAGGGCGAGGTTTTTTTCAACCGTATGATATGCTAAAATATTTATTTGACTTTTTATTTAAAATGCGAAAATATGATCTCATCATCTGTGCTTAAAGTGAATACCTACCATTTCGAAAAAATATTTAATAACTTGTAATCATTTCATCAGCGAAACACGAGATGATTATTACGGCCGATTGTATTCAATTTTGCAAATCCAGTGTAAAAAAAAAAGGTTCGCGGATAGATATGACCTTGCTAACCCGGAATATCAGACCTCAAAAAAACTCAATTCTAATGATCGCGCTTCTTCCTCGGAGCTCAAATAATTTTATACTGTAGGATAAGTTTTTTTGTATCTTAGTCTTGAGTCGTTTTAACGCATGTGCATTAGAATTTGGTGTCAAAGTTGAATCGGACTATTTCTCATGTAAAACACTGTACACGAGGGAACTTTTGTACGTTAGCTTGAAACGTACAATGCCTGTAAGCGATAAATCGTTTAATCCGAAAAACTGATATCCCTTCAGAGCCTAGTCATCTGCCTGATAACGTTTCTGATAAGGGTACAAACATGTGTGTCATCAGTGGGTACCACATATCTACACGTTGTTGCTACGCTGATTCGAATAGCGAAGAGGTGTTCTGTTTTCCTTTCCTTTATAATTTTCATTTTCATTCTAAAACTGATTTTCAACGACAATTTAAGGTAATAGCAATCGAAAGTTGACCGAAATCTGCAAAATTTTCAAACACCTTGTGATGTAAGAAATGCTAATATTTATGGTACCGAATGGAACGACTTGCTCATACATATTTTATTACGAATATCTTTTTCTTCTATCAACACGAAATTATGCGATACTCCTACTGTTATTATCGCATACAGAGATAGCCTCTCAGAATTAAATAGTATTGTGTTCAATTCAACAAGTTATTTCAAAATGTTAAACGTCCGTGAATTTTACTAGACTAGAATATATTTTGCAAAGTCCAGATCTCAAGTAGATTATCCAATTGAACCGATGGTTAAAGTTCAGGAGAATAACACATGTCTTAATTTTATCCTGAATCTTATCAGATCTGCAAAATAAGACGTAAATAATATTATCTTTGCCCCATTTTTGGGAACGAAGATTCAATCGAGCTAAGCGTTTGAATGGAAATACAATACAGACTTTATAAGGCGGATATTTGGATTTGAATATCGGTTAATATATATGAGTCAGAATTGACGTGGGTAATAGGTAAATGAAATAATAGTGCTGCAGCAAAGTCGTAATAAATATCTCAGTCAGCCACGGTCGCTATAAATTGAACTAGCGTGAAACGATTGCTGCAAATCTACGAGGAAACGTCCCACGCATATATTTGAATAAAATATTTGCAACTACCTATCTTGACTTACCGCGTATAGGTATAGCATACAAGAATATTGCATAGCATTGCGCAGCAGGTAGGTATATATGTAGTACAAGAAAACTATTCAACGCCCACGAAAGAAATTTTTTTTATCGTCCGTTCAGGATCAGAATTAACCAATAAATCTTCCTTAACTTTTCACACCTATAGCCAAATTAGGTACCTACTACATACATCGTTGCACGTATACGTACACACATACATCTGTTTACGTGATAAATTAGCACGAAATGGTCAAATATGAAATCATATGACTATGTTTAAGCATAGTAATTAACATGTACGTAAAATGTCTTCAAAAAAAATTTAAGATATGACAAAATTTCTATACCTATGCGCTACTTTCATATATTTAAGTATAAATATAATTAACGTTACTCGAGAATGTGGGAAGGAATTGAAAGTCATTCTGTATATTTGAAAATTTTTATTCTACAGATCCTGAGAAAATATGAAGCAAGGAGCAGCTCTGCTGCTGGTGGTGATCCTGACGATCACCGCCGGGGTTAACTCGACGACAATATCGCCTACTAGTACAAACGGACCGGGTACTAGCAGTCCAATACCGCCCTCACTATCTCATGGAAGTTCACCACCTCCACCACCGACTACTAGCACTCCACCACCTCCACCACCTCCTCCACCAGCTGAAACTCGTGAAATCAAGAGTCCTTTACCATGGAGTGTTGATAGTATGATGAACCCAAAGGAAGTTCTTCTACAGGAGATTCGCTCGTTGGATGAGGATTCGACTGATGAACCGATAAATGAAATAAAATTATTATCAGATGTATGTGAAAATTTTTCGAGATATTTTTGTATATTGAAATTTGAATAAGAATATCACGATCGTTTTCAATCTTTATACTTTCAGACACAAAAGGATCTTATCGAGGCCACGGTAACTCAGGTCAAGAAGATTGATCCTGAGCCGATAATTGTTAGTCCTAAAAAATCTAGCCCACTTACTAAGTTCAAGTCGGACACGCGGTTAGATTCTGAGGTACGTACTTATTTGGGAGTAAAATGATTCCAGAAGAGATTTCGGAAGGAGGGAGATGCGATACTTTACAGACAAAAAAATAAAAAGAACGAAAAATTTTTCGTCTTATGTCAGGCTGAAAACATTGAATAACAATAGTGTAGCATCTCTCTCGGAATTACTCTATGTATTTACATGTATGTATGTATGTACATACTTATTAAAATGGGTATTAAAATACGTAAATTTCTATCATCAACTATCCATATGTATGTATAATGTAATTGGAAAATCTATCTTTTTAAGCTTTTACAAGTAACACCTCGTAAAGGTGTCAGCTATTCTACCGAACTGATGGAGGACGATGACTTAAACTACAATGAAACGGACGACATCCTTATGGCTGATGACGACGATGACGATGATGATGATGACGAGGATGACGACGACGACGACGACGATGACGATCTCGATGATGACATTATCGACGACGAGGAGATTCTTTTTAAGCAAAACTGCCCCACGGGATGCACATGCTCAGAGCAATTCCTGGGTGCAACAACAGCATGGTATAGTATTTGAAAAAAATCATTAAAAAGTAAACTAAAAAACAACTAATTCGTTTATTAGGGATTTTATGCATCAGAATAATCTTACTAATCAATCTTTAAGGTTGAATAAAAAATGACTTGATTTATCATTTTGAATACAGGTGCACTAAATTCAAGGACGTGCCGTCTTTCGGGTCAAACATTGGCCATCTGAAGATTCAAAATGCAGCCGATTTCGAATTAGGACCATTAGCTCTTCGTAGAAAAGGACTTAATGAGATACGGTCTATCGCGATTGTCGACACCAAGATTATCGCTATTGACAAAACCGCATTTACCGATATTCCTAACTTGTTCTCCATCAATTTGACCAGGAACGCACTACTCAACATTCATCCTGACACCTTCCAAAATAATACACAGCTTTCTCTGTTGACTTTGTCTGGAAATCCACTGCAGTTAATTCAAGGAAAGAGCAACCAAAACAATAAATACTTCTTGGACATTCCTACCGTCTCTGATCTTGACCTCTCCAACAATGGTCTGACACGACTGACGCCTCTCAGTTTTGTCCGGATGCCACGACTCGTCTATCTCAGTCTAAGAAACAACAGGATCAGGACTCTCGATCAAGCAATATTCAAGCCCTTGGATCAATTGGAAGAGTTAGACCTCTCCAACAACCAACTTAACGGTGTGCCAGCTGATGTCTTTAACTTCAACGAGTATCTCGAGATTCTTCATATGTCTGGTAAGTTATTTGAAAATTTTCGAATGACATTCGTTTTGCCATTCGGTTTAATTAGCTGATGACTTCTGAAGTAGCGTCATTGAAAATTATGATTGTTAAAATGATTGAAATTGTTTGGAGAAGTTTATTGAATGGTCGATAATATCATGAACTGTCTAAATGACTGAATATTGAACTTCATTAGGAAACAATTTATCGTCTTTGGCGAGCATCACGGCCCCGAGACTTTGTTCTCTAGATGTATCCAAGAACAGAATAAAAATCGTAGCCAAGGACGACCTCACTGGTCTTCCTGAACTTGAAAAGCTCGTTCTCAAGTCAAATGGTCTCAAGAGAATTCATCCCCACGCTTTTATTGATCTCCTTGATCTGGCTCATCTTGATATCAGTGACAACAAGCTAACCGCACTTGAGGAACACCATCTACGAACCAATGCCCGCTTGGAGACTGTTGTCCTAAGCGATAACCCCGGACTCAAGAGTTTACCAGTATTTAAAGCACAGGATGGCACTTTCACGTAAATTCATATTCTTATAATAATTTATTTTCTTGTATATATAAAATTTAAAAAATGGCTCTGGACTTCATCGTTTCTTTCATCTTTACAGTATAAATCGTTTCGAGTGTACCGACTGCGGACTACGAAGCCTTCAAGCAGGAACTTTCGACGCTATGCCAATGTTGGCGCGTCTAAACTTGGCCAGGAATAGTCTGAGCCGTTTGCCCGCAGGACTTTTCCGGGAAATGTCCGCTCTTAGGGAGTTAGACCTCTCTGACAATCAATTCAGCACACTTGAGCCCAACATGTTCCTGGACGCGACTACTTTGACAAAACTGAGTCTGGCAGGGAACCCTCTCACCACTATTGAAACCACGCCATTCCTAAATACTCTCAGCTTATCCAGATTGGATCTTAGCCGATGCGGTCTGGACAGAATATGGACCGATTCCAACTCACCCATCCAAACTCTCAGGTGAGTTAATGATATTTTCGAATTAGTAAAACGTGAATAGCTTTCATACGATTTGATTTAAAAGCAGAGGCTTCGATCGTTTTAACTAAATTAAAAAAATAATCAATTTTTCTTCTCCTTTTTTTATACCCAAAGATTCTTATCCGTTCGTGGAAATCATATCGATAAAATTACCGTGAAGAACTTGAAGATGACCCCGAAAATATCTGGTCTTGATATCTCCAACAATCCTTTCGAGTGCGATCAAGATTTCAACGAAGTTGTACAGTATTTGATTGACCAAGGTATTTCACCGACTGAGACCTTGCGTTACATGAGCAATTATGATGACGCTGAGTATTTCCCCATACCCCATGGTCTTGAAAAATGGACAGACTTGGCCAAGGTTATCTGTGACAGCATTGAGAATGGACCTCCGCCAAGGAAAGCACCCCGAAGACAGAGCACAGTAAAGAGTGTTGACCCCACACCATTAAGTGACTTGGATGAGCTGGCTAAGGTAAATTTTTTCACCCGACATTTACTCCTTTATCATTTACTGCTCTTCAAACACTTGAAGCGAATCATTTTCTATAAAATTTTGAATAGGCAAAACATTAGGTATTGCTACGGGATTAGAAATGAAAGAATAAATTGATCCTAAAATTTTAAGTTTCCAATTCCGTTGTCTAATGGATAAAGAATATTAATGGCCATTTAAACTTCGGAAATTTAGAATACATTGAACGCGGTGAAAATATTTTCACGGAAATTTGTCTATCTCAAAGTTTTTGAGAAAAAAAGAATCTACTGATTCTAGAATTTTGGTTCATCGATTTTGTCTGATAGATTCTGAAAAGTTCTGATGTCAGGAATTTTTCAAAGTGTATAAAAAAAATTGAGGACAAAAAGCTTGAAAACTTTTCATCCAAGTTTTTGGAAGAACATTCCTAACAGGATAAGAAAACTGTACATTTTTCTAACTAAGATCATATCAGCGTATATAATTAATGCTAATTGTATTGTTACAGCCTTTTGATCACGGTTTATCTACGAACGATGAGGAGTTGGAAGATGCTTGGTTATCTCGAGATCAAGAATATCAAGAATATCCTGTTATGGGTGCAAATTACCGTCCTTGGTACGGAGGAACCTTATGGCCCGTGATGACGGTCATTTTGGTGACCCTAGCCGTCGTGCTTTTCGTCGTAAACTTTGCTGTGTATCTCTCAAAGCGCAGAGGACGTGGTCCAGTAATTCGTGCCCCGATGATTCTGCGTCCAGGATTAATCGACAACAAAAATTGTGGTCTTGTCTACAAGCCACTTCAGGAGGAAATTCCTACACCACAAATGGCAAAGAGGGGTAGTTTCTACTCAAGCAGCACCTTCCATTATGATAAAATTGTACCAGAGAGCGTTTAAATCCTTTTCGAGGCCTATAAGTTAGCCAACACTTCGAGCTAGCTAATAGTTTCAATACCAAACAGCTTCGGTAAAAAAAAGTATATCAGATTTGTCAGAACACCGTGACGTCTATAACATGGATAACTGTTGATGTTGAAACCTGTAGGAAGCTTGAACTACAGTTGCTTTTCGGTATATTAGCGAACAAAATATTACATTTCCGAAAAAACAAAATCGTTTTATTATTTTATTTTCACTTTAACTTTTTGTTTTCTTCATCTGTCAGGTGTGCACAAACAAGTTAATATCAACTTATTGGTAATAAATTAATTACGATTTTCTTTAAGGCCTTATCATGGGCACGTAAGAATGACTATACCTATAGGTATGTATGTACAAGAAATTTCAGAAAAATTATCATTTTCTGTTCAGAAATTTATTTACTGTGCAGTATATAAACTTGGATGAGAGTTAAGTAGCAACAAGGTAATAATAATTTAGCGAACAAGGTTAAAACAGTATTGGAAATCGATCGCTTTATACATACACAACTATATACCTATTATGTATGTATCCGAAATATTTTTATTTTTTATGATCCATGTTTGCTATAATATCAATATATTTGATTAATTATAGATATAATTTAAACTTCCGCGTTTTTAATCGAGCCAATTACTAACATACGAGAATAACACATAAAATATATAACATTCTACTGACCGGGTAGTTTCTGCATCTACCATAGTATCCTAACACTTAAATAAGACGAAAATAAATGGTTTGTTGGTTTTTTTCTTGTTTTTTTTTTTTTTTTTTCGTAAAAAAAAAGGAAGAAGAAATTTCTCCTTATTTGTGTCTCAAAGTGGTGAAATTAATGAAAGATAATTGAGTGGAGCTGCCCAGCGATATATAGTAATCTATTATAAACTATAAAAGCCATGCAATTATAAACCTACATAATAATTATTATATATTATATATACGAATGATTTTATTTAGTATGTATTAATAAGGACTAAGGATTATGCGTTAGTCTTAATATTCAGTAGATATATACATATCTTTCTACTTGTTGTAAATATTATATAATATTTTAATAAAACATTAGTTTAGTGAAACATTGCGATCGTATGAATTTAATTACCTCGACAATTATAACGCAGATGAGATAAACTGAAAAAAAAAATTATCAATATTCAACTAGCATTCCAGCTCCAATTACCTTCGTAAAAAAAAAGTATCTCAACTTATTACTGAGTAATTAAACGGACTGATTTTTAATGAAAAAAAAATAAGAAACGTTATTTTCATGTGAGACTTGATTCGGTAAAAAAAGATAAAAAAATGAAAAATAAATGACGACAAATTTGT
This sequence comes from Macrophya annulata, assembly GCA_963924015.1. Classification (NCBI taxonomy): domain Eukaryota; kingdom Metazoa; phylum Arthropoda; class Insecta; order Hymenoptera; family Tenthredinidae; genus Macrophya; species Macrophya annulata. The sequence continues at coordinate 28,003,887 of OZ001258.1, read as the reverse complement.
AATAAGAGCAATAAATATAAAAGATATGAAAACAAGTTACGTATTGTATGTATATGTTCGACCTCACGTCCCTAATCCGACAGTAATTTTTCGAATTTTTTTATCTTTATCAGTGGTTTATACAGCTTCTAATGTTGTAAACACTCAGGCAATGCGCGTTATCGCGTTTTACGATTAAAAAATATGGCCTGACGTTGGAGCTGATGATACAGAACGGCAGATAGTAGGGGGCATAGATGCGATGACGTTACACTGGTACACACATCAAGTAAATACGAAGTTAATAGCTTCTTTCACGGACCGGTTCAGTAACCGCGACGATTTGGTGATCGGTTCAGTCTCACCACGTCTTACTTTCTTGTAACCATATTTTATCTATTCTCATTTATAATCGAATTTTAATAAAATCTTTAAGTTTGTATTTCTAGGACACATACATCTAATTAAACGCCTGATAAAATGCTACCGCGAAGGCGAGTTGTGGATCTGTTGCAAGTCATCTCTTCTCAATCGTAAGTAATCGTGATTGTATAGTCCGTAAAAATTTACCTAAAAAAAAGACGTCGTAGAATTTTTTCACAGATAAGTTGCTCATCTAAGTGTTGCTCAACATATATTTACGGCGATACTGCGATAAACAAACAAACTAAAAAATTTTTCCTCGGCACTTGAGCATTCGATACACGATACACTGTACAGTCTCACACCGTATGTTTCGTGAGTTGGAACCAAAACCGGTTAACTGTTTAACTCACAACGCTGAAACTCTGACAGTATAACAAAACAAGACGATTAATTCAATCGACGTATCATGCGAAACAAAAAACAGTATCTATGTTTAATAGTCACGAATGTAGTTACCTATATACGTTGTTATTCATATATTAGTAGATTCGGATATTTCAGGGGAATCAATGATAGCAGTATAAATAATCAAAATTAATCAGTAGCAAGTTCTCAATGTCACCAGATAGCAGGAGAATTATGAGCTCCGGAGTAACGTAGTTCGTAAATGGCTTACCGCAATGAATATATAATATGCGTAGCCATGAGCTGTGGCTGGTTTAATATACATTATACAATTATACTGAACGATACAGTTCAACTATTGTCTCTAAAAATAGAATCCTGATTACTTCAATAAGACCAGTTAAGTTACTCCGCTGGCAACAGCTATAGGTCACGTACTATAATATCAGAACGTTACAGAGTAAATGCAAGTTTGTCTATCTAGTTATTGAATTATGCATCAAACAACAGTTGATTAGATTTTTAATTTTTTTATTTATTTAACATTTGCATTCGCGATATTAACTATACGGCATATATACGAAGTTAATTTTATTATTCCACCTTTTACTTATGATGTTTTTTTCTCCACACAGATGCAAATGCCCTGCTCACGCGAATCCTGGAGGAATTGGAGGACATCACAACCATGGAAACCTCCAAAGCACAACTTCCGCTGGTGCTCCCTCGAAGGAATACGCATTTGAGGTAATATTAACGTTATCCTCTGTAGATGTAACAGTATCACGAGTACTGACATCGTACGTTCCAGGCCACATATGTTTTTTGATGTTACATAACACATGTTGACATTACCACTCCGATAAAGCGTAATTATTAAGACTGAGAGAGAGCTAAGCAGTAAATGAGACAGAGGAAAAATTGCCAAATACACAAAACACTGATTAGGGAAGGTAAGGTGCCTGCATTCGTGCAAAATTCAACCAATATCTTGAATTCTATTAATCGATATCAGTACAGAGTCGTGTCTACCCGAAAAAATTGTATACCGAAACAATCATGCTGCCTAAAATTAAGTCTTTGTAATAATTTATAGCCTGGGCAATCGAAGCACCGAAATTATTGAGCTTCGCTATCGATACTCGATTAGCTGAAGGCTTATTTCCATTATCGTTGTATCCCTGGGTATCTTTCCCCATTATCATCTCCCTTTTCTTCTCTTCTGTTTACGCTGTCTTATATCTACATGAGCATACACGATTGTTTTAAAATTCTTTCAGATGGCATGCTCCACGATCAGATACGGCCTCGGTGTGACGCGAGAGCTTGGAATGGACATGCAGAATCTTGGTGCGAAAAAAGTTTGCCTAATGACAGATCCAAACCTCGTGAATCTGTCGCCTGTCAAAGCAGCATTTGACAGCTTAGCCAAGTACGGAGTAAGCTTTGATCTGTATGATAAAGTCAGGGTAGAACCAACAGAGGAAAGTATCCAAGACGCAACAAAGTTTTCTAAAGCCGGGAAATTTGACGCTTACATTGCCATAGGGGGTGGATCGGTTATAGATACCTGCAAGGCTGCTAATCTTTACGCTTCTGATCCCGAGGCAGATTTCCTGGATTACGTAAACGCTCCAATAGGTAAAGGCAACCCTGTACTGGTCACTCTTAAGCCACTGATTGCCGTGCCGACAACTTCTGGTACTGGTTCTGAAACCACTGGGGTTTCCATCTTTGATTACAAGCCACTAAAAGCCAAGACTGGGATTGCTAACAGAGCCATAAGGCCCACCTTGGGAATGGTCGATCCATTGCACACCCTAACTTTGCCAGAACGAGTCTGTGCCTATTCAGGCTTTGACGTTTTATGCCATGCTCTGGAGTCATTCACGGCTATTCATTACACTGAACGAACGCCATGTCCTACCAACCCCATTCTTAGACCAGCTTATCAGGGACAGAATCCGATCAGCGATGTCTGGGCACGTTATGCTCTTCAGGTCATGCAGAAATATTTTAAAAGAGCTGTTTACCACGCAGATGACATTGAAGCACGAAGTAATATGCATTTAGCTAGCACCATGGCTGGCGTTGGGTTCGGAAATGCCGGTGTTCATCTCTGCCATGGGTTGTCGTACGCCATCAGTGGGAATGTTCGCAAATTTCAACCAGAGGTCGGTTAAAATTGGGGATCTATTAAAATCAATTTCTGCCATTTATTGGTAATTTTTTGTTTATTATTTACAGGGATACACAGCGGATCACCCGATCATACCACATGGTCTTTCGGTCGTTATATCGGCACCAGCTGTCTTCGCATTTACTGGAAATGCATGTCCTGAGAGACATTTAGAGGCTGCACAACTGCTGGGAACCGATACGACGAACGCTAAGAAAGCAGATGCTGGAAAGATCCTGGCAGATACTGTCCGCGAGTACATGCGGGTGATGAAAGTCGAAAATGGGCTTGAAGAACTCGGCTTTTTTAAAGAAGATATACCGACAATGGTCAAGGGCACGCTGCCACAGGTATTTCAAAATTAAAAAGAATAAATACCTACATTACTGAATAAGTTGAAACTATTACATAATTTCTATATTATGAAGGAGTATTTTGAACAAAATGATAAACAAATTGCATTTTTTCTTTCTTTTTTGCATAGCATCGCATCACGAAATTGGCACCCCGTGAACAATCCGAAGAGGACTTGGCTCAGCTGTTTGAAAATTCCTTCAAGATATATTAAACGAAGATTTTTCTCGAAAATTTGTAAATAATCGTTGTATCTATAACCTACACGAACTTGAAAATATTTAACTCAATTGCTTAGTTATTGGTATGTTTATAAAAATGTTTTATATTTTCAAACAAGTTTCGTTAGAATTGTTTTTTTCCCAGTAAATTGAAACGGATTCATCAACTTATTTTTGTAAATAATCAATTTCTACGTAAATAATTTAACAAAACCAAAAAGTCTGGCAGCAGAAGTGAAATGACGCCACTTTTTGGATCAAAGGATGGACCAAGGATGGCGATATAAATCATATTATACATATATTATTCATCGGGAGATGAATACGCCTGATACGATGCAGCCCCCCAGAACACTTAAATTATTTGGGATCAGCAAAGTAAGAAATACTGTTCCAAAATATTCTGGAAATGGTAAAATAAAATTGAAAGTTTATTAACTTATTTCGTATTATAAAATCTTCCGAATTCTGAATAGACTTTTTCCCTTAACGCTGCATATTACCTATAGGTACTACGTGATAACTATATGGGATTGAGTTAGAAAGGATATTGAAAAGAGACAATCGATTTATATGAAAACCATTGAATTCTTTATTAGGTACACTCAAAACTATTCAACCAATATCATAAGTATCGTCAAGCATCGCAATTATAATATTCACACAGTCTATAGAAATAAATACATAATAGGTTTTATCAGTCTCATATAGGAACATTAATGTGACTACTGCATAAACAGAGTTGTTTAAAATTAAAGTTATAAAGATCTCATGATCATGATATACATAGAAGTAATTCAGAATTTTAGTCGACCTCCTCGATGGTGGGTCCGCCCTGTTGTCCTCCATTCTGTCTGAACTCTGCCCCAGGACCCTGATCATTTGGCGCTGCATTACCTTGGTGAAGCTTCGCCATTACCGCTGAGCATTGCTTTTGAAGAGCCTCAAGCTTGTGCTGGTACTCCTCTTTTTCTGCGAGGGTATTATTGTCGAGCCAGTTAATGGTCTCTTCGCAGAGGCGGCTCACTAAGTCTTTGTCCTCCTGGGAGAGTTTTGCACCGTAGTCCTGCACACTCTGCTTCACGGTGAAAGCATAGCTTTCAAGTTGATTTCGTGCCGCGACTCGGTCACGCTGTTTGCGGTCCTGATCCCTGTAGCGATCGGCCTCTGCCAACATCCTATCGATTTCCTCGCGGGATAGGCGACCTTTGTCGTTGGTGATTGTGACGTCACTGGAGCGCCCACTCGCCGTGTCCTTGGCGGTAACGTGAAGGATTCCGTTAGCATCGAGGTCGAAAGTGACCTCAATCTTCGGTATGCCACGGCGCGCCGGGGCGATTCCACTTAGTTCAAATCGACCCAGCAGGTTATTATCCTTGGTCATCGCCCGCTCACCCTCGAATACCTGAATCGATACGCCAGGCTGATTGTCGGCGTAGGTAGTGAAGATCTGCGTCTGCTTGCAAGGGATGCGAGCATTGCGCTCGATAACGTTGGTCATTACGCCTCCGGCGGTCTCAAGTCCAAGGGAAAGTGGCGCTACGTCGACTAAGAGGACGTCCTGAAGAGAAGAACCAGCATTTCCTTCTCCGCTGAGGATGGCGGCCTGAACTGCGGCTCCGTAGGCAACAGCCTCGTCTGGGTTGATGGATAGATTGAGCTGCTTGCCACAGAAGTAGTTCTGCAGAAGAGACTGGATCTTCGGAATCCTCGTTGAGCCCCCGACGAGGACGATGTCTTGAATCGTACCCTTGTCCATCTTTGCGTCAGCCAATGCCTTTTCGACCGGAGTGAGGGTAGCTCGGAAGAGATCGGCACAAAGTTCCTCAAAACGTGCCCGAGACACTCTCGTGTAAAAGTCGACGCCATCGAAGAGAGCATCAATCTCGATGTTGGCCTCCGTGCTCGAAGACAGCGTGCGTTTGGCTCGCTCAGCGGCGGTACGCAGTCGGCGAACGGCACGTGGGTTATTCCTCAAGTTCTTCCTGTACTTGCGCTCGAATTCGGTGGCAAGATGTTCCACGAGTCTTGAGTCAAAGTCCTCGCCACCCAAATGGGTGTCGCCAGCAGTTGATTTCACTTCGAACAGTGAACCCTCGTCTATCGAGAGGATCGATACATCAAAAGTCCCGCCACCGAGGTCGAAGATTAAGACGTTTCGTTCGCCTTTTAGGTTTTTGTCGAGGCCATAAGCGAGGGCGGCGGCTGTCGGCTCGTTGATGATCCTCAGAACGTTAATACCCGCGATAGCACCGGCGTCTTTCGTCGCCTGCCGTTGCGAGTCGTTGAAATAAGCCGGGACCGTGACTACCGCGTCCCGTACTGTCTGCCCCAGGTATGCCTCAGCAGTTTCTTTCATCTTCGTTAACACCATGGAGCTGATTTCCTCCGGATTGAATCGTTTGATCTCACCTCGGAATTCCACCTCGATTTTTGGTTTGCCCGCTTCGTTGACGACGCGGAACGGCCAGTGCTTTATATCAGCTTGGATCTTTGGGTCATCAAAACGCCGACCGATCAACCGCTTCGCGTCGAAAACCGTGTTAGCCGGATTCAACGCAACTTGGTTTTTAGCCGCGTCTCCGATGAGCCGTTCCGTGTCCGTGAAGGCCACATAGCTGGGGGTGGTCCTGTTTCCTTGATCGTTGGCGATTATCTCGACCTTGCCTTGTTGCCACACTCCGACACAGGAGTAAGTGGTTCCCAGATCGATTCCAATGGCAGGCATTTTATATTCTTCTGTATTTCTCGTACTTTTCACCAATTAAAATGAAAGTAAACTAGTAACTCGATGTATGTGTTGTTTTCAACTGTTTTTATACTTCTTTCAAATTCACTTGTATTGTTTTTATCACTCAGACTAGCTTGTCCGTATGTAAGTTTCTCTCAAGTGTTCGGTTTGGCTTGCGTTTGAATACTGCCGGCATCTGCGCGCTGGCTTGTATTTATACTCCCGCCAAAGTTTCTGGGCACGGCCGGAAGCTTCTAGCAATGCATTAGCTGCCTCACAGCAACGACGCCGGCCGTTGCCATAGATGCACACGTCGAGCGTTCGACCATCGAATATTCGACCAAAATCGAGACTGCGCAGAAGACGTCGAGACGCTTGTGGAAATTTTCACTGAGCCCTTGCACAGTACAGAACTCCATCTCTGGAACGTACTAGAATATGTAACGAGGATATGCAAGTTGAAGTCAATAGCTCATATCTAACTTTCATCTCAATTTATGTATAGGTATGTAGTACCTACTTCGTGGTAAACGATGGGTGAAATAATTTCGGAAATTCGATTTTTGAATTAGAGGTTGCTATAGAATATTCTACAAAAATACGTGAAATGTTCTATACAATTTTAAGCTTTTAAACATCTGAAATCACTTTGCAATAAAAGCCAGACACGATTTTTTATCGACTTTACGAATGAAATTCGAACAAAGTTTTTTTTATTTTTTTCATTAATCCATTCTGTGAAAATCAAATTCTAAATACATGTGATCTATACACATTGTATCTAATATTTTTATACTGGCTGCTGTATACGTAAGATGCTAAATTTAAAACAGATTAATGTTCTCGATTCCACATTACATGTATAGGTATATAAAATAATGAATATTATTATACATTCTCTGACTTGTACCGAATATTTTTCTATGTATGTATATGTATTTTTGATTTTGAGTTTCGTATGAAAATTTGTTAGTTTTTTACATTTAAGGAGTCCTCCCCAAATTCCAGATCAATTAGAAATTTTTTAGAGGTCTGCTCACAAATGTTGAAAATTTCGAAAATTGTCAAAAATCGAATTAATTTTTCCTTCAAAATTTTTTTCTCGTCCCGGCTATTGTTTTCACGTTTGAAAATAATAACATCCTAAAAATTTTAGCTCGAACGACTTTTCAAAATTTATATTTCCAGCCGAAATTGACAGGATGTCATTTTTGTCAATTGTGTAAAACCAATTATTGCCGCCATGAGAAAAAAAAAAAATTGAAGAAAAAATAATTTGATTTTTAATCATTTTTGAAATTTTCAAAATTCGTGAGTGACCTCTAAAAAATATTTGATTTATATGGGTGAAATATTTGATATACCCATGAAATATTTGGGTACGGCTCTGCAAATGTGGAAAACTATAGCAAATTTCCTTATGAGACTCAAAATCAAAAATAGTCGGTCAAAATGAGTCAGTAATTACACACATACTAGCGCGTTCCAGAAATGGAACGTTCTAGATACGCATATGCATCAGGGCTATACTACGGAAGGGCTAGCTGTAAATTTCTGGATGCATTGAGTCGTTGCTTGAATAGAAGGGTCAGAAAATTCTAGTCGATTCGATTTCGGCTACTTTTTCATAACTTTCATAACATTACTTATTATTTTTCGTTTTGTCGATGGCACCCGCAGAAGGATGCATGCAGGAGGTGAATAATTAATAAATGTTTACTAATATGATTAATCGGCAGGCCTAGTGCAATAGAAATTTAAATGAAAAAGTGTTGACGTATCTATCATGTGATTTAAATTTCATAGGAAAAAAATACTGCCACATATTGCATGTCGACGAATGTAGTATGTATGTATGTATGTACAATTACTTATATCAAAAATATTGTGTATTTGTTTAAAAAATCATCATAGTTTTCGCGCCAGTATTTCGTACCAAGCGAGACAAGTCTAGAATCGTCGGCTAGGTAGAACACGATGTAACAACAGAGAAATGATCATTATACAATTTGACCACGAGAGGGATCTGACTTCCTGTTTCTTTTTACCCGTGGTACACATCCGGTACGTTCTGTGTCTCCTAACTCTGATATTTATCATTAAAATTATATTAAACTGGTTGTTAAATCCCATAAATAATAGTGAAAAGTCTTCAAAAAAGCCTTATCCTGTTATAATTTATCGAAGGCGTGTTCAAAATTCGCGTATTTTGTGTCGATCGAAATGGATAAATCCTGGCTGTCTCATATGGGCTAATGCCACCAAAATTGACAACAAAAGCATGTTCTGGGATCAATTAATTCACACTTTAGAAACTCGTAGATAAAATCGACTCACAATTCCGTTAAACTTCATTCCAGGATTAAATTCATCTCGATTTATAAAAAACACGTATAGCTATCAATAGACAGACATTGTTTCCTAACCTAAAAGTCGTAACTTCAAAATCGCTAGGCTTACGTATTTGAAATCTAAAACGTCTCAACATCTCTAAAGGACAAAACGTCGTGAAGTAAGCGAAATTGAATATTGAATAAAAAAATTTTCATTATTTGTACAGAAATGGCGGACGCTGCAGTAAAACCCAAACCCAAGGTGGCCAAAAAGCCGAAAGAAAAAACAGCCGAGCCCGTACCCCTAAAAAAACGACCCTTCAAGAGGCACGGACGTCTCTACGCTAAAGCTATTTTCACTGGCTACAGGCGCGGACTCCGTAATCAACATGAACACACGGCTCTGCTGAGAATTGAAGGCGCTCGTGTCAAGCCTGACTCAGATTTTTACGTTGGAAAGCGATGCGTTTACGTGTACAAGGTATAAACAATGAATAATATGTAATCAATAATCACTTTATTCTCATTGATATCTCAGAAAAAGTTCATTTTTTCATTAAAGTCAAACTATTTAATATGATATTTAATACAGTGTCAAAAAAGTTGAGAGAATGTTTACAGCTAGACTATAGAGATTCTGTTCTAGAATATAATCAATTGATTATAATTTCTGCAACAGGTTTTGACACAACTTGTATTACATTTAGCATTAGAGAATGATAAGTTTCTTTTTTCAAAAGAATTTTTAGTCCAGTATGTAACCATTTGGCAGTTTTACCTTGCAATTCATTGTTCAAGTTATAGATATACAATAAAAGCTAATAAAAATCGTGATTTTTGGTATTTAGCTTGATATTAATTTTGTTTTTTCATTTTTGATTTGGATAATGACTAACAAAACAGGTTATTAGGTCATGAGTATGAAAAAAAACACTAATGCGAGGTTTAAAGCTTATAGTCTGGTGAAATTGCATTGAAAATTAACATTAATAAAGTAATATTAGTAGTAGTCTATTTATTTGTCTTAGGTTTGAATAAACCATATGAAGGAGTCTCTTAAGCATTATCCAAAAAACACATTCATAAATTATTTGTATATAATTGTACAAAATTAACTTAGTTTAATAAAATACTATATTTTAGTGATTCTGATTATTTTGTCTATTATATAAATTTTATAGAAAATGATTTTATTTAAGTTGCAATTGAATTCAATAATTAATTTAATTAATAATTTTTATATGTATAAAAACAGCTGCTTTTTGAGAAGAATGGAAAGCTGTTTATCAACAACTAAGCCAATACTCTGTGTTTTTGTCTCACAAAAGACAAAGTTTGCGATTTCTTGTATAGTTATTATAACTGATAATCATTTACAGGCCAAGAACAAGACCCCAGTTCCCGGCAAAACTTCCAAGAAAACTAAGGTACGTGCTATCTGGGGCAAAGTGACTCGTCCTCATGGAACCAGTGGCTCTGTTCGTGCTAAGTTCAAGAGGAATCTACCTGCCAAGGCTATGGGCCACCGCATCAGAATTGTATGTTGATAATCAATACTAATCAATATAAGCAAACCGGAAAAAAAAAATGCAATTCAATTTATTAGACCAGTATGAACTACGTGGATTGTCTCAAAATTGAACCCGTACATCATTGACCGATCTTTTAGCTATAAAATGAAATAAAAAATTCTACTATTCATATTAGCTCTTGAATCGTCAGTAATTCATAAAATAATGTATCAACAACACAGTCACGAAAGTCTATCGAAAAATTTGATGGAATATGCTGATCCATGAATTTATTTGATTGCTAGTAAAGATCCAAATATGTAACGTTGAAATGAATGAAATGTAATTACTCCCTCATCAAATAAATTGTTACGATTTCCAACTAGGTAATATTCAGTATGTACATTTTTTTATCAGCTGTACTTGTTCTTTACAGATATTACAAGTTGAACTTACAATTTTTTTGTTTTGGTATTTCAGATGCTGTACCCGAGCCGTGTGTAAAACTCTTCTGTACAATATAAACAAATAAATAAAATCCACTTTGGTACCAAAAATACACATTTAGTTTCTGCCTCCCCTGATAGATATATGTATGTAATCTTTCTATAGATCCAAAGCAACTTGTAAACGCCGTTTTTTAATAACAACATTCGTTGTACGAGCTGAAGTCTTACAAGCGGGTATCCACTCGTACGTTTCACACGTTGCTATCAGGAGAACATCTAATTCAAACAGGTGTGTGCAGATGTTGAATTTGCTGAAAATACATTCATTCTAATTTCCTGCTGGTCTGGTCCGTCGATTATTTAAAGTAAAGAGCCAAAGGGAGGGGATTGCGGAAAATAACTACGCAATTAATCATTATTAAATCTGGGAATTTATTACTGCTGCATTGATAATATTACATTAATAATAATCTTTATCGTCAAATTTATGTACATTCGCAATTGCTTATTGAAAAAATAAAATTGCTTATTAAATAAAAAAATATTTTTTTAATTTGTACTTTTTTTAGGTTAGTATTTCATGGCTGGACTGCTTACAGAGACTGTGCATCTCTGCAGAATACAGTAATATCGTTAGGTTACTATGTAACCATAAATAAATATCTGTTCGGAGTATTCATATTGAATTCCGTTGACGCAGATTTCCATGTTAACTGTTTAACGCCACGTGGGCCACTGAAAATTCTACTGCTGGTAGAGGTAGTCAACTTGCGGTCGTTGCTTAGTGCTCTGAAATGGTATTGCTATCTCGCGGTCGAAGTGATGAATCTTTTTCCCGGCAGTTGTGCCTTTTCTATTTTATCTATTTTATTTATTTTATCGGAAGTGGGATTCCTGCTGAGTATAACCGTTGTATGGCTGCCAGTCGTTCATCAGTGTTGCAGCGTTTACCACCACGTCTGACGTCAGAGAATTGTAGTAGACTCCATGACCGGCTGGCAATGATCATCAGCGCTGTTCAATTTTCTATAAGCAAACGTTGGTCTGAAGAGAGGGGGAAGGGGGGGTTCAAGAGTATATTAGCTGTCAGTCGTTCATCAGCGTTGCAGCGTGCAGCACCATGCGTCTGACGTCAGAAAATTATAGCGCAGCTACAACACACGTGACGATATATGTATAACTTCGACTTCTGTTCAATGCCTGCTGCTCCATCTATGGAGCAGACTTTGGAGCAGAGAGAGAAAGGTTACCGACCGGCTGGCAGGGATCATCAGCGCCGTTCAGTTTGCTATAAGCAAACGCTGGTTTAAAGAGTAGGGGAAGCGTATATTAGCTGCCAGTCGTTCACCAGCGTTGCAGTGTGTAGCGTCATATTTGACGTTAGAGAATTATAACGCAGCTACGACACATGTGATGGTATAGCAGTCGCGCCAGATGCCGCTCTTACTGGCAGAAGTAGCTGCTCACTTTGACCGCGAGATGGCGATACCATTTCATTGATTAATTCATTCATTCATTTCAGATCCCGTTGGCGGGGAGAGCAACGACCTGGAACTTGAATAGTGGCACCTGCTCGCGCGGGATCAGTGGCCCTCGTGGCGTCAAAGAGTTTATACGAAGGTTACGTTAACGAATTCAATATGAATACTCCGAACAGATATTGATATTATAACACCCGTTTTTCCGTTACAGATGAATCAACTTCAATCTAGAGTCCGAACACATTTGTCCGGTACAAGATGAAGTTCTCATTCCAACGAACGAGTGCATATTGAACTTAGTCTTTGTGAAATTAGTTGTATTAGGTATATTATTGTAGTAAAAATTTAGTTTATAGATATAATAAGATAACTTGTATGTCAAGAAGCAAATAAAGAAATTCTATCAATTGCGATGGTTACACATTTATTTTTAAAAAACAATTACAAGTTGCCTCATTTTAAACTGTCCCCAGTCCCTGCAATAGAGACGTATACGTCTGTTGCGTGCCTGTAACTGGAAACTTTTTCCCGACAAAAATTTTAGCACACCTCCTCGATTCAGATGTTCTCCTGATACCAGGAGCAATTTTCGACTTAAAATTTATATAACTCTGAATATCGCAAGTATTCATAGAGACATAGCGACGTGCATGAAGCCATGTATACATACATGCATGCCTGTAACTGAACAAATTTTCCCGCCAAAAATTTCAGCACACCTCCTCGAGTCAGATGTTCTCCTGATACCAGGAGCAATTTTTCGACTTAAAATTTCATAAATCTCAATTTTCGAAAGCGAATGAGACATGCATAGAGACACATCTATACGAATGCATGCCTGCTTAGACACATGCTCCTAAATTTTTCCCGCCAAAAATTTCAGCACACCTCCTCGGGTCAGATGTTCTCCTGATACCAGGAGCAATTTTTCGACTTAAAATTTCAAAAATCTCAAATTTTATAAGCGAGTGAGACATTCATAGAGACACATCTATACGAATGCATGCCTGCTGAGACATATGCTCCTGATTTTTCCCGCCAAAAATTTTAGCACACCTCCTCGGGTCAGATGTTCTCCTGATACCAGGAGCAATTTTTCGACTTAAAATTTCATGAATTTCAAATTTCGAAAGCGAATGAGACATGCAGAAAGACACATCTATAGGAATGCATGCCTGCTGAGACACATGCTCCTGATTTTTCCCGCCAAAAATTTCAGCACACCTCCTCGAGTGAGATATTCTCCTGATACTAGGAGCAATTTAAAAATTTTAAAAACTCGGAATATACAAATTTTTAGAGTTGTCAACATTTTAAGTCGAAAAATGGCTCCTGGTATCAGAAGAACATCTGACCCAAGGAAGTATGCCGAAATTTTTGGCGGGAAAAATCGGGCGCCTTATTACGTGCAACTGGCATGCCATCCGAGTAATATCCGACTTGTGATTGCATATCATTAGGCGCACGTAATTTTTCGATTTAAAATTCCTGTAGGTAATCGAAAAATTGCACCGTGTCTTCTTACGATTATTATAATTCACTTACCTTATTCAATACCTGAAATAACGAGTCGCAGGTAAGGGAGAGTGGAAATTAACGAAGTAATTAATTATAGGGAATTTATTGCTGCAGCATCGATACAATATTTCTCATTGTCAATGCTATGTGTGTAAGTAGTATTACATACATACATGTATACATACAAAATGTAGTTATTTCGTATAAGCAAATATACATACATATACGCCTCGATATACGCATCGCAAATTATTGAGTATATCTTTATTTGCTTACTGCTATACAAGTTATTATAATGTAAACTACATTGTGTAGGGCAGAGATTTTTCTCTTGGTTTCCATTTTGATTTGAATTGCATTAACAAATACAATTAAGGCCTATTAGTCCCCAGCGCTATCGAGTGACCAATTTTTACTGACGTTTTCACTTCTTAATCACCATAGCAGTTCGAGCTCTTGTCTCCTGAAAATTTGGATATTCTCCATGTCTAGAATAATAACTATACAAAGGGTCAACATTTCAACAGTTTCACTAAGTTGGACTCAGCTATACATAAACAGTTGCAATGTCGAAGGATTTCAGTCAACGTTTGAATGCATTTACTTTATAATTTGAGTTAACCGCTAAATTTAGTACGCAAAGTTCACATTCAGTACGTTTTGGCGCTGTTATCTAGTACGTAACACGATTTCTTTCTGGCAACGTTGTTAGTGACGGAGATTAGAATAAAGCAAGCGCGGATCCTGTGATCTGTCATCGTTACGGTCGAAATGCTGTCTGCTTCGTAATTTGAAAGTAGATTAAATAAGCTTAAATTGGTTAATTTTCATGGGATTGATATTCAGAAGTGTTACGAAGTGAGACAATGAATTTCTAACATTTAGTAATTATCACGGAATATGACGATGTTTTGCTGTTTGAGAAACTGCTTTGACGGCCTCGGTCTGTCCACGGCACAAATACCAAAAAGAGAACCGAACCCTATTGCACTAGACACTTCTCATATGGGTAATCAATCGCATTTTTATTCGTCAGATATATATTCAAACTGCAATAACTCTACTCCATATCATATCACTTAACAATAAATTCGCATTCTTCATTTTAACCTAAAGATTTCGAAATTTCATTTTCTGCTTGTTATTGTTTACGTACATTTATTACAGCAGCTGAATCATGCAAACTATTTTCATTTTATTTCATTTCATTTACATACCCTCCACACTACCACCTTCCAGACCTTTCAAGAAAGTTTGTTAAGTACGATTTACAAGTTCTCTAAAAATCACTATTTTCATTTCACATCATTCGTTTAATCCTTAGTTCTTAAGGAACTTTCGATTGTAGGCAACTTATGACAACAAAATAAGAACAACAGATCACTAAACAAAAACGGCCGCATCCGAATGGTTCAAAAACAGTTCTCCTATTTTTAGGTGGAAGGTGCACAGGCCTTCCTAAAAATCACAGCCCTACTGTAGAATCAACCAAATACAAATCGGTCTATGAAGAGCCATTCAGATGCGGTCATAGAAGAATTTGCTAGGTTTGTTCATTGAGAGATAAATATATAATAGATCAAAAGACATTCATTAATAATACATTCGACTTTGTCAACATCGACATAGACCAGATCTTTCCTGCATCTTATCTTTGTTAAAAACATCTGTTTTCCCAAGTGTTAATATTTGCGTAGTTATTTTTTCTACATCAGTTGCTGTGTTTTTGTTATTATATTTACGGTTGAAAATATATGTGTATAAAAAAAATTTTCTCCTGTCTTTGTATCTATCTAACATGCTCTGAACAATCAAGAATTTCACTCAAATTCTTTCATTTTAACGAAAAGTTTATAAATTTATTGTTTGAAATTTGTTGAGTGAAAATTTTCATTCAAATTAATGATTGGTTATTTTTTGTTTTACAGGTCATGAGGTTGTGATAGTGAAAAATGGTCTGAGAGTTTGCGGCTGTGGTGCAGCTCTGACAAATGCACCTTTAGCACAAAGCAAAAGTTATTTTGAAGTTAAAATCCAGCAAGGTGGAGTGTGGGCAGTTGGTTTGGCAACGCGTTCAACAGATCTGAATACCCCAACTGGTGGAAGCGATTTGGAAAGTTGGGCTTTGAATTCCGATGGTATAATAAGACACAATTCAGAAGAGCTACATAAAATTCAAAACATCGCTCAGGAGGGCGACATTATTGTAAGAAACACGTTACTCTTCAAAGATTTAATCAGCTTTGGCAAACCAGATATAGATTCACGATTATAAATATTGTTATATTTATTTTAGGGCATTTCCTATGATCACATAGAATTGAACTTCTATTTGAATGGCAAGCTGCTTGATACACCGATTATGGGAATCAAAGGAACCATATATCCCGTTCTCTATGGTAATTTGATGAGATAGAAAACTAGATAAAGTTTATAATAATGAATACTTGATCGATTTAATTCGTGTTTGAAATAACAACAATTATTGATTGTACGTTTCTCTTTTTCAGTTGATGAAGGGGCTATTCTAGATATAATATTGGAAGACTTTGTTCACACGCCACCAAATGGATTTGATAAAATAATGCTAGAGCAATCCTTGCTCTAGCACATAAATTTCATCCATTGAGAAAAGCATTTAAGAACAAAACCTAATTTAAGTACGCTCACATAGTATTTTCTGATCAAAAGTGAATATACAGGTGGCTGTGAGTGTGGAATAACTAATTGATCCTACATTCATTGATGTGTATTATAATAAATAATTAGCATAATAATATGAATTAGAAAACTATTTGTCAAAACAATTATTATTTAACATAGATAAATGAACCAATGGTTTATTAGAATGCGACCAGCAGGATATTTATTTTTTGTTTTTATATAGAAAAAAAAAAAAATTAATAAAATTATTTGACCAGATTAAGTGAAGGATAAAATTATTTCCGTCTCCTAAAAGTTGTTAGACACGTAACGATTTAACAAGGATTTTTACTGGGTTGCATAAATTTGAATAATTTAACAGAATTTTCAGGTTTTATTAGAAGGTTTACATAATTAATAATTGATTAGATCATTTGTGAGCCTAGTTTTGTTTATATCGTAATAGTTATCATTCAATCCTTATATGATATTTTAATGAACCCTTAATAATTAATGGTATAATATGTACACTGGCTAAAAAACAAGGTACAGAAGGCATTAGGCCTGTTGTTCGCTCCATTAGGCTAGCGTCATGGCTTTTTCGTTGACTAAATCTCATATATTAATGATCTGATTTATGATACAGACAATTATATATTAATATGTTATTCAATTATCATTAATAAAAATTTTCAAAGCATGATGTCCGAAACATACTAGGAATACTTATATAACACCTTGGAGCCAAGTAAGACAAACGAATTTAAAATGATCAAATTTCTATTTCAATCTATTGAATATTGAAGAATTTTCATCAAATGCATATGATTTTAGTTATATAATTCTTCTATTCATGTTACAATCACAAAAAGAAACATTCTGTTCAAACTGTTTTGGAATTAGGTATTACTGAAGTCTGTCTAGTAATAATGTACAATTATAACTAAAAATAAAATGTATACAAGTATATTGATTGATGGTTGCTTGCCTAAATGCCTAATGACAACAAAACAGATTCAGTTTTTACGATACATTTCTAGCTTGACTACCTTTGGATGGCTTTTCCTAAGCAACAGCTAAGGTATTATGCAATACAGATATACAAGACACAGAATGATATGGGATCATCTCAAATACATAGATATTATTGAGTGACACTAAACATTGCATAGTCACTAAAAATATAGTAATAAGATTGTTTTTTTTGTTATTTTTATAACATTTTACTGTCTCACTCACATATTCCTCAATATGTAATGTGGTAAACATATCAAGCATCTGTTTACTGTACAACAAAATTTCAAACGACAGATATTTTCACAGTTTGTTATTTTATTAGGATCAGGATCATAGAATTCATTTTATTATAAAATACCAATAAATAAAGTTAAGTAACTGCTGATAGCAAAGATAAAAACGATATCCAAGTGAGACACAAAATACTTTTTCCTTCGATCTTCGAGACAGAAGCTAACTTGGAAGATATTCTGAAATTTCAGAGTAAATGGATTTCACTTAATTTACAGTTAGTGTAAAATGAATTTTTATTACACTCTATATCTATCCTGCACAACACCTTTGGTTTTAGCTGATTCAAAGTATGCAGAAACGTATCTAAAATTGAAAGTCCTAACATTCTTCTTTCTGATTAATATGCACGTTTTAATTTCCGATATATAAAAATCCTCTCTTATGATTGCTTGTGCTGCAAGCTTTAAGAAAGCTTGCAAAGACATAGTGTTATCTTTGGTCCTTAACATTATTCACTTAGTTATGATGCGATATACGATTTTCGTATGAAATTATTTAAACGAAAATTTTATTTCTTCAGATTTTTTTTCTCGTTTTTCTAGAAAAGAAGTTATTAAAACAGATATTATGACGATTACATTTTCAGACATATTATCTACATTGATATATCGAATGTGTTAGTCAAGTAGTAATTATAAATGAAACACCAAATGGAAGACATACAAGAACCAAGTTATATCTCTCGTATATAATATGGTAATTCGGTAATTTTTGAATGGTATGTAATTACGTGAATATAGCTGCAATAAAATCTTGACTAACACATTGAATAAGAAGATTTTGCTCGAACAAGTAATAGTATTAATATTTACTTATTCAATCTTCAATAACGACTTTTCTCGATAGAATATATTATCTATCTTTTTCGTTTAAACAACATAGGTAAAATCCTGTAAGACTTGAAAATCCATTTCCTTAAAATACTATCTTATGAATTATATTACATTTATGTTTCATGACTGGTTGGTATGAGATAATTATTGTGGTAACCCAGCGAGTCTTATTGCACTTACGACGTTCAATATTAATTACTATTCTATACAACTCACTCATTATCATATTTTGATTTTGCATTCAAGTCAATAGACACGATCGAAAAACTTTTATGATTAAATACTGTTCACAAAGTTCAACATTTTTACGTCATGGTATTACTATGTCTGTGTTTGCCGGAATTACAATACATATAATAAAATATAAAAAATCGAAAAAAAAAAAAAAAAATAGAAAAAATAGTAGTTAATAGTAACAATAATTCTATTAAACTGTTTTCAATTACATCATGCAGAATACATGCACACGATAATGTATTCATTTGATGTCAATACGTTATCACTACTTTATTGATTAACTCTATTTAAAATTTAAGCATAATGATATGAATAATCCACGAATTCCAATCTAACACAGCTTGTATGTATAAAGTTTCCTCAATTTTCAAATTACTTTAACGAACGTTAACTGTACTTCAGTAAGTTCGAAACCATTTATACAAATCATCGTATCATCCGATCATCTTTTTTTGCCAGTAATGTGCAAGATATTCGTTTACTGTTGCAATTTATTCGTACACTAACTTTCCTTATGATAATGTAATCTTCGTTTTAAGAATTCAGGGAAAACAGTATGTTTGGAAAAGAAAAATGTTGAACCTAATTATAAATGTGGATTTTACAGAAGATAATCGCATTTTTGAAAATTCATACGTTTTGAGTTATATACAATTATATTTCCCGAATGGATAAATTTTTACTATATTTAATATTTTTACGTATATTTTAAGTCGTTCATATTATTATAGAAAACAAATCTTTACTTATGCAACTTTGTGCGATAAGTATAAATATGTATAGTATATACACACATATACCGGTATGTCATTGAATTGGATTGCAAGTAATAAAACATGATTATTAAACATATTCGTGAAGCGAATGAAAATGAAATAAAATCGATGAAACGTAATACAAAAATGCGATAACTCACGTAAAACTATTATAGTCTACAGATGGTCTGAACACTCAAGACCGTTTCTATTAAACCTAATGCTGCCTTGTTCGAATAACGCTGCAAATTATTTGTTTAAAAATATACATTCTTAATATATTTACAAAATAAATTGTTATTTTAAATGAGAAAGAAAATGCGAAAAAAAAGTTACATTTATACAATAATCTGAAATTTTAAACAAGTTCAAGATTACATACCAACCTTACTGTTGGGCAACGGTGATCAATTATACTAATTTGAGATCTCCGAATTTACTTACTGCCAATTTCTTAGTGAAATACAATCTCATAGTCCCGTATTAATAAATAAATCTTTTCTGATATAAGATCAAGACAGATTTGATTTAGTCTTGAAATTTTTATTTTTTTTTTCTTCAATTAAGACACTAAGTTTATCTTCTAACTTAGATTACATAAACTGGATGCCTACAACTTTACTGTTGTTTTGAAAAAGACAGAAAATTTACATACAACATTTCCTCAAAACTTTTCTTTGCACACTTCTATCCTATATTTACTGCAATATTTATTTGTTACGTTTATTATGTGATTCATAATTGTTTTATTCATTATTTGATAGGTATTCACAAATAATTCTCCTGGTATATATATATATATTTCTTTTTTCGTTTCGAAATTCATGAAATTGAAAATCAAACATTTCCATCAATGATCACAACACCAATGTGAAAATAAATAATTAATTGACTGATATAATTCAACTGTACAGTAACTTATATTTGTATTAAATATTAGGCATACCCACTGACTTATACCTGTTAAAGCTTGTCAATGTTTTTTATCAATCAAACAATGATCAAATTTTCAAGACGTCTTTTATGGTCAGCAGGTATTAGTTAATTATACCAAACAAACCATATTAGCCTTCAAGGGCCCAATAATACATTATCATTCAGCACTCAAACGAATATAAAGACAGAGTGCCAGTAGTTTCACAAGACTTTAGTAGAAGCAGGTTGTTGCAAAGCAGATATTATGACTATTAATCTCAATTGAGGGCGCGAATATGTGGTAAACTTCGATTTTATTCTATATCTGTTTATTTTATGATTAGACTTTTATAGAAGTGATATTCGAGTAAAAGATGCTTTTCATAGGAAAGCTCATTTCCTCAAAATTCCAGAGTTACATTGTCCCAGCATATATTCGACCCCTCAATGGTACAATTTGAGATATATGTTTTCAACCAGGATATGAAATGTGATGTGATGTTTTTCTACCAGAATTTGAGATATCATGTTTATCCACTCAGGTGTCAATCTGTACCCTCTCAAAGTCACAGTTTATTATAATCTTTGAGATATTACGTGCAATATGGCGAACAGAATTAAAATTCACGATTCCCGTAGTTGAACAATGAAATGTTAACAGTGTACTGTTATCTAAAAATTGTTTGAGAAGCAGTGTACCAATTTACTACTAGCACTCTTCCTTCACCACAGATAGCTGTTACTTCACAGTGACAGAGTAAAATGAATAGAACTAAATTGTTGAAAAACAAAAAAGATTTTACCATTTTAAAGCTTGGAAAATGTTTTGTCGATTTTCTGATACTAGTCGTTATCAGTGGTATCTTCAATCACAGAGTCCCAATTAAATTCTGTCGCACTTTGCCGCGAGGGTAAATCACCCAAATGTTGAAACCGTTGAACAAAATGTGGATCACGATCCCTGAGCCTCCTGAAACGTTGGAACACAACTGTCTTTGCAAAATTATACAGCTCCAGGTCCAGCCTGTTAAGCTGTTCTACAGCATCTAGCTGCTCCTTACTTAGCGTAGCCATTGTTGCCGCACTCACTGTCGTATTATGCTGTTCAAAAGCTACTGCAAATCGCATACCAAATGTCTCCTCAAACGAATACTGACCAACCTGGGAATGAAATAATGTTAAAACTTTTTATTTCATGTTAAAGAAATGAACAATGCCTTGAGCATTCATTATATGGAACAGTATGACATCATTCGAAGTTCGTAATACAGCGAGTCAAACTATAGAGACAAAGAGAAATTTTCTATCAGATTCACCTTGATGGACTTTGATAATTTGAAAGCCATGTGAATCATATAAATTATGAGAATGAGTATATAGTACAATATTTTGGTCTGATTCTCATTCTAATAAGATAGGTATTAAGAGTTTCAATTATTTCTCGGATATGATGTATATTAAAATTTGAATCTGATTAAAACCAAGTGGGCATTTAGAGGCAAGTAATATTGAAAAAGTTAAG
This sequence comes from Macrophya annulata, assembly GCA_963924015.1. Classification (NCBI taxonomy): domain Eukaryota; kingdom Metazoa; phylum Arthropoda; class Insecta; order Hymenoptera; family Tenthredinidae; genus Macrophya; species Macrophya annulata. Next base: position 27,982,144 of record OZ001258.1, on the reverse strand, counting down.
TATACGGCGAGAGCCTGAGTGTTAACCAAGCTGAAAAGAAACAGTAAACATAAGCGAAAAAGTCAAATAAACAATTGAATTTAAAGCGGAGAGAAGGGAACAGGATGCACATGGCGCCTCAAGACTGGTTATAAATATTTATATTAAAGCTATTATTCTTGAAGAGGGACTAGGATAGACAAACATCGATATGGATATACTACTGTGTGTGTAGTTTGCAATATTCAGCGTGGAATGTGATTGCTGCTCAGGGTAGGTATGAAGAAGTTAAGCCTGTTTTTCAACCTTGAATAACACGTGAAGATACTATCATTTCGAATAATTAAATGAAGCAGATTGTAACAATTTTAGAGATCAAAGATAGTAATTATTTAAGGAATAAATGGTTTCTTACCTTTTGGTACTCGGTAAGCATGACAAAGGGCATTGATTGTAAATTATGCTTAGCACTAGCTAGCATTAGACGATCTCTTTCCGATGGGGTAAGCGTTGAGTTATAACATCCTACTACGGAGAGATCAGCTAACATCCGAGTTTGTCGATTACTTGCCAAATTGGTTGGACACTGCATGAACTTTATGAAAAATAACAAATTAACTAATTAGAAGATATAAAGATTACCTTTTACATGTATTATAAAAATCTATTTACACTGATGAAACGTATCAAAATAAATAGAGGAACAACACCAAATGCAGCTGTTTTTTTACATAAAAGTAAAATAGTATAAAAAATGTATAAGAAATTGATGTTATAATTATGTTCAAAAATTTGGACTCTAACGGACGGGGCATTTCAGCAGCTCTAGACAAGCTACCGACATTGACCTTTCATATTTTATCAGAAAAATAAGTATATCGTAAATCTATTGAAAGACGGAGAGATAATTGTGAGCGTAAGTATAGAAATGAAATATACCAACATGAAGATATTGGTAATATTTGAAATTCTGAATACATTGATTTTAAAAGTAAAAATCAAATCACAAAATGAAATGAAATTTATGTATGTATATAATATATATCTATATATATTTATTTACAATAACACAAGTTTGGTTAAAATCGTCTATCATATCTTTTCTATAGAATGTTATGATAAGCTTAATTCCAAAAAAGTAGCAGAGGTCTGATATATGATAAGAATATAAAAGGGCTTGGAAAAAAAACTCCGAGAAATATGAGATAAGACATTAGTCCTTTATCTCTCTGTTGAAGCCAGGGATTATCAAAACTAAAACTTGTAAGTTATGAGCTACTAATTACTGAGATAACTCTATAAATATACAGAGGTCTATTATGACACTGGTATGAATAAACATCCGAGCTGTTCCCTAAACGTAATTATTATCATTATTATTATAAATGACTTCCTAAATTCTCGGAAGAAATTTGTGTTTATTTTAATGAGACTGACCTCTTCTAATGTCACACCTTGCCAGCTCGGCTCTGAATAGCATTGAGGTATATTGGCCTGGGTTCCTCCACACCAATGTCTTGCACCTCGCCAAGTAGCTCCTCTCTGCACGTGCCTAAACTCTGACAAATATCTTGCAACAGGATCTCTGATAATAGTTATGTAAAAATATCTTCTTCTCACTCCTTCTCCTTCTATCTTATTTAATTCAGAATCAACACAGCTTGTTAATTCAGTCCAATCTGCATGTAAACCACATTTCCAACCCGTTGAATAACGGGAAAATAACCAATTTTCATTTCTGTTAGGACGAAAACAGAAGCAACGTTTTTTCCTACGTTGACACGAGCATGGCCTTTGTAAATCCAAATCACGAACAAGGTGTTTACCAAAAAATGTACCTCCTGTAACCAAAGCATAACAGCATTCGAAAAAATCATGCTTTAGAGAAAAACATAAACAAAAAAAAATCATTTTTGCATTAAATTTAATTTTGTAACAAAGTATTTTAGCGGTCTACAGATTTAAGCAGGATATTGAGTCTCAACATAGTTTCAGGAGATCCTATTTTAAACATGTAGAAACCATATGAACATTGATAGTTTGTCCAAAGTTAGACAGACAAATTTTTGGTTTTAAGACATGTATGAGAATGTCTTTATAAAAATCTATGTATTTGAAATAGGAGGTATTGAACGATGGGCTTATTCTACACATTTGATCTTGTGTTGACAAAAAACAAAACTCTAATCTGTTGAGTATTAAATTGATGAATATGAATTTTCTGACAAACATCGGATATTTCTGAAGTAAGAACTGGAATAAAAAAAAAACAATTCGCACAAATTCAGCTAGTCAATTATATAATTAGATGTAGACAGTGTAAAGTTCAAATCATGGTTTATATAATATATTCAGTGATGGCTTTCGAAGTGTAATTACTTTCTCTATGTAAAATTAATTCAAGATATTTAATAGCAAGTTAACTTATTGACAAAATAACATATAAATGAGAAAACACTTGAGTCAAATATCGCAATAATTTCAAAGAATCAAACCACAAACAGGTAAATAACATATTGTTATTTCTGATCTATCGTTTGTATAAATTATAGCGCTGCTCGCTTTGTAAACAAGCTGTGAAATTGAATGTGCAAAGGTTTGTAAAAATATTTATATCATTCAACGAAAATTTTATAAGATGTTTTATAACGTTTGAAATATTAATTGTAAAAAGAACTGAAAATTAACCGCCTGTTCAAATGGATCAGTGATCTTAATTCGTTTTGATGAAAGGTTTGTTGTTTACTTGTTTACTTTGCATGTTACTGTTTATTTATGTTTTTTTTTTTGATCTTTGTAGGAAGGTATATAAAAGTACGTACCTGTCTTCTGTATGTGGAGGAATACCATGACATCGTGGGCATTCATGTCGAATTGAAAAGTATCGTTGATCACATCTTCGTAGCCAAGACTTCCTTGTATACTTTGTAATTTGAATGAGGGATGACTTTGCAATGTTCTGTCGATACCCCCAGATGTGAAAGCCTCAGATAAACGAGTAGAATCTTTAAGATCGCGATTTGTCAAGGCACAAACGTGGTCAGGGCAAAAGTATCCCAAATACACTATACCCGTCAATGCCAAGATCACACAAATGCCAACTACACCGCGGAGCCGAGTTCTCCACACCCTGGGCTCCATCCTAGTTGATTTCATCCATATATCTCCGACGATAAAAAACACCAGGTATCTAACGACGTCTCCGTTTAATCGTATGTCCATTTCTCTCCATATTCACTTCCGAAGACTAGACTAGTCTTTTACGGATAAACGATAAACCCTCACTCGCGCTATTCACTTCGTTCCGAATGTCAGCCATGACAGGATTCCCCCTCTACTTAAAACTAAACATGTATACATCTACGTTATACGATACTATAGTCCGTAGTATGCATGTATGCATATGTATATGTATGAATGTTTACAGTGCCTAAGTATGGGTAGAATTGTGGAAGATAAAGAATTGTTTACAATTTTTTAACCATATTCACGACCTCGAATTAGATCGCGATCAAAAAAAGTAAAAGACATTTGTTATCTTAATTACGAATAACCGCCGAGAATCTCGCTTTACAGATCGATGTTAATCGTTAAAGTGGTGTTAAAAGCGTATCACAGAAGGTGAAAGCACGCGAGTAATACTACTTCGAACAATAGAATAATGAAAATACACTTATTGTTATAAAGTATAAACACGCACGCATCGAAATGACGATTATTTGATATTCACGAACAAGAAATAGCCCGCTTTATGTCATCGATTAGAAACAGAATAGACATTACAAATAAGACATTTTCTCTCACTGGCCACTGCGTACCACCATCTTTACTTTTTAGTTGCAATTCTCAAATGTGTCAGATGACTACGGGCCTCCTGTAGACGGATGACAGGTGACAGATTCGCAAGTAGTTTGCTAACTTTGTATTTAAAAGTTTAAATATCTCTCACTCGCCTAATCAGTACATATTTCTTTCTATCTTCACATAAAACCTCGCGAATTTCACTACTGCTGATATAAGTAAACCGTAACGTGAGTTATAACCCCATTTACCAAACGACGACATAACCTGCATTACATATTCGCATTTAACTACTCCCTGTAATCAAAAGATTATACTCAAATTCTGTCCGTTTATCTTTCACGATTTATTGATCCCATTGTTTTGTCAATATCTCACTACATGAAAATCCAAACTGCGAATCACTTCGTTTACTTCCGAACAATAAATTTTAAGATTCATTTTCGGAAAATCCATGAATACGGATACATTTTTCAATAAAAGAAAACACGAATTTTTTCAATTTTGTGCATATCACAATGTCTAAAATGAATAAAATAGGATTAAATTGTATAGTTTTCAACAGTTTCTTTCATCTGATATTCAAAACTGTAATAAATTCGAACATTCTTATAACATTATTGATTTTTTTGATATAAAAAATGTTGTATTTTATTACCACAGAGAATGTCGAGCATAGATTTATTGGAAGAGAGAGTTGCAGAGTTGGAGAGTCAAGTTTTCAGCGTTGGAAATAAGCCAAGAATTGACGATCCTCCGACAGAAAATCCAGTCGTTGACAATATTCTCCATGCTCACACATTGATTTCATCAGCATTTTCTGGCCGTGAAAAAGCTAATGTTATTTTGAAGAGAATGGCGGAATTGGATTCTTATTTGGATCCAAATTTTGAAAATTCAGATCTGCAACTAGAGGCAAAAGCTGAACTCATACTTACTTTGGAACCTGAATTGAGAGAAAATGCTAGATTGTTATCCAGACTAGAAGAACTTATGCCGATACTAGAATCAGAGAGATATCGCAACGTACCTGAGGCAACTAATAAGCTAAATAACTTGACGGTATCTTACACTAAATTGCACGATGAATCAGAAGAATTAACGTCCGAAATCCGTCAAGTTTTTGCCAAGTATAATTCTGTCATAAACAGTATTTCTAGATCACTTATTATTTTAGATGCTAATGTAACAGCAGCTGAGAATGCGGCTAGGCCAGTAAAGCAAATTGATTGAGATTGATTAACTTATCTAAGTATTTTTATGTGAGTAATTTATACCCTATTAAAACTAACAGTGGATCAAGTTTTATTCAAATTTATGCGTCATATTTTGAGATCCCAATATTTACGTAATTGTGTTAATTAACAATACTTATTATACCATCAACTTTGATTGGCTAGATAATTGTGAACATGTCAAAGTTAGGAAGGGACACAATGAATGTTTAGTTTGCTTGTTATTACGAAAGAATAAAGGATATAAGTTGATACGCTAGTATATTACGTTTGCTAATATTAATGGTTTTTCCATTTGTCTAATTTTTGTAAATATATCGAAGGTATAATTTGTATTGAATTTATAATTTTGAATAAATACAAAATGGCTTCGAAAATATATTGTTCTTTTTTGCTATTTTTAATATTAATAATGATAGACACACTTTCCATTCTGAACCCGTTCAGGAATTCACTTTATTGTGCATTTATATGAATTAAGTCAGTAAATTAGTTCAAAAAACACGCCAAATTTTTTGCACATTTTATAATACAACTAATTTATATGCTTTTATTTATTTTTTTTTTGAAATTTGTAAAGAAACGTCTTCAATTCATACCCTTACTAGTCGAAAATCCAAAAATGTGGAGTCTTTTAATGGCTTTTGAAATATTTTAAACATATTTAAATTTTATGATATTCAATTCAATAGCCTATAAATCAATCCTGATTCATTAAAATGCTCGTAATTAATCCGATGACATCACCGTAGATTTTTTTAAACAACCATCATGATTAGACTTTCTATAAGTTCTTTTAAAACCAGCTGGTACATGCATGAAAAGCAATAACGTTGTATTTTTTTTTATTTTATAGCAATTGATTATAAATTATGGATTGGAATTTATATGAATCGATAATAATAAAACAATGAACAACAGATCGTTATATAATTACATTTACTGATTTTCTTCTCTTACGATATAAAAATACTTAGGCACTCATCACTGACTATAGCGTATACATAAACATATGTTTTTGTTACTGTAATTCCATATAACAATGTGTATTTAAAATAATTATATATTATATACATTTATCCTATCTATAACATTTAAGTTCTAACTTATATACTGCTGACGTTCGTTCCAGAAATCCTAAAATAGAATTTCTAAGACAAATTGTCGATTGCATACGGTTTACATGGGAGCAAGGGTGAGGGCCCCTTAATTAATCAAACAAGTGTTACGCGCTGGTCTTTAAATAAAAATATGTCTATAATATATGTTAAATTTTATACGTTTCACCACATTACCGCAACTTTTAAATAGGAATCGTATCTCTGTGTAGTGAGTAGGTATACGTATAAGGTAATGTGTGCAAAACATACATATTTATAGTTAATCGCTTCCTGCTCTATCAGGAATTTGCTGCACAAGCTTTATAAGCATTCCCAATAACCCGCAGGCAAGCTTGAATTCACTGATTCATTAAATGGTCATTCCATTTTCGTAAGTAAACAATCAGTAGTTATTTTACGAAATGTATAGTTAAGGGACCCTATATGACCTAAATATATATGTACTCATATATTTAAAAAAAAAAAAATAATAATAATTCTTATACCGTATCAAACAGTTTCTTTATACAATATGTACATTATGGGTCCTTAATCTAGATAGATATACTGTTTGCGCGTTTGCATTAATCATCGACCACGTTTTTCGGTTATGAAACAAATTTCTTTACAAACATAGAATTCAATAACAATTAGTTTTTATAATCATCAAAGACCTTCGTGTAGAATTTGTACATATTTCACGAAAAGGAAAACAAAGAATAAAAAAAAACATTACCATACAAAATAAAACGGGATCATCCCGAAAAGTTTTATCTCGATCAAAATACATTTCCTTCCTTGAAATAAAATATATCCAGGAATTTCTACCATGTCTCATACAGGCAATTATTTTGAGATAACGTAAATTCTGGCTTCTGACTATCACCGTATTGAGTTCTATTTATCGAAAAATTAAAATCTTGTATAAGAGGTAGAGATTGCAGCTCTAAGGTCGACCTTGCAAAGCTGGTATTGAGTGATGCAACCAGGACAGCGCAGGAGCAAGGCTGGAATAAATAGCTGGATGACCTCGTGAACATCGACTATGATGGCTTAACAGTCCCTGAAGTTCCCATCGGCCACTTTCGCTTACACACATCAATGGTGCGCCTTCGTCATTCTAAAGGACATTAATCTCATATGAATTTTACTTAAAATAACATTTTAGAAAATTTTGTAAATTATTCTCGTACGGCGTTTAGATTTGCTCGCATTTTTCTGATAGTAATAAAACACTCACGTAACAAGGTCCTTTATCTGTGTCTGTAAATCCAGCACAAATATTGTCCTTTGTGATAAATCCTGCATAATGACTCGTAGCGTTACATTCGGCAGAATCATATATAGGCACCGGTAAGAAAGTCAAATATTGTTGTAGATTGATTTCTCCATTCATTGGGAAACCCCAACCTGCAGTTACGCACAATTGTCTTGCCTGGAATAATAATTGTATAAAAATGAATTGATCGAAGATATCAAATCGAAAAAAATACGAATTAATCAATGTTCTTTAACTATGTATAGGTATAATTTCTACCTGAATTGGATGACTTGGAAGACACACGGCGCTGACATTCCGGGAGAAGGTCAAAGGTTCTTCAAGTTCAACCAAAGCCATGTCGTTATTGTATAAAAATTGATTGTATTTTACTTGTGGATATGGCACGATATTTTTAACGGCATGAGGAATCAACATATCTCCATCTGTAAAAAGTTGCCAGCTAGTGCTTTGCCTGTATCTGTAAACGACATAAATTTTATTAATGTTACAATTCTCACGCAGTTATTAAACATGTAACGATAATTCGTAAATCTAGCGAACATCTAGACTCATCTTGCAATAGTTCAGATATTTTAATCCCAAACCCATCAATTAACTAAAAACTTCTGCACTGACAAAGTTATCTGTCATTAAATTTGGTTGTGTTAAGATTTCATTTGATTATATTATTATTTGATTATTAATAGTATTATCATCAAGTTAAACTTACTTATGAATACAGGAATAGCTGGCCAGAACATGCATGGGACTCACGACACTAGCTGTGCAGGCAGTGCCATGTTTTTGTTCTTTCAGAAGTGCTACACTTGACCATTGCCCTTCGCCAGCCGGTGTACCACCGGCTAATCTTGCAGTAGGTCCTTCAGGGTAATGGGAACCGCATGAAAACTCCTGGCAAGAAATCTGCACAATTTTTCCTGTTTCGCAGATATCGGCATGTTCCAAATTCGTGACCAATGGAGCCCTGGTGTCTGGCTTGGATTTTAGTTTCAGAAGTTTCTGAGCTTCGGTCAATGGCAACATCTCTGTGCTTTCTGATGAAAAATATCCTTGTGCTTTGCAAAAAGAGTCACTAAGTTCCGTGGTCCAATTGTCGGAGCATACAAGGCGGCGCTCGCCATTTGGTTGCCTGTGCAGAATTTAAATTGCAATTAGAATTCAGCCGTGCATTCGTAGATCTTTGTATGTATTCAGATATCAGGATCATTTTTTGATAACATAATTCATAGAAATTTACCTTATTTTTAGTATAGTTGCGCGTCCTATGAGATCAGTATCTTCGTGAGCGTCATTATCATCATCTTTTTGAATTTCCATCTGAGCTTGAGCAATTGTCAAATTCGCTACGAGGCAATCCCACTCGTCTGAATGATCGGGGCAATGTTCTATACCGTCGCACACCAGATCCAAAGATACGCATCCTCCGGTCTGACATTTGAATTGGTCTAAAGCGCAGTCACACAATTTCTCGTCCTCGCCATTAGCACATTCCGGTATACCATTGCAATGCCATGTAAGTGGAATACACCATTTTTCTGTTGGGCACAAATATTCGTTGTTTCCGCAGCTTTCTGCACAAGAATATTCATCCCGATGATTCTCACAGTCTGGACGACCATTGCATTGCCATAGAATAGGGATACATCTTCCTAAAAAATTTTAAACGAATTACAATGCAGATAAATCAACTCTAAGCCTTTCTTTCACGATATAGGCATACGTTATATCAACTTACCATTCGGACACTGGAATTCATCGTACTGACATTTCCATGCTTCGCAGCTTTTCTCATCACTACCATCATCGCAATCTTGAATACCGTTGCAGACCAGATGCCGTTTAAGGCACTGACCATTTGAACATTGGAAATTTCCTGGGCAACCTTCCTCCTCGCAATTTACTTCGTCGGATCCATCTGAACAATCATTTTCCGAATCGCATTTCGCAGCTAGGCTTACACAGTATGCACCGTCTCTGGATGTGCCGTTCACACATTGGAATTGTCCGGCAGTACATTTTGAAAATAGCAGGTTTGGTAATTGAATAGGAATGTCTACAGGTAGGTTTTCGATAAATGAAGTAGGGATTTCGGTTGATTCCACAGGTGTTGTTGGTCTTTCAGCCATGTCATCAGTATTTTTTAGTCCACTAGTGATATCTGAACTCGTATTAGAATTGACACCTTGATTTACCGATTGTTGATTAACACTTGAAATCTGTTCAATGTTTTCATTCATTGAATCAGCTCCAGGATTTTGAACATCAGAAGTTTCATTTTTTAGAATTCCTGTGATCATTTCCAACGTTGGCTCGTTAACTGCTATATTATATTGAATAGGATTCTGTTCAATTACGTGTACTGGAAGTTGAGTATTATTTATTTTGGTATCATTTCCCTCAATAATATCTTGAGCGATTAAGCTGTTCGTGGCATTCTGCATTGTTGCATTAATATCAATTTGAGCAGTTGTAGTAATACTGGAATCTAGTATTTCTGAGATATTTGCAGCAGCAGCTCGAATTTCTGTTTCAATAATCGGGGTACTAGAATTTGTCAGAAGGTTATCATCCTTTTTCACAACTTCTTCGACAGTCTTATTCTCAGTATTCTGCGAAGCTTCTTCAGCCTGCGAGACAAGATTATTCACCGATGCTGTATGAATGTGAGTTTCATTATCTACAAGATGAGTCTCGGAATCAGTACGGGGAGTAACAGCTTCACTCGTGTTATTGACTGATGTCATTTCATCACTATTTCCTTCTGATACTGATGCTGAATTAGTTTTGGCATCATCCATAATTATGGTAGGAGTACTAGAAATATTGACTAACGTCATCTGACCATCAAGAATTTCTTTTTCTTCAACTACTGTCTCTTTCTCCATCGTATTAGTAACAATTGCTGGTGGGATTTCAACAGATAGCGTGGTTGTCGTAGGTATCTCTGAATCATGTATAGGTTGACTTGTATTTCCTCTATCTTCAAAGCTCAACTCCTTCTCCTTTTTGTGCTTATATTTATCAAATGATTTTTTTTCCACGATTTTTTTTTTGTTCTCTTGTTTCTCTAAAGGTATGACTCTTAGTTCTTCATCAGATAATTCCTCTTCTGTGACTAGTTGAGTTTTTTCAGTTGATATAAATCGCTGTTTATAATCGAATTCAAATGGATTGAAATCATCGATTACCGCTTCTGAAACGGGTCTGATATCATCCGTAATTGTCATTGAACTTTGTGTAGTATACCTTATCCCATTTTCTCGTTGTGTCTCTACGCTTTCTGAGCTAAAGACAGGGATTTCCAAATTGGTCTGTACATTCTCCGAGTGCATTGAATTGTTGTGAGGCTGCTCTTCGGTATTTTCGTTGTTTGTAAGATTGGCTTGTAACATTCCCGTTCCATTAAATGACGTTACTGTTTCCGCCACCTTTACACCGATTGTAGTATGTTCCTCAGATGGAAGACTCTCGTGTGTAGACGCATTAACAATTGCATAGGCTTCAGTAGCAACGTTCAAAATTGGGGTTGATACATTTTGAATTATTCTAAATCCATTATTTGCTGTCTCCTGATTTACCTGGCTATTATTACTGATTACATACTTGTCATCATCTTGCTCATTTTGAGTATCCTCATATACCGGCTTCTCGTCATTCTGTTCCATCTTTACGGATGGAGTCGTGACAAAAATCTCATTTTCTGTTGTCTGGAATTCATCAGGTAGGATAGGTACTTGAACGGTCGTATTACTTTCAAAATTCGGACCATGTGTCGATGTTGAGGGTTGTAGAGTCACTGTACTGTTCTCAGCATCACTTAAAACTATCGTTGAATGCGTGTCGTTACTTTTTTGATCGACATGATTTTCAGTGATTGCTATTTGGTCATCCTTGTGACTAGTTTCAGTAACAAAAATGCTTTGTTCTATTTCTACTGGCAAAATAGGAACTTCAGTTGTTAGCTTAGCCTCATTAAAATGGTCGTGCCTAATTATTTCTGGTAGCATTGTTGTTTCCAAACTAGAAATCGATTCTGCAGTAGTTGCTTCTAGGTGATATAACGAATCTTTGCTTGAAAGTTCAACACTATTTTGTGTTGTCGCCGGTACATTTAATTCGCTATAAGCAGAGTGCGAGACTTCGTTGTGTTCAGTAGATTGTTCAGTTGAAGTTTGAATATTTTTTGTAAAATTCACATTGTCTTGGGCTTGAGCAATTGTTGCGTCTTGAGCATTTGATAATGTACTGTTACCACTTGATGTAGGTATATTGCTAACGTCCTGTTCAATTCTTGCTGATTTGAAATGTTTCGTCAAATTTGAATCAGCTTCGTCGGTGATATCGTTATACTGATCTTCAAAATTTCTCTCAGTATAGTCAACGACGCTTTTTTCTGAATGTTCAACATTCTTCTCGTCGGACAATACATAGCTGTCTAATTTAATTGGAATATCGTCAGAGGTCTCGACGTTTGCTCCTAATGGTATGACTCTTAGCGCTTCATCTGACTCAGAAGAAACTTCCACGGTTTGGTTTTGGTTTCCAAGGTCAGTAGATGTCGAATTGTTGAAAGCATGTTTGACGTTATATAATTGAACCTGTGGTACGTCATCCTCATGAAAATCATGCCCATTGACGGCATTTCCAATTGCGTGTACCGAATCATTCTGAGAATTGATTGGACCGAAATTTTCCACTGGTACTTCCGTGACATTCAGATTTTGCTTAAGATTATTTAATGTATCATCGACAACTAAACCCGTCATAATCACGGGTACCTGATTTCTTTTATCTTCCACAGAGTGACTCTCCTGATTCATGTTTATTTCACTGTTAATTTCAGTTGCAATAGCCGGATCGGAAGCAGTGTCATTCTGTATCTCGTGCACTTCATCTAGTACACCGTTGAATTCGGTGCTACTTGGATCAATTTGCAATTTGGTATTGTTACCACTTTCTTTCGAATGATGCGCGATAACATCTGGTATGCGTGTCTCGAACGGGTTTGGAACATCCTGTTCGTCTTTATCTAATCTTGGAGCTTTTTGAAATATCTCCTTTTCGCGTTGAGTATCTGGTAAATACGGAGACATGACTTCTTCACGTTTCTCATCAGACAATTCAATTTTATCCAAATGATGTTCGACGGAATTTTCGGCAAACACAATTGGATATGATGGATGTTCAGTAATTACGTTATGCTCTGGTTGAATAGTAGTTGGTTTAGAAACAACTTCTAACGTAGAAATAGGATTTCCTTCTCCAGTAGAATGTCCATCATTAGTCATCGGGATATTATCAAACATAGAATCATTGTGAACGGAGTTTTCTGTTGGAAGATTGCTACTAATTGGTTCAGGCAATAATTCCGGAATCATACTATGCACTGGATGTTCAGTGACGTGCTCCGTGTTAGAGATTATCATAATATGCTGATCTTCAGAATTTGTTGTATTTTTTACGGGTTCAATGAACGGTTCAACATCTTCTCCGATAAGCTTTGGAAGTGTTTGATATATAGTTGAAGGCATGTGGTCTATAACGTTGTATTCCGTTGTATCCTGCAGTTTTTCCTCATCGGTAGATGTACTCGGAATTTCTTCAATTGCTTTAATTTCGGTAGCATTCATTTTTGTCAATAATGATTCAGTCACGTTCGAAGTATCTGCAATTGATTCGGGACTGACACTAACATTATCATGCTTCATTTCATTTGTTGTTACAATTTGTCCGTTGTTTTCATTCACATTTCCAAGTTCTACGGATGCTAAAGGTACGATTGTAGTTTCAAAAGGCATTGGTTGAAAACCTGAAACAACGTTATAAGCCGGCTCTACTGTTGTAGTAGGCATTCCTCCATCGAAAAATGAATCATAATCCGGAATAGCTTTAGATTTCGATTCCACAGTTGGCCCTAATATCCATTGAGGCTGCTCAGATGTTTCTGCATTCGTCTCCATCTTATTCCTAGATTCACCGGATTGTACAATTTCAGTAACAGGTGCCAAAGGTATTTCCTGTGCAATAGTCGAATTTGCCTTCGAGTCCATGATCGCCTTTGATAAATCTGACTGATTGGTCGAGGGTACAAGGTGGTTCGTTAGATTGTCGGACGCTACAAAATCACCCATTGATATGGTAGATGATTCTACCTGAGGTACTTCAAGTTTTGTATCAGGTATCAACTTAGGTTCAGTTTTGGGCTCTGAATGAGAGCTGTTCTCGAAATGTAATTGAGGGTGTGACATAAAGACAGTGTCATTATTATCCGAGTTAAATCCTCTACTCATTCCCCGGCTGGATTCGACATTAGAAAGTGGCTCAACGGATGGGACAGCACTAAATTGAAATTCATTTTGGCTAAGTTTCGACTCTGTCACTGGCTCAATTGGTTGTGTCTGATTATGACCCTCTATTATCGATGAGTTTCGATCTGTGTGAAGAATTGGTCCTGATAATAGATTTGGTTCTGTTTGTTCTTCAAATTTGGCATCTGATTTCGATAAAGATGTAACTGTAGGTGTATCAGATTTCACATCTTTGCTGAAATCCCATGGGACATCTGACTCATGGATCGGTTCTGCAGGAAGTCCTGGCATGTTCGGTAATTCCGTAAATGATTCCGTGGTTATTTCGTCACTCAAGTGTGTATGCATAGCAGTATTATATTGATCAGATGATTCTACAGATATAATTGGTGTCTCAGACACGGGTTTTGATTGAACCGTCACGCTAGACTCGGTTTTAGATTCGCCTATCGTAGCAGGTTCGGGTTCTGGTTCACTAGATGGCTGTGGTTCAGATATCGGCTCTACAGATGGTACAGGCTCTGAATTTGGTTCAGCAGAGGGGTTTATCTCGGCGATGGGTTGCGGTTCGGCAGTGGATTCCAATTCGGGCGTTGGTTCACCTTTAGAATGAGGTGCAATGCTGAGTTCGGTAGATGGTGTGGGTTCAGAATTTGGTTCAGATGATGGTTCGGGTTCGGATTTCGGTTCAGAAGATGATTCGGGTTCTGATTTTGGCTTGGGTTCGGATGCCGGTTCGGAAGATGGTTCGGGTTCGGATTTAGGTTCAGAAGATGGTTCGGGTTCTGATTTTGGTTCGGGTTCGGATGCCGGTTCGGTTGTTGGTTCAGGTTCGGATTTTGGTTCGGCTGTTGGTTCAGGTTCGATAGATGGTTCGGGTTCGGATTTCGGTTCGGTTGTTGGTTCAGGTTCGGATTTCGGTTCAGCTATTGGTTCAGGTTCGACAGATGGCTCAGGTTCAGCTTTAGGTTCAGCAGCGGGTTCGACTTTGGGTTCGAGTTCTGGAGATGACGAAGGTTCAGATGTATGTTCTATGGATGGTTCTGGCTCGGAACTTGGTTCGCTGGTTGGTTCAAGCTCTGATTTAGGCTCCGAGGATGGCTCAGGTTCATTGTTGGTTCCACCAGTTGGCTGAGGTTCGGCCTGTTCAAATACTTGCGGAACCCTTGCGGTTATTTGGTCAATTTCAGTAGTTTCTTCAGATTCTGGATGTGCTAAATCTAATTCCTGGTGTTTTGGGTTAAATGTTGTCTCCGGTCCACGGCTCCTTCCCTGAACACCGTATTGGACAAATTCAGTGCTTTGCTCATGCGGCATTTCATCATCCATATCAACGTTACTCAGATCATTTTCATCCTGGCAAGTAACACCATCGGCTTGCAGTATTTTTCCCGGGAAACAAGAACAGATAAACATTCCCTGGACATAATCATAACGACAACTTTCACTACAGTTAAGCTGACCGGATTTACACTCGTCGATTAAATGGGCAATGTTTAATTTTGAGAGATGATATTTTCCAACCATACTGCCAGATTTCTGCAACATCTTTTCAATATTTATTTGCATCTGCTCGGGCGTTGGTACTGGCGGATAACTGATCCTGAATTTCACTTCCCCATCTCTGCTAATATTGTAGACTTTAACGACAGATAAATTCTCCGCTAAATGCAGCATGTCTTTCAAATTTGTTTCAATCTCTTGTGAAACATCTCTATAAACTCTAGATTTTGGATCATCCAAGTCCTCTGTCCAGGTCAAATCATCTAATGTTAACTTTCCTTCAAGAGCCTTCGGAATTATTTCATAAGGAGTTTCGTCAGTTGTAGGCCATGGTGAAAAACTTGAGGCTTCTGGAGGTGGGCTCGTTGGTGGATTTCTCACGTATTCTTGACTGCCGGATGTTTTAATATCACTAAATTGACGCGAACTTGTGTGGTCATCACTTTCCAAAGGCTGCGTGGCCTCTTGCGTAAGAATTACACCCGCTGAAAATAAAGTACATACGTGAATTAATTACTGGATAACCTGACACTGCTGTCAATGACCAAATCCCTAGCTATGCCAACTCTCGCTCATTCATATTCACACGTAAAAGAAAAAAAATTAATTATATACGTACTTGCGGCTAATATAGCAATAATCACAGCAAGTGCTAAAACCAAAAGACCGCATCCCCAGCAAAGTATTCGTCTCCAATAGGAGCTTCTTGACCTTTTATCCTTGGTGACATACAATTTTTCTCCTCTGAAACAAAAAAAAGTTATAATTCAAGATTTTATAAAGTAAAAAATATAAAATTTCCAAAGCATTTTGTACAGCGGGGATCGTATGATCAAATCATCTGCCAACAGCCACGAAGTTAGAAGCACCTAGTCAAATTTTTATTATTTTATCAACTAAATCTAAAACCTAAACATGGAGATAATTCTTTAGTGCGGTGTCTGAATCCCAATGTATCTTTGCTCCCCAAGCTGTTAGTGTCTTCATATGTGCCCACGCGTTTTCCATCCTCCAACTCCGTGAAACCCCTGAGTACCTGAGGGCATTTAGCCAGTGGGAATAGTCAACCAGTCCTGCAGTTGGATCTCTCAGGCTAAGTCCTTCGCGCCCCAGTCCTGGGCCCAAATCAAAACGAACACCAGCCACAGTCGTTTCAACTTCAGCATCAGGACTTCTGCTATGTTCAGGACCAAAAAATTCGTTCTAACTAATTTTAGCTGAAAGCTATCTATCTATCACGACTCTAACGTTCTACACCATTCTGTAATTGATAATTAATTTCGCCGAGCAAACGGCATGGCGATCGTCAATGCTAATGGAATAAAAATAAAGAAATTTTATTAATAGAAATCACGTGGACATCTTTTCAATTATTTTCATTCAATTTAGATGAATATGTATCGATAAGATTACAGTCGAATTTTCGCCATGTTATAATTTTGGTAGACTGGATACTGATCGGAACTGTAGTTGGTATTTTTATGTGAAATTTCCGAATGATTAACGATCGAGGAAGATGGAAAATGGGGTTTTTCTCTATTTTATAAAGAAGTAGAAGTGCCAATGAGATATGTCAAAAGTAATCAGACATATACTTAGATTGTAATCAAGTTGGGACTTTTTTGAGCCACGAAACAGCTCTCCGGTAACCCAGACAATCTAGATCCTAGATTGTAATTTATAATATATCTTGCTTAATTCGATGGCGTTAATTAAGCCCAAGCGTGAACAATCTAAACAAATGTGCAAATTCAAAAATT
The DNA here is from genome assembly GCA_963924015.1 of Macrophya annulata. NCBI lineage: Eukaryota > Metazoa > Arthropoda > Insecta > Hymenoptera > Tenthredinidae > Macrophya > Macrophya annulata. The sequence goes on along the minus strand of OZ001258.1, from coordinate 27,965,176 downwards.
ACTTTACCTGATGTACTTCCTGTGCTCGTTTACAGGCACGAAATATTCCTCGTACGGATCTGCTGGAACCTCACAAGCTTCTTGACCTTTCGTCTGTGCATTTGCACCACTATACGGCCTCATAGACACCAATTCTAAGTTAACAGCTTCGACTTGTTCTTTTTTTCCATCTAAGAACATTGCGATAGAATTATTACTTTCTATTTAAACACACGCTGTTACATAACAGATTAAAGGTGCTGCTGATCGATATGAGAAGACAATATAACGATAATCACTATACAAAATCGAACTTTAACTCTCCTATCACAAGAAATACTTTAATAAATTAGAAAGATTTTATACGTGAACAGAAAATAGAAGTAAAAGCACATACCATTGCTTTGAATGCTAGCGGTGCTGGTATTCAAAAAACTTGCATCGTTATTATTTCCATTACCATGAACGCCGTTGGACTTAGTCGGGCTTGGTATTTTCTCTTGATTATCTGCTGGCAATTCTATCCTTGTCTCAGTCTTGTACTGGGGTTCTGGACTCGTTCGTATAGGTTCAACGTAATGCTGTGACACAAACGACTGTTGATGACCATTCTCTATCTTCTGATTAGCTGCAGACGATGCTTCGTCGATTGGTGTCCTGTAATCACTTTCCACGGTTATTTGACTGTTCTGCAAACTTTCCGTGTGACTATTTTCCAACGTTGAATTTGAGTTATCAGACGTGTGGCATTCGTCATTAGAGAATGCCGGGTTGTCCGTTCCTCCGACTGACATTTTTATTAGATTTTTCCCTTCTAGTTATTCCCTAGGTCCAGAGTCCAGACCACCGCGTCCTCCTTCCTGGCTCTGTCATGCGGTCTTTTCTACAAAACAAAAAAAATAAAAAAATTAAAAAAACATTTAGAGTGGAATAAGGAACAGATCTCTACACGGCACAATTTTAGATCAATTAATATAATTATCATAGACATAGGTAGAGTTTAGATTATACTAATAAAAAATATATACTGACCCGGTATTTCAGTTTTGGTTAGCAAAAAAATAAATTAAAATAAAAATGGACCATAAGAGAGATCGCTTATTGGAACAAGCGTGGCGATATTTAATTGACACATGCTATATTTATATAATTATGATAACACAAAAAGTTCAAGGAACAGACAAAAATGTGAAAGTTGCGTGCTTAAAATCTTATCGTTTAGTATACAGACTATACAGTTACAGAATTATAAGTCGGTGGATATGTAGTCGTGCAGGATCGTGTATTCTCTTAAATGTCAACAACAATCGTGAATAATAGGTGATTTTTAATTTTTTTTTTTTTTTTTTTTTCGTTAATTAACAAACTAAATAATAAATTAGGCAACAATATAGGATGAACGTTAATATGGAAGAAAAATTTACCCATTTAGTATGTGCAGTAAAACTTTGACTGTTATAACGTAGAGCGAGGAGTATATCTCAGCTTTGCTCAGACGTCGTTTTATTTTGTCTTCTATATTTTATTTCTTTAAAAAGTTTTTGCTCGAGTGTGCCTCGGAGCCAATAAACCCGGGATTCAGGACAGTAAAACGAATAAAAGAAAAAAAAAAATTCACGCAAGCAGCTCCGCAGCGCGACTCTCGAAACGTTACGGCAAGCCCCCGCGGTACTAAAACCGGCTGACCCTGAGACGACCACAAAGGACTGATTCACCGGGGTTCTGGTAGACCCCTGGTAGTCTTCTCTTAGGACTGGGTTCATATTCTTGCAACGATGCGCAATTTAGGCTTCAATTTTATCATCCAATTTTCCCCTACAGCGATACGTGTATGTACGGTTATATAGGGTAATCTAATATTTTACAAGATCATATTTTCAACCAAACGATCCACAATATTATACGTTTTAAAACTCATAGGCATTATATTACCATTGTCTTTGAAATCCACGATCGTCAAAGGTCAGGGTAAACGTGTTTTATCAATCTTGATAAATTGATACTTATTATAATATGCATAATGAACATACGCGAGGATGGACAATGTACATACATATACATACCAAATATATAAAGAGGAGAAATTACAAAGAGCATCGTCATTGTCGGCATACTTAATACCCGTAGTCATTGCCTCTTATTCGGCTATGAGAAATACGTGTACATTTAAATTCACAAAAATAGTTTGCGAGTGTAATCAGTTAAATCAGATCCTATCCCTCCGCGCGTCCTCGCAACTGGAAGCAAAATTACCGAAAGACGGAATTAGCGTCTTAAGTAATCTCTAATTACCATCATACTTATACGAATGCATGGTTGAAATATAGAAGGTTTTTTTTTATTGCCATGAAGATGAACCGGAAAAAGGAGACGAAGCAACAGGGGAAAGGCCTGAGAAACCTGCTAGCATGTGTGCGCGAATCCGTCAGCTTGTATAATGACTCATTGCAGTGTTTATCTAGTGACAATTTTATGTAGAAATTTCAATTATATCAACGTCTATTTGTACTCGGAATTAACTCTGTGTCTGTCTGAGTGCAGGTTTAATTTTTTAATTTTATTTTCTGTTTCCATTGTGATGAGTTTGATTAGTCAGTATTTCAAAAAATTTCATGATTTTGTAAAACCCGAACTCGTACACGATAAACAAAAAATAAACAAAAAGTATTATAAGTAGTACGAAAACAACGAAGAACAAGACAACCGTTGGAATTCATGTAAAAAATATTAATCGGAAAGTGAAAAGAGAATCAAAAAAATTTTTAGAGAGGTTTAAAAAAAAAAAAAAAAAAACAGAACAAATAATACGACAATTGACTATATATGGAATCGTATTCCAAACTACCACGTCGTTATGATTCTGGGATCGATTGAGACTTGAAAATAATGCAAATTTTACATGATTATTGAGAAAAAAATTAGCTTCATACCATCTGTAAAATAATAGATACTTCAACCTCCTAAATTTCGCACAAACTTTAAGTGTGAGTATATAAGTATAGCTTTTCTGATTAGCGTTTCTACATCCTATTGAATTTTCCGAATTTTTGAGTTCCTGAGGATTACGATTCAGTTTTCGAAATTTTTAAAGCGGTACAATATGGGCGACTGGTACAATCCAGTCCAAAAATGAAATTTTCAAATTTCGAGTATGGCAAGATCGACAATTTCGGAATTTTTGAGTTCTTGCATAAAAATTTGCGAAAAATCAACTGAATAATCAGATCAATTTTATTTTAGAATTAGGTAGAATTTATGCGTCAAGCAGTTCATAGAACGTTCTTCAAAGATTACAGAGCTATAAGTCGAAAAAATAATCACGAAGCCTCTCCAAATTCTATAATTCAGAGGCGGAAACTAGAATTTTGAAAGTCTATAGTCCGCGCCGAAGCTAACCCAAAACGGACATAACTCTCACTTTCAAGTGCAAATAATAATTTCATAACATGCCCAATCCTACCCTAAAGTTATAGTTTGGATCTCTAAATCCTCAGTTAGAACTTGCAGGATAAAACTGAAATTTCTATTTCGACTAGAGTATGGAAATATACCTATGCAATAAATCAATCTTATAATTATTCGACTACAAATGCAATTTATATATGCCCAGATCTCTGGATTCCTAAACTTGGGAATGTTATCCATCTACGCCGCAAAACAAGTTTGATTTCTAGTTTTCAACGATTGCCAATCTTCCAACTAAATAGGCAGGTTATTGAGATGAGATTACTCAAAGATATATATCAGTTAATAAATATTTCTGAGATTCTGGAAAACATTCTGATACTGCCTTTATGAATAATAATAAATCTATATATGATATGAGATAGCTATAAATACAGCAAAATTATTCAACTGTTTTTGATCCCTGAACAAAAAATAAAAATAAAAATTAAAAAATTAAAAAAAGATTGCGTATTATGCGGAACTAGATGTTGTGTGCGGGTGGCTCGATTATATATACAATACAGGTTGGTATGTGTATACAGATGTTTGTTGGCAACGGATGGTTCTGCATTAAAGAAAACCTGACTGACGGGTAAAAAACACCAAATGAAGTGCTTTAAACTGGTGGTAGTTCGTCCTTGGGTATAATATATGTACAGGTATATTATATTATATTATACCTATACCTATACGTCGAGAGAGAACGTTGCCAGTTATCCGGTCGCCATGTTACATAACATTATGCCTAACTTATCGTAAAATAAGGTATATAATGTACTTATACATAGTCAGGATATAGTTAACACCGTTTTAAACGTATGGATTAAATTCTACTATATTATATTATAAATTGAAACGTTATCGATACTTTACTTTTAGACGCGAATCTATAAGCAATATCCAAATGTCCTGAATGTCGTACCTATAATGTACAGGAAATTGGTATTCCCGAGATTATAGGTATACCTATAATAATTTATAGGTTAATAATTCTAATTCAGGAAGTTTCTTTTTACACACATCGTAGAGCGTAACACATGTGCAGGACGTATACACGCAACGATATAATATTATAGTTATAATTATCAAAATTACATAAATATTTATGGTTATATAGGTATATAAAAATAGGCATATAATATACTAAAATAAAAACTTCACAAATATTTCAGACGTTAGACTATAATATAATATGACGACTAAAAGACAGTGCGAATATTATGCTTACGGACCTATACCCATACTTGAATGACCTATGTTACTGCGGCGAAGGTGGAGAGCATCTTCATGACTTTAATGTATAGGTATGTATGTAGATATATATATACCTATGTATACATATACATATATTTGAATGTATGTACTACCCATATATATATATCTGCAAGACGCGTCCTTATGCCGCCTGCTCCTTGCCTGCCCGACCGAGTTACCTAAGTTACTTTCTAGACATTCCGCGCAAGACAATATTGCCTACATGTATACTTCATAAGAAGTTTGTAGATGTATGTATATGTGTATACGTATATCTTTGCACGGTGAATCTCTCGAATCGAAATGTTAAGCTATAATATATGTTGCAGGTATAATCAGTTGGGGAATGTACATGTGTATTATAGATCTGCTCAATAATTTCCATATTGAAGTTATTTTGGGACTATTATAGGTTATACATCGAGAAGTATAAATATCCTTTTTAATATCCATATACGATTCTTGGCAATATATAAACTTCTTTATATTTATACATTAGGTATTCCTTCATTGACATTATACATATGAAAACGTAGATTTCGATCCTTATAATATCGCTATTTTCATATATCATTCACCTTCGACTATTTCCTATACACCAAAAACCGACTGGAAACGGTTGTGACATTTCTGTTAGATGTTAGATTATCGTGACCGGTTTCGTTTGGCGTTAAGTTTAACCCGACTGTTGTTCAGCCATGCGTTCGAACTAAGAATTTCGTACAAGATTTCTCTATATAGGTATATACCTATATATACTACAGCAAAGTATCTTAGATTGATACAACTGCAGTTAGAAGAATGTTACTAATACATGCGGGCGTTGAAGTCATCGTCGGAAAATCCGTTCTATGCAAGTATCACGGCGTTGAGATCTCTGATGCATCATGTATTATATATTATATATACGCATATCATATACATAGATATATATGTATAAGAATATGAAGAAGATGTTAGGTTCAATTTAAACTCTGTTATCTAACGCGTTATGAATTATTAATAGCAAAAAAAAAAAAAAAATAAAGAAATAAATAAATAAATTGCTTTGTAATTATTTAAACTATGTAGCAATATAGCTGGTATTATAGGTACCTATATAGGTATAATATCTCACACTTATCACGCAACCGTAATATATAAATAAAACATTTATTTCAAGAGCAGGGTGCGCCTGAAATAGTCCCGACGTGCGTCATAATATATTTAAAAAAATAAAAAAAAAAAGAAAGAATAAAAAAGTAAATTCCTTGTGACCAAGGAAATGATTCGTAAAAATAATTCATGTCCTTGTATATATAGATAACATTCAGTCCCCTTTCTCAAGGAGACACTAGCTTGGGCGTGCCCCGATTACTGACAGATATTAATACGGCCTTTGTATATAAGCTGCCTTCTATTGCAAACTTGAAATACACATACACAGGGTGTTTTATAGTCTACTATCGATAAAAATTTTCATAAAAAAAAAAAAAACTTAAAGTAATAAGTTTCTCTAAAATAACAAGGTCGATTTATAAGAACAATCATTACCTGCTCTTTACCTATGAGTATAAATTAATTGAACCGTTAATCTCTTGTCTAAATCTTTTGTCGCTATTTGGAACGTCCTTACTTCTATATAGAATTAATACGCTAGTTTGATCCCCAGAATAATCATTTTCTCTGCTAACAAGCAGCACGAGATTTACAGATTGCGGATTATGTCTGATCGTGTAACAAATAAATATAATCAATTTCTTATTCTTAGTGCGTCAGTGGCTGTAATTATAACTGCTTTACAAACTCTGTAAACGGGCAATTTACCGTGCGGTTTTTCTTGCAACTGTTTTTCTTATTCTCTATTAGTCATTTCAGATATATAGCACGTGTTTGCACCGGAGAATGTGCTGCTTAATATTACCATCATGAATGTGTAACCATAGCATATATATTTTTAGTCTTAATATCCATAATATGATAAATCAAAACGTTTAGTATAAAAATTTACAGGTAACTGTATCACGCGGTTTTTAGAAACCGCAAAGCGAACTGAGTCTTGCAACATTTAATATTTATGTATATAGGCATGGTATATATATATATATATATCTTTGAATGCTGACGAAACTGACTTCGACCAATAACCGGAACGATTAAAAAAAAAAATATATACATATATATATATATATATACATATATATCCAGGTACCTGCCTGTCACAACGATACGAAATATACCTACTAACTAAAAATTATTCAACAAATATTAACTCAAACTTTCCAGTCTAAGTAAACATTGGCAAAGTTTGACGTATCTCGAGGAAGAAATATTATTCATTCGGCCTTTCACCTCTAATTTGTTTTTCCCAATAAATTATTTTCAATATAATTAGCCATGATATTTTTTTGAATTGAATCAAACCGGGAGAACACGTTCTTCCATAGGATCACTCATCGTTTCGTGGAACACTGATTTGATATATGGTGTTATTAAGAGATATTTGTCTCTATATAAGCAGCTAGATCATACTTCCAGTCGAATACAATACGATGTATATCCGACAGCAGTATGGTGGTCATATCGCTTATATTACTTTCTTGACGAGACAGAGCTTTTCTAACCTGCATGAGGAGATAGCGCTCTTTTATTAAGTCCGGTCGATATGTACCCGCATACATATGTCTCTTAAATCCAAACGAAAGAGCAGACACTCGGGTTCCACATTACGCCGGATCGGTTTGATTAGAAAGTGGGACATACTGCTGCAGCAACTCGTGCTACAGCCCCCGGGGACCTACGGACCCCGCACACTTACATAAGTCTCAACGGGTACTTGCAAAGTGGTGACTGTCACCGAGCCGTAGGTATGTACATACATACATAAATAAATACTTGTATGTGTGTAAAGTATACAGAAAACGGTAGCACTTGTACGTGTATATGCATATATATATATATATATATATATGTATGTAGGTATGTTCATGTATGTATTTACATACGAAACTATTGAGTGGGCCTCGTATTTGTACACACCATATGCCTATAGATATACTATACACATAACTATACACCTACACAGATATTATCGTATATGCCCACACTTGTTTATTATACACCTAGAAGTACGGGGGCACGAGCCAGCGACATTCCTGACTACTGCAATTCAACAAGCATAATACTTTAGCCAGCGCCTATCGCTTTGTAAAAAGCACTTACCCAAGCAGTCTTGGACAGAGAAAACCACGACTCTTAACGATATACATTATACCTATAATATTTCTAGACATAATAAGTACAGGTATGATTAACGTTCGTTTGTGGGCTGATAACGATGTGCATTTCGTTTAAGGACTATCGCGTTAGTTTGGGGTGTATTTAGATAAGTTTTAATACAAGCTTCTGAATTAGCGTATTTATCACTAGATTAGCTATAGTCCTGTGACTAGACATGAGTTAAAATTTACGTGGATAAGATATAGCTGCGTTAATACAGCTTTGAGTCATATTGCTTTTTTTTTTTTTTGGTCGGTCAACACGGTCAGATAAAAAGTATGATCTGGGTGAAAATATACCGAGATATAACAAGTAAGTAAGTAAGTATAAGAAATAAGAAGAGAAAGGACTGGCAAGCCGCATGCAGAGAATAGCTGATCGAAATGCGACGATCTCTGCTACAGTAATTTGCGAAAAATCTTTTTCATTTCTTCGTATGGATATATATTTTTTCTTTAACAAGCCGGCAGTCTTGTGATTTGCAATGCTCAGGACCTCGTTGCCTTGAATCACTATTAAGTTATAACGATCTCTAATATATTCTGCACACAACTAGTCACCGTCACTGCACCAGACAGATCATATTGCGAAACCTATTTTATATCGGGCGCCGAATTACTTTTAAAAATACCGATCATATTAAATCGATAGACATTTATAGACCATCAATTATCCATAACGGGCCGTTTCAAACCGGGTCATATGTAATTAGACAGATTTTCTCTTCCTTGGACTTCAAACATATATTTTAAGTCACAATGACATGGTTGTTAAAATCGTAAACACTTTTTGAAACTCAATTTAACTAGAAAAAACTCTGCATTTTGATAAAAAGCTGATAATTAGCTTGTTCGAAGTTTTCAGTCACTCATCCATAATTTTTCCTATTTTTTCCAAATTAAAAGTTACGAAGAAAAAAAGGTTATCGTACATTATTATTATAATTGCAAATTACTTATATTCTACCATAATTTATAACACTAATGTTATTTTAATAGCGGAACGCATCATTGACTATTACGTCAGACGACTCCTTGGTGTATATAAATGACCAATCGATATATAGTGCACTAAATTCTAGCAAAAAGTGGATCTCCTTTCACCTTGTTGTCGCGCCAAGTTGATCGACGAAGGCAACTCCTTAGTCTACCTTGCATACCTTTCCGTTACCATGCACACTTGCAATTTATACATATATACATGGATTCATAACGTATACTGCACCTATATATATATATATCCTATCCACATTCATTTCCGTTTAGACTATACAACCGCAACTTATACTCGTCAAGTCGTTCCTTATCCAGGCCTTTAGTACATCTAACTTCGGTTTTGCACTCTAGCCGTGATGTGGTTGCCCACTAAGGCCGACCGGGTCGAGCAAAGAGGTTACAACAGAGGTTAAACTAAGCCTCGAGCAATCATAGTCGAGGGTCTGCAAAGCTGAGCTGTTTTATGGTCATGGTATTCATCTGAAAGTTACTTGGCTACTATACATATAAACCGATCTTATATGCACTCGCAAGGTGCTCTTTGCACCCAACTTGAAGGGTCATATACGCAGAAACTGCAAAATTATTTAATTATGGCCTCTTACAGTGGTATCTACGAAGCCGTAAAAGCCATGAAGCTTCGAAGCTACCGAAGCAGCACGAAACGAAAGGAAAGTGGTCGCGGAGAACGACCTTGCGGTAGTCTAGCTGTCTGCATTAACCAAGCTTCGAAGTGTCCGGCTAGCGACTACGATTGGCATATACATGTTATAAATTTATACAATTATACATATATATATTATCTAGATTCAAGGATATGTCATCGGGATATATGCGAGAAGGAAATACAAGTCGAGAAACGATTTTGATTTTGCTCACATGCGGCTCATGCTGACGAGGACTCACTGACCTCCTGGAATTTAACGAACACCTCGCTGTATCGTGTAGTTATTTTCATAGTTATACACCGGGGCTTTTGATAGTATTGTAGATACTGTGAATTTTCTCATAATCAAGAAGATGAATGGAGGTATACCGTTAGTCGCATACTTTCAGCACGTTCTTTATGCACAAAAAACTAAGATATACCAATTCATTACGATATTCCGTTCAGGAGAAGTCAGCTTTTTTTACCAGTATAAGGTATATATATACGTTGTTATATGTTGTGCACGTTATTGCGGTATAACGTGGCCTTGCTCAATTAATAACCTGTGAATGCTTTGAAATTCTATTAATTAAATGGCCACCTGAGTAAGATAAGTGGGCAGTTGCGTGGGTGGGTAATTATCCGAAATTTAAAAGTAGGTGAGCATTAATTACAACGTTATCTATTCAGCTTGGCCGTCAGACCACCATGACCGTGCGGAACTAATGCGTCCCCAAAGACGCGTCTATTACATTGTTCTGTTGGGTGCTAGGATCTTAAACAGTAAAACACACCTCTTTGAATATCGCAACTGCAGTAGATATGATTCTAAAAAAGTTGAGAAAATCCTATACCTAAGTACGGAATCCAAATACCTGTAACACTTTACCTTGTCCCGTATTCAGAAACGATAAAATGCAGATTTATAGGAAAGAAAAAAGGTTAATCCTTGTAGTAAATTTGCATCAAGGAAAATCTTACGGTTGTAAAACGGGCCATTACCAAGAGGATTTCGGTCGCCTGGTCACAGAACTATGGGACGAACCCGAGTTCTGGTTTATGACAAATTGGGGATTCAGGAAATAGCTGGCATCTGTCCATGGACTCTTGATGTCATATATTTCAAAAGTTATTTGTAAGCAATGGGGCTCACGGGCCACCTTTACTTTCATAAGGCTCAACCGACTCACGTCCAAGCGATAGTAACCATATGGCTGGCTTCGTGCCAGGGGTTGCTGAGAAGGTAGGTAGTACACGTAGGTATACCTGTTCTCTGTTTCTTCTTCCTTGATAGGATATGGTATTGGGCGGATGACCGTTTCTCACTAGAATGGTAAACGGCTACTAAGCCTGGGGGGTCGTTTTACGAATCTTGGGACAATCCAGTCGCTGTCCACTTGACAGCCAGGCTTTGCTGTACTCGAAAGTATCGCGTTGTAAAGAATAAGAAAAATCCCAGACTTAGTGCATCGACTTGGTATTAGGTAGAACATTTTTCCGTTTCTATCATCGGATTTGACAATTTTTTTAGACTAAAAAAATACGACAAGAATCGTCATCGATCTTTGATTTTAACGCTTAGAAATAGGATTTGCAAAATGTCATTTGGGGCAAATAAAATTATAAAAAAGACGGAAAAAACAATATTTTTGATCGTACGTAATCATTTTTATAAAATCTGGATCAAAATCCCAAAAAATGTCTACTACAGTTAACACACTGATATTTTTTAGTCGATTTCATACCCAATTTTTTCGCCTGTATACGAGTGTGTAAGATGCCAGAAGCCTTTTATTTTGCTGTTCATACCTCGATCGGTTGCGGCCATCTGGACTCTCGATCAACCACGCCGGTCAACCCGATCTGATCGGACGTTGGCAGCAAGTGAAAGTGTCGCTTGATATTGCTTTACGCGTATAAATCCACCGTACCGATATCAGTTTATAATTCGACGAGCAGGCAACGCCGATACATGTGTAAATGCACACAGCTATATCATACACTACCTACCAGTGTTTAAAATTTTGCTTAAAGTCGATCAGCCGATCGTGAAATCGGGCACGTATGGCGTGGGTTAACCCGGACAATGACCACGTGCGATATGCGTTGAAGACGCAAAAATTGAAAACATTAAACGCGAAAGAAATATGGGAGCGATATCCCAAGAGCTAAAAATATTTTCGAATTCCTGGACGATCGGTCTCAACAAATTCATTGCTCAAAAAATAAATACGATGCACTTAGTGAACTGGGAATTGATTTTTATGGAATTTCGGACAACTCTTTGTTCAGGAAAACAGTAGCAGTATACATTTGTGAATTTTAAAAATTTCTCAAGGCCTGCGGTAGGGTGCGTCACCCTTTCCTTCCAGGAAACAGTTGTTAACGATTTTACTTACACATCGGTATTAAGGGGGATCTTTAATCCTGGTATTTGTTAACGATGGAATACCAGGGATCTAGCTGCACCTCGCCTTCATTAATCCAAGGATTATAGAGTCAAAGAACGTCCATGGTCATTGGTCGAGCCTTGAGTGATACTAATAAATTATTCTAGTAGTAGCAAGGGGAGATTCATATCTCGAGATTCTTTCATCTAACGATTATCTCAATACCTAGTTAAAGCTATAGAACATATAAAAATCCATTTTAATACAATATTTGGTTCAGTTTTTTAACGGACCTTCGTTCACATTGAGAGCAAAAAATTCTATGACCGTGCCCAAATTTTTGTCCAACGATTTTACAGTGCGAAAAAATCTAGTGGACTCAATTACTGCTGCACAGGCCCGGTCCTAGAAGGACGTATCTCACTAACAAATGGGATCAAGGCCAAGGCTTAGCTCTAGGCTTTGGAACTAGTTAAAAGATCCGAGTTTAGTATAGATATAGTCTAGACGTCATGGAGCTATTAATATGCTATATGTACACCGCGGTAAGAGATTCGCGAACAAAATGCTGCCTGGTAACTCAATCAGTTCCACTTTATAGGCTTCAAAATTGATTAGCATTATTAAAATAAGCGAGTGGGCTTAGTCCATCAAATCTTCGCGAAGCACACGCTCTGCACACACACACACACTATACATATAAATATATGTATATATATATAATCAGGAATAAAATGGCGTCAAACGATCCGTCGCGACGCGTCGGTTCCCGTACATTGGCCATGTGACGTCAGAAGCATCTAACTGTCCACTGTCCATTTTAAGATCCGAGTCCACCGGTCCCTTCTGTTCAATTATACAATTTCACGATCAGTCTATCATTCGATTTATTTAGAGACGCCAACATTTTCGATACTGTCAATATTCTACGATATTGATTAAAATGGTATCAATAATTATTAGAGTTTCGGGGTTCAAATGGTTTCGAGATTAGATTTAGGAAATATTCCTATACATATAAAAGTTTCAAAAATTTGATAAAACATCAACGCAGGATGTGTACCGACGAATGAGGTTTCGTACATGTAAAGTTTAATACTGGGTACCCCTATCGATATATACGAGGTACCGTGAGATACCAATTATCTTAACGAAACAAAATTTATTCAACTTTCACAAAAAGAGAAAGAAATAAAAATATAAAATAAAATAAAATAAAATTCGGACGTCAAATTTTAACAACGTGAAGCACGGTCCATGCGGGTACATGCCGAGTCTCCATCAACCTCGATGAGACACTCGTAAACTTACGCGTACAGGAGTGTGTGATTACTGTAGTCGACGTTCAATGAGCATCCATGGAATGGCGAACAAATTCGCGTTACTTGAGCTAAAAGTGATCGCGCATTTTAAATCGGGGACACCGTTATACCGTATAAGTGTCGCAATGCGATAGGTCTAGGTATTTAATCGGATTTGTCAATGACCGTAGCGAATCGTTGTCCGAAAAACTGTATTTGTGAAAAATCGTTGGAAAAAAACTAATTCAATCCCATTGAGAAAATTGATTAGTCAAAAACTAAAATACGTCCACAGCTGTACAGATATATACCTAAGTAAAAAAAAAAGAAATAGCCGGTATTTGAGACGTAATAAAAATCATCTTGGTACTAATTAATACGATAAAATATACATCAATCATATTTTAATTGGTCAAATAATTTCAACGATATACATATACCTATATATAACCAAGACTGGCCTTCAATTTTTTTCCATTTTATTTCAATCTTTTCTTCTTCCTCCTCACACGATTTTGCTTCGTAGAACGTAACTGTTCTGAGAAATACCCAATCTGGAAATTACCAAGTGTTTTCGATTTTTCATTGAAGTTTTAATTGTTTCAATGATCATTATTGTATTTATTTATTTTGTTTTGAATCGTTTTTTTCGAAGTCTTCTTTCAAGTCTTCTGAGCTATGAGAATTGTATGTTATAGGTATGCACTATAGTATTGCTTTCGCGAACGCTCAGGGCGCAAAAGTCGAACCTGTTCGTTCGAGCAACCCAGTCGAAAGAGAAAAAAGAATGAAGAAAAGATGAGGATGACTTTTATTCGGCGACCTCTTTAAAATGCAGTCAGTAGGTATCGGAGCCGTAGAAACTTAAAGGAAAGCTGAAAGACGAGAAGAGGTAAGCGTGATCTCCCTGTATGGTTGGGGTACTTGAACAGGTATCTTTCGTGTCCGTCATTAAAATATCGCCAATATTAATGTTCAATTGCAATAAAAAACAAAAAAAAAAAAAATTTCTCGCATGCTTCGTTCAAGTTTCGAGTGATTCAAGTGACAGTTGATCAACGTCTCAAATGATTCGTTAATTAGATACATAGAACCCAATCGGATTCCAAAGATGGAGAAATAATTCACTAACTTCGTGGCTGACTCCGACCATTCGAAAAGTTTAAAAAAAGAACCGTCTAATTCGATAATTTAATATAACACAGAGCGATAAGTAGGAGTTCTTTTGCTCTGTACTAATTTGAAAACCACACAAATGATCATATGTTGCAACTTGTGACTGAATACGAGATCTAGTAAAAATTATTTGAACAGCTAACATCGTAGTCTTAAAAAACCATAAGGAACTTAAAAAATTTGTCTGTTCCATAAATACAGTAATAGTAATAAATCTAACAGCTAGCAAGAGCCACAGAGATTTTTCGGTCCATTAAACGCGCAGTCTTTGGGTTAAATAAATCGTCAAATAACTTGCTCAGTTTCAATTATACTTCTGACCACAACATCTTGTTAAAGAGTGTGGCTCTGGCACTCTTCGAAGGTAAAAACAATTTCGAAAACAAAAAGTGGCTTGGCAGAAATACTGGAAGATCATCTTATTCTAGACGTTTCAAGAGTTCTACTCACGTTTTCTTCACGGGATATAATACACGTAATAAAATAAGATACAGCCACCTACGTAGCCATATACGTTTCAAAGGTGGAAATATATTTTTGCAATAATTTCACAAAGACACATACACTCCAGAATTTTACTTACAGTAGAATTTCACGCGTCTAACTACGATGCTTAAGGATCACTGCAATTGCATTTCGTATGTATGTATTTCGTTAACGTTTGCAATTTTAGGCACCAATCGTCATATTGCTGCTTATAATTAGCTAACAACACGTAGCTAAAATTAAGTCTTAAAGACTGGAATGTTACTTGTGTACATACCATATTACCATATTTCCGCCTACCGAATTAGATTAATTACTATTCTTTAAACAAACGAGTTATTTTTCCTCCACTTTCTAACAAGATCAGTATAGGTATAAGTATACAACTTTCTTGAAATAAGTTAACTTTCAATCAGCATAGACAACTGGTCAGAACGTACCTATACTTGAAACAATTTCAAATCAGCAAAAAGTGAATCAGTTTTCAGCGAATAGTGAATTATTTATCGAATAGAAGAAAGTATTATATCTACGCGATTGTAAAACTTAGCGAAATTTATCTCTAAGTGGATTAATGATTCAGTCTAGATCAATTAAATACCCAATTTATGTACATACGTGAATTTACATAGTAGTGATAAATTTTAAGGTAATGTAATTAGGTAGGTAGATATAGGTAGGTACTTCGAAAGGATCGATGATGCGCTTTCGCTGTACAGTCAATAAAAATGAATAGTTGGCTTACTTTCCGCGTTCGGCCTCAAATAAATTCTGAAGAGAAATCAAAGTGAAAAAGTTTGTTTGCTGTACAGGTAAAGTAAAGATGTTCGGTAAATAGGTATATATATGCATATATATAATATGTACATGCATACATACCCTACCTACGTGTAAGTTTGAAAAAAAATAATCTATCGTTTAGCAGCATCTACTCGAGTTTGAGTCTCATGTAAAAACCAAGGCAATGAACTCGACCGCCCCGAGGCGGAAACACGCGTTCTGGCTGCTCCTCATAAATGTAACAACCATACCTCTTACATATTCACAAATTTTCTAGGGTAGATATACAATCTTTCCACGACGAGAAACCAGTAAAAAATTTATTACTATATATCGCAAGTAGATCGCGGTACTGATAAATCAATATTTACGTTTCACACATACTTTTCATCATTTGATTACCACTAATCGTAAGTGATAGATAATTTTCTTCGATACCAGACAAAACACGCAAAACGTTAACCAAAATTTTGGGTCATTTGAAAATGTGTGATTAGTAACTTGAAATTTTTGAATTCAAAGAATTAAACAGCCAAGACCGTAAGAAATTAAAACCAAGTCTATTAAGTCCTTTTCTTCATTACAAAAGTTTCGCAGTTTCGCACCTAGTGCATAATATCCAAGTCTTATTGTTCGTCGTTTCATTGTGTAACGGAGTTGAGGATTGCCTTGAAGGTTTCAGTTCTACTCAGTCTCTGCAAACGGACGCCGACCCGTAGAACCTACCTATCGTCTAGGACTCTATGTGGTACTATACTATAATAGCATAGTTAAGGGTATATGTATATGCAATATATGTATACCTACACAAAACGCACGTACATACGTTATGCATTTTTATACACTGCAGTATGCGACATGCATGTACCTATAGGTGCAACGTTTTCAATTTTAATTTTAATTTAGTTTCTTACACCGTATATACGTGCGTTATATACAGGTGGTGAAGCTTATTACGATGACGTCACTCGCCATTGTTCATTCACGGAGTTTGGTAAGTTTGACGATCTTTTTCACGGTCACAGTTTGTTCTATGGACCAAAAAATATTCAAGATATACGATCAGGATTTTAGAATTCTGAAAATATCATTCACCTTTATTTACCTAACAGGGTGACGCTGTAGCTAGGCCCTGTGCAAAAGAGGCGCCAAAAAGTTGAGAAAGGAGGCCCAAGCTCGCAACAGTCTAGACATTCTATAGTCTACCCACTAAGTTCCGGCCCCGGCGTGGGCTGGGCCCGGGCTCAGAGCTCTCCCTGTAGCCGGTCAGACTGCATTTCACGTATATGTGTACATACATATCTATACGTTGTTATATACGTATCCACGGTATGTATGTACACATGGATTTTTTTATTTATGTGTGCGTTCGTGTTAGCGTCTGTGCACACGTGTAACGCGGGACTTGCAAACACATGTCTTTTGATCCTCGCTCAAGGAAAGTAGGTACACATGCAAAACACATGGAGAAGATTGGGTTCCTCGAGCGTGCTGGGCTCAGTTTGCACATATAACAAGACCTGGACCGGAATATATATATTCATGTATGAATGGCGATCCGAGGATCGGTTTCAAGATCGGTTTTCGATCGATTTCAGAGCGTAACGTGTCGCCAATGAGTTTTTCTATTTCATCATTATACCGCTATATCGATGATTTCTAATGAAACTCATCTACCAAATAATTTTTACTCATTTGTTTTTTTCCTCCAGTTTTTGTAATTGATATGATTCGTTACTCGATTCATTATTTTCTATTCATTGTATGAGAACCTATATAATACTTATACGGAAATTTTAGCGCAGACTATCTGCAGTACGACTATAATAACATACTGGAAATATAAGTTTCTGGTATCCCTTAGAATGGCGTGAGAACTCTCGAATCCTGTTCCTGAATTTCTGTTATGGTAAGGACTTGAAACACTCGAGGATACTTGAGATTCCACGAAGGATACACCCACGTAAATATACATTCACAGGGTCCGGGGGATCAGTTGCGAGTGGCTTGGTCTATACCAGTCGTTACGCTTCGCTGGACGATTTTGAAATTTTTTTTATTTCAACCGAAACAAAGAATCATTTTTTTCGTTTAGCTATAACTACAGGAGTAGTTCATACTTTAGATATTTACAATTTGCCTCATATCTATAAAACCTCTTTCTCGGTTTCCGGTAGAAAAAAATACGTTAAAACGAAGCTTCGAAGACGTACGCCTCTAGACTTGGCATAAAATTCAACTGACATTTTTTTCGAGAATGTGAATGAAAATAGACGATGATTCTTAGGAGATAATTTTTCGATTATTTTAATAGGTATTCGATTTTTGACTCACCTTAAAATTCCTAGATCCCCATGACACTGTGTACACTGTCACAAAATTAAACCTTTGTTCTTGTTCGTTTGTTAGTTTATGAATAAAATAGTGATTCGTCAAACGATTCACAACTCGTTATCGATATCCTGTACGATAATTTCCTTGTTTGAGATGAAGAACATCAATGAAAAAAAAAAAAACTAAAAAAAAAAAAAAAAAATTCGGCTTTACACAGCACCGTGAACGAGGCTCGTACAAGCGTCGAGCAGCCTTCCGATGGAAAGCAGACTTTGGGACTTTGTGCTTTGGGCCTTACGACCGGACCGTTTCAGCCGCAAAAGATTCGATGATGGTATACGCGCCTGCGCACAACACAAGGGAATTGCCTGACTTGCCTGAGTTGCGGTGGGAGTTTCCTCTGCCAACCCCCGTCAGGTTCTCCGACCTGTACCGTTCACCTGTGGTTCTCAGGTGCAGGCAGCGCCTCGCCCGAAATAATTTCATATTCTACCTTCACGATGACACGAACCCCTTCGTCGTTACAGGTGTCCCCATATACAGCCGTATCGTTATACCCTTATATACCTGAAGATGAATATATTTCATTCGTTGTTAATCGTATTGAAGTTGTTAAATACATCAATATATGTCAATTTTGTTTAAAAATTTATTCTTCATTTATTCGCAAGAGTTTGAAATTCATTTATATTCTCATGTGGCAATTTGCGCAAGTTTATCTTAGCCTCAGCAACAGCCGGTGAATTTTTGAAAGGACGTGACCCATAAAACCTGTCACACTTTGGAGGCGGCTAAACGCGGTCAAATATTTATCCATTGACCGTTGATTCGGATCTGCCCAAAGGATTATATTCGATACTCGTATATATATATTGCTTGGCAAATGTTCCTCGCGTTAAAACTTGAAGATTCTGAAACTGGGTACCGTTCAACGGAATATAAGCGTGTCGATGAACTGTTGTTAAAGTTTTGTGAACCGATATGTAGATACTCGGAAATTGACATCATCGATTATAATAATAATATAGGATAACGATGAAAATATCTAGAGAAATGAATTACACTCAGTCAAATAAAGAAGGTAGAAAAATATGTCTATTAACGTTCCGTGAACTAAGCTAGGTTAAAGCAAATTATACATATGTATGAGGTAGGGGATACAATATAATGTCTATTCTCTTTTAAACAGTAGGTAACAAGCCAATGTATCAAGCTAATCGAAAATTAAACCTTAAAAAAACGAATTCAAGCATTAAGATGAACAGAAAAAGCAACAATGCTTAAGAACATGTATTAAAATATTAAATATATACATCAATCAGTAAAAGCAAATTAAGTAATTTATTCCTTTGTAGATCATGATTGAGTAATGATAGCCTTCACATTATTTAGTTTTATTGTACATAGATTAAATTATCTGCAACGTACGTACACACATATATGAACTGAGCTATTCATCCCAGATATAATGCATTTACAGAAATACCAGACAAGAAAAATGAATCTGTAAATATAGAAACATACCAACAATATTTCCTGAAACGTTAAAAAGTTTGCGGTGAAAAATATCTCACTACTACGCAATACCATAGATATATGTACAATTACGTATGCTACTCGAGGTAATTCTCCATAGATATAATACATACCTATGTACTTGCTGGTAGACGGTATCTACTTATATACATAGTGTGTACAGGTGAATGGATGAACTTCCGGATGTGCGGACGCACATCAGTGATCACACAACGCGTGTAAAAGAATAGCCAACAAAACACACCTCTTCATGGTATACGATGTATGTTACATACGTGCATACCTATGACGCTTCGTCCTCGAATTGGCATCATAAGGGCTCGAGTATGCACGATTTTAGTATGAAATTTTACCTTTGGTATATCGCCGAAGAAGATCTCCTAAGTAAATATATACTCCATACGTTAAGGTACCTATACGTGCTGGCCATTGACTAGTCGTCAGTAAAAATTCTTTTAGCAAGTCTGGTCACGGCGGGTTGCAGCCAGACAATAAATTTGTAGAAACGGATATGTTATGCGATTTTTTTACCTGGCATTAAAAATAGTTTTTTAAAGTGGTTTCCGGGATTATACATACCTAAATTTTAAGGTTTTCTTAATTACTATTTACGGCACCATTTAGTTGCACGATAACTATCGGATATATGTATAAATTATCTATAAGTAACAGCGATGCTATCAATGACGTAAGCCAGTGATGGAGGAAACGCAATAGGAACGCTTTCAATCGAAAGTGAAAATCGGTTTTAGACCAGTTTGTGTTCGAAAGTAAATTTCCTGAATTCCAAGAACATATACCTAGACTGCATTTCCTATACGTGTTAGAGACTAGCGTTTTCTTAGCTGCGTGACGGAGCTCGATTTCGATTAACCGCAGGATATGTTTTCTTCATTTTTCATATCGTTATGAAAGAAACGATCAAGGACATTCTCTCTTACCCCAGAACACCCGTATTAACCAGATAACATTTAATTTCAATTGGTGATCTGGGAGGTTTAATTCTGTAAAGTAAATCGCAATGAATCTTTCATTACATATATAATACATATATGGAATGGTCAATTAGTCGTTATAAGAACTCCTGATTGCGTTTTAATTAACATTCTTTCTAGTTACATTTTCTGTATCTTCGATATTCGAGGCTCTTGGCTACGAATGGAAAATTATAAATATGTATGCAGCAGCACGTGTTAGCAATGGAAAAATCGGTAGAATACCATCGATATTGTGTGTATATACGTGCTCAAATATTTACAGTTCATCACTATAGCCATAAAGGGACAAACACAACACCAGTAGTTGGGAAATACCGGGAAGCGAGAGAAATTTACAGAAAATTGAACGACCAGTTTATGGCTGTTCATGAATACGAGTAAATATTTATATTCGAGAATAATGAGTCTTAAGGCAATCGCCCACGAAAGATATAAAAATATTATTGTTACTCGGAATGATCAAGTTTAGTTGAGATCGAATCAGTAAAAAGTATTTTGGTTCGGTAAATAATTCCCGGCTTTAGCCAACCTCGAATTACAGATTAAGAGTTTTCAAAAAAGAATCCACTAATTTGGTCTTATTACAAGAGATGACATCGTATGAACTTTGAATCCGACTGAATTTACTATACGAAGCGATGAAGTACAAGAGATTTTGAAAACTATTTTATTCGAATAACAACAACAACGACTTTTTCAAGGCAGATAATTAACTGGTTTTCAAAGAAGATCAATTTATTTGTATGAAATTGAATTTTAAATACATATATGTGTATATATATATATATACATTCAAAAATTTTCGTTTAAAAATATAATTTCTTCAAAATAGTAGACACGAACGATCCATTAAAGCGACATAGGTACATAAAAGTTTAGCGCAGCACTAATCATGCTATAGAATTTTATCAGAAACGTAATGGTAATGAATTGTGCAATGAAATGTAAAAATG
This sequence comes from Macrophya annulata, assembly GCA_963924015.1. NCBI lineage: Eukaryota > Metazoa > Arthropoda > Insecta > Hymenoptera > Tenthredinidae > Macrophya > Macrophya annulata. The sequence goes on along the minus strand of OZ001258.1, from coordinate 27,943,640 downwards.
AATTCAAATTATCGGTAAGCTGATATTGAATCTGGTTATAACATTTATACATATACATATATATACCTATATATTATATACAATTCCAGGATCCTGCGAACTGGTTAAAAGTTCGTCTTATATTTAACCGTTTATAAGATATCGTTGGTCACCGCAATTCCGCATTTTGCTATTAGTTTTCATTTCTACCTTTGTTTTTTTTTATATTAAATTTTTTTTTTTTTTTTTTTCATTTTTTGTTGTCTGCGGTTGGCTTGTAAGATGACCAAGGACATTGTCGAGAACCATAGGAACGCTTCGTCCGTGCAGGTTTAGTCAGATTATGCATTCCTTGCGGCGATTGTAGATCACGTGGTACTTTCCAGATATCGTTTTGGTTCAACTGAACCGTAACTGTACGAATACCTTCCGCTGTAAGAAGCTCGAGACCAGGCGCCAGCCCTGTTTGAATAACTATTGCAGGCTATCAGAGAGTTCATACCGCTTGGTCTGTCTATTGGAACGCCTTGAGCCCGACCACCAACTGCTGTTAAACTTGAGCTATGATGCCTTCCACTTGTCGTAAGAGAAGCCCTTAGATCATGGATGGATTCAATTTGCGTGTAGGGTTTAGGACCACCCGAACAACAACTGAGGAAAAAGCTCGCGACTATCGCCTGGAATAAAGATAAAATTAATATGGTCACAAACGCTTGAGATTTTGAAAATTTTTAGTTACTCTCTTTTCACTTTATCGCTCCAACTCACCACAACGAGATGAAGTATCACTATGAACATTGATGCATTCCGGAAACCGATAGTGTCTAAGAGAATGCCGGCTACACTAGGACCGATAAAAGCTCCTAGAGCGAAAGTGCTGGTCCACAATCCACTTATTAAACCATAAGTCTCGAGGTTGTTTGCAAAGCCGTGTTCTCTGTGATAACAATTATAATTAATAGAGAATGTAGGTAAGAGATTAGATCGTAACAGATCTGATTAGATGTATTATACGGGTGTTTATTCCCATTGTTGGAATATTTTGTATAATAGCCGAGAGATGTTCTTTAGTCATTACACTTCCGGTTAGTTGAAAGTTCTCGTATTAGATGATGTCTGGTTTGCTTTATAGTTTAAGAGTTTAGACTTTAGAACGTCCCGGTGGATCGTATTACTATTGCGATTCTTGCGCAAGCAAACCGCAGATCCATTTGCACTTTGGTATCAACTTACATCGATGTCCTCAGAGCTAGGGTGAAGCTGGCAACCAGCTGTGCCGCCATTCCGAAGCCATGAATGACAAGACCCAAAACCGTTACCCAAATGAGCGTTGGACAGGGTATGAATGGGGCTGGACCAACCAGCCCAAATCCCACCATGACCAGAATACAGCCGATAATTGTTGTTACCTTAAAACAAAAAAAAGTGATCGGTTAGTCGAACGAGGCCTGGGTTATCAGGTTTTTTCATTATTCTTTTTTTGGGATGAAATTTAGAAACCTGTGGCTTTGATTGCTTGTCGCAAATCCATCCCCAGACCGGAGCTGTCAAAGCGTAGGTTCCTCCATTGATTACGAACATCAGACCAAGGACCACGTAGCTTAGATTGAACTGACGCAAATGGGGCTCCAAGGTTGCCTGAAGAAATCCGATGCTCATGCTGGTAGCGATTATCGAAGCTGCTGCTATCATAACTCCCGGAATTCTTAAGACTCTCATGAAACCTGCATCATGAGGATTTAATTTAATCTCATTTTTCATCGATCCGATAAAGAAAGGTTTGATTTTGTTAAACGATATGGATAAATTTCATAAAATTACGTAATAAGTTGAGTGTTTTTACGTCAAAAATATACAAACCACTACCGCACACTGCTGTAAATTTTTTCTGTCTACAAAATTTTATGGAATAAAATATTTAATTAAAAAAAAAAAATAAAAATAAACTCGTTAAGATTTATCGTCACTAAGATCATCCAGAATAACACTTGAGTTGACTCCTCTTCGTTATAATAATTCTAGACGACAAATTATAGTTATATGAACCAAAAACTGTTACGTAGAATACTGGAACCAGTTCTTTTTTTTTTCTTCTTCTTCTTCTTTTTATCTTTTTACGATCGTTTCGTATATAAAACCGGTATCAAAAATTTATCTGTGATCATTAAAACGATGGTAGAGTTTATAGTAAATATTTTCAAAACAGTTTATCCAACAATTAATCATTAATTGATCGTTACCAGTTCTAGACTTTAACGGAATTCTTCAATGATCATAATCCGATTCGTCTAACTATAGTATCTTTCCTTTAATGTGCAGTGGTTAGGTATTTTGTATCCATTCATGTATGTACACGTCGAGATTGCCAATTAAACTAAAATTTTTTTCTTCCATGATTTAGCGCCGGTCATAATAATTATATACTTTATACCATCTGACGCGATTAGGATGGTAATGTGCCATTGACTGTTTAAAAATAAAAAAAGAAATAGAAAAAGCAAAAAAAAAAAGAAGAAAAAAAGTCGCCAGGTCAGGGCATAACACAGCGATACTTCAAGGTAATGTATTTCCGGTAAACACGTGACCTTTTCTAACACAAGGTCATAGTAATTACTTATTGTTTCGGCTCAGCCGGGCGAAGAGACAGAGTTTAATGACATCTACGCGGATGACTGTCTTTACCATTGTTTCTGAGCACGACTTACACTTTCAATCCGAATCATTAAATTTTTGTATAGAAAAATAAGCGTAGACTATTAGATCTTTGTACATGTATAAGTACGTCTGAGAAATAACGATTTGTCAACTAATCCTGCCTCGATTCTCGAATAATGAAAATACCGGATGACAATGATATTGCGATAATTTTAAATAATTGTCTACCTCCAGCCAGCTGGGTATCTTCTGAATTCTGACTGTGAGTTGGAAGTACGAAGGATGTCATAACTGCAGCCAGGAAAAGCGCTGAACCCAAAATGGCAAACGGTGTTGTGTAACCTCCGATCTGTAAAGTTACATTTCCTTTTATGTCAAATCGATCATGCAACATATCTTCCAATAATTTAATCAAAAGGCTGGCTTATTATCGAACTTACTAAAACCATTTCTTACTGTAAAGATAGCTGGCAATACCTATCTCGCACGTATGTCATATCTTGCATAGTATTTTAAGAAAATTCTTCATCGTTACAGAAAATGCGCTGAAAGTGTATCTATACGATAGTGAAGAAGATAGTAGTGGAAATTTTTAAACACAATTGAGGCTAAAGTAGACAAAAAAATGTGACAGAAGAAAAAGAATGACAATCCAAAGGTGGAGCGTGAATAAGTCACTTTCATTGTCACAATTGCTTTTTAACGTTTTTGAGACTCGTTCGATTATTGTACAAAGACTATAGTTAAACTTTCAACGATCTTTTAAACTCTAACAGAAATATTAAATGCCGGAAGTATAATACAACCGCGATGTTGTTATACTTTCTATGAAATTTCAGATATAGTCTTTCGATTGATAGATAACAAAAGATCTTGCAGATATATATTTTTTAGCACTAAATTATACTAGAAAGCGTTTTCGCTAATCTCAATAGCATTATGCACAAACTATGTATTACAGTCTCATAATCCGGTACTGGACAAAATAAATCTAAATATCATTCATTTTACAATTCAAGAGGAAATCTCTTCGAATTTTTATATTTAATAAGTCCTTGCGTTTGAAAATTAAATTTTTTGTAACCTAAAATCGATGATGTACTATTCACATAGAAGAACAATTATTTTCACTTAATTCTTGTGAATGTGTATAGCCCTCGGGAATATAATTCGAAAGATGTAAAGATTGTGCCATTTTAATCACAATTGTCATGTATATATATTGTGTATCAGATTTAAAATATAACATTAATTACAGACATACTTTTACCTCTTCGTCTTTAACGTTGTATTATTATAGCAATTATGAGATCTTTAATAAACTTAATTTAAACATTTTATATACAAATACAAGTATAATATACTAAAAAAATAAAATTATATATAGTTATATGATTGAACTGGTTTTTTCTTTAGATAATAAAGCTTGTTACCGCATAATTGTCAGTGTGGTTATTATTGACCATTGCTTGTCTTGAAGTCAATTACAACCGATCAACTTCTCGACAATAGCATGCAATAACAGAAATTGATCATTGAACAGGCAATTTAACCATCTAATTGTAAAACGTTTATCTAATCATAATTCTTCTCAGACGTTTAAATTGCGACACTGTCTGAGCTGGTTTGAGTTACGCATTACCTTAGAGTGATTTAAGTTGCCTATACTTACGGGGCTCACGGTTTCCATATATTTTTAAAAACGATAATAATTAATGTTAATTTTATTTAAAACATCAATAAAAAAATCAGCAAAAGATCAACACCTTCAACTATGTTAATCAGTTTTAGTGATGATATAATCAGTCGATAGTCATTCGACTTACCTGATACAAGGCTCCACCTACGGTAGGTCCCACAATAAGTCCCAGGCCAAAAAATGTCTCTAAACTGGCAAACGTTGTGGCGACATTGTCAGGAAATTCCTTGGCAATTATTGCGAAGCTTGCTGTCAAGAATGCGGCATTACCCATAGCTTCTACTATTCGAATTACAAAGGAAAGAATTATGAAAGGATAGTGACCTTCGACCCTGTCCAATAGACCGAAGAATATAGCACAGGTTCCAGTGGTCAATATGCCTCCATTGAAAAGCAGTTTTGGACCTATTCGATTCAGCTGTAAAAATAAATTAAAAAAAGTTATTCATTTTCTTTGTAAAATTTTTTAAATAAATATCGGAGAAGAAATTTTATACAGTGAGAACGTGACGATGTATAATACTAATAACATGTTGAATAGATTTCTCCGAGAATCACTTGAGGGCCGGCAATTGTAACGATTATTGCACTTTGATCCGGCGAGTGCAAAATCATAAATAAAAAGAAGAAGGGGGTTGTGGATATAAAATTTAAAACAATATATGAGCGTTATATTTTATTTATTGATCAGAGACTCGTGACCTATCGCATAAAACTAACCGATTTCAAGCGGAAGTCGAGATCAACTGTCAAAGGTTAATTTACAAATGACAATTTATTGTGTTTCCAATGGTCATCGTACTCGATGTCAATTTTATTTCTATTCAATAATCATAAATAGGTTATTAAAGTAAATTACGAGAATATAATTAGTTGATATATATATATGCATGAATTCTTCCGTCATTGAAGATAAACAAAATGACAAATTTACATTTTTCAACAACTGTAAATATCACTACAATTATTTACATATTCAATCATTTACTCAAGAAATATTCGGAGCCCTGTAGTGGACAAATAGATATCGGACGAGAGTAATGGAAATTTTCTAAATTAACTGACAAGACAATTCTGTCATATCAACTATTCGAAATTCGAAACATTTGAATGTCAAAAATTCAAAATTATTATTTTTGAAAATTAGATACATCGGATTATTACGGAGGGCTTATACGGATTTCTTTTACCATACCGGAAAATAATTTATACTATGGGAAAGCATGAACTGATTTAAAAAAACGCTACGCGAATTTCTTCAAATTGTGTGCGAGAATGAGCTAAGAAAGTTCAAACTAGAGAATTTAAAATTTGCGACGCAAGGAGCTTTTTGGATTCTCAATGTCTAAAATATAATTGAAATGCTTCTGGCTAGATTTATATCATTTCAAGAGATTCGAGTAGCTTTTTTTTCATTCGGAAGCTTTATATCACCCTTGTAAAAATTGTTTTTCAATTTTGGACAAATGATATGTATGGGCCCTCCCCTGAACTGTTCAACTTATAGTTTTACTTGCAATTAAAATGGTCACTGCTTAAATATTCGCTTTGCAATAAGAAAGAACTGATATTGTGAACCTTGCATTATATTGCTATTCGATGCAAGCCTAAATTCATATATGAAATATTTTCAAGTATATAAAATTAGCCGAACAGATGATTTTTTAACCAACAAATATGCTCTGAAATTTGACGAAAACAATGTCGAAAATATTTTACTCACATGTTGACCGTAAACTGGGCTTACTATGAAGACAACCAATTCAAAAATACCAAATACTAGCCCATATTCGGTTGGTGATGCACCTTTTTTCTCTGCCTGAAATAATATAGAATTGAAAACGCGTGTTATAAATATTGTAAAAAACGTGAAAAGTTGCTTATCTTATAACGATTGGACGTAATAAAAAGAAAAGAAAAAAAAAAAAATAAAAAGAAATCGCATGTTTATAAATGAGAGAAATAAACTCTAAGACGCAATTAGTTTCTCATATGTAATCATAAATATGGTAATTAAGCCTTGTGGGATAACACGTGATAAGCCTCGACCGAATAGACCCGTTCAATGAAGAATAATTTTCGTTACAACTTATATCGGATATTTCAGAGTTGATGAGACAAAGAAATGGGTTAAATATTATCGTTAAACGTGATTGATTGGACAAAAAACAGTACTCCTCTCAAGACTCTATAAAACAAATGAAACTTCATATACACGTAAACACGTTTTTTGCTATTGAAATTTTCTGTATTAATATACTCTCGATCTTACTTACAAATTATTCTGTAAATACCATAATTGGAAAAAAAAAATCTATACATGTACGAAAAAAAAAAAAAAAACTATAATAATCAGGTAATTTGCACGTTTTAACTGTCTATATAATAAGAACTCAAAAAGATTATTATTTTATTTACACACATATATTTAAAATATTTGGTCACCTGAATGACATGCGGTAAGTAAACCTCAGCTGACTGTGTACATACACTAATGAAAAGTATTGAATTTGTAAACACATAGATCCTAATGAGAAATATACAGGTGACAAAAAAAAGCGATTCATTGTCACCAAAATTTCGAAAATATGATGTTAAATTGAAAATGAAACAGGTATAGGAAATTGTGACTTACCTCTAGAGGGTAAAACGGTGCTTGTAAAGAAACGCAAATAGCGTTTGCAAAATCTGCTATACTTATGACAATTAAGGTCAACCATTGCCGTCTCGTAAATTGTCCAACCATCGTGATTATAAACGTTTTTGGGTTAAAATCATGAATATTCTGTCAGTTAACGAATACCAATTTCCAAGTAACAATTTGGTATTAATTGAACACGATGTTGATACTCCGCACGTGGCACACTCAGCTCTGCGATCCGACTACCGCGAGAACCGATAGGGGTAGTAAATTCTAGTAAATGCGTACATATATTGACATATCTACGTATACATGTAAACAGTATACTATAATTGTAACGGCCTAGGTCAAAAGTCACAAGATACGTCTCACTGCGACGCTGATTCATTATCACAACATTGCCTTACAATACGCGGTCACTGTGCGCTAATTACCAGAACTAACAATCTACAGACAGTCTTACATATGGATCAGCGTGTTTTCGGAGGCTGATTATAATCGGATGATCATCTCTTTGAAACGATATTATTATATGAAAGGATGTGACATAAAACTTGAGCTAAAATATGCATTTAACTGCATGTAGAAGGATATACGTAAAAAAAAAAAAAACTGATTCTCTCGTAACGTACATTTCGCTGATATGTATTTTTTTTTTATTTTTTTCGATCCTCTGCATTTGTAACTTTACTTTGATTAAGTTGTAGCTAAAAATTTTATCGACTGATAAATATTATTAAAAAATTTCGAACTAATAATCAAATTATAGGCCCACTCTACACTCGAGAGAGTAAGTGAGAGGAAAATAGCTTGCCAAATCATTACTGAGTATAAGTGTATGTGGATTAGTTGATGTCGTGTAGTATGGTGGGAGACAAGAACTTTTCGTAGATAATACAATCTGTAGCTTCGTTAAATATACATTTTGTGTACTACATACATATACGGGTATACCACGGGAAAACATTATATTATTCACATATCTAATTATGTAAATGTGACAATTGTGATGACCGTTTATTAATAATAAGTAATTAATTTAGCTTTTAGAAAGAGATATTGTATATAGACGTATATAAATTGTTACATAGATAAATAAATCGTATTTCATTTTATTAGATGTAAAATTTGTCAAAAAAAAAAAGTATATATAAGTACTTAATTCTCATGATAGTTATTTGATGAGCATACTATACATCAGATGAATAAATAATCAGAGAATAAGATAAAGAAATTCATTTATTTCCAAAAATGATAAAAGAACAAAATAAGGATTTGGGTTAGGCAGAGCGTTGTGTATTAGAAATTAATTTATCGAAAATTTTCGTTTATTAATATCTCTATAATTCTAATGTGTATATATGTCATAGATTTATCTACACATGCTTGATTCTAATGCTAATGTAAACGAAAGATTACTATCTTGAGTGAAAATATTTATTTTGAGTTCACTACAGTAAATATACCTGAAGAAATATAAAAAAACAAAATCTATTAGTTGATTGATTGGCAAAAATTTAATGCAGATTTTATATAATATAATCTATAATCTAACTAATCGTAAGGCAATGTTATACTTGAATGATGAATAAAATGTGATCGTGTTATAATTAATTTTTATAAACAACTAAAATACTGGATGTATATATATATACAGGGTGTTTATTTTAATAGTTTCTACCTTAATATCTCGACAATCAGAGAAGATTATCGAACGTGGTTTGCGGGATGTTAAAGGGTATCGAGAGGGAAAGAATATGGTGAAGGATCATTTTCAGTGATAGAGACGTCAAGGCCGGGGGAAGGTCAACTTTGATTTTTTAAACGGAAGCCTATATTTTTTATTATATAATTTTTTTTCTACCTCAAAAATGAAACGACTTTTGTATAAAACAATTTTTTGTGAGATATCAATTTTTTATAAAAATGATGCTGCACCACGTTCTTTCTCCCGCGATAATCTTTCACCTCCCACAAGCCATGTTCGGAAATCTTTTCTGGTTCTCGAGATATTAAAGTGGAAACTTTTCAAATGAACATCCTGTATAACAGATGATCACAATTTGTCACGGCACTTTATACATTTTCGACGAATTATATATTTATTTTCTTTGTTTTTCAAGATTTTTCGAGAAATACCGTATGCTCCATTCTATGTACCTCAAAACTTTGGAAAAGTGTTAAAAATAGTCAAATTTTCATAACTGCAGACAAGCTAACGATAAGCAAGTCTACAATGTGCTTTTCGTAAACCTTGTGATCCGCACTAATCTACGTGTCATGAAGCCAGACTTTCATTGGAACTTTGGTAAAGGCTTTATTCAAAAAGCCTTTGAAGTGATTAGCGATACTTATACTAGCTGCAGGTCTCATCTCCTCGATGATCTCTTTTGCGTTTTGATTTAGGAACTGATTCATCGCTTGACCGATAACGTTATTTCCATTTAATTCATCTGCCACACGGAATCGCGCTCTTCCAAGACTGAAGTCCACAACTAAACGAGATATCCTCATGTATCGAACTCCTTCACGAATCTCCTCCACACCCTGAACACGGGCGATGGCAGCCACTTCACCTAGAATAACGGAATTCAAATTTACAATTTTATCATTATTTGATCATATTATGAGAATAAACCAAAAATTGTACACGAAAATTCTGTGATTGATCTTTGAATTTAAATTTCGCAAAACCCACACAGGTTTGAGAAAAAAATTCGGTGATAATGAGGTCCAAATCTGTAATAGTTTTTTAAACGAAAGTCCTATAAATATAGTTCGCACTTTGATACCAATTCATTGTATAAATTTCACAATTATTGTTTCATTTATACAGAAGCAGTGTTCAATGGCATTGAACAACTATTATAATTATTTTAGTTACGTACGAAGAGTGTGAATCTTGTTTTGAAAGCAAAATATGGATAGTATATTCGGATGATGAAAGTCATTGAAAATATGGCATCATTCACAACTTTGATAGGAGTGAAAAGTAAGAGTGAACCGTAATTTTACAAATTGATATAAAATTCAATTATTTGATAACCAATGACCTGCACGGTTTATATTAGGAGTGAGTGAGTATCGTATATGAGAAAAAAATTTTAAGTAAATTTAGGAAAAAAAGCTCTACATCTGTAGGAAGTAAAACACGATTAATGTTCAACATCGTATTAGTAATAGAAGTCCGTGTGTAAATGGTAATCATTTTATCCGCTGCATGGTTATCAATATTTGTATTTTCTGTACTGTGTAAAAATGAATAAAATACTATGTTACACCAGTCTCCCAAGATAGCATAAATGGCATAATCATATGCAAACAAATTCTTTTTAACCTCAGACCAGAATAAAAAATTGAAAATATGTGAATATATGTTATAGACGTAAAGGAGTATCATTTCGCGATTTCAAGATCTATAAATATCTTGTTATTTCGCAATCAACTATTCTGACGTAACTTACTAAATACCGCCCAGAAATCGCCTTGACTTTGAATCGGGAACAGCAGAACATTTCCGGCAACTTCGTATCGTCCCTGAAGTTCAATCTTCGGTATGGTAATGTGAAGATCAATTCTTAGGCTCGATAGATCAACGCGTACCTTGCTGACCGAAAAATTTCCTGGACCAACAGCAGTTATGTTTGTGAACAAGGCGCTTACTCTTACGGCACCTTGACCATTCTGCATTCCCAATTTCGGAATTGTCAGGGGTTCGATAGGCGGAAGTTCCAGCTCAGGAATTCCTGCAAAAAAATTATTCAACAAATTTAGATCTAACAATTTAAGTTCAGTAAAGTTTAGCAGCTTTTGATAGTTTCGTTTAAAATTTCTTGCCATTTCTATAATTGCAAATTTTATTCGTGGATTTTGATTGATCCACGTTGCTCGGGCTGCGTGAGGCAAGGCGCGGGTCTGTTCGCAGTTCAGAATTCGTAACGGTTTTACTTAATTATATCAGCAAACCGGAATAATAAAAAAAAAAAAAAAAAGTTGCACAATTGCATGTGCATGTGGTTAATGATGTTCCGCGGAAAATTTAACGGTGTATTATGTACATACGTGCATACATGTAATTTGACTAATCGTGTAAATTGTGGAAAGTTTCATTGTCTAGTCATCGTTAGACGTAACTTCCTACTTGAATTATTACTTTCCGGTAGTTTTTATACATATACGAGAGTAACTGGAACACGTCACTATAAGAGAAGGTTGCAGTGATCGCGGAAGAATTGCATTTCATGGAAAACGAGAAAACTTACGCAAACTATTCTGCAGACACGTGGAAAAGTTTCACACGAAAAATAACTGTTCTTAGAAATATATATATGATATTATACGTATACCGTGAGGTTATGAGGAAAGGAAACACAGGATGCAGGCAACCCAATAGTCAAATTCCCGAAGATTTCCGAAGACATTGTATTTGTCATTTCAACCACATGGTGGGGATTTTCGTCGCATGTTATTATTTGCGAATACAATGACTTCGGAAATCTTCGGGACTTTGACTATTGGGTTGCCTGCATCCTGTGTTTCCTTTCCTCATAACCTCACGGTATATCTTATGCATCACTTTCGAGTAAAAATCATTTGTAAAAAAAATTTTATCGGCGAAACTGCATATGTAATATTAACTTAAGTTATATTTCTTCAAAATAATATGCGCTCATACTCGCTTACGTGATCTGACATTTGAATTCGGATTTAAAATTTATAAATCACTTCTAACATTAAGTTCCGTGTAAACTTACCTCGCACCAAATATGGCCTCAAGTGATTGAAAGCCTTTTGAATACACAGATCTATCGCAGGATCCCCTCTTGTACATGGCAGGATATATTCAGCTGAAAAAAAGAGAACTCAGTTAAATACTTAACTATTCTTATATCCTGAACGTGTTATACTTTTATTGCGACGGTCTAATTGGAATCAAAATCGCAAATGTTATATAACGCATTCGCGGTCGTTGGCTAGACGCGTTACTCAAACACGAATACTGATTATTTTCTACCCAGACTAATAAGAAAAAAAAAAAAAAAAACACATCAAATGCCAAACTAATGAAATTATAATACCCAACGTTTACGGACGGTATTTGTTCCTCAATCGCGCAGCCTCGCTTTCCTGCTTCTCATGTTCTTACACAACGACTCTCACTCTCGAAGTATAACTACTATAAACTCGTGAATTCTTTGATAAAAGAAAAAAAGAAAACAAAAAAACAATTTTTGCCAAAATGGAATTTATCCGATATGGTTATACAGGTTGACCTAATTATTCACCTGTAGTAAGTCGGCGATGTTATTTGGACCAAGCGCGGACTTCATGTCGGTCGCAATAACGCGGTCAATCTCGCTTTCACTTGCGGATCATAGACTCGCTCTTTCAGAAAACTCTTGTGTCTCGTTACGAGAATCACTGTAGTCGTATATACCAGTACGTAACTTTCTCCCGAACTACCTTCGCGTTGTGTAATCGCTGATATAACCTTCGCCATACCGCATAGCAAGTTGCGCCATATTTATCATTATAAATCCCGGCACAATACATTCATGGATCTAGTATGTAGATACATCAGGATCACAAACTTAATGATATACATAGTTATATTCGTTGTGCATTCAGTGTAAAAAAATTGGCATTCAAAATACCGTCATAATTAACGCAGAAGATTGATTTCAGAGTTAAGACCCGTAAAGTATTTAACTTTTTTTTTTTTTCGTTTTTAACTTCTTCTTTTATTTTTTCTAGTATGAGTAATTCGTATCTACTATATAATATGATTAAATAATTATATCTTACGGGTGAAGAATTCTGGTTCACTTAATACCGGAAGTTCCGATGTCGTGGTTGATGACTCTTGGGCAGAAACTGCAGCCAGATATCCAGCGATAAAAATCAGTAATTTAAATACCATTTTTTTTCTCGTTGAAACCATTGTTTAAATATCACAAAATAAATAAACAAAAGAGTTGTTCTGTATCGTCGTTAGAAACAAAAAATTGTTATAAGTATTATTTAATTTTATCCTTCGAGGAGCCACGACATTTTTAAATTTAACAAATCAACTTCCTTTTGCATATGACACGATTATTAATAACAGTCTGATGTACTTGACCGCGTTAAAATTATGTGTAGATAAAATTTGGTCATTTTATTATACCGTTATTGCAGTTCATTCAGTTAATTTTGTTTTGTTAATAGAGAATCAATTATTGCAATTTTTTTTTTTTTTTTCTTTTATTCTGGTTGTTATTATTGTTCGTGGTTTAATTAACGTTCTATTACTTTATGTTACACAAAATCTATGCCGCTGTATCGTAGTACTAAAGTCGGGATCGGTTCAAAGTCTGTCTTATATGGGATCACCCCTACTCTGACTTCGCGTGGCGTCAAAGACTCCAACTGTCTCTTTCTTCTCGACCCTACATTTCCGATGGTAGCAGCAGAGGTTTCAGGACATATTTTGCAATTTAACACTCCCAAATGAAATTTCCTATTCTGTTGACGTCATTCTTGCTAATTCAACTTCTCCGTCAAGTTATAATACGTATGTGCATATAAACACATACGTAAATATATATATCTATGTATGTAACATACATACTCGTACGTGAATGTTATACCTAGGTATATATATATATATATATATCTCGAATTTTGTTACCTACTGGTATATACATTTCGAAACAGTATATGCCAATCTTTCAATTTCTTAAAGCACGTTTTGGTTAATGTAAACGGCACTGACCCACCGCCCCCAGCTCATTAGATCAAAAACTATTCACGATATGATGCTTTGGGACAGAACATGTTACCTCTAACATATTTCATGATTAACAGCAGCAGCAGGATTACATAATTATTCCGAATGTCAAATTTCACACTCATATTGTTGCACATGTCTGTCTAAGCTTCCAATAAGGACCAATTATCTAACAGTTAATGCATCCTCGAAGATAACAATTTTTTATTTTTTTTTTTGAAAGTTACAATATAACTGCAGTTTAATTGTCAACATCCGACTAAGTACTTGCGATTACAATAATTGCATCTTTATTTCAAAAGCGGATGGCACTGATATGATATGATACTAATTAATTATACGCGACCTTATTTCGTTGTGCGATTTTCATTTATTCTTTTTTTTTCACAACGTTGAACGATTTCAACGCCTTGTAATACACGAAAAAAACTTCTTTTTTTTTTCCTGTCTTCTGATAGATTTTTTGATGACAGAATTAATTAGCTGTGGTATATATTTGACGTAGTTGTTGAAGTGTTGATGATATTCTTCGAACTTCCTTTACGGATAAAACAATAATTTTAATTACAACTATTATAACCATATTATTTCGCTACATTACTTCCTGCAGGCTATATGTATAACAACTTATATGAATCTCTAATGTTTCATTGTTATCCCTAATCGGGATTGTAATGCAATGAGTTTATTTTTAGCACCTATTACCTATTTTATGTTATGTATAAAAATATCCAGCATTACCATTTGATGATACAACACCTCAAGCTTGATGTATTTAGCTAGTTAAAGTATATCTTGAAACGTCAATTAAATAAAATAATTTTGCAAACTAATTGTGGTTTCGTTGATTCGTGCCCTACATTGCGCTTGTGATATACCGCAATCAAGTTTAAAGGCTGCAATGAAACATCCGAATAATTATGTAAGACAATATTCGTTTGGAATTGACAATTGAATTTATATAGCTGTAGTGTGATTTCTTTACAGTAATACACGAAGCTGGATTCATCTAATTCTGAACGTAACAATGTTTGGAGAAATCTCTTGTACCTACTCTAATAGCTCTAGCTGTTACTCAACACTCGCACAAGACTCTGCCTAAGCAAAACTTCTATTCTTACGATTACACTGTCAGTTGAGTCATTGCAATGTGTAATGCCTATGCGTCTTTACTTCTTAGTTTCAACAATAATTTTAAGATGTGTTTTTTTCATTTTTTATGTTAAAAACTCCATTTGTAGTCGAAATTGTTTTACTGTTCAACAAATTAAACAAACTTTTGTTGAACATAAGGGATAAATGCACTATGGATAGACTTTGGTATTCATTTCATGTTATGTGAAGAAACTTCTGAAATTTTTTATTCTAAACACAGTCATTACATAGCTGGAATTATTATGTTTTTTTTTTTTTTATAAATCTAATCATGCAACGATAAGTAATGATAATTGCATCCACGATCGCTGTTTTTTTTATTCCTCTTCATCGTTCGTTACATTTGTAGATATCATGGTCCATTAATTCCACGGTCGTATAGCTGACGTTAATTTTTTTTTTTATTTTTTTAATACGAAATCGAAAAAGAGAGACCATGTATATTCGACACGTTTTCTAAACACGAATATTATACTGCATAGTCTATTTACAGCACAAGGCCGTAAAGTGTATGTTTTTTTTTTTTCTTTTTTCTTTTCATATTTACTTATTTTTTGAATTACCAATTAAAATTACTCAATTACGTAACTCCCAATATTTGCTTAAATGCGCAAAGCATGCAAATTTCAAGACCTCTTTGTAAAGCAGACAACCTTTCTTACGTATCAGCAGTCTGTGTTGTATATAAACAGGCGTGCTTATCAGGCAATTCGTTGACGCAATTCGTACATGCATACATACATACAAGGAATCATCCACTTCATACCCAGTCAAAGAATAAAACAAAGCAAATTGTTTTCGAAAGCACATTTAGCCCCACTCTTTCAGGTAATGTTTCACCCATTCTTAGTTCAAGGAACACTTAGTAAGTCGATATCACGTTGACGCAATACTTACTTGTAATCGGTCTGTGGTCACAAAGGAAAAGCAAACTATAAAATAATATACAATTCACAAACGAGACAAAAATTTAATTACTTATTATTATTCAAAGAATTTTCTATCCATTACGAATAGTTTGTAATTAGAGTTCAGAGTCTGATATAATTGATACGGTCTTTTTTAATAATAAGAATAATGATACATACAGCTAAGTACAAAACTCAAATTTAATGACAGATATGGTTACATTTAATTATACCTATACAAATAGCCAAAGTTACTTTGGGAACAGAATATTTTGGGGATACTTTGCGTAAATTTTATTAGCAAAATCCTTGAATAGTTCAGCTACCGAATCTTCTAAGGCTGGTTTAATCTCCGCAGCAACAGTCTTCCAGTTGTCATTAAGGAACAAATTCATTGCATCTGCAAGAGTCTCGTCACCGTTGAATAAATTATCCAATTGAATACTGGCATGACCAACGTTAAAGTCACAGAAAAAGTCCGTAACTCTAAAGTAAGTTTCTTTATCTTTTTCATTCTTGTAATTTTCTCCCTGAGTTGTAACAATGACATTTATATCAGTGTAATTCCCATAAGCTTTCCCTTCCCCGGTTATAGGCAACATCAAAATTTTTCCTTCCATTGTGTAATTCGACGTCATCTCCAGCCTAGGTAAGAACAGCTTTAGTCTTGTACGATCCTTCTCAACGTCGAGCCTGTGGAATAAATTCACCCTTAATTAATTATCTGCATAATCATCAAATAAAAACGGAGAAGCCTAATAGATTTAAAGAAAAACTAGTCGTGCTATATTAACTTACTTGACGCCCTTCAGTATGAAATCCGTAGCACCTCGAACCTCTATGTCGGTGTAGGTAGATCTTATGGAGACTGGTCCAGCGCCTTGCTTAATCTCAACCTGTGGCACATGGAGAGGCTCACAAGGAGGAATATCCAGCAGTGGGATACCATCTCTCAAGTAGGGTCTAAGAGATTCGACACTACCCCGTACGCACTCGTTTAGATTAGGATCACTGCGATGACAGATTTTCAGAAAAGAAGCTGCGGATTTGAAAATTTTTATCACATTATAGTTCGAAAGCAACGAAACATTGGGCTTATTCATACTAAATGTATAAAAGATGATGAATTTATTAGTGAATAATCCAATTTTCAAGTTGGAAAATAGTTGCTTCATTCATCTAACATTTTTGGAGTAGTTGAAGAAAATTTATGATTTAAAATAACTACCATGCACTTTGAATTGAAAAAAAATAAAATAAAATATAAACTTACGTATATCTGTCTTGGATTCGACATTGAGCGAGTGTCCGTAGACGAACAGCGCAATAAAGGGGACCACAGAAGAGAATCGACACGTCATATCGGTGGCGAAGACGTGCATAAAATAAACGGACTAATTAAAACCGAGCCAGAATTATGCTGACCAAAAGGCTATGGTAACTTGATATAATGTGCTGACAATGTACTTTGTCAATTGTCACTTTGCGATTTGTCAATCTTGAAAAGAATTTAACTGAATAATTTAAATCGAAAGTTTTCTAATGTGAAATGCCTTACCTATATAACTCTGCATAAGGTTTTACTCCCTTTTAACAATCAGCTCTTCAGTTTCCAGATTTGTTAAATTAAAAACTTCAGACTTGCATTTTGGTGGCAATTATTCCTGTTAATTAATGCTCGTTACAGCAAAATATGATAGAAAGAAAAATAAAAAAATGATACATCGACGTCAAGGATTAGTTAAACGTATGAATAACCATAACAGTGTGCTGGTATTCACAACTCACATACCTTGAGGTACGATCTAAGCCTTATGAATACGATTTGTACTACTGTTAACCGGCTGTAGTGTAGATCTTTGCACTTATTCAAAGCTCTTAACTGCAGGCCATTCAATAACCTTGCCCTCCATTACCTCGAGGAGACCTACCGGAGTTAAGGAATTAAAAAATAACTTGCTAAGATCAACCAGTTAGTCACAAAGTGGTCCATGGCCCAGATTAACGCCCTTCGGAGGCTCCTATAAAACCATCCTGAGGTTCATCATTGTCTTACACTTAGAGTATGTCGTTCGGCCCAGCGTTGTACCCAGCAAACGACTTGTATAATTTGAAAATCTGAAGTATAGTATAAAAATTGAATAGGATTTCAAAAAATAGATATAATTTATTAGCGATGAGTATCATCGACGATATAATGATTTCACGTTCCTCTGATTATTCGAATGAAAACGTTTAAAAATAAAAGTGGCAGTGCAAGATCGATGTGCGCTGTGATCTCCTGTTTTTTAATGTTCTTTATTCTAATTGCACTGACTGTTATGTTAATTTACAAGCCATTCTACGTGTGGGAAATAAAATCTCTGAATTAAACAAACAGTTCGTTAAAATTTACTATTTATATTTATTTATCCACAAACACAGATTCGAGACACACTATAAAAATGAAAATCTATAGTTTTGTGCTGTTGTCTTTTTGCGCATTGGCTGCACAATGTTCGTTGTTAGAAATGTCCCAAGTTTTATGGGCGCGCTTGTTGACCGGAAGGTTCACGAAAGGAGCTCTTCTCGACCCACTTCGTGTACCAGTTATAAAAGTAGATCAATCCGAAGGGAATACAAGCTACAGAATAGTTCTTCGAAACGTTGAGATCAGGGGACTCAATCTTTCGACCCTTGAGAGCGTTCACATCGCTCGAGGAAGGCTCAAGTCCAATTTGAGTGATCTTGAGGCTGGCTACGTGAGTTATAGTGACTTGAGAGACCTGGATTCGATTAGATACAGATTTCACACCCTCGTCAAGGAGCCAAAACCTAAAGTCGATTCTGAGAGTTCGACATATTTCACCACCCTATCGAATCTATCGAAAGTCCAACCGATCGACAACAAAGACAGAGACACTGGAATCTTTCGCAGTACAGTTGATGATCGAAATCCGTCTCCTATACGTTTGGAGCCTCAAAAGGACGGCGTCGATGTTGTTTATGCCGAAAACTACAAGCCATCAGAAAGGCTGAGCCCAAGCGATCAGAGGCAGACGGACTTTAGCACATTTTATAGAGAAGAAGCAAAAGATAATGTCGGGGGAATCAGGTGTTTTGGAAGTTGTATTGGAAACCGAAATCCTCCAATAAGTTTTTCTGGTAATACCAAAAACGTAAACGCTCAACGAACTGGAGCTGGTAATCAAAAATATACCGAATTTAGCGGACAAGAGGAAAGGTCTGATCAGGATGACGCTCAGGTGTCAGCATCTGAGAGTTTTGAACAGCAACGGACATTCGAAAATGTTAAACAACCTGGTGGAAGGATCGTAAGCTCTCCAGAAACGAGGAATAATAGAAGATATGGTGATTTCCGGCCTCGGGAGGCCGCAGTTAAATCAAGAGCATATCAACGCCAAGTCGAATCAGATAGAGTGAGGAACTCGAATTCATATAAAACCACAGAAGGTGCGAGAAATAACTCGCAAATCAATTTTTACAGCCCACCTGGTTATGTGGACATAGTTTACGCTGATAACGATGATCATAAGTTCAAACATTTTGCTGGCTTTCGAAAAAAAGAAAACCAGAACATGAAGTTTTATGGTTTAGAAGAAATTAAGAAGGTAAAACCGAATAGATTGCCTAGATATCATTCAAGTCTTACTGACAAAAGCTTGACTTGATAATTACAACAATTGTTGGAGATCTTTACATAGTTCATACATTTTGTTTTTTTTTTTATAGGATCTCGAGTTGAACAATCGATACGTTGTTCTCAATTTCACGGAGACGGAGGCGCTCCAAAAGCGCAACAACATGACCCGTGTTGCAGCTGAAAGCAAAAAGATCAAAGACTTGATCAGATATGCAGAGAACTTTCAAGAAACACAGGGTTACTTCGAGCAAGGGATGCAGCTGATTTACCACTTTGGTGGAATGGATGATAAAAATTCTAATGAATTTAATCAAACGCCTGAGTCTAATGAAGCTAAAAGACGAAAACGTGAACACGATAAAAATGATGCCGAAGTAAGTTGGACGCAACATTTGAAATTTTCACTTTTCTCTTACGACATGGATCACCAACATTATTATTATTTAAAAATCGATAGTTTATGAAACAGTATGAAAACACCTTCTTGTTCTCAAAATTTTGTACTAACTCTTTGCTTCAGTCATGTATCTAGTTCCAAATTGTATTAAGTATATAAGGTCAGGTACTTGTCCCACGATACAAAAAGTGTATCGTTACAAAGCTTGCAAGTAAAAGTTACCATCTCATAGGACGACATCATGCATGTCATCATCAGACTCCGAGTACCACTTCTACGAGTAAAAGCAGACTACCTTCTCACTGGCAAAGTAGGGCGAGAAATCCTTAGAGGAAATGGCCTACTGAGCGGAAATTTCAGTAAGTAATGTTATCGCACTAACATATAAGGCAGAATGAAGTAACATCACAATACTGACGTAATCTAAAATGAGTATAAAAATATTAAACATAAAATATCTTAGAATCAAATTTCCCACAACTTATGCCAAGTCTCATAAGAACTTGCCAATATTTTTGTATGACAAAGAGCTAGACTAGGTACTGCAAACCTTGATTATATTTCGCGTAAAATATATTCTGTCAGCATGAAAAAAATTAACTTCGTGGAACGTGAACAGACTGCAAACAGGCAACTAGACACACTTAAACTCGTATCTGGACATTTCATCTAGGCGCGATGTGATCTACCTACCTATAAGCGTTTCTCCCACAATCCGACAAAACTTGAATGTCTCAAGGCCGACATTTACTATTGCGATTATCTACATTCATTTGAAATGTCATTCAAATATTTGTTGCATCTTTACTAAGACGACGAACAGCTCGGTTTCTCTTCAAGCTTATCTAGGTAGCAAACTATTTACATATCATAAATAAATTGAGGACATCGAAAAAATTATGAATACAGAATTTTTTTTTTAGGTATCTCATTCGTTTATCAACGATTTCTGAATTCTACGTGGTCGATCCTGAATTTCTTTACTTCATTTTCCATTCGTGAATTAATTTCATTGTAACTGAAAATAGTTTCAGTTAATTTTTGAACATATCATAGCATCAAATATCACTGTCTATATCTATCTATACCTATCGCTAAATCTGGGACATCAAAGTGTCTCAATACCTAAAAATTTATTGAACGTGTCCACGACTGAAATAAATATTTTTTCACAGCTGACTTGGTCGGAGACTTTACACTGGAATTAAAAAGAGTTGATGAAAACACCATGGTCGTTAGAGCAGCTAGAGCAAGACTAGTAGCTGACCAACGCAAAGTAACTCTTCAAGGAATGCGCGAAAAAGGACCTGTCGAGTCCGTCTTAGTACATGGTAAGCCCTTAATTTAATCCGATACGGTGAGAATTGAGAAAATTTATAAATCAATAATTTATATAAAGTTCATTGGCCATTTGCAGCACTTTTTAGACCGCTATGCTCGATTTGAGATCATATTTCATAGAATTCAGAGTTCATGCTCATTTTTTTTCTATCTGAATTTATTTGAATGACGGAAATTCTAATATCGTGATACAAGCTTAATGAACGTGAAAGACCTGGATTGTTTTTAATTCTATGTACGGGAAGACTTTGGCTGCCGTTTCATGGAGCTCCGCAATTATTGCCCTATGCTTTATATATTTAAAACGCCCAATCGTTATTATATTACGTGGTTACAGCTTTTCCGCCGCAAGATTTCACAACAGTAGTCAATCCACTCTTGGAGACGCAACGTAATCATTAAATATTCAGTCTAGATTTTCTGGGTAACCGTACTCAACTTTCTTTTACAGGTCTAATGGCTGCCGAGGCAGTGGCCGCGATGATAGCCGATGACTTAGCCACAAAAGCGCTTAGCGAAAATCCACCAACTGATGCAATGATATACAAAATGTACTCAAATGACACTGGATTAGTGTAGTTTAAGGTACCTCCAAGGTACAATTATTGTAATAATTATAGAAATTTATATTATTTATTTAACTTATTAAATCTAGTGATTAAAATACACGCACATTAAACAAAAAATGAAAATAAGCAATTTTGATCGAATTTCAATAAAATTTTCCACAATTTTCTTCGTACTATGGTCTCCGGTAGACCAATAATTGTTACGATCCTGAATAAATGGAAACTTTCTACATCTTTCTCATTTTATTGTCATAATCAAATAGCTGAGACGTTTGAGGCGTGAAAAATTGCAAGAAATAGTTAAATTGAGGGCCATGAACTCGGCGTAAAGACCTACCGTGATTTGAACGGTACCAAGCATTAACCGTACACCGTTTATCGATAAGATTTTGGCACGAGGAAAGTTTTTCGTTCCTCTAACTGTGTAAACACAGGTAAGGAAACGAAGGTGAACTGCAGGGTCGGTCGGTTTACCCCAATTTACGGAAAATGTTTGACTTTTACGTCATAGTGACACCCAGACGTAATAAGAAACTCATTTTTCGGTATAAAATTAACAGTTTTTAAAGATAGAGTAGAGTTCTTTCATATGGGCAATTTATTTTTGCATAATGAATTGTTAATTCAACGAGTTTACATCAGTG
Source organism: Macrophya annulata (assembly GCA_963924015.1). Lineage (NCBI taxonomy): Eukaryota > Metazoa > Arthropoda > Insecta > Hymenoptera > Tenthredinidae > Macrophya > Macrophya annulata. The sequence continues at coordinate 27,921,240 of OZ001258.1, read as the reverse complement.
GCTGAATTAGCGCAGATTAATAGATTACTGCAGGCGAGAAAGGTGGTGCACTGACCGACGTGGTATTACTTTACTAAATCCGGGTCAAATATCAGCAGACACAATGCGTAGCGGTGATTCATGTGAATATCTGCACGCAAAAAGCTAGAATATTTTTTGAATCGATGATATACGACTTGGCAAAATAATTATTTGCGAAATTTCTCAACGTTAAAACTTTACGATTCGAGGATTAAAGCAAGTGCACATATTGATATATGATTTTGTAAGTTTTTCGGTATATTGCGTGACATGTACTTTATAGTTTTTGATGTCCAATCTCAACCCGGTACGTCAAATCACCCGCTTCTCTTCTACGGCCCTGATTGTATTAAAAGGGGCCATTCTACTATGATAAGTTTGCCTTAGAGGGGGTTCTGGAGAAAGTGCACCAAGTTTATAAATACATAAACGAACGATCGGTCGAGCGCATTTACTATATTGCTCTTGCAAATTGAGTTAAAAATATAATTAAGAATGTCGTTAAAGTTATTTTTTGTTGAATCCTTGTTGCTGATTAGTGTCTTAAGGACAGCGGTTGCATCCTTACGTGAGTATAATTTATTTTTTAAGTTTCTTACCAACACATCTGATTATTTTTAAAATCGACTGGTGTATGACTATCGACTTATGTCGTGATCTGGTACCAGCCATTCACGGATTTCATCTCACTTTCACGTCAACCACTTTCGATTTCTGTCCTCAAGGCTGTAAGCTTCCGAACGACTCGTGCAGTTTCAATAAGCAATAATATCAAAAGAGATATATAGACAGACAGTATAATTTGCAACATGCAAAACTGTCATCTAGTAAATCACAACCCCCGTCGTAGCATAAAGTTTCAGTGCCCGAGGTCTAATTCGAATATAGTAACCCTGAAATTTATTGAATTCATTAATTAACTGATGCGATTTATGTACCACGAGATCGTTTAAGTCCGTAGAAGCAGATTTGAACGATGCTTTAGCTCTGGCGTGTTTGAATCGAGATAATTCTGAACAATAAATTCACGTGACTCGATTGCCCAATTCTCTGATCCAGTAGATACCCGTTTTCTAAACTGACAACAAAAAGTGGTTTATGCTTTCTTAGAAACATATAGTTTCTATTAGTTTCTTCTTTTTCTTTCTTTTGCTTTTGAACAAAAACAACGTTAAACATTGGGGACTATAATCGTTCGTCAATAACTCTCCGCTTATGCAGCATCAATAATTACAAATTGCTGTTTTAGGAGCAAAAAATTTAGCTGAATTTAATTATCATCGTCCCTGGAATTACCTACAAATTAGACCTCTCGAATATCCGGTTAGCAAAAATAATAATAACAATTTATTGAAACGCAATTACATAAAGTAATTCACTTCTGTTTTATTAAAATCTGCTATTTCGCGATATTCAATCAGTATAAGATATTAATAATTATATAGAATGATAATCATCTTCTATAATTTAATCTGTACGCAATATATTAAAAAATGAAAATTATTCTTAATTTCCAAGAAAACTAGAATTCATTAAAAATTTATCATCGATGGACTTCGGAGAAAGTTATACAAACGCTGAAACTAAATGTCACTATATCCTTTCAGCTTCCGGGGTCACCGCGTGTCCGGTAACAGACGACAAGGACGCCTACCACAAGTGCGTTATGGAACAGGTTGAGCTCCTTAGACCATATTTGCCGAAAGGTATTGTTTCCCTGAAGCTTCCAGCTCTGGATCCTCTGCTTTTGCCATCTTTAACGGTCGACAGAAATTTAGATGCTCTTAAAGTTAGAGCCAACATGACCCAAGTCCAGGTTTACGGTATCTCAAACTTTTTGATCGATGAAATGAAGGCTGAACCTAAGGCGTTGTCAGTTGACCTGAAACTCACTATACCCTACCTACACGTTAAAGGCAACTACGACATCCAGGGAAGATTATTGCTCTTACCTCTCAGCGGACTTGGCACTTTCAAGGGCAACTTTTGTGAGTACCAAAAATTGAATTTCATTCAATTTAATGATTTTATAAAAAGTATAAACATCCCAATTAGGTACACCGCGTGTTCTACGCTCGTGTATCTCGATTACCATGCAGATATAATTTTGTTTATTTCAATCAGTTTTCATATATACATACATACTTATACTAATTGCCATACTGGCATCGTAAGCTCCATAATATTTCCACAAACTGATGAATATTCATTTCGAAATAAGTACATTTTTTTAATAAGCATAGATATAATTAATCATCAATAATTTTTATTTTTTAAGCAAACACTCACGCGCACGCAATTGCCACGGGTAAAGAAGTAGCGGACAAAAATGGCGTACAGAGAGTCGAACTGGATGAAATCACACTGAAAATTCGAGTTGGCGATGGAAATATTAAACTGAAAGCTCCTCCAAGGCACACTTTGGCAGGTCAGTTGAATTTCATTACTTTTTAAAACAATTATTTGCTCACTGTTCTAAGATAGAATTGCTTTAGGATATGATGTCAAAGATTGGTAAAGGAAAATCGTAAGAATGTTTGTTGTAAATCAACCTTTATGACTGTAATATTAATTGCACTTTTATCTATTAATATACAGATGCGTAATAGCATGCATCAATTCTTTAATAATTATCGATGGCTATAAGAGACGTGTTTAATTTTAGCTGACGCTGCTGCTGCCTTCTTTAATGCAAACCCAAGGCTAGTACTCGACATTACTAGTCCCATAATCGAAGACACAGCCGTGACTATCTGCCGAGCTTTGGCTGCTCGTGCTCTCGGTGTTCTTACAAAAGAAGAGATTCTTCCATGAGGATATGTTAAACCAGTTTTTAAGACGTGATATAATTTCAAATTATCTATATGTGTGGAGATTGTAAATATGTGTAATCTGGATTCAATACCAAATATATAATTTTTTATGTGCTTGTTTTTTAAATTATTTATCAATTGCTCCTTATCCATGGCTAACTAAATTGGGATGGAATTTGAAGATGTGTGTTCTACAGGATTATGTATTACAGTCTTCGTTATAATAAATAATTTATCATATTATAATCGCGTACTAAATTTATATAATTTGATGGATGAATGGGAAAGGGTGACTAGTCGGAAAATTATAATTTTGAGAAAAACGATGGCTAAGCGTTTTAAATAAATATTTTTGAAATTAATGAAATGATGTAAGATATTTGTTGAGGTGATATTTGAGCTGAATCATATTTTGATCTCTAAATATTTTAATTAACAAAAAGAAGGAAGAGACATGAAGTTGAGACTGGTACCTCCATTCTAAGTACTACTGCAGATTTTACTCTCAATGTTTCGTTTTTAATATCTCTGAACGAATAAAAAAAATTCTTAACTCAATCCCTGGGAAAAAATTACAACTCGATTTATTCTCCTTCATTATCCACCCTCTCGAATTTAATACTGTAATTTTTCTGCATTATGCAACTTAGCGCAACTGTCTTACGGTTAATATGATAGAATAACTGAATTACATGAACAATAATTTTTTATTTGACAGATTTCTATCCAAAATTTCTCTCCAGCTCCGAAATGACCAGCCACGATGACACTGTTATGAGTATACTCCATAATATGCCTATCAGTAAATAAATATCATCTCTGTTAAGTTCAATTCAGATTGTATTTCGCGATGAAAAATAATAACTTAAAGCACCCGTAAAATAATGGTCATTTTTTTCTTTATTCTTCAGGAAAGAGTTCTTTGTACGTAAATGATCTCGTGACCTTATTGGCAACCTCAGTGAATAAGTCAGCTAATGAAGATTCTAATACTGGTTTCACCTCTTCGACGAACAACGCACTGTTTGTATTTAATATTTCATTGCTCACTGGACCTGTAATGAAGAATTTTCAATTATCGATGATTATTCCCAGCGATACGAAATCTTATGATTTAATCTATAAAACTTTAAAAAAAAAACTCTTATGTCCAGCCCCGATGTATTCGATGATGTAATCTTGAAATGAATTTAGTGTCAGCATATTGCAATTGAATCTGCGTAGTGTGTAATAATAACATGTTTAGTTAGTTTGCTCCAAAATCAATAATAAGATTGTCAATTTTATTTTTATTTTCAATAAAAAATAAAATCTTGTAGTTATTGACTGCAGACTATTTACTGGTGAGCATCTATCATGTAAAGACGAGAATTTTAAATTTGAATTCGATGCTAAGTGAATGTAGCGCTATTTCACTTATTGCTAATATTTAAATAAGTAAATATAAAAAATTGTCTGATACTTTGTTATTTTGTGAGCAATCAATGACACAGTATGTACCAGTATTTGTGCGTTAAAAGCCTTGCAGAGATTATCAATCACTCACGCCACATTCTAATTTGCATAAACATTCGCTCAATTAATATCATTTTTACGTGTAATGGAGATATATGCTTTGTTCCATGCCATGCATTGAACTGCAAAAAATCTGCTTTATAATAATACGAAGAAACAGTCATTATAGTGTGGACACAGAATTGCACGCTCTATGGCATGAAAGATGTCTGCAAACTCGGCACGTCATGGAAATAACAAATATTTTTAACTTCATGTTGGTCAAAGACTAACCGCAAATGAATCATAATTATTTGAGAGGTAAAATCCGTATCCACAATAAGAGATCAAAAATTACCAGTTTAACGTGCAAATGGGGTTTGATGAATACGTACTGTACATATCTGATTAGCGGTTATATAGTAAGTTAGCTATAATTTAATAGACTGATTGTTAATCGTTTTTATAAGAAGGCGTCGTTTGTTTCATGGGCTTAACGAGGCTGACCCTGGGTCGTTAAATAAGGTAAACCACCCAGAACCTAGACTCCGATGAACAATGTACCATCCGGTGACGTTCATGCTTTGATTATTTAATTCATCATCATTTCGATTCGATGGTTCCATTTCCTTTCTCTTTCTCTGTCTGTTTGTAATTCGAATAAGAAAACTCACCGAGTATCGGATCCCCCCCGAATAAATTGCTTAGATGAATCTTAGCCTCTCCGATATTAATCTTCAGCTCCATCCTCTCGAAATTGAGATGCTCCATTCCGTCTCTAATGATTTTAGTACCTCGTAAAACTACGTCGGAGGAGTAACCAGCTGCAGAAACAAATATTCAATTTTATAAATTTTTTTTTTTCTAGTACCGATAACTTAGCATCAAAATTTAATAGCTTGTTAAAACTTGATCTATAAATTATTACTAAAGTTTCCAGTGATGTCACCGTTCCCAGACAATCTAAGAAGAAGCAATCTTGCATCCATCTGATATTTTCCTTGAAAATTTAATTTCTCAAAGTCAACCCTGAAGGTAAAACTATTTTCTTCCAAATTTGACTTCAAGTCATGAACCTTGAAGGTCGAAGGGCCTCTCACCTGCGTATGAGTAACATGGTAAATTTATTTAAAATAGAGCTCACAAATGATCATCTAATAATTCCTCAGAAAAAACCTCTTATCCTATATGAAAGGATGCATCCCTCTCACCTGTATACTCGTCAAATTTACGTCCAGCCTTGCTCCAACAGGACCTCGTAATAAACGAACGGTCTCCAGTTCCAAAGGTTCCAACGGCGGTGCTCCTAATTCAGGAATCCCAACGGCTAGCCTTGACCTAAGGCTTTCTATGGAGTCTGCAATGCATTGATCCAAATTTGGGTTGGATTTCTTGCACGGTGTGATGTATGAGGCTGAAATCATAATGACGGATTGAGACTTGTAGTTTTTTTCTCTATTTCTATATACCTGAATTTCAGGCTGGTAAACTGGGGAACTGGTTGATCATTGATGAACTATAAAACTAGGCAAACGGCACATTGGACCATAATCAATTCATTGTGAAAAAAAAAGAAAAAAAAAAAAAAAGAACACACTAAAATAAATTAATAAACGCAAGCCAAAAAACTTGCAAACACGTAGAAGATTTGCATAATTATTGGTATTATGTAACAAGATCAGATCTTTCAGATACAAACCAAAGGTCGAATATGTTAATAAGTTTGAATATTTCCTAACCACATCCCACTCGGACTTTATTTTATATTGGTTCAAAATTATATGGGAGTAGAGGTTGTGGACTTAAGTGTCACAGTAGGGGGATCACGTAACGCATACATCCATGCACGTATGTGTAATAAATTACTCACGTAAGATAGCCAGCACCATTCCAAAAAGCCATGCGGCTAGCCTGGAACAAATATAAATTCATTGACAAGTATGAATTTTTTCGAGTCAAAAAACCGACAGCTGACATTGATATTGACATATTTAGGATCTCTAGGTGTCAAACAAACGAATGAGTGGCAAACGACCTATTCGATTTATCAGAGTTGTCGTACTTGATCATATTCCAAATTAGTCAAATACGAAAAAGGCAAATAAGAATCTAAAACACCTGTTGCTCTTGTCACTCACTCGTTCACTTACTCACTCGATAACGTTCGATGTATATTTCTTTTTTGTTCTTTATTATTGGTAATAATTGAAGCTTAATAGTTGACTGAAAAATCTTTTAAAAATGATAAAAATGAATCATAAATATGATATCTAAAATTGCCTACCAGGCACGAAAGATAAGAGAAGAAACCATATCCTCAGTGCACAGTATAACTCTTGGTAAAATTAAAATGCACTTAATTCGTTGGTACAAAATGCGCCCCTTACTTGCATTTCAGATCTAGCGATCGGTTGATTACCTCGTTCCACTTGACAGCCATTGGCTCGTGGGTTTTCTTCGTCGTCGACTCTCGCCGTGATGTAGAACGTCTGCAACCTGGACTTTTCACCGCGTTTCACACCTTAAACTCCAATTCAAGCAATAATCGCCTCCTTTCGCCATTCGACGTCAATCGTAAGCCAAAACATACGAAAAGAGACATTGAAACTTGACCGTTATTTTTTTTAACATTAATATTTTTTACATATATCACTAGAAAACTACTCGTCCTAATCCCTGTGTCGATTGATTGCTCATCTCTGGTCAAAACAATGACTATACAATAATCGTAATTATAACCATAGTTGTTTAGAAGAACATCAAGGCCTGATCCGGTTGATCAGACACATCGTCACACTGTTTAGTTTTCCATTAAACTTGAATAAAACGGAAGTAAATCAAGAACTAATTATACTAAAGTTTCTTTAATCATTATTTCTGATGTAATCCACCGTTTCTTAAAATAAACAATGCATTTTGAGTAGTAACTTACTGTCTATTTCTATCACAAATTCACTTCATACATAGAATTGCCACTTTATCTCTTTATATAACAAATCTTTTCTGGAAATTGGTATTTCGTTACATAAGAAATTTTGAATTACCATACCAGTTCGGTAATTACACGGTGTATTCCCGTATTTCCTGTTGGTCAATAATTGCCATGCTTTGTTATATACAAACTCTATTTCTGTACCTTCACAATAGTTTAAATTCCTATTAATATTTTATCTTCACCAGCAACCTTTAGTTTTCTTCTATCTTACAGCCCGTTTCACTTTTCATAATAAAACAATCCAACACTAATGATGATAATATCTTTTTCCACTCCATTGTCAATTATGGTTTACGGTCATCTCAAAGCAATTAGGTAACTCAGGGTTCAGTAAAGATGAAGGTCGAATTTCGGATTTTGCGAGAGGTATAGATGAGCAGCGAAATGAAATTGAAGTATTTTTCCAACCAATCTACCTGAAGAAATTATAAGAATCTTAATGGACACGTGAATTTATATTAGCCAATAGAATAGTCGCATCGTCATGCATTTTAAATTTTATATCAAGTGTTATAGGCACTAATTTGGGTCTGTCACCGATCTGATTAATCGTTTGTTAGTTAATTCTGGCTCATCTTTCACCACAACTGAAATCACTTATCATATGGAATGATAATAGGTATCTATACGACAACAACCACGTCTTGGAACAATGAGCTAATTTATTTTCGTCACAGATAGATCGAATTCTTCAGATTAATTATCGCAGCTTAATTAGAAATAGAAAGTTATGAATACGATGAACAACATCTGTCAACTATATTTGAATGTGTGATACAGTACATGTATAGAAAATTGATAGTATTAGTTGGTGATAACATCATTATTTACAGTATTGGAACATCATCGATATATCCATAATGTATAAGTATACTATATGTTACTAGTTTTAAAATCAAACTAAAAATTAACTGACACAAGTTTCTACGAAGGTAAATTGTGAAAGCGAAAACGACGCAATGTATCCGCGACATACGGCTGGACTTGATTTTTTTAACATTTTTTTCTTCTTTTGGTTTTTTCTTTTTTTTTTTTTTTTTTCGTCGTGTTATCCTACGTCGATTCAACAAGGACGAACGAAGAGACTGGTAATCAACTATAAGTATTGCCGACTGACCGAACCGTTTCTCAGATAATTTTTGTTAAACGAAATTTCTTGAAATATATTGATTTGTAATCTTTGAATTTTGAAATTTTTTATACTTTGTTGTATTACGAAATTTTATTGATTGTTGAAAGGGTAGTCACTGACTGCAGTTCTTTTAATATCAACCGAACCTATAGTTATTAGGTCTGTCAATCATTACTCGAATTGCAATATTTTGTTTTTCTTGACTTCAACTGACTTACAAATAATTCGATTTATGTTATCCTTTTTTTAGGGAATAGTCTGAGCCTACTTTTCATTTAATTAGTTGTTTTTCATTTTCTATAATAATTCACTTTCTTTGATCTACGTTCTTTTAACATCAAACGATTCGTTCGTTGGTCTCGTATATTTATTTTTTATTTTTTGTATTTGCTTGTCGTTTTTAAACTATCAATTTGGTATAATATATAGGAAACGATAATGATTCCTGATCATATAATTCGATCGTATAATATTTGAGGAGTTTTTGCTACTTCACCGATCAATTTGGAATAATATAAAAAATTATGAACTGCAATTTTTTTTTTTTTTTTTTTTCGCCCGGATTGTACGATTGGTCAATTAATTCCTGGTAACCATATATAGATCTTATCGTTGATTTAATTATTGCGTAATAAGTGGCTTTAGTTTCCACCACATCTTCTAGCTTCCTATTTACATACTTGACTCACTTACAATATCACAATTGTTCTGACCTCGCTAACTCGTTCGTTTCCTATTCTTATATATCTTTAATAAACAAGGCTATAGAAATTCTAACGTATATCATTATGATTGCGTGATCAGCGAAGGGTTAAAGGTGCATACCACATCTGGTTTCCCCTCTAACTTTTTACGATTTTTCACATCAGAATAAAAATTGACTAATGATTGATCAGATATCTACTACGTTTTACGACGGAATCAATTATAGTACCGAGAAGTTTACCTATTTACTGACTTTGTTCATACTTTATCGGAATTTAAAAACGCGACGAAGGTCATCTGCGTGAATAATATTAAACCTGCAGTTAATAGAATCTAGATTGTTTTCACATTTATTCAAATTTCTGTAGTCCGTACATTTTTCTTTTTTTTTTGTAAATATGTTTGTTCCGTCGATTATCTCAAGGTCATTGTTCAAAACTTGCGGCTGGTTAAATTTGGAAGAAAACATCAAGATGATGACGGTACTCTGCGGTTGATATGAAAAACTGAACTGGTAGCTGATTCATTTTTGACTTTGGAGAACGGTCATCAACGTTATGGATAACGCTATACACTACTGGGTCAGAAAAGATCAACAGGACTTGACGACATTAACCTTTTTATATATCTGTCAAAACCAGGATTTTTGAAAATTTATAACAAAGCTTTAAATATATAAATATTTAACCTTAACCTGGCAGGAACTCCTTTCACTTGATTCATTTACGACTTAAAATCAAAAATATAATCAAACTTCTTCTAAGAATGACCACCACCAGATGTATCGTCGCATATTACATACTTATTAGACGTGGTGGGAGGACATGGGTTCCCCATACGGGGACGTAAAACGCGATCGGCCATGGCCATGAACTTACTAGATACAGAATAATCTTAAGGTCGCATCAGGCGTCGAATGTATAAATGAGCCATTCCCGATTGGCAGGCGTCAGTCGGGTGTTTCGCTGCAACAGATTGCAGAAGTCGTTCCTGGGTTTATCGTTAACTTATAATTTTTTTTATTTTATTTTTTTTTTTAACAAAAATATCGGGCATCGTGGTGTGCAGCTACAAAAGATGATGCTGTACTTTGTTCTCACAATTTTCCTCGCAGGATTTGTCCTCGCGGAAGTTCGTAAGTATCTTTATTTAATACAGAACAACCCCTACACTCATCCAAAATTCACTCATCGATTATCTTGTTGCTTTTTTTATTTTGTTTTTTTTTTTTATCAATTCACCATAATACCTGTGTTTTGACTCACGGAAATAATTATGTGACACTATTTTATTAAAATTCTTTAAGATGTTTCGAAAATATTGCGGATTTCCTAGAGCCAGAAAATCAGTTTAGATTTTTCACCCTTATTTTACTGCATGTCTTTGTCTGTGGTGTACAATTACAATGACTCGAGATTGTACGATTCTGAGTACATCGAAATGCCTTGAAGACTGGGGTAAAATATTCGGTGATTCGTCCTACAAATGATTTCAATAATAAATTTGTATCGTAGAATGTGCATTCCTTAGAGCACTTTTTCTCACGACGTCATAAATCAGGGCAGAAAATCTAAACTATTTCTTTGAAATTTCTGATCCTCTGGTACACAATAAAAAATTCCTAATTCTGAGAAATGGAAAAATTTCTATACAGTTGTTATGTATAATCGTCTAAATCTCGATCTTTCAATTTCATAATTACAGCCTCTTACATGAAAGTCTGTGGCCGAAGGAATCCGAAGTTAGATGCTTGCGTCCTCAACAGCGTTGACGGCCTCCGAAGTAAATTGGCAGAAGGAATTCCTGAACTGGATGTCCCATCCATAGAACCTATGACTCTTGATCAGATCACGCTCGCCAACGACACCTCTTTCAAGGCTATAGCCCAGAATGTGAAACTTTGGGGGTTCCGTGATTTCAAACCTGAAGCTTTACATTGCGACTTGGCGAACAAGAGATTCGACATAGACGTATACTTCAAACAGATCAGACTTGACGCTGAATACGATGTAGCAACGAGAGTTGTGGTTCCGATCGCAGGAAAAGGGCCCATCAACATTTTTGCTGGTGAGAAAATTTCCTGATTTATTAAATGCCCGGTATTTTCTTTCTACAACTAATCAATTTACGATATCAAACCTCGAGTAGGTACGTTTCGACCATGCGTGAGCTGGATGTCTTAAGACCTAGACTTTACATTTAGGAAGAATGTCCTAACAGATAAATTTTTAATTTTTCGATTTATAGGTTAATAGAAAGGTCTCATCGAAAAAAGTTTATAGTTATAGTTTTACTCAAAATGTGAAAAATGCAGACGGGTCATTCTTCCTTAGCAGAGCAGTATAAGCCTGCGTTATTCGGGAAACTGTTCAGAATATTCCGCTGTGAGATTAACCGAAGTGTGTGGAATAGTTATGATTATTTTTATTTTTTTTTCATAAACAGTTAATTTCATCAGAGGTTTTTATTTGCGTAAGATATTATTCTGAATGTCAGACAGATCTGGCATTAATTAAATATAAAACTATTATCGATTGACCCCAGGCAATGTGTCTTGCGTAGGCTTTTTCGGCATTGAAATCTCCAGAAATAGGGGTCAATTTTTATAGTTTTATCTGGGCAATCCAATACATTTACAAACATTAAATTCTTGAATCTTGTTCTTCTACTTATTTGGCTCAATTCGGAACCCATTTTTATTACATGTTGCGACTAAGAAATTACGTTACGTACGTCGAGCATTAATTGCTTTATAAATTATAGCTATCGTAATTACTCAATAATTTAATCATGGAAAAATAAACGAAAAGAACGTTTCACCTTGAAATTAAAACAAAACTTTTTCTACGACATGTCGCAACTCCTTTCTACTTTTGTGGATTTTTTTTATTTTTTTCACGATATTTATTTTCAAGTATCCATATAGCACGCCCTTTCACCAGATTATAAACTCGATGATATTTAAACCACTATATTTGCATACTCAATACAAAAAATACCGATGAAATAATGATCTCAATAAATATTAGACCAAATGACAATCCCAAATATTTATGATGGCATTTTAATGCATTATTTGTACATACATACCTACGTGTAACGTAACAATGCTAACGAGTATCATTTCTTACAGAGGATGTAACAGCTAAAGTGACCCTAAAGTACCAGCTGGTGAATCACAAGGGAGCAAAGTATCTATACTTCCCAACGATGACAACGAAGTTGCATATCAAGGATTACACTTCACACTTTGTACCTCGAGAAGGTTCTGACGGAGCTTTAGCCGAAGGAATAAACGCTGCCCTGTCCGGAAGTCGACAGGAAATTATCGAGACGATTACTCCAAATCTCGAGAAGGTCATTTCCGAACGTGTACTTCATTTGGCGAATAGAATCTGCAAGCACTTTACATACGACGAGCTCTTCCCCGATCGCGAATAGATTATAACCTTTGTAAAGCTACGAGCCAGTTGAGTAAAACGCGGCTGAAATCCATCGGCATAGAAAAGAAAAATCCGAGTGATAATAGGATTAAGCGTTATTGAACATCCGGTTTCCGTGAAATTCGTTAGTCCTATTTTCTTCAGATTAAACCACGTTTATCCATTACATAATGTTTGGATTTTAATCCCACGACGCGATTACCTTGCCGAAGGTTTATTGTATGTATAGAATATAATATAAATGATCGTTGTAGAATTATATATGTGTGTACGTAGTATATATGAACTTGTAAATAATATACACATCCAACAAACAAAAAAACAAAGATAAAACTTTACAACATTTCACCCCACCTTACAAATTTATAATTGTTATATCATCAAACTAGTTATCCTTGCAAATACGTTAGACACGAGATATCGAGATTTATTTCTTTTTCCTTCTTGCAGCAATGCTGCGTTCATGATGAATGATACTTAATTACCATATATCTGCTGAACATTGCAGGTTTTTTAATTATTCGATAGAATATAGTAAACCAGTTTATACTATAATTTATTGCGAAGGCGAATGAAAAAAGGAATAAAAAACACTTTTTTCAACTGTATATACATGACGTAATACGAATCGACCCTCGACCGTCAGCTAAGATAAAACAATCAACGTTTTCAATTAGATTTATACAAATGAAGTTTTTTACTTTTTATCACCTACGGTGATATAAAAGAAGTCTTGGTTTCGGTCGGAAAGTGACTTTTGCTAATTTCAACGAATCTTCACGTTTTCGACCCTCTAGAATTCGAAAAACAGCTTTTTAGAAAGATGTCGGTCTGTCTGTCGGCCTGTTCGGCAACTCGCGCGGTGATCTCGGAAGCGACTCGATGAAAAAATCTGAAATTCACAGAACTTTACAACCAAATGATGGGCATGAAAAATTGCCATGTCTCGTTTAATTTGAACTTCCGGTTCTACCGGAAATAAATCGATTTTCGCTATTTTACTGACAAACCTATACTTTTTTCTCTGTATTACCTTTCTAAATGAAAGAATATATTCTTCCGAGTTGAGAATTTTATACATATAGGGCATTCCTTGCCAATGACACCCAAAAAATTGTAAATATACCCAGATCGAATTAGAATGAATGCACTGTAGAAAATTGCTGCTTGTCAATATATAGGGCGATCCTTCCCAATGACAAGAAGAAATTGTAAGTGTACCCAGATCGAATTGGTATTAAACGCACTGTATGAAATTATTGTTTGTTAATATATAGGGCATTTTTGTTTTACGTGAAATTTTTAATTTTGATTTTTTCTTCGGTTTTTCATTACTTTTTTAATACTTTTTCTTCCCCTGACAAATCCATCCTTTTTTTTCTATTTGATGAAAAGTACTCCGACAAAACTGTTTTCTCCGGCTTGTTGTATTCGCCCTGACAGAGGTGCAATATTTATAGGTAAACGCTTAATTCAATAATAATTTAATAAAGTGTAGACCATATGATGCATTTTCAGCTATATCTCTGCAAGTAGTTAGCAACTCAAGTCTATAATACCAGACTGACACTTTCTGTTTCAAATTGCATTGAATTCTTCGATTATCAATATCGATGAGTTCCAAACGACGATAATAATTGGAGGCAATTTATGGATTTGGTAAAAATATTTCCAATATTATAGGTACCCTAAAATTTGGAAAAATTTTATTCAACGTAGAAATTTTTACAGCTACACTACACCATACTTGTTAACTACCTCTACATATATGCACGAGAAATTGCAGCATGACGTATTTATTTACTTGATAAATATCAACAATTTCTAAATTCTAATTGATTCTTAATTTTATTAAATATATGGGTACATCAAAGATTTTTTTGTACATTAAGTAAGCAACATTAATAGTTGATAGATTTTTTGATTTCTTTCCTTCTATTATTACGACTTTATCAGAACCAGAGGTAAGTACGGGTATAGGTATGTGTATGGGTTCTGAAATTTACTATTTTATATAGACTAGGATTATCCCCCGGGTGTCTAATCGTCCGGGAATAATTGCTTGAAAGTAAAAGGCTGGACGATATTATTCGCTAATTCGAGGAACGCTTCTGACAAAGCTTTTTCTATCAAAGGTTTTAGTTCTCTGATAAAAGCATCGAAGTTGCTGTTTATAGCAGAATTTACTACGTCTCCTAGAGCACGTTCACCACCGAAAAGATTTTCCAGACGTAAATTTCCCTTTCCGATTGATATTTTCATCCGAAAATCTGAATAATGAAGATGTTCCTCGCCGGCTGCATCTTTAATTAATTCACCCTGCATTCGTACAGCCCCTGTACATCCGGTAAAATTACCTCGCATAGGACCCGATCCTGTTATTGGCAATAGTAATACTTTTCCATCAATTTGGTACATGCCATCGACATACAAATGTGGCAGATCAACGTCTACCTCAAAACGCATCTCGTCCAAATCGATTCTGAAACAGAAATATCAATTTTTTTAATATTCGAATTTCAGCTGGATTAGTCTAACGTCTGATGGCTTCAAGAGTCATCGAACTTTCCAGAATTTTTTTAAATTATTCTTGCTATTAAAAATTTGTCACGGTAACTATTCATATCCTGTAATCACTAAGAGTTATTATTAATAATCGGTACCGGAATTGAATAGTAACTATTAATTATAAACAGTTTTTTTTTTTTCCTTTAGTAATGACTAGGTTCCAATTGTGTGGCATCCGTCGTAGGTATTAATAAAACTATTTATAGCTCGTTGGACTATTGTCGAAATGGCAATCACTGTATCGTGAAAGTATTAAATAGTAATCGTTGTTTGTGATTAACTCAAGGCCTGAAAGGTAAATCAGTTGACAATTGTAAACGTATAAAATTTTATGGTATCATAGCAGGTGTCGTAGTAAAAAATGTTGAATATTATAGTAATTGAGACGTTTGAATAGCGGTTAATATTTTAGATTCTTAATCCAACAAATTTAGATCACATAAAGTACCTAATCGGTAATCAAATGGCACCTCGTGCTGTTCCGAGGTCTTATTGCTTCATGATTCGATGGTAATATGCCATTGTCTTGTATATCATCATTTTTTTTTTTTTTTATTATTTGTTGTCGTTACGTGCATTCGATTGTTTTCTGTGTATTTCAACGTTTGTGTCAGGGACACGGCACGCGCGTGTTAATGCGACGAGAATATAAACGAGATGTTTATCCCTCGTGCTATACTGTTACATATTAAGCGATAGAAGTTTATTCTGTTAAGGTGTGAATCATTGATCATCACACATGATACCAAACGCCATTTCCTCTACGATGAAACAATACTGACCCGTACGAATTAATCAAAATTACCTGTATGAGTCATTAGATCCAGCAGCGATTATGGATTTATTTTTGACCTTGAAGAGGAAAAAAATCGAAGAAAAGAGGATAAAAAAAAAGACAAGATCTAATTTGACTTTGACCAGAATAAAGAATCGCTGAATTATTAGATATTGTAATTGAAAAACAAATTACTCTTATGTAAGAAGTCTGCTGGCGATTAATCAATCATTGGAATTTCTATACATTATTAGTTTGTGACAAAACTGTGTCCAAATAACGATATTTCTTACTTCAACCGTCTTACGGTGAAATCACTTGCACCGTAAGCGTGAACATTTCTTGCCGTGATTCTGATTCCCGTTCCTTCAGCAGCTACCAGTTCCTTCAGGAGCAGAGGTTCCAGAGAAGGGATGTTGTGCTCAGGAACTCCCTTAACAAGATATGGTCTAAGGTATTCTACACTCTGGGTTATACAAGCTTCCACATTCGGATCCTTCCGTTTGCAAACGTGAAGAAACTCGGCTGCAATGATAAAGGTATGAAAAATTATCTTTTCAATATGATTATAAGACTTCAGCTTCCTCTGCGACCTCCACTGCGGTGCGTGGTTTGTGGTTTGTAGTAAATTAACGCAAGGAGACGAAATTGAGTCATTAGTTAAAATTAGCTGGTGTGCAATCGAGCATTAAACTGTTTCTTTTTCCTTGGTGGAAATACTTTCGCTGAAACTTACGTTAGTCTGTAATCGATTGTCTAACGATCTGGTAGGTCGGTTGATGCGCTTCAGAAATAGTTTCGCTCGTTAGTTTGGTTAACAAGCGATTAAACGTGAATAGTAAACAATATAAAATTTCTAAACTTTCCTTGAAGTTAATAAACTTGACTGTCTTCTGCGAGTATTGTATGTATGTACATATCCACAACATTCACTTGTAATTATATCCATCAGTAATTCGTGTATGTGTAAAGTCGACGATAGCTGAAATTTCGTTAATTTCACTACGTGCTTTAAAATTTTCAAATTCATAGTTTAGTCTACTAATCGTATTTGTGACCGAGGTGTTCTTAATCCTCATAACATACAAGCCTCAACATTATGTCTAATGCTAATCTCATTCCTATCGTAGTTCTCAAAACAGCCAAATTATACTTTCGTCTTCGGTGTGTACAGGATAAAACCAGAATTCAAAATACCATAAGCTAAGGGTGCTTTTACTTACGAAGTTCAGTAGCTAAAGCTGTTGTTGCTATCGCCAGAAACGCAGCTATCGTCAAATGCATCATCTTCAATTAGTAGAACGAAAAAAACCAAAAAAAAAATAAAAATAAATGAAAATAAATGAAAAGAGCAACGAGAACAAACTAAACTCTTGTAGGCGAGATTTTAGAGTTTAACCAACACTAGAATAGTTTGAGATGGTCTCGTTACAAATGAGAAACATGAAGCCTGTCCGAAGACCTTATAGGACCTCCCTACCTCCCACCACATTCTAGTAAAACCATTGTCTCCTACCCCCAATCCTCGACAATAATGCGCGTGAGGTACTGACCAGTCTAGGTGACAATGACGACGTGGGGCCTTCAGCTTGCGAGATCCATTCATCGTGGAAGCTCTTCGACCTTGGCCTTCAACGAAACTTTTCAAATTAAATCACCGAAATGACAGCGAGTAGGGTAGCGGGTCAATCTCCAGGGTCTACGGATTCGCATCAGTGGGCAATTTTTAGGGCGACTCGAATTGACAACGGTGTTGGTAAGAAAATTGGAGCAAATCAGTGTACAAATGCCTGATTGATCAGGCCTTCCTGTTTTTCAAACGTTTCGTTTCTCTTAGCGACCTTAGATTAGGATTAGGATTTGATCGCATGCGATCTGTAAATTCTGCACGCGATTGACCATTCCGTTTGTTTTTATTTTTATTTTTTTTTTCTTAATGTAGAATCACAACCTCTTGAAATCACTCATTTGGGACAGTAATTACGTTTCCTTTGCGTGCAAAATTTGAGCAAATCTAAACGTGGCAGGATATGTGGAAAAATCACATTACGACTGAGAGACTTATTTCATCTTGGAGAAGAAAAAATAACAAAAAATAAAAAATAAAAACGCTGACGAGTGAATTAAAATGTTTAAAATTTCAGTCATGTCGAGTTTGTTATACGGAGTCACCGTGATTTGTAAATTTTCATATCATCAAAGGCTACTTACTGCACAAGTCGCGAATAATAATGAAAAGTAGGTGTACATACACCAGCTAGTCACGAGACGGTCACATAATTAAACATAATCGCTACAAGAATTATTTAAACTGCACTTCATACATTTTTCGATTAATTCACCAATCTAAAGTCCCTAAGTTGAAGTTTTACAGCCCTTAATAATCAATTTTTCAATAAATATACCCCAAAATAGTCTAGCCACTTTGAATCATTCCTTGCAGAAATTTCGGTGGTCATCCTATCGCTTTTATCTTTTGCTAACTAAACGGCAGCGATCTGAATTCCAATCAATAAAATACAACAAATTATGGATGAAAGCGTGAGACTATAGAGCGAATGATATTAGGACATTTACTGCCACGCGCTCCTGCCCGACTCATGTTTCGAAATATTTTTTTTTTTTTTTTTTCATCTAAAATCAGTACAGCTATTGCGTTATAGGATAGAAATATTAGACTACGTTTTGTTAGAATAATTGACCAGCATTTACAAACTTTAGAGATCTACATTTTTCAATAGCAACTATTCTGGTTTCCCTCAGAATAATCGAGGTGTTCATGAAGGAAATTCACCTAATAATAGAAATTAGCTTGTTATGGGTTATTAATTTATTACCTAGACCGGATGACCTGCGCATTAATTTACATGAGCAATTTTTAAAGCAAGATACATTCGCCTAAGGCCAAGGCATCTACAATAAAGTATTGTACAATCTAACATTACTGGGCAATTTCCGCGTCTGAGATAATGTCCTAGCCTGACCCTGTCATTCTGACTGTAATGATCTCTCTGAGTTATCCGACCTGTTACATAAGAATCATGCCTATTATTGCGTTGGTCATATTCACGGTATCGCGCCATGTATTACCTAAAATAGTTTTTTAGTTACCAATACCGGTGAGAATAATTTTCATTCGTCTGCTTATACGTAAAAAATATAAAATGTGAAAATCTTCTTGCCAAACTACAAAAAAGTTTTGCCGTCTATTTGTTGGCCTCAATGACTGGATACGTTTGCGATCTGTCCCCGCGATGTACCTTTAAAGCTTTTCGCGTTTCATGCAGTACACTAAATCATCAGTGAATCACAGCAATTAAAGCTTTCAACGGATCTTGAAATAGTATAAAATTTTCTACTCGAAGTCGAGAATTAGTGGAATGATTTGTAGTGGAAAAGGCACCGGACCGTGATTATTTATTTATTTTAATTTTTTAATTTATACTCGTAAATAACGAGTAGTTATACCAGTTTTTCACGGGAATTAAGATAGAACATTGTTCAAATAAAATAGGCTTAGAAAATCTAAAATCTTAACACGCAACGCACGTATGAATGAACGTGTGTATTCATATACGCAGCAAAGCAATAAAAGCAGATTCTTTGAATCCTACACATTGATATAGTTTTTGTATTATTTGAATCCCAGCATGTCTTCAGATAAAGGAATTAGCTTTACCGATTTCCGTCATGCCATCAACATCTTTTGCAGCTCACATGTGTGACGTGTTACAGTGACATGTTGGATGTTATAACGTGTTACGCATGTTATGTATATTGAAATGTAAATACTTACCGAAATTTAAAACTAAGTCATCTTCAGAAATTGATTGGAAGCAAATTTAATGTACTTGGTAACGTCTATTGATTTCAATACTTTTGTAGATTAAATGCTTCATCTTTGAATATTTGTTTAACAAATTTTTGTTGATAGTTACTACGTTTTAATGTATTTTGCGAAAAGTTTTTACACCTAAGGTCATTTTGGGTGAACCAAACGTGCGATACCAATAATTTCGCGAAACGTGGCAGTTATCGGCCTGATACCCGCCTGACGGTCGGACACCTGCATTTGCGGGGTGCGACTGAGCAAACATACGGTATCGCATTTATTTGTGAGACCCAGTGTTGAAATAGAAATATATTTTAACTCGCAGCGTAACATAATCAAACCTGTTTTCATTTTAAAATTAAGACAGCATTAAAATGCTGAATTTTTAAATTGTTAAAGGGTTCGCACAGCATCTGAAATACTTAGCAATTTGAATGTGAGTATTTCACTGGAATTTACCATCAAACTGCGAATATCAAAGCAATTGTCCGGTTTCCTGCAAATGACATTAAAAAAATGTTACAAACCTTGATTTCTCCAAAAAGCAGGACTCTCAGTAAACTCAATTCGCTGAACCGTTTTGGAGTCATCATGTAACTCTTCATTCGAGTCAAAAGTAGTGCTTGGTCGTCTTAAATAATCAAACTTACACAATTTGGAAACCATGCCATTATGCAGTCTTAATCGACAAGGGGTGATTTATATTAGGAATGGATTTTTGTCGGATAGGAAACGTTGTAAAAATTTTATTCAACACAGAATTTATTACTATACGCTGTTTCATGGTTGTGGTTGCACTACATCAATTTATGTAGACCCACAAAAGGGTAAAAACCGTAAATATGTAGACCAATCATCATAACGTATAACGAACTCTATATTGTTACAAGTAAGTTCTTCTTCACCAAATACAAGTGTATGGTGTTAGAAATGATCTTGCTATTCAGAGCCAAGTGTTATGATTTTAAAATTTGAAAATCCGACTTGGCTCCTGTAACTCTAAAATGTGCATGAATATTAAATTTTTTATTTTTTTTTATTTAGTTTTTCAATGTATTAAAAATTAAAGCTATCTAGATATTAAAACTTTTTGTCTTATAAACTAGCCTAACTGTTCGGTAGTATTTGTTCGTAATTGAAAGGCTTGACAATATTATTTGCGATATCCTGAAACTCTGTGGACAAAGCCGATTCTACTAAAGGTTTAAGTTCTTTGACGAAACTAGCGAAGTTATTATTGACAGCGGTGTTAACAACATCACCCAGGACACGATCTCCTCCAAAAAGATTATCAAAATGAACAAACCCCGAAGCAACAGAAAATTTCAGACTAAAATATTTACAGTACAAATGCTCCTCGCCCGCTTCATTTTTTCTCAATTCTCCATGCATTTCGTAAGTTCCTTCACAACCGGTGAAATTAGCTTGCCACGGCCCAGATCCTGATATTTGTAGCAGCAATATTTTGCCGTCTATTTCGTATTGCCCGTCGACATACAAATGTGGAAGACTAACGTCTGCACTAAGAACCAATGCATCCAAATCAATTCTGTGAACAGTAATACGAATCTTATAGTATTTTATTTTAAGAAATTTTACATGAGCTGGCGACACTTTGACTCCTTTAAACTGAGCCTATAGGTTTATCTTCAGTTGCCAAGTTCCTATCGAAGGAAAATTATATTTAGCTGAAAATTTGCCTCTACGTACTTATGGAGTAGGTAATGGGTGAGGGGATACCGAAGTTTATATAAAGTTCTCCAAATTAGTTATATCGTTCAAGTATTAAATAATATAATTGCTACTTGTGATCCTCTCGTAAGCCAAATGGTAAATCAATAGCCAGTTATAACCACTTAAAGCATATTTTATGAACACGCATCTACTTATTGCAGGTTAAAATGTTGAATAAAGTAATTAATACATCAGTGGATATAATGACATTATACCTAGTAATATTTTTTTTTATTATTTCCCTTACAAATTTATATCATAAAGCAATCAATGAACGAATGCCACCACGCTATTCCGAGGTCTTTGATTGCTTAATCACCAGCTAGTAATATGCCATTGTCTTTTATATCATCATTGTTTATCGTTTTGTACCCGGTATGTGTGTGGTATCAATCCAATAATATTGGTAACTGTTCGTAGAACTTCCTATATTAAATAAACAGTCGAACGTTTGGTCCTTAAAAGAAAACTGTATACGTGTGCACCAAGGCATCTTTGCTGTTTTTCTAAATGGTCAGAGTTCTTATAAATGTGGTCAATGGATATGCCTAATTAAAAAGGATTATAACTAAGTTGTTTGAAAATTAGATGCCTACAGAACTATAGCTCTTACTTCATGTTTGAGATGGTGAAATCGCTGGCACCGTATGTGTTAACGTCTTTCGCTGAAACTTTGAATCCCGCGCTTTGGATAGCCACTATTTCCTTCAGGAAGAATGGTTCTAGCGAAGGGACGTTGAATTCAGGAATTCCCTTCACTAAGTATGGTCGAAGGTGATGTATACTCTGGGTTACACAGGCCTCCAAGTCCGGACTCTTACGTCTGCAGACGTGTATAAATTCGGCTGTGTAAATACAGATAAATCATGATCCTATTCATTTCTTGTTACAAAAGTTACTGGAGAGTTTTCATCTTTTCCTCGGCTTCTACGATCGCGATAGTAATGTAAATTTTCTGATATTTAATTCTCTCTATTTGGCAAATGCAATTGCATCTGTGTCACAACATGCTTTAGAACTTTAGGATTCAAAATTAAATTTGCTAAACGTATTACTCGAAAACTTGTCAATTCTCATAACATATAAACTCGAATACTAATTCAAACTCCAGTTTCGACCCCTTGCTCGATCTTAATAGTCAAATGTGTTCGTGTAAAGAGTTAAAACAATTAAAATGCTATAAACCGAGAATATGATTACTTACGAATTTCTTCAATTGAAGCTGTTGCTCCGACCATCAGAAGCACGGCTATCGTCAGAAAAATCATCTTCGATGATTATGAAAAAGTATAAGTAAATGATCAAGGAGCAAAAAGCACGAAGAAATGTCTTTCGGGTGAGCTTTTTGTTTCGATAAATGCCAACCAACAAACGCCACAATAGTTTGGTATGGTCTAATTGCAAATGGGAGACACCACGTCTGTCTGAGGCCTTATAGAACTTCCCTACCTCCCACCACGTCCCGATAAAGCTATTGTTTCAAACTTTAGACGATAGTGCATGTGAGGGACGGACTCGTCCGGAAGATGTCAACGAAGCGGGGACTACAGCCTACATGCTCTATTTATCCGGAAAAGGCCTCTACGATGAGGCTGGAATTAAAACGTGCCAATCACAGTGGTATGGTAACACCACGATCATCAGCGTCCAGCAGATTGTAGCAAAGTCGTTTTATCTCGATTCCAACATTATAAAAACATTCTAAATTTACCTCTCAGATCTCCTATGCTGAAATTCTTCTCAAAGACATTCACTTGGGACATTGAATTCCCTATAATTGAACTAGAGTCAATCTCACGCGGTAGAATTAAACTCTTGATAATGCCAATGCCTTGTGTAAAAATCTGTGAATCTAATTTATGATAAAAAAAAAGATGTTAGCTTAAGCCTTAGACTTCTGTTATCCAGCTGAGCACCTTGTGTGACATTATACCAGGCAATTTTCGCGTCTTAGATAATGCCCAAGCTTGGTGACAGGGTCAGGACTCTATAATTCTATGTATAGCTATCATGAAGTCTCAAAATTGCGTAGCACACTCCTTATTACACAATAATTACCCCAGTACAGTGTGCTGCTAATTACGTATACTAAAAGAAGACCCCCACCCTATCTGTTATACAATTTCATTCTCACAATCACCATAGTATTCAAGTTAACTGTATAATATCTCAGTATTCCATTATTCGGACTAATCAAGCGCATAATACAGGCCATACCATGATCAGAGTATGAAATACAACAATACAAAATTTTTCCATTCACATCACATTGTGGTTTACTTTTCTGCTTTTAATCGAAGTGAAGTTCAATGTCAAAAATATTCTAGATCTGTAAAACCGGTGATTAAGTCTTCATTTGTTCGAATGTGGAACTCTTTAACGATTTGCTTAATTCCATTCGCAGTTTGAATATATTTCGCAACTTAATAGTCCATATTTTAACTATTTGAGATGATCTAGCGACAAAAATATCTATTACATCGTTTCTTCATTACTGGTTCAAAAATGGCAATTTTCATGTCACAATGGCAGCTGAGATAAGCTGCTGCCATAACTATTACAAAACATCTTCGTAATAGAGCGGATTCATAACTGTGTTTAAAAATTTTAATCATTGACTTTGATGGTTGATCCGCTGCAAAATAGGAGAAACATTCCAGATAATGGTTCACTAAATTATCACCATAGCGCAATGCAAATCTTGGCAAAGATGAATTTTGTACTTGGTATATCATTTCCTACACGTGCCGAGACTCAAGCGTCGTCACAACTATAAACTATTCTTTCTTCCCCGCTAGTTGGCGGGATATAGTTGGCAGAGATAGTCTACCAATAATTACAGCAATTTCCATGTGCTCTGGAGTCTGGTGTACTCTCGAAACTTAACGAATACTTTTTTCCTCTAATGAATGATCATAAAGGCAGTAATTAAATTAATTGATCGGTTATTTACGATTTTTGTTTCCCAAATTATTAAGGCTGTAAAGTTGGACTGAAAATGTCGAATTTAGTGTGCAAACCATCTGTAATCGAATTCTCATTCAGGTCACACGATTTCTTAAAACTTTGCAGTAGCTAGAAGTGTTGCTAAAATTCTTCAATTCTTTAGGATTATTGCAATACTCTCAAATTGCCTACATAATCTTAAGTGGAACACACATTCTCGTAATAGTTAGAATTGCTGCAAACTAAATGATGATGTCCTCGAATGGGGTGTTGGACCACACATTAAATAATCCCTTTTGCCTATCATCACAAAATTAATTCTCAAAATCGTGAACTATCATTTGATTTGTTTCACTGCATTGACTTTTCGACGATTATTTATCTTTACCAAGTCATTCGAAATATACGATTGAACCATCTGCAGGTATCTTCTCTGAAATTTTTAAAGATTAAAATATAACTGACGTTTAGCTATTAATCTTCTTCTTGCAGGCCAGAGAATTTTCTCCAAGCGACCTTTTGGTTTGGATTGAGATTCTCGTCATGTATCACCAGTAGCTTGAATGTCCTGAATTGTAATTAACATAAGAGTTTTACGAAACAAAAGGCCAACATTATTCGTTGTAAAATTTATTCAATAAATACACACGTATACAAAAATTCCAAAACAACAAAAAAACAAAAAAAAAAAAAAAAAATGTAAAGAAGAATGCAATAGCACCAACTAACGACGATTTTAATAAAACTAAGAAAGCTAAATATGCGCGGGATTCGATACCTAAATCTAATAAAATAAAGAAAACTACTTTACAATTATACGTTATTACAAATAATATGAAAATTACTGTGTAATGATCGATGATGTGATTATCCGATTAATGAAATGAGGATTTTTAAATGCGTTAATGTGTTAAATGCGTATACAGCAGTCATGATCACGAGTTTCGGTTATAATTAAGCAGCGAAATACACGGCCCAGCCAATTAAGTTCTAGATGACAAAGCTTGCCGTTATTCTAACGGTCACCATAAACCTGAAATATGTACCTAATAATACGGCTAACTCACACTGCCATGAACTAGTATTGGGTAGCAATTGTGAGGAAGAATGTGCAAAATAAAAAAAAAATAAAAATATTAAAAAATTAGAAATTTAACATTGCCCTGATTCCCTGCTTTTAGGAGGTCGCTTCTTACCAGCGAATTTGGCAAGGTTATTATGATACACAAATGTTCAGATAGGATTACTGTTATGCTTTAATTTTATAAAAAGCACCAAAATATGAATATTTTCTTGTTTTTCTTTCAATTATTTACGCAGGCTAGAGTCTATGGCAATTCATCATGATAAGTAGATTTGCGCTATCCTTGAACTGGTTCCTTTTATTTTGAGGTCAGACCGTTGTAAAGGAAATTATAAATAGCAAGAAAACCACAAGAGTACGCAAATCTTCGTCAGAGATATCTATAACTGTTTTTCCAACACCATCAAGTGTCCAGTTATATCTGTTCAGTGTGTAGTGAAGATCAGGTATGTATGTATGTACCTCGACTGACGTATTGGTATTTGTAACTACCAGATTAAATAGACTCTGAAGTAACGCCTGAATTGGCTTGTCTTCGAGGTGAAAGGCTTGAATTTTTCTTGTTATTGGTACGAATTTAAACTAGTAATGGATCCTATTCCACGATCCATGCGTCGTACGGCACCTGGGCGAATAATTTCTCGACAAACACGGTCATTACTTGAACCAATTTACGTCTGAGATCTGGTTTCATTTCTTTCAAAAGTTCTTGACTGTTGCTGTTAATGAATAGATTGAGGGCAGCCTCTGAAAAATGAAAAATAACATAATATGACGGAGAATAATAATAATAATAATGAGATTCGATGAAAACTCCATCATTCCATATTTCAAAGATTCAGACTGCAACACTTACGAAGAATCGTGTTTCCGTCATGAACGTTGTCTACTCCCATTTGAATGTTCTGCACGCTGAAGTCCATCTTGAGCTGCTGAAGGTGAAGATATTGTCTGTCGCCAATTGGGGTAGGCCTAGCCCTGATGAACACCTTGGCTTTGACACCCTCTGAAAATATAGATACAGAATGTAAATAGGCTGCGGGTAATAAGTAAGTAAATCTCAATATTTCAGATCTATTTCCAAAGTTCATTTTAGTAAACTAAATTCAGACAATGGTTATCACGCATCACCTCCTTTGGCAACAAATTGGTATACCTATCATATGCAAAAAGATGTTCGCGTTGTGATGTGAGTGACAGCATCGTCGGTTTTAGTAAAAATAAAAGGGCACAAGTCACATTCGTTTTCAAATTATATTTCCAAACAAATCTGAGATGTGTAATTATTCCTTACAACTATAAATTGCGCCTGGATTTCAGCAGCATGCGATACATGCGTGTTATAAGTTGCCTTAGCGTTTTGACAGTTATAGGTGTTTGTTAACAATCAACACTCATACGTTAATGAAAGCAAAATTTCACCGAAAAAATGATCAGTCAGTAATCCTGGAGAAAGTTGAAAGGGGCTTAAACCTCTGAATCTTTGCACAAATTAGAATAACATTTCCGTTCTTGGAATGATGATTCAAACTTTTACCTTCGAAACGATCATTCATTCGAGTTGAGTATCTGTGCTACTTATTCTTGGATAACTTTCAAGCTTACATCAATTATTGTCATAACTAGATACAAAGAAAAATTAAATCGCCACTGATATCTTATTTCTTATCATCTTAGATAAAATACAAGGAAAAGGCAAACGACGTTTCTCGAACCCTACTACTTAGGATCAACTCATTCTTTGTTCTTTTTTCAAAAAATCGCTGACTTTTTTTCTATATCCTGACCGTGTCTGTTAGAAATTTATATGGCTGGTCTTATTTTTTTGAGAAGAGAGGGATTTAATACAAACTGATTAATCATTGAGTTGATCGCTTGGAAAATGAATTCTTTTCACTTTCCTGATACATATAACACGGAATTGCGTCTGATAATTAGAACCACAAACCGTCCCGACACCCCAGATTTCAAGAAGAAATTTTAATGATGTTTTCAGAATTTGCTAATGCGTCATATACGGTATCTCGCCATTACCATACATATAGGTATACTATAATTTTATATTTACGGTATTCTCCCCAGTAGTCACCGGCTCCACTGGCCTGGACCAGAATCAACTTTCCGCTAGATCGGTAATTGGCGTTTGCCCTTATGCGTGGGATGCTGAGGGCCAGCTGAATCTGCACCTCATCATCGGATATGCGAGCCCTAAGTCCAGTTACGCGCAATACAGAGACACCCTTTGCTTCGACATCTCTAAACTGCGCTCTGTACCCATCTGGACCACCTCCAAGAGCGATGTGAAGTTCGTCCAAAATAATGGGTTCAACTTCGTCAAACCCGAGTTGAGGAATACCTGTAATACAAAGAAACAATAAATCGTTGCAATTTCTTCCATTTCTGGTCCCTATTCTCGTTCGCTCTCATTAGGTCCGGATAAAATCGTCATCAGATATTCTCGAAATCGCAGTTTTCAAAAGGTAGAAATTTAACGGGTAATCAATGGTAAAATCAATCATATACATCCTGAAGAACATGGTATACAGTTATGTATAAAATAAGCAATTGAATTCTTAGTTCTCCGCTGTCTAGAAGTGATTGTATGTTCCTAGACTTGTCAGGTGCTTCACCGTAGTCAGCACGTCGAATGTAGGACAGTGGGTGACCATTAAA
Source organism: Macrophya annulata (assembly GCA_963924015.1). Lineage (NCBI taxonomy): Eukaryota > Metazoa > Arthropoda > Insecta > Hymenoptera > Tenthredinidae > Macrophya > Macrophya annulata. The sequence continues at coordinate 27,893,025 of OZ001258.1, read as the reverse complement.
ATCTACCGTTACAACCTGGTTTTTTGTATCCAAAGATACGTACGTTTGGCAAGGCTCCGTCCGTTGATCAGATTATAACAATTTATACTTGATTTTTTGATTTTTGCATTACGAAACTGCGATAACGGGATCAATATCTCTCGTGATGTGTGAGTGTAATGAATATACCATATTTTTTTGTTTTTTTTGCATAAATTAACGAACCCGTCAAATGCGTTTGATCTCGAGGACGTATAACGGGCTTAAAAACTTACCGTGTTTAAAGTGTTCAGCCAATACATTCGCGGAACGAGCCAAGCACGATTCAAGATGTGGGTCCCGCTTTGAACAAGGCTCCAAAAACTCTAATCCTCTGTATTTTCCCATAGCATCTACCCCGAGGAAGCAGAGCACCAAACTCACACACAAAACTAAAGCAACCCTCATTTTCTGAGATGGTATAACAAATGACTTTTTCACACTATATTTTTTATAAAATTAATTGTAAATTTTGTCACTTGGCCTTCTTTAATCTAAGTACCAATTTTTACGCACCTGACCTCGGTCTTCTTGAGTTCTTCTCGAAGAATGTTGACCGAGAAGAGAAGCGCTCGGACTTATATCGCCTTGACATTGCCCCCGCTGGAGGACGAAGGAGTGGGGATTACGGGGCAAAGACTTTCTTCCATAACATAAATAATTTATTACTTACTCCTTATGACTTTACATTATTTTTTCATTGTTTGACATTAGTCATTACGAAATATTTCTCCAAACTACGCAGATAATTTTCTGATAATTACTTCAAGATTTCCTATCCTGACCCTTGGGTGAATTTCATTCAAATTTCGACTTCCTATTTGAGGCTAGTATCTACTGTTCGAAAGACGAAAGCATCACGCGAGAGAGATTTGTCTGTTTTGCTTCAAAGTTAGAGCGCCAATTATTGAGAGAACCTTTCTTCGGGCTGTGAGAGTGGTTGGTGTACTTTTTGATGTGGTTTGTTTTTTTACTTGTTTTTTGTTGTTCTTTTTTACTATTTCTGTCGTAGTTGACGGTGGATTACTGCGTCTACAGACTTGACGTATTTCAACGAAAGTTTAAACTCTCTACTATGATGATTGTCATCAATTCTTATAACAGCTAGGTATGCCGGTAAATCTTCACGTCACGTGACTGTCAACTAGCACAAATGAATGCAGTAGAATATAACGAAGAAAAAAATGATTTTCAAAACCAGTCCTATAAAATAACCTGTTAGGTGTAAGTAAGTGGGTCGTTAAACCTGTTGACCCTCGTAAGAACCTTCGATCACCAAAAGTCACGGTATTCAAAATGGGTTTGAACTTCATAAACGCACAGAATCATGGAGACAATGGAAAAACTCCGTCATTAAACTCTATAACCATAAAACGGTAATGAGCTATAAGTATGTGCAAAGGCTCGTAGAAGAAAGCGCTGGAGTTGATAGACGTCATAAGCCACAAGACGACTGACTATTAATTATTAAACAGCATTGATTTGTCCCCGTTACCCCCAGTTCGAAGTAACTTAGGCATTCAAACGTGACTTACCTCACGAGCTGAATGAATATCCGAATGAATTACAATACAGTAAACGAACAGTTGATCAAAATCACGATGGTTTGGATACGCTGAAAATATTGCTTATTCAAAATTGGACGAGGATTTCTCGCTGAAAGATTTTTACCTTTAAATACAAAATTTAGGTTTCAGGAACTGTTGATATAAAAAAAGCGTAGTCATTATTGGGAGACTTGATACGAGTACAGTTGACACATATGATATTATGTAGAACAAATAACAGTAGGGGTGCTCGTATGAGATCCCTTGATTATATGCATTGGGAAAATCGCGAGATCTATGAAAAAATGTAGAAATTTTCGATTTTTAAGATACCGAACAGAACTGTCAATGCTGACTCAAATAGATAGAAATTATTTGACTGTATATACTTGAAACTTTTTCATTCTACGTACAAGGGTAGTATAGTTTCATTTGCGTCAAAGAGTTTGATCTTTTCATAGATAATACACGTACGTCATGTATAATAAATCGATTTATAAACCGTTTGAAAGTATAATTCAAAGCTTATTTTGTAATGTTCAATATTCAATTCACATTTCATTATCCGTTACTACTTATGTTATGAAATAGTCCCTCTCCTAACCCGAATTTTAGTAAGCCATACGTTAATATGAATAAAAAATATAGATCACGGTTTTAAGTACTTGAAAAACATCAGCACTTGGCTTAAAAAATTTCGTACATACAACATCGCGAAATCAAATCTTTACTAGTAACGCTTATCGGCATGGGAAATTCTTACGATTCTAGCTCGCCGAATTGCTTTGAAAAAATTTCTCTGAAATTTTATCACAAATTGTATTACGTTTCCACTTTTACGCAGCTACAGGTTTTAAGTATTCATATATTTTCAGGAACAAACACTGATTTTTACTGAAAATAGCATACAGAAACATGTGATGCTTACTGATGTTACATTTTTCGTTAAAAACAGTCCTATTGTTTTTTCTGACATATGCTAGAGGCATTTATTCACGACAATGTCATCTCAAGTATACTAAAATAAGTGGAAGTAAAGAAAAACTTTCGGAAAATGTTAAGAATTATTGTAACGACTCGTCGTATAAATTTTTGGATGGTCACTTTTCGTCAAAGTTGAGACTCCGATTTAATGATCTGTTTACAGAAATTGAATTAGAAATTTTTTTATCGAACAATTCAATGCTTCTACAATATCTGACACCCTGTATGAAGAGACGGTCAAGTGTCCAGCGAGCGTAAGAATGCAGGGTCAACGACCCCGTCTACAGGGAAAGGAAACAACGCCCCAAGGCGAACGGCACATCCTGACATAAGAAACACGGTATGAGCTACAACTTCTTCTTACCAAATCTTGAAATCTAGAAATTTTTAGTAATCCATCTCGAAGAAAATTCATATCTCGTATCTGTATTGGTCGCTTACAGCCTTGTACGGATATTCGAAACTGAGAATAGATTTATGCTTATCTTTGTAATCAATACAGTATTAAAAACCGAGGCAACCTCTTGCTTTATAATATTAATGACCGAGACCAACCAAACCGGAATTTAACTTGTATATTAAAAAATTGAAAGAAACTGGTATTTCATTTGAACTTAAAGTCGCGTCAGAATTGCGTTTAAATCAGTATAGACGACAACCGGGTAACAAATTTAGAACCAAAATTATTGTGGGCGTTGAATTTAGGTGAAAAAATTTAATTAACAGAAAAATGAACGTATTTTAATGAAACTTTATACTGATTTTTAATAATTGTATAAAGAAAAAAAAAAATTGTTGTGATAGTAAAAACAACGCAAAATAATCAGGGACTGATTGACCATTTTTTAAACCCAAAAACGTTACATAAATAATTTTATTTTTAAGATGAAATTATTCTTTCCTAAATTCAATGTTAATTGTTTCTTTCGGAGAAACCGGTGGTATTTATAACCGTTAACCAAAAATATTTTGCCGATAATCAATGCTAATAAACCTGAACTAGAATCGCGAGAACTAATTATAAGCAAAAAATTGGTATGCCCATGAATTTATTCCAATAACAGTTTGACTCCTAGAATTACTAATCACAATATAAATTATTAAAAATTGGCAAAGTTTTCAGTCCACATAGATAATGTCTCTCTGTGCCTGATGAGGGAATTGAAATACTAAAAATTTAAATATCCATGGCAAAACATGTTACTTGATTGTCTTGTAAAATCAAATGCAACTATTGCCTGACTAGAACGGATTCGATTTCAGGAGAATTTCTGTGCTACGTGAATGATATAATTCAGAGGTATAAACGGCTCTCCTATTATTAATTGGAGATCCAAGTAACGTACAGAAATCATTTTATGTGAATTTCCATCTGAACAATAAATTGTCTCTACCACCGTAGACTTGTAACTAAGCGGTTAGTCTGCAAAATTCCATTCTCATCAGGTCTGAATGACGCACTTGGGGCGAATTATATGCAAGACGGAATGGCATGGACACAAGATTCTTCTTTGTACTTAAAATTTATGTACGAATTATAAAATAGTGAAATAAATAATATACCGAAACAAAAATTATAGCTTTAATAAATGTGTAGCCCTTGTCGTTAGTCACGAAAAATAAGGATTTATATTTACACACAGTTACACATGTTATTTACAGATAATGTACACGCAAGAAATAGAAAAAAAAAAAACTAACGTCTAATTAACAAAAGAAACAATAATAAGATTATAGATTGTTCGAAGATGATTTAAAAATCCTTTCGAATGGGAAATTTTGAAAAGCTTTACCAAAAACATCTGTGAACGTACTAGATACCATCTCATTTATCAACCCTCTTAATACCACAAACCCTGGCTGCCACATTGTATTTATAATCCTGTGAAGCATTGATTCAATTAATTGGCGACCTTGCACCAAGTTTGTGATATGGAGTTCAAGGTTGCTTATCGTCTGAACATCGATATTCGCCTGTAGCTTGGTACCTGGCTTCCTGGTGATGGTCGTTGTCTGCACTAAGTCATCTGCAAAACGAAGCATAAGTATATTCAATAAATACTCTCACGTGCGTATAGTTTAATCCGTTTGTATGTACAGGCGTACGATTAAATTTTGGATTTCATTCGCGAATCGACTTATTCGCAATGTTTAGAATTATAAAAATATATACATAATAATTATTTGCATTCGTGTTTTGCACGCTAATTCTATAGATCGATTGGTAGTGAATGAGAAAACTTTTTTTTTTTAATCAATGCCACCGAAATAAAAATCTGAAGACAAAGCTGACTTTATTTGATCAGCTGAACATCGAGTTTACTAGCCTTTCACTGTAAAAAAGTACAAGCATATCTTCTCATTGGAATTTACCATAGTTACAGTAAAAGTGTACAAATACTTACACAACGTCAATGTGAACTTCCCTTTGTTGGTCATTCTGTTTCCAAAGACGTTAGTAGTGATCTCGTAGTCCCCGGCTAAAGCCTTATCAGGAAAACTTTGTGTATATTGCACCTGAAAATTAAATCAATTTTGTAATAGACAATTGGTATAATTCATACAGTTTGAAATGAAATTTTTATATAGCTATACAAATAAGTAAAATAATATCTGTTAAGTCTCGTGACATTTGGACAGCAGGTATTAGTCGACAAATTGATTCATATGGTGCAATTCAATTGCTGCCATGTAAGTACGGTTGCCTATAGGATACGTTTCAGGCGCCACGTGAGATCAAGAGCAGAAAATCACAGCCTATACAGTTTATATGTGTATACCGTGAGGTTACAGGGAAGGGATTCACTAGATGCAGGCAACCCAACAATCGAATCCCGAAGACTTCCGAAGTTTGTATTTGCCATTACAACCACTTGGTGGGAGTTCCCGTCCTGTGTTATTTATCGCGAATACGATGACTTCGGACGTCTTCAAGATTGACTTTTGGGTTGCCTGCATCTAGTGAATCCCTACCCTATGACCTCACGGTATATATATTTTTTTTCATGCATTCAACTGCGTTTGCAAAATTTTATATGACAACAATGTTATTTTAGCTTGAGTTATAAGAATTAAAAATAAAATGTTTAAAGCTAACTAGGAAAATATATGAATTGTGTAATATCAAGATAGAGAATAACTAGTTTATTATTTATGCAACTTAAGATAAAATATGCCCCAAAAACGTGCCGTAGATCTTCATGTCATAAAATGTACTTCACTTTCGAATGTTACGAATAGTTAATTGAAGTATTACATGTAATTTTATTAACTTTTGATCAGCAGATCTTTGTCGAAAGAAAGAAAACCTCTTTTCAATTACAATGTCATCACTGGGAGATATGAAATTACGGACACCAAATCCCTATATTTAAGTAAGTAAAAATGAAAAGCTGTATGAAAATTCCTCAACATAAAGAAAAATCGATTTTCAACCCAAAAGAAGCCAGCCTTAAATACTATGCGGTTAGATATCTCGATATAGTATTATAAAACATCATCAAATGAAAACGAAAAATGTCACGAGAATGACTACTCGTATACCATGCGATACAGTGTTGTTTTAGATTCTCGTTTTATAATATTCCATAACATCTTATTAATTATGTAATCAGAGCAGAATATCAATTAGCATTTGATATACTCAGGAGCATACCTGCATCCTATTGCAAAAAATTACGAAATGGAAAGGCGTTATCTTAAGTAAATTACAACAAGGACATTTACCCTATAGTTGGAAAGATCACTAACGAAGCGTGTCATTTTACTGATGGTCCAACCAGCCTCCGTAACATTCCTCAAAGTAATTGTGAATCCTAGAAATGGGCCACCTCTACTTGCAGTAATTTTTTCAAATAAGAAAGGGTCGAAAGGGCCCACGTTGTACTTAGGAAGTCCAGTCTTGAAATAGGGCCGTATTGCATTCAGTCCATCTCTGACACAGGCGTCAAATCCATCCTCTCCAACGCGACAATTTGCGAAATTGTCCTCTGTCGAATAATAATTTTGTTCAAATATTGATTTTCGTCTACGTCATGCAAGAAAAATTTTATCGAAAAGCAAACATTTCGCAAAACTTTACTTTGGTACAGGAGCCTAAACTACTTAGATGATTGCACATGTAAACTCACATAATTATGACTTGGGTGATATGTGTACTTTGTTTTTATTGTGTATTGAGTTGCTATTCTACTTATTCTACTCGTAAAATATTTTCAATTTTGATATCACAGGCGTTAAAATTTTTAATGAATAATCGTTTGTTTTCGCACATTCTTATTCCTTCTATGAACATGGACAAAATAGCTTCTTGATAAATAGTAAAAGTCAGGTCTGAAACGATACGGAAACCGACTATACATTTTATCGGCCTGAAAAATTACCAAAAAAATCAGGCCCGGGTTATCACGTAATGATTCAAGAACAACTTTCACCTTGGACTGACCAATCAGTTTGGATCTCATGCCATAAAAAATGGGTTTTATGACTATGACGACGAGATGAGTCTGATTGAATGATAAGCAAAGAGATTAGTGTGAGGAGATCGTGTGAATTAGCAATTCTTGTTGTACCATTCCACCCACCAAATGGAAAGGAATCTAATGTTAATTAAAACTGGAATTAGAATTTAAGCTTTCTAAATTATCGCACGCGAATTATTCAATCTAAACGCATACCTATCACAAAAAAAAAGAATGTATTCGAAATAATAACGAGACGTAATACATCTTCGAAATGAATTTTTATGGAAGATAACGAACGAAACAGAGAATGAACAGAAAATAATGAAAATATTTTTGAAATCTCAGTACAGGTATGGACAGTACAGGTAAAGGAGTATTGGCGTTCCACTGTTAAAATCGTAATAGATAATTTATGGTAATATAGTCATGGTTATGGTAATTTTATCTCATATACGAAATTACGAATCATAATTAAATCACAATGTAATGTCATGCATAATTATCACTAAAAATTCCAACCGATAGTGTTCATCATCCCAAACGGATGAAATATAAGTAAGTATAGGTACGTGATCGATAAGAGTGATTTCCTTTGACCACAATCAAATAAAAAGAAATAACAAGCATCATAATTTAACTTAATAATCTTCAAGGTACTAACAATTTATTATTAACCGCATGTAGGTATGTGAATAAAGATTACGTTTTGGTTTACTAATAAAAAAAGTAACGCCTCCATCTATGTTCCAACCAAGATTTTATCTGCGTTTTACGCTTTAACTCATACGTCAAGTTACCTAATAATTCATATTTTTTCAAGTGTTGTTTCAATGTTCGCAATGGAGTGTCGTAATATTGGCACGACATTTGAATAACGTATTCGGTATATTAAATTGTACATAGAATAAGCTCCACGAATATTAGTTTTTCGAAATTTGACACTGTGCATTACAACCTGTAACGTTCCAAATATCGATTATCCCTCTCACTTAGTCATGCATAAAATGTGGCTTAGTAATATAATTTCTTAGTTTCCTGCACAGTTGGAAGAGATCTGTTAATTTTAAAATTTTCCTTATTTTTCGGAAATTCCACAAAAACATTTGCACCAATAACAAAATCGATTACTGTCGAATATTAAGTGGATAAACCTGTTAGTTATTTATATCCACTGCAAAACAGGAAAAGTAATAACAATTGTACAAAAATTGCATGTTCGATTTTACATTAAATATCTGTTGAACAGTAGAATTAATGCCATTTTTTACAATAAATATTCATTGTTCTTGCATTTTAGAAATGTTATCAGCCTTCGATAGGAACGTGTTCTGCATTTGAAAATCTGCATTTGATCATGTTACTTTTGACACGAAAATCAGTAACAGAAAAAAAAGTCCACAAGAACCGGAATTATTTTCAACTGTGTGACGAATAGTATCTTAAATTATATTTATCTAAAGCCATTCTATCTGTTATTCGATAATGTACAATGTCGCTAACCCGTTTTAATTGCTAACACTATGGTTAAAATCCTTTCACACATTCATTTCACAACGTTTAAGGCGTGTAAATAGTTGACCAATTTCTACACGATTCGTAATCTAAATCAGTAGCATCGGTAATAAATACTATATTCAATAATTATACTGAACACTGATTGGATTAGACTAGCATATAGTAATTGAAATAAATTTTAAATATGCAATGTATGTACTTACCGAATTCCTGGGCAAGGGTCGTTGCCCAAACCGAGCAAAACACACTGGTTAAAAATATCTTGATGTTCATGGTGCAAAGTTTCTACTTGATCTGAATTCGGGAAGATCTTTGACGAATTGATCCCTGTCGTGACTTCGACGTGTTGTCTCAGGTAAATAAAACGTGGCTCAAAATTTACCAGTAGTTACCACCACGCGTGGTATTTGCCAGGACTTTCACTCTCCATATTGCATCTCAGTGGGGCTTGCCTAGGCCTGAATACTACAGCCCGGTTAGAGTGTTCATCTCAGAATTTTACCTTTTATTATATAACATATAACTGGGTGAGAATGTTTTGCCTGACTGCCACTGTTGGGAAATCTGGAAGACCCATGTGACGAGACCTTGTATAGTTGTCACGAATTTTATCGGTATAAGTTTCAATGAATTTTCAAACTTTTTTTTACCCCCTTCTAAGAAACGCAATAGACGTTTTCATCGTTGTCCTTTCACATATTACACCAGCCTATAAGGCACAGTTCTAGACCTAGAAATAGACTGAAAGGTTGTTCAAGTTAGTCCAGTAAATAAACCAATCAGCAATTGTTCCTGAGGATTGGAAAAAACTATAAGAAAGTTATAGTTTTCAAGGAAAGTAATACTCTAATGAATTCATTGTTCATTTTAATAATGAAAGAAAAAATTTTTTTAACCGGTATGAAGAACTTTGCTACATCGTACAGCGTCTCGATCAGGTTCATACATTTGACTTTCATAACGTCCCGGTCCGGTACATTATATCACCTTTGAACCTGGTCAAGCAGTGTGGAAAGTTGAATAAAAATTTTTTTATTCATCTAATAAGTGTATGTAAATTTTTCAGTCAATTCGTTTATATTATAAATAAAGTTATAATTGTTGGTCATATTCTTGTAGTCGGTGATCATTGGCACATCTTCATAGAATCAACTTCATTTTACGAGACAATATACTTGACAAAGTGATTGAGAAAAAAATAAAGACACAGAGGCATCTAGGCCACAGATTTCGCAAGTAGATACTTGAGAAGAATCGGTATTATACCGTACCGCAATGTCGAAATTTATACACAATATTTGTAATAACAATGAAGAGTCAACCGGTACGTCATAAACCGTCATGAGACTTTTAAAAATTCATCCTATGAGAAAAAAAAAAGAAGAAAAACTTCACTCGTTATCAAATCTCTTTAAAAAAAATTAGTTTTATATTATGATTTTAGTTTCGAGACAATTTATAATTTCTACACATCATACTAAGCAGTTTGTGCCATAAAATCTTCTACGATTGAACAATTACGAAAAACTTCTAACGATATATTCTCACCTGAGTAAGATTGTGGGTTCCCAAATTTAGGGATCACCAATTCCTGTGGTCATCCTTCTCTAATGGAAAATTTCCACGTCGTGATCTTCTAGAGAATCCAGGAATCATATCTCTGCCTTGGTCTCAGACTTGCAAGCGGACAACGTTGTCCGCTGTCGTAGTGAAAGTGTCCAACAAACTGAACCTGCAGATGTATTAAAGTGTCCATCTACCTGCAGCGCTACGTTTAATAGTAGCAGTAAATCGAGGGTTTATTAAAAAAACTGCAACCTGAACATCAATTAACGACAACATTTAACATGGCCAAATACTACTATGCCATTATAACTCCGCAGTCAATGACATCGACTATGAATCATATTTTATGGCGCTCATCAAGATGCTCGCGGAGTTATACAGACGTGTATTATTTCAGGTTACAGATAAATTGGATTGATTCTTACTGAAAAATTTTTCAAGTTGAAAAACCTTTGCACGCTTTGCCAAATATCTCGGTGAAAGTGGTAGGTATAGGTATGTATACCCAGAGAGAAAGGATTTGACTATCCTACCAAATAGATTCGTTCGGAATATATTTAATTGCATAAAATATTTTTGATGTTTTTTTTTTTCAGTCAATAAAGTTTCTTTCGGTTCAAAAAAAAAAAAAACCCCAGTCTCTTTGTGTATCAATTCGGTTATTAAATTTACCAATATCACCAGACTCTTACAGCTACCACATTATGTTTATTACAATCATGTCCAGGATTCCCTCGATTAGTCATCACTTACTGCAGATTGGTAACGTGGAGGTCAAGATTACCCATCGTCTACACATCGACGATTTTCTGCAGCTTGGATTCTGGCTCCCTATAGATGATCACTATCCCTACCAGACCGTCTGCCAGAGAACCGTACCTACGTATTCCGTAAATATACTTTCACTTCTATCATTTTATTACATTGGATTATACTAAGGTTTGACAGTTTGTGAAATAAGTCAGTAAAATATTCAAGATTTAAATAGGTGCATATTATGAAGAATTAAACAATACCCCGTGTCGCTATGCAAGCTTTACTTTGTACACTTGAGACTACGTAGTAGATCCTATGTGATTGAGAGATCAGAGACTTCGGCTTATTCTTTAATCACCTACTTTAACTGTAATCTTTTTGGCTGAATTACGTGATACTCATTCTCCCCATGAATTAAACTGTTGCACTTGAACTTTTTATGAAAGAATGAAATCCCTAATCACAAGCGAGCTGCACAGCAGCCTTCAAAAATTGAATTAGATGATGATTAGTGAACAGTCAGTGTTGAGATAATTGAGCACGTCTTTTTATTGATTGACAATCTAGCTTTTGGGATGTTGGTTTCGTAATCTGTAAAATAACAAATTCCGCTGAGCAGAATTATATGTATATGAAAGTATACCATATACGTAAGCAATTTTTATTTCAAACTATTCGATAGGATACTTGTTTACACATAGGTATAAAGCAAAATCGAAAGCTGTACAAATGCCTCGAGACATGATCAATTTTGAATTATTAAAAAAAAAAAATCTTTCCATCAATCGCACTCATGGGGATTAGAAGCAAAATCGCCGATGATAAATTGCTCCTGATTGCTAGAAATCATACGCGAAAAATGTTCCTTTCTTCTCTGTTGTTTGAAAGCGTTTTAGATGATATGCCACGTATGTCAACCATACGTTTTCTGTTTTTTCTCTTCCTCTTCTGCTGATCATTATAATGCCTACTTTTACGATCATCACAGTTACGCTATACCTATTTATCAAAATTTATATACCATTTGCAATAGACAAAAGTTGATCTCTGGCTTCCATTCCTCAGAAAAAAAACAGTTACAAATTAGCAACAATCGTATGCATTGTCTACTGGTCGTAATAGCTGGGGTATACCACACGTGAAATGTGTCACCTCCTGGTCTCTAGTATTTAATGTATAGTAAAAACAAGTAGATAATGGTCAATTGTCGACTCAGACCGTACCTTATAATGAATTCTCCGCTGTTCAGTACATCAAACGTGGCTAAAATTTGGTTACCAGTCGTATAGTAGTTACCATTAAATTTGGTACTTGCTTGGACTTTCACTCTCTTCATATTACATCTTAGTAGGGCTAGGCCACGTTACTGCACTGTCAGTTTACCATGTTTATCGTGAATTCTAATTGCAATTACATAACTGGACGAGTACCTATCGTTTATGTGCTACCATTGAGTAAGGCTAAGGGATAATGCAGAAGGGATGTCAAAATAACGAGACACCGCAGGGAAACGTTATTAAAACAAGATCGAATAATTTTTATAAATTTTTCACCCCTTGTATATCAGTTAAATTAATTTTAATCAATAGCATTTCAAATTTTTGAATGGCATAGATTACACCTCTGGACCTCGGGGCAGATTTACAAAAAATTCAAGTAGATAAATATGTAAAGATCGATGAAAAAAAAAAATGGGAAAGTCCCAGTCTTTGCGTAAAATGATACACCACTAGATTAATTGTTCATTATAACTCACATAGGTATAATACGCATATACAATATACATACGTCAATGTATACAACACCTTTGAAACAGCGTTCACCGTCGCGATCAGCTTCACGTGTTTGGCTTTCATAACACCCCACCATAGTTATATCATCTTTGAACCTGGTCAAGTTGTATGGAAAGTTGCATTATAATTATTGTAGAAACTATGCATAAGCATATACATACACGTTTAAGTAATTTTATTCGTATAAACTGCAGTATGTAGAAACGGTTTCATCAATAATCATTACGATTAATAGAATATCCTGTGCACTTTATCTGAACTGGATCACAGACGCAACAGGAAAGAGTGGTCGAAGGATGGAAGAACGATGAAGAAAGATACATATGCTGGATACCTTCTGTAAAAATTTACACATATACGGAGAATCGTAATTTGGAGATATACCTACAGTCAGAATTTTCGTAATACCAAGTAGAAACCCAAGCTGTAAAGCAACGTACACGTTAGACGTTTTATGTAATTACATCACAACCTATGGTGAAACTCTCCAAAATTTTATCTGCGATGAAATGAAACAAACAAACTTGTATATTCATGATCAATTTTCGCAACGAAAAGTTTTTTTTATATTTTTTATTCTGATTCTCACTTACAATTAGAGACAATTGGTCATTTCCATACAACAAGCTACGAGGTTTGAAGGTATACATCGAAAGTTAAGTTCCTCAGCCCTCTGCAACGTCTCGTAAGATTGAACAATGGCAAAGTTGTAACAACATGTAATCTCGTGGGTTCCTAATTTTATTTTATTGTCACTGAAGTGCTCCCTCCCAAATTTACGTTTGCTTTGCGGTCCTCGAGGTAAACTAGGAATCAGGACATGCTGCTATTATCCCTATCTCTAACGCTGGTGGACAGGTGAGCAGATATCGCTTCCAGCTGTTAGTACGAGTGAAAGTACCCAGTAAATTGCATCTGCTAATGCCCCCATGGCTTCAGTCTACCACCAGTGTTGGGTTTAAGAGCAATCTGTGCTATTTGAGGAGTACCGAGACGTGGTCAAAGTAACTTGCTTTACAAAACACGAAAAACCTTTTATACGTGTTTCGTTTTACAAAAGGTTACTTTAACTCGCATAAATGGAACGTGTAATTTTTTGCTTCCTATTGGCACTGACAACCGTTATCGCTTTAGGAATTGACGAAAAACGTAAGTAACTCGCCCAGCTATCGGCTAATTAAGACTTAAAAGTGACTGCATTTGTTTCAACAAGTAAACGTACTTGTCTAGGACCCTACGTAAAACAGTGTTCAAGAAAAGATCCCAAACTGAAGAAATGCCTGATCGATGCTCTTCATCACTTGAGACCATTTCTTCGGGATGGAATACCTGAGATCGAGCTACCTCCCGTCGAGCCTTTCCGAGTGAGCTTTAATGACCATTATAGAACTTTTTTTTATGCATCAATACTCATTCATCGACCTATTAAGTGATAAATATTCTATCATGTGCTTCTGGTAGCAAAAAAATGATAAAATTGATCAAAAATGTTTTCAAGCGAAGTAAAATTGTCATCTCATATTATTTGGCATTCTGTCTCCTCAAATTGCACCGTGAAACGATTTACTGAAATAATTGCAACCCACATAACACGAGACAGTAGACCTGAGAGAAGCGAATTTTCATCGGTTATGAACAGATTTTTTTATCGATATTTCGCTGCTCCACATTGAAAAATTTCCCTACAAAATTTCCTTATTTTTTATTATTATTTTTTTGTCCTGTATTAAAAGAAAGAATATTGCAGTCGTCTAAGAACGTCTTTCTCCAAGAATTTTTTAGAACTCATGCCTCGATTTTGAGAATCATTTGAATTGGCGAAATGCTGTAATAATTCTGATTAGAAATATCAGCATCGGTTCAATGTTTCTACTCTCGTACGATATAACAAATACCAATGACTGGAGAAGTTTGAAATTTTTTTATCGAGTAAGTATACGGTAGAAAAAACTCCATAGTCCATCGATCCGCGCCGGTCCACATTCACTCAGTTTATCTTACATGACCGTAAGCTCCCTTACGTCATCACTTTTTCCTATAAAATGTCTTTTAACTGCAACTTACCGTCACGTATTTGGTACATCAAACTGCTATATCGTTTTATCCGCACATAGATTGAGGAACTAACGTTGTCATTGACTGGTGGTCCAAATGGCTACAAAATACAACTACGAGAAATGGACATCCTGGGTGCTAGTAACTTTACAGTAAATGATTTCAACCTTGGATCATCCTTTGTAGCGCTCATTGAGATGCCAGCGCTTATTCTAGACGCACATTATTCTAGGTTTGAGACTTTTTCTGCATTCTCTCGCTTTACCATCTTTCTTCGAAATTTAGTAATAGCAATGAAATAATTGGAAATAAATCTTATAAGATGAGTAAAATTTCATCCAAAAATAAATGGCGATGATTACAGTTCAGGCATATTGATCATCCTGCCTGCTAGTGGAAATGGTACCTTCCATGGTCGTTTCGACGGGGTCCGTGCCATCGTCAAAGGTACCGTCAGCACCAAGTACCATAATGGTGGCACATACCTCCACGTTGAAAAACTGGATCTCGATCTTGCAGTGAAAGATATCAGTATGCAAGTTTACAAGATATTTAACAACAACAGAATTTTGAGTAAGTCAATTGCGATAGTATAGTAATATCCGGTTTTATATGTGGAATGAAAAATTTCGCTTACAAAGGTTTACAGATGCATGCCAAAGTGCATGTGCAAAAGTATAACTTGTGATGTTTTTTTTTTCAGCGGAAGCTATTAATCTCTTCCTGCGAGAGAACGGACAGGAAGTACTCAAGGCTATGGAACCTCAATTAAAAAAGGAGCTGTCAATACTTTTCTCTAGAATTGTTAACCAGCTACTACTTAATGTTCCAGTAGAATCATTTCTTAGTCCATGAATTCCGGCGAGTCGCTCTAAATTCAGTAAACTAATCCAATACGACCTTTCTTTTCGTAGAATAATGCCGAATGTTTCGTAGCTGTAACTTGGCCAATAATTTCTTCCGATTGTAAGAAGACCGCTAGTTTCTTGCATAGACTTTCTATTTCACGTCACTTCCAGTCACCACACTGAGTGAGATAGTCACAATGAAAGTTCAGTAGGTACTACATGTACGCCAAATCTGTAGAGTAATTTTCAATCAACGAGTACAACGTATTACAAGGCTATTCAACATCTCAAGTGCTGCAGACATTGAAATTAGACATTAATCAGTATTTTAATCGTCGTACTTTTTTTTTTTTCTTTTTTGAATATTACTATTGCTGAATGAAATCTAATTGATCATAGATCTAATTGTTTATTATTGTCAAGTAGTGGGTCACATAATAAACATATAATCATTTTATTTCGCATTCAAAGCTGTACCTGTATGTATAAC
Organism: Macrophya annulata; assembly: GCA_963924015.1. NCBI lineage: Eukaryota > Metazoa > Arthropoda > Insecta > Hymenoptera > Tenthredinidae > Macrophya > Macrophya annulata. Next base: position 27,876,990 of record OZ001258.1, on the reverse strand, counting down.
AAACGTGTAATTAACGCTTCCTATTTCCCAAGCTCGATAATTTATGGCATACATACAACGTAATGAGTATATATAACTCATTTAAAAACGAGTTAGATTAAATAACGAAGTGATATTGCAAAGCACCTTCAATTCTTACAATAAGTGTTAAACCAACTGTGGCTCAAGTCACATTAAAGAAGAGTTTGATCTCAACCTCTTCACTCATAATGTAAGGTTATGAGGAAAGGAAACACTCCCAACAGTCAAATTCCCGAAGATTTCCGAAGAAAATGTATCTGTCATTTCAACCACATGGTGGGGATTCCCATCTCATGTTATTATTTGCGAATACGATGGCTTCGGAGATCTTCGGAAATTTGACTGTTGGGTTGCCTGCATTCTGTGTTTCCTTTCCTCATAACCTGACAGTATAGTTCTTCATTAATAACCTGTAACGCATATGTTAGATGAAATCATGTCAACTTTCTCTACTCTCTATTAGATTTTTCGAAAATTTTTGCAGAGTTCTAACTGAATATTGTTACGTTAACCAGTAGAAATTCATCTTAAAATTCAGGTATAAATATTATATAGTGAAATAATGGCTCTATCTTCACATGTGGCGTAATAAAATGACGAACCTTCGATGATCGTGTTAGAATTTAATTTAGTGTTAATTATAATTTAAAATCTTAACACTGTCCTGAATTTAAAAATCATCAATCATTGAGTCGATCATAATTGTTTGTTTTCAAATGAAATACCAGAAATCTACATTCACAAACTGGGTATTACTTAGTTATGTAATCCACACATTATGTGTATAACCAGGAAGACATTCGCCAGATCAAATTGTAGATTATAACTGATCGTAATGTTACACAATCTTCTATTCGGAGTTAATGAGCATCTCGATTGCAAATGTAACATAATTGATTCGGAAATTATGCATGGTCTCTATAAAATCGTTAATCACACTATAAAAATTCGCGTTTCTAAGTCTGTTCGGCACCCTTATCGAATAAATTTAATCTGATTTAAACTAACATTAATGTAGGCAAAATTTTACTTTTCGAAATGTGTCACAGAATATCGCAGAAATTTCTAAAAAAATCATTAACAAATTTAAGCTGTATAATAAATCCATTCGATTTGTTGAATTTTGAAAATCTGACACAAAGATGCTTATGAAGACATTTTATTACAAAATACGAGGATTGCACTGCAGCTTCGTTTATCATTTATTTACAATAGGGAAGAACTTTGGAAAAAAAACTTAACGATATCTTCAGTCTCAAAAATTGATGAGTATGTCAGTGAAAATTTTTCTAAATATTTGAAAAGCGATATTTATCCATCGTTTACGTGGGGGAAAATTGCTGACACATTGTTTACAGAATAAAAGTACGCAAATAAGATTTTAGACAATAACTGTAAAGCATTTAAATTCGCTGTTACTAATTATTACCTGCGAGACAAACAAAATTACCCCTTTGAGTAGAATACGCTATTAAAATTACTCTTCCCCGTTGATAACATGGCATTATCTCAGCAGATTGCGTGACTGGTAGAACACACGGTAATATCCATTGCACTTAAAGAAACCCTTCGTAATCACTGCTTCCATTGCTACTTTGTAATCAGTTATTGTTAGGCAACGAAGAAATTAGTGATCTCAAAACCTAATTACTGATGAGTATACTAGAGCTGCAGATAAAAATCGGATTACAAGAATAGAAGGTATACCGTGAACATTCAATATTTAAATGTTTATGTGACATTTTATTCGCTTATTTTATAACAAAACTTATCTGAGATATTATTAAATAAAGAATAAGTATAAGTCAGGGATTAAAAATTCAGCTACTAAACATATAAACCAGAGATAAATTACAAACTGAGGTATTCAAGGGTCTAAAGAGCGTCATCTTGTCGATATTTAATGACTGTAGAAGTCAATTTGTTGAAAAAGTAATCAAAAAAATGTGAAAATATTTCTGGTTCCTTCGACGACTAATTTATTTCCAATATTAACACTTCAAGGCAAACATACTACATGCAATAACCTCGATTTAGAGTTTGCTCAGAATTAAGCGAAGAGCTTAGAGTATGACAATTTTGAGAACACGATGTTCGTGAACTCTGTCAACTGCTTGTCCCATTCAACTGCAGTAAAAGGTAACAATTCCTTGTAGAATAGTGGCCAATATTCGTTAATAAAGCTTCGGGCTGCAGTATCTGTAAATTTATAAAATTTGATAAAATTTGTTTGTAAAGTAAATAATTATATACTAACAAATTATGAGAAATAATTGTACAATCAACGATCTCTCCAGCCTTTCACAACGTGTATTACGCGACTACATGTGAAAAAATAAGGTTTGCGGTAATACTTCTTGCGGTTTTAGTTCTGTTGGTCGTAATTGCTATTATGTTAAATTAGTTTGATTATTGTTTTAAGATTTTGAGATGTGTTTATTGCGGATTTTTTATCCCGAAGGTAGAGCTGTGATTTCTCGAAAATAAACGCAAGTAAAGATAGATCTAGTAATCAGTAAGGAACTTTAATTAAATAATAGCTGGATTTGAGATGTCGTAATTATTAGCTATCAGCAGATTTCTATCTACCTACATGTAAAAGATGATATTTGCAGACGTTTCTTTGATGGATAATTAATTCCATACCATGAACATCATTTTTTTATTCTATGAAATTATATACAAACTTGACCTCTGAACGGTATAAACTATGAGAAAATAATTATACTTACTTATGCCTTCATTGCCGTTGAAGAGATCGTCAAAGTAAACCTTCATCTTCTCGACTTCGGGTAGCATTAGGAAGTGCTCTATGACCCATCTGTCGTCTTCGATACGACCAGTAATGTCCCAGATGGTCTTGACGCCCTCCATGCTCACGTTGAAAAGACCTTTTAATTATAAGCAGTAAACCAATAATTTATGCTAGTTTAAAAAAATTTCAATCATTATTGTATGCGCATATTCAAACTTAATTTATATTGATTCAAACATCCGGAATTTGGAACCTTAATTTCAGTGATAATATCTGTTCCGTGGTTTTTAGGATTTGATAATAAGCGAGTAAGTATATAATAATTACGAACCTTTTCCTCCAAATTTGAAGTCGTTGAGGCCACCCTCAGCCTTGTAGTCACCCTCAATGAAAATTTTCGGTAAAGCTACTTCGATTTCTAATCGTTGTCTATTTTCGGTGGTTGTCGATTTAACGGCTAAGATTCGAGCCTTCGATAATCCGTACGTGTGTACGTTCCTCAGAGACAATTTACCGTTTACAAAAGCATTGCTGTACTCTACATCTTGTGAAGCAGTGATATACGGATCCAATACAGGAATATCTAACTCACTGATGCCTGTAAAAAGTTTTTTTTTTTTTTTTTCTTCAATTTAACAATCTCTTATCGTAAAATTTATGCTAAACCGAAGTTGCCAGAGTTCGTAATTTTAACAAGTTTTGTTAAATTTAGAATAAAAGTTCGAAAATCTTTCTTGTCAACTTGAACATCGCTGATTGATCCATCTAACTTTCTTCTTCAGTATAAAGAGTACCCGAATATTGAACCAGCCCATAATTTATTATAAAGAATTTTTAAAATGCTATTTTACTACGAAAGTGGACTTCGAAACGAAGAGGTTGCATAGGCTGGTTTTATATTTTTTAGCCCGGAAAGACTGGAAGACAATTTTTTAAACTTGGCAGGCTATATCTCGGTTTATCTCGGTCATTCTGAACTTACCTTTAGCAAATTTGGGAATTGCGTCTTGAATCGCATTCCTAAGACATTCATCGTAATTATTCTCTGATTGTCTGTTGCATAGTTTTAGGTTCCTCGCTGAAATCATGGTAAAAAACTTTATTTACTATGACAAATTGAAAATTAACGATGACCTCAAAATTTACATATAACAAGAACCTGTACTTATAACCGTCGCAATAAACAGTGACATTTAAAACATGAAACGCAAATACCTATGTCAAGATGATTAACCAACTACCTAGTTCCAGTCTATAGAATATAAATTTCTGCAGTTTTTAACTTCACACACAAGGCCATTCGCATTCAATATTCAAGTGAACCTTAGCACCACGAATCAAGACTTTATACCCAACTATTCCGAAACCTGTTTTTCAAATCCAGTTGATATATCTGGACCCACCTAATTCGTCACCAAAATGGAATTAAGCGTTTGTATACAGCGTTTGAAAATTTATCTGCCAGTTAATCGCTCAATATGTTTAAAAAATGAGAAAAATCTTGATATGTAATTATATGCCTATATATGCAAGGCCACTGCAGGATTATCAAGAGTTACCAGGATTACCCAAAGCTAACAAAAAATATCTTTCCATTTACGTAAAGTCATAAAACTATCGAATGGGATAATAGGAGTTATTTTCCATATTTTCTCACGATTCAAAAACTACAATAAAATCTTTGTTAATCCATATATGGAATGTTGTATAATCTGGCAGATCAATGCGACCTCGATGTTATTAATCGATGTGCAAATAACCCTGATCTAATTTATCATCACGCTACGCTTACCCCAAGCGAGCACAATCATATAATCTAGATTGATTAACATGTTGAACTTCGTGTTCAACCATCTAATTATATTTTTGATATCCTCATACAACCTTAAGCGGTCAAGGCGAACATTTAAGTTTTTATGGTAAGGTCATTCATCAGATAAATACAGAAATTGTAAAAAAAAGTGGTTCCTAACTGCCCCTAATTAAACGTTTTTGGTTGGTATATTTTTGTCTTTTTTTCGTTTACTTTTTACAAGCTGTTCTTTGAAAGCAAAAATTTGAACTGCTCTGGTTTACTTGATCGAATCGACTTTCTCTATAATTCCTATAGCCAGTGGCATTTTATACTATATGCCAATCCTGAACATTCGAAAATAATAAAAACTTATACCCTTAGTAATCTGGATAAGCCTTATTTCCAGTGGATAAATAGTTTTCATTGAGATTTGACCACTTCGCATAATATTTTCATTTACAAATCCAGTTTTGGGCTTGAGATTTTTTTTCTATTATTCTATAAAAATTTCCGAATGATAGTGTTCGTTTGAAATAAATTTAGCATTCATGGATTGCAATTTTTATATTAAATAATAACGACATTATGTTTGTTACAGGTATTGTTAAAAGTTCTTAAATTATTTTAGACATCTATCGTTAATAATAGAGTATAATTTTTCGCACGGAAATTAATAATCAAATATTCGGGATTTCTAGATAATAATCACTGACTCAAATACGACAAGAGTATAGAATAATTATATAAATTCAAACCGTACGTATTTCAACTTCTTCAGCTGCCACAGCGACGGATAAAACCGCGCAGAAAATAACTGCTACACGCTTCATTGCTAGGTTTGAAAATTACTGCTCGAGAGAATTTCAACATTCACTTTATATAGCATCGTGCCAAGGACTTTGAAAACCAGCGTAGCAAGATTACTTGTTATTCAGACCTAACGCGTATTTTACTGAATCCTTCTTAGTGTGCGCGTCTACACTATAATATACTTACACGTTCGTGTTTATTCGCCGGGACATGTTGAAAGTACTGGTAGACCGTCAAAATGTAATAAAAATAAAAACAAATTACAACTTCTTGACTTACAGGGGTCAATTTTTTCCTAAAGAAATATCTAAATCAAAATTTGCGATATAACGAACTACGTGTAATCTACTGCGGATACGGTTTCACATAAATTAAACGTCTCCTCGCTTGCAGAACTAAAATTGCAACCATCAAGGTTGAAGGTATGAAGGTCTTACTTCTAAATCTACATCAGATCATCTCTTTTTGGATAATATCAAAGATTGAGAGATTTCAATCGAGTGTCTTCAAATAAAAAATATTTAATTTTACTCTCAAAGGCCAGAAAATCTTGTAGACGAGTAAAAACCTTCGAATTTTTACTGTGGCGTTTTGTAGTTCAGAATTTTGACTCTCCATTTACCTGTAGATCTATATCCATCGTCATATCGTATAACTTTCATTTATAAATTAAATCTCTGTACGCCCGTCATAGAGAAGAATATAAGAGAAACTGGTTTAGCGAGTTTTTACAATACCATTAAACCAGAACGGCGCTCTATTCAATCACGCGAATATAGGTATAATCATCCTGATTTCATATACGTCACATATTGGAAATATGAAACTGAGTATAGATGTGCGACGAATTTTAATATCACCGAAAATAATCGTGCTTATGGTAGTTTTTATGCCTCTAGGAACTTCATACTAAAATTTATTCTCCATTTTGACGACACTACCTTGTAATCTTTATTCAAGGTCGAACGTTTAATAAATTTTGATGACCCACATATTAATTCTTGTTAATTGATATCTATAATTTGGTTTACCAACAGAACTATGATATTGTACACAGCGTTCAAAAGTTCTAAATAAAACAAGTTCAAATAGTGAGAGCATATCTGTGCTCAGCTAGCACAAAATATTCTTCAACTTATGTCGTTTAGTCGTTTGAAACCATCATCAACGATGACTTCTAATTTCGCCATTGAACTTACGCACTCATCCTCAAACTTATAATTGTGTATTAAAAAGATATTAAAAACGTATTAAAGGCATATTTTCATCGTACGAACTTTAATAATGGTGATATGTAAAATTGAAAACAAGTCTTCCTATAAGTATATGTAGAAAGTTCGTAGATTTATTACGCAGTTTACTAAGGCGCAGTCTATACAGGTATATAAGATTCACTATAGGTACTATTATCATGGAATTACGTCAGGCATGACCCCTTGTGGTAAATCTTAACCCTTGGTTATCCAATTCATGAATTGATCGGTGATCATTTAGGTTCGACGTATAATTCATTTTGTAAATGTTGAATATTGAATGTTCTTCAGTTTCATACCGCAGCAAAAATTGTCAGAAAAATCATACTGAATTCAAAACTATACATGCTCAAATTCATATTGGTACGTAATAAATATATTCATTCAATTTGTGAGACGACAATTCTTTTCACAATTAAACACTATTATTGCTTTCATAAAACTCGCAGGGAACTTTGATGGAGAATCGTGTTTCCCTAGATGAGTCTATCACCTTCGACGCCAATTAACACTGAATATTTAATCACCATACTGCTTTTTTTCTAAATGTCTACGTGTCGCGTCCTTGAAGCAGTTTTTTGTACAATTAAACGAGGTAATATCTGAAGCAGTGTATCTGATTGTAATTCTAGTCCAGAATACGGCGTTAATAAGCCCGTTTTCTTGATCACGCGGTTGTCCATGATCCCGCAGTGTCAGCCTCAAGCTGACGTTGTATTGTATGTACATACATACGTGCCCCTGAGAATGAAAGAAATTCAAGTAATATTTGACAAAGTTGACATTAAACCAACTTCATCCTCAGGAACTCACATATTCATGTATATTTTATGAAATTGCAAGCATTAATTAGTCCAAATACATAACGTCGGACAATGATTTTGCTCTATAGGCTCATTGTCACGCTGATGAGCCTAAAATAGTCAGAAATCGAAATTTGAATGAGAAACTAGTTTACGTACACCAGAAAATTCTTGCAGGCAGATATATCCTTTTTGTAGTAATGTTTCAAACGCAAGATACTATATGTATGCATGTATTCAGAGGACATCGCTGCAGGGAAAAGCCATCGGAGTAGAAATTGTAGAAAAAAATTATTACCTTAGGAACTGATTTCCAGGGATGGGGATTCAGAATGGCATGTTAATCGATAAAAAACACTGCCAAGTTATGTCAGCAACAATGACGGGTTTATATATTTCCAATATAGGTATAACAGAGACAATAGAAATGTGATTAGATCAGAACAAGAATTATACGTTACCTATTTTCTAGCATAATCAATTTAATTTTTTTTCGTTTTTGATTATACCTAGAATGGATGACGTAATGCTTGTACATACATACTTATGAGCTCCTCTAGCATCTTTAGTTCTAAACAGGGCAATTAGGAGTAATCGAAGAGTGTTCGGTGTATTAACGATTAAAAATAATAAAGTTGTAGGCTCGTAATTAACATGGGTGGCGCCAACGAGTTCAAGCCATGTGCGCCTTATTATATGCAACCCGCATGTCAGTTTTGTAATTTAGTAGTTTGATGTAAATATAATCATGAAAAGATCAAACACGTGAATATTAAGCGTTTAATCCTTGCAGAATATTGAACTCATGTTCATATACCATTCATTTGCATATGCTTTACATATTTTTGTATCAGTATAGCCATGTACTCTGCGGTTTTATGCTTAAATCCACGTGTCGCATTTTTTGTACGATTCAAGTAACCCCGCGGTTTCACGTTCCATTATTACGCCCCCATGGCAAAGGTTAGGAACTATGTTGATAGATTTGAAATGTCGATAAGGTAGAAGTTCCCGCTTAGTGCTGCCATGCGCGAGATCATGATACGCCGGCTAACTAACCTAAGCTGCACGGTAGCGTCCTCTACGTATTGCACTTACTATTTTCAAACTAAGAAACCATTGATGACTCGGTTCACTTTGGTCTGTCAGGCGAACGAACGAAGGAACAGCTGATTAGCGTTTTCACGTGGGCAATCAGCTGTGAGCTACGATGGAAGATTTATCAGCAGAAGACTTGGCGATTCCGACAATCAAGTACGAATGTAAGATTATTGTGACAGTTTAGAAACGTTCTATTTCGTAGTATCGATAAAATCGTGATTTTCGGATTCTTATAAAACGGGATGGGCTCCCGGCAGTTGTGAACTCGGTGAAAGATTTGGCGCGAAAGTAGTGGTTTATAAAATCTATTCTTGACGGAACGTATTTGATGGTGAAAATTTAAACAGTCGCGAATGTAATGAGCTTTAAGCTTCGAAATGCTTTCAAATTAGGAATTGTTATTAATATCACGACCCCCCTTCCCCCCTCGTGACTGCCAATTGTTCGGTTCAGAATTCAAATTTCAGTCCGTGTAATTGTTTCCATTTGTTGCGTAAGAAAACGTAAAAGTCCGGAGGCGTATTTTGTGAAAACTTAATCGTACCGCGATAATTATATCTGTTAACATTTTACTGTTCCAGATTTAGACCACACAGCCGATGTCCAGTAAGTATGTTATGAAGAAATAAAAACCATATCAAGTATATTTTATTACGCGTATTTTTGTATTAATAACATGTATTTAAATTCAATCTGGAATATACCCATATTATCGATAACGACTCTAGTTATATGATTAAGAAATTGATCCAGAATTCGTACCGTATATGCACAGCAGTTCCTTATTTGATGTTATTTCCGGCTATGTTTGCGTTCTGAAAAGACGCAGCGTCATATGAAAGACTACGTCATCGATACAAATAGAAATTTCATAAAAAAGCATACGATCTTCTTGTCATTCTTAACCAATAAATAAAAAAATAATAAAATAACATCTATAATTTATTGTAATTAATATGACCAAATCCTGCCTCAACGTCGCCCTAGAATAATTTTGATTATCAACGGTGTAAAAAATCACCGGCATCAAATATACTTTTTCTTTCACACTTAAACTGTGGTCAATTACGCGGCAGTAAAGAAATTAAGAAAGAAACAGAAAAAAAGAAAAAAAAAAAAAAAAACAATGTTCGTCTTTTGTAGATTGCACGCGTGGGGGGAGAGCCTACAAGAGGCATTCGAACAATGCGCGATGGCTATGTTCGGGTACATGACGGATTTGGAACGTGTTGAAATGACGGTGGTCCACCACGTGGAAGCCGAGGGACACGACCTCCCCAGCCTACTCTTTCATTTCTTGGACGAACTACTTTTTATGTTCAGTGCAGAGCCCTTTATCATTGCTAGGGTGCGTCCACCCTGTTTACTAAGAATTTGGACAGAAACTACCGGCTTTCGAAAGTATAACATAATAACAATTTCCCATTAACCTTGAGGCAACATAGTTGTCTTCGGACGTGATCCCAGCCGGTAATAGGCAAAGAATCTGTCCTAGAAGAATGACTAAAGTATGTAAATACGTACGCTTTCGCCTCGTAAATTAACGAATAAATATGATATGATTGTTTAAATTTCGCGCGGTTCAGTATACACCGCTATCATTAGTATAGCCAGGTTTATATCGAGACTTGACGACGTTACTAGAAAAAAACAATGACACACCCTGTATGCAGTCGATTCAAGCCGTTATATTTGAGTATACTCGAAATTGTATAACATGTGTCTCCACTTTACGTCACACATGACGCCGCTTCTCGCGTACGCGTTATACGTTGACTGCTAGTTTAAATTCAGAACTAAAATAACGATCAAGACTAAAAACTTGGGTAAAAAATAACATCTGCTCGATGTTTTTTTTTTTTTTTTCTTATTAACAAATTTGGATATTTTATTGAAAAAAAAAGAAAAAAAATCGTAATTAATCGTAATTAATCGTAATTAAATTATAATATTCTTTTCTTTTTTATTTTCATTAGAAAGTGAGAATCACGGAAATGGACCACGAGAACTTCAAGATCAAGGCAATTGCATTAGGAGAAGAATTCACTTTGGGAAAACATCCTCAGGGAACAGAAGTTAAGGCCATCACCTACTCAGCAATGCAAATATTCGATCGTCCGGATAACGAGAGACCAGAAGTATTCGTGATCATCGATATTTAATACTCTATACTATACGAGAGCTACTTTTCTGACGCCTTGCGTCGTTGAGGCATTTTAGACCCTTGGGCTTGGGAAATACTTTAATTTCGAGGGAGGGAGAGCCACCTCTCCTCCTCCAGGCCTTTTGTAGAACGTAGGGTTCGAATAAATACGTTACGAAAGAAACACCGGGCCCCCTTCTTAGCCTCAACGTGCAGGGCCGTCTCAAGATACGCGTGGACCTCCTCCTTACCCCTTCCCCAATTCTCCCGCCCACATTGTTAACCACAAACATATTTTTTCATTTTCTAATCGATTATTTGATATTTTTATATCCATTTATTGTATTTCTCACTAGCTGTATTTACCTTGTCGAATTTTCAATGCGATTTTACAGGTAAATGCGATGTAAATATGAAAATACCTGTGATTCAAGTTGAGAGATAAAATGTAATACACACGAGCGGAAATACCGTTCTGTTATTTTGAAAAACATTATATCACATTTTGTATACCTATCATATGCTTAATCTATTGTACGTTTTCAATATTACCATACGATAATATTAATGATTAAAGGATTGTAAGTGAATTGCTACATAAATAAGAAAATTTTAACTATAAACTCGCAAGAGTCCGTTCTCTTCATAGAATAACAAGTGGCATGTAAGCTCGCAGTATTATTATTACATACAACGATTATAGGAGCATGAAGGGTCATAAGCATCAGTGATGTTACAATACAGGAACGATATTCGTATTCGTATGCACGCATGCGTTCAAGATCGAGGAAGTATTCATTTCTCACTTAAATATAAATACAAATATATGGTATGTAAGACCGTTAATCATAGACGCGTGGCATTTGTTTCTAATCTTCTACACGTCCGGTGCAAGAGCAAGATTTACATATTCTACGACAATAAAGCGGGGGAAGTTGTATATCTGTTTAACGATCTGTTCGTATAATCAACCGGTTGTACAAAATTAAAAAAAAAAAAAATTCAGTAGTATTCGATTATTGGATTGAAAATGAATCCGTAAGGATTGTAACAACGGGGTCATATTATATACTTTATTTTGTTCGGAGCCCCATGAAGACGCTTAAAAATAGCATGATAGCAGACGGTCCTGACGTTATACCATCCCTACCCTCGAAAGAAGCAGCAGTAAACTGCTTGGTAGTTGGGCAAAGGGACTGAGACCGAATACGTGATATCCCTCTGTGCTACGAAAGCCCATAGACAAAACTGTACATTCGTAAATATAAGTGGCAGAAAATCAAATAATTTCAGAGGCGTCAAACCTCGTTTGTTTCTTGTTTATTTTATTTTAATTATTTTCGTTTTTTATTTTCTTTTTCTATCTCGTCCGTCCGTTGCGTATGTCTCTATGGGGGGGAATCGAGTGCCAACATAACGTTAAAACTTAGAAATAACTCGCCGGTTAACCCTTCGAAAAGGGTGACCGATCCAAATGGGTAACGCCTTAGAGAGTGAAGTTATTAGTGCCGCAATATTAAACTGGTAATAAGGAAATAATATAGTGTTTATTCCCCCAATTAGAAGGGATATTGTCAGGGGCTGTTGGCAACAAAGATTGCGGGAAATACGAGTTGGTGTTTTGGCGCGCATTCGCTTTCTCCTCGGCCAGCAGATGGCCCTTGCCGACACACACACACGCGTCCGTCTAGTCTCCTAGCTTAGCCAGTTGCCAGCGCGACCCAGCTCACGAGCCGGCCTCGTGTGCGAACCTGAATAATAATTATTATCTTGCCATCCGTTAGAGTAAATATGATCCTCGTAGGCTCGTATTAAAGCTCATTGTATCCCGCGGATCCCGATATTTTTTTAGCCGATATCTATCAACGTGTTCAAAAGTTACAGGGAAAATTCTAGGGCCGTGTGCTTGGTAGAAAATGGATACCGCTCGAATGCGGTAGAGACAGAGCCTGGCCGCGAGCCCGTACGACTTTAGATATCCTTCGAGCATTAAAGCGTATCGTTATTTTCGATTTTTATTTAATAAACGTACGCCCAACGCCACGTTACATGAAAATGACTCTAACAAAAGGTCGTTAATATTAAAACGTCTATCCGGAAGAAGACATTCTCAAAATACACACGTCTCCGGAACCAAGTAAGTAAAAATTTTCTCACACTGTCTTTTACTTATCCCTTTTTCTTAGTTGTTTAACATTTGTCCTAGCCAATCTAAGTCATCTTAAAACAATACATAATACGACGAGGTGAATAACCGAAACAAAACACCGAATAATACGTTAGAATTTAACCGTATAAATATGCTTGGTAGAGAAAAAAAAAATTACACGAGCAGCCGCCCTTTAATACGTGTCGCTGAAAAGTCCTCGCTGCATTACCATACAAATTTAAAGTATTCCAGATCAATTTACAGTCTCTTTAAACCCCCAGATTTATTACCCTGCATTTTAACTATTTTAGATTTTAATCAAAATTAAATTATTTCGCATGGGTAACACCCAACCATCATATTATACCTGTTCATGGATCAGGATGTAATACGTTACAATTTATCGTTAACATTATCATTATTATTATACAAATCTCAATAACATTTGTATAATTATATTGTACGCATATTTTAAAAATTTAAATAAATTTATCGATGATTTTTCTATTGAAACAGAATTGACAATCTGAATTCATCATTTATTTAGAATTTCGTCACATTTACATTTCTCCAACAAGTTCCTTGATCTGCAAGGGATGATATTGTGATACTCAGTTTTCATTTATACAGCGGCTGAAATTTTACAATGCCTCGTGTTAGGAGACAAGTGGTCCTCGAAGACCCAGCTGGGTCTGTCACACCCGATATGGCCCACACCAAACTAGGTAAGAAAATTAACGTTTATTTTCTTACTTCCCCACTTTCAGATTACACAGATTTTTAAATTCCCTTAAAAACAGGACGTGTCAATACTTGATACTCCCAATAAACCTACGTCGTAACTAATCTCAACCAAAGCCAGACGTTAACAAAGATTTACAACAGCTGGAACGAGTTCCAAGCTTCGTTGAATTTGTTTTGAATGTTTACCTTCTTTTTTTATTTTTTTTTTTTTTTTTTACTATTCAATGGTACATTTAGGAACTAATTGTAATAGTTTGGTCTTGATTGGAATCAGTGGTCGAGATCAATAATCTGTTTTTGAAAATCTAATTCGAATGCAGTTTTTAAAGGTCTAGGATTAAATTATGATCGAGTTCTGAGCAGGAAGATGGTGTGAACTCCATTAGCTGTGTATAATTTTCGAATAAGCTTATTGTTAAGAAATTTTAGTCGAATCAATTTTCCTTGTAATACTCAGTGAAGTCAGAGCCGTTATTTATTGACGAGGGGTCTATGGATGAAGTTCAAACGCAGAGGATAGCTGAAGAGACACCAAGTCCCCATCTCCAAGATCATCAGTATGGACAAACACCTAGTTATCAAATATCGAGAAGACCCACACAGCCACCTCCACGTGCAGAGGTAATGCGATTATCAAATGCATCAATGTGTGAAAATTTTTTTTTTTTACAAAAATCTTACTATTCAAATGTTTGTTTAATATTTTTTCTATCAAATCTTCAAGGCACATGATAGTCTGATCCTTTCTTAACTAAATAAAAAATTATTCCAGATAATTTTCTTGGTTTATTTACAACTAACAAAATTTCAATCAAAATTAATAACTGCGAATTATATTTTCACCAGATCAACTTTGTTGCTCTACTGATTTCTGAAGATGGAATATTTCCTGACAAGGACTAGTTGTTTATATGTCCTGACAATTTTTTTTTCCTTAACTTTCAACTTTTTAACAATGTTATTTTAAGTTGGACAGAAAACAGACATTAGAAACTTTGTATCTTTATGATTTTTAAATCTATTTTTAATACGTTGAAACTTATGTTTGTCTTAATATGATTTTCACATAATTACCTATTCCATGTCACTCTCACTTCCAACATTTGGAACATGTCTGCCATTTTGTCACTTGCATCACTATGCTTTTACAGACAGAAAATAGCTGACTTATTTACTTCTACCACGCCTTTCTAACTTCGAATTAATAATGAACATCTATCAAAGGAGATTTATGTGGTTTATCTTGGTAAATCTTACTTTTTTTTTTTCAATTTGCAAATACTTTTTGATTCACTGATGCCAATAGCAATAATAACAGATTAATCTTTGCAATCATACTGCAGAAGTAGAAAAATTTGTCTCTAGCAGTAAGCTGCATAATAACATCCCTAAAATTCGAAAGTCTTAATTTATAGTAACAGTTCCTGAAAATTGAAATTATCTGTGTAATTGAGCTAGCAGTGTCTCACTAAGCAGATCACTATCTAACAAATTCAACTCATTGCTTAAAAAAGTATAACTTCCCAAATTAATAGATCTTTTATTTAAAAAATTTCACTATTCCGATTATTTATCAACAAGCTTCAAATTCTTGAATCCTGAGGCTCGTGACTGTATGAGATGGCAATCTATGAGTAAATCTATGACAATGACTCACAGCTAATAGAGGAATAGAAAAAAAAAGATAGATTTTTGTATTCTTGAATTGAAAAGCAGAAAATACAGCTCTGTCTTTAGATTTCATGACCAATTTCAGCCACCGTCATTAATTGTTCAAGTAGTTTAGCACTGCACTTTGGTACAAATAGATGGGAACATGACCAGTTTATTTTCACCACAGATTTCAGTTCAAGCAGTTAAAAGAAGACTCAACTTAGAAGTTGGCTCTACAGGAACGAGTCAATCTGCTTTTAAGACTCCACGTGGAAAGCGCAGACGATCTGGTTCTAATTCATTAACTGGACATACGCCGACTAAAAGTAAGTCATTTCATTTCACCGAAACGCATTTGCCAGCTTTATGTTTTCGTATAGCTTATTAATTGGCCAAGATAACGTTTCGTATGCTTAAATCAAGCTCATAGGCATACAATATGTTTTTATATTTGATACTATTACTGTAAAATGCGATGGTCTTTTAATGAAGAATACTAAACATAGTTATAATTTCATTTTTTACAACTTGCAGATAAGACTGTTGAAAGGACAAGATACGATACATCTTTGAGTTTGTTGACTAAGAAATTTATACACTTGGTAGAAAACAGTCGTGACGGTGTAGTGGACTTGAATGTTGCTTCTGAAAAATTAGAGGTGCAAAAGCGTCGTATATATGATATCACGAATGTATTAGAAGGAATTGGTATACTGGAGAAAAAAAGTAAAAATAATATTCAATGGAAGTAAGTCTGAGGCTAAACTATTTTAGATAATTATCACAAATAAAACGCGTTCTGTTTCTAGTTTAAATAAAATTAAATTATGAATTTTATTTTGTAGTCTACGACATTTATTTAATTATTAAGACTTAGTAATTTTTGATTGTAAAATTTTTAGGGGTGGTCAATTACCGGGTGAACAGCTCGACGTAGTTGATCTGAGAAGAGAAGTAGCTGACTTAGAAGCAAAAGAAAACACATTGGATCGCTTGATACATGGGGCTGAAAAAAATTTGCGTGAATTATGCGCTGACAGACAATATGCCTATGTAACTTACCATGATTTACGTTCGGTTACTGCTTATCGAGAACAAGCAATTATGGCAGTGAAAGCACCACCCGAGGCCACCCTCCATGTGCCACAGCCGATCAGTGCGTTTGGGGAACCAAGGGTGATTTTAAATTTGCATACCTAGAGTAATAAACAAAGTTCATTCGGACGTGGCAATAATATTTCTTTTTCACATTATTTTGATGACCTTAAATCTGTTTATGATAAAATGTTTGCTTATACTTTTTTTTTTTTTCCTACAATTATAAAGATAGTGACGACGCATCGTTTTAGTACTGATAAATCGGCTTGCTGAATTTTTCTGTTTTAGCTGCAAATGTACATGAGGTCTTCACACGGTGAAATCGAAGTGTTCTTATGCCCGGATGACCCGGGCTTAAAGGTCTCGAACAGTCCTAGCCGTCCAACGACGAATCCTCGACCAAAAATTCCTGAAATGCCCTGTCTGCCACCCGAACTGCTGGTCAGCGGGGGTGAAACCCATATTGAATCTATACCCTCCACAACCAGCAGAACCAGCACAACCAGAAATCCTCCTTCTCCTACACCTACCACTTCCACAGGCCTCAGGGATGCGCTTCTGTGCGAATCTGATGATTTCGGTCCAATGGGAGGTGGCAGATTCCAACTACAGACAGAAGATCAGAATGCTGCTCCAGGTATGATTTATCATACTTGTAGCTACTCCATATGACATATGCTTCTATTTTTTCATAGACATCTATCATTTCTTTGAAGTAGTCAAGAAAAATTTCAGCTTTGGTGATTTTAAAAATAATATTTCTGTTTTTAAAGCCGAGTATAACTTCAATTAGCTTGCAGTTAGATAACGCTTCTGATTGTACATATATACTTACAAAATTTCAATTTATCTTTCCAACTCACATACATTGTATAATCATGCAAACACATATCTGCTTTATAATTCTGTTTTCAATTATTTAATTTTTATTAGCTTAAAATAATTCTTTTTTTTTCTGTTTACTGTTTTTTTTTTTTTTTTGCTTCTATCAAAAATCAAGTAGGACACAACAGTCAACATTATTATTTTTTTTTTAATTTTAATTCTAAGTTCTCTTTTTTGTTATTTCAAAGATTCCTATTTTTAATTTATTCAGAGAATTATTTAATTGATAACACAACGACGATGCTGTATTGTCTTGACTGTTATGCATTTTCCTTGTTTTTAGATATTGCTAGAAAAATACAAATGTATATAGTTAATATACTTAGCAATGGGACCATGGGCTTTGAACAAAGACAAGTCATCTAATTTAACTTTGATTTATGCTTTTGTGGTCGATGCTTAATTTTGTATTCAAATTCAAGGTTGTAACAAGTATTGTTTTTATGCAATCATTTCAACTATTTCAACTTATAATTGGCTTATTATAAAAAGATTTACATAGCATGTGGCGATAGATTCTTATAGGATTTGCATTCAACGGAAATTGACTTTCATTTTTGTAACTCTAGCATGGTTTTTTCAGGCACCCTGTTATTTCTTTTTTTCTCCTAATTTTTTTCTTATTCTAGTCGGCATGAAATTTTATCACAATATTGTTTTTTTTTTTTCTCTCTTCTCTTTTTTTTCTTACTACTATTGTATGATTTTATTTCGTATTCTTTAATAAATACTGTTATTAAACATTCGTTGGGTGTCTTTGTATTATTTGAGATCTAATCAAGGTATGTACTACTGTTAAATATTAACGCTGAAAATACATTTTTACCAGGATTCTCAGGCACTACTCTGAATAATGTAGAGATATATTCATAATGTTGTAATTAAAATTACGTACTAGAAAACCATAAACCATACGTAAATTCCTCTTGAAAACACCGATTGTTTTTAAATTCCATACAATCTTCTGATTACTTTAAAATTTTTTCGTTTCTTGTTTTTTTGATTTTTGTTTTTTTTTTCCAATTTTGTATTCAGATTTCATACATATAAACAAAATTATCATCATTCAGGCCTCTGAAGATTGTTTAAATGGAATGAGATCATCCGCAGTTCTAGATACCTCTTGGGATTAAAAAAAAATCAAAAATCTAAATACCATTTGAAATGCAAGAATAAGGTAGCTGAGAAAAACGTTAACTATAATAATAAATTAGCGAGATGATTAAGATTGAAATTCTTAGAAAGTATTAAAACACAAATCCCGAAATTACATTATTATGGTCAACATTTTACTTGGCTACCCTCGTTGAACTGGCAGCTGATGATAGCCGCTCCCTGTTGGAGCTCTGGCTGTGACTTGTGTGTTATTTGAATGAAAGTCACATCACAGGCTGAGTTCTAGTTAGGTAACGGTTTTGAGCAGCAAATTATATCATAAAAAGGTACGTTTATGAAATATTCTTGCATTCTATGGATTCTTGTGGTAATATTTACCCCACACCCGTTACAGATGAGTTACCAATTGGAATTCAATCATCTGTTTCCAGATTTTAAAATATTATATCCCTTTTCTCCATTTTGATCAGCCGAGAGTTTTAATATTTCAAGATCATTGTTTAACTTTATTAAATCATATTATAATTTAATTATACTTTGTTCCAAAGAGATTCTGAAAACATTGATTTACATAGGATAAAAGTTCATCCTAATTTATATTGCAAATTGAAGGCCTTTTTTTATGAAGGATTTTATTCTGTAGGAATCAGTTGTTCAATAATGATCATGAAGATGGTATCATTGAGTCTCACATTGCTTAGATATGGCATTATTATTTTTATTTTTAATATTGAAAATACAACATTCGTCATAATTAATGGATAATAGTGCACTGCTTGACCTAATTGGTATTTGCTTCCATAGAAACAGTTTTAGTGCATGAACACAATTCATATAATACGCGTTTAATCATGGATATCAACATCACACTGCTTTTAATGGCTAATGCCCTGGTTATGGTGTACCTGCGGTTTGAGTATGTACAGTTGATTACTCTTGCCTATACTGTGCTACTGTAAATGACTTAATATGAGTGTAATACATTTTTAGCAAGTAAGATAATGGAATCTATTTAGAAATTCATGAAAATTTTAGGATTCCAATTTGAATCCAGCAAAATTGTGAAACAATTATTTTCACAAAAATCTTGATGATCCATAGATACTATCGATTCAGCTGAAATTAAATTGAACATTTTTTTGCGTTGAATAAGTTTATTGAATTAAACATGCAGCAGCTTGGGTGTGGATTTGGTATATATTTTGAAATTTGGTTGATTGTTTCAGATGTGAGCATGCTTGACTTTGATGAACCATTGCTCTCACTGGAACCACCTCTCTCAGAGAATGACTACTCGTTCTCGTTAGATACAGAAGAGGGCTTATCAGATCTCTTCGATTTCCAGTTCTAGGAACGCCATTATGATTACAGTTTTTTATTCTGGGTTCGTCTCCGAGTCAAACTTAGAAGTTACAAATATAACTCTGTACCTGAAACCCGTGGAGTTCTAACTCCACCTTAGGCCAATCATGAGTTATCTCTACCTCGAAAATGAACATCAAAACTTTATACTTAGAAATAAAAATGACCATCTCAGGTTTTATACAGATCATAAGTCGTACGCATTGAATAGGACGCATGTTAGAAACAATTTATAGAAGGATCCCCCATTTGTATGGATCACATGAAAATTCTGATTGATGCTCATTATCACAAAGCACCAACAACGAAAATCAGAGTATATTCAATAATGGTAGAAATACCAAAATTCCAGTAGAGACATTCATTTTTCAATTGGCTTCCTTTGGTAAGAGAGTTTATCTGAATAGTGGAATTAGACCTCTATGGCTCTCCGTTACAGAACTGAAAGTTCAGTAGGAGGAATGCAAGGGAATATATATGCATAATATATGCGTGTTATATATGCATGGCGGAAGAAAATTCGGGCTTAATAATATTTAAAAAAATAAAAATAAAAATAAAACCATCCGGAATGAATCGACTGTGCTAATTTTTTTATTTGCAAGAAAATCTTTCTCCTATAATACGCTTATTGTTAGTTTAATGTCAAGTTTGATTTTTATTTAAATTTTTTTTTGAATATTATATTTCATGTTATTTTGAATGTTTCGAATATTTTTTCAGTTTTAAAGAGTCTGTATTTGTTTTATACGTACTTTATTTTATTTTACTTTTTTTTTTATTATTATTTTTTTTTTTTGTTGAACAAACAAAATGTTTATCGTATCATCTCTACACGTTTATTGTGTATACTTGTATTATAGTACGTTCATAGATTGGATAAAGGGAGTTTTTTTTTTTTTTTTTTTTAATTTTATTTTACGCATGCTCGTTGTAAAGCGGCTACATTACATAGTGTTGTTCGAAGGAAAATTATATTTAAATACTTATCTTACCTTAAATAATCTGCATTACCTAAAGATTGCAATTAATTCACTTTCCTTTGTGTGTATTAAGAAGAAAAAAAAAGAGAGAAAATACAATGTCGATTGAATACAAAAGATTTGATACATCCTCACTGTAAATGTACTATTATCTGCAGTTTACCTGTTACCCCGCTAGGTATCTGTAATCAATGGAGACGGACTCGCGCATCGTACAACAAATCGCCCTAGGTTATTATCACATGTAAACGCATATTTAATATTATTATTATTATTATTATTATTATTATTATTAATATTATTATATCATATAAGATATTACCAGGATATCGTACTATTCTGGACCCAAATAAGAAGCTTATAAAGTAGATGTTTCTGTATTGGTACACTGAGTGTAATGTGGTAAATTGATGAAAATTCATGTGTATGAAGTTAAACAAAAATTTTGATTAAAAAATGTTGAAGATAACGTCGACTTCGTCGAGTAACACGATTCGCCAATTAAGTAGTTTGAAAATTATTGCAGTATATAATTGTCAACAGAGAGTACAACTGGGATTTATAAAATAATATAATGATGGATAATTTATAGATAACATAAATCAACAATTCGAAATTGAATATTGACATAATAAATTCTGGCACATAATAGTTTTGTATTACCTAAATCCCAATTTAATAACATGAAAAGAATAAATTGTCATCTAATTTTACTAACTATCATCTTACTGTACAGAGTTACGAAATATCGGAATTTCTCACTCTTGGATAGAAAAGAAAAAACAATAAAATGAATAAAAAAAATAATGAATTACCTTTGGGAGATGCGAACGAGTTTTGTAATTAATTTGGTAAATTTTACGATGAAAGGAAACTATTTCTCTATTTCTAATGTTGTAAGCATGTTTCACAAAGTTAATAGGGAAACATCGTCTTTAGAAGTATCTTACGGATGTACCCTAATGTAGAATTTAGCGTACGTCCAAAGCCATAGTGCCTACACAACAATTATCACACATTTCTCAGATTGTAAATATTTAACATATTATAATACCAAAATCGCGACGTCGAGAGAGACAAACAGAGAAACATAGCCAACTCTTCATTATGGTTATAATAATAGGATATACAATATATTGATTAGTTATTTTTAATTATTACAATCATTATTGAATTAAAGGAAGAAAAAAAAAATGTTAGTTTATATAGTTACTTATTATATTGCACTGTAATCAAATGCTATGAAGGGTAATACGGGACATTTTCGAGGAGTCCGGTGCTAATTAACATAGGAGACAAACACTATATGTATATTAACAACTTTAAAACGTAAGAAAAATAACTCTCACTGCGATAAAGATCAGCTTTACATTCAATTATTTAGTATCATACAAAAGCTGAACTATCGTTGTTGTCTCTCCCTATCCATGGAAGTGTCAAGTATCACGCTATACTGCTATTCGTATGCTGTAACTGGCGCATCGGAAATAATTACATTAGGTTTGTTCCACATTTACAATGTATGAGCACGCTTTTTTTTGTTTATTTATCTTTTTTTTTTACATAAGTACGATCTATGCGACAGGCATTCTCAGTTCTTGAACGTGAATGACCCAAGTCTTTTTGTTATCGATAAAAATTAAAATTGAGAAATGTCAAGTGACTCAATATCACCTTTAGCGTATTAACTGCAAAACTCTTTTGCGGCGTCGTGTTGGTTAAAATTCTCTCGTTTAAAGTCGCCAAAACAATTCTCAATATTAATTTTCTTCTTTCAATAGATATTTTCTAACGCCTATATTTACACTGTACAGTCTGTTAAATGATTTAAACCCAGAATTGTAAAGTCTAGTCCAGTTTGGTGGATGAGAACAAGAAATATCCAAGTCATTTATCACAGTC
Source organism: Macrophya annulata (assembly GCA_963924015.1). Taxonomy (NCBI): domain Eukaryota; kingdom Metazoa; phylum Arthropoda; class Insecta; order Hymenoptera; family Tenthredinidae; genus Macrophya; species Macrophya annulata. Next base: position 27,854,417 of record OZ001258.1, on the reverse strand, counting down.
GCAAATTTATCACACTTAATAATGCATAAAAAGTGAACAAACGTACTTAATTTGCAAATGGATTGCACACAAATAAAACTGCGAAATACATAATTGATATTCCGCATATATTGTCTAATAAAATTGGATTTCCAATAGTTTGATCAAATGCACAGAATTTGATGTAATAAGATGTAATAAGTTTCTTACAAAATTGAACATTGATAATAACTACTAACATTTTTATGTTAAACTTGAAAGAAAAAAAAAATAGTTTGATGAACACAGTTTAGCAAATTCTTTTCTGAGATTGTAAAATGGGGTACACATATATGCTGACGACAAAGATTTTGTGTGTGTAATTATTGAATGGGTAAATTGTTTAACAGACTGTTTGGAATCGGTTTGGAAAATAAGCATAATAATGATACACTAAATTGTACCAGCTGGTTTTCGAGCCAAACGTCGGATCCCCGGCTAGACCCTGCTGAACACCAGAACAGAAAGTTATGAAATATACCCTTGTGTAACGTGATACGAAAGAATATTTGATTATTTCTTATTTCCCGATCTCATCAATATCCCAATACCTCAAAAAATGATACCTAGTTGGAGTAGGTATTAGGATTTCAAAAAAATACGTATGATAATAATAATTGCGAAAACGTAAGCAAATAACATCAAATCAGTTGACATTACACTAGCAAAAATTCCTCGGTTCGATGAATTATACTTTGGAGATGAGAAAAGGCTGCTTAAAAAGAAAATTTGCTTTGTCTTTGTTTGAAACCTTCTTTTTAATCCAGACAAAATTGTCGATTGTTTAAGCAGATAATTTGGAAAGTATACACTAATACCTAAAAAGTTTTTTGGCGTTCTATCTCTTATATCAAGAAGATGAAAATCAATTTTCCTGCTACGCCGCGATAAAAATCCGTGTATAAGTTAAATCAATTTTCTCTGAAACGATGAGTGGCTCGAAAAATGAATCTAATCACCGTATTAGGTATAAATAAATACTTTGGAGTGATTTCAAAGTAGGTTTGAAAATCGTTATTTAGTTTTATAAACTGGTCGAATGATGATTCATCCTGTTGGCCGAAGATAATCTTCAGTCAACGCTATGATCTATAGAAATTCAAATATATGAATCTGAGCGGTAATAGTCGTAGGTATTCGCGCGCAGTATTTGGATTGGATCCCGAAGTGCATTGCGATATCGTTACGCGTGCGCAATGGTAAAAAAGAAAAATGTCGGCAGTTGGCAGCCGCCGTTTCTAGCCGAGAAGACCGACAGAGATCTGGCTAAAATCGCGGTGCATCCTGGCACGCGAATGCCGCATCACGCGTGCCGAAACCTCCGTGGTTATTGTAAATACTTGTGAATAGTGTATTTAGTTTTAGTTTTACGATAAAGTACCGTGAAGCGATAAAAGAACACCACGGAAAATCTTACTGTGAGTTGCGGATTTCCGCGTAGCGTCCTATTCAACGAATCCCGGAACTGTTTTATCTGCTCCCGCGCTAATTATACGCCGCTAATAATCGATAACCGTGTTTATTCAACGCCGAAATAATCAAAGTATCAAATAATCAGTGAATATCATCACGAAATATCAAACTCTCAAAAATCTCTTTGTGTTTTCGTGTTGTCAAAAATATTCGTCGGGGCTGCCATTGCTGGTTGGGTTGTCTGCCGCTGTGTATGTACCCCCTACCTGAGAAATGTCATGCTAAGCCGCGAAAATAATGATATCAATATAAACTAACAAACATTATTACCTATTATTCGTCAAATATTTCTGTGTCAAACTAGTGTACAATTAACATATAAAGTGTTTGACAAGGCTATGAAGTGGCTAGCGGGAGGCGGGGGCGAACCGGCACCCCCCATGCAGTTGCACCACCCCTCTGCCAATGGCCACATACCCACCGTTCGTATATCTCAATAAATGATCTTCAAATTTTATCTTAAAAATCCGCTTTCCAATCTTCTCCCTCTTTCTTTCTCCCGCTCATTCTAGCTATCTATCTCTCACTCTCTTTCTCTCTCGCTCCCTCTCACATTCTCATTCAAGTAATTAATTCTAAATTACCGAATGTCAATACACATTTGAAATATTATTTCACTTCGACATTTTCACAGCGTTTGAGAAACATCATTGATAACAAAATAAAGTTGAATTTTTTCATATTTTTTTTTATCACTTTTCTCTTCATCTCTTATTGTTAATCCCGATAATTTTCCGTCAATACATAATTTATTTAAATATACATCTCACTCTCTCTCTTTCTCTCTATTCTCTCTATTGTTCACACATAGTGATGTAAATTTTTGAAAAATTTCACAATTTTTTCATTCTTCATATTAAGATGTTTAATTATATTGTTATTTTGTTTATCTTTTTTTCTTTTTCTTTTTTTTTTTTCACATATTTCTCGATCAGGAGGCAGAGCAATGTGCACAAATTATGGCGGGTGGTGACGGAGTCCGGATACAATCTGGTCAGACACCTCAAATGGGGGTTGGCAGAGCTCAGGACGACGCCATGGTTGGTTATGTCTTTCAGAGACCAACCGAAGCTGAATTTAATCCTCAGACTTCAAGTTATCAAACTAAACAGCAGCCGGCCAGAGCTTGGGCTCTTGCCGACGACGCTATTATCGATAATGTAAGAAGTAACAAAAGTAATACTATTATATTTTCAAACTCAAACTAAATTTAGAATAATTAACAATATTTATGATTATAATTTTTGGTCAAATTATTTGTTTATGAAAAGTTTTCCTAAACTGGCTCCTTTAATGAGTCAAATTATTTTGCCCTAGAATATCAGATTAAATTGCTGGAATTCTTGAACGAAAAACTTCGTGTAACGATTTTGAAAGTTTAATAAATCACGTACGTTGATAACGTGTGCTAATTATGTATATTTGAAATTGATTTCAGAACCATGACAAGTGGAAGTATCCAATGACCAAGCTGGGTGTGCCTCAACAAAGCCAACCTCAACAGCTTGGATTGCAAGCTATGAACAATATTCATTTACCCTACGAGTTGCACACCATGCAATTGAAGGTTAACAGAATTTACAGTTCATACCTTTCTCTTATAATATTGAATCGCATTCATTTTTGGATCATGCGACAAGGTTTTGCGTTATTCACCCGCTCTAGTCTTTCTCGTTTTTCCGCATCTATTCCTATACACATCCTTGTAAATATTGTTGTATAAACTTACATGGCTTCTATGGTCGACACAATACCAACAAAAATTCATAGCGTGTAAAGAAGATAAGATCAAAGTGCTAGCTTCTTGTTTTTAGTAATCTGAAGGGAGACTTCTCTATGATCTTGAATAAATACTAAAACAATGGAAACAAATATCGACTTTTGTTCGTTTTGCGGTAAAATGTACTCCAGACGTTCTTCTATCTATAAAAAATACCATTTTCCACTAGAAACTAAATGGTTTACAAGATTAGGAATCTAATTAGTTAGTGGAAATTGCCATATTCAATTCTCAGCTGATATTAATAGAGAAAGGTCTTGGAATATTTTTTTTTCTTTTTACTAGCAGCCTACTTATCTTTTTAATTATAATCAGATAAAAATCAAGATTCAAAAGCCATCGCCTCTTGTAATTGGGCACAGTTTAAAAAGAATGTTAATTATTGTTAAGAATCTGATCAACCATTTTTGGGATTTTTTTATTGTATAGTCTCTAATTTTCGCAGAACAAATTAAAAAAAAAAAATATCAAATAAACAGACATCTTCTGATGTGATTCCAGAACATAAAAAAACTAATAAATAACAGTTACCTAGCTAATTTTTGCAGTATCAAAAGTTTGTCTATTCGTCTCTTGGACATTCGTTTTCTAAACAATCAGAGGGCAACAAATATAAAATCCACCCAGCAATTGATTCGAATCCTTACAACTGCTTTTACTTCGATTGCATCCAACTATGACATGCAATGGCTCGTAAATCCTTAGATTTACTTAAGCCTGTTTGATTTTAAATATATCTATATTTATTTGTACAAGAGTAGAGACTCTGAATAAAAAATCAGAGATGAGCTTCTCTCGATCTACTCTACTGCGATTATCTAAAAATAATTACCTTAATTGTTGATTATTGTCAATTTGGTATGACGACAAATCATGTCACAATTAAGCACTTATTCCAATTTTAATTGCAAGTTTTATTTTCTGTCACTTTTGGAAGTTGTAACTAATGATTTTCCATTCAAAGTTTATCTCAAAACTACGCAAACTGTTTTGGGATATTAAAAATTTTAATTACCCTTACAAAATCCATACACAGATATTATTTAACAATTCAAGTTGAGGCTCTTAGTATACCGTCAATGAGAAATGATTATATTCCAAGCATAAAATTCAATTAATTTTTTTTACTTGTTTTTATAATTTATATAAAAAAATACAATTACAATCTTAAAAATTCTATTCAACTTTTGAGTTTTTGAGGGAAGGTATATTATGGTGAGAAAATTATCCAAGACTTTGAATTGAGCTAAGTCTCCAATAAATGTGTTTCTTGTGTCTAGTTCTCGGTTGTTTTTCTTTTTTCTATTTAACGTAGCAAGTAGAAGTACGTTTTAAGCTGAGGATACAGTGCAGCTATTCCTGAAATACTTGATAAGTAAATCGTAATAACAATACTAATGCGAATTTCGTTTTTTTTCTTTGTGGTTTTTGCAGAGTGGTGGTCCAGGAGCAGAGCACTTAGTTTATCTAAACAATCAAATGACACCTCAGCATCAAGTAGCTCTGTTTCATCATCAGCAACAGCAGCAGCAACAACAACAACAACAACAGCAGCAGCAGCAGTTTAGAAATGGGCAGGTGAGTCACGATATTAATAATAATTGCGATATTATGTATGTACCTTCATACAACGATAACATATGAACTTGCTTATTACTATAAATTAGTACTTTGCGTTATGATTCTAATAATTGATAATAATTAATGGTGCATATTACGAATACTGGCAATAACAACTAATTATTCAATATACAAAATCAATTAATTTACTACAGTGTTACCTGATTCTGAAATTGATATTAAACTCGATTAATAACGCACACAGATAATAATCGCGATACGGTATCAAAAAATTTAAAAAATAACATTACAGGGTAGGACCTGAGGGATATTATAATAAATTCACAATTCAAGTATGGTCACTATTTTATATTACAAATTTTGGCTTACAGTATATTTTTGTAAACCACCATAACACATTCTTATAAAATTGATTGCAAGCTATATTGCAATTAAAATTCAAACTCCATTACTTATCAAATTGTAATTGGAAATTCGACTGTATTTGAAGAAAATTCTCAGCGACAAGGGGAACAAAACATAAAATAAAATTTCCATTCCAATCAGACTACTGATTGAAGAGTTAATAATACTTTTTCGAAAACGCATTTTTTCCTCTTCACAAAGCCCATCATCAAAATTTAATTAAATTCAATACCAGATTTTTAAATCGTTCAAAGTATTTGTAAACGAATTTTTTATTTCTTTTTTGATATCTGTTAATTCTCGGAAAAGTTATTTTAACGGATAAAGTATAAAGTTGAACGTCAATCAGTTGAAAGAGAAAATCTAAACGATTTTTTCCAAAAGACGTATGTACCTATATATGTAAACATCTTTTGAACTTGTTTGTAGTATATGAGTCAGTAAATTAGAATTGCGATTTTAATCATACAGTTTTTCTACAAGTAATTATTAAAGTCATGTAGCAACGTTACAGTTTCATAATAGAACGTTCACTGCTTTCACAGACAATGGAATAATAATTCTATGACCAATTTACATATTATACCTATATTAAACTTAGATCGTGGTGAAATTATTATTTTTTTTTATATTATTTTTTTATTTTTTGTATTCTCTTTATTTTATACACGTATGTTAACAAGATTTTGTTGGAATTCTTGCTAATAAGAAATGATACAGATTCCATGCACGCTTAAAAATAACTAAATATTTACACAACCATTTGGCATTGTTGTAGCCGACTTTTGGCTATCAAACATTCTTCTTTATATTCGTATATCACGATATCGTGAATAATTTTACGCTTCAGAGATGACTTTTGGTTTCTAAATACACGATCGGATTCCATTATTAGGTACGATCAAACGTAAACCCAATTCTCCACATTTTGCAGTGTAACTATAATCCTTTTCTACAAAATATTTTAATTAAAACGAAAAAATTAAAAAGAAAATTATTTGTGACAAATAGGGCCTGTTCATTCCATGGAAAAGTTTAAAGATAAGATTTTAACTGACGATCAATAAATTGTTACTTCCAATGAATTTAGAAATAAAAAGAAGGAAAGAAACTAGAAAAGTTACAACAAATTCAGTATATACCTACACATATACTTAAGTGGCACATAAATGCCCACGCGTTTTAAGCCCACGTCTTAAATCGCCCACGAAAATCTGTTCTGGGTGCACCACAATATATTTTTTTCAGTCCAGAAACATAACGCCTGGTCAAAGGCTGCAACTCCAGTACCCGTGTGCTGCAATTTATTCGAAAACCGGAATTTTAGTTTTACATTCGTGCTTCCGACAAGATGATTCAGTTCGCGTAGGTTTTTTCAAAGACAATGACCATAATACTGCACTACGTATCTCGTTTCAAAAGAATTACCATTTGTAGACAAACGGTTTCCGTATCTTTCCCAAATTACCAACGAAAAATTTAATTTGTTATTATTATTATTATTATTATTATTATTATTATCATTATCATCACACTTTAAATTGAATCAATTTCAACAATACACATACGTACAATGTGCGAAATCATCCACCTTCGTTTCGTAATAAAATAATAAAACTTATAAAATTTTATGGTCTCGTGTACAAAAAGTAAATGAAAATAAATAAAATAAGAATAAAACGAAAAATTTCTTGGCTTAAAAAACATTGCGCTTTATTCAGTGAAATTTTTTTATTCATTTCGTTTTCGTGTTAAAAAAACAAAAAAGTTATAAGTTTATCGGTTGGAAAATTGGGATCAGGGAAAGCCAACAACTACAAGTAGATTTTTTTTTTTTTTGATACATGTATACAAGAGTGAAATGAGTCTCTTCCGACAAACGTATCCCATCCTTGCTAATCCCTTTCGTGCTTTTCTGTTTATAATGATTAATCCTGCACCTACGCGATTAATCTTGATTATAATTGACCGACCTTAGGGCTGGTTTCTGATAACCATAAGAATACAAGGCTATTAAACGTGGGGCTCTTGATGAATCGATGTCAGGGCCAAAATTTGGCCATTTGGCAAGCCTAAACCCACCGCGAGGTAGTGACCTTCGTTAAGTACGTACGGGCGTGCAAAATCGTTTACTTTTATTTTCACTCACTCCCACGTTTAACGACTTACTACTACTGTATTACAAATCTGATTTCATACATTAACTATAACCCTACTACTTACACGCAATAAAAAGGAGTTTAATTCTACAAATAACTCGTAAACAAAGCGTGAATAATTACTATGATTTATAAACGTTATTAACGGACAGTTTTTATTCGAATAAACAAATATAAAACAAAATTTCATTAGAGTATAAAAAATTTGAATCAAATTTTGTGGCGGGAAAAGAATAGTAACGTTGAATCGAAACTGACAGAGAAGGAAGGTGCGAGAAGCGAGCCTCGTGTGTCAAGTATTAACGTGAATGTGGCGGATTGGATTTCTGTTTGATCGAAGTGCCGGTTGGCGGCGCTGAGGTCGAGCGTCGTTCTTTGTTTCGCAAAGCAGTCTCGAGCAGGCCGGCTTGTAAATTGTAGTATTTCAACGCTAAATATTAGCGTGGGAGGGAATAGCGATGTCAAAATCTCGATAAATAGTGATATCCAGTTAAATACCGGTGTACAAAGTTTCATGTTAGTGTTAAAAGTGATTAAATTAATGGATTAAGTGTACAAGTTTGACAGACGCTTCGGGAAGGGAGAGAGAAAAAAAAACATACACACACATACTAACACTGACGGCTCAACGCCGCCAGTGCCGTTCCGTTCGTTCCTGCTCGAGTTGACGCAACCGCCTCGTGTTCGCGACATCGACATTAAAATAACGTATAGTTTATTTATTTTTTTTCTTATTCGTTTACAAGTGAAAATATCGCTTTATTAATATAACCTAAAAGTGTAAAAGAACCACAAAAACGGTGGAGAGTTTCGGTGTCGGATACGGCCAGGGCGCGAATACAGGCGACTGGATGAAGCCACCGGGGGACCTATTTCTTTACTGCGACATGAAGGACCTGGGCGCAGATATGGTACCTACCTTATTTTTTTATTTTACATGGTTTTTTTTTCTCCCAAGTACGGTGGAAAACGCGTTACACGATCCTCGAGTAATTTTACATTTGAATAAAACCGTAATCTTATTATTTTCTTGGCTTATTCAAAATGTAAACAAATATATTATAGGATTTCGAAGTGTGTGTTTATTAATTACAAACAAAACTTGTTTGTGAAATGGGAGGGATAAATTTAAAGGGATAAATTTATTATCCTTAGGATTTGTATGGGATCGAAACTATAAAATTGATAGTTCACGTAGGTTTTGTTGGCTGTTTATAAAAAAAAAAAAAAACTATTTAGGAATGGAAATCTTTTTAGTCCATCGTAATTACGGTTTCGAACAAATCGATATATAATATCGCTGAGTTAGTTTCTGCGCTTTTAACTACTTCCACGTGTTATTTAATAATAGAATATCGATCGATGAAATGAACCGTTAATTTATTAACGATTACCTTCTAGTTCGACGATTAAATACGTAAAAAATTGTATTTTGCAAAACGTCAAACGATTAATAAAAGTTTTTCCGCATTCGAAGCACGTGCTTGAATGACGCTCGGTAAAGTATCCGTTCTAAAACCTGCAAACTGCTAAACGATCGTCATTCAATTAATCAACGATCAAGTTATTTTGTACGAGGTGTATCGGTGTACGATGCATAAAGAATAAATCACGTTCATGTACACGTATACCTATAACATGTACGTGTTTACAAACGGTCTTGACTTTCTCAGATATTCGAATACATAAAGAGAAAGATAGAATGAAAGAGATGGAGAGCGAGGTTGGTATAAATACTCAAGCAATGCTGGGACCTGAGTTCATTGTTTACATTTAAGGTACGTTCACACCGATGTGGTATAGGATTGAAATTTACGGGGATAAAATGCGAATCTACTAGTTCAACGTTAATATAAGAGTTCATTCGGTTCGCGCGACTAGAAGTAACAGCAGGTAGTAGTGACGACGGCAGATCTTTGTAAGTAACTACATAAAAGACAAGCAACAAGTTTCGTCGGTGAGTTTCAAGCCACAGTTGGCAGCCTTGCAGCTGTTTTTCCCTTGGAATAATTACTTCGAAGTTAGAATATATAGATAAACGCGCGAATATTATCATCTTTATTGGATTGACAACGCGTTAGTTTTGTCGCGTTATTCTTTACACATTTTATTTATTTATTTATTTTTTTAATTAGTTTATATACCTATATGTATGTATATATTTTAAAGAACTAGGTAAGACTGAGCGCCCTTTCCCACGAACTATTACCACCCGTTTATTTAACTTTTTACCTTTTCGACGTAGACTCTAAAGTGTAAAACCTACATAATGGTCTCGACCTTGCGTATACCTGCCCACAAACCGGATACACTTCGTCCGTTTTATACTTCTCGACTCTTATATACGTCAGATCGTTTGTTGCATCGTACGTGTTAAGATCCAGATCGCGCATCTTTTTTTACTTATTTATACATTTTTTGTTATGGTTTTTTTTTCATTCTTGATTTCGTATTATCTTCTCAATTTTTTTTTTTTTTTTTTTTTTCCCCCATTTGTCTTTCTGTTCCATCTATTTTCTTCCGCATTTATCGCCGGTCAATGTATTTATGTACAAACTTTTTAAGATTAGATGTTTACTTGGTTGTTGATATTAATTTTGGTTTTTTCTTTATCTCTTTCTATCTTTTTTTCGTCTTTGTGTATCGCGATAAAAATTTAAAACATGAATAAATTCTTTTTCGTAATAAATTCGAGAGATTAAACGTAAACCTTCGAGTTATGGAATTACAGGCGCACTTTTGATTTGCCGCCTTATAGTAAAAAAAAAATAAAATATAAAAAATCAAAAAGTATAAATAAAAACAAAAAAATATTATCTCTGTTAGTATTATAATTATTGTCAAATTTACACACGCTGCCAGTGAGCTTTGAAATCTTAATGCAATAGCTTAACTACCACCGAGGTCGCGTTACTATAGGGGAATTTAAATAAAAATCAACTACCAGCTGTAACAATGTCTCTGAATATCGATTCGTGTGAGTCACTCTATCTTCCCGTGCCTCAGAGTCTCAGGGACGACGATATTAACACACGTTACCTGCGCTAGTTGCGTCAAAATTAGATTCAACTTTACCACTACATATTTTACTTCTTGATTTATAATTAACATATTAAAAATTTTCAATTACTTTTTTTTTCTCTCTTTTTTTTTCGCCGCTATATATTCTACAGTTAAAAAACATGCCATGTGTTACATATCGATACCCCTTACGAAATCTATTTCATTTCGACTGACCGCGAAAACTAACATATTTTAAAATCTATCACGAAAACTAAATGCACGTTTCAGTTTCCACCGCGAAAAAAACCACGATTCAACTCTTTTGGCGATGATTAACACGTTTCGATTGTCACCAACAATATAATGAATTTCTTTGACCTGAAATAATATGTAATTTCCCGAACAATTTTTTCAATTTTCTCATATAGATTTTAGAAATATTATTTTTCCATAAAAAAAAAAAAAAAGTAATCCCTCCGAATCGTACTTTTTCTTCGCGGTGAGAAATGAATCGTGATTTTCTTTGTGGTGAGAATCGAATTTTGATATTCTTCGTGGTGAGAATTAAATCGTGCTTTTCTTCGCGGTGAAGAATGAAAAGTGCTTTTCTTCGCGGTAAAAAATTTCAATGTGTTTTCGTAAGACATTTGAAACGTGCTAGCTTCGTAAAGGGCGTCGACATAGTGTTCATATTTAATGTTTCGTGTCTTTCATTTTTTTAAATTTATTTATTTGTTTTTTTCACATATTTATCCTTTTAATTACCTATGGCAAAAGATTCATTTTAAGTTTTTATAATATCTAATTACCCTCGTATGCAATAACATCGTTAATGAATGCGTAAACATATCGCTGACGCTAATTAGAGACAACAATTATAACAACACAAAATTCAAAGAGTTCAAATAATTACAGTTGAAGTTTACTAGATAAATTTTCAGCTGCAGTTATTTTATTATTATTATTATTATTTTATAATTTGTATGAAAAAGTTTTCATATTTTTTTTTTTTGGTATTATGACTCCGCGCGGTGAGAGGTTTGCTACGTGACCAATGAAAATATAAAAATAATGCCTCCTATCTTTTTCATAAATCGCATGAGTTTTAACGCCGCCTAAGATTTAATTTTTTTTATTATTATTATTATTTTTTTTTTTTCTCTTCAAATTCATGCGGAGTTTTGCGTTATTTCCATAAGCTTTGTTGTTCGTTCCTATACGTTTGGCTGTTTGTTAGGGGGGCAAGGGGAGAATGCGTACGGAGAAAAGCCAAAGCCCCCCCCCAACCCCCCCACATCGTCCCGCTATATTCTCCGAGTCATATAGCCGCGCGCATTTCCACCGGTAGTTCCGCACACATTCACACGCAAACGCAAACGCAAACACATGTATACATCCTACTACACGGAAATTGACTTTCATAATACACTTAGATTATTTTATCATTACATAAATCATATCACACATTATATCATCGGTATTAGATTAATTTTGTAAGCGAGTCGAGAAAGCATAGTAACTCTTCTTTATTTATTTATTTATTTATTTATTTATTTATTTATTTATTTATTTATTTATTTATTTATTTATTTATTTATTTATTTATTTATTTATTTATTTATTTATTTATTTATTTATTTATTTATTTATATTCACTCTAATCCAGGTGAAGAGTATCTAATTTTCTTTTTTTTTTTTTCTATCATCTTGACCTTTTTTTAGTCTCATTTGCTGATCGATTACGCAGTACTATGTTAATTTAATTATCTTGGGTAAATATTCTGTTTGGCCCTGTCACTAAGCAAATAGAAATGAGATATAATAAATTAATTAATTAATAAGTGGATAAATCAGCAAATGGTTTTTTCTTTGTTTTTCGTTTTTCAAAGTGTTCCAGTGGATTCAAATTTTTATTAAAATCCGACTACATAGCTTTCGAAAACGAAATTTTTCTTTTTTTGATTTTTTTTTTTTTTTTTCATTTGCTTGTTTCTCCATGTTAAAAATTGTTTATCAAAATTCCGAAGTTAATCTTTATCCAAATATGTGAAAATAAATAGAACTTATATTTTTCCGTGAACAAATACGTACATATCAATACAATCTATAATTGTTATTTTATTTTATATTGTTTTTATGCATTTGCTACATAATCGTTGATCAAAGAATCTTACCGCAGCGTAGTAAAAGTCGGGTAAGATAAAGCGAAGCATGATCCTATATATCGGACGTTGAGAAGAAACAAATTTATGACATTGGCTGTTTTCGTTTCGTTCGAAGATGAAAAGAGTTCTTTTAAGGCATAGACATGAATATGTACTTCGCTGAAATTTATAACCTTACCATATCTGGGAATATCCTGAAGGAAAAGTTGATCATGAATAGAATTAATCCAAGGTGTTCACTTGTATCATTTAAAATTGATCAGTACTGAGAGTTTGAGATTTTTCTCTTATATGTACACACCGCGGCTTACGGTGCAACACTCTGTTACTTAGAAACCTTCGGGATCAAATATAATACATGTCTAAAGGGACAAGCTAGCAAAAAATAAACGAAAAGTAGAATAAGGAAGAAAAAAAAAACAACAACAACAAGTCTTATACCTTTGCTTTAATTCTCTTCGCCGCTATCGAGGATCAATGTCTGTGCCTCGTCATCCATCGTGCGCACGAACACTTAGGTTGTTATAAAAGATACCCATCTATACTTATATTTATACGAAGTACATACATACATAGGTATACAAAGTTAGTGAACTTTGCCGTACCGTTTGAAAAAAAAAAAAACTTCAGAGGATCGACAGATCTTGCGACTAAATTTTTTTTATTTTTTTTTTCTAAGCTACAAAGTTTAGCTTCATGTTTTTCATTGCTCCGCGAAACAAAGCTTTTTTTTTCCTCATCTTGGAATACCTACTTTACCTTGTGTTTTCTGTAATCCTGGCACAAGGTATATAATATATAATTCTTTGAGATACTTAACGAAACTATTTTAAAATTGTTCAACTAAATATATTACGTTATCAACTGTTCGGATATAAACTTTACTTTTTTCATTTACGTTTAATTTTAATTAAAATACTAGTTTTTGAAATTATCGATCGCTGTGTAACGCTGAGAAGACCTGCGGGGTGATTCACTGCTGCAGACTCGCTAGACGGACGCACCCCTCGACTGGGTCAGATAATCCCCTGCTTAGAAAATAAAGAAAATTTACGACGCAGCTATACGGACGTATTTTTTATAGTTTCCTTTCTTTCTCAAACCGCAGTGTCTTTTTTTTAGCCGTGTTTAAAAGAACACTATGTAATTTGAAAAATTTTTAATACATCTTTCCAAGGTATAAATAAAATTAAAAAATTAAGCAAGCTCGAACGTATATACATATATATTTTTTTGTGCGAGAAAGATAAAATATATACGATTCACATAAATGTTAATAATAATAATTCACATAACATAAATAACAAGAACGTGTTCAAATTTCTATATTTTTATTCATATTATTTTTTTTTTTTGTCATTTGTGGCAACCAATTTTTTTTGTGGTTTTTATTCCGCACTAAACCTGTAACAGGGGAGAGGCAGGCTTAGCCGAAGCCAGCCGTGTCTAGTAAACTATCATTCCGATGCGGTGAGGGTAAGTTATCGGCTTTCGAAGCACAAGGGTAAAATTGCCGCTGGTTCTCGTAGTTGCTAGGAGAGCAAACGCCTGCGCCGCGAAATTTTGTCCTGCACTTTGTGAACCGATGGGATCAGGGTTGGTCCAGTCGGATATAAACCTTATTGAATAAAAATCTCAAGCGATAGAATTTTTACCAGATAAAAATACGCAAGAAAAAAAAAAAAATAAAAAACAGGTGTAAAAACGTCGCTCGGATTCATGTTAAAATAAATAATTTTCTTTTCACATCGGTCAATTTATCATAGAAATGTGAATGAATTTTTTTTCGTTTACCTGAAGAAATGAAATAATATTTTTACAACTGAAACAATTCATTTAATTAGTATAAATATAATTTTTCCTCTATTTTTTTAATATCATATATAATGCGAGATTTTCTTCCGATGAAATAACATTTCTCGAAACTAATTTCTTTTTTTTCTTTCTCTCTTCTCTTTAGCTATAGAAAATTAATTCGAGACGAAATTTTTTAACGTGACACCTTGTATAATATCTATATGTATGTATCTATGTATGTATGCATGCATGCTTATGGCTGTGTTGAGTTCAGTGAAACGTCGTCATTTGGGGTAGGGGGAAGATATGGGATGCTGTAAACTCGACGAATTGCATTTTATGTACATACACCTTGAGTTACTCTAAACTATATCTACGCGATACGTGCAGTGAGAATTTATCGTTGAAAAGTTTCATCACAAAAATATCTTCAATACGGAGCAGTTATCTCGAGATATTCAACTCCGCGGTAGCCCATAGTTTGTTACTGCGGTTACTGATGCTGCTGACGAGGCGCTATACGGCTCGGGCAACCGGTTACACCGCGAGTAGTCAACTACGTTGTATACGTACTCCAATGGTTCGTCGTCCAGAAGTCTCATTGCGAGGGACGAGAACTGTGGAGTATGTAGGTATAGGTATAATACATACTCGTATATCACATGTACATACGTTCGTGGTAGTGACACGGTGTACCTACTCCGTACGTGCGTGTAAAATACTTGCGTGCAATGTCGTACCCGGAATATTTCATGCCTGTAACAAAATTTATTTTGAATATAGCGCCTCTTGAGGGAGACCCTTATTTTCAAAGGTTTCATTTAATTTTTTTTTTTTTTGTTTTTTTTTATGTACCTACCTTAACAGCAGAAAAAAAAGAAAGCGCTATTCAAATCGAATTATGTTTAGGGGTTGCTGCTACAGAGTTTCGAATTTCTAATGTATAACTCGAAACTTGAATACTTGTTACTTTCTTTTTATCGTGAATAAATTATTGTAAAATAATACTCGAACTGTTTAGAAAAATTTTACTAATTTTAAGATGAAATCTACGATTTGAATAACACGTACGAATTGAAGAAGTAAAAAATTTATTAGATTCTTTCAAGGCGTGCGTAATACCGATCAAAAGTCCGGAAATCAAGCTGAAGATTTCACTTCATTAAAATAATTTGAAAAGATTTCATGTGACTTGACATGATTTCTGATAACTATCTATTGATTTCTAACGATCTTCGGTCTTCTTGTTTATTTTAATTTAATCTCAAAGATCATTTCTGTCGGTTGATTTCGTAAAATTTCTAATTTCATATTTACGTAACTTTTCTGAATAAATATACAACTCCCTCGCGGTTATTATCAAGTTTAAATTTATTACGATTTACGGTTTACAATTCACTCAATTCTATACTGCAGTTTTCCAAGCTTTTCTTTTCACTGCTATTCGCTGCTGAGTAGCTATAAGAAACAAAAGCCCTTTTCAACCCTTTGCTTTTTGAAGCATAAACGGACAAATAAGACCCTCAGAAATAATCATCATCCTCGATTTAACCCTTGGAAACATAAACTCCTTTTTTTTTTTTTGTTTTGTTTGTATTTGTTTCATTTCAAATTCTCCGGAAATCAATTCTCACACAAATCGGATTGGAGGTAATGAGATCTTCTCTCTCTTCCTAATTTGCGGACGTGAAAAAAGAAGAAATATTATTAGTGCTGAACCGATGAATCAGAATGACAAATTCATGAATCACATCGATCAATTAGCGTTAACGGAACTGGTGGTTATTTTCTAGGAATAATATTGAAATTTCTGTGTGTAATAACATATTTCACAGGGTGTCCAGTCATCATGGAATTCTCATGAAACTTGATAACCTCTAGAATAAAATAAATTGGAAATCTTAGGGAATTTCATGATTTATCTGGAATTTTCTCAAACTTGACCCTAAATTTTTGAAAATTTAGTGGTATTTCAAGATTTGTCTGCACAAGCGAATGATTCTGGTTTTGGGGGCTTATTTTTTTATTAATTCTACAATCCTTGCAATTTTTTGATCCATTAACGACCAATTTTTTTTTATTTTTTTGGTGGTATTACTCGAAAGGTGTTTGCGTGTAGTTGATTTTTAAAATTTTTGATTTTATTATTATTTTATTTTTTTCTTTCATTTATCTAAAACTTGAAATTTTATGATAATATTTGCATTGAATCAATTCGTTTCTAGTAATTTTCAGAAAAATTTCTTACTTCAACTTCACCTGGAAAAATAATAATTTTTTTCTGAAAAACTTTGAATTCTCAGGAAATTTGAAATTGACAAATAACTGGATACCCTGTTTCACTTTTTTGATATCATGCATCAATTCTCGAAGTAGATATTAAAAATTACATAGTTCATTCATAAATTGTTGTAATCTGCTGAAAGTAATTGGTCTCACACTTCGAAAAACTCCATATTTTACAGAATATTATAAACACAAACTCTGCTTATTTTGGTAAAAATAAATTTTCTATAAAACTAAAGATAAATATTTATTTTAATTATAATAGGACGAAAAATATATACGGTGATGCGAATAGAGATCAGCTATTTAATTCTCTATGCCCTAATCGGTTGCCCCTGTTCCACTATATGTATATCTAGTTACGTCACTGTTTACATATACACAGAGTGTTTTAATCGTCGTCGTGTGAACTTAGCAGTTGGTGGTATACATCATACATACATACATACCTCGTGTATTGCACATAGTTGTTTACCATTGCCATAGTAACCATTAAACGTACGTTATAAAATACATAAAAAAAAAAAAATATAACATAATATAAATAACATAAAAATGTAATAATATGTCTCCATTTACTTACGTGTTAGATAAATAACTATTGATAAATGAAAAAAGTGACGATTAATTGTGTTCAGTAAAATAAAATAATTTTCAGATAAATATCTCCTCGGTGTGTAGTGTTAGGAAAAGAAAAACTGATAAAACTAAAATAAATAATAGGTACACTTACATACTGTGTATATTGGACAAGGGCTATCTCATCTCGTTGTCAGTCGAGTCGCGATCTATCCCCATTACTGTTACCCTTTTTCTAAAAATTTATTTAACCCCAATCTGGAACACGGTACTCACGTAGTCCTCCCCTTCCTCTACCTAGTGCCCGGTGTTCAGTCGACGGAGAAGGTCTCCGTCACAGGTGTACAAAGAAAAAGAATATTGGGCAGAAGAAAGGGGAGGGGGGGATACTGCGACAGAGACTGGACTGTAGAGTAATAAAGGGGATCGGATTGGGGTGGGGGGTTACATACACCTTTTGATTCGAATCATTCGTGGATTGCGCGGGCCTGGTGGAGGCGGCAAAGGGAAATGGAGGGGGTTAGAGTGGCCGTGACCTGTGGTGCGTGGGGAGGGGTCGCTGCCCCACGGTGTAGAAGTATTATAGCTCTAGCAGTCTAGCGCGGACTTTGCTCTCTCGCTGCTTCTTCGTCTTTGGGTGAGAAGCGCCGTCCCTCTCGACGCGCAACGCGGTCGATAGGTACGAAGAGTCCAAAACCTCTCTCCTTCATCCCCAAACCTTACCTTTTTTTTTTTTTTTTTTTTTTTTTTTTTTTTTTTTTTTTTTTTAACTTGCAAGACTTTTTTACTTTATACTTGAATTCAATTGAGTTGACTTGACATAATATTACTCGAGTTGAATCACCTCATTTGCAGGAACATTGATGCGCAGTGATACAGACTATAATATACTGTAAAAATTTTCTAATTTTCTAGAAGAAGAAAAAGAAGACTAAGAAAAATAAAAAGAAGTTAATAAATAGAAAAGATAAAATATATAATACAATATAATCGAATTATAATAGTAATTGTTTACGCAAGAAACTATGGGGATTACAGGAGTTCCCAGCTGGCCCGAATATAGCTTTTTGGTGATTAATCATTATACTGTAGCGCTTATGATTTAAATCATCCCTTGGTTGTCGTATCGGTTATTCGTCAGAGTTTGAGCTTGATATCAGTTTTTTTTTTCGTTTTATTTTGGCATGATAATTTAATATTGTAAAAATTAAAAGATGATGATAATATATTATTTATCGAAATGAATTTAGGTTAATGTTGTATATACTCAGGTTCTACATATACTTAAATATCTTTCGATATTCGTTTTTTTTTTTTTTTTTTTTTTTTTGTTTTTTTCTTCTATATGACGTATGTGGAGAGCATTCAATTCTATCACGCGGTCGATTATCATTCGAGAACCGATGGTTTGATCTTGCGGTTTTTGTGGCTTGTCTTTACGCCAAGCTATCTTCGATTACTTCCTATTGAATACATTCTATTCCACGTGGCGTACGACTATCTCACAGGTAGTCAATTGATATTTGTTTCGTTGAAATATATATATAACTGAAAACCTGCAACTATCTAAATCACAAATCATTACCCGTCTGGAAATTATTATAAATCCTACCTTATTTCGTATTCGTATATTTTTATATACATATAGTCCGAACATTATAACAAATAAAAAAAAAAAAAACTATTCTTAGGATTAAATTTTTTTAAACAAAATCTACAATATTTATAACAATAAATGATTCGTTAATCGATACATCGGTTATTAAAAGACTATTTATAATTAAATTTATGTATATTAATAATCCATTTGATTTAATAAAATCCATACATATTACGTATATAGTCATATATCTTTTATTGTTTCAGATCGCTCCCTCGGCAAAAAAACTTTGGGGTGTAGATGAGGGTGGTTCCAAAGATGAGGGTGGTGTCAAAGGCGGTGGGATACTTCATCTTGGAGATCACCAAATGTGGCGAGATTCTACATGGAGTACGTCAGGTATACCTATATCATATATACGTATATACATTCAAAGATATACATATAAGGAGAATTTTTCGATGCAATCGATTTTAGGTGTTTTATTTTCTTATTTTCTTATTTTTTTATCATATTTAATTATTGACCTTCTCTTAAACAACATTAATTTCTTACTCATATACCCTGAAGCTTTGCGACGGTTTATTTTTCTGCCTCTTGAAAGTCATCGATGTTTGATAATGATAGTCAGCAACTTTTTCTTCCTTCTTCTCCTATTCCGCCTCCTACTTCTACTCTTCGTTTATCGTTTATCGTTTACTTGATTTATGTACATACACCGTCTAGTCGTCTTTCGAGTGCGCGGTAGCGCCAGATTCATTACGACAATATTAAAACTAGGGCGTCGATACTTTTCGAACTAAATTTACAAGGCCTAGAAATTGGAGAATTATAGATACGATGGTGTGAGACACTTTCCCTACTAAAATTAACGCTTTCATAATCGGTTCGAACATCCATCCGAATATGAAATTTTTTGTAAAAATTTAACCAATCATAACGTTTCAATTTTTTTCTCTTCTTTTTTCGTTTTCCATTCCATTTTTATATTCACAATTAGTTTATCGCCGTAGGGGGATCTTCCCAAACGATTAATCAATAATCAATATCCATACATTTCACAGTTTTCCTTCGTTTAATTCAATATCAGAAAATTAATTTTCATTCATTCATTTTTATGTTATATATTTTTTAATTTTAATTTTTTTTTTTTTTTTTTTTTTCAATTTACATTTAGTTTCAGTTAAAGAGTGAAATATCTAGAAAATGTCTCTGTAAATTCTTTAATCATGAACTAATCTGTATGCAGTGCTACAAGAAGATGCATTGTTATAATTATAATTTTTTTTTTTTTTTACCAAACTATAAAATCTGGTTCAATTTTGATGATACAGTCGTAATGATTTTTTTTTATTTTTTTTATTTTATCAAATCAGACTGTGGAGATTTTTTTCTTTTTGAATTTCCACGTCATTTAAAAATCGTGTATTGAATTACCTCAAATGCCGTTAATTTACAGCTGTTTGAAGAAAGAAAAAAAAAAATATCTCCTAAGTTCAACAACCGGAATTACTTTAGACCAACGCGTGTCTATAGCCAGCTGCTTATAATACATAACCGAAGATTTCGAATAGATATCGATTAATAAAATATCTTAATTAAGTTTTTCAAATAATTTTTTCATAATTTACCATCAAAATCCCTAGATCGTATATTTATATCGAAAAATTAAATAATTCGGTCAATGAATTCGTGCGTAATTATATTACATACCTCCAAGTTTTGATATACGAATTATAAATTACGCCAAAAGTTTTTTTCCCTCCCACCAACTCCCACTTGTAACAAACTGGTATTTAATTCCTTGGCATGTGTAACCCGCGCGAGTCCCAAGCTCTGTTTCAAATTTGATTACAAATTCGTTTCGCAATATGTAGCTATGATACGTATATATATACGTAACATACTCACTCACCTGCATTTTACCTAGTGCCGCGACTATTATATCTGGGAAAGGTTGCCACCAACGCGTAGGTGAATTTCGCGTTCTGTGTTACCTAGGCAGGGGCGCCGAACGCACGACGTGACGGTACCGATGGGTGCAACGCGGCTGTTGCCATGGCGACAGACGCTTGTTAGCGTCGGCGGTGGTGGCGGCGTCGAGGGGGAAGGTGGGGGCAACGTCCCGCCGCCACCCAGGGCCGTCGTTCAACTATAGGGGCCACGGGATTGTATACAGTTTCAGATTTATTAATGAAACAGGAGCAACATCGATTATTGCTGCGGTTTTTATTTTTATTTTTTAACTTTTATCCCGGTTTCTATTAAGCAGAAGAGCAAAATTCCGGTTTTATATCCGTTTCACATTCGAACCTGTTAAAAATTAATATATCAAAAAATCAAACCGCAGGATTTGTAAAATCAGTTTTTTTTTGTTCCATATTCAAAGGATTACTTAGTTAATGATTTTAGAAAATTTGTGGCAAACTCTATAGATGAAATTAAACCCAAACTTTTGTTACAATTTCATATTAATTGTAATTGACAATTTATTTTTTAGTTTAGATGTATAAATTTTCGGGTCATTTATTTCAGACAATGCTGTATCACAACCGATCTCAATGGGCACGGGAAGACGTGTTGGAGTTGGGACTGGATATCACCACCAGGCTTCAGAGGTTGGGGCAGTTCTTAGTCCCAGAAGCAGGTATGTAAAATTTTATACCTATATTTGTCTCACTTTTAATCGACAGGTACTATAATGTACAGGGAGAATTAGTCTAGACTTTGAAAGCTGTAAATTAGAAGAAGATGAAAAAATTTTTGACGTTTGAAAATATTCCGGATTTAATTTTGTTTTTTTATTCCGCGATGCAAGGGCGGGGAGGTTTGGTCATTTTATGTAATTAGCGTTATTCAATAAAAGAAATAAATCTAAATATTGTGAATAAGATGAATAAATCTCTCTAAATATTATTAAATTTTTTATTTCCAGCGAAACTGGTGGTCTCGGTGTCAAAATGGTGGAATACGTTCTAGGATCAAGTCCCACCACCCCAAAAGATTTGGAGCCACGAATGGGAGCCTTGAGATTGGTAAGTCTATGGATAAAGAAAATCGATAAAGAAAAATCAATTAAATCAAATGACTGAATGAAATACAAGAAAAATCAATTCACATTATATCTGTGTTATTATGTTCGAAAAACAAAATCTCTTTTTTTTTATTTGTCTATTTTCAAAAACAGCGATAAAATTCTAAAATCTCTGAAATGTTTTTTTTGTATAATCCTCTTGAATACGAGTTTTCAATCTTGCGTTGCGTTTAAGTATAGAGCGATGATAAAACAGCATTTAGGCACATGTATGTACATTACATTAAGAGTACTTAATTCACACTTTGTTTCTGTATCTGTAGAACGCGGATGGAGACAAAAAAGAGAAAGAAAAGGGTTCGGCGAGCCCCTTCGACGGGTCTAAGGACGACAACGGACCTCAGGGCAACGGACTGGGCCCTCAGAATGGCCTTGACGATGACAAAGGATTCAAGTGAGTTTCACGTCATACTTGCGCACGCGCGGTTCTCTCTCTCTCTCTCTTTTTCTCTTTCTCTATTTCTGTATTTTCTTCTATCTTTATCTTCGATTTATCAATTATTTGAATGTTTTTTCTTTTTTTTTGTTGTCCTGTGATCAAAATTTTGCGGATAATAGTTGAAACAAAAATGAAATAATGAAATATATATCGAAATTAAAACTGACCCTTTAAATATATTTTTTAAAAAAAATCCCCTCCCCCAGCCAAAAGATCGCGGCGACAAATTAAATCGTTTCCCTGATTTTAGCTACCTTAATTCTCTCGTTCGCACTGAAATGTTTTAAAACAACGTTATTACTGTAGTTGTAATAATTCTGACGATATTTTTTTTTTCTTTTTAATAATGAGGATATTTTACGAACTAAATTGTTCAAAATGACAACAAAAATTCTGTACCAAAAACAAAAACTTTCTCGTTTTATTTCTCTTAGTCGGTATATCTATAATTAGTCATCGTTATTGAAATTATTTTTCTAAATTTCGTATATATGTTATCGACAAGAAAATTACAAAACAAATTTTTGAATTTTAAAATACAAAAAAAAAAAATAAAAAAAAAAATGATCTTATTGTGAGAACGAGATGTCTTTTTATAATTTGATTGTTTGTGCTGTTATTTGTTATGTACGCATGATGAACAGGATTTCCTGTAACACGGGGCTACTATTCTTCGGTCCCTAATTCTATTAATATTTTTTTTTTCTTTTTTTATTTATAAAAACCAATTTCATTAATAGAATTTTCCGTTATTTTATACTTTGAAACACATCATACTCTCTATTCCTTGAAGAAAAAAAAAATCAATTCATTTGTTCCCAAATCAAAAAAAAAAAATAAAAATTTCGCGAAAGGAATTCTCCCGAATTTTGAGAGAAATAAACTTTCCGAAAAATTCTTTTTATTTTTTTAATCAGATGTGTTCTAATTCCGGTTCTAAATAGCAAAATAAGAATAGTTTGATTATCGTTCTAATATTTTTTTTTGTTTTCATTGTTTTTAAACGTTGTTCGCATTTTTCGATTTTAACAAATAAAGTAAACAATTAAATAAATAAAGTTAAAATAAAAAATCTCTGACTCGTCAAACGAGCTTAAAAGTTAAAAAACCGTAGCAGATGCGACGTACGCACGGAGTATACCGTAATAGAAGGCGATAGCTGTCAAGGGCGGGCAATAGCACGCTCGAGGCTCTCCACGCTGCCGATGACAGCACACAGCGTCTGCGTCCGTGTCTCCCCACCCGCCTCATCCAGTTATTCACTTCTTTACTTATTTTCTCTCTTTAGAGATTATCCCGCAGCGTTTTAGCATCGTGTTTTTGCTTCCATCTAACGATCGAACGGCGAAACACGCAACGTCGTAGCTATCGATATCTGCATTACCTACTTGTAACGCGATTTTATCGGCAGTAGATTATAATATATCCTTTTCAAAAAATCGAATCTGATCAGACAAAATTCTTTCTTGATTTTATTTTCGTATACCGGTTTTTTTTTTTTTTTTTTGGATCGGTGGATAAAGATGGGAGAATTAATTTTACAATCTTAATATAATCCGATAAATGTTACGATAATCATTTAAAATTGTCGGATGTTTTTCTATAAGCTAAAAATTTACTGAAATTACGAATATTCTAATTTCGTTGTAATTATCATTTTTGAACGGAATATATATTTTTTATTTTTATCTGAATTTTCGGCTGATTCCTTAGTGTTATTCTGCTTTCTTTTAATTCTTAAAGCCAAATAATAAACTGCAATTCACTTCGTTAGATTGGATCTTATCGATCGAATCTCTTGTACATATAAATATATTATTTACGTCGTATTAAACTAACCAAATATATTTTCGAAGGTCAAGATTGTCGAATTTTTATTCGAAGTCATCGTATTAAGGATCCGCATTAGTTTATGCTGGTTGTGTATATATATACCAATTTTTTGATTCTGATTGTGGTTGGCAGGTTGCGTTATATAAAAATCGGTATAGAAATATTCATATTCGGTACTCTGTTCCTATATAGACTAAATAATAATCAAAGAACCGTTCCCACGGTTTATATTTAATCTATATACCTATAGATACATAAAATGGTATTAAATTTGCGATATTTAATACGGTGAATTGAAAGAAAAAAAATTAATATTTTTTTTTGTTCCTTTTTATTTATTTATTTATTTATCTTCTGTCGTCAATTTTGCAAGGATCACCTAAATAGAGCGAGAAATAATTCATTTCATATCATTTGATTAGATATTATTACATAATCAATTTCTAACACGATACAAACTTGTTATTATAGTATACCTGTGTATACAGATAGTTTACTCGTGCCCATAGTATAATACATATAATGCGATATCGGAATATAATTACGCAAATAAAACCACGTAACCTCATCCCCCTTTTTAACGCTCTATAATATTCAACTAATTGCACTACATATTTTATGCATATAGGTATATATTTTTATTGAATTTTTTTATTATATCTTTAATTTGAAAATTTAATAGGAAAGAATTCGAAATCGAAAGTTATAACGGTTTTACGGAGTAAAAAATTTTTTAATAAAATTTCATCCATATCGTTTATTAAATCACTTGATCCTACGCCTTATGTATATTTCTCTTTTCTTTTATTCAAAGAATCTCATCGATACGAATCTTGTATACGTACAGTACATACGTTGTAGAGTAACCGAATCTATCCATGAAAATAATAATAATAATAATAGTAGAAGTGTATCAGTACATGTATTGAAAAAGAATTTTCTTGTCTTTTTTTTTTCATTATTTTCTAGATGAATTATTTTTAATTTGGTTACGTTTCTCATAAATTATTTATATCTTGCATCATTATGCGTATACAGAAACTAAATATATTCGACAGTTACAAATTTCAATGCCAAATTACGTCAGATGTTTTCTAATATGATGGATGAGGGGAGTCCTCTGTCCTTTACTCCCCTTGTAGTATTAGTTGGTTTTATTCACCGCAAACTTTGGATACTTTTATTACACGGCATGTGTATATCTCATCAACAAAATTGTTTATTTTTATTTATTTGTTTCTTTTTATTTTTATTTTTTTTTTTTTTTGTCTACGTACTAAACTTTGTTTTCCCTTTCACTTACGTCATTTATATTTTTTATTATAATTACATGGTTTCACAGTTGGCTTTTGGATATTATTAAATTAGAGATTATTGCAGCAAGCAAGAAAGAAAGAAAGAAAGAAATAAATAAAGTATGTAGGTACGATCATTTCTTGAGGCAGAGAAATCATTAGCACCATAGTCAAAATGATAATGTGATACACCGGTTTTTGTTATATGCTTAAGTTAGTTACGAGCTTAAGCAACGAGACATAGTGATAATAAGATGAATATTTTTTTTTTTTCTTCTTTTCGCGCGAGTTATTGCATATATTACCTATAATGTTTGTATACATAATATACCTACTACCAAACTTCGAGTCCTTTAAAAGAAATTTCAAAAGAGAAAGGAGCGTTGAAATTTGAAGAGTAAATAAAATGATTATATTATATTGACGATATTATATCTGTACATAGGTACACACATACGTATCTACTTTTCTTTATACATACATATACAATATATTTAACGATATTATATGCAATTTAGGAATTACATAGGTTGTGCTGACGATACGTTAACACGATACGAAAATTTCATATTCGTTCATTCACCTTTAGATTGAAGATAGAAAAAAACAGCCCTCCGTGATACAACAGAAACAAAAAACAAAACCTCATAATTTAATTTCGCAATTTTTAGTTCGTCGCGATCATTGCCCTCTTGGTAATATTTATTTATCATTTTGTATTTCTGTATTTCTTTGTTCTCTATTTCTCTCGTGTTTTTTTTTTTTTTTCTCCCTTTTAGAAGACCTTGACGAGGTCAAGTTTCCAGTTTTCAGTTTTGCCTCTTAGCCTCGATCGATACGATTCCGGGGCAAGCGTGGTTTGGCAAACCAAACCAACCAACCCTCTTTGCGGGGAAAAAAAAATTCTTTCAGCTTCTCCCTACTCACTGGGGTAAAGAAGAAAAAACAAAAAAGAAAAAAAATCACTATTTGTATACATGCATACTGCAGTACTCTTGGCGAGTGTCAATTGTTTCTTCCTTTATACTTGTTTTCGCTTTTGTCGGTAGCTTTGCCCTCTCTCTCTCTCTCTCTTCTTTCGCTTTGGTGATTCGGCGACTCGTCTCGTCGTCTCCCTCATATTCCGCGTACCCCGCGTTTACGAAATCCTCTCAAAAATCGTGGTGAGAAAATAAGGGCGGCAGGGGGGCGAGGAGGATTCGTATTCGGCTCTTGGAACGTATAATTACGCGTTGCGTATTAAGAGGCTGCTTCTGGGGGCTTTGTACTTTTCTTTTTTTTTTTCCCCTTCTTTTTTTTCGGTTTGTTTTTTTGTCAATTTTAACGATCGTTTAATGAGAATTTCTAAACCCGGAAAGAAGCCTCTTTAGAATTTACCGGTTTTACGCAGATTATAAGTACAGGAAAAGAAATAATACACACGGTTGCAGGTTTTGCTGCAAAGTATATATACGTGTAGATATAATACAACGATCGCATAGTGCAACGGTTATAACGTTAAAAATAATTTGTGAAAGTTTTGACGAGATTTTTTTTTGTTTTTTTTTTTTTTTTCTTAAAAGACTGAAGAATATTTTTATCTTGGGTATAAATTTAACGTCTGTATTGTAACTGACCACAGTTACGTTTAACCGTTTTCTCAACTCTGAAAAGAAACTTAATATCACATTTTAACGATGACAATGAAAGTTGAAGTAATTCGTAATCCCGCGGATTCTTTTTTTTTTTTTTTTTTTTAATTTGTTTTCAGTTTTATTATTTGGATAAGAATTTTTAATCCTCATTACTGTATGTATATGGGTGCGGAATTAATTAAATTGGCATTAGGATATTGACTTCATATCTTTCCGCTACTACATAATGAAATGAGTAATTTTATCCTACAGGCGTTTCTACTTTATCGATTAATAATGACAATCAACGGCTATACCACACGACTTCTCACATTTTGTCAATTTTCATATTTATTTTCATTATTTTTTAAATTTTGAATATTTCAATAACTGCGGTAATAATTTAGGCAAACTTCTATACGCACTAAACACATTATTTTTTATTAGACGAAAATTAAATGAGAAATTTTTAGTCGTTAAATTGATCAGGCTTGTTTAATATTTGAATATCGATCTTTACGGAGTCTATATCTGCACTATGACATCACATAGTATTATAGGTATACTTATGCTTGACTCATCAATCCTCGAAAAACCGAGAAAAACCTTAGGAATTTTATGCTTTTTCTTTATTATATTAATATTTTCACTCCTTTAATAACCTGCATTTGTTGAATAGAATGATCAAAAAATTTCGAAAAAAAAAAAAAAACTATACTTTGATAACGTGTTAAGATATTAACACAGGATTTTTCACTATGCATATCGTATCGGTAACAGCTGTTTAAATATTGTGGAGATTCATGGTTTTTTTTTTTTTTTTTTCTTTTTTTTTTCCTATCAAATCTGATGAAAAAAAATCTTGAAATCAAAAATTTGTATCAACCCTATAACAGATTTCGAGAAATAAAACAAAAAAAAAAAAAAATAATAAATAAAATAAAATAACAGAATGAAACAAAAAATTATTTACGGTTAAAGTTCAAAAACTGTAAATCGTTTGTCCGTCGATAATATTTCGTTAATTGACCAGGTACACGATTTCGCAGGTATATATCTTTGATCCAATGGCGTAGCTAGACAGGCCCGCGCACCATATTATTATTTTATGATGTAGATTATTAACATACCTATATGAATTATAAAAAAACAAATCTCAATTTGTAGAGTAAGAATGTGTTTTTCTAATGCGATAATAAAAGAAGAAAGAAGAAAGAAAGAAAAAAAAAAAAAAACCTAGTCTCTTATGGATTATAATCGCGGAATCGATTTGTATGAATGTATTTAGTATGATGACGAGGAGAAGGCGGAGGCGGAGTCGGAGTAGTAGACATGACTGAAAATTCAAATATTGATAATAAAGCCTTGTCTCCCCCTGGTACTAGCGATTCAAACGATCCGGCAGCTAGGCAATAATTGTATACTTGTTCCCATAAATTGACGACCAAAATCACCCGAACATTTTCAATAAATTTAAAAGGGTGCCAAATCCATTATATACAGGTCTGGTTTATCCACGCCTATCTAATTTTACAGGAATTTACTTATTCGTTTTCTATCTCTCTCTCTCTCTTTCTCTTTTCTTCTCTCTTTAACTAACTCCTTTTTTTTATTTTTTTTTTATTCGTTTTTTCTTCTCTTTTTCACATCGGTTGCGATGGCACGCCAACCTGTTACCGCAGCACGACACGTATTACGAATTATTATACTTTTCATAATATGTATACGTTTTTCATACAGTTATCTATTTATCTTTATATATATATGTATATATCCTTGATCCTATATACGATCTCTCGTTCTTCATTTAACAATTGCGAAATATCTCGGGATATTTAGATTAATTCTGGTCATTCGAATAGGGATAATAACGTTTTTGACGGGTGATAATATAATGTCATAAATTACATATACGATTTTACATGGGTTTGATTTCATACAAAGCAAATAGTTATGCGTATATAGTACTTATTACCTCATTCGCGTCAATCACCTTAGTTATGCAAGGTAAACGAGAGAAAGAGAGAGATATAAATATAGGAAAAGAAGCTAAGAGAAAAGAAGAGAAGAGAAAAATTTATGAATAATGGTAAATCTTTACGCGAGTCTCTCTAACCACAGTAACCCACTGATCGATCGACACGAATTCTCTATTGCGTAAGCTGTTCAATACCGATGCCGTATGTGGTATCTATCTATATATACCCATTGCCAGACGGGTCTCGGCGATGAAAACAGGTCGAAAAAAACTCGACTTCACATTAAAAAATGAAAAAAATATAAAAAATATATATATATGAAATAAAAATTTACATTTTGTTTTATATATAAGATTATTTTAATAGTCATTTTTTTACTCGTTTTAATCGTTTATAGCACGCGTCCGTTGATGTATTCTTTTTTTTTTTTTTGGACTTTTATTTCTAATTAAACTGGAATTTATATTAAATTATATGAAAGACTAGGTTTTTTTCATCCAGTTTGTTTTATCACTTCGTGAATTAAAAATAAAACGAAGTAAAAAAATTAAAATTTTTATAGAAATTGAAAGCAAAATAAAAAATACTCGAAAATTTGAAATTCTTGAAGAATTTGAATGCATGTCCCATCATGGGGGTACAGAAAATTTACAGTTTCATTTTGATTTTTTCAATAAATTATCAAAGTAAGCTAATGGTTTTGACGATATGTTAATAAAATCGATTGAATTTGTAGAAAAATGTATTAAAATGAGAAATCAAAAAAAAAAAAAAAAAAATCAATTGAAGTTATTGAATAAATAATTTGATTAATATCCTGTTCGCTTTTTTTTTCTCGTATATCTATCTTTTTATTACGGAATCTGAGGTATTTCTTTAAAGACCGGTAACCGTGAAGTCCTGTTTAGTATAATCGAATGAATATTCTCCGTCTCTACTTTCGTTGTTAGAGATTGAAGGCAGTAGAACGGTGAGAACAAATCTGCGACGAAGGTCCCTGACATTTACGATTGCGGGTGGTCAGACCGACGTCACTATCTTTATATAGAGGTAATATTGATGCAAGGTATTTCACAAAGAAAAAAAAAAAAAGAAAAGAAAAGAAATAAATAAAAGTAACAGGATTTTACATCATCGTTATAGAATAAATGAAATTTATTTACTAATCGTGAGAGGGAAAAAAAAATAAATAAAAATAGTTAAAAAAAACAGCCTATCTGTTTAGTTTTTGTTTTCTATTTCGACTGCAAAAATTTCCGGGAATTTTTATTCATTTTTTTGTTACTTAATAAATCGGTTTTTTAAAATCTATGTCTGATGCTGTCTGCTGTACAGACGATGAAAACCTCGAAATTGGTTAAAAATATCTTCTAGGAAAACTCAGTAACGAGTGTAACGACACGCTTTCAAAGTTTCTAATTTGTACCTCCTAGGTAATGATGAAAGTCGTGGTAGAGAAGCTGAAATAATTGTTTCGCGTAATCAAATTGCAGAAAATTGTGTCCTGTAACCTAGTGGTTATATATACATAAATAAAATTAATTATCCACGTAACGTGACACGATTACCAATTTTTCGTAACGCTATGTTGTCTGTCGGAAACAAAAAAAAAACCAAAAAAAAAATACTACGTAATTGCAACATTTTAACATGCCTTTTCACCTTTCG
Organism: Macrophya annulata; assembly: GCA_963924015.1. Classification (NCBI taxonomy): domain Eukaryota; kingdom Metazoa; phylum Arthropoda; class Insecta; order Hymenoptera; family Tenthredinidae; genus Macrophya; species Macrophya annulata. The sequence continues at coordinate 27,823,650 of OZ001258.1, read as the reverse complement.
ATAATAAAAAATCCAGGAAGTGCAACTCCGTATAGATACGATTACTGGTCGTGTACACGGTCCCCCTCCAAGAAAGTTTTATCCCCACACTCGGTTTCTCTCTTGCACTTATCAAATGATTCGCGTAAAATATGTGATTATATCAAATCGTTTTGAACAAAAAAAATCTGAATAATGAAAAAAAAAAACGAAATATGTATACTGAAAACTAAACCATATATATAAATGACTTTGTTCGGCTCAGGGTCTTTTTCCCCCCTTTTCTTTTTTTATTACTTGTTCATCCCTGAGACTGTAATCTGGGTCAAAACATTTTTTTTTTTTTTTTTATATATTTTATGTTTAATTCAACCTTAACTCTCCTGGCTTCATAATTTTTCTTTTTCTGTTTTTTTTTTTTTTTTTTTTATCTTAATTTTGATTTTTGAGCGGTAAATTTTTCATTTTATAAATACTTTGGTAGCGTCCTAGATAATCGTTAAGATATTTTATCGAACGATCATACATATCGTCATCGTTGAATAACATTATATGATTTCTTGTTTTACTCTCACTACGCTTTGTGGCCAGACTCGTTATACGTTTACGTACGATCATGCGATTAGCATATGAGTTCCTCAATCCTATATTCATTTACAAGTACCAAACGAATATACCGATTTAACTTCTCATTCGAATTATTCTCTAAGTTTTTTTTTTTTATAAGTTTATTTATGTAACAATATACTTAATGTTACTATAATAGTTAACATCGTATGTATAGTATCTCTATTCGTTTCTCTCGTGTCTGCGATCGGTTTGCTTAAAGCGTTACGCCGCATATATACAATCCCTCATATGTTTCTGTTGAACTTTTATGCCTTTCTTATATACCCGCTTTTCTATTTTGTAGTTTGTATTTTCTCTCATCTATTCGTTAATATTAATAAATAACCTAAAATAAACAAATTAAAAAAAAAACTCCAAAAACAAAAAATTAAAAATAATACAAAATCGATATAACAGACGTCGATTTTGGTATTCTATTAACAGTCGCACGCCGGGTAGCAGGCAGCCTTCACCAGGAGAGGAAGAATTTCAAAAGAACGTTTCTGCAACTCTTGCTGTTTCAACGGGGGCTGGGGGTGTCGTACTTCTTAAACAGGGGGACGTTGTTGGTAGTGAGGAACACTTTATGGCAGCTTTTGGTCCTGCTCCACATCATCTACAGCATCATCAGGCTCCGCCAGCTCATCATTTACCTCATCCACATTCTCATGCTGCTCAATTATTCAGCGCTCAGGGTCCTCCACCTCAACAAGGACCTTCTCAACAACAGCAACAACAACAACAGCAAGGTCCACCACAGCAACAGGACACCCCAACACACTTTGACGTACAGGTGAGTCTTTTTATTTTATTCTACACTTTTTATTCTCTTTTATTAATTAATTAATTGCTTTGCGAAAAGTGATTAGCTATGATTTTAATAATCTCGTAAATTTATTTATTACACATTATACTATATACCGATTTATGTTCGTTTCTCTATAATATATGTCCAGCAACATTTTGAGAAAAAAAGAAACTTGGTATATTTTCAAAAATCTCTAATGGTTTGAGTATTTGTATTGATTTTTTTTTTTTTTTTTTTTATATTAACTGCGTGTCTTTGCTGCGGTGCAGTACATTAAACTTATATGGTACATTAAAATTATATGGTTTAGAGTCTAGACTGAGGTAGTTACAACGATGTTAAATATTTTTAAGTAGGAATTGGTAAGTTAGGGAGGAAAAAGCTGCAAGAATTCTCTTGCCCGAGTGTTAATTTGAAGGTAGGGTTATTTTTAAGTGTGGGGGCGGCGCTAATGAGCTACCTACCTACCCAACTCGGAGAGTTTTCGTTCTTTCTGAGTTACTTTTACGCACGCTCCACGACCCGAAGTAATCTTGACAAAAACAAAACAAAACAAAACAAAAATAAAAAATCAAAGGTTTATCAGTAGGTATAATATTTTTTGAACAAAGCCCGTTTTCAACTTTTCAAATTCTCTTCTGGGTTATTAAACAGTTATTCTTAATATACACTTTCAAAAGTTCAAAGCTATCTCGACAACGAACCACCGTTACCACTTATACACAATCCGTTCTTTTCGCATACACTACATACGTTACATGTTTGAAAAGTCTCGAAAAAATAATCACTCCCTCTGCACGTCGAATATATGTGTGCTTCACTTTTATTCTGTTTTTTTTTTTTTTTTTTTTTTCTCCCCATTTAAAATTTGTAGTAAATTTTATTAAGTCCCATAAAATCTGCATAAATATTTGAAAAATTTCTTGTTCTCGTTCTAAAAATAATATTTATAATATTAATCGATTAAAAATTAATTTCGAGACTTAATTTTGTCTTACTTTCAACCTTAGGACCCACGCTAGTCAAGACGGTACAAATTGTATTACATATTTCCGCCCACTAAAAGTTTATTTTTATCTTCTAGTATAGAATATTGTCGTGGCTCTCAATCCCCGGGAAGTTTGCCAATTTTTATTATTTATTTATAGGATAAACTTTAGACCAAAATTTGGTTGAAATATATTACTATACATATATTTTATTTATTATTATTATTTTTTTTCGTAATTTTTATCTTTTTTTCAACAAATCGATTAATGTTTTCTCTAAAAGTAATGAAAATTTTTATTTTCTTATAATTATTTTTGAGATAGCGAAAAAAAATTTTCTCAATTATTGAATTTATTTTACTAATTTTATATACCATTTTTGAAAAAAACAAAAAAACAAAAAACAAAAAAAAAACTTCTTGTTGTGGTCATATTTGGTTCGGTCTCGATGGCTGTAGATAAGCACCGGGGAGAGGTGATGGTTCACAACCTAATTGCGCTACTCAGCGGGGTAGGGTATTATAAGCCTTCCGTTGGGAGAAACTTGAATGTTCGTCATCTCCGCGACAATATATAAATCATCGAGTGACAGTTCACCGTCTAGCCTCTCTTCCTCCCTCCCTATCCTACCACACGCTTTGAATCTATTCGGAAAATGGAACACCGATATACATAAGACCGCCTCTTCCACTACCTTGACAACTCTATATTCACGGCGCAGCAAAACCAACTCTGCTTGACAAAGCGCTATTCTCTAGAGGCTAGACGCTTATACACTTCTTCGATCATACCAGATCTATGCAGATTTCATGCTCTCTTTTATTTTACTTTCAATCTGAAACGGGAAAAACTTGCTATTCTATGTTGATTATTTTTGCCATGTTTCTTTCTGGAAAAAAAAAAAAAAAAAATTAGTTTTTTTTTCTGTATTTTTGGTATTTTTCGTTTTTAATGAGACGGATTTAAATATCGATAAAACGATCCGAAAATAAAAACAGCTTTTCATGGAGTTGATGTACTGCGATGAATGTAAAAAATATTTATACGTACTGGAGTGATGATAATGAAATGAAAAATCATAAAAATAAAAAAAAAATAAAAAAAAAAAAATAAGAAATTTATATTCATGTAAATTTTTGTATATTTGAAGTGGCGATGTGGGTGGTGAGATAGTTAAGAGTCGAAATGCAACGGCGCGTTTCACGTAATAGATCTGGTTCAAGTTCACGGCTGGAAGAATCGTCCGTGAATACATTTGAATTATAAAATAAGAAAGATCGTTGTATAATAAGTTAGATGGCGAACGAGGAAACGACTTACGAAATGTCATCGTTCTGCGTGAACTGGTTATATATGTATATCGTTAAGTTTTATTTTATTTAACAGTCCACAAACGTACAATCCTATATAACATATAGCATATAACATATACATATAACCACTCATCTTTGCAGCATATATTACAGAATTTATAGCATTTCACGAGGTCGAGGTGACTGCTTGCTTCTATATATTTTCGAGGGCTGAAATTAGACCGATCGTAAAGTTTCTAAGGCGTTTTTACATATTACAAATACAACACATATCTGCCTCGATATATACGTATACGTATACACATGCTAAACAACTCGCTAGTTGAGATAGGTCAAGTCTCTCTCCCAATACCAACCTACTATACCTAACAGGCTATTCTCAAAATCGTTATAATAGACCAAAGAACAAAAGAAAAATTAACAAAAGAAACAAACTTACGACCGAATATAGATAAAAATTTATTTTACAGTTACGTTAAATTTTTTATTTTCTTTCGTTGTTGTTAATTCTTGTTTTTGGTTTCTAATGTAATGGTCGTAGGTATGCTAGACGAATACCCGTTAGCCTAGTTCGTGTTTTATTTATATATATATATATATATACATATATACACATATACAGTATTTTTTTCTTTTCTTCTCTTCTCTTCTCTTCTCTTCTCTTCAAGTTTAACATATCCGTGATCCGTTAGGCAAATAGATTTATGCTCTTATGTCACTCGGTTACGAATGTTACGACGGTCTAGTACGAGCGGCTACCACGAGTTCTTAAAAACGGTAAAAAGAACTTGAGATAGTAACCAATGAATGAGTGGCATTTCTGCTCTAGCGGATACATACGTATATATACCTACGTGGAGTATAAACGATATTACGACTTCGTGTCAAACGAATAGATTGAATTTCAATAGATCTTTTGTTGTTGCCATGGGAACCGCGAGTTTATTTTCAACTATTTAAATTCAAATATTGCCCCTAGATATTTCGAACTTTCCCATTGAATTGATTGATTCAAATTGTCGTTAAAAATCAATTACTTTTGTCAAAACCAGTATGATTATTTAATTTTTTTGTCTTAATCTTTGATAAATCGCTTCTAATTTTTATAAAATTCGATTTCCTGTATTTGACGTTTTGTCTCTTCACTCTATCTTTCTTTTTCGATCTCCCTACCGCTACCGGACGTTTAATTAGCAAGAAAAATTCGCTATCAACGACAAAGAGGAACGGAGGCGAGGGTTTAAAACCGTGCGACGCGGTGACTTAACAACAAACAAAACTACGAACGATCCGACGACTTTTCTCCGTTGCACGGTGTAGCCATGGTACAGTCTTTGACAAAATTGCATTATAGTTGCAAAGTGTAGTGAGGAGAGGCGATACGCGGGATGAGGTAGAAGGGAAAGAGGAAAGGAGGACTCGTGCTCGGCAGCGCATGAAGCGATTCCCGCGCTCTTTCTCTCTTTATCTTTCTATCTCACTATCTTATAAGTCCCTAGCTGTATTTCCATCTTCTTCTTTTTCTTCTTCTTCTGCTCTCTCTCTCTCTCTCTCTCTCTTTCTTTCTCTTTTTCTCTCCCTCGCCCCCCTTACTCTCGGTCAACGTCGTCGCGGACGCGGACTCTCGGCAAAAGGTGCACCAGCCGACGACGACGACGCGCGGGTTGTTGACTTGATGCCCATTGAGCATAAAGAGCATTGACTTCCTCCGATGAAAATCTGTATCACCCGCCCTAAGACTTTGCCTTCGCCGCTTCGACGATTCTTTAAGTAAGGTGAGGGACTTCCGGGGAGGGAGGCAAGCAACAAACTTCCGCACAATCTAGACAGAGAATTAAAACTTTACTGTGCGAACGCGACTGACTATGCCTTCGGTATATGTATCTACATACTCTATACCCTATCTTTTACACTGCGTATATCCTATCTACATATATAACTGCTATGTATCTTCGTCTCGAGAAGGTTTTTCAAAATCCGATTACAACTCGAAGAAAAGTTTCTAGAAAACTTCTGTTTGGAAATTATTAACTGGGGATTGTATTTTTCTTATGGAATTAATGATTCTCGTTTCGATGTTCATTTTATAACACTTACACGTTAGTCCCTGATTTTCTTTTCCCTAAAGCATTGTCTTTTTTTTTTTTTTTTTTTTATCTATCTATCTCTTTCTTTCTCGCTCACTCATTCCTTCGCTCGTTCTGTTTTGTCGAATAGAAGCCGGGAGGCCAGAAGCTTGTCACTCATCTAGTGATATTTTTGGGTTTGGGTTTCTTACGTAACGAACCTCGTGGCGAAGTGTCGCCGTACTCGACACAACCCTCCTTCAAAACAGTCGGGTGAAAAAAAAAAAAAGAGGAAGATAAAAAAGAGATCCTTCGTGATTATCCGCTTCGTTTGTGAATAAGAACTAAAATTTTTTTTTTTTGTTTTCATATTGGTATAGTGAATATAATGAAAAAAAAATATCTTAAAAATAGGTCGTGTCCACGACGATGAATCGTTTTAAGAGAAATTATAAGAAGCCTATAGAAGATGATAGAAAAAGAGTAGGGGGAGTGTTAAAAAAAATTCTTAGACCGATTTCTCCTCTTGGTTTAAAACGTTATTTATTTTCTATTTATCGTTTTGTTTAGTATTGAGATATCGATGCCACGATACTTGGAAGTGAGACTCAATATTTACTGGCTAACTAAAACCGAGACGAATTTATTTAGACCCAGGTCGCTGTGCCTCAATTCAATGTATATACATAAAGAGAGAAACAAAAATTAAATTGAAATAAAATAAAATAAAATAAAATAAAATAAAAAACGGAATGAATAAGACACGCGGCGCGACCAAAGTTATGATACTAATTAAAATGGATCGCCCGCAGAGCGAATCTAGGCTAACCCCTTCGAACCTCGTTCAGCCCTCTCAGCAACCTGGCTTTAAGCCTCCAGTCACACAATTTCGAGTGTGAAAACACAAAGAAACGCTAAAATCGTGACCAAGTGCAACTAACACCGAGCGCTGGTTCTCAATGTCTGCGTATCTCCAGACGGACTTCTTTCTTATATCGAGTGGGGCTTATTAATTTCTTTTAGTTCTCTTATTTCTTCAGAGTTCTAGACGTTACATAGGGTATTGGTATGTATACTATATACCAGTTATATTTTAAAACATTTCATTTAACGAATAAAGATGTTTATTAAACGATGATGGATCACTATCATAGATACAGATATACGTTCTTCACAATAAATAAATAAATGAATAAAACATATATACTTCGTAAGATATATAATTTGCATGTGGGTTTGATTTTATTTATTAATTTTTTTTTAAATTTATTTCTCATTGAGTAACCTAAATTTGCATGCTACAAATCTCGTTCATCTTTTTTTTTTTTTTTGTTTTTTCTATTTCTCGTATAGTCTTTCAAATTCAGAAAATAAAAATCAAAAATAGAAGAAAAAAAAAGGTTAACATATTAATATAATGAATGAAGAAAGAAATTGATTGATAGGTGGAAAAAATAAAATAAATTTTATTCAATAGACTATAAGAGAGATTCTATAGTTTTACCGGTTTAGCTTTAACTTGTGCAGTTTGTCGATGAAAAAAAAAATATTAATAAATAAATAAAAAGAAGTAATTAGGTATAGGCCTTCAATCATTTTTTTCAGTCTATTTTTTGACTCGTTTAAAAGAAAGAAAAAAAAAAAAAATTATAATAAAAAAAATTAATTCCTATGAAGAACAATGTATCAGTTTTTCAGTGGTTCTCCGTTAATTTTTCGTTCGACGTGAAATGATTGATAATGTTATTTCATTGACTGTTCAAAACTTTTGTTAAGAAGAAGGAAAATGATAATGGAAATAAATTGAAATGAAATTCGATTAAAGCAGACGAAATAAAAGAATAATTAAATCGAGCTTTTATATCTGTACCTATAATACACCGTTTAGAATCTTTTTTTTTTTTCTTCTTCATAGTTAGGGTGTATACAGCTATTCTTTACCACCATTAATATCATCATTTCTTTGCGGTTATACCTACCTACTCCATTCGGGAACGCAATTCTCAATCGAATTTTCATCCAGCCTATGCGTGCCAAGGAGTTCCTTGGCTAGCTGTTGGTAGGCGTGGTGTGCTTCGTGTAAGGGTTGGCCGGGTGTTACACGCCAAGTCGCGTGTGTACCGTTCATCCCTCGGAGAGCGAGGGTTCTCAATTCATTTTTGTTTTTGTTTTGGTTTTTTTTTTTCTTTATTCTCTCTCTCTCTCTCTCGCTTCATTTTTTTTCATTATTCTTGTTTAAACCCTCGTCACGTGTAATGGTGAGCATAATTTCACCTCGGAGACAGTGGAAAGACCTACATTTTTCTATTTATTCTCTCTCTTTATTTTTCAGTTTTTAACTTTTTATTTTTTTTCTCTATTTTTTTATTTTTTTATTTTTTTTTCCCGTTTTTTTTTTTAATCAATATCTTTTAGTCCAAGAATCTCTAAATCCTCTATATACAGGTACATACACCATGCAGTGCAAACCTTTGCTCAAAATTTATTCTATTCAAAGTAATCTGCAAACTTTCATGTAGGTATACATATATGTGTATTATGATATATCTACGCACTTGAAGTTATGTTGTAAAGACACGCGACAGGTGAAGCAAAATATGTCGTCGTTGAGAACTCGGATGCGGTTGAATCGCATTGAACGACCGCCCTCTGCTTTTGTTTCGTAAGTTGAAACTAGGTTTTTTTATTTGTCTTTTTTTTTATCTTAATCTTATTTAATCTTCATCAAGGTTAAAGGTACTCCGCATATCCTCCACTCACCCATACTTACCCATTACAGGATAATCAAAGTATGACAAAAATTCGTAATACAGTTGATATTAATTTATTTATTTTTTTTAATGGTCAATTATAGAAAATTTTCGAATTCCGTTGAATTTCCTAGATTCCGTTTTCCTTTTTTTTTTTTCTTCTCTGCGTTGTATTTTTTATTTTCATTCTTCTCTTCGTACCGTGAAAAAAATTTCGGATCACATCCTACCATACCATATATCGTATCATATCATTTCATATCATATCATATCATATCACATCACATCATATATCGTCGTGATTCTAGACCTTCTAGACTCGCTAGACAATAGACGCGCGCGGTTGGCCACGGGCGACGACATATTGTAGCACCAAAGACCTTCCTGACTTTACTCGTCCTTCTCTTTAGTCTTTTTTTTATTTTTTTTATTTTTATTTTTATTTTTTTCCCCTCTTTTTCTTTTCCCTTCTATACTCACACGCTCTTTTGCCTCCTCGTCGCAGAAGCTGACTCTCGAGTGTTACTCTTCAGTTGCCTACACTCTCTACACCGTCCTTCAAAATTAGTTGGTCTATCCTCGAGGTAGGAAAATAATAATTATTTTTATTATAATAATAAAAAAAAAAATAATAATAATCGTTATAATAATAAAGAATATAAACTACACCCTTGAATTGTTATTATTTTTATTTTTATTTGTATTATATTTTCGCATCGTGTTCACGTTTTTATTCATCAACCTCTACCATGGTAATCGACTATCCTGGCGTCAATGGACTATTTCTATCTTACCTTACCTTACCTTACCTTATTTTATTTTGCTTTACTTTACTTTACCTCACTACCTCCCTCGTTAACAAACGCACTAGCCCAGGACGTGAGCGTACATAGGTGCCTTGGCAACTCCGACGCGGCTCTAGGGACTCAGCTCGAGGTATCGTGCGTGACTGTATGTTCTGTATAAAATACTGACACAAATGTGTACCTACACGGGTATTTTATATATCCAGATGTGTAAGGTTGAAAACATAAAAAGAAAAAGAATAAAAAAGAAAAAAAAAAAAAAAATGGAATTAAAAAACAAAATAAAAGAGAAGAGGAAAAAAAACGAACTCGTCATCCGTGCAGACACGAGTTAGCAGTTGGCGAATGAATATCATTTATTATTTCAAACTATGAATAACGAGTACGTAATACAGTGCAACAGACTTTCAATATTATTGTCCTAGCTCTGTTCGGACCTCGGGTGTTAGTTTCAAATTTCAAACTCTTTCAAAATCGGAATTTTTCACCTCGTCGAATAAACCGCAATAAATGCAACAATAATAATATATATTATATCTATATACAATTGACTTTCCAGTCTACTATACGTCGTGTACTAGAAAACTGTTATCGAACGTTCGTCACGCGCTCTCATATAGCTATATGTCTACTTATACATAAAGGTATATGTATATCGAGAAACACTACATATGACCTTGAAGAAATAATATAACAATAAAAGGGCGGAAATTAATTTCCAGCAATTATTATTTATTATTAATGTTTTTTTTTTTTTTCTTTTGTTTAGTCATATGTATAAATTTTTTCCTCCTTCCACAACTGTGTAGATGAAAAAAAAAGGAAAAAAAAAAAAATCGGTGGTAGCTAGTGACACGATGAAAATATATAATCAACACCACCTATTCTCACCTTCGTCGGCTTACCGCGGCGAAGCCTCTAACCTAGAGGGTGGTGGCGAACCCAAGGGGTGGTAGCGGGCAGACGGGGTGGGGGGGATATGCACGCGTCACGCGGCGTCAGTCAAACAGCGAGTGTAGTCAGTTCTGAACCGCCTTTCTATGCGGTAGCCAAGGCGGCGATATATACCGAACTCCGTATAAATACAACGTGTAACGTGATTGGCCCTGACTTTCTTGACTGGCCATTTGTCTTTCTTTATACCGTGTCCTGATTGAAGTTATAAAATACTGTATACATACATATCTATACATACATGTACCTATATAATACATGTACATAATATATTCAGAACCACAATAATTCATTCGACTTAATAAAATCGTGTGTGAATTTTGTTTCTTTATGTATACCGCGTAAATTGTCTCGAGTTAATTTCTCCCCTTTGTCGTCGTTTTCAGTTTTTATTTTACTCCACTTTTTTATTATTATTATTATTATTATTATTTTTCGCGGGGTGGATTTTTTATTAGCTTATTCTTTGAGTGTCGTCGTATAGAATTTTAGAAGAGGAAGAGGAATATATATTATATCTATATAATACATACATACACCAATATTCGTAGGAGATAGAGGGGTAAAAAGCGGGATTCCCCGTCCCGCGAGTCATTTTCGCGGGTGGATGAAATTTGAAAAATTTAAGAACCAAGAGTATAAACGGGGAGGGTAGAGGCCTCGGTTCGTAGTTTGCTCCGGTGCGAATTGGCTTCTGGATAAAAAGAAGAAAAAAATAGAAAATTAAATTAAAAAAAAAAAAAAAAAAGAAGAGGAAAGAATTAACTCATTATTTAAACTAAAACTCGGAACTTCCGGTCTCCCCTGTACAAACCGGGTTGAACTGGTTTTTGCAGGACGAGGAGACTGACCAATTGAACAATTAACCCAGTGAACCAAAGATGAATGAATCAACGTCGTCGTACGACCCGCCGCTTTAACCCACGTCCTCAACAAGTTATTGTTTTAAAAACAATTTTTCATATTGCTTATATTGGTCGAACTATTAATAATAAAAAACGTCGACTATAATAAAGTGGAGAAAAAATAGGTGTAATAAAAATTAAAAAAAATCAAAGTAAAAAGGAAAAAACTGATTTAACACGACCCATAAAGCATGTATTTTATACATAGGTTCATTAACCGGGCAAGATTCTTGCCCCAGTAGTAAAACCATATGGAATAAATATACACGGGGATCAAGAAGAACGGAAAGAATATTAAATAAATAAAACGAACATAAATATATAATATATTTTTGATTAAGTTATAAGAATACACAACTTATACCTGTATACATACACATATATGCAAAGAAACCAAAGGGGATAATATACAACCGCAGAAAAATAAAATAAAAGATAATAAAATAATTAAAAAAAAAATATCCTTGATGAACATTTGACGTTATAGTTTATAAATAAAATAAAAAAAAAAAAGAAACTGATATAAATCCGAAAGATTATTATATGTATATATATATATATACGTAGATACGTAAATTCGTGAATACATAGGTATTGAATTTTTACTTTTTTTTGATTTTTCATTTGTGATAAATGAGTAGTGCTAAGAGTGATACAGTGCGGCGATCACGAGTGTGATTACAGCCTTTCGTGTCCCCTCATTTGAGGTGGAATCCCCGAATACAAACATGGTTGTGTTAGAATTAGACGCATTATACGCTCAGGTTGCTCCCCATACTAAACTTCTGAACAAGCGATTTGTAGGTGCTCATCACTGGCTTGGTCCATTAAAAGAAGCTCTCGTCGCACGATTAGCAGCTGACAAGGTACATACTGCAATTTGCACCACATGCATTTATAACATACGAACATGTTGTTTTTGTGAAAAATTATTTATTCAAATTTATACATATAGGTATTTTATATAAGCTATTAAAAGAATGTCCTAAATACCAAAAGGAGGATATATTTATATTAATACTACGTTGAAACTGTACTCAAAAAAATGTTATCTGCAGTGGGGTGGTTGGCACGTGAGAACCAGGTGTAAGATTTGCGCAATTCCGGTTTCGTTGACGGATTGCGTCACGCAGGCGTCGTCGTAACTGTATCTCGCAAATGCCCGAGGGATTGTTGCTGTTCGCGGTTTAAACGTGATGCTTTTTTTTGTTCTTTTAAATTATAATAATTATTATTATTACCAGTTCTCTTGTTTATTTATTTAGATATCTAGTCTTTTTTTTTTCTACCGATTCTCATATACCAGTTGCATTTCAATAGAAATTTTTGTCCTATAAAGGCGTTAAATTTTTCGCTCTGATTGTCCCACCTAGAAGTTCTGCTAAACTCTCTAGATTATTGTTCACTTCCTTTCTGTCTTTTTATTTTCCTTTTATACATACAGTATGTATGTATGTATGTATAATATATTTTTATCTACAAGTTAGTCATAACGGCGCGTGATGCTTTTTCTTTAAGCATGTAGAAACGATGAGACACAGTTCTGCAATGTCGATTTGCCGTTGATTCGAACGGTTTTTGTACACGTTGTGTCATTAATCTTTCATTCGATACAGCTGAGATTGATTAATTCAATTTTTAGTTCTTCTTCTGTTTTTATTTTTTATATGAATTTACATAGATACTGGAATCAAATTTTCCGAAGATATATAGTTGATGTGTTTTGAAGAAAATCTTTCGACACCATAGTGCGTCGATATTGTCTTTCTTTTCCGATGAAATGATCTTCATAAAACGTTTTTACCTCTTTTGAACCGTGCAGTATGTGCTTCTTAGAATCGATTTATTCGTCTTTTCGACCGAAGAAATACAGACGAAATACCACAGGTGGAGGAGTCAAGTCGAGTCGAGTAGAGTCTTTTATCTGCAGGTCCTACTCCTTCTGTCGCATTATGATTCGCGTTGAACCGTGACACCTTATCCATGCAAAGTTATTTAATTTCATGTATAAAATTCAGTAACGTAGCTTAGGTCTATAGATTTAGGCCATAAATATAATTATAGGATCAAAAAAGAAATAAGCAAAAAGATGAAAAAAAAAATAAATAAATGAATGAAGTAGCCAAACATACTGCGGGAATAGTACATCTCGATAAAAGTGCGAAAGTGTTGATTCTCGTACGAGTATGAAGTTTTTCGCCCGAGTGAAACGAGGGTGACAATCACACGAGTCGAGAATCATCTTTCGCAGGTGTATCGAACCTTTTGCGGGCGTAAAATCGAACTTTGCTTCCGGTGTGTAGAAAACAAATTTTCGTTTTTTGTGAACGAATGTTAACAACATTTCGTATCATGATTAACCGTCAAAAGTGCAGCTTCATTAAGCATTTTAAATTATTAAAAACTTTTGAAAGGAATAAACAAAAAAATCATCACCGCATGTTGTGTATATTCATAATGTGATTAAAGATGAAAACCAACCGCGTAATATAAATACAAAGCTGTGAAGAGGATATGTACATAGTTATAAATTATTTTGCGCAAAAACCGTTGCGAAGTATAATGTGCGCCCGAGTATGTCGAGTTAGCAGCTCAAGTTTCCGCTGACCAAGTGCAATGATACGACTATGGTATAGGAATCTGACGGTATCCTATTTGGTCGTTGATTAGTGCAGAGGATAGGAGAAGACGGTGTTTCGTAGCTTCACTGTGCTGCTTGAGAACGTTAACAAAATATAGAAAAGAAAAAAATAATTTTTAAAGTACAGGATAAAAAAAAAATATATATATTCTGCTCTACTCAACAGATTGCACACGGCTACGTTCTTATCAAACAGCTACCGCAGTTTCCTGTCCCGTTCCTATAGCCTTGCGGCCTGCGCAACAACGGAAACCATATTTTCCTCGGTACTCTATATAGCTAAAATTGATAATCAACTCTCAGACCAGAACATCATGCATGTATAAGTTGAGCAGCTCAAACAATAAACGTTTTTTCATTATTATTATTATTATTATTATTTGTTTTATCCGTTATTCGCGATAATTTTCTATTGCGACAAAATTTTATAATTTGATAAAACAATTTTTACACATATATTATAGCTGCCTGTATATTATATATGACATTTTTTTTCCGTTCGGTTTTTCCTTTATTATTAGATTACTTTTAAACCCTACAGACGCAATTTATTTCACTGTAGTCTTAAGTGTATAGAATGTCTATAATATCTATAATGAACATTTATAGCGCTTGTTGAAGCATTAAATCAATGTGCCGTAAGATTCGTTATTATTTTTTTTTTCTCTTTTCTTCTTTCTCTCTCTATCTTTCTATCTCTCGATTTTCAATCAACCGAAGTAATTTTAACGGTAAAGATTCCTTCGAAAAAAATGAATACTGTAAATTTGTAATCAGAAGTGAGAGGATACTGAATTTGTGTTGGTTTTTTTTCCCCCCTTCTACACGCGAATAAGTCTAGTTGTTAACTATTTTCGGTAAAAATAGTTAAAAAAAAAACAAAAATATATATATATATATATATATATATATATATATATAGATATATATATATATATATATATATATATATATATATATATATATATATATATATTATTACCATATATCACGATTCATGAATGGGATACTCGAGCTTTAGAAAGAAAGAAAGAAAAAAAAATGTACAAAAATTCTCATTTTTCGAATACTTTTAAACTCGCTTACCCAGTTTGGTCGGTAGAGAAAAAAGAAGAAAAAAAATATCAAGAATTACAAATACCGTAAATCGTTTGACACAACGTTCGCGCGTTTCTAACTCTTGTGTGATCCTCTAACTTTAAATGAGCACACGTCCAAATACCACGTGCGAAACACCGCATGTGCGAGCTTTTAAAACTAGCACAAATCAACCACACGTATAGCCCCGTGTTTTTTTTTTTTTTTTTATCGACTTAAAATTACAATAACAGGAAGAAAACCTAACAAGTACCTATGTCTACTATAAGGTAGGTATACAAATAAAGAATCACCGTCACATGTCATCGTACGTGAGAAAACGGTTTTTATCAACCTTTACCTGCACCGGGCATATAGAGTAACATATATAAAATGGAAAACGGTTCATTGATCGTGTGTCGGTGAACACACTAGTCAAGGTGACGTTGCTGGGCAGGTAGAGGGGATGACGGAGTACAGGGTGGGGTAAGGGGTTTGGTACCATCCACTGCTGTACACCCTTCGCCACGTGTCACGTGCCATATTTAAAAAAAAAAAAAAAACAAGAAAAAATATTTATATATATATGAAAAAAAAAAAAAAAAAACAATGTCCCACATATCAGTGAAGCTTGGATGAACTACATACATGTATACATATGTAGATACGTAGTATGTATATCGTAGATACATATTGTGTATATAGGTATACATATATATATTCACGAGTATAGAACGACTCGGCGAACGTAGGACACCGTGCAATCAGGATCTCCAAAAGGTTGTAGCATTTCATAAAGGTCGGAGTCGTCCATCGCCCATCCACCCTTCTTCGCTCCTCAGGGTATTGAAATCACCCTCAGGCACTACGCGGGTATGAGAACAGAAATTTGTATATGTATGTGTGTGAAATGTAGGTAAAACTGCGAGAAATTATTACAGAGTCGTTTCCGCCAAGCTTGTTTTTTTGTTCTTTTTCTTTTTTCTTTTTTTCATTATCATTATAATCATATTTTTTTTTTTTTTATTATTATTTTTATACATCGTATTCTCGCAGCTACGACTTATGGGACTTTTCGCATTATATCTCTTGAATATTCAAATAGGACGCGACGTAATACAAACTTCTAAAAATGTTCATAGATAACAAAAAAAAAAAAGAAAAGAAAAAAAAATCTCATCTCCGTATGTCTATCTTTTATCTAAATTTTATTTAGATTCGTGTTCATTCTCGATTTATGGCAATCCCCCACACTCGAAGAACTTGGTAGACAACATAGTTTTCATACATCGCATGTTGTGGGTGGATATGGATATGTGCAGATACTATAAAGTTCTGAAAATAATCATATACGTATGTCGTATACTATAGAAAAACTATACTCATTTTTCTATCAAGTATACCATACACATATTTTTGTATTATTTACCATTCGTACTTTGTGTTTTCGATTCAAACTATCCATATGCTACAACGTTTCTATACGGTTTAAAACATCGTATTCTATACTCGTGTACCTTCATACTTAGCACACAAAACCACTGCAAAAACTAAACGTAAGTACCAAAGGATGGATGTGAATGAAAAAAGAAAATATAATATATAGAACGGAAATAGTCAAAAAAAGAAAACTAAGAAAGCTGTGCCTTCCTAGGCTCTAATCTCCGTACAATCTTCGACTTATCTATGATAAGAATACATAGGCGATTTTTCTTCAACCCTCTTACGTCCCTTGAATCTCCGCTGACGTATCATCATGATTTTGGTAATATCTAGTAAGGTTAGGAAGGAGATACTACTGCCCGCAATAACCTAGCCTCTAAACGTAACCTGGCTACATATAACGCCCTGATAGTGAGACGGGGGGGAAGTAGGGGGAGGACGAAGAGCTTAAATGATCCGTACGAGAATAGAGCGAATATAGAGGAGCACATGTGTATGGAGCGTTAGGACCTATGGGGACTGGACAAACAACACGACGTGTATAGGACTAGAGGACTGGGAGTGACAGAGTAAAGGCAAACAACCGGGACGCGATAACGGGCCAATAAAAATCAACCTGCAGAATGTTTTGCGGGTATATAGAGACACCGGGGCCCCGGAGAGGTGGTGAAGTATATCACTGTCCTAATAAAACAAATTGACGGTTTCACTTCGTCACCCTCGATTGTTAGCGCGACGACCCCCCCTCTGACAAATGAGAAGAGAGAGAGAGAGAGAGGGAGAGAGATATGCAGCTCGAAATGAACCCCGAGTAGACCATCAAACATTACTGTCGTACATACATACATATATACATATGTATATACATATACATAGAGAAAAGATACTCAGGAGTCGTAATACTGGAATATTTTCGCGAGGAATGGGCTCGTTCGTTGTATTCTTTTGACGTTTGATACGACTGCAGGCTTTGGGGATGGAGGATGGGAATGGGTGGTATTATTATTATTATTATAGTACCCTATGAAAATGAGGTGTGGCTGACAACGATGAGACGGAGGGGGTTGGTGGCAGGCCCATTACCACCGTCGCCGCGCCCTAAAGGCCATCCGATAATAAAATCTTTCGTCATTTGGTTAAAAGCCACCCCCGTCCGCACCGAGGTGCGGCCACACGCGATTACCTGGGGGCGCGACTCCTTTGTCGTCAACCCCTCGCTACGACTTTTATCTATCTCAAGAGAGAGAGAGAGAGAGAGAGAGATAAAGAGGAGGTATTCGTTTAATTGAATTATCAAATTTAGGTATAGCTATTTCAGAACACACATAGTGATATATATGGACTATATTACCGTGTCACGAAGTACTAGCTAATATACTGAGGATACTAAATTATTTTAAATTTACTGAAACATGGATAAAATATTAGATGAAAAGAAAAACTGAATTGTTTTACGCGGTGTTGAGTTAGGCGAGTAAATGTGATGTTTAAAGTTAGTACCGCTTCGTATACCCTGTGTATGTATGTATGTATGTACGTAGAAAGTTTAGCTAGGCTTGAAAACTAGATCAAAGCCCTAGCTCACGACCGGCAAGTGAACGGGTCTCACTGTAATGTGTTTACAAACGCGTTTCCACTCGCTTACTATAATCCCGAATGCTAAGATACTTAAATCCTTTATAGGCAAAAGCTCTTTTACATTATAATAGTTTGTTGCGGAGCCGAAACCCAGCTTCCTGATTATAGTTGTGGGTGAGTTTAATTTTTGAAACGCCCTGTATTACGGCCACGTATCTATATATACACCTATAACGACGAACCAGGTGAACTAACGGTTCGCACTGGGGTCCGCGGTTGAGTAACGGACTTCGTGTGGCTATTAGTTGTACTTTTATTTCATGTTTCGAGGTATTGAGAAAACAGCAGATAGGTATGTGTAACACGTCATCGTTCGACGTAGTTGTAATAATGCGGATATTTCATTATCGTCATTGGCGCAGTATGATCGTACAATCGTTAATGTCTGGTACTTACAACTACTAAACTAACGTCGATTTACGTACCAGTATTCACATGATCTTTAGTGAAAGTAAGCATCTGCCTCTCGACGTGGTTTATCCTCGGATAAAGCCAGTCATCGCTTAGTATCTAAGAGGATTCAAGAATTTGTCATAGGTTTTTATTAAAGTACCTTTCATCTATTGGCTTTGTGGAACCAGGAACTAGGAACTTGGGAACTTGGGAAAGGTTGTCACGGGTGAATAGCGACGTTTTTCTTTTTTATGGTACGAAACATTGCGCGGAGTATCGGTCTCCGTTTCTTCCGCTCGGTACCACGTTCAAGGTCTTCGTTCTCGGTTTTATCCCATACATCTATGTATGTTTTACACATACATAACTACTAATCCATGTGTCGTTCGTTCTCTTCTCTTCACTTCTCTTCACTCCTCGTGACGATGGTTAATGGTGAATTTGTACGACGGTACCGCAATTGCCATGATGGCGCAACCAACCACCACGTTGTGCTCGTCGGGGAAGGTGAACGTCCGATGGGGGTCGTTGACCTAGCCAGAGAGAGCCCCCCTAGGTTCCCCTTCGTTTCGTACCTCCGGCACTCGACTCTTCCGGCAACGCGGAAACTCCTGAAAATTCAACGTCTGAGATTCACCTTCGTTCGAAGGTTTTCTCTTCTCTTTTCTTCTCTTCTCTTCTCTTCTCTTCTCTTCCTACTCCTTCGTCCTCTCCATATTTTGTTTTTTTTTTATTCTTTTTTTTTTTTTTGTTCTTTTCCCCTACTCAAGAATAAGAGGGAGAGGAGTTTATAGAGACTCGAGGAGTGTCGAAAAGCACCAGTCTGGAAAGGGAAGGAGGAGGACTCTTCGCGGGTCAGTGTTTCGCTGTTTCGTTGCGATCTTACGGAACGACGATTCCTTTTTTAATTTTACCTTTTATTCTTTCTTCCGGTCGGTACTGCTAACGGTTCTTTTTCATGACAACAAATTATCGTATTGCTCTCAATTTTTTTTCTCTAATCTTTTTTTTTTTTTTTTTTCTACCACGCTTTGCGCGTTACTACGAAAGAGAGTTAAGGGATCTCTCACAAAAGTTTTATGGAATTATTAATCTAGAATAAAGCGTTCTTTCGTGGTATTAAGGGGTGTATATATATCGCGTGATTAATGGAAGAAAGGCGTAAGCGCCATGTTACGCCCTTTTGCATTTCTTAGCGGTAAAAGGGCGTATATATTTTTTTTTATCTTGCCATTCGACTAGAAAATTTTCGAAACGTGAAAAATCGTCAACATTGAAAACCAAATATCAAATAAAAGCAGAAGGGCGTATCCGCCAAAAATGATTGTGCATCGAAAAAGCTCGTTTGCCATTACCGTTTCAACTTGAAAAAACTAAGCTGTATTTTTCATTTCGATAGTTTTGCTATCGAATGGCGCAAAACAAAAAAAATAAATGATTAGCAAATATACATACGCCCTCTTGGAATGTAAATCGCACTTTTCGGCGCTTTCGTCCTTCTTCCATTAATCACGCGATATACCTTTACGTCCTAATAGTCTTCGCATTGGGTATTTCTTTCCCTTTCTTTTTTGTTCGTTTTCTTACGAACGCATTTTGTACGATTTTGACAGGCCTTATAGTCGTTTCCCTATTCCACTAAAACATATTGTCTTTTCGACCTTCCATATAAGCGCAATAAAGTTTAGGGTTTCCCCTAAGTACAAACCAAAGTACAACATTATTCCCTAAAAGTTACGTATTCTTTTAGCAATTTGTTAATTAAAAAGATAAAATTATTCTTAAATCCAAGATTTTCTTCTATTCGTCTCATTTACTAATTTAGTGAAACAAACATCATACTATATTTTTTTAAATAATACAAATTGAAAAACTATTCCAAAATTTTCTGAAATTGAAAAAACATCGTTTTGTTCCAAGAAGTTGTTATCAATATTTCTGTCTCGCTTCAGCATTTGGGAAATTCAGTTTGAGCTAAAGAAATCCTAAATTTTCGGATTGCATAAAAAAAAAAATTATTAAATAAGCCCTGAAACAGCACCACTATACTATATGTATTAAAATTTTGAAGAAGATCAGTAGCCACAACTACTTCTTCATTCTCTAACATGTTTGATATTTTTAAACATTCATACTTTCGACTTTTAAAATAATACTGAAATTATCTCTGCTTTATTTTCATTCCAGCAATTGTTCCGCAGTCAACAACAGGCAGCGACTCCCCAACAGCTTCAATTGCTACAGCAACAGCAGCAACAACAACAACAGCAATACTTGGCAGCCTCTCAAGCGCAACAGCAGCAACAACAACAACAAAATTTCCCCACAGCTCCATACACAGTAATCAGTGGACAGGAGCCTTATGTTGGAGCATTAATTACTGGAGCAGCACCCGTCGTTCCCCAATATTATGGAGTTGGGCCATGGGTATATCCCGCAGGCTTATTACCGCAGGCTCCGCCAGCCGCTGCACCTCCACCCCCAAGAAGACCCTTGACACCTTCCTCCGCTGCCGCAGCTGCAGTTGCTGCACAAGATACAGCAAACAACTTGGCTCAAACGGTTCGTACTATCTCAAGTATTTTGATCCGCTGTATGCACATGAATATTCTAACTTATTATAACATCACTCGTTGAAATATCGTGAGCTAAATTAATCTGCCACATTATTTACATTGTGTGGTGTAAAGTAGAGATGGTTAGTAACTTTTGGGATGATAGATTCACCTTGATTGTATAAAAATTTAACAATTCTTAAGTGTTCTAATAGGGAAATTAGCAGGTTAATGATTGGCTGAAAGAAAGGAGTTGAAATTATGTAATTTTCAGGTTCAGGGCCAGTATCAGGTAATACCTGCTTACTACGATCAAAATGGATCCATAGTGATGGGAGGAGTTCGCGGACTGGGATCAGCCGCAACTCCAATGCGACTTGTTAGTCCAGCACCAGTTCTCGTTAACAGACCATCCCAAACCCAGCCAGGTCCTCCAGCGCCTCCACCGCCAAGTCTATATTCTCAACCAACCCCAACATCACACAGCAATGCCACACCTGGAGAGTGTTTAGGTGAGGAATACGGGTTAAAGATTTATCAAGTTTTTTTTTTTTTGTTTGGTCTTTGAAGAGGATAGTTTAAAGTATTATTTCATGACTGCTTCTTGTACTTTAATACCGAAAGCATTTTGATTTCCAGATCTAATTCAATTCTTCTAAAAATTGATCAAGTAATTATGCATTTAGTTTTTATTAAATATGTACATTATACAAATTTGATGAATTTTAATAAACACGACGTGAATGCTGTGTGATATAAATTAAAATTAAAATTAAAATTAAAATAGACAGATTACCATCAATCTATTTGTTTTGAGCTAGGTATAGCCAATAGCAGTGCGATGTTTAACAACAAATCAATTTTATGACTCAAAAGAGTCTAGGAAGAAAATGAACTTTATAAAGAAGAGGTATAATTATGGTAATGATGATGCAATTCAATTTCAAGTTTATTCATGGTTCGGCAAACATCCTCTTCATAAAGGCCTTCTCGCGCACACATATACTTACACATATGCCCAATATTATTATCGATTATAATTTGTAGCATGAATCCAGTTTACTCATACACACTTTCCGCTTGCCTATGTTTTGTTATGATTTATTTTCAGTACAAAAAATCGGATATTACATTCATCCTGAGATGATACCATAGGTTGTAAGTTCAATCCGTTCAAACGTGATTATTGCTACCGAATCATTTGCTATCATTTATCAGCATCGAATCAATCATCAATATTAATTATTATTATCATTTTATTATTATGTTTTTACCTGTCTAATTCCACATTTCTGTACAAATGTTTTGTTTATGTGCATATATGGGAGGTATTTGGGAATTCTTATTCATGCACTAGTAAGAACTAATCCTTTTGTTCAAAATCGAATGTTCAAAATTCCAATTCATAATTCAAATCTCCTCCGGTTTCCCAAAATATTTTAAATTCTCTTTTCTAAATTAGGTGTGTTTGAAATTTGGTAATCGCTATCAGAATTCGTTGTTAAAAAACATATTAATTGTCGTTTGAAGGCCCTAAAAGACTCTAGAAGAGATGATCACACAAACTGTTACTTTATTGTTTTTACTCGTTACCAATTATTATATTCTATGATGGGCTGATAATTTTCCAAATAAAGTTCTGAGCACTCTGGGTATATACCTAATTGATTTTTAGTACAATTATTTGTTTTGCCAAAAATAAAGATGCATCAATAATGAATAAGTGTTATCAAACAACCTGATTTTATATATGTATATGTATATATTTATACGTACGCGGTGTGTTAACATTGTGCCTAGTGTATATGCGGTGCTGAATAGCTAAGCTAATAACAGGTAGAAGGTTGGTAACATTGCTAATTAATTAGTAATTAAGAACGCGTGTGGTCTTGGGGCTTTTGGTGCAGGTCTGGCGTGCAGTGCAGCAGCTGCAGTGGTGCAGGCACAAGCAGTTGCGGTGCAACAAGCACAACAACAAGGCTCTGGATTAGCTGCTGGCTTAGCAGCACTAGGGTATGGCGGGTCCCCGCTAGGTGCACTTGGGTCTCCCGCCCAACTACAGACTACAGGTATGGCTGAATTTACAGACCGAAACGAATTAGGGCTGCATGGTGATTTGAATTTTACCACTGTATATCATCTACGATTACCGTTGAACACACCTTTCTGCACATATCCATTCAATACCCAAAATATATCATTGTATTTTTATCGTACATTGATATGCCTCAGGATTTTTTTTTGTTCTCTTTATCATAAAACTATCTTTTGTTCGCAGGATTAGGTCTGGGAGCATCTTCTACTGGAAGACGGGATTCATTTGATAGAAATACATCAGCATTCAGCCCAAGTCTCGAATACAGCAGAGCCAAGTGGCCACAGAGCTATGGCGCACTCGGTAAGTAATTCTGAACCATTCTTATCTTCCTTCATTTACACTCTCAGTAATTTTTTTTTTTTAAACAACATAATATAGTATTGGCAAACATGGTAGAAACTACTCTACAATCTTTGCGTTAAACCCAACACAACTTTAATCTCTCCAATTTCACAATTTTACAAGAATCTGATGCCTGATGAAAGAATTTACTGAGACGCTGGTATCAGGACTACATTGTAGAGTCCACTGAGCTTTTTTTTCACTATATTTACCAACATTCATATGAATTTTTGTCCCCATGAACATTTTATTTACAGACTTGACACGATATATACAATATATATGATGATCTTTGATTTGCCTTTGCAGGAACAGTAACTGCATCGCCTAGTCCTTTAGGACTATCTTTGACACCACCCCCTGGAGGACCTTTGGGAGGTTCTTTGGGTGGACTAGTAGGTGGTGCAAGTCGTGTTTCTGCTGCCCCTGGCGCTGAGGCAAAGTTTCGAGCAAGTGCAGTTCCTGCTTTAACACCTAATGGTGTTTTTGGATCTAGTAGCTCGCTGTTTCCAACTTTAGTCGGCAAACCAGGGCGCAGTGGAGCAGCTGGAGTTGGCGATAAAGGTGCTGGTGGCCGATCTCGTTTGCTCGAAGATTTCAGAAATAATCGGTCAGTTCTTTCATATTTGGTGATAATAATAAATGGATGAAAATAAACTCTGTTATATTTATCGGTATGCGATAACATAACACTGATCCTAATGAAATTTGTTTTGTTGCAGGTTTCCGAGCTTGCAGTTGCGCGATCTAGCTAATCATATAGTGGAATTTAGCCAAGATCAACATGGTTCACGATTCATTCAGCAAAAATTGGAGCGAGCGTCTGCTGCCGAGAAGCAGCTAGTATTTCAAGAAATCTTGGCATCCGCTTATTCATTGATGACAGATGTGTTTGGAAACTATGTAATTCAAAAGTTCTTCGAGTTTGGTACTCCTGAACAAAAATCCACTCTTGCCCAAAAGGTGAATCATTATATTTATCATTTTTTTTCTTGATATAAATCTTTTTCTATAGAATGATGATAACTTTGCGTGTCAGCTGATATTTCAGAATGATTGATTGTAAAACCTCTGATAAATTATTTCTGTATTTGTTTTTGTTTGTTCTTCGTTTTTGTAGTATAATTATTCAATGTCCTGTAATTCAATTTTAATCTCTTCTCCAGGTTCGTGGACACGTATTACCATTGGCATTACAAATGTACGGCTGCCGTGTGATCCAAAAAGCATTGGAATCTATTGGGCCTGAACAGCAACAGGAAATTGTACGCGAACTAGATGGTCATGTGCTGAAATGTGTTAAAGACCAGAATGGAAACCATGTTGTTCAGAAATGTATCGAATGTGTCGAACCTCGTGCTCTTCAATTTGTCATCGGAGCTTTTGCTGGCCAAGTATATTCATTGAGTACTCACCCTTATGGGTGCAGGGTCATTCAACGTATCCTAGAACATTGTACTCCCGAACAAACCCAGGGAATATTACAGGAGCTCCATGCTGCTACAGATCAACTCATTCAGGATCAGTACGGGAATTACGTTATCCAACATGTACTTGGTTAGTAAATTTCTGTAATTCATTCTCAGTGTCTGTGGTACAATTTTATTATACTCTTAAGCTTGGATTCTGATAAATTAGAAGCGGAAGTTATCTAAAATTCATTTCTTTGTCTTATAGAACATGGAAAATTAGAAGATAAGGCCCAGTTGATTGGAAGTGTAAGAGGAAAGGTGTTGGCATTATCTCAACATAAGTTTGCCAGTAATGTAGTGGAAAAATGTGTGACACATGCTACCAGACAGGAGCGAGCCGTACTTATAGAAGAGGTCTGCGGCTTCAATGATAAGTAAGTTTATAAATGAAATGTTTTTATTATTTTTTTTTAGAACTAATTCGAAATAGTGAAATAGATGAAGTTGGTGAAGTCTTTTGAGGACATAATGATAACATTGCTTGTGTTTGACTTTATAGCGCTTTGAACGTCATGATGAAAGATCAATATGCTAACTACGTTGTCCAAAAGATGATTGACGTGGCAGAACCAGCACAACGTAAAGTTTTGATGCATAAGATTAGACCGCATCTTGGAAGTCTTCGCAAGTATACATATGGGAAACACATAATTGTTAAACTTGAGAAATTCTTCATGAAAACTGCGTCTGCGATGGGTGTTACTACTCCATCTGGCGCTTCTGCCGGAGCTGGAGATCTCGGACCTATCGGTCCCCCAGCCTCCACTGCTGGTTCAGTTTCAACTCCGGCCCAGCAACCTACTCAGGTTTTATAAATACGACAAAAGAAAATTTTTCGCACATCCCTAACAAAACAATTCATCACCCATCGATTAAATAACTCGCTTCTTACAGTATTGCAATTCGAAAATAGAAATGAGTCAGTTTTTATCTTTGCTTGAACAATGAATAAATTATCATTTTATCTAATGAAATAAGTTTTATCTAGTTTTCAAATCCGTTTCATATTTCATATTTAAATGTAACATAAACAGACTTTCATTTCTACATAGGTAGATTCTCTTGTTGATCTTTTAGTAACTTCTTCAATTGACATTTCTATTTTTGAATTGTTGCACAATAGCGATTTTTATTTTCTCAAGCAAAGTATGAGATCCAGTCATTCTAATATAATGAATAATTTACATTGTTTAGAAAATTGTTTGCGTACAGTATTAGGACTTGAGAATATTTGCTTAACAATTTTTTTTTCTAGAATTAACCAAGAGCAATGATCTAGTTGAAATTTTTTTTTCTGCGTCTTTTCTACAATACTTTAAGTTAACATAGACTAACACGTACAGTAGCTGAGGATTCCTTTTATACATATAATATAAACGTTGGTATCAAACTTTTCGAGGAAACAATTTGTTGCTAATACATTATTAATTTAATTATTCTATACAAAGATTGGCTGGATTCCAGACGTTGAATTATTACCCAAATTATATTCCTCAATCCTCACCCCACACCTTTCCTCTTCCCTCCCCCCTCCCTCTCCCCTCCCCTCCCTTCCCCATGTTCAAGAGTAACGATTTGAAGTAATCAAAGTACTTATTTTGAAAAAAGTCTACAATAATTGGCCGAGATTTTCAGAATGAAAACTGTACAAGTCTTGATATTGACATTTTTCAAAATGACTAGTCGGATTATGGTAAAAAGAAATGAGAAAAAATTGAATAAAATAAAAAATAAAATATTTAAATAAATAAAAAAAAGTCGATTTCACTGTATGTGACTCAAACTCGATAGAAAGTTGAAATGTCTAGACAGCTAGGGTAGACCTTAGCGCTGCATGCATTTATCAATGTAAGCGATGGGTAGAGTATGACATTATATATGCTGCCCGCGTGAGCGTAGTATTATTGTTATTCTGATACACGTTTAAAATGCCCATTGATTGGTTTGACAGAGGAGACAATTCAATAGGATAGTGTCAGCTGATATTTAAAAAAAAAAAAAAAGAAAAAAAAACTAGCGTAGCGTTTGACATGGGAGTGAAGTTGAGCACCCCCTGACCCGGCCTGACCTGACCTTTGACCTGTGCCCCCCTTCCCCCCTCACTTGAATATTTATATAACATAATTCAGTCACTTAATTCTTTCTTTTTATCGAAAACAAAGATATATAAATAAACAAACAAACAACAAGAATAAGAAAACAAGCTATAAAATTAAGAAATAAAAAAATTTGAAGGTGAAAACAAGTCACGAAATTTCAGAATTTTTTTTTTCTTAACACCGTTTTCTTTTTCTCCTTCGAGCAAAAATCATGGTAGTAGCCGAATTTTGTAAATTGTGATATAAATAATTAACGAATGTGTATAGGTATACCCACGCGAGGAAACCGTAAATTCAGTAATAATTTTATTTCATCCCTTACCCTCCCCCCCCCCGCCCTCCTCCCCCCTTTTTAACGGACACTGTGAATATTGTGTATTATAATAATTACTAATTAATTAAATTTAAATATGATTTATGTTCTAATGTCAAACATCTTCTGCCCAATTGTAAAATAAGAACTTTTGACCAAGAGACGCTCTCAGCAGAAAGCAATTGCTTTTGTTCCCCAAAACCTGCCCCCGAACCCATCCACCGTTCGTGGAGTATTTGAATATAATTGAATTTACTTGTATATTGTATAAATGGAAACTATCGCAAAATCAGCAATTCAGCTCGCACAACGTGTGTGTAATTTTCCCCACCCCCTTCATTCCGAGTGTATTATATGACCAATGTGAACGGCTCGAAATGCTCTTCTATTTAGATTTTCAAAATATAACAAGTAGCCCACGTTTATCAGGCAAAATTTTTATTTGCAATTTCTTTGAATCTTTATTATAAAAACACTGGTCTCTATTGGATTTTAAAGCAATTAATGTGATACTCTGGTTTTTCAAATATAATATGTGCGCGCTTTGCCGATGTATAATATACATTTTTAAAAATTTTTGATTAAAAGTTTCTTATCCAATGTATACTATTGCATTATGCAGTTATAACTCTGTATTGGAGCTTTTATTGCATATACGCTCATCCGAGCGTTGCAAAAAAGTACCTATACTTATAACTTCATAATCAATGTTGCATTTCTGCAGAACTAAGCAAACTAAAGTAGCTAGCTGTAAATTAATATCTCTTGATTAAAATATTTTTAGTTTATTGCCAATAGAAACAAGGTTGTTGAAGAATCTAACCGAGTTGAGCCGACTGTAAAATGTAAAATATTTTGTTCATATAAATATAAAATGAAAAAAATTAAAGGCAAACAACTCAGAGTAACAGAATTTTGTACAAAAAAAATAAAAATAAAATAATCGCGAATTTCTTTGTAAGATATTGTAAATAACAATTAATTCATGAAATTGAGAATTTCTCAGGTACCTTCTCTTCTCTGGTGGGGAATAGCAGCAAGCTATTTGTAGAAAAATAAAACAAACAAAACAAACAGGTCAAATAAAATCAGCTAGTGGGACTAGTAGCAGGAAGACGGTACTTATTAAGTTAGAGGCAAAGTTTAGGTACGGTTTAACAATATTTTGATTATCTAAAGCACCGTCTACTTATCCATTGAAAGATCATAGTTAATATTATCAGAAGGCATTTCGAGAAGCGCGCATAACTAATTGGACGTCACACCACAACCGGACTGACAGACATTCCAGCCACCCCTCGTTGACAGGATTAACACACAAATTATAAATATTAAAACTATTAAATGAACATATTATATAGTATAAGGAATACAGTTCCTTCATCTGTAAATCACGCGTCATCTGTAAATTTAAAAAAAAAAAACGCATTTTTTTATCGCATTATTATCTCGTCGGAGTAAACCAACTGAAAATCGAACGCAAAATCTCTCTCATGTCTTATTACTAAGATTATTATTATTATTATGATTATGTTATTATAAATATTATTTGATTAATGCCTCTTTCTATTAATTATTATTATTATTATTATTATTCATTATTACTATTACTAATCACTAGGAATATTATATATATACATATATATATATACATATACATAAGCAAGCCCACATAACAGTTTATAAATATGATATAATATAGACACCCTGACCTTACTTAATGTTTAGTATAAACGTTAGTGGAACATTAATATCTAACTGCTATATCTTTATCTACTTAAGCTCCTTCAAATTATTAACAATTTTGATTATAAATAGTGTAAATTTTTTATATAGAGTGAAAAAAAAAGAAAAAAAAAAAAAAAACAAAGATATTGGTCGTTCCCTCAACAGAAGAGGAACAACGGCCATGTATAAAAATTGCATTTAATACACAGCCTTTCAATCCATCAAAATATCTTCATTATTTTATGCCTGGTTTACAAAGCTACATTATATAAGGAGGCACTCTCCGTACTTTAGTGTACTTTGTTACAAAACAGTCTGGTCTAAAACCTGATTCCAGTCTGATTGCGTTGTTTAAACTACGCGATACTTAACTGTTTTAATAAATTTCTGTAGTTTTACAACCAGTATTTATTATCCGAAAAACTTTTCAATTCAAACAACCAAAATCTCAACATCAGCTTCCAGATTTGTTAATAATTAAAAAAACAAATTGTATATTTCAACTATCTGTTATAAGTTTCACGAATTTATAACTCATAGTTATTATTTTATCCTAGAGTAATCCGATCAAATTTTCCGACATTTTTCATCATTGTCATTTATACTTGGGCTATGTTGTCATTGTTCAATTAATTAAGATCTCATTGATTGTGAGTAGTAATTAGATAACCATTGGGTTTTTACGTTTAAGGATATACTCTTTTTCTTTTTTCTTTTTTTTTACTATTATATTGCATAATTTGTGAATCAGGCATTTTTATTCTGGTGTTGAGCTTTCATTATTAACGATAAACGGAACAATTTTTGTTGTAATGCATTGATTTAAACTAGACTTTGCAAACTTCGTAATATAAATTACTAGTTGAATTTGCTGTAATGTAGTCAGCTATGTCAACATACTTTTGACTCTCTTAATGCAGAGATAGCCGCCTTTGTGTGAAATAATTGTTCGCTGTATAGTTTATAAATTATTTGTAATAATATTTCAAATTTCCACCACATACTAAGTTTGCTATAATATAAAAATTATTTTTTTTTTCTTTTGTTGCCCAGTGATTCCTATATGGCGCTGTACCATCTAATTGTAAATCTGTTAGTAATTGATAACTTCTTGTACATTCTAAATCTACCGTCGAACACATCTTTCCTGCAAGAGGCTTTGCACTTATTAAATGAACATGTTAGGCTTTGCATTTAACTGATGTAAACAGTTTTAATAAGATCTTAAAATTTTATTACGCTTGTGCAGAATCTTTGCCCCCTAAAATTCTGAGAAATCGAATTTGAAGAGTAATACATTATTCTTTGTTCGATGGGCATTGTATATTCATTTATTACTGTAAAGCTTATTTTGGAGTGAAAAGAGTTTATGCATTGAGATGTGACGCGTAGCTTTGGAAATGAACGTGAAGTCATCTATCAATTAATATGGCAAATTCGCTTTCCATAAATTATTGATTTCTTGACCACGCTAGATTCAGAGTTTATAATAAATATTATTTCTTGATGACCTTTTTAAAGTAGCAGGCGCTATCATCTCGAAGAGTCATGAACTCTTAAATAACACTTTGAAATATTGAGTAGCATATAAATATTGATTATATATATAAATATATATATATATATATCTATATATATCTGTATATGTATACCTAACTTTAATCTATCGATATGATATAAGTACTATTTAAATATTGTAACAATTGTATATGATTTTACTACACGCTAATTGTATTATAAAAGATCTGCGACCTCCCACTTGTAGACACCCACCGGTTCTAACTGCCATGGCGCTTGACACAGTTGAAAAAACAGATTTTTTTCAAATTTTGAAAGTATGGGAATGGTGCGCCCTGATGTTAAGACTGATGTACAGTAGCGCGCTATTCTCTCAAATCACATATTTCAATACACAAACACAAATCAACTCTTAGAGATAATTGATAACTGTACTGGTATCTATATTATGCTGTCGTAAATAAATAGTAATTCATGTTTTTCAAAATCTCATGCTGATATAAATCACGTCCAGTCATTGCTCGGATATCAGTACTTGAAAATTGACAAAATCACGTACACAAACACGTGAGTTGCAAAAACTTCGAAGAGAATACTCTGAATTCTTGACAGATTATATGAAAAATAAGATCTGTATGGATTTGATCTACTGAAAATATATTTCTTAAAAAAGAATGAGAAATATATTTTTGAATTGGTTACCTTTGGAGGAAAGAATATTGCTATTCATTATTGCAGCATATAATTATAAACCAGGATCGTTAAATGTATGGTCAAGAAAACCAGTATATTTGAAATAGAAAATAAATAGATAAGTGGGATGGACAGGTACATGGAAAAATTGCATAACTTGTATATTAGTGTATAGTATGTAGAAATATGAAATAGCCACAAAAATCATTTTCGACAATGTTTTTTACAATACAGGCAGAGCAGTGTGAGTAGATATGTCATTGTAAGATTTAAAAACAAGCAATCAAGAACAGTTCATAATGCACTAAGTAAATCTCCCGCTCACCTGATAGGTTTATAGATTTTAAACAGTCAGAAATAGATGATGTCCAAGAGTATATAGAGTAACTGGATCTTAAAAATGAATGTTTTTACAAGATAAAAAATGGTAAAAAGCAAAACAATCCTTAAATCAATATTTGAGTTTGTCTATTTTCTTTTTTTTTTCTTTTTGTTTTTTTCATTTATATTTCATTGTGTTTGACACTAAGTGGTAGATTAGAGTGTGTATTAGGAGAAGAGTGTTGGATACAGAATCATAAATAAGAAACTCCTTACATTTATGGTAAAGAAAATAATAATAAAGATATCCTAAATATTATATTTGTCAGTAAAAATGATAAGCTGCTCTACAGAAATTAGACAAGTTATCAATTTAATATAACAGCTAAAACAAAAATCACTGATTTCAAAATATTCCACATCTCAAAATCTTTGTTATTTATCAAATATACGAAATTTTACCTAACTTCCAATACAGTTCCAGTAATATAGGTCACTGGCAGATACTACGTGAAGATTATAATATAATATACATCTCACTATTAATATTTGTATACAACATTCTTTTCCTGCATGTTCTTGAATAGGGGTTTATGCTTTAACTGCCTTTGGATCATATTTCACTTCATTTTGTCATTAGTGTTGAATATTTTTTTTTACTATGTTACTTGGTAGCAAGCTTAGGCATACGTTTCATATTGCGCCTTTTGTGCATATTCGAAGATGGATATATTTTTGTTTTTTGTATTTTTTTTCTCTTTCTCTTTCTCCGTTTCCTTTTCTTTCGTGTTTTAATTTCAGTAAAGTTGTAACTGCATTTTACACAGAAGACTACAACAAGTTAAAGTCTTATCGAGTTATAATTAGAGTTGTTTAGTGCGGGCTTCATGCAAGCCATGTGAAAACCACCTTCGATAATTAATAAAGTTATAAATAATCTATTAATCAAGTTATAAATACTTCAGTATAGTTATAAAATAATGTTTGTTTGTACTACAAGGGCAGATTGCGAAGTAGATGCAGTTCATTAATCGTTATAATTATTAATTATATTGTGTTTTTTTTTTTTTGTTTTTTTTTTTGTCGCTTGAGTTTTGTTTTTTTGTACGCAACGAGTACCTATCTTAGATCTTATTTATTATCGTCCCCGCCATTCAGCTCAAAACTAATTGCACGCAGGATAAATTTATGTTGCAAAACTTGAAATTCGGGCGTTACTATGAATATACCAAACTTCATATGATAGATTGATATGTAAATTTTGAATAAACATTTGTTCAAATTTTTTAACATCAGTTGAGTATATTTTTGGATTCGTCATATTTAACAAGGTAAATTGATAGTTCAAACAAAAATCTTGAGCCTTTGTTAACAATTATCAATCACTAATTTGAGAAAAGAAATGATTTTACTCAAGAGATAATTATCCACACTTGAAGCGACGGGGAGATAAATGATGTACCTTTGAATTATTTGGCATTGTAGTATTCCTAATAAATAATACATTTTTTTTTACATTTTCCAATACGTTATGAATTTTGCGTATATCCATAGGAACTGTTCTGTAATTATTTTCAAGTCAAATAACTCATCGGACAGCCGTGCTAGTTTGTTTTGATTTTAGCAGCATTTCATTCATAGCTATACACCACGCTACATACACACATACATATTCACAAACAGATATACACACAAACACCACACGCATTTTAAAAAAATGGTAATGAATTAACGGTAATCTAAATGTAACATGTATATGATGGCTGTACAAATGTAACATTTTTTTCCATTGTGTATGATGAAGTTTTGGAGGAAAAAAAAAAAAAAAAAAAAAAAAAAAAAATGGAATAGTTGGGAAAAAGACGCATGTGCGATGATCAATATTGTTTCGACTATTGATCGATCAATTGATTTAACCGCAAGTGATTTACCAATAAATATAATTACTCTTAATTAATAATGAAATACCATTTCTGTAATAACATTATGATATAAAACCATACATTGAATGGGAATTACCCACAGCTTTGGCTTTAATCTTTCACCTCTTACCCTTATTACAAATTTTATGTTGTATATTTATAACAGTAAATCTGTATTCCACCGATATTCGGTGCAATACTTAATGTGATTCATGCTTTCATAGTGAATTAATAATGAAAATAACTAAAATATTTGGTCATTTTTGAAATTTTCTTATCATCAGTCTTCTACATATATTCTCATGTTAATGTCCCATCATAATGTGGAAATATTGTTTGGTAGATCAAGCATCTAAAAATAACAACACTTCTTTTTTCTGTGAATTATATTTATCTCATATTGTACAGTGTGTTCATACATATTTTTTTTTTTTTATAATTGTAAATAGTCAAATTTTTGTAAATAATTAGACTACATATCTTGGGGAAAATATTTGTAAAGGTAGCTCAAATATTCGAGATTGATATCATTCATTCATCATTGTATCTACATTTCAAGAGTAACTGAAAATTCATCTCAATTTTTCTGTAGTGCTTTTTATAATGGTAATTTATAGAAGTCATATCATTCACATATGTATGTAATGAACTAATTCATAAATCAAATTTCCAAACAGCTAGAATCGGACTTAATAGAACTCCAAAGGGTTTCAACTAAATACGTTGATTGTTTACAAATGTTCAATCGAAAGATCTTCGATTCATTCCCGAAGCTTCTGTGGGATTATTGAAATAAGCACAGAGCATCGAGTATCCAATGTCTTTTAATAGACTTAAAGCTAGATTTCTCAGGTAACAAAAGCTGTGCAAACTTTACTGTGTTTGAAACAATTGTTTATTCTCAATTTCGAGCATTTCTATCGATTGATAATTTAAACTGACGCATTTATAAATAAAATAGAGGATTAAGGACCGAGTACAGTTTAGTTTGTTGTATCAAGATTTATTATTTCAACTCTCATTAAACACATGTTCACATTACTCGTTTCACCATCTGTAAGATATTCGTATATTGTTTTTTCTTCAATTTACTGCGTAAGGAGTGGAGAAAAAATACATGTACAATAACTTTTAGACACAATTTGTCACAGAACATATTTTTTTTTGACTTCTATAATACAATAAATCGTTGATGTTTTTGGAATTTTTGTTTATTAAATTACATTTCGCATTTCATCATCGCCTTATTCATCCGATTTAAAAAAAAAAAAAAAAAATGAATCGGTAAGCAGTCTGGCAGAGCGTAATCAGCAATATCATACAGACCAAGACGCACATAATTTCGTATTACCGATTACAGCGAATTGGAAATACACAGAATCTATTCACTTTCTTCCTTGGAACGTTCTCGCTCGGATCGACGTGATTTCTTCTTGCGCCGGCTCGGACTCCGCGATCTTGATTTATGTCGACGAGAACGCGACCTTGATCGATGCCTGTGCCTGCTAAAGTAAGAATAATTGTTAATCAAAATTCCTCATATATTTAACATGAATGAGAAAAACAGTGAATTAATAAACTAGTGTGATATCCAATTTGTAAAGAATTTGATTTACTATATCTTTCCAATAGTTTATTATTATCATCATTCTTTTCTTATATTGAATCATAATGAATGGTAAGAAATAAAAGCTATCATTTCTCACCTTTCCTTGTGGCGATGTTGTGATCTAGATCTATCCCTGTCCCTCTCTTCTTCTTTTGCAACAGACTCTGTGTCCCTTTCTCTAGTCCGATCTCTGGGTGCAGATTCCCGTTCTCTTTCTCTATCACGTTCCCTGTCTCTCTCTCGTGCCACTGAAGAGCTGTCCCTCTCTCTGTCTCTCTCCCTTTCCCGGTCTCTTCCTTCCCTAGGATCTCTCGGTGGCATAAGGGTCGGAATTGCAATTGGAGGAACCATAGTGGGAATCGTTTTTGGCCCAGCATCCTTTTCTTCTATCCCTTCCGTTAATGGAATTGCAAGATTTGTAGGCTGCCATGTCTGCAATGAAAAAAAATTTCAAATATTAGGACAA
The DNA here is from genome assembly GCA_963924015.1 of Macrophya annulata. Lineage (NCBI taxonomy): Eukaryota > Metazoa > Arthropoda > Insecta > Hymenoptera > Tenthredinidae > Macrophya > Macrophya annulata. Next base: position 27,788,143 of record OZ001258.1, on the reverse strand, counting down.
TAATGTATAATTATTCGACCTTTTCCCATTTAGGTATTTTAAAAATTGATACAAGAATGTAATGCAAAGTGGTAAGTGATCTAAGGCATCATTTAACGTTACACCTAACTCTTATTTTAATTATAGAATAAATAAAAGGCCTACAGGATCATTTCCCCATTGACTGTCCTGCGTAGGTTCATAGCTCTGATAGTAAGGATCAGTTTCCGGTATATAAAAGGGTGGTGGTTCCCCGGCATATCCCGGTGGTGGCATATCAAATGGCGGTGGCATTCCTGCTCCAGGAGGAGGTACACTCATGTCAGGAAATCCAGGCTTCCTGGAATATTCTCTCCTATCCGCAGTCATTACTTGAATAACGTTTTCCTTTGGTGGTGATTTGTCTAAATTTCGTCTAGAAGCCAGACCCGAACTTCCAATCACATCTATAGTTCCTGCCATCTTTCGGCCAGGCGGTGGTCCTGCTCTCTTGGGTCCCATGATCCCAGAATACTTACTATTATCATTAGTAATTGCTACTTGAGGCACACGCATCCCACCTCCAGGATTATTTCCCCCGCCGCCAGCATTAAGTATTAATCCTACGCCAGATTCGCTCCTCATTCGTTTCTGCCTCTCGCAATATGCCCGCCATGTTTCTTCATTGAAACCATAATTAAAATAATCAGTGATATCAGCTCCTGGCTGTCTCCACGGCTTATCTTCAAGCTGATCTAAGTTGAATTCGTGTGCTGGCATGCCATTGATTATTCCTATTGTTTCAAACTCATCGATGCTAAACTTTCCAGGCTGTTTATTCAGCTTATCCGGTACCCCAGTTGCTGCAGTGAGCAACCCACCCCTTTTGATATTAAGACTGCTGTATGCTGGGGTTGATTTAATGTCCCCAATAACAACATGGACATCGTCCTCAGAGTCTGAATCACTTGGAGCATCGCCATCCTCTTGACTCGACATTTCTCTTGTGCCATTCTCATTGCTTCCAAGAATTGCATTCTTTGTTTCACTTTCTAATGGCGCAAGTCGCTCGTCTTCTTGAGGACCTGAATCTTCAGATATCTGTAACATATTATGCATAGGTATTTTAAATTCTAGTTATTTGATGCACTATTGTAACATATACTTTTTAAAATTCGTTTGCAAGTTCCATTACTTTGCATGGGATCTAAATTTTACGTCCATCAAGGTGATATCCCTACTTAAACTCACTATCTCAACACCTTAATTTGATTAAAATAATTCATAAGGTGCGGGGATGAACAAATCGATAATTTTGATAAACTTATGTGGAATAAAGCCACCCTATGTTTTATAAGCTTGAAATTTACTCTTCGTTCGAAATAGCAGTGAAATTAAAGTGAATCGAACGTAAGTGAAGATACATGTATATGTATACGATGATGGTGAGAAGTCGATCAAAATAACCTAAGTATGACAAATTGAGACTTGCTTATAATAGAAAATGAAATGCTACGAGATGAAGGTTCTTAGTTAAATGTCAAAACCCGACCATTAAATGTACAGTTTTGACTGCGATTTATCGGCATTTAAATGATAAATAAATTGATATATAGGTTAGGTACTGTATTTACTCCTGGTGGTCTTTCAGTGAAAGATAATTGCTCGACCAGAGACAACGGGTCGTCTTGTTGATCAGCTTCGTCATTTTGGGGGTTTATTAAGCCTGACTGAACCGTCGGTGCTTCTTTTCCGTCTACCGAATCACCGTATAACCACTGATCTTCGCTCTCATCCGCCATTTTTCTAATTCCCGGCTACACCGCTTCCATGATGTCAACAAGCCACTACGAGCTTGGAATTAGGTATTGAAATTGTCACGTTAATTAACGCTGATTTTTACATTAGAAAGTGAATGATAAATATTTCATTATGATAATTTTTTAATTCAATTTAGAGAGATATAGCGTATGAAATATAGTGTGTTACTTTGATTAGAAATATATTTCACATATTAAATGTAGAACCGGAAATTACAAGCAGACATCTTTGTTTGCGAGCAGTTCCTGCTTCTTTTAGCCCGCTAGCAAGATGGGTGAGTGGCTCACTTTCGCAAACGAAATTTTAATCGAAGTGCATCTGTGACTATTCATTTACATATCAGTTAACTGAAACGATTAATTTTCACAAAAACCTTTCTCTCCGTGCTGCAGTATTTATTTATTCGAAATTTTGTTTATAAATATAGAAATAACACATCGCCCTTTGACGGTGCATAGAGTGTTGTGATAATTCGACATGTGATTTTGAACAAAGTTTTATACGTACATGGCTTTCAATAATTCGGAAAAATCGCGTCTCTAAATTAGATCCAATTGTATTATTTATCCGTTTATTTGAATCAGTTTTTGTCGGATTTGTTATCTGCATGTAATACTTATGGAATACAGAAGCTCCGAGTCATAACCTCACTTTCTAACGTCTTTGTACTAGTCAAAGTACGTATTCAAGTAATATCCTCTAACTTAATCTACTACTATTTTCAAGGTATATCCCGGGATCATTGGCATAAAAGACGTGCTACTGGAGGCAAGAGGAAGCCCCTCCGTAAGAAGAGGAAGTTCGAGTTAGGACGCCCTGCCGCAAACACCAAACTTGGTCCTCAACGTATTCATACCGTAAGTTTATTTTATTGTTTATTTTGATATATGTTCTTTTTTTCATTTACTTTCGTGTAAGACTTATTATTTTCGAAACATTCACCTCTTTAATCAGCTAAGACGTTATTAAATTCACTATTATCGCCATCTACTCAAAGTAATTATTCATAATCATTCGTGATTCAAGAAAACTGTTCTGATTGCTTCCGAAAGATAATGTCAGTAACTTCATCCATACTTCCATAGCTATTGTTAGGGCTACTTGGATTGCACAGTATCTAAAACAAGACCAATTGTTTCATTCTTTGAACCTTTTTGCTTTTTGAGATCCAAAACTCAGAATGAACATCTGTTTTCACAATTATTTGATTATTTTGCAATCCTTTTATAACTTTTAAAATGATGAGTGAATTTATTTTCTCTGAATGCCATGAGGACACCATTCCCACAGCGTTCTGAAGTACTTTTAACACCATATTGATTTGAATTTGATCAATTGCTGTGTATTAACATGTTGAACTTGTAACTTTGTTGCAAAGGTACGCACCCGCGGAGGAAACAAGAAATTCAGAGCGCTTCGTTTGGATACAGGCAACTTCTCGTGGGGATCAGAATGCGCTACTCGTAAAACCCGTATTATCGATGTTGTCTACAATGCATCGAACAACGAACTTGTTCGTACCAAGACTCTTGTCAAGAATGCTATTGTCACCATTGACGCCACTCCGTTCCGTCAGTGGTATGAGTCCCACTACATTCTACCCCTGGGACGTAAACGGGGAGCTAAGCTGGTACGTTGTAAAAATTAATCTTTGTACTTGTACAAATAAATAGTTTTAAACTTTGCAGAATAGAAAGTACTTTGTAGCTCAGAGTAAAACTCTTTTAGGATGATAACATGCAAGTTTTAAGTCAATCAAGACAAGACAAGACATTCTGACGTTTGTTTATTACTAATAAGATTATATAGATAGGTAATAGCTGGAGAACGGAATTGACGATACTTAGGTATATCTTTCAATGTCTGGATGCGTTGTAGATAATCTTACTTGTATTCAAGTTTTAATTGCATTGGAGAGTTGAATAGCAAACAAAAATAAGATACAATAAATAGCTATCAACTGGTTGGTTCACTAGTATAATTCGTTGGAATTATAGAGACAAGAAAAACTTTTCACTGAAAGTGAGAGTAGTTATAATGGCATCAATTCAAATTCGAACTAAAATCTTTATTATTAAATTGCAGACAGAAGCAGAAGAAGAGATTTTGAATAAAAAAAGATCGAAGAAGACAGAACTCAAGTATAAGTCAAGACAACGCTTTGCCAAAGTAGAACCTGCACTTGAAGAACAATTCCAAACTGGACGAGTACTTGGTAAGAATATATGCCACTAAATATTGCAGATGAATCATAAATATTGTTTTTCATCATGCTCAAAGTCATTAAGCAATGTTCGAATTGTTATGTTTGCCTAGTATTTGTCTTTTTTATTATATGTTTATTATATGTTGTTTTATTATACATGGCTTCAAAAATGTAGTAAGATTCAAGAGTTATGGCATTGAATGTTTGTACAAAGTTTATTGCGTCATTTTACAATACCTGATCGTGAGATTTCATGACTTATTTATTTAAAAATTGCAACTTTGATTCACAAAGTTTACACTCTGTAATCTGATTCGCAAATCAACGAAACATGATGATCACCCTTACCTACTCTGAGTGTTTATGATGACACATTTCCCACAGCGTTCTGAAGTAAACTAAAAAACATTATCGATTGATTAGTAGTCTCACAAGGACATTTATTAACAAAGTATCTAATACATTTACAGCTTGCGTGGCTAGCAGACCCGGACAATGTGGAAGAGCTGATGGCTACATCTTGGAGGGCAAGGAACTCGAGTTCTACATGAGAAAGATTAAGAGCAAGAAAGCGAAGTAAACTTGTACCGATCTACAAGTGAATAAACATTATACAAAATATAAGAACTTTGCCTATTTATTTCAAAACTCGGATATTGATAATTCGAATGGTTTTCTAACACTGAGCTACCCCTTTCTACTTATGATCTAATTCAATATCATTTTAATCATCTGCGAAATCATTCCAAAAATGATTTCTATGTATGTAACTACGGTGCGTTAAAAGATGTTCAATATTTTTGCAATTCTATTATTTTTCAGCAATACATCATAAGTTTAACAAAGTCTGAAAATCGTTTTGATTGCCGCCTAAAGTCGTAATACGGGATCCCAAATGGTATCGCCATCTCGCGGATGAATTTATCGTTCACGTTTGCAGTTGACATAGGTACGCCTTGTTATATGCACACCGTAAGTCAACTCGTAGTTTGGGTTGCGGATGATAAGGCGGATTGGTGCTTGTGGCTACAATAGTTCATCCATTCAACCGAGATGGCGATACTATTTAGCACCCCGTTGGCGCTGGCATCCGAGCAAAGTGGACTACTGACTTAGAACGCCGGTATGTCGTGGGGTCAGTGGCCTTCGTGGCGTGAAAGGGTTCGTATGAGAGCTGCGTTAACGAAATACGACTGACAAGCATGTGAATAGAATTACTCTGCACGTAGAGAAGGTCTCCCAAACTAGACAAGACACTCATAGACGAATAAAGATCTTTCTGATCAAGACTTTTGATTAATTTACTGAATGATAGTGATATTATAACACTCATCCGTCTGTTACACTTGAACGAATTTCTATTAGAATCCGAATATCTCCGTAGAGCTAAGAATTTTGTTCCAATTGCGACAAAAGAGCGTATTTTGAAGTCTGCAGTCTTTGTTGAATTAATTATATTAGGTAGTGGATTATTGTGATATACGAATGTAGATGACTCTATGAAAATTTATATGCCAGGATATATTTATCTTCAAGAAACGATTGCAAATTGTATATAAATTTGACAATGAGTAATATTGTCACGTAATATTATCGATGCAGCAGCAATAAACTTCTGTCTATCAATAATCAATTGCCTTATTATTTCCCACTCTCCCCTTCCTTCGATTCCCTATTTCAAACAAGCAGGTGGTGAAACAGCATACAGAAACAGAAGGAAATTATAATCGACACATTTTGCGCTATTTAAAAACTTGCAAGCACCTCTCGCGTTAGATGTTCTAATACCAAGACGATTTTCGATTCGAAATTTCGAAAAATCTAAAGAACTTGTGAGCATGTACAGATTAGTATAGAGGCATAAATCTATACGACCACATGCTTGCATGTATGCCGTCGGTTTTTCCCGCCAAAATTTTCAGCACACCTCCTCGGGTCAGATGTTCTCCTGATACCAGGAGCAATTTTTCGACTTAAAATTTCAAAAACTCTAAATTTCGTAAGCGAATGAGACATGAACAGAGACACATCTATACGAATGCATGCCTGCCAAGACACATGCTCCTGATTTTTCCCGCCAAAATTTTCAGCACACCTCCTCGGCTCAGATGTTCTCCTGATACCAGGAGCAATTTTTCGACTTAAAATTTCAAAAACTCTAAATTTCGTAAACGAATGAGACATGAACAGAGACATATCTATACGAATGCATGCCTGCCGAGACACATGCTCCTGATTTTTCCCGCCAAAATTTTCAGCACACCTCCTCGGCTCAGATGTTCTCCTGATACCAGGAGCAATTTTTCGACTTAAAATTTCAAAAACTCTACATTTCGTAAACGAATGAGACATGAACAGAGACATATCTATACGAATGCATGCCTGCCGAGACACATGCTCCTGATTTTTCCCGCCAAAATTTTCAGCACACCTCCTCGGGTCAGATGTTCTCCTGATACCAGGAGCAATTTTTCGACTTAAAATTTCAAAAACTCTAAATTTCGTAAGCGAATGAGACATGAACAGAGACACATCTATACGAATGCATGCCTGCCGAGACACATGCTCCTGATTTTTCCCGCCAAAATTTTCAGCACACCTCCTCGGGTCAGATGTTCTCCTGATACCAGGAGCAATTTTTCGACTTAAAATTTCAAAAACTCTAAACTTCGTCAGCGAATGAGACATGAACAGAGACACATCTATACGAATGCATGCCTGCCGAGACACATGCTCCTGATTTTTCCCGCCAAAATTTTCAGCACACCTCCTCGGGTCAGATGTTCTCCTGATACCAGGAGCAATTTTTCGACTTAAAATTTCAAAAACTCTAAATTTCGTAAGCGAATGAGACATGAACAGAGACACATCTATACGAATGCATGCCTGCCAAGACACATGCTCCTGATTTTTCCCGCCAAAATTTTCAGCACACCTCCTCGGCTCAGATGTTCTCCTGATACCAGGAGCAATTTTTCGACTTAAAATTTCAAAAACTCTAAATTTCGTAAACGAATGAGACATGAACAGAGACATATCTATACGAATGCATGCCTGCCGAGACACATGCTCCTGATTTTTCCCGCCAAAATTTTCAGCACACCTCCTCGGCTCAGATGTTCTCCTGATACCAGGAGCAATTTTTCGACTTAAAATTTCAAAAACTCTACATTTCGTAAACGAATGAGACATGAACAGAGACATATCTATACGAATGCATGCCTGCCGAGACACATGCTCCTGATTTTTCCCGCCAAAATTTTCAGCACACCTCCTCGGGTCAGATGTTCTCCTGATACCAGGAGCAATTTTTCGACTTAAAATTTCAAAAACTCTAAACTTCGTCAGCGAATGAGACATGAACAGAGACACATCTATACGAATGCATGCCTGCCGAGACACATGCTCCTGATTTTTCCCGCCAAAATTTTCAGCACACCTCCTCGGGTCAGATGTTCTCCTGATACCAGGAGCAATTTTTCGACTTAAATTTTCAATTTGCGAATCGATCTGGAGATCGGTTCAGAAATTTTAACTCGAAAAATCCTTTTGGCTTCAGGAAAACATTTGACCCGAGGAGGTGCTTGAAAATTTTCAAGTCGCTGAAAATGCATCAATTTTGTCTTTCTACTCTACCTGTGTCTCGGACACTGTTTTACCTGTCAGTTATTTCAAATAAAATATCACAGGAAGGGTCAAATAAAACATAACAAAGGAGTGTTGATTATTGATATATCTGTGAGTTTATTGCTGATGCATCGATTATTTTACATGACAATATCCTTAAAGTTATTTACAATTTGTAATGTACCGTCAGTAATCGAGTCTTTTTGTAAGCCTCTTGACATAGAAGTTATCATAATATAAACCATTTCGTATCACTATACCTAACGTACTACTTAATATACTACTAATTTTATAAAAACGGACTGCGATTATAGGTATACATTCATACTTTGCAATTTGAACAGCATCCTTGCTGGGCACAGATGTTTGGATTGGGATAGAAGTACCCAAATTTATCTGTAACAGAAATACAAGCTTTTTCATTCAATTGCCACACATAAAAATACCCGAAAATCTGTTCGAACTAAATCTAGTTTGGTTAATGTGGATACCGTCTACTTGGCCACAATTTTTTCACGCTTTTGAGTATTTATATTTTAATGTATACGTTAAATGATGTCTTGATGACTACATCTTCAAATGCAACCCGTTGAAGCCACGAATATCACTAATCGCAGTCACATAATTTTGCCTTAGACAGGTGGAGCTACCCTGAACACGGGTCAATGCACACATACCAGCCGCTAGTGCCTTGGGGTATGAAACTAAAAAACTAGAAAGAGAACAAAACGATCTGCAGCTTGTATACTTTACACTACCTTATAATTTGGTAATCTCGAGCTTAGAATAAATCCAACATAAGTTCGATGAACTTTGACTTTGTCTTTAATAACTATTAATGCTAAAAGGAGAAGGTATTTCAGTCTTGCCGGAGATCGGTAGTGAGTATACTCTGATCTCGGAGACTAGAAAAAGATAGTTAATACATAATCGAAAAGGATAGCTGATGAACTACTATCTCATTGTTCTGATTCATACTATCGGATTTAAAAGTCAAGAGCCGTAGCTTTCGAAGTGTATGACTCATTAAAGAAAATAGTCAAAATATGCGACAAGAAACGTTCTATAGTTTGAAAATTTCTTTCCTTTCTCACCGCGATTTTATTTTACTTTACTTTTTGAAACACTCAACTTCAAGTATCTAGCCATTTGGTTATAATGACGATTGCAATAATATACTGGTATAGAAATCTTACGGGTCATCTCAACGCTTCATACGTGTCCGACTTTTAGTTCGAACTTAAAAATAGTCTTAGTCTTATTGGCTTTTCAATTTAACCCGAGATATCTTGAAATCACGTTAGTATTTGAGTTACGAAAAGTAAAAGCATATTCATAAGTATGCCTTGAAGACCGGTTTCGAAAAAGGAATATCGGGCCCATAGCTTATCGAATAAATATAAAAATAGGTTTTCTTTATTAACATTAATATGAAAGACTGAAAAACTAAAATATTTGTCCAAGATGAGTAGAATCGATCACCCATAAGCCTTTTTGTATTCAGTGAGCCAAATTCAAAAATAACAGTCACGCGTAAACAAAAAATTTCAGTATCAGATATTCGATATGTAAATTTGAGAATTCTCTCACGGTACACGTCACTCAAAGAAACAAAAACGTAAGGCAAAAAAGAAAAAAAACACACAAAAAAAAAAAAGTTCCGAAACGATCGTAAGAAAAACAGCCGCTTTTTTTCCGTGCAAAAGTAATAAGAAGGTCTGTAGCAAAGAGGAGATACCTACCCGTGAGTTAAAGGGGGACGAAGAACAGTACATCCGAAAACTTGCCCGGAATAGTACCTCCACCTAAATTCACATGATAAACTTAAAGGGGTACACCATGGGGGTACAAAAGGGGTAGTAGCTCCCACCCCAAGCAAAGAAAAATCCGAAATGTCTCCATAGCCCTCATAGGCTGCTTAGACGAAGTGAACAGAACCAAGAGCTAAAACCAAGGACGAAGGACGTGGATAAGGACTCGGTCGAGGCGTTGAGGGGTTGCGGAGGGATGGGGCGGGGTAGAAACGCTCCGGCAAAACGAGAGGCGAAACGGAGGGAGGCTAGTTTTTGCCCCAAGAGTTCTCTGCCAGGGTGGGGTGGTGGCAGGGTTGGAGTTGGGGGGAAAGGGAAGGGGGGGGGGGAGACCGGCGGATCGTTTTTTGCGGACTTCTGGAAGGTGGAGCGCGATGTATAAGCGCGGGGTATGGGGTTAGGGTCATGACGCTGGGGCTGGGTGGGGTAAGCCACGATGGTGGGGTGGGGTGAAAAGGCCCGGGGAGGAGCCGTTGCACTGGCGGCTACATCGGCGGCGGTGGCGGCGGCGGCGGTCGGCGAAGTGGTGGAACTGGTGGAGGTGTCGACGTAGCCTGACCGAGGCCAAACAATGTGCAGCACGAACTCGAGCTGCTAACGTCGCTGTGTACCGGATATTTCTGTACACAGAAACGGAACTCTTTGGCTAATTTACAAGCTTCGCTAGTGAAAAGCCCAATTTCCATATTTCCGCTATTCAAAAGTGATTATAAAAACGTGCGCGTAAGAGGACGAAAACGCGATAGGCTGTTATATGTTTTCCTAATTTTGGTTACATATCAGTTAATGTGCTGCACATCGCGTTAATTGAACAATAGATATTCGTTCACTTCTTACATCGAATACAAAACAATATATAAATTTCGTGTGATCGGGTTTTGTTGCATTGATTGATGTTTTGTGTGTAAAAAAAAAAAAAAAAAAAAATAATATACTCAATATCCCCGTAGTATTGAAAATCTTTTCTTACCCTTTGCCTTTATTAAGTTTTTTTTTTTTCATGGTTTGGTATCATAGTTTTTAGATATTTCTATTATACGTATAGTAATTTATATAACAGTGGTGTCGGTACTTAAGAAAGTTTCTACCTTTGATAAGAATAATAGTGATATAAAAGTATATAATATATAGAAAGAGTGAATGAACTATTTGAATATATAGCTAAATAGATTAGATCACGGATAATTGACTGACAAAAATTTTCCTGTAATCGATCTTAGAAGTATAATATCAGTGAGATCCGAAGGTACAGGGGCGAGTAGCTAGGGTTTTTTTTTTTTATTTTATTTTGTTTTTTTTTCTTCCTTACTTTTTCTTCTTAAGTTGCATGGATTTTTTATTTTGATCGCCCCGCGCGAAGACGTTATGGATGTACACGCCGGAGGGTGCAGCAGCTCGTCTACGACCGGCGAAGAGACAATCCGCGGCGTCGCGACGCCATCCCCTGCTCCAACGTGCACCGCGGCGCCGACCCCCGCCTCCGTTGTCGCCGCCGTCGCAACGACTGCGTCTGCATCAATCAGCAGCGTGGTGTCCAGTCCAACGGCATCTCAACTTCCCCAATCCAGTACCCAACAGCAAAGTTCTGGGCCGAGAATATTTAGCAGAAATGTCAACGGTACTCGTAAGTAACACTGACTACAAAAGCATTTTTGTATTGTTTTTTTTTTTTTCTTTATCTTCTTGTCTTCGATACTCAGTAAGAAGAGTTTTGATCAAATGTATTTCGCTCAAAAACGACCATTGTAATAGGGAAGTAAAAGACTATAAGAGATATACCATTGTGAGAAATGATTCGTTGCTGGAATTCGTTGCGGATCGTTTTTGCAATGCGACTTTAAATTTAACTGATTATTATAATCACTAACTGATTTCGGTTCTTCTTCTTGCAGTCGTAATAAAAAGTTTCGGTTCAGTGAAACGAGATCGCGGAGAAAAACTGTAGAAAATACCGATTTATAATTACGACATTATTATAAATACATGATTAAAGTTATATACCGACAGAAATACCGTCATGTTATACAGAGAATTAGTAACTTTGCTATTAGTTCTAAAGTTTAACGTTAAAACTAAGTTCTACTCCGAAAGTCTAAACTATTTTCAGCAATCCTCCGCGCACTTTTTTCGTGTATTCAAACCCATCCCCTTTTTTTATTGTCACTATTCAGGAAGAATTTCTTTGATAATCTGCGAAAAACTTACGATGATTTGATACGGGTCATCGATTGATGCGATTTACTGCTGATTTTATAGTTATTACTATAAAATTACCTTTCCGATGGATTCTCGCTTATTCTTTTCCACACATTCTATTATACAACCGATTATAACATTCTTTATATTTATTTTCTTCACGTCAAGGAATTAGCGTGCCTCGATTTGTCTTTATAAGAAAGTGTAAGAGGAATATTGAAGAATCGTTTATCTCATTATAGATCGAATTATCTATGATGCATTAACGGAATTTTCCTGACGTTGAATGAAGCGAAAAAATCAAAAATAAATAAAATAAAATAAAACAAAATTATAAGAAAAAGCTTTTCACCCGCAACAGTCACAGTTATTGCCGTAGGTACGTTCTGTTACAAAACGTCAGCAGCGACTTGAATTGGTGTTTTAACAACATTTACAATTCAAGAAATTTCCAATTACCACTCGTCAAAAATTCAATATTGCATACACATATTTTATCGAAATAAAAAATACAAAAAACAAAAAAGCTCTCAAATACATTATCGAAAATGAGTAACTCTCCGATTTGAATCGATATAAAATTTCAATCTGAATTAATATTATATCATCCACGTATCACCCTGCTTTCCCTGGCTATATATAATAATTTCAAAATATTCATTAGCCGTTTAAACGGTCAAGTAAAATCTGTCACTAATCAATACAACACAAGGTGATAAAATCCGAAACGAATTAAGTCTTCAATATAATAACTAACAGCTTTCTGCACGCCGATTTATTTAATTTAGCCAATTGCAATTTTCCGAGTGTCAAGCTGGGTCCCTCGTGATATTCGGAAATCGTTATTATAAGACCGACCAAGTACCTATAGGTATAAAATGTATGTATAATAATTGTGTATAATAACCGAAATCGGGCATCTCTTTCACCTCACATTGTCGAAGACTAGATTCAAATGAAAAAGATCACATGGGTCAAACGAGTTTACGGAAGGTTGCAGCGCGTCCTGAGGATCAACTGCACCTTTTATTAGATTATGTATACCTAATAAGTACACCCGGTTAACACTGCGTGTTCCGGTGACGTATTCAATTCATTATTAGTGCTACGGAGACCGCGTAACGTAGGTATGTATATATACAGATGCGGTAGAATAGATATGTTCAAACGGACGGGCGGACGGGAACGTACATTATATTCATCACAATGCGATCGTTCTACTGACTGGCGGTGGGTGGTTGCGCCCCAATAGCATCTAATTTGTGAATACATAATATATCTATAGACAGGGTGCTGCACGCATCGGAGAAAAGAGAACGGGTTATGACCGCGGACCTAACTACACATATACCTACCCGTTTTTTTTTTTTTTTTTCTCCTTCTTCTTCTTTTTTATTCAATTTTTTCTTCTTTTTTCATTTCATTTCATTATATCTTAGCAAATAAGTCGTTTGATTCTCATCTCGAATATATGCGTGAGTAAATTTCACTGTTAGCTAAACTCCATATACCTACAATATAGGTTTATATATAGGTATAGATATAGTCGCGCTTATCTTTACCGTTCGGTTATGGGGACAGGTAATAGACTGCGGATTTTATAACAGCCTTTGCAGAATGAACACCTACCTATAACGATCACATTAATTTACTATGGTGATAATTTGAGAACTAGTAATCTGTCTTTAAGTACTATCTTTATGTGTATCATAACGACGGGATATAGTCGTATTTTATTATTGTTTTTCTTGATCCAATAATGTGATTCGGTTTTCAACAAATACCAATTTCGTGCAACGATGAATCGAGAGTTTTTTTTCACACTAATTGTCATTTTGACAGTTTGAAGTTACAGAGGTTTCGAAGACGGTAATAAAACTATTGAAATCATTATAGCTCAGGCGTGTTACACGCTAAAATAAATCGCCAATATTTTAATCTGCAGTTTGAATTATCTACACGATTCAAGGTTGACTATAATATCACAACCGTATGAGGAAAACTTCAAATTATTGAAAAAATCACTATTTTAACATTCAATTAGTCGTAAGATGTATAGTAATGATGATCCACCTAAATCACTGGTCATTACAAAACAGTAACGACCGATCCTGTTACTGTTCATTTATTTTTTATTATTCTTCTTGCCGAGAACACAGACAATTTTGGAATTAATTGGGGACTTCAAATCTCACTTTTGTCAATTTTCACGATACGTACATTTGTACTCGTGCCATTAAATTTAAATTCTATATGTAAAGATATATATTTAAAACTTCTGTCAATAGCTATTTCGCATGAAATTATTGATTAATAAATATAAGTGCTTTACCTATATGTATCATATCGAATAACCAACGATTGATACAGCTACATTCTTGATATAAGTTTGAAAATGTTAGCCACTTTGTGCAAATTAGATTGAATAATGTATGTATTACAGATATATACACGCGAAAGCAATCCAATTTAATTTTCACCTCGCAGATGCTCGTGATTAAGTACGCAGTTGGCAAGGGTCGTTTGTCTCCCTGACTAGCCTATCAAATTGTATAGGTATACCTGTACGAAGATGGTTAGAACTTCTGACTGCAGGTGAATCAATTAAGATTGATAAACTGCTGTATTCTACAAAATGTTTGTATTCAATATCAGCTATTCCATCACCATGAATTTATTATATAATCCCGTGATTATATATTGAGGAACAGAAAAGTCAGATATGTATGAATTCTTTCGTTTTATCGTGCGGTCAATTGGATACACCTACCCGAACAAGAAGTAGGTTTTGTCGATTATTTGAGAAAAAAGTATTGGCGCAATTATACGCGGAGAGATAGTGACGCGTCTCCTAGAGAGAAGAAAAAAATTAAGAAGAAAACAGAAAAAAAAAAAAAAAACCAATTAGAAAAAACAGTTTATATATATTTATGTGACTGGTTAGAGGTTCGCCGTAAAACAATAAGAAATGGGATTCCATGAGGCAAATAAAGAAACACATCCTACCGTAGAGGACGCTGTAAGGATAATCGGCTGCGAAAACAACGACTATGGAACAAAAACACGTCTGGTAAAAACAATTAGCGTAGGTAGGTTTGGCATAATCTGAAATCGTCCCGCGCTACTTGAATGGTTAAAAAAAAAAAAAAAAAATAAAGAATTTAAAAAATTTACAAACTTTTCAACGATATGCGATCCAAAGGCCAAAACTTTATTTCTCCAACATTCTCAGATTTAAGTTACCAAATAATTAATCGATTCGAATTTCTCAACAATTGCCAACATTGATCGGTGAGTTTCACTTTCGAAGATTCCGGATTAAATCGTATAAAAAAATTTAAACAAAAAAATCAAATCGACGTTAATTTTATATTATAATATAGGATTTGCATCTCAAATGATTTGCAGAGTCATCTCCGCGATTTATTGTATCGTGATATGTATGTACGTCTAGTTAGTACGACAATTAAAAACAAATTAGACCAATGAAACAGTAAAATCCTTCACTTACATGAGATACCGAGTATAGAATAATTTTTCGCACGGTAAGATCACGATTAATATTCAAAGACACGCAAAGGAGAAGAGAGTGAATTAGGTCAGAAAAAAAAGATGAAAAAATAAAATTAAGAAACAAAAAAACGGAGGAAAAAAAAGGAGAAGCATCGAACCTGTAACCTGTTTCCCATGGACCCAAGAGGTCGGGTTCTCCGTGTGAATAAAGAACTCGGGTGTAGCTCAAACGAGAAAATTTTTTTCTATATCTCTTCTTAGCTTTTTTTTTTGACAGAAGCCGAGAGTCGGAGCTGCCGGAGGAATACATTACAAAAAGAAAGAGGTACACCGGGGGGAGACACAGGCTCGTTACGTAAGGGGTGACATTTTTTGTTCTAAGTATTAATCCGAAAGGGTGATGCACGCCGGCGGTCGACCTGAGGGTCAGGAAAGACGTGGAGGGCAGCTGGACTGTACGACGGACTGGCGGATGGACGATCTTGGCCCTTAACCCCCCCCCCCCCCCCCCCCAATGCGCTTACGTATGCAGATCGTCGACCCCTGGGTAGGGTCTTCGTCTCGCGGAAAAAAACGCGCCGCTAGCTGCTATAGCTAGCCTAGCGTGAATATAAAAAAAAAAATGTGGAAAAAAAAACTTTTAAAAAACTAAAAGATGCACCCAAGATCTCTCGGGGATATTCAGATTGTTTTTTTGTTTCATTACAAAACAGTTTTTTTTAGTCATGTTTTTTTTAACTCGTTCCTTCTCTTTTTGCTCCTATATATACCGTGATGATTGCGCGTGGTAAGAGGCGGCACACCAACATACACACATACCTATAGGCATACACATACCTGCACTTACCTTAGATATCAAGCTCTGTTGTTTAGCTTCTGGGATGGGAAACTCCGCATGTTCTTGTTCTCAATGACTAATGTATGATTACACGTACATACATATACGTGTCTAAAAATATTTGTTGGTACATGTATTGTGCAGATATAGAATATCTCACGAGTACACAAGTATCGTCGTTGAACTTGTGCTATAGCGGTCACGTTATACGACAGTTTTTCAAACCGTTCCTATTTATTGTTTGCAACTAGTGATCCGGGTCGTTCTGCAGACTGAAATAACAAAGATCACGTTCTGTAAATAATTACAACATTTTTTTTGAAAATTATATATAAATAACAAAAAAAAGCCTGTTTCCAAGCATTACGTTATGTATTAACGAATTACTTTTCATCCCGCAACTTTTTTATCGGTATATAATTACCTAAAAGTTAGGAATTTTTATCTCTCAATGCCTCTAACTGAAATGCTGATAAAACTTGAAAGACGAAATACATTATAGTTTAGATATTTATTCTATTAATTGTATAAATGAATCTTCTCTTCATTAGAGAGACATGTATCACTTCGAAAGATATATATATATATATATATCTCCTTTATGTCTTGTGAGATAATAACATAATTAGTTGAAAAATTCCAACAACTCTTAGAGTATAATAGCTTACTTAAACTGTTTCTGTCAAC
Organism: Macrophya annulata; assembly: GCA_963924015.1. Lineage (NCBI taxonomy): Eukaryota > Metazoa > Arthropoda > Insecta > Hymenoptera > Tenthredinidae > Macrophya > Macrophya annulata. The sequence continues at coordinate 27,771,486 of OZ001258.1, read as the reverse complement.
TGAGTACCGCTTATTAGGTACACTTAGCTTTATCACCTTAATGGTTTCAAGACGTTCAAATAACGAGAACATTCAACAGAATTGCACCTCGTTACCGTTGCGCCAACTTTATTCTTAAAACAAACAGTATATCTATGTATATATAGTATATATATATATATATATATATATATATATATATATATATATATATATATATATATATATATATATATATACATATAGGTATTCAGGTATTTACCAGAGAATATTAAGTATCGCAATTATTTCTCAGCAAACTATAATATTTCACGATGATCATCTACACTTCGTACTTCGCACAATGACGATATAATTTCAGTATACACATACGTTAGGGTTCCTTCATTCGAACATAACTGTTCGTAATGGATGATGAACAAGTTTTTCCAACAGAATTATTGATAAAAACGTTTTTCTGATTATTCTGACTTTTTTTTTCTCTCTTTCTCTCTTTCTCTGCGTTGAACGGATAATTTTTTTTTTTTTGTATTCATTAAAATGCTGTTCGAAAAAAATTGAAAAAATCTTAGAAAACAGTACGTGCACATGCTGCACATATAATATGCTGTTCTTTGTCGCAATCGTTTTATACGTGACTCTCATCCTTAGCTTTGATTTGACAGAAAAATTGTTGAGATAAAAATTAAATGACATTAAAGCGGACGTATCATATCTATATAAAATGCGAAAAACAGGATTATCGTATATGAAATTCATGGCGAGATATTAAGGCTGGCTGTATTTACGTTCAAGTGAAATTAAACCATTTCTTCACACCCTGATTTCTTAGAGGACGTTAACGATACTAATGTACCTTTTTTTTTTTGCTCAATAAGAATATATTCTTGTATATACTACATCGTATAAATTATTGGTACTCCTAACGTAACTTTATGACTTAAAATCAAATAAGTGTGCGATCACGAGTTATGAAATAAATATTTAGTTACTACCACGAAATTGAAAATTATTTATGGAAACAAGCATTTGCATCATATATTTGTTGAAATTTCCAAAATTTTCCGAGAAGTTCTGAAAAACGAATTCCTTCCGAATTCTGTTAAATTTCACCGCGTATAGGTATGTGTATTTCAACAACCAATAAAAAAATTTCATTACTTCTTAGCTAAGTTATAGAAATGCAGATTACAAATTATCGAATAATTGAAGAAGTTTTACGTTTCAAATAATTTGAAATTGTAACATAAAAAATAAAAATTTTCCGTTAACAATCTAGTTCACATTATCGAACGAAATATCATCATGCAAAGAAAACTGCAGCAGATATGCTCGTTTTAAATTATAATTAAAAATGTCGTCGTGCAAGTATCTATACATATACCATATATGTATATATATATGGTATATGTATAAAAAGAAACCCGCCATTTTTTTTCCACCGTACATTCTGAGCACTCTAGAAGGGGACTAAGGTACGCAGTACATATATACTCATGCTCATATATGAATGTACATTTATTCATACATACTCAGGGGTAGCAGGCGTGTTTTTGGGGCAGGACTTTCGTACCTGACCTGCCTACCGTCCCTAAGCCCTACCCCAGCCCTTTTGGGTGGTTCCAGTTCACCCTCCAACCGTTTGACAGTTACTGGTTCTGGTCTGGGGTCCTGAATTTCACCGGTAACTACCGCTGGGGGTAAGGGGCTAGAACCCCTTTCAAGAACAAAAAATACACTGCGTTATATGCATATACGTAGAACAATGCATACAATTCCCAAAATATAGGTACTATTAGTACGTTCAACGCACAAGTGGTAACAATGAAACATCTTTCGTCGTTACAAATCGTTGTTATACCTGCGGCTTATATCTTCACAGTGTTATAATTTTTCCTCCGAAATTTATTCAATTCTATTTTTTTTTTTTTAAGCTTTTTTAAAAGTTTTATGGCAGAGATTGATTTCAGTATTTTAAATGATATCCGAAATAATTGTCGATGAGTTGAAAATTGAATCGATTAATTAATCGCGAAAGTATAATGATGCGCGAGAATTTTACAATTTTCGGGAAAACTGTATTAATTAACATAAATACTTCGAAGGTAGAACTTCGGTATATAATTAAATAACTATAATGAAGAGAATGAATTTCGCGAATTTAAAAGAACGCAGTTACATATATAGGTATAGGTATGTCCATCTTGTGACTGGTATTTATAATTTATTGCTTTTATAGCTATAATTTGATCTGCCAAGAGTGATATATGACGAATAAGGAGAAAGAAAGGATGAAGAATCCTTTATATATATATACATATGAAAGAATTTTTTACGACCAACCATCGTTGTCATCACTAAATGCTACTACAGGATCCCGATCTTAACTCCGATACGACCAGTCCAAGCTACAGATATACCGTCCAGTTCTCAGGTGACTTATACATTTCTAAAAACGGTCGAGTAGTTTGGTTATAAAAAAAAAAAGAAACAGAAAAAAAACGATTGACAGTAGTCTACCCAACGCACAGTAGGTATACCCGAATTCAGACCATCGTGCCTATAAGATATAAATTTTGAAAGCAAAACACTAGACCGCTAAGATCAGAAACAAAAACTATAGAAATTTAAATTTTTCGGTAAAATATACCCAGGAAAAAAAATTGGGCATATCAATCGATATCTTAAATATATCTGTGGATAAGAAATCGGATATATACGATGCGAAAAACGACATTATTGCGATTGAGCTACAGTATGACTATAATCGTAATTGTAATCGTAATCAGGAAGGGCGTAATTAGCGGGATGTTGGTTTGGGTGGCTCAGCTTATCGGCATGCTGCGAAATCCGGAGACTCGTGGACCACGTCGACTCCGGCGTCTCTTCTGTGTCTCCCGACTCCGTAGCGAGCATGGTTCGCTCTATACTTCGCAGCCAATAACAAAAACAGGTCTAGTTTCTTAGAGCGCGTTCGCAGCGGTTAGTATTTCGTTTTTTGCTGGTATTGTAATCAAGGAAGGGTTAGGTGAGTTTTTGCCTCCTCGAACAAAACACAGCAGATGGACTGAGTCGTCGGGTAGCCGCTGTCAGGATTCGAGCGACTGCTTGGACGGTGCCGCGGACTTCTTTGCACGATGATGATGGCCCAAGTTCATCGCGCGGGAGCATCGCGCGGACAATAGCTATTCTAAATACTTGGCTTTTGAAAATTTACTATATTATTATATTCAAGATTACATGTATTATACATATCCACACACCAATGCAGGCCTCAAAACCACAAAAAAAAAGTGTAGAAACTTTATAAAAACATATTTTAACAATTTATTAATTGTTGATTTCACCTTCGTTATGAGTTCATTCACACTTTCGATGTAATATCTGAACAGGAAACATTATTTGAACTTAAGGTTCAACAGTTTATATTATTTTCAGGTTCAAAAGCAATACCTATATCCATTCTTGCTGAATATAAGTTGTACATTAAATCTTGCCAGTATCACTGAATTATGTCACATTGATTTCACGACTAACGAGTATAGAAAAGAAATCTGGACAAATATATACCTGAAGGAATTTAACAAACTCAACTTTTTCATTCAAATAAAGTAAAAATCCACGCTACTTAGCTATGTCTTTTAATCAATTACTTTATATAACCATACCTTAGATGATTTTACAACCGACACGCTATAAACTTGCAATGATACGTTAGCACTCAAGCAGTCCAGTCAGTCAAAATATTTTGATTAGCAATTCTTCCGTATAGAAAATCGTCATCGTTTCATTTGGATCTGCAGGTAATTGCTTCTGCAAAGCATTTAACTCAATGGAGATTTAAGAGCGTTTGTATTCTGGCAGCGTGATTTTTTTATTCTATTTATTTTTTTTTCTGTTCTCTTTAACGTTTATTTATCTTAAGGCTATAAGTACGTGCAAGCATATTAAATAGCGATTGCTTCCATTCATAATCGTTTTTTTATTTTTTTCTTCTATTCTTTTGCTGATTCTCACCGTTTATAGTTTATACTAACTGGAATAGAGGTAGGTATGTACATACATACGTAAATACATACGTATATACTGGTGGTTCAACGGAGACTGAGAGCGTCTTTTCACACCTCTACTACATCTTGCAGACGTTCTTCTTTTGTTTAATATATGAATCAGCCTGGAGCAACGCGAGAACTTACATACATAAAAGTTCTTTCTTTGCGTACTAAACCTTGTTTATCATAGTCCGCGCGTTCGCATTACCTACTCCTATATTTGAAACGCGAAAGAATCGAACGAGCCGGTCTGCAACCCACGTAGGAAGACTCGTGCTAACGTATAATTAAACAAGGAGGTATTCATAGACCGCAGATGAGTTCATTGTTCGTTAAATTTAACCCGTATCATTCCCGTATAATTTATGATTTAAATACGAAAACTGATTAGTAAAGAATACGACCAACTAACCAGCTGACTTTATACCTACGAATATTAATTAATGATTCTCTGAGTAATTAATTATAAATATACAACAACAATCGTCTCGATTATAAGATTATAGTTGAAATACGAAAGAAAGAATCCAATCTATTTTATTCCAATAGCACACAGATGTAACGAAAAGATTTAACGTACGATTTTTTTGAATTTTTATGAATTAGATTGAGGAGTAAAGTTCGCATGTAGAAATCTAATCGTGAGTTGATCATGAGGTAAATATAAAGTAGCGTACAAACGTGAAAAAATTTGTCAACCAGCTCACGTACGAGACAGCAAAGTACTCTGAGTACTTTTTACTACTATATACTTATATATACGTATGTATATAGGTATATACGTTTTGTAAAATACGTTAGTAGGCATACGTACCGTATATACAAAGATACAACTGTCGAAAGTAGCAGACAGGTATACATAACTGGCATTCGCAGGAGTCAAAAAGTTAGATTTCGTTTTCTCGCGTCATCCACGTAGATTTACGTGGTGCGTCAAGAAGCTCAGCTCGCATCACGTCCCGTGTTGATAAAAAGTGCTTTATACCTAAAAAGTCGTTATGTAAATGACCGGTCGGTAGAGGCACATATTGTCTACCCCCGTACCCCCTACCCTCAGCCCGCTAACCACAACCCCAGACTTCCATCCTCTTTTACCTCCCTGACCGACCGTGCAAGGGGCCCCTGTCGTCATATACCGATGCGCTTCGTAGAAAGAAGTGCCTTTTCGTCCGACCAAAGAAACTGCCATTTAGAGAGAGACTGGGTTGAAAAAAAAAATTAAAAAAAATTAAAAAAAAAAAAACTCCAGTGACAATGGGAATGAAAATGGAAGAGGAACCGTTCGCATTCTATACGGAGATTCCATATCTTTCGAGAGATTTGACTAGTGATTAATTAAACGTAGGTACCTACCCTAAAGGAGATGATCTTCCTGCAGCGATATCATCTCGAATGATATATATTGAAAATTCGTTGAAATTTCAATCTCATAATCTTATAGTCAAAGATCTTTTCTGTCTGTACAAGCCCTCTATAAAGTTGATACGTACTCTATAATTATAATTCATAAAACAATTATTCGTACTGCTACAGCAATAGTTCAAAAATAATAATAACCCCGTAATTGTATTCACTTTATAGAAAATCATTGGGAACTGAAGTTTTGTCAATTTGATCTTCGTCTTGCATACTTTTAAAAGAATTCAGAAAGAAATCAATTAAACCGAAGCAGTAGATCATGAATCTGAACAATTTTTTCCTATTTACGTAATTAGGACTTCCAGGGACTCAAAGTCACGTCATTAATTGTGAAGTCTGCTTATACAATTAAATACCCAGCATCATGCTACGACAAAAAAAAAAAAATTAATCAATAAATAAAAAAAAAAAAATGAGCAGATAAAATTATTGATCGGTTTTTGTAGTTGTAAACGGAGTTCTAATGAAATTTTTTATTTTATTTGATTATTTAGTTTTTTTATTTTTTAATCAACTGGGAATCAATCATAACATTCATGGAAAGGAATGGTGTGGTTTTTTTCTTGTCAATAAAATCTTTAGTTTTGATAAAAATTGACTTCCAAGTTTTTAGTCATAAATACTATATCCGAAGAAGGACGTGACTTCTTAAACAAGGAAAGAATTTTTCCCAATGATTATCCTGTCTTACCCTTGACAATCTCGATTCCGTTCGTTCGAAATCCCTGCGTATGAGAGCAGGACTCGGAATATCGGATTTGTACGATATCCTACAGGACAGACCTGGGCGCCGACTACACAAGCCTGAGGAGAGTAGCGTGAGACCAGCGCCGCTCCGGACTGACTGGCTCGTAATAAGACCGAGGGCTAGTTTTTTCTACCTTGTATTAATTTATACGCGGTACGAGTGTGCACGCCGCCGCATGCTACTTTTTCACTCGTTCCACGAAATTTGCAAGAAACTAGTCGGATATACCTACACAAACTTCTGCACACGCATTTATACACGTATATATGTATATATATTTATTTACTTACTTACCCAACCGCGAATACACACATATGTATCGTACATATGTGTATTCACATGCTTGGATATGACCGTATGGGTTATTCGCCACTTTTTAAACGGGTTAAAAAAAATTCTACCGTGCGTGCAGCACCTTACCCTCCACACATACAAAATGTTTACGAGTTTACGTGTAGTTATAAAATAAGTATATGTATAGCTGGATTTTTCAACTAAACTTTACTATTCCGTTTAGTAGTCTGAGTTAAGTTAGATATGGTAGGTCAGGAATAATGAGATGCAACCGAGAGACGTGACTTGACGTCTCTTAAGTTATTATACCTACTACTGGCTCAAGCTTATCGCTGAGTAATACGCCTAGTAGAACTTGTTATTTTTTTTTTTTTTTTAATGCTTTTTAACGCATTGAATTTACCTTTTATACTTATACGAGTATTTAGTATTCATATTTCTCGTAAGGATTTACAATTAGTAATATGGTCGTGCACTGTGCAAAAATTTCCAAGGAGGATGATCCAGGGAATTTATTGAATTACAAAAACGTAACGCATAATAATAAGATAATATTTAACCAGAAATTCAAAAAACACATTCGGGTCCGCAGAAATGACGAAGAGAAATCGTATCGTGAGACGCGTAGACCGCTCAGGGTTGTGAAAAAAACTAGGAGTTTTTTTTTTTGTTTTCTTTTTTTTTTCGACGATGTATACGACCAAAAACCGCGGATGACAAGAAATCTTGAAGAAAGAAATTGAAGGAAACCGTGTAATATATTTAGTCATTTTTTTGTTTTTTTTTTGCAGTCGTCCAGACTTCGGTTCCTCAAAATGAGGCTGAACTTCAGTTGTATCGCGTCATGCAGCGAGCCTCTCTGCTCGGATATTACGACACGTTACTGGAGATGGGTACGTAATCCATACACATGTAAAAGTATCTGAATTATTATTATTCTTCCTCAAAACATCGGCCAAATTTTCTTGCTCTAACTTCGACAGTAAGAAATTTAACTCTTCATTCAAATTCCCAACGTGCCCAAAAAACGCCTTCAGCTTATACAATTATTCTATAACCCATCATTATCGTCTTATGAGCTTCCGGAGCTGCTGAATAACAAATTTCAAGTATGGTTATAGTTTATTTGAAAAAGGTTTTAACAGTTCCGAAAATTCATCACTTCGTTCATTTTTGTATACATATCGATTAACATAAAACCAAATCGCTGCACGAACAGGAGGCGACGACGTTCAACAATTGTGCGATGCTGGAGAAGAGGAATTTTTGGAAATTATGGCACTTGTGGGAATGGCCAGTAAACCTCTCCATGTAAGAAGACTGCAAAAGGCTCTACAAGAGTGGCTCACAAATCCTTGTGAGTTTACAGACGTATTTGATTAATCCGCCTTGTGTATAATCGAACGAAATATTGAACCATTCTCGTCATCAAGATTGCCTCAAACATGTCTATATTTTTCAGCAATCTTTCAAACGCCAGTAATACCTTCGAATACTAACAATAAATCTAGTATAACGATGAGTTTTCCGTGCATAAGTCCCAGAGCTCAGTTTCCTGCTCATAGTCAAACGCAGTCATACAATGGACCTCTTTTACCACTTACCCCTTTGCCGTGTCGAAGCTCCAGTCCTGTCGTTCAACCTCCTAGTGCCAATACTTCGACTACGTCAACGACATTTCGTCACACCCCGAGTCCAAGTGCTTCCGTATCATATCCGAGTGCGCAAAGTCCTGGAGTTCTCCAGGTGAGACACACAATTTACATATATACTTCTATATTATAGGAATCGATGAGGATATTATGTAATCCGTGCATTTTGTTTTATGTATTTATTCCTAGGTCGGAACTTGCGAGTCTTCCTGTGGGAGTGGCACCACCTCCAGTCCTGGAGGAGCTGGGGGTGCGCCTGGAAGTCCTACGCAACCTGTTCCTGCTCTCCTGCAATCACAGGTTCAAAGATTGTCCGATGCAGCAGAGCGACTAGCGGTGACTTTGAGGCCACGTGATCCCAAACCGCATAATATTAAGAAAAAAATTTGCAAGGACCTTGAGGTCAGTGTCTAATTTATATTTCGTTGAGTATACGATGGTCGAAACTCTTTCGATCGATGAAACAGCTGTTCGATTTTTCTTGTATATTTAAGAATTTTTGGTTTTTAGATGGTGATGGCAATGTCGGAAGACGACCCGGGCCGTATGGATGAAATTCGAAAATATGCAGCAATCTACGGAAGGTTTGATTGCAAGCGAAAACCGGAGAAACCTTTAACGCTCCACGAAGTTTCGGTGAACGAAGCAGCAGCCCAGATCTGTAAATTTGTACCAGCGCTTCTCACCAGAAGAGATGAACTTTTTCCTCTAGCTCGTCAAGTCGTTAGGGATTCCGGATACCATTATTCGAAGAGCCAATAGTAAGTAACACCCGTTGATTTGAGAACCTTATTTTCTTATAAGTAAAGAATAATAATAATTATCCTGTAACAACTTCAAACGCGTATATTACGCGTATTTGTTTTGCGTCTGGAGTGATCATTGGTTATTTTTCCACTAGCTTCAAATTTGCATCTTTCTTGTCTTCGGTATATCTCAAGACTCGCAGCAATTATACCGAGCTAGATGCTACATGCATATAAACGCTTAAGTAAATTTGAAAGTAGGAAAGAGATAAAACTTACCGCAAAATTACAAGCCTCGGGTACATATCTTGTTCGGTAAATGTTCAGTGCTTAGGAGAAAATCATTTACAGCATCTCGATGACCAGGCCACGAGAAAACGGTGAGGATGCTGGCGATGCAGACAGAGCTAAACGGTATCGTCTCAAGCTAGAGGGTGAGAGTGAGGATTCCACGCAGGTTAGCTCTCCCCATCTGCTAAAATGATCACTCTGATCACTCATGCATCGCTCTTGTAGCATGCCTAACTAACCATATGCACATTAATAATGACTCACCCCTCCATACCGCTTCGGATTGAATCAAAGGTTAAGTATGCTATCATATTCGTTTTATTGGCTTTCCTGGACTAGGTATACCCACTTGTTCCGCGTGTGTATCCTACATGTATTATAAATATGGTCAAGAGTTGACCACTGCACGCTTTTACGTATGTAGCTACTATTTTACAGCCTCTTTTCATCTCCCTTTCTCTATCCCTGTATCTCTCACCTGTTTATAAATTCTGGACAGCGCTAGCCCATTCATGATATTTGTTTTTCAGTGCGTTCTGTTTGTTGCACTTGCACTTGTACGCCACAACGAAAGAACAGGATCGCTAAGAAAACATTGTCCTCGAGATTAATGGTTATCGTTATTGAAGTCAGTAAGCAGTCACATCAAATTAAATGGGAACAAGAATCTTAGAAACGAAGTGAATCTCTTTTACGTTCATTATCACAGACATTAACAAACAAGCTTCAAAAATTTTTTTGCTTTTTTTTTTTTTTATCAATCATTCAATATCCACTAAACTAACAATAATAGTTATAATAACAAGAACAACAGACTGAATACAAACACTTTACATATAAAATAGATGTAGACTTTAAGTAGATATGAGATAGTCTAGTGTGCATGACTCCAGTTGTTTTGCATGTTTTCATCATTCCAACATTATATCAAATTGACTTTTGCATGTATTACAGAATAGTATAAAAATATTTGACGAGTTTTTTTTTATTTTTTATTTTTTTTTTCATTCAGGAATCGCGATAACGATTCAATCGAACCGTTCAAAATTAACACAAATAATCAATTGAAATACTATTTTATCGTAGTACAGTACAAATGTATTTTATTTCCGTGCTACTAGTTCATAGATTGTAATCTTTATAAACTAGTGGCATTAGAAGTAACTACATCCAATAGATCAGAGCTTTTTTACAATTATCTTGAAGCTGCAACTACATCCTGACATTATATCGATATATTCCTATACGATTTTTACAACAGATATTCAACATTCCGCAAATATTGCGTTAAGTTTCTATCGACATAATTTATACATAACATATATGCCGTTAAATACCCCTATGCTAATTGACAGCGGGTTCGATAGAGATTTATGCGATATGAAAAATACTCCAACTACTGTCACTGCAGGTTTTTACAGTGATATTTTGCAACTTGGTACAATACATTTACGATAATAAACAGACCAAGTAACACACGATTTAGAAATCAAACACGATTTTTGAATAATCCCTCCCCCCCCCCCCCCCCCCCCCCCCAAAAAAAAAGTCGGGAAGTTATCCTAAAAATAAAATATATGATGTACTCATATGAGTCTGTGTTATGATGACTGAAGAAAGTCTTATATCGGAGATTTTGAGGTGGTATCTCACAATAGTTGTTAGTGAGTTTCCAGAAATCCTAGTCTCTGGATGTTAAATCGTTTAGGAAATGATCGACAGGGCGTTTTGTCAGTTTTCTACAGATATTTCTACATGACCGAAATGTTTGGTTGAGATTTCTATTGATACTTACTTCGATTGGTAGAAGTATATTTTCATAAATTTTTTTTTCTGTTTTGGATTTTTGTGGCTGTTGAAGATATCCGATTGGGTTTATTTGCGTATTTAAAACCTAATGTTTTTGCGAATTTTAAAGTGTGCTGATGAGGTTGAATTGGGTGTGATTAGATCGGCGGTTGGAAATTGCAATTCGTTTCATCAAGCTGTGCGTAACTTTGCAATTTCATAATTAAAAGTAGTTGTGTTTATATGTGAATCAAGTTTTTCTGTTTGTGCATGTGTGAGACAAGCCACTTTCTCCGTGACTTTTGAAACATCTTAACGTGAATGGCGGTTGGTGAATTATGTCCTATAAAATTGCGTGGAAAATTTTCCGTATTTTTCTTAGGTTTATTCGCTAAGATTGACCGGAAAAAATGAAATCACGCTCACCCCGATGCTGTCAGAAATAAACTATTACAGTTATTGGGAAAAAAAACTGTGACAAGTATAACCACATCGGATTTCACGGCTTTCAAGAAGAAATTTGGCCTAAGGATGACCATGAACAAAGATTAAATCAACGAAATTAGGGAACACAAGACACCTGGGAAGGCGATTACACATTTCTACAAAATTATTACATAGAAGAATGAAAAAATCAATCTACAAAAGCTCCTTAATAAAAATGAATAAATAAATCTGCTTTAAGGAAACGCATTGCAATGATCATCACAGCTACGTACACAATGTGCAGTAAGAAAGTTGAAACACAGAAGATCATCGCAACAGTATTTAAGATCAGGTATTTAAAAAATAAAATACAAAATACAAAACGTATTATTTTTTCGTGTGTAGAAATTAACCCACAACACATAAAATTAACATAGATTAATTCGATACTCTTTTATTCGTATAATTTTTTCTCATTTATCGATGGCTGAACGGCTTTTCGTTGTGCAAAGGCTTGTATGGCAGTTTTTGAACACTGCATTTGCCTTTTTTGATTCTGAAGGTAATTTATCTTTCATATTACAAGAGCATCTTATAATTATATTACTGCGTAATGATTCAAGAGTTATTTTACAGAGTGATGAATAATCAATATCTAACTATGCATGATTTTGATAACGGTATAGCTAAACCGTCAAAATATTTCACTATCAAGCTTAGAGTAATAACATACGTAGAACGTTTTTGAATGAGACGATCTATCATATAGATCGTATCAGCAGCATGTATAATTTAACATTATTTAAATACGTTAAATTATCAACCGTCAAAATAAGACTGCTAACAAAATATTAAACCCTTTTGTAGATCCGGTGGCTAAATCAGATATGAAGTATACTATTGTTATTTAACTGACAATTTCCGAACCCATGCAGGGGTCAACTTTCGACGAACTCTCTTACAGTTCAGAAGTCAAACAGTGAGTGAAGACCACTTTTATTGATTACGTTACGGCTTCCAACTGTTAGTCATTGAACACAATAAACACAGTATTTAAAATTTATACTAAATCCCAAAAATTTATCACTATAGTTGTTCGTCAATTTATTACTCCAAGAACTACGCAGAATATTTTTGAATCTGGTCGAAATATTACAGAAATAGAAGCCTGATCTATATCAGCAACGTTGACTAGCTGTTAAATTCATTATTACAGGTAATTACGCATAATGTATTTATTTTTTCAATCTATTCCTTCAAAAATATTTTTATTTTATATCTAGTTCCTGATTCATCAATTCGGTAAATCCTTATTTCATAGCTTTGTTTGCAGACGATTTTTGGCAAAAAATTATCTCCTAAAAACGCTACGTCCAGTATGGTTTAGACTTGAAGAAAAAAGTACATCGACCAAAATCGATGACGAAGTAATTAATACAACTATTAACAGAAATGGGAACTTTATATACACACACCTTTACAGGAATTGAAGGTGTCTCTAATTCGTGATGATTCATGATTAATATATACATAAGTATATATTATTATGTGGAAATATTTGGTAAATAATTTTATTGTGTAAATATTTTTTAATTCTAATATATGTTATCCTTGTCACTGTTGTTGTTATACCGAAATGTTACTATAATAAATAAGCTGCGTTATAACAAGTTGTTATTACTTGCGGTACTGGTATAGCATATATACAGCTATATATATATATATATATATATATATATATATATATATATATATATATATATATATATATATATATATATATATATATATATATATATATATAGGTTTATATATGTATGGGTATATATGTATTAGGAGCTGGTCGACTTGCAACACATATACTATACACAACTACCGAACTTCTATACCAAGAGTATTTTTCATGGTAACTTTTTGTCGTGATTTTTTGTCCTCACTTTCACGACAAACGGAAACTTTTTTACTAACACACGGACGAATCATTTTTTGTCCGGTTTGTCTCAATCTATCTTCCACAACACAAGATACCAGCTAGGATACTCTTTTCACCGCAATCTTTTCATCTGCATTGCACTCGACTATACGACTAGAACCAATAGCCAGCCACATTACTCAGACTTGTTTTTATCGATGTCCGTCGATACAACATTTTCGTTGTAGTATATCTGGCCTTCCATTTCCTCCAATATTATTTCTTTCATAATACCAAAAGCTAGAATCTATTATAGAAATATTATTATACATTATATACCAACGATTTTTATAAATTCATTCAAACTTTACTATCACAATTCTATTTAGCTCTGATTAAGGCTCGAGTGGATTAAATACAAACATTTCTTAATTTAAGGTGATAATTCACTCATCGATGTGATTAAACAGTTAAGCGTATTCACAATAAGATACAATAAAAATGCATGAATATTTAAGATATCCAAAAATCTTCTGATCACGTAATTATACCAATCGTAAGCTTTACTCTTGTACAAGCTAAAAAATTACGGAATAATTATACATTGCAATTAACAATAATCTTGCGTTATATAACCATTCTGTATTGTAAATTGGATCCATCTCTTACAATTATATAGCTTACATTCTTTTAATACTAATTTTAAAACGGCTGTATCTAAATTCGTCGTATGATTTCTGTAAATTATCTGCTAGATTAACTTACGTGTACTTATAACTGAAAGACAAGAGTATGAATTACGAATACAAACTACGTGACAAAATTTAGGGTGAGATTGTCATTGAATTCGAAACAAATATTTGTTTTCGGATACACCAATGTGTTTTTCTAGGTGGGCCATCCATATTGGTAACTTTGATTGCCTATAGCAGTTTTGGTGTTGCAGGCACTGCTGGACGTTAGCAACTCCACGACGAAGCGGCGCAGATCATCAAGGTGACTATTTGGGTTTTCAATATAGAATAGCATATCTTCGTCTAGTCATCTCTATCCTCTCGAATTTTCATTCGATTTAATACGATCAGGAATTAAAATGAGGTATACTATATGTATGTAACAGTGAAGATACTTCATGAAAATGATGGCGGATATTTAGTATCAAACTATATCCAAATAGTTCAATTTTATATGTTCATCTGACACCAAGTATATTTTTCGAATACAGCAATCTCGTGTATAGACGTAAAAGTATAAGTCAGCAGATTGAGATCCTAATGGCTATCTTAATGATCTACAAATGATGCACTTTACGTAATGTACAAATCTAATTAGCACAATTTCAACATAGGATTTATTGATCCTTTAATCGACTGATGTGGCACCTGCTGAATATATTCTCATAAAAATACAGAATATTGTATACATAGATAAGTGTCTCATCCATGTAACGATCTTAATTTTGAAACTATGTGAAATTGACTAGTAGCTAACAATAAGTTGCATACCTGAAAGCGGCTTATATGGTAATATTAATAGCGTAGTCAAAGTTATTCAATAATTTTTATAGGCAAAACAAAATACAGCTTTTTATCACGATAACGGCGAGACAGATGATCGTAAAAAAATCTGAGTATATGTTTGTTTGTCATTCTGATGACGATATCATAAAATGTAATTATCAAAATGACAAGTTATATGCATATACATGGAGACTCAGATTTTTTTTAGTTAAGATTTATTTTTGGCAAACATATTGTTGACTAGTCTGACTTTTTTTTCTTTTTAGATCTACCCTGAAACAGAAAATTACGTGATCACTCTACCTATTACAATTTTTTATTTGTCTGCAGTTTAATCTATTTACAAATGTAGTGGGAAACAAAAATTATGCAATAGTATTAAATAAACAAAAAAACGAGTAGCTTGATTACACGCCTAGATTTTTCGCACAACTTCAAAATTATGGCCGAAAATTAGAGTGAGACACTTACCTTGGACTACTTTATATATTTTACGTATGTGATCGATCCAAAGTGTATTTCTTCTTTTTTTTTTTCTACTACGTATATATACCTACCTATATGCTTACTGCATAAATTTTGTATAAAATTATGTGAATCTGTGCTGACGACATTCAGAGTTCTGGAAAACCATTCGCGTATCACTGGGTCTTTCCAGAATGCAAAGGTGAAAGTCATGTGCGCACACTTCATTAATTGCAAACGTCGTCAATCTTCATTAAATAATAAGAATACGAAGACAATACAATTTAGCGTACATTAATAACTTGTTTTATTCCAACTCTGCTTATATCAGTCTTGGGATCGTCTATCGTTATCCAAGTAATTGGCTTTACCTGATTTCAAGATGGACTGTATCAGTCATGTGGTCAAAATTATTTATCGCTTGAACTTTTGGAGCATAAGATAAGTTTTATAATAATACCTCGGTTTTTTATTCCGTGTACTTCACACTATGGAATTTTTTTTTGTTAACGAGTTACGTAATGTGAGGGATCCGCGTCTGCCACGTATAAAAACAGGTAAGTCAATTCACTTAAGTCACGTTAAATTTCGCTATTTTAATATCACTGTTCTGAGAACGTTCAGCTTATTTTGCACATCCCCTAATGCACAGATAAAAATTATCATAGTTAGATTTGAGTGAAAGCAACTTACGATTTGTCGATTAATTGTGGGTTTAAGAAAAGTTTCGATGTGGAAGAGGATGAAGATACAAAAAAAAATTATAATTCCATAGTAAGTTGGGTAATCCATAAATCGTTTACCGAAGAAGTGATATCGATTTCAATCATGCATGAATTTAATCAATGTGTATTTATATACAGCGAAGCTGTGACCACTATTCAATTTAATTACTAACCGACTTAAACGTTATCATAATGATCAGTTAATTTATATAGATTATAAGCCATCGCTATGTAAATACGTAAATAAAATATATACGTCTGAGGAATGTTGTGGGGCTTAATCTTTGATCTTCGAATTCCAAATATTTATATATCCTGCTCAGCTTGATTCTGTCGTCATAATCCTGTCTTGTCAGATTTAGTGAAAGTCGAAAAATCCATTTCACCACAAAATAAAAAAAAAAAAAATAAACAAATTGTAGCCAGCTCTACCATCACGTAATTTATGTGGTAAACGAAACGTGCAAAATGTAAATATGTTCCGATATGTAAATCGTGCTATATCCACGTTTATAATATATGTTTATGATGATGATACAGTTTTTGCGTTTAAAGGTAGACACATGAATTCCAAACGGAATTTATGAATTTTAGGACCAAAGTAAACCAACGTAAATCATTTCCAAGCTTAAAATTGTAAAAAAAACTTAGCTGATGCTCCTCTACTGAAATTTCGTTCGTTATTGTTTGATAGATTACCTGTTTTTACTCCAATATCAAATCACTATATCGTTGAGATATAATGTTTATGTAGTCAATTGTAATGTTTCAGTCCAGTTTGGCAGAGGAAGAATAACGGCATGTTCAATGGGAGTCCGGAAGCGAGTGATTCGGATACTCAATTTTCATTTTCTAACGAAGAACTTCCATCGCTGCACGTAAGTTCAGTTTCTGTACCTTATTACATTAAGTTCGCTAAAAGTTTGCACATCAATGGATAGATGTATCTCTTATCTATTCAAAATTACGCTGTAACTACATATTATGTCCTATACGAAACTTTTAGCTGTATAGTTTTTTTGACAAATAGTTTATAATCTTATCGCTCCAACTTATCAAAATTTCAAATAGAAATAATTGCAGACATATTACAGTAATAAAAATTCTACTTATTTGCTGCAGGATGAAGGAGATGCGGAAAATAGTAACGAAGAAAACGATTTCAACTTGAAGGTATACAACATCCTCTTATCCAAAAATAAATATTCATCAAAATTTCATAGTCATTTGATATTCTATTGCGGAAAAAATTCATCTAGTGAAAAATCTGTTTTCTATCATCAGCAGCCGCTTATTTTCATGTCTTAAAAATTTACTAAACAATTTCCGCACATTTTGTCATTCCATCGATACTTGGAGTATTCTGGAAGCTCAACTATCGCATATTTAATAATTAATACTTGATAGTGTGAAATTGAATGTGAACAATTATATTCGCACTGAAAATTTTTCTTTATGATTACCTGATGCTTGGCACACTAATGAATTTGAAATTGTTCAATTCAAATCTGTTCAACTTCAATCTCTTTCAATTGCAGAACAATAAATTTGATAATTGAAGATTTATAAGACGCATGTCTCTACTGTTCAGGTGATAGCATCACGGGGTGATGATATAATAGCGGTGGCGAATCCAGCTCTCAGGATGTCATCCCCAGTCCATATGAATTCTATGGAATGTGGATCAAAACTTCAGATAAAAGAAGAAACCGCAGATGAGAAGTCTGAGTCGTGATAATATTATACAATCTTAATCTGATATGATTATTGTTATTTTATTTTCTATTTTCTATGCGTTATACTCTGTTATCTAGTTTTAATAAAAATTTACATATTATTCACATTTTATAAAATAAATTGCTCGATATATGGCAACGTTGAAAATCTCAGAAGCGTAATACTTACCCGCACAAGGGATAGAAGTATAAGACAATCTTATTGCTTGTCCTGGTTATATAAAATTTTCTGATATTTGTATAAACATGTGAAAAATTCTGTAATACAAGAAAAAATTATCTGATGAAAAATTTCCACAGAGTAATAATTGAAATTCTCAATATAATAATAGCAATGAAAGAAGATCAGAGAATGTCTTTCAGAGTGTTTTAGCGTTACCACGTCTGAGTGATAAAAATTTCATTTGTTGCTATGATTGAATTTAATTATCTTATAGGTATTCAGGTGTAATTGGGACTCCAGAGAATTGAATTTTTCACATTTACTTGTGTCTTGATAGAAGAAGATAATTCAGAAATTGGCTAATGCCATCGGTTATTTGATTGATTTTATGTTAGTAATAGTAATTTTAAAAATTTTTTTTTATTTAGTATCTGCTTTTATTTTTTCTGGAATATAATTCATTCGTTTGATTTCCCGTCCATACAAACGTATACGTGCATGATATCCATGTTTGACGTTGAAAAAAAAAAAAAAAAAAATTAAAAAGACAATTTTTTGTTCGATTTTTATATTGAAAACACTACAAAAACAATTAAACATCTTTGTGCAGTAACGATAAATAAAACTTATTCATAGTGATCGAATAAAAGTAGTTAATATTCGATCACAGTATTGAAGTTGCGTAAAAAATAAATCATCATGACAACTTGCATTTACATATGTATTTGCAAAGAACTGCAGTATGTAGTCAAGGTAATTATTTACGTTAATTTGCAAATATATACACGTCAACCCTGATACTTGTGTATGGGTATAGAATATATTCTTCAAGATTTCATTCAGCTATAATTTATTTATCGATAACTGCGACCAGTCGACTAATTGTGTTAACAAGGTTTAAAACAAAGTTAAAAAGTATTAATCGTATATAGATATCTATACCTATATACGTATCATAATTATTTATGTTAAATAATGCAGCTTTTTCTGCATTTTTAAATTTATTTATATATTTTTTGTTTTGTGTTAATATAATATATATATATATATATATATATATATATATATATATATATATATATATATATATATATATATATATATATATATATATATATATATATATATATATATATATATATATTTGCTATAAATATATGCCCTATAGGTATACATATAGCTTAATATATTTTTTCATAATTATATCTCTACTCGACAAACTAGCGTGTTATATTATAATTATATATATACCTATGTAGGTATATAGAATATAAAATACATGTACAAAATATGCGTTGCTTAATATTTACGTAAAATTTATATTATATTATTATTAATTACACATTTTTTATCGCCAATTATAATTTATACTTATTTAATGTGCAAAAATTACTTAGCCATGCTTCGAATACTCTTAGGTAGGTTTGAAATAGAACCTTTGTTAACGCTAGCGGTTGTTGGTCGCATGAAACTATGACTGTGAACAATGTTACTGGCTCGGGGTTGTAGCAATCGGCTACGACTAGCTCCTGTCATTTTATCAGGAGTCGAGCGATTCTGTTGCTGGGAATGAGGATCAATACTACTGCTGCTACTACTACTTCGAGATGTTACGACTGGACGGTTTCTAAAGTTGCCTGTCTTAGATGGATCCGATACGGTTACCTAAAAATATTTAGATTTTCAAAATCCAACACATATACGTGTCACTCAATTTTTAAAATTAAATCATCTTTAACGAAATCGATAATAAAAAACAAAAAAAAAAACTACAAACTTTAAATCGATGTTAGTCTGATGAAGATAATAAATTTTGAAAAAAATTCAAATTCATGTTAATATTAGTTCGATTTAAACTCACCAATGCAGGTTTTTGGACATTCCGTACCACAGGTCCAATGCTGCTTCCACTGCTGCTACTACGACTAGCTGGTATTCTGCTAGCACCAGTTCTTTGATTCGTGTGTTTCCTTCCAACGTTATGAATAGGTGCGACCGGAGACATGGAGGGACTTTTTCTAAGATTAGTTGTTAAAGCCCGAATAGCAGATGTGTATCCGCCCAATTGATGATGGCCAGGAGCCATATTACGGACAGTATTAACGGACGTTGAACTGTTAAGAGAACTGCGTGAACTTCGAAGACTGCTTCGTGAACTGGAGCGTTCAACTTCATTTCGAGAATTTTTGATCTTAGGAGTTTCAGCTCTTTCAAGACTCCCTGTACGTTTTGGTGGATACCTCGTCTTCTCACCTCTGGGTTTTAAGGACGCAGTTCTTTGGACGTATGACTGTAGTTTAGAAGTCTGTTTAACAGACTTAGCCTTCGATCCGGAATTTCGATTGTCCGTTTCATCGTTATTGCATATTTTAGCCGGTGAATTATGGGCTGAATCATGAGCATCAGTCTCATAATTACCACCCGAAGAAGTTCCCTGGCTTAGGGTCTCAGATACGAGACTTTGCGTTTCCTCAAAACCTTCATCGTTGAATTCTTGTTCAGCTTTAACTTTCGTTATCGGATTACTCGTCACGTTTATATCCGGTATAAACTTAGTTTTAAACATCGAACTTTGCTTTGGTGTACTAATTTGTATTCTGTTATCTTCATTCGTTGCCAAACAAGCCTCGGCGCTTATTCGCAAAGCTTCTTTAACTTGGCTTGGGTCTATCATACTTCGATTACGTTCTCGATTCGGAATAGCCCTTGCCTGATCTATCACGATAACGGATGGTTCCCGAGGACGAGTTTCCTGCATAACTGGACTCAGTACAGTGTTTGTAACAGGAATAATCGGCGCCGGTTGTACTACCGGACTTCCGCGTAGATTATTTCTTTGAGATTGAATCGTGGAGTTTGATGATGTTCTAGCAAGATGTTGAAGGTCCTCTCCAGACTTGGCTATTTCTTTAAGAGCTGTACTGATGTCATCTTTTTTCGCGTTACTCCTTTGCTTCAATCTGTTCTGCCATATACGTAACAGCGGATCTGAATCTTCGGTTTTTTGTTCATCGGTTGTTAACAGCAAGGATCTTGGTCTCTGGGGTTTATCCTGAGGTACTTCGATCGTTGGTGATTCAATTTCTTGTTTATTCTCCTTATGAACAACCGCCTCTTGACTTTTTTTGTATCTACGTGTCCTTCGCGTTGCTGAATACCTGTCAAAGTGACCATTACCTTGGTCTACCGGCGTAGGATTTGTTATTTTCAACTGCGGGACCTTTGATTCTCGTGACTGTAACGAACTACTGCATCGTTCCCTACGGCACGGCTCCTTTTCCACTGGTTTAACTTCCCTGGGGGGACTAAACACGCGTCTTGTTGCAGGTGGTGTCTCGATATTATCAGAATCTATCTCAATTTTATCACTTATTTGATCATCCGTTGGCACATTAGTCTTTACAGACTTTACAGACTTTCTGTAACCTGTACTTTGCGTATTTTCGAAATTATCAATTTCTGGAACAGTTTTTGAACTGCTGGAATACGGCTGACGAATATATATCGTCAAATCGTCTGGATTTTGTGAATTTGCTACAGAACTTATTATATTTTTCTTACGCTCTTCTTCTCGTATTGCCTAAAAATTTAATTAATCTATCAGCAACGCAGAATATCGAAGAAATATTTTTCTCACCATAAATTCAATTAATTCAATTTCAATCATGAAAAAATTAATTCTTCAAAAGAAACAAAAATATATACAATAAACATTCATAATTACTTGTAAAGTGCTTGGCGCGAGTACATTTTCCATACTCGCTCTCAGGTTTAGTCTCTTCAGATACCGAGGATCAGCTTCTTCCGAACTGTTTGGTACATTGAGAGTCGATTTACGCCATAAAGATTTATCCTTTTGAGGCGATTGCGGTTGAGCTTCTGTACAAATATACCCAACGATAAATTTAACGTCTATTTATGTACCGAACAGATAATTAATAATTAATTAACCACATAATACCTTCAATGGCTTCCATTGTTCGTATAACGTCAGTTTCTTCAACAGAAGGACGCCAATCGGAATAAACTCTTGAGTATTCCTGCTGCGTTGGTTTGTCTTCAAACAAGACATTCATTGTTGAACTTTTGCCTTCACTACCTAAATTTCGAGAAAGGAGAATACGGTTTCAGGATTAAAATAGATAAGTGATTTTGTCAAATAGATTTGAACTTAATTGTTATCTAGATCTATAAAGTTCAGTTATAAGTAGGATATTATCACTCACCAGAATCTTCGAAAGACCTACGGTTTGCCTGCAGCTGACGTGCCCGTCGTTGAAGATCTTCACCAGCTCGTTCTTCCTTTTCATTTTCAGATAACCATGCTTCGATCTTTTGCCGCCACGCTTTTCTAAAAAAATTTTGAGATTGTAATCAATTTAAATTTGAGTAAAATGAGAAAAAAGAACAGAATTTAAGTATTGGTTCTTTCAAAATTATTGCAAACGATCATTTTTCAATAAATCGACTTACCCAGTCGGCTTTGTTTCTTCCTCTTGTAAAAATGGCTTGTTTTCAACCAGAGGCGATGGGGAATTTGGACGTTCACGATCTCCGGAGAAATCTGCATTCAACAGATCTCCACGTCGTGGTTGACCTCGGGCTCTGCGTGCCCATGATCGGTCTGAAAATTAAACACAACATTTTAAATGAACTTATTAATTACACAATAATTTAATAAACTTACCAAGACTTCCCCACGACTTTCTATCCCTCGCATTATCGTTTCCAGAAGTTCTCAGGAAATCCATCAGATTACCATCGTCTTCTTCAGATGGTACTCGACTTCTACGACGTCGAAGGCTTCCATTGGGAGTAATATCTATAATAATTAATAATCGAACTTAAAATCGAAGAACCCTACTCGATATTTACGATCACTGTAATGGCTGATATTAATTTTCAATCATAATAATAATATCACTTTATAATTACCGGGAGAGTAAGTATCCTCTTTGTTCATATGTTGATCCGGCCCTCCGGAGCAGGAACCAACACGGGAACGAATTCCTTGAGCACCTGAGAGAGAAACATCTTCTTCTGACGTGACACCTCCGTTCTGCAGTCTTCTTATCTGATTAAATTTAACGATAATTAAATGATGATCCAATACTTGAAGATATTTAAGATATTATAAGTGTGTACCTTAATGTCACCCCGATTGATCTGCTTTAACGGAAATCCAGCATGGATATCGTATAATAGCGAGTCAATTATGTTAGTCTCAGATTCTGAACCTGGTGTTTCAGCCTGATTACTCACTGTCGAAAAATGTTACGAAAATATGTAATTTCAGTAGTTTAATTTATTTTAATAATTTATTAAATTAATACGTTTTGTTGAGGAAACTTCGAACATATCTTATCGCAGTTTTAAAGAACAAAATTCTACGTTCCGTTTAGGATGAAATTCGTGGAAGGAATATTAATTAAATTCGTGAATTTAATCGTATACGTTGTTAATCCTACTGCTAATAAATTCAACTACTAGACTATACAATAAAGTATAATAAAGGTGATTAACTTACGTAAACGTTTCTTCGCTGTCAATTGCTGTTCCCTCTGTCTTCGTCTAGCAATTGCCTGTTCCTCTTGCGTTCTTCGACGTTCATTTTCAGCAATTGCTTGCTTAAATCTTTGACAAAATTGCTGAAATACTCTGAAACATTCTTCTAACTTGAATGAGTTCGTATCTTCGCAGAAAAATTCCGCTAGAGATCGACGCACCCCTTCCAATTCTTCCATGTCTCTCTTTAATGCTGCCATTTCTCGTTCAGCAATCTATATGTACATAAATAAATATAGTGAAATTTTATTACCACGTGTTTCATATAGTCATGTTATAATCTTGACATAACTATATCAATTATAGGTATAAGTTTAATTATCACCTGGAGAAACGGTGCCATTTGTTCCTGAATGTCATGATCACTGCTTGGAATATTTAGTTGATTTTTAATATTTTTTATTTTTGTATCTAACGAATTAAACTCGTTATTTAATTGCTCTATGGTTGTTCTGTGAAGAAAAAAAAAATTTTTATAAATATTTTAAGCCTCGAGTAAATTTTCTATTATCATTATAATAAGTAAATGATAATTTTTCACCTTGTCGCTGCCTCCAAGGCCTTCATTTCGTTAGTAAAACACAACAAGTCTTTTCTCTTCTTTTCCACTTGCTGAAAAAACGACAAAATATAGATCAAATGATCAGGCTGAAGGCTGATGTTATCTACGAAAATTGACGATAAATTTATTCGACTTGATATCTTTTCAAGAAATTTTTTATTCACTGTGAAAACGTCTGATTATTTCTATTCACAAGCTGTACGTTACTCACCAATGCCACGTAGTGAATGAGATTCATTCCTGGTTTATTTGCACGTATTTCCGTCAACTTCTGTAGTGATGATAATTTAACACCAGCAGCATTTCCAGCATAACCACCCTAATCAATCGATAAAAACAAGGAAAAATAGAAATTGAAATATTCATCACGCAGATAAATTATTCACGAATTAGAACATAATATGAAATATATTCTAATGTCGAGAAAGATTTAAATACAAATCAGATCTTACAGAGTTGAGAAAATTTCCAGCGACTAAAACCATGTACAGTACTTCTTGGAGCGGTTTATTCGTCATTAGATCCTCACCAGCAAGGATCATCGAGTTTATACTCGGTTCAAGGTATCCCATGTTTGCTGCAAATTCCTCTTTAAGAAGCATGCATTCTATACGCAGTTTGTAGCTGTAAAAAAAGGAGTAAATAATGATGAGCATGCTTCGAGATGGATCTCATTGCGTAGGATGATATTATTTTTAACGAGTTTTTACTCATACTTCGGCACTTGGATGAGCTGTAGAAAAAATTTCTCTGCATTTCCCAATTTCGATCGATCACCGTCGAAGCATTTCAGCATTTCTAACTCGTCAACTTCAGGCAAAATTTTCAATAATCCACGAAGTTTTTCTGCACCTATATCATCGTGTCCTCCTTCTCTTATCAATTGGATTATATCCTCGTTGGAACTGATAAAGAAAAAAAAAAAAAATGAAAAAATTCGACTCAATAAAGAAAACTTCATTTTAGCGAAAAGTAACAAAAAAGTAACTCTGATTCCTGAATACAAAAGAAACAACCCACCTTCGAAATTGTTTAAGGAAAATGTTCACATTGAGACTTCTTTTTCCATCCAAAAGCGTGATCTATCACAAAGATAAATTTCAATTATATTTTCAATTAGAACGTTCAAATTGTTTGAAGTTGATGATGTAACATGTTACGTATGATTCAAATGTCGAGATAATATTGTTAATTAACTATTATAGTTGACGAATATAATTACTTCGGAAGGTTCTCTCCGTCTTTTTTCAGTGTCTACTCCATACGAGGTATATGTTGCTGATAAAGAAGCAGGAGGAAGCATCGGTGGCATTTGCTGACAAAATAAACCCTCCATTTCCGCCCAGTCAAGATCAGTCATCGGTGAATTTTGATGATTATTTGCAACCAATGACCAGATATTACGTTTCCCTATAACTTTATCGTTAGGAATCTTGTTCCAATTAATTGTTTTCATCTTAGTTTTAGGCGTCGGTATTTCCTGCTGAGGTAAAAGCTTCGCATTGTAATTAGGCGGTTCAGGTGTCGTAGATCTTGTCACTTGAGGAACTTGTAGCGGAGGTGGAATTGGTGGTTGCCTCTGAGAGCCAATATTGCGACTGTTATTATTATCAGTCAATAAAAGTGGCGGCAAAGGTGGGGGTGGCACCACATCCATCGCTACACTAAATGCACCAGGTATCGGTGGCGGTGGAGGAGGTGGTGGAAGTGGAGGAGCAGATATTTTCCGTGCTGCACTGCATATCTGATCACCACCTCGGCCCCAACAACATAGATTCGTCTAAAAACAGGGATATGAATTGTTCTAACAATACAAAAATGATAGAATCATCCACGGAGAGCATAAATCTTTGTACATAATTTTTATTTTTTTTTCTAGTCTACGCGAACGTATTACTACCGGAGATAATTGAATGCAAAAACGAATGTCGCATTGGCCGACGTGATTGTCGTGTGATTTATTCTGGAATAGGCATTGTGATTGTTAAATCGATGAATGAGTTATGAGAACGAAGAGTGATTGACGGGTGAGTGACAGGGATGTGAGAGAATAGAATAGAATGACAATATATTCATTTGTATAGGAGTTGGTCCCGCTTACAAACAGGTATCCATAGGTTTAGCGTTCAAAAAATACAAACAAAGATAAGCAAAAAAATCAATTAAAAAATCGTGTAACGTGAATGATCACGTACTAAGCCGGGATAACGAAAATGAGATCAAAAAACGTACCTGTAAACTTGGTGATCTGAGAAGTTTAGTCGCGTCTTCTCTGTTCTCCAAAAGAGTTGCTCTATGTACGAGAGTTTCCGCAGTGTCCCAAGCCAAGTCACTTGCGGGTTCTTTAGGATCTAAGCGTAACAAATGCTGCAGGATACTAAGAAAAGGTATTTCCTGTGGAGTATCTGCAATCTGGAAAAATAGTCGCGAATATCTTGAGTCTGGATGGGGTAGACGAAAAAACCGCTATTAGACTTATTCGACGTATAATGTACCTGTTTGAGTATAGCATAGAAAATGTCCAAATGGGAGGATAAATCTATGCCTGATGGACCCTGAAGAGATTGTTCTTCGTCACTTTCTCGTTGTTCGTCAAAAACATCTAACTGAACTTGAAGGTCGGGCACGCGACTGGATTCTTTTCTGTAATTTTATAATGGAGCAGCGTAATTTAATTAGAAAAAATTACACGGTTTTGTTAACCGTCAAGGTTACAAAGGCTCTTTATTTCACAGGGATTTCAGTAATTTGACATAATAACGAATGCTGAAATACTATTCTACAGTCACAGTACACAAATTATTACCGTAATTAACGTTCAAGTTAATAACATTGATCACGTAGCTTTACAAAAAAAAAAATATATATATATATATTTTTTCTATTTCATACAGCTGTATTCTACTGTCGAGAATAATATGCTATTCTCTTAACGCATTCCACCTTATAAATTATACGAATACTGAAAGGATCAATTATCTAATTGAAGAGACGGAGTAATTTCTCGTGTTTCGCGCGTTTGTAATAACCGTGTAGTATAATATTGCAACTGGCGCAGTGTAATGGAAGAAAAAAAAAATTCTCGAATATTAAATCCCATGCAAAAGTCGAACCTACAGTTTGTTTGACGTAAAGACTTGGTAATGATTTCCACGTTCGAAGAATAGGAAGACTACAATAGAGCTCTTTGCATGTATCTAGAGATTTCTATAGACGGCTTACTCATCCCATAGACACGAATGTTGTTAGCTGGCAAATAGCCATCGGGGTCTACCAGTTCAGAATTCAGCTGGACCACGTTCAAGAAGATTTCCACACATGAATAGGAAAATGTGTTCAATCATTTTATCAGTTATATGGAAAGTGGGCATTAGTTAGAGTAAGCCTTTGCAATAAAGTAACAATAAATTAACGAAACTGCGAAATACTTGTATTTAATAGAGATCCATCGCTTCAATATGATGTCTTACGTGTGTGTACGATAGTTTTGTTACGGTGGAAGAACCGAGCTTAGATGAAATTGATACACTTACGTATTAATTAATGCAAATTCTGACATAAATTGAAACAACTTTGTACGTCAGAATATTTAGATTAAATTATACGATGCATCATACAAGGTATAAGATATGTAGGTACCGTTGTAATCTTCCCACGCGAGTAAGCTATTCGCTTCGATTCCTTCTGAAAGTTTTATCGAATCAAAAGCATCGCGTTTAATGAGAGAGAAAAAAAAACGGAATAAATATACACGTTCCTTCTCTAATACTAACAGAAAACTTTATCTGGTACATCGAACATCCCCTATAAATTAGTGCAATTGTAATTATGGTTATATGCGCGTTTTGGGATGGGGTATAATAGGATGTTTGCCATACCCGGCAAAGTAGCGCGTTATCGAATTTTTTTGAATGTATAAACTTTGGAGTAAAGAGCGATAGGTGCAAATAACGAAGTAGGTGTATGAGACTGATGATGGATTGTATCCCATAAGATCGAATAGCTAACACATAATCATTTGGTGAAAAAAATTACGGATTATTCGACTGATTTATATACGATTCATGAAAATCGAAAATTAATTACAAGCCTATGTGGACGTTATAGGATTGAAAATGAAATTTGATAGAATTTTACCAAAACGAAGTTTTAGATAAGATTTTTTCCGCCGTTTGTTCTGCACAAGTTATCTCACATGTTCTCCACTTTATTGAAATACGAAACCATAGAGATGTGTATTACGAATCTATAATATAATATATCGTGATAAAACCGCCACTGTAGACTACTGTGCGCAATCGTTGTTGAAATATAACCGACTCCTGCGGTGTAACTAACTGACTGAGTTAAGCGTCAGGTCGTTCGAAGATTAGAGATGACTGTCCGAATACGAATTGTAGCATCGCTAGTAGCGCACAAGTCTTCCAGCAATGCAGCGTGATGCAGATGCAGATACAAATGCAGATGTAGATGTTCTTGCAGTTGCAGTCTCAGTTGCATTATAGACCCGGAGAACGTGGGCACGTATACACTCGTATAGGACGAGGCCTAGACGGTAAGTTAATTCGGGACACACTTACTGAAGAAATCGACGTTCCTAAGAATGTGGAGTGGATTTGGTTCTATTTCTCGCACAGTGGCGCCCAAACGGTGCTGTTGCCTTTTTTATCCTTTTTATCCCATTTATATATACCATATTCTATTTTTCCCTCTCGCATTTTACTACAAACACATAACAAGGACGGTAGATCGTTCAAGACCAAGTACAATCCGATCGTTTAAGATATTGCATCATTTCATTCTTAGTCACATATTTTATATCTATTCACCCGGACAGGTGTGTAGGCAGTTCAAAAAGTCTATATCTGTCAATAATTCCTCCCATATTGCACAGTGATGCGCAATTTAGATCATATTTTATGGACACTGTAATCGCGAAGTATTGATATTTTTCTTATACCTATGTATACCACGTTCTGGTTCCTTCGCTGCAGTATTCCGTATTCTATCTTTCTTTTTCTCTAATACTTCGAATATAATGTCCACCAAATCAGACTAGAAATTCATCCTACTTACTTAATAACGCTTCGATCTTTCCTAATATATATTCACTCTAATTATATAATATAATTCCATTGGAACACATACATGTATAATCGGTTGTACTTCAGTGGGTTATTTCGAAAGCTTTACTATAAATTCTGATAGAGAATCAATCCATCGTAGATTTCACTTTAAATAAAATAATCATAAATTTTCGTCACGTATTTAAATGTTACTCTATCGATTGATTTTCGCTTACTTATACTAGTATACACATACATAGATACATAGGTATGTTCATTGCTGCAAAACGAATGCTAAAAAAATTAAACAACGTTCAATATATTTATTATCAAGCTCTCGCGCCATTTATAAACATCTCTATGCATAAACAATACACAGTCACAACGATTGAAAGCATGGAATGTTTGGATACCATACACGTATCATGACGTATGATTTAATTACGTTGAAATATTAATATTAATATCACGCATACTCATATTATTATATTGGCACATATATCAGAATTATAGAGGCGAAGAAGTGGCACGCTATGAAATATCATTAAGGTTCTTCAACTCTGGGTTTATCAGTATATCCTCACTTAGAGATAATCACTTTGAATGATTTGAACAATTAATCTACCGCTAGTTAAAAAATTTTACTGGCTATTTTTTTTTTTTTTTTTTACACATAAAATTTCCAAAACTTCCACTGCTATTGATTTTCGGTTAGAAATATTCTACGAATTATAATTTCCTTGAAAGATTATAAAATCTTAAAGCCAACAAGACCGTCGTGTTTCAATTTTATTTTACGCTTGTTCTTCGTATCGTATAAAACGAAACGTTGAAGGTAAATTATAAGCCGTTATAAACCAGTTATGATATTGTAATTATAATGTATTGATTATAATTAATGGCAAGAAAGTGTTGGCGAATAGTTTGATTTTATACGTTTTTATACTCCAAGTTTATACACTTCGAATCCTAAATTATGATCCATCTAATTAACATTCGAGCAAAATATTTGGCTATAAGGTATAGCAAAAGTCACTACGGAATTTGTCTATTTATAAATAATATGAATAGAAAAAAGTAATAATAATAATAATAATAATAAATTAATTACTACCGGTTTTATCGATAGATTAAAATTTTACTGGCATTAGCTACTACAGATTAAGAAGAAATGAGTGATGCAATTTGTAAATTATTGTAATATAATATAAGTAATATGATAGGCACACGATTCTGTACCGTGAAACATAATGATAATAATGATTCTATATAGTTACGTCTAGTAAGAACATTAAACGTATTGTACCTACGTTACATGCGTATGTTTCAAACATATAAATAAAACTGTTGAAATTCTTTTCGTATTTTTCGGTTTAGTCCAATTAACGATACAGCCGATAATATAATTGCCCCATTAATTTACTAATTGGAATCAGGGGCAGATCGGAATGGGTATTACATCCGATAATTTAATTGTAAGTAATTGAACTTTCTGTCTAGTATCTTTGTCGTATACGTTAATCTTATTGTGTTGTGTATAACCTTGAGGGAGTAAAAACTTACCGCAATTCGTTGAGTATCGGCAACAACTTGAGACCTAGAAAAATGATATTGTCATTATATTTATAACAGTGAAGAATTTTGCAATTTGAATGAAAATAAATTTCACGTCTCTCTTATAATTGAATTTCCAATTTTACGAAAGTCTACACGTACAGGTTTCGAGAAATAACGATTATTGATAAATCCTAGCGAAGTAAAACTTTGTTCAACAAAATGGTACGAAAATCATTCTACAATTTTTATTTCGAATTCAGGTTGCAAAAAGTTTGAATAGTAATTAGGGATAGATAAATCGATTTTTTTTTCTTACCAATAAACTCATTTCGTATTCGCACACGATCTTTTAAGATCGGAGTCGAGATAATCAGGCAGTTGATGAAGGCAAGCAATGCTGTTCGGTAATCACCACCTGTAGCATTTTGAAGCTCATCCACGACCACCCGGAACCGATAACGTTCCCTTTTGATTTCCTTTAGCAATAAATATAAATGTCAATAGTTAAATATAATCGTACATACATAAACTGATCAGCTTTCTCATAAAAATACAGGTTTAAATGGCATTTGCAGACATACAGCAACCGATACTTTCAATTGGACTTCGATTCTCATTTTGGAAAGCAAGACGATACATACATAAAGAAAATGAGTACATACCTGATAAGTGTGAAGAGTATCGATTGTCCTTTGCCGTCCATCTTGGCTGTAAACGCAAAGGGCAGAGAGCAATTCCACGACTTGCTTCTTCACCGAAGTATTTGCTGTGTTTAATGCTGTGAATCGAAAATTTTACGTAAGTGACGTTACACCGTTAATATAAATGCAAAAATAATTAATTATGTAATTAACGATTGGTTTATAGATTCTGGATGACATTCGAGAATTAATGAGGGCATCGGAACGTAGATTGGGCATTCAAGCTTCACTAAATACTCAAGTGTGAAACCTGAAGCGTAGGAATTCTCATCTAGTGGTCAGAACGAGCTTTGTTTACGAGCGTATACCTACGACTCGCTACCAATCTTAATGAAAAATCTCTAATTTCTCCAGACAGGAGTCTTTAGTGGTCCTCTCAAATTTCAAAGTCGCGTTAACGGTCATCGTAAAAAAAATAGACAAAAAAAAAAAAGAAACTATATAGTCTGTACACGCTGACGTCTTACCCGAGGCGAGTTTACTGCAGTAATCAGGATTTTCGACGATGTAATCCAGACCAACGTGTGAATCCATCTTAACTGCATTTGCAAGAGTACCTGGTCACACCTGGAACAAAAAACAGCGTATAATAAAACACTTTTAAAAATATGATAAGCATCTCTATAACAAAGAGACTATACGTTATAATTTCACGTTTGTTCTATTGAATTCTCAAGTCAGACTCATTAACTCCGTGAAGTTGAATTTCAATTAGATTATATGTATGTATGTATTTTTGTTTGCGTATCAAAGTCCAGTTTAAATTTTTATTTTTTTTATTTTTTCAGACATCATAAAGTTTTGCATAACCTTCTGCATAATCGCGGCAGTGTATATCCAGCTAAGAAATTCCCAGATCACTTCCAGGAATAAACGCTTAAACCGCGCTTCATATTATTAAGATTAAAATTCCAGAACATCCGGACAGTGTAGAAATATCTCTATAAATGTCCATGTAGAATATTCAATTTATTCATTGCTGTACGTTTAACGTTAATTGATTAACATTTCTTAGATATATATATTCACACGGTCCATTTAAACCGGGCAATTTCATTACGGTGAGTGAAAAAATTCTTTATAGCAACGACAAACGAGCTCGTCAAACGTTATAAATAAATCTAAATTTATTCAGGGTACAAAGTTATATAAAGATATTATTAAATCGTTTCATAAATCAAAGCCATTGCTCATTTACCTAATTAACAGAAAAAAAAAATAAAAATAAATAAGGATCTTACGGGTCACTATAATCATGTAATAAAGAAACTAATAGTTTAGATCATTTGCAAGGTAATTATTATTGTAGTTAATGTAATAATACGTTACTAATTCAGTCTAAGTACTTATTACAGAGCATTTTTATTTCAAGCGAGATGACTAACGTCTACACTGCAATTTGCAAGCTTTCTAGTCCAAATATGACCATTCATCATTTAATAAAGTATACAAACTACGGTCAAATCTCTGTAGACGTGGTTTAGATTAATCACAATTCCGACGAGCTATCTTCAGCAGAATATTACTACTTTCGCGATTTGCTCTCGGCCATGCGGTCGCCCACGTTAGCCATCCGCTCAGGGACCGCAAGCACATGACGGATTCTAATCGGATCATTAAGAATCGTTGATGATGCCATCAGTAGTTACAAAATAGATGGTTTTTGCGAAAAATATTGTTCATCGTTTTTAGGAATTCTTAGGATTAATTATATCTCTCAGAAGATTAGCTTCGCACCATAATCAGGGAACACATTTGGCACATTGATGTTGGGATCATGCAAAAATGAAAGCGTGCTTGTCAGTATCTCTTATAGACGAATAAAGAAAATTTACGATCGGATCATTAATTAAAAAAAAATTTATAAGCTTGATCGGATGAAAAATTGCAGATTCGATTATTATATAACGTCAGATTTTGACAATAAGTTATTTTTATAGAAAGTCTTAGATGAATATTAATAACCGAAGTGCAGGGATACTTTTGAAACTGTTCACGTTTAATGTAAATGAAATTCGATCGAGACATGATCAAACATTAATAATAATTGCAACAGCGAATAAAATTCCAGAGAGCTTAAATTTTGATCAATATCTTTCCTGGCACGAGCATGCAGATTCATTTCTTTATTGATTATTAAAACTGGTAAGTCTGAAATTTAACCCGATAACTATAGGTATGTAGAAGGATTGTAACGGGTTTTCGCGAAATTTGCATAATGTAATAAATATGAATCGAAAATACATCCAAACTCCGAAGAATCGTGTTGCAGACGTTTAACGCAATTCGGTGATAAAATTAATCCGATCTCGACAAAATATGATGATTTCGTAAATTTCAAGGTGAACTTTTCAAATGATTGATAACGTGTTTATCAAATCTTTGCGATTCTATATAATAAAGCTAATTGTCAGATATGCTAGCATTGGTAAATATTTGATAGGCTAATTGTGAACTCGATTTAGTAGCGTAAAGCATATAATTCATGACAGAGAAGTTCGACGAGATACACACTCGCTTTGTGCCCGTTAGTTCAACAATTAATATAGACTATAGAGATTAGCAAATTTGAGCTCAAGGAACTTCGTGCCCCGTGGCTAGAGATTCAAGGAGAGAAAGAGAGAGAGAGAGAGAGAGCGACACAGAGATTAAGATAAAGAGTATTAATATGGAAGCATAAAGCCTATATCTTTGTTGCATCAAAGTTCAGCAAGTCTATTAAACTCGATATTTCCATTCTTATTGAATAGTTTCAGCATGATCATGGATGAACAGGCGAAAATATTTTGGACTAGATATATTACTTTAAAGAACTCGAAGTAATCTGAACACAGTTTTAAGCATCGGAATGTAGCAATGGAAGCATTGTTCAAAGTCTTTTCGAATACGTTTGAGTATAGGTATTGAAATAATGAAACGAACAACACAATTCTCGTGATATGACTATGACAGCTAAAATTTATGAAACCTCGCTGAACCAATTTTACACAAATGAAGGAATTTGTTAGAGTTTTAGCTACTTCTTAATTCATCGTTGCTAAAACCGAACAGGTGGCAAATGGTAATTATTCTAATACATTGCTTTCAGCTTTGAAACATACGCTTTCACACTTGCGGTTGTAAAAACTCACTCGTGCCTCAAATTTTACACACCAAAGGACAAACGTGGTTGACTAATTTGCCTAAAGCGTAAAATAAAAGAGCTAATGATAGATCGAAGTGTTGGTGGTATCGGAGTGAACGTATATGGGACAGTCGGTAATTAAACAAAGTTAAAGAGTGTTTCATTAAAGGTTGATTTTTGTTGCAGGACATTAAGGACCCCCAACGTGCAAAATGTGTAGTACGGAGTAGACACTTATCAATGTAAGTGTTTCAATATTACGTATGATATTACCATATATGGTAAGTATACTCGCCGCAATGCTACTTTTCAAGAGAACACGATTGCGTCACGGTGAGCGCACGAGTCAGTGGTTAAAAATAGAATACATACTTTCCAACGAATATTGACGATTTGGTATTTTCTCATCCTCCCAAAAAATAAAAAAATAAAACTAATAGATAAACTAAAAGCTCGTCTACATCCCGTACAGCAGGTTCAATTCTACATGTAGGTATGTATCCACAGTCTCACGCACGATCCGGGGCTTCTCAGCATCATGTCACTCAGTAGTCGGTATTTATTAAGCAGATTATCATCTCGATTTTATTATAAATATAATATTACTTAAAAAATTTACGGCTGTATCGCTGATGACAGATTAATGGATTATGCTCTGATTTCTATGTTAGAAAGAATTGTCAAATTTGTAACAAGTGTCAAATGTCAACATAGGTGATTAATATTTGCAGGTAAAATTGTATAGGCTAAAATATAATTTGTATCCCACAAATCATAGAAGAAAATCATATTTTTATATTGAAAATATTGGAATTTTTTTACGCGAATTTAAAACTAAAATTTGTCTTACTTATATTTATTCATTACTTATCCTTCTCTCTCTTCATCTCGCTCCGCTATACCCTCGTCAAGAATTTATTTAACGAACAGGTTTTGTAAGGTGTGATCAATTTTAAGGCAGATACTTTTATGCTATACTGGCTCGCGCTTCGTTATTATGTTTCAATACACCTGACACTTTCTTTATCGGAAGTAAAAAGTTGTCAAACAAACCGTTTGAAAAAACAATCTTATAAATAATTAAAGATAAGTTTCTAATTTGGATTGGTATATGTATTAAATACGATTTCCAATGAAATATTTAAATATCCGCAAAGATAGACATGATTTCAATTATATCAGACATGAATGGAAGCAAGTGAGTCGTCCAGAACAATAACCGATCACCACAATAAATTTTCAACAATTATGCAATTTATTCATAATGGTAATACGCAATGAATTCATGAATTTATTTCGTATAATAATAATGGGATGTTTTTGCGCGCAAAAAATAAAAAAAGAAATGCTGATTTCTAACAGAATTCAAATTTGCCCGACGCACTGACGTTTCTATCTTTTCCACACGAGACAATCTTTAGTGTCAAGTAGTTCGTACCTTTCACTAATTGTGAACCCGTGCTTTTCACCGCCGAAACATTATGTCAGCACGTGAAGATTTCAAAAATTCTAAAGATCAGATTATCGACCTGATAAAGCCTTGCAACATATCCGTTGGTGGAGTTATACCCTTACATATATTATTCCTCGAGTAGAAATTGCAGAAATTATTTACATAGCTCAAAACGATGATAAAACTTGGACAAGTTCTAAATCAATCATTGATAAATTTCTGTGAAATTATTTTTATGATTGAGGACCAATTTCATCATTTTGCAATACCTATAATAGTTCTTTACAAATACATGTGTACAAGCTTCAACGCTAAAGTTTAAAGTTCTATAATAGTTTGCAGATTTACTAACGTGGCATATGATAAATCAATTTTTATAGATCTGATACGATTCGAAGTTACGTTACAGAATATAAGACGAAGGAACTTTAGTGCAAACTACATCGCTTATACAGACTTTCGTAAGATTTTTAAAACAAATCAAAACTCGGTTATGAAATAGCTGTGCATTATAACTATTGTTGAGAAATATGATTTTCACCATACAATATATAGCCTCTATTTAAAAAGTATTGAATATTTTTAATTTTCGATTATTCTCTGATCTGTAAGTGCAGTTTTATTTTAAATAAGATAATCCATCGTATTTATTTTAACAAACGTGCTATAGCAAGCAACGGTCATTGATGTTGGAGGACTAACAGCTAATCGTAGGCAGTAGATATATGGCGCCAGTGTGGTTGGAGACAACCATATCTGGTACCTTGTCGACCTCGCTTATCTTCTTTCCTGTCTCACTCTCTCGCGACTCGCCATTCGTTTCTCCGTTCCTCAATATTCATGGGCCTATTTAGAAACCAGGGCTCGCTTGGCTTCGTATAGCCGAACTAAAACTACACAGACTTAATTGAAACCTGTTCTTGCAATTGAACATATTACATATAAATTTTTATTTTATTTGATTTATTTTTCGTATTTTTTCTAATCTAAAAATAACAGCACAAAATCAGATTTTCTAATCACCTGCACTTGTCTCCTATGGGAATCTGATACTGAAATTTTTTCAAATATACCAAACTTTTACTGGGACAATAATCGAATTCGCTTTGAGATATTTTTCAAGTACATTCTAATGCAATACTCGACTCAATGTCGATTGAAAAAATTTGACCTAGGTCACCATATTGCTTTCAAGGGTTTATGTATTGAGTTTTATTCAATTTTTTTTCTATTCTTTGTTCGTTTTTCGTTTTTTATTTTGCGCCAGATGACTCATAGACGAAGACTTTTACCATAAGAAAAGCTAATAAGTCGAGTCGTAAGGAGGTCCAAATACAGTCAGTATATAAATAATCAATTATCCTTTTTATTCAAGTTGTTCGTGGAATTGCGGAGTGTCGACCGGAAATTGGTGGGATTTTAAGAATAAAAATACATACCACTTAATGATTCACCGATATCCAGGTAGATTCAGAAATAATATCATTACATAATACGATGTTGATGTAATGTTTGAAAAACTGCTAACTTTGTGTCGATACATAAAGCTGCACATGTACGTTTGTAGCATTCAATTCAAAATTGGAGCACAAGAAAAAGGTTCCAAACTAAAAAAATAAACCATCAAGATAACCAAAATTTTGCAGTTTTTTCATTCGACTAAAAGTTCATCTGGCAAATATTCGAGTTTAGCAACAAAGATATCGTTTGAAAAAAATCAGCAACCTCGACTATCAAGGTAAAATTTACTGCAATTAGTAATCACAAAGTGGCTGCAAAATATTGATAGACGATATGAAATACGAAGTAATAGTCTCATTACAAAAGGCGTAAATTTTTAAGTCTGTGATATTTAAATATCCGAAATTGGATTAGGTACGATTAACGTAATCGCTGCTAACCTATAGACAAAAAAATAAAAATAAAAGATACTTGAGACTACTATACAGTCGTAAACCGAAAGAGATATAGACTAGTTTGGATAGACGGCTTTAAATCTTGGCCACGACTTTCTCTGACATAATTAGTTCCATCATTTAGAAAAATACAGTACCTGTCCCTGTAATTGATATGACAGTAGGTAGGTAATTACTTAATAGCAAACAGGTAATTAGTTCACGGTTACGTGGTGCCTGTAGGAGAAAGATTTTCTGACGAGTTGTAGGCAAGGCTATTGTAGCCTGTAGGGCAACGTAAATGTGCGATTAAAAGTAAACTATAGTTTTTCAAAAACGAGACGAAATGAAATGGATAATTTTTTTTTTTCAGGAGTGACAGTGATCCAGTCGAGCTTTAAATTGCTAATTTAAAGTACGGCGTTAGCTTACGATTAGCATATCTCGTTATCCTGTCCTTTGGGTCGTGTAGACGTGAAAAGATTTCCCTGTATCAGTCTACCTTGCCGAGGTTGGTTACTCATACACAACGCCACATTTGGCACCTTTATTCCATGTCCTGACTTGCTACCTTTCAGAATTTCAAGGTACACTTGCTCATGTATGGGCATCGTTGACCTGGTCTTAAGGTAACCGTAGTTATCAGCTACACTATACTGTACTGTAGTACTTGGCATTTTCGTACTCTCTGACACCACATGAATCATTAGACTCAAAAAGTTTCCAAAAATATTCAGCCTTGATAGAAGAAGTGAAACTGTCAACTTTGAACTTGGTCTTAATTTTCAATGCGTCTTATTTGATTGATCATGCATCTGATATATTCGATCGCAACGAGTATTAATAAAACAATAAACGATGCTTACCTACCTCGAAGGTGTTCCAATTCGTTTATAAATTATAAAAAATAGTACCCTGTCTAGTTTAAACGTTGAAATTGGTTGCGTGACGTCACTGGTAATTCTGGTCACGACCATTACGCATCTATATCGACTAGCTATCGGTCATCAGGTGTAGAGGAAGTTTGTAAGAGTTCAACCACGAGGTATGAACTAAAGAAATACATAAATGCTGACCGCAAAGTTTACAATTAGTTCTTTTGTAAAATCCCGAAACATGTCATTGTCTGGTTAACGGTTTAAAATTGAAATTCTACTCTTCATAATCATATTGGTATTATATTATAGATAATTCATGCCATATAGTGACTGATTTTTTTTCTTTTGCAATTAAATCTCATTGTCTATCTATAACGTTCGGTTGTTTCATTCATTGTAATTAAATACTCACATACACAGACACAGGCTCATGACTAGGCACTTTCGATCTATATACCCATATTATAGTGGATATAGCGTAGAACTGAACAGAAGTGAAATCAAAATGCGGTTAATAATCTAACGATAAAAGATCAAAGGTGCAATAGACGTTTAATAACTTCCATATAATAGGGGATAACGATCATTAAAGGAACCGGGGATCATTTAAAAGAATAACCGTTATACAACCTGACCACGTGTTTCTATCGCCCGCATATACTCGCTGACCACAAATATGAGATTGGCTTTAACTATTCGATAATTAATATCATTTTCATCATTTATCATAATACCACAGGCAGCTTCTACGCGGATTATCCTACAGCCTATACGCCTACGCGCACGGCCAGTTAGCAAAATTATTCCAAATTACTATACATTACGTATTCGTAAACAGAATTGTATAGAACTTCGCGATTCATCGGGATGTAATTTACACGAATTGAATGAATAGTACGATAAAAAGATTTACGGATGATTTAATTTCTCATAGGACAAATAACTTTCTTCAAGGAATGTGAATATAATGATTGACAAATTTTATGCTAATGATTATGAAAAGAAAAATTGCAAAAAAAATATTGTGATGTACGTTGCAGCAGTTAGACATTTACAATTCGATTCTGGAATCCAATTTACATTGTAGTGGATGATTACAATTCTGTAATGACCGGCAAATGTTGACTGGAATTTCGAATTGGTGTATGGACAAATATGTTCATGGTTCAAATATGTACGTACTATTTTATGAAATTCTTAAGATCCCAACGTAACTGTTAGGTATGCTGGTAAATATTGAACACAAATTTTTCTGATATAATATGTATATTTGAAGTACGCAAGTCTTAATTTAAACGATATCGATGTAAAGTGTGTATCTGCCTGTACTATGAATAATTTTCTGAGAAAAATTAACTCTGCTAGTTATTACCACATACACGTTGGCGATCTTGATCACTGTGCGTACTAAGAACAGACAAGAAAGTCTTTTCTACCACACAATCTACCCACCTTATATATATAATGTTTTTTTTTTTTTTTTTTCCATTTACCGGATTTACAACGCCTACGTAAGTTCCCTAATAACAAAAGAAATACCAGGCACTTCGTTGGGTTGTCCCCATTGTTTCTACATAATTCATACAACAAATAGTACCTATATACTTACAGATGATAGATAAAATCACAGGATGAAATTTTATCCATGATAGAAAATGTTGCTTGAATGCAAAATCCAAGGAACATGAATTATTTTTAGTAAAATCAACTTTAGCACTTGTTTTTTTTTTTTTTTTTTACCATTTATTCAAAACGTGGTTTTGGAAATTATGACTTGCCACGTGAATGCGCATACGTTTACGTACTTAATCAACTGACTAGAATTTTTTCAGCTATAATTTATATTAGGAAAGAAAAAAAGAATTATTACGAAAATGATCTATACACACCATATCCGACCTGGCTTCTCTTTTGTCACGTTACGTTGGGCAACCTTTCTCAAGAGCTGTCCTAAGAGTTAAGAATTTGATTTGAATGGTACCTACTGTGAACACGCGAGCCCCCAGGACGTTTCTTTGAGCAAATGAATCACCGACGATTATCTTGAAAAAAGTAACAAAATGAACTATTCGAATCTCGGCTATCTCTGGTGGTTCTTTGAAAGAATAGGAGAGTCACACTTCACTAAATCAGCTATAGAATAACCACAAGAAAGTAAATGGTCTAACTAGCTATCATTGATAAATTTTTTTTTTTTTTGAAAGGGACCGACCTTAAGTCAGGAGCTTTCGTATTCAGGGGATGAGTTTGAATTTGGAGTAGATCAGATCAGTTTCTGTACAAGAAGACGTCAGTTCTACGAACAAGAATGTATTCATTCACCTCCAAACGTTACGACTTTGGAATGTTAATTTTTTTGAATGTAAACTGAATTAAATGTGTAAGAAATTTATTTGGGTATTGAAAAGAGTGCGAAACTCAATTTTAAAACTCGCGTTCTGCTTTCACTTCATTATAGCTGATATCTATACTTTATAGTAGAATCTTGAAGGTACATAGTAAAATTCCGAACGAGAATCAAAATTGAGAGAAAGTATTAAACGTAATAAAATAACAAAAATTTTCGGGTGATTTTTATTCACTTTCACAGCGCAGTCTACTAACTGTATATTTCTTTAGACCTTTGCAGTCACATCAATGCAAAATAGAAGAATTTCTATAACCAAATTCATAACTGACCTTCCGCAAGTCGATTACTACTTGTGGCCAAAATTGGAGCATATATAGAATCGTCCAAGGACGTATATATAGACTTATGCGTAAAGTCCTTCTCGTAAATTGCAATACAGCTCAGTCAAATTTTGAAATGAAATATCGGCCTTCTAGGGTCTTGCGTAGATTTCTACTTACAATTATGGCACGGCAAAAATCCTTGTCAGCTATAATTCCAATAGCACTAATTTGTCATGTACATACATGGCTCTGGACCTACAATGAGAAATAAACTTCTAGGACGTTCGACGATTAATTCGAAACTGGAATATAAAGATCAGTAAGAAAAAAAAAAAAGATAAGTGCAAACGAGAATCGAGACATTAATATAAATAAAAGAAATAAATTTGCTAGAACTTAATAATTGCGTTCTGCCAATTATGGGGCACTGATTTAGTTTCGATAATTCACAGCTATGATGATGCGTTCTTTACTCTTGTAGGTATCAGGTATAATCGATCCTAGCACGATATTAGGAATGATAATAGTTTTGAAAAGATATTTTTTGGATTGCAAACATCTGTCGAGATGTATATAATTATGTAATATAAGGTTAGCAGTGATTGAGACATGTTCTTATCTTTCAACGGTTAAGCTGTTGGGTAGAAAAAGTTGGACAGAATTAAAGTGTACGATCTGTCAGATCGAAGATTAATGCTACTCTACTTGAAACGTCTTACAGAAGAGAAAACAGTTACAACAAGTTGAACAATCGAACGAAAGTAAGTCTGGTTACTAACTATAATTAGAATAACTAGTCAATAATCGAATATTAAAATCTGTCTTATTTTACTATAGAGGCTTTTTGGCTGCAGTAAAATCGGATTCTTCAGTGACCAGAAGAACTGTTGCGGATTTCTCAGAGTGATTATATCTATCATACATCACTTCTTCGAATCGCCGACCTCGCAGATGGATTTACATACTTTTTTACCATATCGAATAACTGACGGTGATAATTTTTTTAATTTTTTTATTTGTCTTTCCCAACTCAAACGGCTTCGAACTGCTGTGAAAACTTGGAGGAACCCAAGAAACCAAGAAATACACCCACATTTGCCGATCAACCCACTGATCCGGTCTCATGGCTTTGCCAATGCGTGACACACGCTCGAACCTCAACGCCAGTCCCTCCTACGCATTCGAGTTTATAATTCTGTAGTTATGCTGCTGTCGCTAAGGCTGGATTGTTGCTGATTCTCTTACCATTTCTTCAATACTAATATACCTTCACTAGAATATTTTTTTTTCCATTTACCTATGCCGTGAATATCGGTTATTGATTTAAAGGTACCGAACGCCGTAGTTGTATCTAGAATTAATTCCTTTATTTCTAATCGAAGTGTGATTAATGTATAAAAACATATTTTCATCTTAAAAGTTATGCAGCAGTTTCACATTAATAAAAAATATAATCATGATTATATCTTTCGTCTGCAATCAAAAGAGAAGGTATTGCAGTTGTAAAATGTAAAGGTCCTTCTTGTATTTAGGAATTTTTTGGCTCTTTTTTTTTGAACGTAGATCTCGAAACGGCTTCAAAAATTTTGTCAACACTACTATTTAGGAATAAGGAGTCTCATTTTTTTGGAAGAATAATCTGCAGTGAACGTGTTCTAAAGATTTGTCAATAACCTAACTTCTTTATGACCGTCACGGATTGTTTTGACGATCCGTCCGCGACGGACGTGAACGCAATTTAAATTCATCGACTCTTCCCGTCAGCATAAGCGACTACCGTTATATCAATACTTAAAAGGTTCCATTGATCAACGAACGGCAAATCATAACGCGAATGTAATTTCATAATAATCATTCAATGGTTCGCCTTCAATAGAAATTGATGTGATATGTGTATCGCTTAAAACGAAAAATGTTTTTAATAAACGCTCTCCTTCTTATCTTAAGTTCTATCTTCTCGACGTTGTGCAGGATGAATTTTTACAGTATTTTCAATTCTTTGCTTAATTCCATTGATTATCACCCTAAAACTTGTTGAGCAGGTGCATTATGCTGTATTTAAATTTC
Organism: Macrophya annulata; assembly: GCA_963924015.1. Taxonomy (NCBI): domain Eukaryota; kingdom Metazoa; phylum Arthropoda; class Insecta; order Hymenoptera; family Tenthredinidae; genus Macrophya; species Macrophya annulata. The sequence goes on along the minus strand of OZ001258.1, from coordinate 27,728,029 downwards.
CTGAAAGCATCTTTATCCCGGATTTATGTTGAAGATCGAGGTCCAATTAGCAAAATCGAGAACCTTTAAATTAGCATTTATAACAGGTTTTCGAACTCGTGTACCTACGCCGCAAAGCAGTTTCACGGTTTATTTGAAAATATTCTACGCAACCGAAACTTCGAATCAGACTGTTAGATGCGTGATTCGAAGTCTAACAGCAAACTGAAGTCATTTATTCATTTAGTTTTTTTTTTGTTTTTTTTTGTGATTAAATTCGGTTGAATAATAAATCTCTGAAAATCAGTAATTCGAAAAATTTACTCAATCTTCATCACTTTTTTGTCCTTTTGGTGTCATATTAGTTAATGATATCCAAAAGGAATCAGAATTTTGAGTGATCTATCGTTCAATTTTTAGTTTGATAGGTATACTGCAATGGACTGATGATTTTAATTCAAGCTCGACTCAAATATAGATTTAAGTTTTACTGAAACATGAGAATATGTATCTAGAATTAAATTCTATTCAATTTTTCTTAACTTTTCTTGTTACTAAGCTTTCATTGTGTCAGATCTCAGAGCGTTTCTTTTCAATTTCCTTATATAGTCGCGCATGTGCATGCACGTGCGCGGAAGACATCGTTACAAAGCTAAGGCTCGTTTATTTAACTCTTACTTACGTTGGTGACACGCGTTTTAGAAATTCACTTTGATCATGAGATTTCTTTATTAGTCAAAAGGATGACGTTGTCTATCGTTCGATGAAATAACTAAATCACGCGTTTACTATTATACATCGCTTTGTCCGCGTGTCTAAAACAGCGTATAACTATTTGAAATTATAGTATAAGTTTCACTCGCTTCACAATATTTGATAATCGTAAAAAGTGTAAACATATACAGGTTTTCTTAATAGGCAACATAGCTAGATAATTATTATTATTATATAAACAGTAAGATCTTAGTTACGTATATACATAACGTTTTGCGTAATTAAATGTTACAACCGTATGCAATAGAATTGTTTGTACAAAGCAGACAGCAGGCAGGTGTGCCTTCAGATATTCGAAGATATTGCGAAACAAGACGATCATTTCTTACCATACTTGTTTTCCATCCAACACCTTTTTCAAGAAATGAATATAATCCAATAGGATTGTGCACTAAACACTCACGAAACAACTTCACTATTATATTACTATTAGCAAAATTGTTTGTTACAAATTTGATTATTTATTTTTTTTAATTTTTTTATTTTTTTTTCTCACAACATTTGAAGCATTGCTACGGCATTAATACACAAACCTGGAGCTTTGCTTCGGAGAGCAAGCAACACGCGCGAGAATGCCGCGCCTGCGTACTGATCTTTCAAATGATTGCGATCCCACTTACGTTACCAGCAACCCAGAGGCAAACCCAATGAGGAAAGGAGTTGGTTACGGCTGATGTTGAAGTTGAACGTAATTCGATGGTAGGGCTGCAATTATGTTGTCCTAGTCATCGATCCGTTTAATCATACTGCGATCTTATGGGATTCTGGATCACTGGATCCCACCTGCATCTTCAACTTGCATTTACGTTAAGTTCGAACTGTACGTGATGCTAAAAAGCAGTTTACGACCTCGTATACAATATCTACATAGCTTCTAACAAAGAGATTAGAACATTTCTGATATATTACAGGACGTTAGCGTTAGATTAGGTAATTGATTTTGCACCGAGAATGTAAAAAGAACCGAAGAAAATACACAACAACAGAAAGTAACGCTTCGCATCAAATGCTCTCTTATAATATATATTCCATCGCGAACAATTGTGCTTGTTAATATCTAACGTTACGCATTATAAATTCTTAGAATCAATTCGGTAGTTCACAAGATTGCAAATCGTGAACAGTGACTCATCTGATACTCCATGCAAGCTTGAATGCATCGTCAATTCAATTAATTCAATATTTTTTTATCATGCACACTGCTGCATATGTATTATAGAATGTCTTTTCATTCATCGTTCGTACTAATTTTAAAGTTTATTTTTACCAATAAAACATCATATCGAATCAACCACAAAACCCGCTTTTCGATAAATTAAAATAATAATAACAATAATAATAAATGGCTATAGCGTTCGTAGTTCGAACGATAAGTATAACTGCAATGCCTGCAAAGATTCTGGTGCGTTATTAGTAGACAAATCCATTCTTGGTCAGACCTGCAGTATACGACTGACGATGTAGATTATTCTACTATAAAAATCGCTATAGTCTCACACTCGCCGACTCAGTGTCTTCGAATTTCGAATGAAGTTTATCACGAGATTTTTCCTCATTTATTTAAATGAGACAAAATAAATTGCTAATTCGTATAAAAGGTGTAGATATTGAAATGACGGTCAATTACCCAGACAATGATGGTACAGAATAGCTATTTTACCGTATAATTTTATGTTTCCCCCTGAATCCGAAAATATGATAAGTATAACATTGTTGAAGGTTGCAGACTTGAAATTTTTGATATTTTGATAAATTTTTTCCATTATTTATCATATAACGTATGTAATCAGAATGTAATAAAAGCATAATGAAACAAGAGGTTTGTGTAATTTTTTTTCCACACGACAATTTTTCCGATTATAAGAACTTACATACATACATACCTACGCCTTCTCAGGTGAAGAATCACAGACAATTCATTTCGAAGTCATGTTTCATGAAGGAGGTCAGATATTGACATTGACAAATTGCACTAATTAAGTACTGGTGATGAGTCGTATAGCAATGCGCTTTTCTACAGCCAACTGTACTCAGAATATCTTCACAGTTACAAATACGACATTGAATATTATCGAAACAATTATTTTCAAAATAAATTTCAGTTATTTCTGCACAAGTAACAAATAGCAAAATATGCTCAAAGAAGTAAAAGCGTTTGTCTTCGATTTCATTAAAGCAGAGATAAAGAAAGAGACAAAAAAAAAAACAGTATTTTATATTAACTTGCAATTTTAACTCTGTTTTGAAAGACATAAAAAGTGGTTACATATGTGACTGATCCGAAAATCCAATGCAACAACATGAATCTTATGATTCCTAGCCACAACAGAATAAGATATTCTCAGGTTGTTAACAGTATTGATTCACTGAGAAATTTAGTATTTTCATTAATAATGAAAAAATTTTCAAAATTTTCATATTTTTACCAGTTATTTAGTTGAATATTGACAAAGTGCAAACTTGGATGAGTTTCCTGTACCATGCTTTTCTCAAGACTTTTTACTAACATTATGGTTTGACCAAATTAATGTGGGAAATTCAAGTGAGATGACTCAAGCTTTAAAAAGATAAATCCTTAAAATTTCATTTTACGTACACGGATTTTTCAAAGTATTGTTATATAAATAGACTTGCAATATTATAATGAAAAGAATATACATAGGTCAATTTATAATGATATTTAATCAATGATTGATAAATGATTATCTAGTAACGTTGGTAGTTTGATGATTGGGTAGGCTGCGCGGTAGAATAAACCATTCCAGTTGACTGCTGATGCGTCATTGTATGATTTTGGTGCTGATGAAATTCAGGACCTCCATGTGGGCCGTTCAGTCTTACACGTTTAGGATTTTGAGCGTGACCATGTTCATTGTTTCCCTGTAGCTGCTGGTTCTGTTGCTGAAATAATTTCAATACATAGTTTATTCAAAAATTCTTCATATCTAAGTATAAAAGAACAAATTTCAACGCCTGGCACCCATCATTTCAGATTTAAATAAGGGTAATAAAGATCCAACTATATTTCCATGTGGCTTATATCATTCGAAATATTTGTTCTTCATTTTTTTGATAAGTGTTACAGAAGTTGGTCGAATTATCAGACTATACTGACATTGACATGAAACTTACAAGCCATTCTCAATACTGCGAATGATAAGAATCGGATTCAAACTTCAGCTTGATCTTGTGTTGAATTTATTGCAAATTACATTGCAAATAATGAAAAACCAAATGCAACGATACGAACAACGAAATTACATTGTTACATTTTTAGAGGTCACAGATTATTGTTGCCACTTATATAATAAATAATATCTTATGTAATAAATAATCTAAGGCAACGGTTTATACATAAATAATATTTATCCTAAACAGTAAGGGGTTAAGTCGGAATAATTAAAAAAAAGCATAATTTATTTAGGAAACTTTATTAACAACAATACTTAGGTCTAACAATATAAAATATATCTACTATACTGAATGTAAAACGTAGAAATTGAATAATTAATAATAATAAATTAATAAACAAATTTATGTTTTAAAATATACCCAAGATAAACTTTCTCAGATCAAATATAGCCATAACGCTTATCAATTTGTATCAATACATAATGGCTTAGTACCTACCTCCAAATAATTGAAGCTCAAAACCGAACAAAAGTATCATTATCAAAATATTTGGTCATTCCTATACATGTGATAATATTTGTTATATTATATATGTATGTATACGTATGTACATATGAAACGTTTCAGTCCTAACCATGGTGCGTTTGAGTCGATTCCATTTCACATTTAATCCTATTAGACAATAACTTTCAAAAGTAAACGAAAAGTATTGTTCGACCCGTAAAATAACTATCCTATAATAATTGTACTATATCATTTAAAACTCTCGTATATTAGGTACCCAAGATGAATAAGAAAATAATTATATGGAAATGATATTGTCTGTGATAATAGAAAACTGAGCAAACTTTTGTAGATGTGCAAGCAACTAATATTTGTGTTTGATGCAGAGTCGTAAATATTCAGCGATTTATTTTGTAAATAAATAATCCTAGGTCCCACTTTGTTTCAGGTAATATTCCTCCAATCACGAATACGACGTCAATTATCAACACTATATTGCTTTTTCGTTTCCTCACAGGTTTCACAGAACGATTTGAATCCTTTAAATCTGAAATATGATACAGCCAATTAATACACGCATGAAATAACACATTTATAAATAACAGACGAATTTTTGTTCAAAATTACCTTATTTCATAATATTTCAGTCTTAAGAAGTCCCGGCCTCAACGAGTTTTAGTTTTTCCTTAATTAATCGCGCTTGTGAATATTTCTGTAATCATAAGCATGAGAAAAATAGTAAATATTTTCATTGACACACGAAAATCACAACACTAAAATCATTTCCATAAATATTTTACCGACAATCTTACCTACAGTTTTGGCGCTCCACCATAAACTTGGCACGTACCACCCTTTGTTGCGTTGGCACATTGATTCTGAAACAATTAATAGTTACATGTTTTGTGAATAACATAGCATGAAATTATTTCAAATTAATGAAATACTTTGACAATGAAAATTAGTGGCCACCTTATTGAATCAAACGATAATACAAAGATTTAAATTATTTTAAAAGACCGTTTTTTTTTCTTATACAAACTTCTTGCTCATGTCCATTCAATTTTCATATACATTGTATCACATGTAAGATCCTTATTAGTCGGGAAAATTTAACCAATCTGATTTTATTTTTTTTCAATTGACTTTTAATTGTTTTTTAATAAACATTTCGAAGTAGATTTCAATTTTGAAAATGTTTGCGTAACAAATCGTGTGTAGATGTCTTCATGAAATCAAGATATGGAAATGAAAATTCTGTTATTTGGAGTCTTGATTGATACATACCTGCTCAAAGTGTTGCGGAATATATCATACATTTTTTTGTTTTTTTTTTCAAGACAAATATTAAGACTAGCGCTTGCACGAAAACTAATTATGTACTTGAACGGTCATTTATTTTTGATTTTTTTCTTTTGTTTTCTTTTCTTTACTACAACACTTCATCAAAGTTTCTGTGCATGCACAAGCAAGGTTGTTATGTTAGTAAGCCTAGAAAAATTGAGACAACCAGGCTGACCTTGTACATACATTCAATGTAATCTCGTGATGTTCGCAGTAAACAGCTCACATTTTTAACATTTAGCTGATACCTATGAAGAACGAAATATGGAATTAAATTGACAATTTGATGAAATTGCCATTCGCTCTAGTAAACTTACTTTTGCTCTTACATTTTAAATTTTTATTATATTCTTCCCATTCTCAGTACGGAAGTCATCTGTTAAAATTAACTCGCTCATAGGCGCGATGGCTTGTTACCATTATAGGCGAACGTATTTACCTGCGTTATTTCTCACAGTGTTCTATACCGTTAAAAACGTTATGAACAACTCATAAAATTAATTAAATCATCGGGATTTGTCCATCTAGTTATTTTATAGTCATATTCAAATTGCAATCAATCCTCATTGAGTAAACAAATATATAATATTGAAGATAATACTCAAGTTGGAGATTATTAGAATATGAACTACATTTAGCTTCATGGACATAACGGAGTCATATTTGGTTACCATTTTGTACAGTCTGAATAGTAGAAGAAAATAAAACACAAACGTAACAATGCCTCATTAGTTTACGTAAGCTGTTTCGCATCACTACTACATAACTCATTGTTAGAGCTAATCACACTTATCATTTAAACGTCTGAATGGAACAATTTACCACGAGTGCTTTGTACTTTTCCAAACCAACTGCAATTCGTAAAACGACTACTTGACCTCTAATGACGACGGAATGGGGAGGTTTATGCTCAACACAGCAGGGTTTACAGATCTGCATTTGATTGAATTTTAAACTGTACAGACATTTTTTCTACCAACTTTTCTCGGTACATAAACGTAAATATAAAAACGAAAAAACTTGTCTACGTTTCTTTCCAGATGATAGAACATGCCAAGATATTACCTAGGTATATCACGCAATAGAATCAATGAAGAATGAAACCTCGGACTTTATAAATGAAAATTTTGCATTTAATAGACCGGACTTATTTCCCCAAATAAAATTTGGAGTTTGGAGGATCAGTCTATTCGAATCTTTGATTAAGACACTGAGAGAAAGAGAGACAGAAATTTTTGTAAATCCATTATCCATCTAAATCCTTAATTGCGTAACACAGAACATAGCAAATTACCGGACGCAGAATTTGATGAGTTAAATATCGAGATTAATTGGATACTTGATTCGAAGATATTTAGAATTATCGTTGTATGTTTGATATATACCAGTTGTAACATCAAAGAATAAATGAAGTAAAGTCATAACAATATAAAATAACTTGGATCAAAAATCGAAATTAGTAAGTTTAATATAAAATCATTTGACCTTAGGATAAAAAAAATTAGTAGATAATGAAAACTAAAATCTAATCAAATGTTAGGTATAATTTTATGAGAATAAAGAAATAATAACGTAGACAAAAATATATAAATATAAAGTAAAATATACAGAGAGTAGAAAGTTGGGTGCCAGCATAAAATTGAACGGTAAAAAATCAAAATTCAATCGATGATTGTACGATAATTTGAAAATTTGAAAGATATGCTTACTGTTTGTTGCTGATTTTGTCTCGCTTTGTTTTCACTTTTTTCTTCAGTATCATCATCAGTCAAAAACTCTCTTTTTGGATATGGAATAGGACAACCAGCAAAAATACTGAAAAATTTCATAAATAACTCTAGTAAAAGTATTCACTCAAAAACGAAACAAGACTTAAAATAAATAAAAATAAAAAAACAAGATTTCATAACTTACTCCTGTGTCGGCAAGGGGTCTTCCTGGAAATAAGCATCCTGCATGGAATGTTCTGACGTTATCCTTTTATTAGGATCCATCATCAATAGCTTCTGCAACTAAAATCAGAGTAAAAAAGTTCAAAGTTGACTTAAGTTTTCAAACTGCATAATTTTAACTATATTGTAATAGAAAAATCACATTAAAAAAAAGAGTGATAAATAATTAATAAATGTTTTTACGTGGTGTGAACTCTTACCAAATTGAAGGCCTTGCTGTCTGGTTTTATTTTATGGCGATCCATATATTTAGTTAACGAACAATTCGCGTAGCTGTAAAAATGAAAACAATCAACATGAAAACAGTGTCGATTATTAAATAACGATTTTCCAATTTCAAACATGATTAGTAGCAAGGAAAATTAAAAACTTCAAGTTAGCCAATGTTTGGGGATTTCAAAAACTATGATAGTATAAAACAAGCTTAGTCATAGACAAACTGAATGTGCTTACTTTGATCGCTTAAAATCTTTAAGCAATGTAGGGTGCTCCGGCATTTTCTTTATATCTTCCCAATCTTTGTCCAATGGAAATCCCATTACGTTGAATATTCTGAGAGACCAAAAAGATATTAACAATGAAGTTAATTTCATTAGTCTATTATAAACGGACTATGATCTTGACTCTCGATTATTTTATTACATGATGACATTAATTTTATATTCTTGTTTCATTGTGTACCCTGCGTATTTTGTCTCTAGTGCCTAATGAATCGAAAAAAACAGTGAACTTATTTTACGTATACTTTGAATGCTCACCTATCAAGTTGATCATGATGATATGGATTACTAGTTTTAATATCTTCTTGTCTACAATGAAATATTGGCTCCGATGTTAAAAGTTCAGCAAATATACATCCAATGGCCCAGATATCTGAATGAAATTTCAATAACGTTAATGAAAGGGTTCTGATAAAAATAATGATGCACACTCTTTATTTTATAAAATCATACCGATAGCTTTCGTATAATGCCTTGCACCTAACAACAGCTCTGGAGCTCTGTACCAAAAAGTAACAACGACAGGATCCAAGTCTGCTAAGGGCTTCAAAGGTGCATTGAACAAACGTGCAAAACCCATGTCAGCTATCTTGACTCGACCCCTTTCAACACCTTCTCCCATCACTAGGATATTAGCTGGTTTCTGAAAATACGCTCAGTTATATTCGTAATGAAAATATTGGGTTGTTTTAGGGAGGATTCTGTATGATGATCACAATTAACTTCATAGACAATGTCATTAGTGCTTGCCTATGACAGCGTGGCAAGTTATTCACCAATAAAAGAGTCAGTAAAACCTTATCAATTCATCAGATACTTTGAAGTATTACTTGTTCCAATTTTTGAACAGATTTTCATTCATCTATTGAACAAAAAATAGCGTTTCGATTATTTTAATTTAATCTTACCAAATCTCTGTGAAGAACCCAGTTTGAATGTAAATAATGAATTCCATCTAAAATTTGATATAAAAGCGACTTCACCATACCCTTTGGAACCATAACAGGTTTCTTATTTGCTTTAGCTGCTCTGTGAAATTTTATGATGTGCTGAAATAGTATATATTCATTAGCACATGTTTGTCAAGTAATTACTATTCAATTAACAATGAAGAGAGAATTTTTTATTTTCCAGATAGCAGATGAGAGAGAATTTTTCTGTTAACATTTTGTACCATTTCTGAAATTCGAGCACATAATTTCGAAACGCAATACACAGTGTGTCTAGAGAAAACTCCCTTCAAAAACATAGTTGGAACTTTTTCCAGTTGTAGCTTAATGCGAGCATTTTTATTTATATCTAGGTCTTGGGATTAACGGAGTTTGCCCTAATAGTATACTTAATTTTCTATATTTTTAACTTCGTGCATATTTATTTCTAGTCTTTTTATTTCATCTATTTACATAACTAAAAGTTTAATTTTTTCGTCACATTAAAATGTACCAAATTTTGATTATACATGTTAATGATCGCTGATTCAGTAAATTGAATTAATTTACATTAAAAATTCAACATACCCATAAATCATGTTCTGCAAAGTCAAAAAGCAACCAAACCTTTCGATCATTGTGGGATAAAAACACACGTATCAATGTTATGACATTGGGGTGTTTCAGTTCCCTTAGCAGCTATAAAATTAAAAAAATTTGTTCTAATTATTCAGACAATTCTTTCATCCATAATATCACAAATCTTCAATAATATACAGTTTTGGAAGTTAGAAAAGGACCTAAGAACTAAAAAGCAAACAGCATTTTTGAATATATAAATTTTGTTCATAGCTTAGGTGCACTAAATTGTATTTGCTCAGAAATGTGGACTCAAATTTTTAGCTACATGAGAATCCAAGTATATCTTTTTCTACAAGTCAATTTGGCTTTATTTGATTTTATCAATTGTGCAATATTATTTCTATATTGTTAGACAAAAATATTTGGTTCTATACTTACTGCTATTTCGCGACATGCTGACATAGAAAGTCCAGTTCCTTCAATTTGTTTGAGACCAAAATCTTTGGTATCTGGACGCGATTTTAACTCACTATCAGGTACTCTAGATTAAATCATATTCACTTTATATTATATTGTGTTTATAACCAGTGGTAATTTTACTATTATGTAAAAATTACATACGTAATGATAATTCGTTAAAAATAGATGTAAAATGTATAATAAATCGAATATAATAAAGGAAGATAATTTCGTACAGTATAGAAGATAATTTCAGCAAATGTCAAAGTTGTAGAAATTAGGGTGTTAATTTTTGAATTCCGTGATCAAGTATGTAAAAATTGATGCTTCATTTTTATGAATTAAATTAGGCATATCAATCCTTGAAATATTATTGTAAATAAGATATCAATCGGTAAGCGTATGACTCGAATGTTAGGTTAGGTTATAATGACAAGCTAACCCTTCTTTTCTCCGTGCCTTATATACATGTCCGTAAGTCCCTCGTCCAACTTTGCAACCTTCGAATTCGAACAAATCTTCAACTTTTGTACGATCTTTCTGGGTTTTCACTTTAAATTCATAATCCATCATGTTTGATGTCATTACATAGAATATAAATTATGACATTTTACGAGGCAGATCACAGGCAGGGTTCACGTGTTCTGAAAGACGCCGATGTTTGTGCCATGTGGAAGAATTCCAGAGAATTCGAACTCGAGTTTCAGGACTCCTTTCCATCTACGCCAACTAACTATACGGAGAAAAACCGCTAATGGGATTCACAGGAAAGTATAATTACCGAAAATATTCTTACGAATATTGTTTAAATATTTTATTTTATTTTTTTAAATATAACTCCATTTCTAAATACGTGAACAATGTTCACATTCTGTATTTCGATTAAAATTCTAAAGAAGTTTACAATAATAATTGGACGCGATTTATCGATTCAAAAAATAAAATATGAACTATATTTTGCAAACGACTTTATTTAGACAAAACTCTTTAGCCAGAGAGATTATTATTAATATTGACGAATTATATGATTGTAATTGGAAACATAGCAATACAGTATTATTACAGGTATAATAAAAATAATATAATTCAATTTTTCAAATAATTTTATTCAAACGTTTACTCACTTTAATGTTTTACTTAAGATGCATACGTTTTCGACTCAATTTAAGAATGTCAAAAAATTGTAGAAAAATATTAAATTAGAATAAAGGTATCACAAAAAGTATATATGTATGTATGAAAACTGCAAACCGTTGCCAATTGTAACATCAAGAACAGCGAATTATTAACGTAAAACGAAATAGATACTATTATAATGTTATTCAGTAGAACCAATAATCGTTACAGAGGATATTCGTAAGTTTTCTATTGTCTATACTATCATACATTCATTGTATGTACACAGTATAAAACCACACGCGCAAAATTTTCAACTAAAGAAAAATAATGTAACTCCATTAACTAGGTAGTGGGGAAAGTATATTTTATACTTCATATAAACTTGATGCAAATTTATCTTGGTATTTTTGAGTTCGCAGTCTCATAAAATATTTGCTAAAAACAAATCAAAGAGAACCAGATGCTTCCATTCTTTGTATAACTTTTTTATAATCCTCCTCCAAAAGCCTGTATTGCTTATCAAGTATTTGCATCCGCTGTTCAGATGATGGGCCATCAATCACACCACTTCCTTCCACTGACTTTAAAGCTCTTTGTAATTTCTTAAAGTTCTTTTGCTCCCTTTGATACGGAACATTCAGCCTTCTCTTAACATCCAATCGATATGTTTGGTATTCCTGTTCGTTCGATACATCAGTAATACGTAATCTCAATATTTCATAAACTCTGCGAGCTTGTTTCTGTGAAAAAAAAATTACAATTATTATATTATTCGTTCTACTTAAGTAGCAACAAATTTCATTCAAATACCTTGTTGATTTTAAATTTTGCACTAGCTTCTGTAGCCATGTTCTTATTGAATCCCTGTAGCAGGTTTCTATCACTGAAACTTTCCAAAGTTTGACAGTTTTTAGCATCGACAAAGTCTCGCACACGTTGAAAGCTTACAGAGGGATCCTCAACTGTAGAAAGAAGAAAAAAACTTATGAAATGTTGAACACTTACTTGAATTTTAGGAAAGCAAATTTAGGCCACTTGGGCAATAAAGATTAATTCATATTTTTTTTATCACCGATAAACAATACCAAAAATTTTAGTAGTTGCTTTCAAACTGTGAAAGCAAACAAGTTAGGTAATAAAATCAAAAATCTTTGCATAATAGGCTCAAAAAAGATGGATAATGTTTCACCTGTAATATCTTTGACTTCGTTCCGGCCGATGTACTCTCTGTAAATAGCAGAAAGGAGTTGAGCCCCTGTGCCAAGTCCCTGAAAAGGTGGAAGAACGAGTACTTGGGCAATTCGAGGTCTTGCATGATGAGGATAGGCATAATACTGATAAACAGTTGCAAATCCAACAGTCGCATACTGGGGTGTCCCCATGGTAGAAGTATACTTCTCAAACCTGAAACAAAGGCCAAATCTTCTATAAGATTCTTTGCTATCTGTAGCTAAAACCTTTGACTGAACTTACAATACTTCAAAGTCTTTTTATTTTATTTTAATAACCAATGAATTGCGTGAAACTTACATGTTAAAGTAATGCCATTGGTCATCATCGATATCGATAAAACTTGCAGCATCTATGTACCAAAGTAAAAAGGTTTGGAGACGCTCGTGATACTCCTTAAAACCTTTACAGCTCATATCTGCTTTGTAGACCTCAAAATGTCTCGAGCCTTTATCCTTATCTATGGGCAGAAGTAAGCCATAATAATTAGAAATTTTAATGGAATCTAAGATCTAGCCAATAATAGTCTTACAATTTGTGAATCCTTTGCATTGGTTGTATTGCATGTTGAAATTATTAGGAGCCTTATTTGTGGCTGTTATTCAAAAAGAGCTAATTCACGACAAAGTTTGTCATATTGATAAAAGACTTAATTTTACCATTTATTGAAAAGGAATGAATCAAGTTTCCTTGCGGCATAAAAGATTCATCATTTTTAAGTGATACAAGAAAAGAATCCATGCTGTTGTGAACTTTGGGAGCCAACTTCTCACTGATTTTTGGCAAAATTTCATCAGCTTCTACACCCTCACATATCGTCTGATCAGCTTTTTCGGAATATGTCATTCCCAAGTAAGTTTCCAAGCAGCCAGCAGAGTAATATAACTTAATGCGCAAATCTCTGTATCCAAATATATTTTCACTAAAACAATTTAAGTTGAAATTAAGTTATCAAAGTCTGCATATGTATTTCTGCAAATAAAGTGATTTGTGATAGAATAAAGAACTTTTTCTTCAAGTTTCTGAAATATTTTATCTAATCTTTGATCCGCAAATCGATTTTTTTTTTTAAATCAACTTTTTAATCTTGCTACTAGAACAGATAGATTGTATGCATGATTGAATATCATTTCTAGTGTTTAAATATAAATTAAATATTGTTATAAAAGTTATGAACCTATCGCCGAAGACCTGATGAGACATTTCAGGTTTAAAGATGAGTTTATCGTCATCGACATCATCGGGTTTTCTTATTAATTTGAATTCCAATGCATCATTACTACTGATTATTAAACTTTTTAGACGTGCAGTTGTAGCGTCTTCCATTTTATTACCTGAAATTATAAATAATTATTTAAATGTTTTATTTCACAAACTATAAATATTCATCATACACTAGCCGCTAATTGTCGAACAATAAAACAATCATTTATCGATAATAACAAAATTCAACAAAATTCTAACAAAACATAACATGATATTTAAAATCATAAATTGTGGATACTTGAAAAAAAATTTAGGCTTTTCATTTTAAAATTTGTAAATAATCAACCGAATCCTTCAAATGACATTAGACAATTGAATCAAATGTAAACTGGACAAAAGGTCATACGTCTCTTCAGTAAATAATAATTATTATATGATTATGATTTTGGAAACAATTTATCTGTAGTGGTTCAAATGTGTGGCGATATACCCTACAAATGAATAATCTATAATCACAATGATTGATATTGACGTTTGGTTGAATTGTTTAGAAAATTTGTTTATAAATTAATATATATTGCGTCAAATTATTGTATCAATATACACAGATATAAATCGGTAGTGATATTGATAGCAAAAATGAGGATATTCGTATAATCGTAGGTTATGGTTGAGCATCGGGATGAATATCCGAGTGAATAAGAACGAAGTGGGGATGTCTTTGAGGTAGGTAAATGAATGTTTGAATAGAAAACATAGTCACGTAATGGAATAACAGAGAAGTGAAAAAGGTATTCAAAATAGAAGAATAGAAAATATAAAAACAGAAATTTGCAAAACGCAAGTAGTTGTGAGTGTGATTCGTGAAGGATTTCGGACACGTTACCTCTTTTGATCTACCGTCTTCTCTGGAAATTTTGGACCAAAGAACAGAGCATAGAACACTCGTCTCTTGGGAATATAATTACAGAACCAAGATCGGCTTCCCGCCAAATAATGTTTCGCCAACGACATTTAACAAATCGGCCATATATCCATTGACAATACGATATACGTAGATGAACAACATCGAGATGGCAAACACCGGCATAAATCAGGTTTAGATGTGCTTGAAATAGTGGAACCGTTCAATGCATTTACGAACGCTTCAAAGATATTCGCTAATTTTCAATTACAGTATGTATGTAGTCTGTGGATTTTTGACAGGTTGTCTGATCCGTGTGATAGTAGAACGAGTTAAGTCACAGTCAGACGTGTGACGGATCAGCATCTAAGAATCCGTGAATGATTACTCAAGAATTTACAGAATGACGAGCAAAAGAGGGAACACTATTCGGATCCAAACTGAAATTGAAAAGAACAGAGAGGAAGGAAATTGGAAAAGGGTTATAGAATTAACCGAAGCATTAAAAAGCCAAGAACCAAGTTTAGGTTCGTAATAATATTATTTGCAATAAATAATATCTTGTATATTCCGATATTAATGCGATGAATATTCCCCGATTACTTTAAGCGTACAATTCATCCTAATTATAATCTTGTTCATTGATTGATTAAGTCTTTTCAGTAGATCAGGAATTAAATGAACACTTGAAAAAATAATCTGATTATACAAACTACTTAAGTATATTTTACAGATTGTTTGGCCAATTTTTTATGCGGAGAAGGAAGGTTGGAAAGTTTTCTTGAGGAGACACCGCCCATCGAAGCAAACATAGGCAAGGCAAGGGCTGGACTAGTAGAAACTAAAAAGTATCTCGTCCTTGCGGCTAATGAAAAAGGCAAGAAAGTAAGTTGAGTTTTGCAATATAATCTAAACATCATTATCTGTATTTAATTATAAATTTATCTATTCGCACAAAGTTACCGTCATTTACATTGTAATTGATAAATGATGATTTCTCTACATGATGATTTCTTCTCAAAACCAGGGAACAATAATTACCTCAATATCACAATGTTTGTAAAGACGGAAGTAAACAGCTCTGGTGAAAAAGAAAATTTTTTTTAGTAATATGAATCAACAACAGAATAAAACCAACTAAAAATACCATTTCCGTCTTATTCCAGAGTGTTTTTCAGTCCTATTTTATGATATGTTCTACTAATTTATTGATTCTTTAGCGAGGGGTCTGCCACATGTCTTCTGTTACTATTTGGACAAATTAAAAAAGATTAAAAACTGTATCTTGTTGTTTTGGGGCTTCCGTTTTAAAGACGTTCAAACAGAGGACGTGAGATGTATCCAAAAATTTTTTTGCGATGCCTTTTGTACGTGTGTATCATTTGAGAGTGATTTTCCCAACTTTTTACAGATTCTTGATTAAATAAATCCAAATCATTGTATATTCCTTAACATTTCTTTGTTGAAATTTAGGCCACGGTTGTCCTGGACGCTCACTTACTGCTAGGAAAACTTCACTATGCGATGGGAATGTATGAAGATTCTCTCCACCATTATCAAATGGCTGAACTTCACACATTAACAGAGAAGCAATTACCTTGCAGGAGTTTACGCATTATAGCAGAGTCATATGCAATCAAAGGTAGCAATTAGTTCACCTTGATCTCAAATTACTAGTAATTAGTCAGTTGATATGATAGGAATTTTATTATGTTTAGTATTTACCAGTCTTATCTAACTATCTTTATTTACACGTTATATTCACACTTGATACTTACCTTTCAGTAACATGAATACTCGGCTTATCATTAGCTGTTATTAAATCCCACTGCTAATACTAGAGCTAGTGCTTTCACAAACTTTAAGTCTTATGCAATGTGAAAAATCTAAAATTAAATGTTGCACAGTCTCTTTGCATTTTTCATCCTGGATTTTCTGAGCTGTTTACATTTTTTAGATTTGTGCGCAAATATTGCATGAAATGGAAACACGAAGATGAATGTTACACAGATGAAATTTGTGAAATAACTAATTCACGAATTTTAATTGCTTCATACAAGTTTTATTTTTACTTTAAAATTTAGGTCTGTGCCTCGAGAAGCAGCCACCAAGCTTGAAATCTAAGTTCAAGGTTGCCGAATGGCAAGAGCAGATGATCAAGTGTTATGAAGTTGCTGGTGACTTGACTGTCTTGTACTTGCAGGAACAGGACAAAATTGCCCTTCAGCAACAGATCAGTACCACGAGTACCTTGAACTCCAACAGTATAGGTAGGCTGAGTAGTGACAAATTTTTACGACTTTTATGGGTATCAATTCCATAGTCAAAATTCAAATTCTAGAAATGAAATGTCCAAAACTATGGAGTTACCAGTTCAGAAGATATATTATGTTAAAACATGGAGGTTTTGGGTGATTTTCAAAAATTATGTTTAGAAAAGTTTGCTACATAATAGAATGCCAATCAATATACAAGATGGCTGAGATATCTGCGATTTTGTGTATGTTAGTATTCTAATATGGTAAATCAAATTCTATATATTCAGGTTCGTATTCTCCACAACCACCTCCAAGTTCTTCGAAATCTGTTGGCCCAATTTTAGAAACAGCTTTACAAAGAGCTCCCATACTTCATATACAAGCTGGAAACATTCAAGCTGCCATAAATCGATATAGGTAAATCTGAGATACAGTTACACCATATTTTGTCGGAATTAAGAACTTTTAAAACTGCTATTCCATTATTCAATTTTCAGTTTTAAATATCAAAAGAATTCTTGCTCATATTTTTCCAAGTTTTAATATCGGTTTACAACACCATATTAATAATCTATTTCACTGTATTATATCACTCGTTTTCATATTGCTAGAGCTATGCTATCTGCCGTAGAAGCCACTGCGACCCAGAGGCTTCGTTTAACTTTGACTCGACAGCTAGCAGAAGTTCTATTGCGAGGTGTGACCGGAACTATTTACACCCGGCCTGAAGGCTCTCTTGAAATATCAGGTACTATGAGGAGTCAGATTGTTTGTATCATTTGTTAAATCCGTGTATTACATAAAATTGTAACGTTAATTGAGGATAGTTAACTAATTCCATTACGACATCCGCAATTTATTTGGCAAGTAAAGAACATCTGACATTTTCTTGATTCATCATTTATCATTGAATTAATTTCTTGAAATGTTCCAAATTCTACCAGTTTTTTTAGATCGTTGATTTGCATCGCTGTATTAATTTAAGGAAACCGAAAACCAGCACATCATTCCAATTCTAATTTGACGGACTCACCATGGAAACCGAAAAAATATACAGGCCTCAATCTATTCAATCCAAGAAGTGAATGTGAAGAAATAATCCTACTCCTGCTTATAAGTGAAGCTATGGCGGTACGAGATACAGTATTAAGTCAGTCACCTGAATTCAAAGAAGCTAGAATACATGCATTCGAAAATGCAACAGCTGTATACGATCTTCTTACCATCGCAATCGTACGATGGGGTCAAGTCAGCCTTTTACACGAGGTTACTAATGAATGTATTTAACTCTATTCCATGTACCTATTTTGATTTGTAATTTTTTTTATCCCAAGAATACCTTAACGAACAAACAGTTCTAAACCATGTGGACAGTATTTTACTGATATCCTTAATACAAAATGAATATTTCGTTACTGGCTTTATCTTTTTGATTAAGAAGCATAATATATTTCAGTCATTGGAAAGAGCCATGAAATTTTCTCACGGCGAAGGACATGTATGGATGCAACATGCGCTATGTCTGATCAGCCTTGGAAAACATGCCCTTGCATACTCTGTTCTAAAAATAGTGACCCGTCTCTCTCCTCAAAAAGTGATGCCTTGTCTCCTTGCTGCGCGTCTTTGCTACGCCAATTTGAATTTGGTAAATATACAAATTAGCAATATAAAAATAGTACCTCACTATATAAGTATTGAACATTGTTCTAGGTCCAAGAAGGCATTGATTGGAGTCACAAAGCTTTACTCAAAGAGGCTGCCAGTCCGCAAGGACTTCAATCTCGCTGCCATTTGTACATAGGAATTGGACATAGCATGGTCTCTTCGACTACGAACATTAAGCAGGATAAATTACACCATACTAACGCAGCTCTGGATTGCTTTCATAAGTAATAAACATATGTTCCTTGCACATAAATACAATAGATAAATAGATGTATTATTTTACAGAGCACAACAATGCGATCCAAATGATCATCTGGCTGAATACTATTTGGCCCATGAATATGCGATAAATAGGCAAATAAATGAGGCAATGGTGCATGTCAAAATTGCATTGAACTTGCATGCGGAGCATGTACCTTCGCTCCATTTACTAACTCTGTTACTATCTGCACATAAGCAATACTCCGAAGCTTTGTCGCTGGTTCAAACTGCTCTAGACGAATACCCGGACAATCTGAATCTACTATACGTCAAAGCACATCTAGAATTACACAGTGTGGGTGGAGAAGAAGCCCTCACAACTGTAAAGCACATGTTATTTTTATGGAAAAATTTATACGAGGACCAAACTAATGTCGACTGCAACGATCAGCACAGCGAAAAACGTAGCGAAACTAGAAGCGTTTTTCAATTATATACCTCGGAAATGTCGGACAAAGATTCTAGTTAGTATATTGTTATCACACACAGAGTTTACTGCGCTAATTTCAATAATTCTGATGTCTAGTAAGCCATGTTTTCATTCAGATCATGGTTTATCTGAGTCACTGTTATTTGATGATATAAAATTTTTAAAATAACTGATAATTTTTAATATTAGGTTCTTTACATGCCCATTCATTGGCGGCATCGAGAGTTGAGCAGGCATTGTCAGAAGTTGCTTCATCTTTAAGTTCATTTACTCCACGACCTGGACCTCAGCGAGCGTGGCTACTTCAGCTTCAAGTTTGGCTATTACTTTCAGAGGTTTATTTGGATTTGGACCGTCCCACTCCAGCTACTTTATCATTACAAGAGGCAACCAATATTTTTCCACTCAGTCATCATATTATGTATACTGTAAGTATCAGCTACTAATCCACTGCCAGGTGTTGTCGAAATATTATACGTACAGACTGGGCGGTATTCAATAATTACTGCATTATTTTTCATACTGTTTAAACTTTGCACAAATAATATTAAAGGATCTGTCGAGAATTGAATGAAATTCTACATCGTAGAAACATCTTTTAAGTATTATTCTTCAAACTTGGAGAGTACTTATTCTGTATCCATTATTCACAGCGGGGCCTTTTACACGAGCACAAACAAGAATACATCGAGGCTAAGCAATGCTTTCAGAATGCAGTCTCCATAAACCCATCCCATATAAAGAGTCTTCAGCATTTGGTAAATGATTAAATCACATATGTTTTGAAAGATATAGAAACATATGAAATTTTAGGGAAATCTTTGTCACATGAGTGATTATACTAACAGAATTACTAATCACTCGTTCTGAATGTTTATTTCTATAAGATTTTTCGAATGCTAATAACAAGTATGAATCATTCCAAATATGATATATATAATATTCTGAAAACAATAGGCAAATAACGAGAAAAATAACTAGCAGAACACTGAAGGAACAGATGACGTTTACACTGAAAATAATGTCATTATTGCTTACTTCCAATGAAAAACAAAAATATATTTTCATGTTTGTTTTCCAGGGACTGATTTATCATTATTTGGGAAGTCAGAGACTGGCTGAGAAAACTCTAAGAGAAGCAGCAAAAATAGATCCCAACTCTCACCAAACATGGTACGCTCAATATAAAATGTATTATACGTTTACAGCAAACACAGAATGTTTCTGATTTGGTGTTCTAAAAACAGTGTCTCCGGGAAACAATAATACGTTTCTTGAACCTAGACATTTGTAATCATCATAGCATTCAATAGCGTTGAATCACTTTGAACATGAGTGTTGATCTCTTCTTTGAACAAAAAGGATTTTAATAGATGTTATTGGATTTTCAAAACTGAAAAGTCTAGCTTCTTGCAACAGCAAATAAAATTGTAGAGCATTCGAAAATGTTGGCCACTTTCTTGTTTTAGGTACAACTTAGGCAAAGTGTTAGAATCTCTGGGCGAGGTCGACGCGGCTAGTGATTGTATGGCTACAGCATTAGAAGTTGAAACAACAAATCCTATTTTACCAATATTTTCAATTCCTTTAACTTTCGAATAGACTCAATGAAGGAAATGTATAAATATACCTCTCTGATATACAAAATATATATATATATATATATATATATATATATATATATATATATATATATATATATATATATATATATATATATATATATATATATATATATATATATATATATATATATATATATATATATATATATATATATATTTATAAATAATATATTCTGTGACCTATTTATCTAGATATATAACATGTAATTAATGTACAATCATATTCATTCGGTATAAATAATTACCTTGTAAATAATAATTGAACAATACAATAACAAATTAAACTGTATTAAAATCATGGCTATGTTTATTTAAATATAACACGATCTATTTTACCTAAAATTTATGCTATTCACATTGAAAATCCATCAACGGATTAAAATTTTTAAATTAAATTTCGTTACTGCTATCTCCCATATAATTGTAATCGTAAATGTAATAGTACGAAGATACCCATTTACAATAATCAAATTAACACAAATAGTTTAAACTCTAAAGTTTATATATATATATATATATATATATATATATATATATATATATATATATATATATATATATATATATATATATATATATATATATATATATATATATATATATATATGTATGTATGTATGTACATATTATGATTCATAATGGTTGTGCCATTATGTCATCTTCATCAGTCATCGTAGTGTTACCGTACAAATATGTCGAAGGGACAATCATGTTGTAGATGACTGTACAATATCTCTTAATAGCTATTGCGAGTATCTAATGTATATATGCATGTATGTACAAATAAATCAACACTTTTACAGCAATAAATTTTAATTAGATATGCTTTCTGCACCTCGTTTAAATAAGAAAGTATGATCGTTTCGATTTCGATCGATTAGACAATAATTATAATCGAATACTATTTTACTTGTATCGATCAAATCAATTATTCAATACATACAATAAGTAACTCGACATACATACATATAGTTTAGAAAGTTCGACATGTATATACATATACGAGCTGTTAATTTTTTGAGGACTGAAAAATTTGCTCATCAGTATACAGGTGTATCTAAATGTTAATGGTAAAGTTTAGTTAGCTAAACACAATTATATGTTCCGTCATTGCCGGTCTAGTTAACTAATATCGTTGAAGTAATCAGGTCCTAAATTTTATAGCATGTTGTAGTAAAGTTCACGCTAGGCGCCGCGGTGATTAATTCTAACGTGAATAACGAAACAGTTTACATGATAATGACCCGGGAACTGAACTATGCCTAAATGATTCCTGAATCGTGAACGTAAGATTCTACCGTATCTAGAAATTACAGTACTGTAAACCTTCGGCTGACTAATGAAGCTTAACATACCTATGATATAACAACTACACAATGTACCCTATTATACGTATACCTACTAGCGGCAGCACAAACTACAAACGTGTATACCTATACGTACTCGTAATAAAAATTAGATAAGAACTTTATCGTTGGCGTTAATAATTCTTACATCTGTGTCTCGATCTTTATATGATTTATTAATCTACATTGCTTCGAAATAAGTTTGACGTCCTATAATCTAATACATAATACCTACGTGTATTGTAATATTTGAATTATGTTTATTATTAATTAAGTTCCCGACTTGCAAAGTTGGTTTACTTCCTCAACGACTTTCTATACCTACTCATTTTCCGCTTGAAGGTGGAACCAGCTGTGATTCATTATTTGTGCTGTAATAAAACTCATAGAATGAGTTGTTCGAGCTTTATATTAAAGAGATAAAGCGAAAAATGAAATTTATTATTTTTATTTTTATTTTGTCTCAACGTGAGAACGCTTCAGATATGTTACATCATACTGTATAATATATAACATATTGAAGAAAATGCGATGATGGATATAATCTATCGCAGTCCAGTATTAACGAAAAATTTAATCGAGATTAAAGCGATAAGGCTACTTGGAGAGATAATATTACAAGCTTATTAGATTTCATTAATCAGTTGGTCTCTCGTTTCGGGAAAAAATTGGCAGACTATATGTATAGCTGCAGATGACCTCGACCACACATTTACTTTTTAAGCACCCTTTACAACCCTCAAAACCAAGCCCACAATAGGTAGGAATTCGTATTCACCGTACTGTACGGGTGTTCTTTGTCTCTCAAGAGTTGTCTGCCACCTCTAGCTGATTAACTACCCCTTTGCAATTGCCTAACAATTAATATTAATTATTCCTGCACAAGCTCGACCCTCTCGAACGGGAAGTATTAATTACTTCGTGAAGCGAACTTTTCAAGGATTTAATCAGATATATGATAGTACGATTTTTTCGTCGAGCTGCATGTGTATAAGATATATATTATGATATTTACTTCGATCTGGTCATTCCGATATTTATAAATAATCGCGAGATTTTTTTTGTGAACATTTAAGATGTATCATCAATGAATTGCAAAGTTGTTTGGTTTTTTTTTTTTTTTTTTTTTTTTACACGTATGCGGCCAACATTGATCTTTACTTTCGTCTTTCGTAGCGTGTTATATCCGGGCTAAACACGGCCTATTTTCCAGGAATTATGTTAAATATGATGTTTTCAACGCTAACCCTGAAAATGATTTAGCTAATTTTCTCAACTGAAAATTGTGAATATTTCTTTCAGGATTACAATGTGCTCCTAATTTTAGTGCTGGTTAATGAGCTCATATCAGCTGATATCTATGCGGTGACACAGTTACGACCCAGGCCACGTATACACATATATCTGTATGTATGTATATAGTACGTGTCTACAATCGAAAATCGCGTGGAATAAGATTATTGATATTCCTGATTATGTCGTTACTATAACAAAGCTTGGTTTAGGTTCTAAACATCGATTACCTGACGGATATTACACGCGAAAAGGGTCGCTATAGCTGTTTCATTCTATAGAATGTATGTACTTATATCTCATATCTTATGCGGTATATGAAAAAATAACGAATAACGAGTACCTTTATAATTATTTAAAGAATTATGCGGTATAAATGTACTATAATATATCGTAGTAGGATATTATAGCAATGACAATATTTTCGCCGATTCTGTTATCAGATAAAAAAGAAATAAAACTGAACCCACGTATATGATAGCCCACCTTAAACAAATTTCTTTGTTCGTGTTTATCTTTACCAGCTTGTCTTCGTCGGCCTTGCTTCTTTCGTTTAACAGTTTATACTCCAAATTAAGTAACGTGCCATTGTAAAAAACTACTAATTGTAAATATATAATCATTATCACATATATATTATAGCCGGAGGCATTCAAGACACGAATAATTATTAATGTAACTTTTTATTATACTCGAAAAATTATACAGAACTCAAAACGTATAATCCTCCAGGTGTTAGGTAATTTCTATCTTGAGAGCATAATCGTTATGTGAGAATGATATACTTATATATCTGGTATCACGTACATACTATAAGTATAAAGAAAACGGGGGTTCGCAACTAATAGGATTCTTATACCGCTTTATCAAGAATTATACGTATAGGTATATCTAACAATTATTAAGTATTTTTTGCAATAAAAAGAAGAATAAGAAAACGACGAATAGAAACAATATTTGTTCTATATCTGAAGGTGAAATTGGCGATGGGAATGAAATTTTGAATGCAATTAATGAATTATTACAGCACACGGCGTTCTATATTTCTGGTTTATATCGCCATTATTTCATTTCGTAGAACAAGATAATAGTTAAAGTTATAGCAAGCTTTTAAAGACGATAATAAATATCGATGAACCGACTTCGTGCGTTAAACCATTGATAAAGATAATTGTTTTAAGATTTAACTCACTTCTCAGGAATCTCTAACGAGATTATGTCCTGTGTCGCATTGCGCGCCCGCCTGCGCGTAACCAATGCGCAATGGATATGCGGTTTGAACCGGCGTCTTTTAGACGTAATGAAAATTTACACTAAAAAACGATTATTACAGAAATTCCAGCGTCCTTCACTAAAAACTATTATTTTTTTCCTCTATATATTTTCATAAAACCTTTACGTATAAGAATAAATAGACGAACCACGAAATAGGAGAGACAGAAGAAAACAGAAAAATCTTAAAATATTTCATCTACAAACGATTGAAGTTTTTATGATAAACTAAATGGTTTTTCAGCAGTAATAGTAAACATTCTATTGAAATTGTTAGTTAATTGTTACAAAGATTTATAGCTATAATAGAGGTTGTAATAATCATAACATAATATATATATATATATATATATATATATATATATATATATATATATATATATATATATATATATATATATATATATATATATGTGTGTGTGTGTGTATATATATTTGGATGCATAATGCGAGTACCGGCAGTGAAATGCCGGTGGTATATACATAAATATAACAGGCGGAACGAAAAGGGCCGAGAGGACGGAAGGAACGAAGGACACAGGAGGATAGGAGGGATGGAAAATGTAGGGAAGCAGGCAGGCTGGCAGCGCACGCTGCAACCCCAGAGCCAGCCAGCCCTGCCAGCACCACTCTGACCCGTTCGCAAACTGTACACAGGCTCCAGTGGTTGACGCATTGCAGGTGCGTAGCAGCCAATCAGAATTGAGCTTAGTTTGGACGTTAGACGAGTCGACAAGGAAGTCTTGTAAACAAGACCGCACCCAGCGCTTATAAAGCCTACTCACATGCGCGGCTGAAACTTAATCCGAAGTCAGACCTCGATATATATGGTTGAACGGTGGATAAATGTATGATAAATAATTCTACGAGTGTTTTATATTTTTTTGATTTAATTTCTGATAAATTTTGAAACACCGCGGAAGTTTTATTCGTAGTTATGTGCAACACCACTATCGTGGCGTAGTAACACAGTATCGCCTGGACGACAGACCCTCTTCCATTATTGTCCGAAGTGTATTTCGTGTCAGCGGCGCTGGTTCGTAGTGGAGTTTGTGTAGTGTGCCGGTAATATCTAGCAAAATCTGCAATGGTGAGTCATAGGTTAAATCTATTCAATATGAATTTGCTTATCGGAAATAGAATAATATACGAATATTTTCAAGCTTTTACTACTTTTATCCGCAACGTAATAATGGAAGCCCGATTCTCGTGTTGCTCGAAACCTACATCTATTCAATTAAACATCCAAACCGAACTAATGCGCTATTCCGTTATCTAGCATACGAGCCTTGCCTTAATTTAACGGTAAATTAACGTCGAAAAATAAAAACTATTGTAATTGAAACGAGACCAACGAAAGTCGGTCGGCTCTCATTATTTTCAATCGAGGTGGTCATTTGCTATGGTAGGAAAATCAATTTGTCACGGGACACAGAAGCGTCTACGAAGGCGTGTGCTGTAAACGTTTTAAGACTAGTTGACAGTTCCTGCCGGGTTCAAATCACGAGATTAATAGTAATTAGCATTTGCAATTATGCCGACAAAATTTCCTCGTGCCTACACAACCTACCTCGCAGGAATCATGCCATTTATAGATGCTGCTGTTATTTTTTTTTGTCCGTTTATCTTTCTTGTAGTGTCCCATTACGTTTCTCTCGCTACGTATTACCATAGTTAAATATTACCTCACCATTACAATAAAATACAAATATTATTGATATACAAAAAGTAGTCCATCTCAACATCCGACATGTAACGTATTTTATGTACCGGGATGATTGTTTTAACAATGTTAAGTTTCTTTCCCATCATTTATTTCTGATGTATAGCCTATATTTATACATATTATACCACGTGTAAGCGGAAATTAGAGTCGCCAGTTACATTCCATCAATTTGTTGATACTTGGTCTGTAAATGTAAATAACAATAATCTTTTATTTTCTTCTGTTTATTACTTGTTTCTTGTCATTAATAATCTTATTATAAAAATATGGATAAAATGAGCTGCTCTGATGTTCTACATAAAGACCGGTCATAGTATACGGCAGCCTTTATGGCGGCCTTATACACCCGCTATTGATTTTCGTAGTTGCTCAGTGCAGCTCTGTCATGTCCTCTTCTGTTTCTCTCTTCCCCCCCCCCCCCCCCCCCCCCCCCCCCCCCTCCTTCCCCCGTTACCCCCTCGCCCCTTGCGTTGGTTCCGGTCCCTAGCCGCCCCGCCTCCGTGTCCCCTCCACTCCTCCTTTCGTTCCCTCGTTGCCCCTTCCCCACCAACCCTCGACCCGTTGGCCGGCGCCACCCCGAGAATTCGCGAACCTGCCACTGTGCGACGTTGCTCGGTTCACCTGCAGCGTTTTGCCGCAAACGGCAGAACCGTTCGAACCTTCGATTTGTGAAGTAGTGAGGTTATTTTATTTAATTTCGTTAAACCGAATATAAAAGAGCTACAGGTCTACGACAAGAATCGCGACATGGTACGTTTCTACATATGTGTATATATGCATATGTACCGTAATATATATCTATATATTTCGATATTTCCTTCGGTTTCCCTTGACGCATTTTATTGATTTTTACCATTCTGATGTAGTAGGTGGTTTAAATTTAAATAAAACTACACGAGGAATAGAATAGAAGGAATTATACTTATATATAGATAGACACATCGCTTAGAGAGCTAAGAATAATCTGTGGATTTACCCGTTTATTGAAAAGCAGATTTTTATTTTCTATTCAATGTTACTAATTAGATGACTATACCGTACCAGATAATCTAATTAAGGGCTCAGGTCTTGGTATAACATATATCATACTGCTTAAGATAATATATAATCGTGAAATCTACGGAAAAAAAACATCGTACTTCTTTGATCGTAATTTTTTGTTAATTTAATTTTGTTTTTTTCACCTATTGAATATTGTAAGGTAGACATAATACTTGTCTTGGGCGTTTTTTCTTTTCTTTTTTCAATTTTTCCTTATCTAAGTTATATCATAGAATTTTATCATATCTTATCTTGTATCATATTATCAAGGAAATCTTTATTTTGGTATCTATTCTTACATCAGTTAGCTCTGGTACGATAAATCAATAAATAAGAGTAAAATTTAATTGATATTTGAGGCGTGACCATTCAACATGTTCTGGTGATTAAAATGAAAAGAATATTTTTTTAAATTTATGTGACCTGGATTCACTAATCTTACCTACGTACAATTGAACCATTTGAAAAATATGGATTTGTCATATCTCACAATCAGTTGAATGTGAGTCATTAGCGGTAATCAAAAAAATTTTATCAGTACCATTAAAATCAGATAATGTATATCGGTTTCTATTCTTTGAATCATGGTGTGTCGTTAAAGTTATAGTGAAAAAATATCAGGTGTTAATCTTTTCCAGTATGTTATAGTGATGACATGACTTCATCCTTCTTTATTTCCTTGAAAAAACAAAGTCATAGATTTTTCTTGAAAACGCCTACATGAACCACAAAAATTTTAAGAGAATGATATGAGCACTTCCATAATTGCAGTGCAGTTGAAATCAGTTCGTTTCTTCTATTAACAAATTTAGTAAAATGGAAATTTTAATTATTTTATAATATGTGAGAAGGATTTTCCCAAAACTGAAATACCATCTTTATTTTGGAGTATTTTTAATTCCAATCATCTGCTACGTCAGTATTGTAGCTATAAAATTAAATTTTTATTACTGAGGTTCACTAATAATTCCAAGCAATTATTATTTTGCACGTTATCAAAAAGTCATATATATGTGTATTTAACGCATATACACATATGTTAAGATATATGGTCTACTCACTTCTATACTGCGTCAATACTCCCACATGAATATAATGTAGAGTTATAGTATGTGAATTGCCTGCAATGACTCAGTAGACATGTTTTATTTAACAAGAAATTATATGATTAACTTCAATATGCAGAATACCACAAATTTCATGTATAATTTTAATGTACCGTTATTGGCTTAAGACCATAATTTTTCGTTTTTTATTCACCAAGAGTTTGATTACATTGTATTCTGATGTACCTGAAAGGACAAGAACTTTTGAGACTGGTATTTCAGGATTCTACAAGTCATGTTTCAACACATATATTAATAAAATTTTATTGCAATTATCAATGATAAGGATGATAAGTTTTCATACCAACATCCCATTTGAATTTTAAAGTTCAACTTTAAGCCTATTATCATACTGAAATGACCAAGTTTTATAGCTTGTAGTGAATAGTGTATGATGTTGTATTAAAATTATTTTTCATCATTTCAGGGGCTTAATAAACAAATATACAATATTGATTCGATTGTGTTAAATAGGCTGACCAACTCACAGAGGAGCAAATTGCAGAGTTCAAAGAGGCGTTCTCCCTCTTCGACAAGGATGGTGACGGCACGATAACAACTAAGGAATTGGGTACCGTGATGCGATCACTTGGTCAGAACCCAACGGAAGCTGAGTTACAAGATATGATCAATGAAGTAGATGCTGATGGTGCGTATTATGTAATATACTTAATTTTGTTTTTTTCTTCAATTTTGGGAATAGACTGCAAAACAATAAACGTACCAGGGAATTTCTTTAAAAAATAAAATAATATAATTAAATACCGCCATTTCAGAAAACTGTCTGATTTTCTTCGAATTGTAAATGGATTTTAGGTAATGGAACTATTGACTTTCCCGAATTCCTGACAATGATGGCGCGTAAGATGAAGGACACTGACAGCGAGGAAGAGATTAGAGAGGCATTTAGGGTATTCGATAAAGACGGTAATGGTTTCATCTCGGCAGCCGAACTGAGACACGTCATGACAAATCTTGGCGAGAAACTTACAGACGAAGAGGTTGACGAGATGATAAGAGAAGCTGACATTGATGGTGACGGGCAAGTCAATTACGAAGGTAAGTCAATTTTCGAATCATATTCATTGCGAAATAAAAAAATGCTAATATTATTTCTTAAAAGTTAATTACGTGGTTCTATGTTTAAGTGATGAGCTTTTTTTTTTATACAGAACAGTTTTTTTTTTTTTTTTTTTTAATCACTATATTGACTGTTGCTACTCCAGATCTGAGTTTTATCCTCATAGGTTACACGCTATTTCGAAAAGCACATCTGGCGTTTGAGCCTGCTTCATCAATATTTGTCTTACTTTCGATATACTTATGTACACTATAGCTTCATGAATGAAAGTGTAAGCTGGGAGTGGGGTCACACGTTCTTGTCGAGTATAGGTTTTTTTTTTTTTTTTAAATACACAATACTATCAATATGGCAATTATGACGAAAAGCACCAATTTTTAGGAATACTGTTTTTTGTTTTATATTTTTCTGTGGTGAATTGGAATCATAGAGCAAAGATGAATTAGATCTATAAATCAGGGATTAATATTTTCACCACAATGACGATATATCTGTATACGTAGAATGTCTACATGTGTAGATGTAGATGTGTATTCTTTTAGGGAGTAATCATGAATGAATAAACATTTTTTCTTATTTTTTCTTTTTTTTCTTTTTCTTTTCTTTTTCAGAATTCGTCACAATGATGACATCAAAGTGAATACAAACCATGTTTTGGAATAATTCACAACTAGGAGTGGTGTTGATAATAAAGTGAATACCAGAATATAAAGCTATCATCAACACTTAACATAATACTATAATAATAAGTAATAAAGATAATTAATACCAACCATCTTCATCGTCGGCAACAAAATCTTAAGAGTATAAATATTGAAACTGCATTTCTGCTTTCCAGTCTTAATACATCGTGATTTGGAAATATTTAACAGTATCATGAAAAAAAAAAAGTTGGAGTAGATCTTTGAATAAAGTTTGATGTAATTTACAAGTAATAAGTAAAGTACTGTAGAACAATTTGCGATAATCATCAAATTTTGTTCAAAGTTTGTGTAATTTTTTAAGAAATATATTCAGGTATTGTGTTTGAATTAATAATAACTCTGAAATCACCCTACGTATCTTGTTTTAATTCTACATGTCCGTGTTTAATGGGAAAAAAAAGAAGAGAGAGAGAAATAAATAAATAAATAGACAGAGAAAAAAAAAAAAAAAAAAAAAAATGAAAATGCAAAGTAAAGGGGAAAGAAAAACAACTTCGTTTGAAAACTTATCTGGAAATTTATGTACCGTAGTATTATAAATTAATAACTCCTATAACGGAATCACACTCTGATATATTAAAAGAAAAAAAAAAATGAATAAAATAAATAATGAGAAATCCGTGTTACATAATACTTTTGTGGCATGATACTCGGCTCAATGTGACAGAGGAATGTATCGACCCATCAATAGGTTAATAGTAATTATAAATAGTATTGGTTTATAATTTAATTTATATACATTAATATGTGAGTAAAGTAACAACAAACAAAACCACAACAACAAAAGAAAGATAAAAAAGAAAACTTTATTAACACTTTATTTTATTTTCCAATCAGTATACATATATATATATATATATATATATATATATATATATATATATATATATATATATATATATATATGTGTGTGTATATTTAATTTTTAAATACCATAATAACCACCACGTAAAGTAAAAGGAAGTGGGGACACACAGGGATCGTGTCTGACTGACCCTGTTAACATTCCTTCTCATCCCGGACTGTACGAAAAACAAAAAATATCCCTTGATTCAACCTGACTTTGACCAACGTTTAAAAAACATGTTTGTAGACAAAAAAAACGAACACGAACCGTACACATCTCCTTAAAAAAAAGGGGGAGGGGGGGGGGGGGGGTTAAAAACTGCACTGCACAAGATCAGCACCACTTTTCGAACTAATCGATCGGTGCACTTTCTGGCACTAGTTTGACTATTGCACGGTTAAATGGTGCGACACAGACTGGTTGGCTGGAGCCATCACACGTCTTAAATGTTACTTAACCAACGCCGATATAAGACCATCGGATCAGTCATAATACATGTAATATATATTATATATTAAATTAAAATTCCTCCACAGTCTTTATTTAATAATGTATTTGGTGACCTAGGTTGCATTGATTATAAAAGACAAAATAAATGTATCCTCATTTTTAGGTCACAAAATTGTTATTTCCTTTCTTCATTCCTTAAATCCTTTCTTTTTATCCTTTCAATATTTCTTAAAACAAGTCAAAGTTTCATATTTTCAACAGTATTTATTTGAATGCGGATGTGATAACGAACGTTAATTACAGTATAATTTGGTGTCAAATAATTCGAGTATACTTTGAAAAGTCTTGTCAGCAATTATATCGTAATTCTATCTATGTCAGATAGAAATATTACTGAAATCGTCGCCATTATTTATCCGACTCGAAATTCTTAATATTAAAGAGGAAAATCTATCCAAATAGGAAATATTTCAAATCATTTTTGCTGAATGTGTTTTACAGTATAATGTATTGATCGGGGAGCTAATAATTTTCAAATTGCGAGTTTGATTGCATTAGGGCATTCGCTTTGATGAATAAGTGAGTATGATCTTTTTCGTCTCTTTTGAATACATGACGTAATTTTATACGAAATCGAAATACGACTTGATACCAGTTCATCCTTAGATATGAGATATATTTACTAGACAAATCTTAAATTATCATGGCTGCCTTTAAAACGAGAATTTATGATCCATGATATGATGGTCTTATGACCCATGAAGCCATGGGGATATTTCGTGAAAAGGTTATCAATTTACGTTACTTGTATGATAAATAACTCATAAAATTAATTAGAACTATATATCTTGGAATGAAATAATTGAAAAGTGTAAGGATAAACTCGTGGTTGATATCAGAAATAATCTGCATGAATAATTTTATTCCGTATAGCTGGAAAAAATTAGATTCGAATACAACAAAAGACGTTGAACAATGAATATAGGATTAATTACGCCAGTAACATTCGATAAGACATATTATTTACGTCAGTCGACGACAAAGACCATTCAAATTTACTGTGTCGACAAAAAATAACGCCTGATTGGTGCGATTTGCGCATGCCTATCGCATACTATCTGTGACTGAAATGGCGAATGTATAGTCGTGATAAAGTTCCTCATGATTCCTGAAGTGGTGAATTAGTCGTGAACCGAGATACCGCCGTACAACAGCCGTTCTCGTTTTCTCGTACTGTATCACACAATGCGCGACGTGCGCGTTAGATGATTATCGAAGAGTGTGCGGCATCATGCGGCATGATTCGGGATGATCAGAATTGCCGGGTTATTCGTACTAGAGAAACGACAATAATTGAAACGAGAGGAAATTAAATTGCATTGAACAATGATTTGGGGACGAATATCATTACTATTATGCGTCTTTGGATTTCTGAAAGAATTCAGACCATCTGAACCATTTGTGACGGAATATTTAACAGGATCTTGGAAGAATTTTACCGAGGAACAGGCAAGTATATATATTTTCCTTCATAGCCAACAGAATTTTCAAATGACATTCTATTCACCTTGTAAAATTATAATTAATTTAAGTTGTATTAATCTAGAACATTGGTTGCTTTCGTTCATTCTTGTTTCAAATTTCGACAATAACAGTGTTCCGTTTCAAATAAATTATAACGAAACTGAAATTCATAATAAGCGGTATAATTCCTGCACTGTCCTTCCTTAAGATATTAGCACTTTATCTAGGAGTTACATATATTGCAATATGATATGTCTTATTCCTTTTTTCAGCATATTTATTTGGGTTTACAGTTTTCAAAAATCAAACCGTTTACAGAAATTTACATTCTTTCATCTCGCTCAAATATTACAAAGCTATTCTTGAGCAAATTTTATCAATACTGCCAAATTACATATAAGCTAAAGAGAGCCAGAAGATTACCTTTTTGAGCCCACTCAACTATGTAATACAATCATTCAGTCAATTAATTATTGACCCTAGTGTTTATAGTTTGATACCTAAGTATATGAAGATTTGAATTTTTAAATAAATTTTTTGTATTTTTTGAATATTGTTTTCATATGTATCATTCATAATAGGACAGCAAGTGTAAAAAAATTTAATTAGACTATCTCTTTAACTAATTACATGTTAAACTATTCAAATCAATTTTTTTTTCATTTTATCTTTTCATGCAATTATTGTTCATGTAAATTTATAAGATATCAAGTTATTTGACCAGCTTATATGTATACAATAATTCTTTGAGATTGAATATCAAAAACCGATTTTTAATATACGTAGAGATAATCACGAGAATAAAAATTGTGATCACATGAAACAACTATTAATTAACTTTAGCTTTCACATAAATATGCTATGATATTATCTGATCAAGGGAGCAATTATAGACACCTCTGCCTCTGTTTTTATATTACTTAGTTGATATATCTCGGAACAATGGTTCAGGTAGTGATCATAAAAATCTAATTCTTATATTATTTGCCCCTTTTACAACCATCAACATTTCTTATTTTCTTTTTTTTTTTCAAATTTTTTCTTTTGTCTCAATTAATTTTACATAAAACAGGTGATATTTTTTAATGTAACACCTTGATGCTTTCTAAATAAAAACATGCCATGAAAATAACTTATGCTAGAAATTTTGTGTACCTAATCCATTCCATTGCTAAATCAGTTTTCCTGATAAAACTATTTCTATTTCTAAAAGGATAGATAATTTGAGAAGAAAGATTTATATTTGTATAATCGTAAGGCAAGGGAGAAAATGCAATGAGGTACTAACTCCGAAATAAATTTTATTGTGAGTTACAGAAACTGTTCCTTAAAAATGTATTTCTTTTAGGTTTATCAAGAAATATATCCAGTGGGTACATATTCTTATTTAGCAACATTAGTTGTTGTGTTTTTGGTAACTGACTTCCTCCGGTACAAACCAGTCATTATATTATGTGGCTTAGCTGGGAGTTGCACATACATTACATTAATCTTAGCCCAAACTATATCGGAATTGCATATAGTTCAATTTTTGATCGGTCTCTTCGCGGCAACGGAAGTAGCATATTTTACATACATATATGCCAAAGTCAGTAAACTGCATTATCAGGAAGTTACTGGTTACACAAGAACGGCTATTTTGCTAGGAAGGTTTACTGCAAGTGTTACATCGCAGATGACCGTATCTTTTCACCTTTTAGATTATCACCAGCTTAATTATCTCACGTTAACAGGTGAAATATATTTTCATCAATCCTTAAATTAAGTACTATATGTTGGCAATTTTTTGAAAATTATTGTGTGTTATTAATGTCAATCGTCTAACATCTTATCGTTTGTTCCAGCTCTGACTTTTGCAACAATTTGGGCATTTTTTTTACCATCTGTTAGTCAATCTATTTATTTTCATCGGCCGATAGATTTTATTTCCAATGACTTTTCCAAGATTAGCAATGAAATTTCGCGAATTGAAGTAAAGCATGAGAGTAATCAATTATCTAATTCTGGACAAGAATCACAGTTTAAAAGTCTCCAGAAAAATTTGACTTTAATCATCAAAGTAAAAAATGCCTATTCTTTACTCTGGGAAGATTTTTTATCAGCATATTCCGATTTTCATGTACTCAAATGGTCCATATGGTGGGCATTTGCCACCTGCGGATACACACAAGTCATAAACTACATACAATTGCTATGGCAAAGTTCATTGAATGAAGAAGAGAGTAGTTATAATGCAGCCGTTGAAGCAGTATATACTATCTTGGGTAAGAAATACTACATATTGAAATGAATTTAGTTTTCAATTATTTACAGTTTTATTATTGGCTGTGCAGCTAAACGTTAAATTGTAATTATAACAATGAGTATTTTTGTAGATCAATACATGTAGATGAGTTGTTCGATTAGATTAGTTTACTCATTCATGATATAAAAATGATTGTAATTTTAATATACCAGCTATACTGTTGCCCATAATATATTTGAAAATCATGAAGTACGTTTTTAATTTCGCGAATCTACATTGCATTTAATTTTTATCAATTTTTATTGTAATAGGTGCATTAGCAGCTTTCGGTATTGGAAAGCTAAGGCTAAATTGGCCTCTGATCGGAGAGGGAACTTTATCGATGTTTGCATTGATACAAGGTAGTTTACTGCTCATTGCATCCCAAACGTACAATATATGGTTTGCATACATTGCCTACATTACATTTGGAGTTATGTATCAGGCAATGATCACTGTTGCGAAGTAAGTATATTGTCTTGACAAACTAGAGCAATTTTTGTGCACTTCAACTTATTGCATGGATTGAATAGTTTTTTTTTTGTTTATAAGCAAGTCAGAGACGGAAATGGGTAAATAATCATTTGTATAAATTTATAATTGTGTTTCAGCTCAGAAGTTGCTAAAAATTTGTCTGAGGACAGCTATGGATTAATATTTGGAATAAATACCCTATTGGCATTGCTGTTTCAAAGCCTTCTAACATTTATTGTCACTGGAAGTAATGTCTTTGCCTTAACCATTAGGCCACAGGTGTGCAAATTACATAAGCTTCCTATTCCGGTGCTTGCCTGATATAAAATATAACTGATAACTAGATTATAATTTACAAGGTCTTAAAGATCTTATTTTATGTCACTACTTATCGGCTCTTGCAAATCACCTCATTTTCCATGAGTGAATTAATTGAATGCCCAACGCAGTGATGGTCAATGTCTATTGAATCAGCTTGATCCAAATTATAAAATTCAATTTGACCTGAAACTTTACGCATCTATTGTTATTTCCAAAGCTAACATGATGATTTTTTTTTCCTTACAGTACGTCGTCTACGGAGGCTACTTTGTTGTTTTAGGCATAGTATTCATGATAATGGCAGTATTCACCATAATAAAACAATCCAAAAGTGGCAAAAGTTTATGGATGTGGCAATCAAGTGAGGATATTATTCCTTCCTAGTAACTGATGGAGACTTGATCCATAAATGTGTATAAAATTTTATTGATCCATAAATTACAGTTAATATATTTTCTAATTATGGATAACAAGAAATATTAGCGAAGTCTGCCTTCAGTTTCAATGAAACTTTGCAGGGATGTAAAGTGTTTAAACCTTTTCAAATTGTGCCTATATAAAAATATACTGTCTATCATTTTCGACTATTATATATCCCTGCAAATTTTAACATAAAACAGAAACTGATGCGGATGTTATGATTGATATGGCAATTAACAAAACGTAAGTTAAGTCATTTGTATATTTAGATAGGAAAATGAATAGGTAATATATCACCTGTACCTGCTGAGAATCGGTTTAATTCTTGTACATACATACATTATCAATAATTCAAAACTCAGCGTGTATCAGGTGCAGATAGATTTAAACGTATAGTAAGTAGATTCATTGTCAAAATTAGAGGTCAAATTTTTAACTTAGTTGGATAGCTTTTTTACTAGGCAATACAGATTATTGAAACAATGATTCCGTGTTCTGAAAATCTCAATACAATCATGCACAGGAAACAAGAGTTATGTAATTAAAATACTTGAAGCTGTTAAGTGTGGGGTATTTAGTAGGAATTATCTAGGCGAATTATCATGCAGCTTAGATGGGTTTCCTATTTTTTTAGTCCTATGATTGCAATTGTAGTATAGTTATTTGTATTTTATAGATGAATGTTGGCATATGTGAATATGAAACTGCAATTTATGTAATAATGAAATACGAAAAACTTATATAAGGTATCGTTGTGTGTTTTTAATGCAAAACAGTAGATATGAAATTTGAAACTCATACAGAATATAACATTGCGTAATTTATGAATTGAATATATATTTTATCTATTTAAAGAATTACACATTTTCGTACACAACATAAAGAATCAAAAGTTATTTGCAAAAGTAGGACGTTCCGTTCAATGTCTCAATGAATTGATAACTTTGGAAAAATTCATTCCATAGTTAAACTTGTATGTAATGTAAGGTATATTATTTTATTTGTACAAATTAACAATACATCATACCTAAGGTGGAAATAAGAAAGGAAATCAGTATCAATCAACAGTTATACGGATACCATTTTTCAATCAATATGGTGCTTAATTTATTTACTATTTCCACGGGATCGCACATTGCATTTTAAATCATATGCTTTAAGAACAGTATTGTAAGTTGTCGAATGAGAAAATATAAGTGGTTACATCTACTTATCTAATAAAAGTCCCTGGTAATTTTAGTTACTGAGATTTTAAAGTATTCTATTTTGTTAAAAAATTGTTTACTAATAAAATATACTCTGTTGTAAAATTACTATTTTTTCTTTCATCTAAAAACAATTTTGAGTTATTTTAGTGTATTAAATATTGTTCAATATCCCTGCAAATCAGTATTAATTATTTTCCAATAATAGATGATGAATCTAATGACGCATAACATTCATGCTGATTGCCGCCCGCTGTTGCAGCCAAAGTAGCTCGTGAAATCGCCATCCCGGGGTCGATGTGACCAATTACTTATGAACATACCTCTACATAGTCCCTCATCTGCTTGGAATTAATTAATTGTCTTTGCAATATGTTCCCAGATATACCTATAATTAATTACTTCGTTATTTTCCACTCTGCCCTTCCTGACACTCTTTATTTAAACGAATAAGACATGCATCGAGACACATCTATACGAATGCACTTTTGAGTAATATAACTGAAATATAGCGGTAATATAGAGAAATATTATATCTATGCTGCAGCAATAAATTCTCAGATATACCTATGATTAATTACTTTGTTATTTTCCACCGTCCCCTTCCTGTGAGTCTCTATTTCAGGTATTGAATAAGGTAAATGAATCTTAATAATCGTAAGAAGACATGGCGCAATTTACAGAAATTTTAAATCGCAAAATTTGGTACGCCTAATGCTATGCAACTTGAAGTTGGAATTTACACGCATAGCGTGCGGATTGCAAGTATTAAGGCGCTCAATTTTTCCCGCCAAAATTTTCAGCACACCTCCTCGGGTCAGATGTTCTCCTGATACCAGGAGCAATTTTTCGACTTAAAATTTCAAAAACTCTAAATTTCGTAAGCGAATGAGACATGAACAGAGACACATCTATACGAATGCATGCCTGCCGAGACACATGCTCCTGATTTTTCCCGCCAAAATTTTCAGCACACCTCCTCGGGTCAGATGTTCTCCTGATACCAGGAGCAATTTTTCGACTTAAAATTTCAAAAACTCTAAACTTCGTCAGCGAATGAGACATGAACAGAGACACATCTATACGAATGCATGCCTGCCGAGACACATGCTCCTGATTTTTCCCGCCAAAAATTTCAGCACACCTCCTCGGGTCAGATGTTCTCCTGATACCAGGAGCAATTTTCCGACTTAAAATTTCAAAAACTCTAAATTTCGTAAGCGAATGAGATATGAACAGAGACACATCTATACGAATGCATGCCTGCCGAGACACATGCTCCTGATTTTCCCGCCAAAATTTTCAGCACACCTCCTCGGGTCAGATGTTCTCCTGATACCAGGAGCGATTTTTCGACGAAAAATTTCAAAAACTCAAAATTTCGTAAGCGAATGAGACATGCACAGAGACACATCTATACGAATGCATGCCTGCTTAGACATATACTCCTGATTCTTCCCGCCAAAAATTTCAGCACACCCCCTCGGGTCAGATGTTCTCCTGATACCAGGAGCAATTTTTCGACTTAAAATTTTGAAAACTCTGAAAATTTCTATATTCAGAATTTTTGATTTTCTTAGTCGAAAATTGCTCCTAGTATCAGGAAAACATCTAACCCAAGGAGGTGTGCCGAAATTTTTGGCGGGAAAATTTTTCAGCGCACAGGCATGCAATTATACAGACGTATACGTCTTTATTGCAGGGACTGGGGACAGATTAGAATAAGGCAATTTGTAATTGTTTCTTAAAAATAAATATGTAAACATCGCGATTGATAGAGTTTCTTTATTTGCTTTTTGACATACAAGTTAGTTTATTACATCTATAAACTACATTTTTACTACAATAATATACCTAATACAAATAATTCTACAAAAACTAAGTTCAATATGCACTCGTTCGTTGGAATGAGAACTTCAATCAGTACCGGACGAATATGTTCGGATTCTGGATTGAAGTTGATTCACCTCTAACAAAGAACGAGTGTTATAATATCAATATCTGTTCGGAGTATTCATATTGAATTCGTCAACATAACCCCCATACAAACTCTTTGACGCCACGAGGGCCACTGACCCCGCTCGAGCAGGTGCCACTATTCAAGTTCAAGGTCGTTGCTCCCCCGCCAATGGGGTCTGAAATGAATTTATGAATGAAATGGTATCGCCATCTTACGGCGAAGTGACGACTACTTTTACCGGTAACAACGGTATCTGGCTCGACTGCTATATGATCACATGTAGTTGCATTATAACTCTCTGACGTCAGACGTGGTGCTGCCATTGCACGCTGCAACGCTGATGAACGACTGGCAGCTAATATACTCAGCTCGAACCCCGCTTCCCCTGCTGTTTGGATTGATAGAAATACTCCGAAAGCAGAGAGGTTGTCCCAAAATAGAAAATAGGATTAGTCTATATGTATACATATAGAATAAACGTGATAAACAAAATATGCTTCTTATATTTTCCCGTCCTTTACTGCAACCGTGATAATATTTGTTGTCGCTGATGGTAAGACCGACCGACCAACGGTAAGACCGGTATCTAGCATGACTGCCGGGAAAAATAATTCATCAGTTCAATCGCGAGATAGCGATACCATTTCAGAGCACTGAGCAACGACCGCAAGTTGACTACCTCTACCAGCAGTAGAAATTTCAATGGCCCACGTGGCGTTAACAGTTATAATGGGGGGTTGCGTCAACGGGATTCAATATGAATACTCGAATCAGATATTTATTTATGTATTTATTTGATTGTTACATAGTAGCCTAACGATGTATTACTGTATTCTGCACAGATGCACAGTATCTGTACGCAGTCCGGCCGATTAATACTAACCCAAAAAAAGTACAAAATGAAATAAATGCTATTTTGCGATGTTTTAATGGCATTGATATTGCACATCAATTTTTCTTATGTATAATTTCGGATAAATAATGTATTTGTATCTGTTTCTGTAATGTATTTGTATTTGTATCTATTTGTAAATATGTATTTTGTATCTGTATTTTCTGGTTAAAATGAATAAATAAATAAATAAAATAAATTTGGAAATTTTAATTTTGATATTTTTCATAATATAATAATAATCTTTATTATATATCAGTGCAGCAAATAAAGAAACTCGATTATTTATTTTTAAAAAACAAATAGATTGCCGCCCGAAATTGGTTTACGGGGTGAAAGATGGTAGCGCTATCTAGGATAGACGTGACAACTATCTGCACCATGTTGCACGCAACCCGTATTACAAAAATGTAGCACGGGTTGGCTGCAACATGGTGCACGTAGTTGTCACGTCTATCCTAGATGGCGCTACCATCTTTCACCCCGTAAACCAATCTCGGGCGGCAATCTGTTTGAATTCTCCGCATCGTAATGCTCATCAATTAATTATCCTCGTAAGATGCTTGAATAAAGTTTCGTTCCCCGATATTAACGATTCCACAGTTAATTAAGCGCATTATCCTAATATTGATAATCTATAATACGTAGCTAAAGTTTAATGAGAACTTTAATAAGTTTGAAAGTAGATAAGCTAGAAACCATGGCTCAATTAAAATTTATTCTAGGACAAAAATGAATATTATACTTAAGTAGGATTTATATTCACAAGCTCGGGACATCAGAAGATGAAATAATAATATTAATAATAGATATACTTTTTTGTCAAGCTATAAGCAAGATTTCTGTAATGAATGAATTTGGAAATAACGAATGTATACAATGAGTACAGTTTTATCATGATGTTTCAACTGAGCATGTAAATAATAGTATAGATGTCATGTTGTATGTCAGCATAGGTAAATTCGACGCGATAACAAAACAGTACTTCAAACAAAAATCGCGCGTTACTCTATATGCTGTCTATATGCTCTAAAATATGCATATACGCATTGCGTAGCGCTCATTTCGCGGTGATACTCAGCAAAAAGCCAATCAGCATCGCGGAAAAGCGGCTTCAACTTCCGTTACAATCTCTTTTTTAAGAAAGGGAACACAATCACGAATGTAATAGATCTCCGCATCTTTTGTATTGCTTCTCCAAATTCTTTCAATGAACCGCCCGCAACGCGTTCACGAATATGAAACAGTAGTAGTTTTTTTATCCACATTCTTTGATCGTACCACTATTACTTTTTATTCATTCTTCGGTCGTGCACTACGACATAGTGGATGCGCGAAGGGGTGCCTAATCTAACGATGTAACGAAACGACCAAACCATTAAAAGAACAACTTAAAATGATATTATCTAACGATGAAACGAGTAAAAGTAGAAGACGGTAGATAACAGCTCGGATTGATCTCTGATAGTGTGGTAGAGATTAGTGACAGCTCGTGACTACAAATAAATGACTGATGCGTTTCAACGCTAAGGAGTTTAAATGGTTAAGACAACAACGCGAGGCACTCACGAATAGCAGAAAATTACCCCACCTATGTGGTTCCCCACTTACTTTGAACAAAATGACATGTACAACATACATACAAATGTATAGTTGAAGCAATTATACATGTTACTTCGGTTCTACACGAACAGAAGAAATGAGTAGGCTACGGTGTACGAAATAAAATGTATTATTGTTTCGCTTATGGTTTACATAACAATAAACTAGATTACATTGTTGCGTATAGTAATAAATGTGTCAACTTAAAATTACTCCTAGACCTATAAGTACCTAAAAGTACTTAATTATGTTTTTACTGAAAAGATAATATATATGTATAACGAATTTGTTTATTATTAAATTTTCGAGGATTATCTACAATGGGAAGATGTTATTACCAGCTTTGGTTGTATCCCTTGCACACAAGTCAATCAGAACATATTACAACTTTTAAGTTTTCAAAAATTTCTATACTTCTTATCAGTGACTGAGCTCACGGATTATGTACCGAAACATGTGGGGGTGAATAACTCGCCTACTGTCAAAAGTTTGTAAATGTCTAATTACTTATTGGATTTTATTGTTTTACAATTTTCAAAATTTAATATAAACAATGTCTGGCTATTTCTCACAGCAATATTGCAACGCACCGGATACTACTTATTCATACAGGATGCTAAAAATGTTAACATCAGTGTAATCTTACATAAATATGTCTTATTCGTCTTTAAAACTTATTTAATTTATTAGCATATTTGACCATGTAGACACATGTTAGTGGTCAGTATTTTTGCGACTTTTTTTTGTTTAGAATTTCTAAATCGAAAAAAAAAAAAAAAAATCGCAGTTCCATATTATTAAGCAAATCAATTAAAATAATTGCAGTGCAAAAATTTAGATCAATGTGCATACAAGCTTACTAACATTTTATTAACAGGATAATCTGTTTATCAAGTAAAAGATATATTTTAAATAATTTATACAAATCTGATCAGATAAATTCTAATAATTTAAGACCCGTGTTTGAGTCAAGACCTTCAAAATATGCAGCCTGCTCAGTAGATGTTACAAATCAGTCGACTACCGTTCATTTTAATCTAACATTTGTATCCTACATATTGTTTAGAAAACAATTCATGATTTAATGTTGCTGTATTTTAATTGCTTTAATTGTTGGACATGCTGTGGTAGTTGGCACAATTCTGATCTCACCGTTTTCGAGGCTATAGATCTTGCCAGCAGAGCCACATTCTTTGCTAGGGCCATTCTGGAAACATGAAAGGATGTTAGTATCTAAATAACACTATTTAAATAAATGATAATTAGGTAGATACTGGTTACATCTGCATTACTGTATTTCTGAAGAATAATTTACATAGGTACACATACATACACATTAAAATATTGACTATAGGTAATCTGGCACATGGCCAACAATTACAAATTTTCTACATACCGCAGTATAATAATATGAATTGCTTATATTCAAACTTAACACATCAATTGAACAGAATAGATTATATCAGATATAATAAGAATCTATACATCTTGCAATTTAACTTTAAATTGCATGAAATGATAATTCTAGGAATTAAAATTATCTGAAAGAAAATTTGAGCTAAGCAATTCAAGATTCGAATTCGATGGATAATAGTGCAGTCATATACTGATATTTTTTATTCTAAGAAATTCGGAGTGTTATAGTCATATTGAGATATGATCAGTAAAGACATAGACTTTTATTGCAATAGTTGGAGTATGATTTTGGAAGACTGATTTTAAATTTGCACGAATATTTGATAATCACAAGGCAAACAATCATTTTCAAATGTTTCGGTTATCATCATAGTTTGTATTGAACGGAAAAGTACTAGACAGTGACAACTACAATTGTATACATCACACAAAAATTCCAGTGCACATACTATATTACAGAAAAAAATTTAGCAGATTATTAATAACTGCATTTTACAATCAGCCCACTTAATTTCCTTGTCATATTGAGACTTTAAAATAACACTGGTAATAGTGTAAGAAAATTTTATAAACAAATACTAGCATCAAATTATTTCATCAATAATTTTAGGGGCAATATAAGCTACAAATTACATATCTTTTGCATTTTTTCAACACAAAACTCTCTCAATTCTGGTAGTTTGACACTTCCGTGTACTTCTGCATACTAACATCGAATTTTTCATTGAAAATATTTTCAAGAAGTATCTTTCAATTATCTACTTTACTTTAATCGTTTAATACCGCTACTACAATGTTGAAAATTATATAGATTTTTCTATAGAACATACGTCCAACAAACTCTACTTCAAATATCATTTACAATAAACAAACGCAGATACAGGGGGGAAATTGTAAAATGCCACTCTTCGTATCATTATATCAGTAAAATAAAGAATTTCATTCCGCTTAGTGTGAAGGGTCCAGAGCATAAGTAGTGTAAGTCAGATTTGTAAGTCTTTGTATAACACAATTCAATCTATTTATACTTCTATCTGTTTATT
Source organism: Macrophya annulata (assembly GCA_963924015.1). NCBI lineage: Eukaryota > Metazoa > Arthropoda > Insecta > Hymenoptera > Tenthredinidae > Macrophya > Macrophya annulata. The sequence goes on along the minus strand of OZ001258.1, from coordinate 27,683,169 downwards.
GCTCTTCGTATATTAACAGTAACTTAAACTGTTCATTTTTATTTATGTCCTTTTTCAGGCATTATACAGTTGGTCTGAGTTTGATAACTTTTCTCATCTGGACAATTACGTCTTCAAATGATTCTTCGAAATTAATCATGTAGCATTTTATAATCTTTATTTGTAAAAGTTATCTATTCAGAAAGGATCATTCCTCACGACACAAAATGTTACCTACATTATTCATGTTCTTGTTTTTACTGTTATTTTTTTTCTCTGTTATTCATATAAAAATCTTAGTCCAGTATAAACCTTAAGCCACAGGTTTGTGTAACTGATATTTATACTGATAAATATAATTAAAAATAATAATAATTTCTTGGCTAGTGTTAATTTACCTCACTCATTAGAGTAAACCATAGAGACTTACACCAGTTGTGGCTCTAGGCCCCCCATACGTTAGATGATGCGTGTGGCGAGGTAATCACAAGCCTGGGCATCACCTGCTGTTGGCTGACGTTTGCGGTCGCAGTAATAATGGTGCTCGGGGGTGGGTTTTGTGCACATGTTCTCATGTGGGTAGACCAGTGAGCTTGTTGGCAAGGATAGTCGCAATACGCGGTATTCCAACAGCAATAAAATAATGCTTCATTTCCGCACAACGCACACCACTGCTTTCGTTTAGTTTCCTCAATGCTTCTCAATCGCTCTTCTTCAGCTTCACGTTTAATTTCTTCAATTGCTCTATATCTCTCAGCCTCCAAGCTAGCTTTCATTTCTCTAAACGTCAGATCTACAATTGAAAATAAAAATTAATGCATGAATGAAAACTGATTTCATAGTGGCTAAAATACTTCACTCTTCAATGATGTAAGAAAAAAATTGAATGAATTTATATCTTTTCAACTGATATACCTGTGTTATGCTTCAGTTCTGCTAAATGCTGTTGATGCTGCCACCTCATACGTTCAATTTGTAGCTGTAGATGGTGTACTGTAGCCCGTTGTTTAATGTCAGAATTATCCGTATGGTTTGATTCTATTTGAGCTGCTTCAGCAAGAGCTTCTTCCATTAGTTGTGCCATTCGCTTAACCAATTCCTGGCTCCCACGATGAAGCTGTGCACTCAGAGGTCCTGCCTCTGGAGGTAGTAACAAGTAATCACTTTCATTTTCAGTCCTATGCCCAGGGATATAAACCATGGCATCGGGTGGGCTTGCCGGAGCTTTTGGTGGGGATGACTGTGATATTTGAGGAAAAACCGGAGGTTTATTTAGGAAGGATTTACGTGCCTTAGACTCCTTTTTCGGTGGTGAATGTTGTTGTTGATCCTTCGGTTCTTGCTTAATTACTGCCGGTACATCATTTATGATTACACAGTCTTTCATTGATGTCAATCTCTGACTGGATTCTGAGGGACCATTGGTTATTAAAAAAATTGAAGCCATTGGTAGCCCCACAGAGGTTTCGGTATTCACAACCGTAGAAATAGTATTCAATGTAATTGGACTACCAATAGAATTAGTAATTGTGTTCATAGTGTTATTAGAACTGGATAAAAAATTCGCCGATGTTGTAGATGTTTCCCGAGTAGTAGCAGTGGAGTTACTGTTAGATGCCAAATGACTAATTGCTGTTTGGTCCTTGTGAGAGTAGCTATTATCTATAGATTCAATAATTTCTTTTTGCCGATTCGTAGCTGTTGCTTTAGCTCTCTCTGCATTCACTTGGTTAACCATTCTCGTTTTTGGCTTGTATACTCTAACTTGATTTCGGCTTGTTTTTGGACTGTTTTTTACCTTGCCTTTTGAGTCTAATACTGTTCCAGTATCATTATGCTGGGAGTTATGCGATTTTATCGCATTTTCAACTGACGCATCTTTTCCTCTGTGTGAGAAAGCTCCATCGGATTTTAAGGATTGCCTCATCTCCAATGAAACTTCATTCTCAGAACTACTGTGCTCATCACTACTTTTATCTACAAATCGATTTACCCTCTCTATTTGAATTTCATCGTCTGTTTTTGCATTATCATTTGACAACCTTTCGGTCTGTTTTGAAATAATATTTTTTCTACGGTTTGTGAAAATTTTCTTTTCTCTTAAAGAACTCCCATTGTCAAGTGGATTCTGATTAACAGTTTGAACGTCATCACGTTTATTGGACTTGGATTGATTAAGTTTGTTCAATGCTAGCGATGAACTCTTCGGAATTCTTGATGCCTCAATATATTTTTCACAATCGCTGCCCGAATCTCTCCTCGGTGTAGTTGAGTCATTAGCAGAATCTGAAGAATTGTTCATTGTTGCTTCTGTGTTCGGCGATCTCTTCTTGAGAATAAGCGCCCGTTTTCTTACAGGTGGTTTTCTTCGTGATGATGTATTTAAAGATGCTGTAGGATTGTTGAGATTAAGAGGATCATAGTTTGGTAGCATTAATGTGATCTGCGACGGATCCCGAGGATTATATTGTATTTTTGGCGGAGCAAATTTAAACTGTCCGAATGCCACTTCCAACTTTTTACAATGGCGTGTTATTTCACGAACGCATTCGTCCATATCTGATTTTCGTTTACGCGGAAGAGGAGCTGGAGGGTCTTCAGAATATAAATAAAGATCTCGCGGAGGAACCCAGGCTCTATCATGGGCACCAAAAAAGCGTACATCCACATGTCCTTGGCCATTTACACGAGACATGGCTTTGGCTGGCCAGAACGGAAATCCTTTCAATTTTGCCCAGACTAGTGGATGCGGTCTTCGGCATGGTTCAACGAACCAAGCGGGCTGAGGTCTTGGAAGATTTCGTGCATGTCCATAACAGTCTGGACAAGCTTCAATTTCCGACACTTCTTGTCTGGCAGCTTTTATGATTTGCCTTGCCGCATTCGTTAATTTAGAAGTATCTGTGTAAACGCCTCCACCTGCAAATGTAGAGACACTTAATTCTTAACGCACATATTGCAATGCTGAAGAAAAGTATAACGGTGAATTAAATTGAAACAAATACTAAGAAAGCACAGGGTCCGTAGTAGGTAAAGTATAGCGATATACATGCACAAGCTGGTTATAAAATATTATGTGAAATGGCAAAAGATAAGATCTTTATAATGAATATTAATTACAGTGCTAATAAAGGTTAATTAAAAATGTATAGCTTCTAAGTATCAACAATAGAATCAAGTAGTAAAAAAAGAAACGTACAAGTGTTAAATACAATGCAGTTATGCTGTATCCATTTAGCGTCAGCCATAAAGGCCTCCGTACTTCCGTAGAGCTTTGCACGAACATTAGATTCGAGCAAACTTAGGTCCATTGGCTTTACAACGTAATCCAAATAGTTTGGAACTTCGTTGAGATCTACTGCCTTCCAAAATGGCTCCGACTGTAGGGAAAATAATGATTCGCTTTTTACTAATAAATAATGCTGAATTATTCTGAAGGTTTGTTCAGCTATTTGTTCATTTTAATTTATTCTCGATAAAATTCACATGAAAGTAAACTTTGAACAAATGAAACTTGACGATATTTTCAATGATCGTTATGTTCCTATTATATTACTCATGTTTTTCTATGTAATTTAATGTTTTTTTCCAAAGTAATAAACATATGTTAAAGCCAAGTTATAGGAAATAGAATTGTTAACAATAAATAAGTGATAGCTCATATTAGTTAATATTCTAATTCAATGTCTCAGCATATTTTAAGGCTGTAGATATGAAAATACTAACAAACGAGACATAAAAAATGAAATATTCCTGATATACCTACCCCTGGATAATCGCGCATTCTTCCAACAACATGCTTCAGAAGTGTACAAAGCTGTTCAACAGACATTTGCGCCATTGATGGAGACCGGGTTTCTGCATTTTCTGCTTTCAAAATAGTAGCACACTCTCCACAAATCCAATTCTGAGAAGACGGTGTTGGGCCTCCACCCATACATCGGCGATGCCAGGCACGAGGACAGGCAGTACATTGGCTGTCAACAGATTCTTTGTGACAGCGCCAGCAGAACTTGTCTTCGTTACTTCTAGACCGCTTACGTTTATTAAGTCTTTCATTTTTTTCAACCGAAGAGTCTCTCCCTTGTACACTGTAAGAAGAATATCATTTCGTTAAATTCAAAGCTGGTTGGTATAATTTAAGGCAATTATATAACATGACCTACTCGATGAAATTTTTCAGCTCTTTGTATGTGTGTAAGGACGCAGATGGTGTTTATGTATTTGCCTACAATGCAAATTTCTGGAAAATTGTAAATAATAATTTACTAATAAGTATTTAGCCAGATCCTTGCCACAGAGATAGTACAAGGCCTATATAATACTTGCCATTTAAATCCACAATCAAATGTTGAAACGAACAGCATGCAGTTTGCCATTACTATTCATTTAATCACATGACTATCTCTCATTCTGCCATCAACTATCAGTTGGCCATTGAATGTAGCCCGGGTCATTACTACGCCAGCGATGGTCCACTTTATAAACATTTTTCAAAATACTCAAACAATTAACATTCTATTTTACATTTAATCTAAATGAATTTCACAATTAATGTATCAAGGTCAAATTTATAAGATCAAAAACATCTGCGAGACTTCTCTTCTATTATCAAGGGTATTACTTTTCAAACGTAGACATGTTACTAAAAAAACCACTAACCAAGGTCGAATTTAAATGGCAACTACTATGGTAGGGAATCGAAATGCTTAGCCTTGCTCGACATCATTAGCAAAACTATGCAATTTATTATTTTTCCTTCTTCTCTCTCCCTTGTTCCTATTCCTTCTATAAAATGCAAGCAAGTACATACTAATAGTACAAATAAATGGCATTTGAAGGAGCAGCTTTACCATTGTTAAGACCAGGATTCGTGCATGTCCAGTTACATTGATGTAAGAGCTGAAATTTTCCATGGAGTAAAAAGCATGAACGAAATTAAATATAATTATGTCGAATTTTTTTCTCCAAATACGTCACATGCAATAGCAGTTTGAAAGTCCCAGCTTCATCTGGCAACTTTTATAATTAATGAAAATTTATATGAAAAGAAAAGCGAAAAGATGTCAGATTAATGATACGTTAGGCAACATTATTAACTGAATCGCACGATAGCCACAGAGAAATAATAATTAGAGTCATGGATGGTCTGGATGGTTCAGTAATCATGTCAAGTAATCATGTTATAATAAGTTGTAAACAAGTTATGTAGCTTTAAATGTACTGAATAAACACAATGGGCAAGCGTTTAATCTTTTACATTATTAATATTTTGGAATCAACAGTCTACAACTTAATAATCTTTACAGCTGTACGTATCATATAGAAAATTCTATAGAATTCGGATTGAATGGAGTGGGAAAGACAGTTTTCAATGAAATGTTAAATCTCGTTGTGCTGTATGATATGTGAATAACAAATTACATCTCCATAAATAGGAACAGAATAGTAAATGATGACTCATTTCATATTGTTCTCTGTCAGCAAATCAGAATTCCCGTGCAGTGCTGTAAACAGTTTGATAATCAAAATAATGCTTCATTAAATAACCTTTTAGGTACATTTTCAAGTGTTCCATAAGCTTACTGCATCCAAGATAAACCTAAATGCTACTAAATTTACTGTTTCCATGCACATTTTGAATTGTATCTGCATAATGTAAAGAAATCATTTAACACGAATCATCAAAAGTCTAGATCTAACAAATGTGGTAAAAGTATTCTAAGTATATAACACATCCTAATCTAAGATTCAACCCATTGTAAACCAGAATCAATGCTTCACTACAAACAGAGATGAACTCAGAATCTAAGTACATAATTGCAAACTCTGTTTTCTGGCCTGAAATAAGAACCAAATAAGTACTGGGTGAGATTAGTAGGGCATTAAATATGAAGAAAAAACTTTAAGGCAGAGCAAAGTTCACAAGATTTAAATTCGGAGCAAAATGTGATGTAGTAAATTAATCAGCATTATTTATTCCTCAACTTTCAAATATACCTAGCTATGCATTTTTTTTATTTACGATACAAATTCAACAGTTAGTGAGCATTCAGCGTAAAATTGGTAATCTTATGGGAATGTATGACCTACTAGTTGTTTGTAGAAGTATTATATTGAGTTTCACCGTTTCACATGTACTATCACAAATGTTCAGCATAAAGGTCTATAATATTGAAATATTTATGGCGTTAGAAGATATGGTGATTGTGAAAGAGATAAGCTTGTTCACAAAGTTGTAGAACACCTTTCTATCTACGTATTACCAGTAAAATTTCCTATAATCCCATTCAGAGTCAACAAATTTAGAAAAAAATTTAGTATAGGATCGAAATTGTCCAAATATAATTCACAACGCAATAATACATTAAGAATGAGAAGACAGAGTCTACTCACACAACAAGCATTTACTAACCTTGATATCCTACGTTTTCTCTTGCCCTCCTTAGTCACACTTTCCCCTTTAATTTCTTCTCCATTGATCTTGAAGTCTTTAGCAGAAGACAGAGATGGAGATCTGGTATCTGAGCCTTGCGTATCTTTGCTTGTACTTTTATAAGCAATCGATTCATCAGTATTGAGTTTACTTTCAATTCTTCTACTGGCAAGTGATTCTGTATCTTTATCACTCTCAGTCTCGCCAGAATCTTCCTGCTTTTTGGCATCAGATTCAATATCTATCTTTGATTGTACATCCTTATTTTGGTCAGGAACTCCAATTACATTATTTGCTTTAGTCATTTTGTCGGCAGGTTCATTGGCATTTGTATCCTTCTCCATTATACCAGAATCCAAGTTCTTTTGATCAACAGAATCCTCCATCACGACTTCTACATTCACCAAGCAGTTGATATTGGTTAAAGTCATATAACAGATGTTATCTGAAATAGAAAAATTATTATTAGTTCCGTAACAACGTCAAGTTTAATTTTTAATTAGCTTTATTGCCTAGATTGTATCATTAGTTGTTAAAATATATGAGTAAATGAAAAAATAGTTTTCTAATCGCTCAGAAATAATGAAAACATTGTTACTATCAATTTTTTTCCTTGAATATGAAGTAAAAATAACTTTTATCAATGGTTAAATAAAACTTTCATCAAATGTTTGAAATGCTGAATAGTTTAACTGCTTCTTTGAAATCGCAACAATTGGATTTTACATTTGAGGTATTAAACTTTTAATAGATCATAAAACCTTGAAGATTGGGGAATCTATGTTTAGTAGAAGCGACGTTCGAATTTGTAAAAACGTTGCGTTGAATCAATGTGAGATGAATATATATGTAATCGCATTGAATGACAGAAGCACATAGACAGAATAGGAGCGTAGCGCTCGGTGTATAAGTTGATAATACAAAAGTGATATTAAAGTATGAATGGTTGCTGTATAATGGTTGTGTATGAAATGGCAGTGAAACAGAGAGGATGCAGTCTTAAAATTGATAAAAATACAAACAGGATCTTACCTCTTGGCTTACGTGTAAGTACACATTTTGAATCGACGAAACTTCACCAAATAACGGATCGAATTGAAAGACTATGAGTTACTTGATTTAATAACATGCTAAGCAGGGCCAGTATGGAAAGTTAGGAAATATCTCTTTTCCACACGATGAACAGCCGGGGCTTTCCTTCTCAGTTCTCTCCTTCTTAACCAGCAGTCTACTATACCACTGCCATCATTTGGCACATTCCTGAACTTCCATATCACGTGGTCAACATTCTATAGTACGACGGAATTAGGATATCATCAGAACTGTCAAATTATGCGTCGACTGTTATTATAAAATATTTGGGAATCTGAATTGAGAATTAGTTGAATTGTTAACACTTCTATCAGCAAATCTGATTAATGTTATCTGATTATTTAAACAAAATAAAATCATCTTGTACATTAACTAGGTTAGATTTTATAAATTGTTAACGAACCTTAGTATGCTCGAACTGTAGCTTGTTGTATTTGTATTAACATACATACAAATGGTTTCATTTAGGTGTAGTTTTTTTTATTCAACCTCGGAGCAACAACAGCTGTCACCAAAAGATAATCTTATGCCAAAGAACTACGGATATGATTTTTTTCTCATAACTTGATGTGATATATAGTTTGACTGTCTGTAAACCAAATAATAAACTACTATTAAAGGCGGTAAAGTATCATCGCGCAAGGTATTGATTTAAGGTTACGTTCAGCTGTCAAACACGACACATTTCAACGAAATAATATTCAATTTTTCCGTTTATAGCACTTCATCAACTAAAATTATGGAATTCGTTGACCTGATATTAGTACCTAAAGTTGATAACGTTGTCCTCACTGATAAAAGTGATCAAACTGATAAAAGCTCTAGTTTAATTGGAACACTGTGCATTACCGGACACCATCTTATACTATCATCGAGACAAGCAGTTTCCCAGGAGCTTTGGGTACTGAAATTCAACAATACAAATATTGAATCTTATTCCGTCATGATCTTAACTTCTCCAGCGTTCCCAATAACATTTTATATAAGACTCTTAGAAAGCAGAACAAAGAGGGGGAGAGAATCCAACTTTTATTACCAATTTATGTGTAATGCTTGTAACATTAATATCAGACTTTGCATTTATTTATATCCTATCCAGCTCAAAAAATTATCATTTTAAAACATCTATCATGTATCTAAATGTACTCAAGAGATTTTCAAAGATGTTATATAAGAATCTTGAAATATGATCTGTAGATAAGACATATAATTACTTAGTATAAACTTTATTATCAATTGAGACCTAGATTCCTGTTATTTATCCAAAATTACGAAGTTATTTATAGTTAAATATTTCGCTAGCTACTCCATAGAAACATCGACGTCATAGAGAAAAAGTCGAACAACCAAAACCCTGGAGGCAGTATTATAGTGAAATGTAAAGATTTTCGTATTTATCAACTCGACATTAATAATACAGAGGATTTTAATAATGTAACACTGTCTGTGGAGAGGCTGACTTGTTTAGGTGAATTCAATACACTTAAATAGATAATCACTTTATAAAAAACGATTAGTATTATTACATATAATGCATAAATTAAATGAAAATTTTTCGTTATAGATCAATCCCTACAGTATCCATTCTTCTACAGACCTCAGTCTATTAATAATTCAACAACTCAAGTAGAAGACGGGTGGACTGCGTTTGCCCCAGTTTCAGAATGGTCTAGATTATTAGCAACGCATGCAGATGAGTGGCGTATATGTTATTTAAACCGTGACTACAAAGTTTGTAGTTCTTATCCATCAGCAGTGATAGTACCACGACATATTGAAGATAAAGTTATCGTATTAGCTGCCAAGTTTAGAGATGGTGGCCGATTTCCTGTGCTATGTTACAGACATGATGGCGGGGTAACACATTAAGATAGTAATTAAAATTCCAATCAATTACTTATTAAACATTGTTATTATTCTCCCATCGTAGAGTATTCTCTTGCGGAGTAGCCAACCGATGTCTGGAACAACGGGAAAAAGATGCAAGGAAGATGAAAGACTTCTTAATGCTGTCTTGGGCCCTGGCAGGCGAGGGTTTGTAAACATATTATCACATTGTATAATTTCATTATCTTATCATCAATCAAGCACTATAATTCTTGTAAAGGATGAACAAAAAATTACCGATATTTACAAGGAAGATTTTAAAAGATGAGATTAGATTGTAATCCGTCTATACTATTATGTAGACATGGACATTTTAGTCATCTGAACTTTAACTAAATGCTAAATAAAACTCAAACAATAATTTGAGATTATCTTTTCAATTTTTGTCGTCAATGAAAAGCAAAGAACTCGCATTATGTGTTCAGGTACATCGTGGATACAAGATCTGCGAGCCAGGCGCAGTCAGCAAAAGGCCGTGGAGGTGGGACTGAAATAGATGCAGCATATCCACAATGGCGTAAGGTTCACAAACCTGTGCCACGTTGTGCTGACTTGACAGAAAGTTTCTGCAAACTAATCGATGCCTGCAATGACACTAAGTGTTCCACATCCCAGTGGCTTTCTCGACTAGAGAATAGCGGCTGGTTAAATGCTGTCCAAGCAGCGTTAAACGCGGCTTGTGTAGCTGCCCAATGTCTTCATCAAGAAGCTGCTGCTGTTTTAGTACATGGTGTGTAGTTGTCAAAGCAGGCATTTTATTTCTACAATAAATGATGACGTATATAAGTACAGTATTGGCATATGCGGTATCAAGTTTACTCATTTGTAATTAATTAGCATCTATAATCGCTAATTCTGTCTAAGAAGCTTCTAACTTCATGAGCAAACTTGCCTTTTACAGGTGGTGCTGGCAGAGACTGCACTCTCGTTGTGACTAGTTTAACCCAAGCAATTCTAAGTCCAGACTGTCGAACAGTTAGAGGTCTGCAAGCTCTAGTGGAACGCGAATGGTTACAAGCAGGTCATTCCTTTTTCAGTCGCACGCGTCACGGGCCTTATTTGCTCAATTCTCAAAGTCCAACTCACGCGCCGACTTTTGTTCTATTTTTGGACTGTCTCTATCAACTTCATAATCAATTTCAGTTCAGTTTTGAGTACACAACAGAGTTACTCGTCGAGCTTTGCCGACACGCATATTGCTCAAGTTATGGGACGTTTTTGGGAGATTCAGAGGCAGAACGGATTCGTTTGAGATTATCTGAAAGAACGGCAAGTCTATGGTCACACATAAATCAGCCAGATATTTTGGAAAAATGGTTGAATCCACTTTACGAACCAAATCCTGGTGTCATTTGGCCCAGTGTAGCACCTGTAAGCATGCAATTATGGATGCAACTTTATCTTGCTCATACTAGTGCCTCACCATGGGAAGGTACACTTGCATGCGCAGCTCATATTAAGCGAAATCATTCAGCGGTTCGTAAAATCGCCGGTCAACTCCAATCACAATTAAGAAAAGGAATGGAACAACTTTATGCCCATTCTGCAGACTCTTCCTACAGTACAGAGAATACGGAAGAACATATTCGTCTATCTCAGATGAGCTTAGAACCTCGAAGCACTTGATCAAGAGCTTACGCTTAAATTGAATGAGCGGAATCATTAAAAGGAGATCGTTTGGACGACGCCTTTTTTTTCACTTAGATCTTGTAAAAAATTTGACAAGTACCATCAGTACAATCAAAGCAGAATAAACTAAACTAACAATGTAGCACTACCTACATCAATTGATAAATTTATATATATATATATATATATTTTTTTTTCCACAATGACAACTTATTATACAAATAATGAATATACATATACTTTAATCATGACCAGAGGCACAACTTCGTATATTTATTATACACCCATTATGTATAAACCGCGTAATATAATCTTGGGCGTGATAATATTGATCGCTTCATTTGTAGATAGAACTTAAGTTTGTGCTATAACTGTTAAAATGAGATATTAGTGCTTGTTCACAGTTTACATCACTGAAAAATGGACATTTAAAGTATAATAAATATACTATCATGTATACAACACTATAGAAAATTACGTTCTGCATTACACTTCAAATCTATGTAAGTTCCATTATTTTCAATTAATGCGTGCTTATGAATCAGAAAATATATTGAAACCATATAGACTGATTTTTTATTTTAAACTTATTGTGTAATGGAATAATAGTGAATCTACTTATTGCCGTGAATAATCTTATTATTGGTTCTATAAGTTTGAACTAGAAAGCTCAGTAATTACAATGATAATTTCTGAAATACTATCTAGAACGTTTACACTTGCAGTTTACTATTATTGACAAACATTTTCAATCTTTGTCTTGTTTATAATAAAATTTATACACCACACCATGAATGATAAATTCATTTCAATTTCTTCATTATATCTAAATCTCATCAGATATTACATACTTATACCTACACATGAGATAAGTCGAGTATACAACTTTCACATATTGTGTAAATATTCTATAAATAATAAATGCCTATGTGCATACCATAACTATGAATTAGTTGATTATTAATTTCCTACCCTAAACTTGTAATTAACGACTAGATAGATAGAACGTTTATTAGAAATTAGAAAATCTTGTGAAACCTGTACCATACCAGTAGGTGTACTGCGCCTTACGGTAGGCAACCGAACACACAATCGGTACTATGCCGAAGGAGCGTAAATTTAATTTCTCAGATCACTAGAACTCGAAACTCATCAAACGTGTACAAGGTTCAGAAAATTTCAGTGGATAATTGGCTTTACTGAGTATCTTCCTGATTCAAATTGTGTACGTAACTTGTATAAGCTTGACGGTAGAAATAAAATCGGCTTCTAAGTCCATCGCGTGCCAATGTATTGCATACGCATCCAAGAATACTCATTATCCTGTACAAAATCCTAGATTCATTCTATAAATTGATGATATATTCGTTATTGAAAAGGTGTTTTATTTTTTTCAGGCTATGGGTAAACGACGACTATTTTGTTCAGAAAAATCTCATAGCTAGCTACATTCTATTATTGCTTTTACAAAAAGAGAAGTGAGGGTGGTTTTGGCCGAGTGCCTCGCCTGGGAAATTTCACGGGGCTTGGAATTTTACCGTTACTCGTGAAGGATGGTTGGGGAGGGAGGAAGAAACGGCAGGTGTTCAGGCACAAAGAAACTAAAAGAAATATTCGAGCATATATAGCGGAAAAAACAAATTATCTTACAATAAAACAATATTATAGCTATTGGAATAAACGACATATATGTATCATTATATTTATTCATCCGAACGATATTGCACAAAGCTTGCTGTGTTCTATTTCAGACGCACGTTGTATTTCTAGGGGGGTCAGCGTAGTTCGGATCAGAATCAGTGTTTTCGGTCCAGCATCCTTGGATGAGTGTGGATCTAGTCACGAATATAAGATTTGAAAACGTGGACTGAACTCAAACTCATCCAAGGCCACTGGATAGCAGGTCCTCCGCTCTTCTTCATTGACTTGTTACGAATTTACAAAAAAAATCTACTATTCACCGCATCACAACAGCCTCCTAACGCCAAGAAAGCAGCCTTCGGAATGATGCGCGTTTAAAAAATCACGTTACTCGAGAAGCAACTGGTGGGGATACGCGTTGTCGTCCGAGAAAAGAAGGAGAGAAAGGAAAGAGGGGATTTGGGCCTCACCCCTCCTTCTTTTTATTATTCCCACTACGGCGGAGGGGATTTTACTAGCAAACCAAGAACTCGGAGAAGCCGAAGCACTTTCGAAACGATGATGATAGGATTTATCTAGCAAATTGGATGTATTGAATTACAATGACTGACGGGAACAGGGTTGAAAAAAATTATGGTTTTTTTTCCTAAACACGAGAATCGGACTTTTAAATTGAAATTCGTTTAATTCTTCTGTTCGAATTATTAACGAACCACACAAATGACGTATCTTGTGCGTCAATGTTTTTATATGTTTGCATTGTTTTACGTAATAAAGCTTTCTACATTTTAAAGACTACTCGAGTTTTTCTTAAAGAAGCACGTATATGGATAAAAACGAGCAATAATTGAAAAAAAAAACGATTCGATTTAGACCACGATTTAAATCATGAAGACCTTGGATAAGAATTACAACTGAAAATGAATATTTTAAATTGCTCAGTAAAATCTTTGAATCAGATTGGGAAACGATTGTCGATAATCAGGAAGTATTTTCAACTCTGAAGCACTGACCAAAAAATGATACCTCACGAAATTGATGGAACACCAAAACTTGTTTGATTATACATATTTTATGTACGCTAGGAATATTACAAATTTATTTAACGCAAGAATAACGTAAGATCAAAGATGAATCTTAATCTGTATGATAAGAAATAGATAGCTGAAGATTTTTAACAAACATAGATATAGACAATTTGTATACTGAAAAATAAGTTAACTACCTTGTAAAACACCGTATAACAAATAAAGTCATTACATTGTTGTCTTATCTGGAAAATAATTGCGAATAAAGACACTAGGAGAATGAGAAATTAAAAGAACATTCGAAAAGTCGGTTCCAAAAACTCTACTTCACGTAATAAATGTAATTCTCATCTGAATCATACGGTAAAGGTATGCAGATAAATATTCGTAAAATCTTTGAATACTCTTTATAATCATGTGCTCCACACTGATAACCTTCCTATATATACCTATATATATTTAAAAAATGTATAAACCCGCCTATGTAAGATACATTATAACTAATACTATGACTAAGCACGTAAAGACCATCCCAGCAATTAGAATTACACCATCTTGCTGAGCTCTTTGTTCAATTAGTCTCATAGTGGTGTTCGAAAGTCCTAATGTGTTTCCAATGTCGACAAGTCTTTTGTGAGCACCTTTAAGAGTAGATCTTTGGGATCTTAAGCCTTCCAAAATCCCAGAGCCATGTTGAATTAGGTCGTCCATTCCGTGTGTTGCATTTCTAAGACCGGTGTTATGCTGAAGATTATGATCTATCATGATGTCTATTTGATCATTGGCGGTAAATCTTTGGGACAATAGAGCTTCCCGCTCAGTTTCCTCTCTCTGTCGACGAATAAGTTGACTTCTCCATGAATTTAGGGCGGCATTGAGGTGACGTGAATCATACTTCAACTGATCAACTCGCATTTTAGCATTTTGTCTCTGTGATACAGGACCCTTCATACACAATATATCGAGTCGCTCGCAGTTGCTGTAAAGTGAAAACAGATTATTATATTATTTATTCGAATAATATGTATGTACTAATAGATTTTTTTCATGAATTCTCAAAGTAATTTCATCCATGTGATAAAATGCACAGTATTAATGTCACTGTGATACGACCTAAAACAAATTTTCATTATTAACCAACCTGTTGATAAGATTTATCTTCGACTGTATGTCATGTTCTATTGCTTGAAGATCTAAATCGGAATGTTTTCTTTCCAGTTGAGAAAACAGATGTTGTGTTTCCTGAACTAGTTTATTTGTCTGATGATATAAAGTCTCCATATTATACTAAAATCTTGGCATTAACATGAGTTCTTTTAGAAATTAATGACGTGTAGCCTAACGAAGCCTTGAAAACTTGCGCAAAGCGGGCTCTCCGCCTACGGTATTATTATGCCGATTGATAACCTAAAACATTTGTAAGTTATGATAACAGATTTTCTCGCGTAATCATTTTTACTATAAGACAATTATATAGTAGATGGCATTTCTTATTTCTCCATAATGTATCGACTATAATATTCAAATAGATTAATAATGCAAAATACCAGACATCAATAGGGTTATGAATTTTTTTTTGTTGCGACACGTATGGAATGATTATCAACATGCCGCTTAATGCTTAATGAAATACTTACAGATTATATAGGTTCAGAGACGAGTTTCCCAAACATTTTGGTTTAAAAATCCATCAGCTCAAATGGTTGAATAAAAATCATATTGAAATTATTTTTTGACACAAAGTTCGTAACGTGGACGTCATGTGTCCTATATCACTAATTTCCATGTTGGCGCTACAGTGCAGTGGCAAAAAGATACACCCTAGTGACCAGCTACGTGCTAGGTGGAAAAGCAAGTTGGGTGGCCTAGAAAAAGGCGTAAAGATCGCATGAGGCAATCGCACGAAACCGACTAACGTATAAAGTATCAATAAATCGCAGTGTCATATTAAAATTGTGAAATAAATTCACAGATAAAGTGAAATTTCCGTTGAAGAGAATAGACTCTGATAATCAATAATAAAGGTAAAATTTAGCGATATAATGTAACACTTATATGAAATAATGAAACGAGCTCCGTACGAAACATATAAACTTGTATGAACGCGAAGTGTGTAATATCTCGGCTTATACGCAGTTTATTAACGTTTTATTGCAGACAGGAAAGCGATTTCATCTGATAAAAATAGTGAAATACTTGGCTAAAAGTGTCAGCCTAAATTAATGGCCTAATTAAATAATATATTGCGAGTAAAAAATAAAAAATAAATCTTGCGAGCCCCTGCTCACACCATAAGGCATGAGCCATACCGTAACAGCAGCGTGTCGAGCGGATCAATATTTCACCCTCCTGTATCAGCTATTGCGATTTCCTAAGCTTCTAATTATAGTTTCAGGAAACACAATATAATGTGAATTGGTTCAGTTTATCGATTGTCCTATTTTTCGTCATAATAATTCAGTATTATTAATTAAAAACGCGATTTATATTCAACATTATAGAGGCAACTATTTGTACATGTTTTGTGCGATATGTGAATGATCGCGGAACCTGCTGTTCGTTTTTCGTCAGATATTTAGATCAATATTAATACGTTTGGCGTCTATAGATTACCTAATGCAATTATCGTTAAAATAATTATCATAGGTATATACGCGTTAAATATCAGTCAAGTAGTAGAAGATATTCTAGGTATATACCTAATAACCAGTACTAAGGTGACCGTCTGTTGATGCAGTAGGAATCTAAATTTATTATACTAATCGAAATTTGAATATTTACAACAATTGAGATAACATTACATTGTTGTTTTTCAATAAAATCACCATCACTACGTCGTGTATTTGTAGAATCGTTTGAATATTCAATAATCGAAAAACAAGTACCACTACCTGTATGATCTCGACTTTGATAAGCATAAGATTGAAACTACTTACAGTGAGATATTATAATAGTATTATATTCAAAGCTATTTCAGTAAACTAAATCGAATTGGTTGATTAATATTTTTAAATGATTTTCGATTAAAATGAGCTAATAGGATTACAGAAACAAAACAATTTAATTTATGTTTCCGAAATGAATTATTTGTGAATCAGTTTTAATTCGAAGTAATACTTATAAACAAATCTTTACCATATAATTGGTTTTAGTTTACTGTGGGATACTGAATATCATATCAATTAATTAGACATTCGTCGTATATTTTTATCTAACTATGAATGAACGAGAAAAATGATCTTTAAAATGATAATAATATTTAATTGATTTTTTATTACTTACAGATGTGGGGAGAGAAGCATTTTATGTATTGCTTCAATGCAAGAACGAAGTGGATAAAAAAGAATAATAGAGTCCAGATTAGCAAAGTCTGTGACGTAAGAAATAACGCTTTTAATTAGCTCGTCGGAGTTAATAATCTAATGAAGAATTTATTATAGACCCGTATTAAAAAAAAAAAAAAAACATGATAAATTCTATCATAATGCTAGAGAAATCGAGCACTATGCTAAAATTCTACCTCCGCTATGTGTACAAAGTTATGAAAACTGAATTGAACTTATTAAGTATAAAATGAAATATATTCTGATATAAACAAGTATTTATATACTATACCTATATATACATATAGTTATATACTCAAAAGAATAGGATAAATCTTTCATCCTTCATATACGTCTACTACTTACTATTGTCCGATAGAAGAAAATCAATTAAATACTCTAATATACATCCACAATTATAAATGAGAAAAAAAAAAACTGCACTATATACATAATAGATACACTGTGAAATAAAAATAGCAGAGAATTCAACTACCTACAAATAGTAACTTATAATACAGAAAGAGAAAAGAATATAAAATAAATAAATAAATAAATAGTACGAAAATGGCAATACCATATGATGAGAGCCTAATATGGCTTGTAGTAGTTGGCTTCATCGTCGCCTTCATATTGGCATTTGGAATTGGAGCAAATGATGTTGCAAATAGTTTTGGAACTAGCGTTGGTGCCGGTGTTCTGACAATAGCACAAGCTTGTATCTTGGCTACGATATTTGAAATTGCCGGGGCTGTACTGATAGGATATAAGGTAAACTTGTGGTAATTTCATACAGTCTTCGCTAATCTACCATGACACACAATATATATCTGTGCATTTCTGAATATTTCAAATAATAATCGTTAATATTTGTCTCTAATTACAGGTGTCTGATACAATGCGCAAAGGAATACTTGATGTTTCGCTTTATGAAGGACATGAGAAAGAACTGATGTTAGGTGCATTGTCTAGTCTGGCTGGTTCAGGTATTTGGTTGATGATCGCAACTGCTTTGCGTCTCCCTATTTCTGGCACTCATTCAATTGTTGGTGCAACGGTTGGCTTTTCTCTGGTCTGCAGAGGTACTGCAGGGGTAGGTTCAATTCAGCTATTATTGATGATATTCATATTTCAATGGAAAATTATTCTCTGCTATTATAATTTGTTGAATATTAAAACCAAAATGATTAAAATTTATAGTATAATAAGAAACACACATAATAAACTCTTTATTATAATGATTGCAGGTGAAATGGATAGCTCTAGGAAGTATAGCAGCTTCTTGGTTTGCCAGCCCTGTCCTAAGTGGCCTAGTCTCGGTCTCAATTTTCTTATTGTTAAGAAAGACTGTGCTAAGAGCTGAGAAACCATTGGACCAAGGTCTCCGTGTCCTCCCATTAGCTTACGGCCTAACTATTGCTACAAATGTTCTCTCCGTTGCACATGACGGGCCAAAACGTGAGTTTTGGAATACTTTATACACAGCTGAATATATGTATGACATATGACATTGTTCTATTTACATATAACACAGAAATTGTTCTGACCAATATAAATTGTTTTACAGTTTTGAAGCTGGATAACATACCATGGTGGGGTAGCGCAATAGCTGCGGTAGTTAGTGGCTTACTCTCCGCTTTCATTGTATACATATTCGTAGTCCCATGGCAGAAAAAACAGATAATACTGGCGAGTGATGCGAATGGAGTAGCGACAGAATTTGGTGCTTGTGATAGAAAGGAAACAACTGCACTATCCGTTATTTCACCTACGCCTGCCACGAGCAACAATCTAGAAGAAACTCCCAAGCTCAGGGGCAATACGAGTGCTAGCCCGTTATTATTAGCTACTGGAGCTGATGCGGAAGGTTCTAATGTTGAATCTGGACGGGATGAAGAAGAGCCTGCAGAAGTATCTAAATTGTTCTCATTTCTTCAAGTGTTAACTGCTGCGTTTGGAAGTTTTGCCCACGGAGGAAATGATGTTAGTAATGCTATCGGACCTTTGATAGCATTGTGGGCTGTTTATGCCGATGGTTCTGTTCGCCAAGAGACTGAAACTCCTCTTCCCATTCTTCTTTATGGAGGATTGGGTATATCTGTCGGACTTTGGATTTGGGGACGAAAAGTTATCAGGACCCTTGGCCAAGACTTGGCACGAATCACACCAACCAGTGGATTTACAATTGAGGTGAGCCTTACTCATGTATTTTCTTACTTTGTATGCTTGATTCTTCTTCAAATCTTGCACTATATAAATTTGTCTTTAAAATTATTAGAGTTGAATAATTATTAAATGTGAAGATGCACAATTAACTGGAACTTTAATTAACAGGTCGGTGCCGCGTTAACAGTTCTATTGGCAAGCAAAGCTGGTCTTCCCGTATCAACAACACACTGTAAAGTGGGTTCAATCGTGTGCGTTGGATGGGTGTCTCGTGGTGGAGGAGGCGTATCCTGGGCACTATTTCGTAATATTGCCTTTGCATGGTTAATTACTGTACCAGTTGCAGGTATATTATCTGCTGCCTGTATGGCTGTGTTTCGTCAAGTGATTACTGTTTGAATCGAAACTGATGAACTATAGATTTAAATACAGCTTACGATTAGTAAAAGTGAAAGCCATCCAGAACAGCTATTGTTATTAGGAAATAAATAAAAGGAAACTGAAATAAAGGCAAAATATTTTTTCTTCTTGTGTTGTTATATCTTCTATATCGAAGAAGCATGACTTTTACATAGCTGTATAGTTCCTCCTGTATACTATTGACCATATATCAGTAAAATAAATGTCATACAACCACAGGCTTTGTATTAAAGGGGTCGTTATGGAAGAACCTACTGTTTTGCAATACATAACATCCAATATGTGGAATAACATTGCGAATCAAAAAAAAAAAACAAAAAAATAGAAACCTGAGTTGTTGATGAAATTCAAATACAGTTTATAATATTGCATGTTCTGTACAACCCAGTATGTAACACATTTACTATGAATTTAATTAAGATGTGTGACATATCTGAAATTAGTCTTCATGAATCACAATTGTAAAATATATATGTTCGAACGTAAAGAATTAACA
The DNA here is from genome assembly GCA_963924015.1 of Macrophya annulata. NCBI lineage: Eukaryota > Metazoa > Arthropoda > Insecta > Hymenoptera > Tenthredinidae > Macrophya > Macrophya annulata. Next base: position 27,663,072 of record OZ001258.1, on the reverse strand, counting down.
ATTAGAGAACTGTTTATGAAGTCCTCACTTTGTCATTATTCCATACCAATGGGCTAAGGTAAGATATACCAGTTATTATTTTTTGAAAATGCTACTATGGACATGGATCCAGAACTATTGTAGAAATTATTGATTAGTATACATCAGATTTACCTCTGAAAAGATACTCATGTTATGAATATGTTATGATCCGTCTATACCTAATTACTAATTAAAAAAACCACTACAGTCTTTGGCCCCATGTTTGTGTTAGAACCTTTCTTTCATCAAGATATTCCGATTGTTTCAACTTCCTCATTCAACGTATCTATGGTAGATAGAAATTATATGCTTGCATTCCTGGAATTTATTCTGAAACCTGTAGGAGTAATGCTTTTACCAAACAATCAATACACATACATACACACAGTCCATAAAATTTGTGATACAAACACAGTCATGTTGTTATAGAAACGAGTAAAGTTGGTTGACAGTTTTTGTAAAGAAAATCATTTCATCTAATTCATGTGTTACGGTATAATTAGGTTTTTATAAAAATATATTAGAAGTTTAAGTATAGCGATGGAGAACCTACCCCTAGTACCAGGGTACTCCTTTCGTGACCCGGCGGTAAGTTATCACGTAGTGTATTAAAGATATATGACACGTAAAATCATGTAACTGATAGGACACACGAAATATAAATTAAAATTGACATAAAATGAATCATTGTGTTCCTTATAGACTCAAGATTACAGGCTGAAGCAAAAATTTGATTATTTCAATGGATTTCGGGTATTGCGAGACTCTAACATTGGTATCGGGAGAAGACCAATCGACGCTGCTTCAAGTGCTTTTGTTGGACAACCAGATCCCATTCAGTATGTTATAAACAGTTTTCCAAAGGTTATAGGAATTAAATTTCGTGGATTACTAAATCATTTCTCATTTCACAAAAAAATTTACAAGCAGTACCATGTTACTTTGTCAAATAATGTATTGCATTGCTGTTGAATAAGAACTGAAAAACTCAACCGTATGATGTTTTTTAATATATATATGGTATATCATGATATATCATATATCATAAATTAAAATAGTTGTATGGAATTAAGATGCAGCTTTTAATATAGGTACGATCCTTCGTTGACTTATGGTCGAGTGAGAGAGTATGGATATCAACAAGTAGTACCACACTATGTTCTCTTTGCACAAAAATGCTTGAGTTTCAAAGCTTTCTTTCGTCAAGGTGTATTCAATTCACCGAATGAACATTTTCGTATACGGCATGTCAACATAATCTACTTCTTGGAAGATGATACAATATCAGTTATGGAGCCATCTGTTGATAACTCTGGTTTACAGCAAGGTAGAATTGTACGGCGGGGAAAGATACTGAAGAACACCCGAGGGGATGCATATCACTGGAAGGATTTGAACGTCGGCATAGATCTGGGTACATACAACAGCAAAAATTAACACATATGATTTATTTTAAATTATAAAGATAAAATAATAGTGTTTTCGAATTAAAAACTCACAACACGGTACCAGCTATATGCACTCAATCATTATTGGTCTTTGTCAACTCTCATAGATCATAGGTATAGTCATTTCTTATTTGGATATCGATCATTTTTCAATCCCTGCGATTCGAATAACACATTAATAAAGTAAAGAATGCTTTGTGCAATGCTACTTGTGAAATAAGAATGAGTAATATTGATTAAAATCTGGACCAACTGTAAGTCAGGAGTAGAGGCCGGACTCTGTGGAAAAAGATAAAAAAATTTTAGGAATAAAATACGTTCATAGACAGATTTAAATTAATATGGCGATGCGATTTGGATTTGTACAAGATTAAGTGGATTTAGTTCATGAAATACCGTTCTAGAGTAAACATATTTTATGTGCATACAAACAAATTATTCATTACATTTGATAAAAGAAGTATATAGAATTAACTTCTGTATTTGCATTGTCTATAAGATTCGTGCCATCTATGACTTTCAAGAAAGGAATAACTTGCTCAATATAAGTACATCAAGTTCATAATGTTGTACATACTAATGTTTTTTTAATTGACAAAATATATACTTATATTTATTTGTATATTGTCTTACAGCCAACGAGTGTAGTAATGGAAGTGCCAATAACAATGTGCGAGGATTAAGATTAGTTTCGCTGGTTTGGTTTCAAAAATGAAATTATACAAATGATTTATCCATTTATAAAGTATAATAGTAATGTATGTATTCGTATATAATTCGATGTAGGTGAAACGTTTTCCATTGGTTATTTATTTATTGATCATTTTTCTAACTCAGAACCATTTCATTCTGAATGCAGAATGAATAGTCTGGAAGAAGCCTGCCTTTAAATATCAAGATGTATAGATTCAGTATTTCTAAATATTGCACCAAGCATTCATTACGTTATTAGAATCAGCTGAATATATATAGGAGATTGACACATAAATCCTTGATCAATAAAAAATATCATTTCATTCAGGGTGATGTTGATGATACGTCACTATTATTTGCTTTGTATAATTAATCTTTCAGGTATGTACGGTGTGGTATATCACACAGTTGACTGTGATACATTCACTAGAGAGTTTCTCTCCAGTCAGGGAGTAGACGTTGGGGACAAGGAAGAGTCACCTCCTGATCCTTACACTCAATTACGTCAATCTAAAAGCAAGGCCCCTACTCGTATAACTCCGATGTCAGATGATACTCGGCGACGTTTTCTAGAATATGATACCATGGTCCTCAAATTCGAGGCAACTTGGAATAATGATTATTATCAGATAATGTACTTTCTCACTGATGATACTATAGCTATTCGTGAAGTTCACCAGCCGAATGATGGTAAAGACCCAACAGCAATGCTCTTAAAAAGAACGAAGGTGCCAAAAAATTGGAAGGACATGCCATCTACATATCCATCAATTTACATGGAGTATGGAGATCCTGAAGTAACAGAGTATTATACGCCAACAGATCTCAGAATAGGGGATACAATATTTATTTTTGGACGAAGTTTTTTTCTATTTGATTGTGACGCGTTTACAAGAAAGTATTATTCCGGTATGCTTGGATTGATTCAGCCTGAAAAAATTCAACCACCAGTCGACGAGCCAAAACCTTTACCTGAATACGTCCCTCCTCCGCATATCAAGTTTGGTACACCTGAAGATACACTAGCTGGATGTTTAAGCATACTTCCCAAACCGCCTAAGAAGGATGTAATTCGTCAACTCTTCAACTTTCCAAAAAAGCTTCGTTACTCGATGAAAATGGAGGCTGTACACCCAGAAGATGAGAATCGTGATTTTATTCTAGAGTACAGCTTGAGTGAGGGCACAATACAAATATCAGAACCAGAAAAGCCAAATTCAGGACGTAGAGGTGGCACATTTCTTAGTACAATGCTTGTACCTAAGCCAGGCACAGGTAGAGACAATCCACTTTACTATACCCCTGAAGATTTCTACATTGGAGCAAAGATCAATTGCTTCAATCATCGCTTTATTATTACTGGGGCTGATTTGTATGTATATCGATACATTAAAGCGAACCCAGAGAAATTCTGTGAACAGCTGAGAAATAATATCAGAAATTATTTCGTCCATACTGGGCTTATTCAAGACGAAATAGATGCAACAGCTAAAAAAATGCAGGAGGAAGCAGATGGTCAGCGAGAATTGAATCCAACAGTCGGGGAACCATTCAAAGATGATTTTGATACAGGACCTTGCATCAAGCAGTTTGAAAAGCAAGCATTATTTAAATATGAAGGAGAACATGGGGAACTGAGACCTCCGACGCCACCTCCAGAAGAATTATGCCCTGGACTAGCGACGATAGAAGATCCTGTACCCGGTGACAATTATTCTCGACTTCAAGACCAAAATAGACCCGAAAAACTCCTTGCTCAACCAAAACGAGAACTGAAATGGGCTGACCAGGTAAAAATAAATTATGTACTTCAATGTTTCATTTTAATGATAAATTCCATCCAAAAAATTTTCACCCAAACAGAAGATGGGTCCTAGTACATTTTGCTAAATGCTAATTGTCTTTAGTGCATCATAGTTAGATCTGTTGATATTAACTACAAATTTTAAAGTTCGATAAACATGTTTTGCATAAAATTTCCAAGAACTAACATTTATTTGTACTGCCGCTGCACTTGATTCGTCGAGTTATGTAATAATCTATTTTGTTAACAGTACCAGCTTTGTTCACTTAACAGAAAAAAGAAAATGTCATGTTTATATTTTCATGATCATAGATTGAAAGAGACAAGGCTGGACATCCAATAATCTCATGCCAACAGGAGTTACCTGAGTGTAAAGGAACCATTGCCCAAGAATGTATACCACCCCATTACTTTAAAGATCGAGATCGTAGATTTGAGGTAAATAAATTCAATATATAAGACATTCATTTGACATAATCAGCGTCGTAGTTGTAGAATCAACAACTAGTCACTGTGATATTAGATCTTAGTCTTTTGGATAAAATTAGTTATTTCCATTTTACTTAAATTTATTTAAAAACAGATAAATAAATTTGTCAATTGTACATACGTGGTACGTATGTACATACCTGTATGGTGTCACTAAATACATCAGAAACCATCAACTTCATAACATTATACCTTTCTGAATGTAGTTTCATAATGACTTAGGTAGGTCAATTGATGTACGAGATGGCAACAGAGCCTCCAAAACCAGAAATTGCACCACCTCGACCGTTGTTGAGCAGAGAGCCAGGTCAGCGTATCGTCACAATGCTTCATAACAGATGCAAAGGACCATACCCACCTTGATGAACCATACTTACTGTACATTCCTCTTATCAGTAGATGCTATGTAATCAATTCTCAATTGAATATAAATGATAAACTATTTCAAACGCTTTTATATATTCACCATCTGCAAATTATCCAAAAATCCGATCTACTGTGATACTGTTTCATTTGTTATTTAATGAATTCATAATTATTGGGTCTCTATGTCGTTATTTTTTTTTTCTTTCCGTTTCTTTTTGGGTAAGTTCAGAAATATATTTATAATACAAGTGAGGCCCACCGGTAGTAACGTGTGGCTAGTTGAGAATATTTCATGACCCAAGCAAAACACGGTCACTATAAATACCCAAAGTAGTATCAATAAATCAATAGGTTTGAAATTTTTATGAGAAAATTCCAGAAAATAAGATGGATAGTTGCTTATAAGGCGTATGCCAAGAATAATAACCGATACTGTTAACAATAAGAATCACGTCTCGTGAAATCCTTATCAAATAGTACAATAATAATTCATGTTACAATAGAGTAACCGTAATATTATTTCATCTGCTTGTATAATAATAATCTTAATTCATTTGCTGCGGTCCACGACTAATATGATAATAGGTAATATTATATATAATTCGCAATAGATAATAGAATAGTTTTAAAATAACCAGCTGACAATAATTTGTTATTATCCATCGATCGAGCATGATTACATAGAAAACATAAAACCTCGTGGGAAGCCTCCGCACAATATTATTTTATTTCATTTTTTTTTCCATTAAGAAGGGAGGGCTTTTTAGTTGCAGGCACCAGAATATAATGTTCATTGCAGTTTCAAAAAGGTAATTCAAACCGGCACTTGCTTAAACTATCGTCCTTTCCTTGATTTTCAACAAAAGTACGTTCAAGCATTTTTTATATATAAGTTAGTCCACATCATCATAGTTTCTTTATTTTTCTTTTTTTTTGTTCCTTTTTTTTTCTTCTTTTTCTTTCTGTCAGTTCTGCGTATTACTTTGTTTTCTTTTTAATTTGTACGTTTATGAAACACCTTTCGTTCATTTGCACGATATACACTACACACTTCATGCTTGTAAACTTATCCAAGTTTACCTTAATCCGTTGAAAATTGAATCATCTCATCTCACAGGAATCGTTATTACATAATAATTATGATGTTTAACGCAATGCTAATTATCGTACAGATTAATCGTTTAACGAAAGGGGATAGCTTTGACGACGAGAGTCCTGTCACAGTGGTTAGAAGCCCTTTTAAGGTCCAGGGAAGAAGCGAAGGGGTAATTAATATTTTGATAATTAGTCGGAGCGTCCTTCTTTTATGGTCGTTATTATTATTATTATTATTATTATGCTTCTCTTGTAATCGTCGCTACTGGCGTGGGCCACCACGTCCTCTTCCTCTACCACCCTCGCGTTCCTAAACAAACACATCATAAAATATTAACAATATTCATTATGCAAAAGAGTGCCAAAGTTTTTGTTCACTATACCATTTTTACTTAGTCATAAAAATTTTTTAATATTTCTGTACTTTGCGTGGTGTTTGAAAAGGATTTAATTTCGGACTAGGGAATGTTGATATTTGAATTTTGAATGTTCTGTGGATGCTCACTAAGCAAAAAGAAATACCACGGTCTCCAGTTATTTGTCAATTCCGAATTCCCTGAGAATTTCAGATTTCCAGACAAAAATTGTTATTCTTCCAGATTGAGATAAAGTTGAAATACGAAATTTTTCTAAAAATTACTAGAAAAGAATTGATCTAATGCAAATATCGTCATAAACTTTCAAGTTTTAAAGAAATGGAAAAGAAGTTGAAACCAAAAATGTTGAAAATGAACTATGCAGACATCTTTCAAGTAATTCCACCAAAAAAATTGGTCATTAATAGAACAAAAAATTGCAATGATTGCAAAATTAAAAATAAATAGCCTCCCAAAACCAGAAGCATTCACTTGGGTAGACAAATTTTGAAATCCCACTAAGTTTTAAAAAATTTAGGGTCAAGTTTGAGAAAATTCCAAATACATTATGAAATTCCCTGAGATTTCCAGATTTTTCCCAGAAGGTATTAAATTCCATAAGGATTCCATGATTTCGGAATTTCCATGATGACTAGACATCTTGATATACAAGTACAGAGAGTTCTTAGAGATAGAAAGCATAATGAAAAATTATCCTATATTTAATGGACTCACCTTACGTTGATGTTGATGGGGGTGTTGGTGAGGATGTTGATGTTGTTGGTGTTGATGGTGCTGATGAGGAGGTTCACCGGAATGGCCCCCCCTGCCCCTGTGATTGGGAGGAGGATGATGATGTTGTATGGGATTAGGTGGTGCCTTTCGTTGATCTTCTTCAGCCTGTCTTCTTTCGTAATGTCCAAAATCATCAAAAATACTTGTAGAGTGTCGATAAGTGTGTAAAATGCGTAAGACTTGTAGCCCGCGTGCATGTGGTACTTCTTGAGCGTCTCTTGAATTAGTAACGGGCTTATTCTCATTATTTTCCAAACGAATATGTCGCAGTTGAACGTTAGGAACATCCTTAACATAAATCCAACGCACTCTAAATTGTCCCTTCCATTTGTCTTGCGACCAAACGGAGCTGTTGCTTTGATAATCAACTGAAGAAACCATTTGCGCCATACCGCAAAAATGGCCCGATCCATTAACGGAAAAAAATAGATATAACGGACCGCCATCTCGACTAGCATCCCTGTAAGCTTGGTCTAGCCTCTTGTTACCATGCTCCGTACTGCACCATATTTCATACTTTATAGATCTGTGAATATCATCCTCAGAATATGACTTAATGACAAAAAACCTTGCGCCAGGAGCAGACTGGTCAAATTCTGTTGGGTTGTAGTCATTTTTCACCTTCAACTCATCTAAGACAGGGTGTGTCGGGGGTGGAGGGGCAGGCTGTTGCGGGATCTGCATTTGTTGCGGAGGGGGTGAAGGGGGGGTTGTAGGTTGCTGAACCCAGGAAGGTAACGGTCGTGGCCTTTGCCTCTGAACTGGAGGTGGGGGTGGCGGGACCGGTGGTTGTACTTGAGGTGGGGGAGGGGCCTTTGGTGGCGGAGCTGAAGTTTTCCCCTCTCCCCAAGTCCCGATGTCCATATTATGTTTTCCAGGCACCATTGGCGGCGGAGGCATTCCTGCTTTCTTCTTCATACCCTGAGAAGCAGAAAGGGGTGGTACAGGTTTTGCGGGCTGGCTAGCAACGCTCGCCCATGTCATTTTCTTGGGCTCTTTTGACTCAGTTTTGTTAGACTGTTGATTAGGTGGTAACTGCTGTTCCTGTCTTGACGCTTCAGCTCCAATAGACAAACCTTGTACACTTTGCTCTATAGATTTCATTTCCGCCCCGCTAGGCGTCGGGTAATTTTCGTTACCCCTCGCCGGTTGGTAATAGTCTTCGTAACGAGCTTTCCTGGGCGTTCCCCAGGTGTTATAATCCCCGTTTCCATGAAAATAATTGAATGTTGGCTGGCCAAAGGTGCTGAAACCTCCGCCTGCACTCGCCGAAAACATTCCATCCATTCCGTACGAGTCATGTCCCATTTGTCCTCCAAATCCTGAGAGAAACGCAACGGGGTCAGTTCCATTCGACCAGGTACCATCTCCTGCTCCGAAAGCCTGATAGGGGAACGAAGTGCCGTAATACGGTGTATACGGATCGCCCGTACCAATCGGATAGCTCGAATGATGTTGAACATTATTTCCTCCTCTCCATGAATCAAATCCTGCGTCTTCTCCAGCCACGTGCTCCGCCTGTTGCTGTTGTTGCTGGTGCTCCTTGGGACCATTGCTTACTGTCACACATATTTATTCCTTGTTAAGCATAAGTCAACAATCATCAACTACATCAGAGGATTAGTATTTATACATAAGTATTGACATTCTTTATAGTGAAATTTTATCCAGAAGAATATAAAAAATATAAAACAATCCTTGAAAAATTATTTCTTAAATGACAAAACAATATTTCCTAGTATGACCTTGAAAACAGATCTATTACAATCTCGTACCAGCAGCTCTGTACTGTCTACCATATTGTATTATTAAATGCCTTTTGATCATTGATTGATTAGTTAATTGTCAGTCAATTTATTGGTACAGATATAAAGTGCATGGATCTTTCACAGAGTAGTTCTACGAATGTGAGATATTGAAAAAGTTTAAATATTATTTTTCAATTGTTTTATTATCAATCATCATATACCTGGCTGTAGATGTTGACGGAGCAGAGATAAAACATTAATATCTTACGCTAATAAGCTTGAATGGTTTTGTGCATTGGAAAAATTGTATCGCTTTCAGGTAGATCATCCGAATGCAGTTTCTTATAGTTTTATGTGAGTATGTATCAGTGGTGGTTGTTTTAGGAATATATTTAAATGTTAAAGAGTACTTACCCTGATTGTTGGATTGTCCTTTCATCCGCTGCATCCCGTAGCATGGAAAATAACACAATTTAAAAAGTCACTGAGTTCGACGTAAGGATTGTGATGAATGGCAAATAAGTTGGTAGCGTGTCAACAGACTGACCTGATCTGAAACAGCTCCTGCCAATCCAGCTGACATAACCTGTTGTACAATCTGTCTGTCCCAGGGGGATGCACCGAGTATAAATGTATCAGGTTTCAAAATTGAAATTTTTATTTTCGTTTTCTGTCTCTTAATGCGATACACGGCACTTCACAAGAGGATGTACACACGATTGGTATAATCAGATAAAAATTGATGCGATAGCGATTATGTATCTAAACCTTTGCCAGACGGGCCTTTTTACCTGAGGCTCTCGCGCACTGCCCCGCAATGTTCAAACGCGAGAGAATCTCAGGAATTTCACGTATTTTCGCACCGAGTTTTAAGACGATTCTTGCAAATTCCTCGTCTCAAGATAATAACTGCGTGACGTGCACTGACCTCCCGTGTGCCGCCAGGGCTGGTAACCTTTGACAATAGCTACTTTATTCGTATATTTGTGTGTGTGTACGCTTTGCCGGAAACCACAGCTATGTTCACTCCGCTCCAACCCGCAAATGTCCACAAAAAGTTGATACCATGCGCGCTCTCTTTAGGGATCGTAGAAAACTATTCGAGTTACTTCTCCTTGATATATTACCCGTGCTCTCAGCCATTTTGACTCCTTTCCGCGTTCGGTTTTCGTGGAGGTATGTCGTTCGGTCACAGATTCTCATAATTATTCTTTTTTTATCAGATTTATTATTAATTTATATCTAAATATCTGGCTTCTAATAAAGTTTTCTAATTATTTTCCAGCTGTGAAAATATCCAAACCTTCAAAATGGTTGCTCAAAAGAAGCAGGTAAGCATTTTAAGGTTCATACACCACGTGCCACGTGCCGCCTAAATAATTTTCTTCATCAAACATTTTAATTTTCATAATAATTATCAACTATTCGAATAAATGAAGACAAAGAATAAGAATTTTACTATTTTTCTCCTTCCTGTTGCCAAGGATTCACTTTCTTCAATTTATATTACTTTTTACGATGGATATTCATACACCACGGTCGATTCTAACCAAAGAAATTATACCAATGCGATCAGAATTTATTTGATTTTATCCTATCAAATATCAAAAATATATTTAAATTTATACTACATGCATATGTAGTGAATTATTTGTTAGATCATCCTTGAAATGGGAAGTTTCGATAATCCATATTTACTTTTTTTTTTTCTCCAACAGAAAAAGGCTATGGAGAGCATCAACTCCAGGCTTGCTCTTGTAATGAAATCTGGAAAATATGTGTTGGGTTACAAACAGACCCTGAAGTCGCTTCGTCAGGGCAAAGCCAAGCTTGTCATCATTGCCAACAATACCCCGCCTCTAAGGTGAGACTGAGATGTAGCACTCCCATTTCCATCCCAGAATGTTATTCAATCGTCACGTAACAATATTTTAAAAACTTGTATAGTTTTTGTTCACTTAGGAACCAATTAATCATCTGTTTCCATTTTTCTTTTCGTTTTTTTAATATTTAAAGAACAAATTGACGTAACCACTTGAAATGCTCGAAAGTCAAGTTTAGTTACCTGACGATTGAGGATAACATCTGCGGCTTGGGGAGTTCTACGGAGTAGTCTCAAACACCCGCCCGTAAGTGCGGGAGAATAATTGAATTTTCTTGTTATACTGATGATTAATAATTGCTTTTCATGACCCAAAGAAAATCTGAGATCGAGTATTACGCTATGTTGGCAAAGACCGGTGTTCACCATTACACAGGAAACAATATTGAACTGGGAACGGCGTGTGGTAAATACTTCAGAGTCTGCACTCTCTCCATCACTGATCCTGGAGATTCAGACATTATCAAATCTATGCCTACTGGTGACCAGGCTTAAGTTCGATTTTATATTTTACAAGTAATAAAAACATCCGAAAATACATCAACATTTTAAGTGCCTGTTTCATTTGTCAAATCACCCATAGTTCTAAGATTCAGAAAACCTTGTTTTTTGAAAAAGGAAAAAAATATAACTTGACTGAAATTTTATTTCAAAACGAAATTATCAAATATAAATTATGGTAGTTTGGAAATGATCAATGAAATACACATAATTTGCCAAATTTATATTTATTCAATATGCTCCAGTCTTAAAATGTAAATACACTAGTAATAATAGCTATAAAATGATTTTATAAAAACAAAAAAAAAAACCAGACCACAATGTAAAATAGTACGGACTAACAACCATTTAGTGTGCCTTCTTAGACGCAGTTGGCGTAGGAGTTCCTAGAATTTTTCGTCTTTGTCCAAACATATGCAGGTACATGTGTGGGAAAACTGAAACAAAAACATGTAACATATAGATATAAAATCTTATATAAAATAAATCTTACTCTGAGGATATTTTTGCGTGATTAAAGAAAAATTAGAGGACAACTCTCTCACAATACCTATATTGCAATTAGAACCAGAATTAAATTAGAATTCAGAATGTAATCAAACATTCGATTACTCTATTATTTAACATCCTATTTATTACGAATCACAGTAATAATATGAATCAATTCAGTCTTACGTGGAATGTAGAGAACCATGACAACCAATAGTAGATAGTGGTAGTTGAATGTGAAATTCCAAGCATTAGGTAAAGTGTAGCTCCACGCATTTGAATTTTCTTGAGCATATCTATGTGCTGCGTAAAAGCAAAGCAGTTCACCAGTCACGCCGATTGGATAGAGTACTATGAACGTTGTGTACCTGCAAAAAACGAGATATTTGTATTTCTCTGTAACGAATATTCACCTTGAAACATCCATTCATGGACAAATATTCACTCGTATATTCCAACAAGTATAAAAATAGCATCTCATTTAAATAGCTCAGTAACTTATTCTAAAGCGCAGACTTCTATTGAATTAAATTACCTAAGCCACACAACGGGGTGAGGCACTTGTCCGATGAGGTGCAGGAAGTAATACAAGTATCTTATTATTTCTGTTATGGACCAAGCAGTTAGAGCTAGTGGAAGCCCAGGAGATGCGGCAGCATATTCAGGAGGTGTTGCCAATATTACTCCACAGACAACCATCACCCGACTAAAGACTTGGAATATAGTAATCACTGGATTTGAAGGAACAAGACCAGTAACTGCATTTAAGATCTACAAACAGTTAAAATTTTTAAATAATGTATACGGGATTTTTAGACTATACATTTGAATGCAAAATTGATATTTTTGAAAAATAAATAAACTAAAAATTTTTGTTTTAAAAATGCTCAGCACAAACTTCTCTATCAATGCTCATTAGATAAAGTAAAATACTTGTTTAAAAGCCTGTTTACTGGAGTCTGAAAAATTAATGTTATGGATGTGAAAAATTGCCAGATATTATGCATAGACTGATATGTATGTATGTACGTATGTATATATGTTGTTTGAAAATCGCTGAAAACAGATAAAATTTTCATAAATTTCTTACCAGTGATTTGTAATTACAGAAGGTATCAAAGTCCAAAGAATATCACAAAATTTGCATTACCTCTAAGACTGCAGCATTCTGAAAAATGATTACTGTTGTTGCGACTGTGTTCCATAAAGTTTCACCACCAGCTAAGCCAAGATAATAGCCTTGAATTTGGTAGAGTAAATAAGTCCATCTAGAATTTAGGGGATAAGTTATTTATTCATATTTCACTTTGTTTTGTCCAAGGAGTGTGTGAGTTAAGACTTATAAAAACGGTAAAAAGAGAATACAAGATTATTTTTGATATTTCGGTAACTACCTTAAGTAATGGTTATATCTTGAAATACCGATAAAAAAAAAAATGATGACCTTCAATGAATGATTAATGAATTTTGGAAATAAAATAAGAAATTTAATTTTTTTCACAATATGTAATTCGTAGATTACGAGACATAAACATTATTTAACGTCAAGGTAATTTGATTGTATCATTGCACCGAAGCCCTTTACTATAAATTTGGGTATTGTGAGATATTTTTTTTATTCATGCAGGGAAAACTCACCCTACAACCTGTCCTAAGTTGTATACAATCAAGTAAAATTTTCCAAGAGATCCAGTCTCTTTACTTTTAGCACCTTTACCAGCCATTCTTATACTTGAAATGCTTCAACTCGCGTACCTACAGCTTGTGGTTCACGAATGGTTATGAATGATGACTACGCAACTCTCGAAAATTGTAAACAGTATGCATGAAAAAGTCAATCGGAATATTACCAGTTATTCAAATATACAGCGTTTGTATATGCAAGATTTGGTTAGGTTTTGGTAAAGTTAGGTCAGGCTAAAAGGTTAGAGAATTACCATTGGATAAACACTAAATTGTAGTAGGGTTTGTGTAAAATATAGAATTTTCCGAAAGTTTGATATCCTCGCCGCCATGATAGTAGAGGCGCCACCTCCTGGGGCAAAGATCTGCCAGTAGAGATGGCATCTCGGGTGCGTATAATAAGGCGTACATACATACCGTACCATTGAGTAAAGATAGAATCTTTACTCAATGACCATACATACCTATGTTTGCCATACGCGCCTACCTTTATAAAAAAGGCGTACTAATCTGCCTACAATTCGTTCGATTTTGGCAAACAACAGTATGTCGGCATGAGGTTGATTTTCCTTGAGAAGCGCCGCATACAGTATATTTTTGCATGAAGCTGGCTTGGAACAGCTACATACATTGACGTTGCAAAAAACCTACAGGACTTTCGCAGTTTCTTATACTAGATAGGAAGCCGATCCTCCTTACTGATCTTCTTATTTTATTCCTTAAGTGGTCATATCTTTCTTACATATATACAACCACTAATACAGTATAAGCCTTAGAATAAAGAAGAAGAAGACCACTGATACACCTATGCAATTTTATCGCGATCTTCCCTGATCGCGACTTTCCATCATCCCCTCCATACGCTGCGTGATCGATTCACTAGAGCTTCTCATTCAGCGAAACGTAGTCAACGCGGAAGGAAGTGTTACGATCAGACAACAAATATGGCTGGAGCATTCAAGTCAGCTGCGCTTCTCCTTGTTAATGAGCAATGCTTTGAAGAATATTTTGAGGATTTTAATTTTCTCGATGGTAAGTCGGTACTATTGTTTAATTCAAAATTTCTGTTTTAAATCTCTAATTACCTCATGATAAACAACTTCCGATCTCTATGGATGGGACTACTTTTTCCTATTTTTTTCTTTTGACACGTTGTGCACATTGTGCTGCGTCCAACAATGGACACGTGGACGTGGCGGTCTCCATAGCGGGACATTCAAAATGAGTCCGGTCTACGATACAATCGTTGATACAATTGATTTAATAAAAATCATTTTGACAAAATCGAATGAATATTCGAATGATTTTTACAGTGGAATGCTTCAAATCGACGCTCAGCAGAGGCTTGGGAATCGCAATCATAGCCGGATCCTTCCTTGGTTAGAATGTTATCTTTATTTATCTACCAACTTTATTAGCTGGCTTATAGAGATAGCGAAAATTACGAAATCGTATTTGTCTGTTGCTAATTATCATCTGGGAATAATTAAATGAACGTCTAATCACGTCTACTATAATTTTTTTTATATTTCAGTTAAGTTACCACAGATTGTAAAAATCTCAAATAACAAAAGCGGTCAGGGAATAAACATCCTTAGCGTACTTCTAGATCTATTTGCCATAACTGCAACAGTTTCTTACAGTTTTGTTAGCGGGTTTCCTTTCAGGTAAAATAAATATTTCTTATAATATAAATAAATATTATAAGACAATGCTTAGTTTATATTCATAAAAATCTGATGATAATTAATTACAATTATTATCTCCAATTCAGTGCTTGGGGAGATGGAGTTTCCTTGGGTCTACAAACTGCAGCAATTGGTGCCATGGTATTACATTATAATGGTGCTACCCAACAAGCAACTGCCTTCATTGTTGCATACCTAGCGATAGTTTATGCTTTAACAAGTGGCCTGACTCCCTTGAAAGTGCTGTGGTCTATGCAAGCCATGAATGTACCCATTCTCCTTAGCAGCAAGGTAATTGTTTAAAAAACCCAACAACAATTCGTATGGATGTTTTAGGATTGTTAATTCATTTCTTTGATTTAACATAGCACAGATGATGATAGAAGTGCTGGGATGATTAATTTGTTGATAAGTAAATATCGGTGTTGTTTTATTTTTTTTAGTATGCATATTTTTTTTCTTCCTGTTTCAGTTGATACAAGCCTATACAAATTATCGTAATGGAAATACTGGGCAATTATCAGCAGCGACTTGCATTATGCTGTTCTTTGGTTCAACAGCCAGAATTTTCACCTCCTTTCAAGAGACAGGAGATTCGATTATGATCATAACTTACATCTGCGCTTCAGCTGCCAATGCTATTATTCTGTCCCAGGTGATTTATTATTGGAATGTCATTGTGCCTGGTACGAAAAAAAGTAAAAAAACTAATTGAGAATAATAATAGGGTCGATCAAATGCGACCGATAGTTTTTTTTTTTAAATTCATTTAAAATCGTCTAGCATTAGCTAATAATTTATTATCAAATTAAAAAAAAACAGCAATATTTTAGACAATAAGACTGGTATATCGACAAACTGCAATTTTTGTGATAATTGGATTAATTATTCCGATTGTTAAATTAGAAAAATTTTTCAAGAAATTAATACCCATGGTGTGATTAGTAATCACAGTATCCACATTTTCGGAATGTTTTGATAAGCGAAGCCGTTATTTTATTTTTAATTGATAATTGTTTTCTATTCGCTCTTTACACGCTTCAAAGCATTCCTAATTATTGTTAATTTAATTATTAACGATAAATTATTCTGTACATTTGAAAGTACGATGTATTTATAATGTCTCACGTACGCAACTTATAGCCGGTTTCACCAACAAAGAATAACTTCTTATTCATTGAATAACTTTAATTGTCGAGTAAAAGACGAAAATTCAATGTTAAATAGTCTTTTGTTGTCTGTGAATAGAATTTAATCGACGAATAATATTTATTCGTCGTTGGTGAAACCGGCCATCAGGGATGCGCAAATTAGCGATATTCTTTTTTAACTCTTATTATGCCAAATAAACTGTTACAATATGAAATAAACTGTCTACTTTATTATTACTACGAGTATATTTTCAACTTTGACGTGTCTTGAACTTCCTGTCGATGTTTTATGAAAATTTAGAAATTAAGCCGAATAAATAGTGATTTTGAAAACCGGAAATGAGAAAAGTAGTCCCTGCGTATCAAAATCAGACAAAGGACGTGTGGCTCTGGGTATGTACTGCGGCTGCGCTATAACCAGGCGAGGCTTCTACAGTCGGCTTGATCGTTTATGGTTTGATGTTGCGCGTTGGGCCAGTCGGCGAAAATACCGAGCTAAAAGTGGATGTATTTCTCTCGTCTACCGAAAATGGTGGCTTGTTAATTATACGTAGCTAAACGGAAGTTGTAGTGTTGGTTATTCGATAAAGTGATATATCTACATCAGGTGAGTCTTGACTACATCTTAAAATATTTAGTATTAGTTGAACCTATACGTTTTAAGAGAAAATTGTTGGTCGAAGGCGTGTAGTTTGTCCCATACAACAGGCTTATAACCGTAACGCGTTATGGCGTCGTTCTCATCAAACTCTCCGTGACGACCATTTTGTTGTTATCAATAAGTCGATATTTAACCCGTTTTTCTAGTAAATATTTCATTTTCTCAATGACCGAAAACTCACGGGTTTGTCAATCGTTGTCCAACCGGTGAGTCTACGTTTTTATCATTTTATATATTCCTCTCCCTAGTTATGACTCACTCCTAACGCTTGCGGAATTTTTTACTGAACGAGGATAATAATTAATGTTTTTAATTTTGCTGCGGTGTGTCATAATTATCGGGTTATCTTTATCTCCCTTTGCGATAACCGTATGTGTAGGTTTCTACTTTCAATTTTCGTTTCGTAAACCTGAACGAAGCTTGAGGACTTTATTCAATCACGAAACTAATTACGCTTCGGGATCTCATTACGTTGGAACATTTTAGCTGCACGTGTTACACCCGGAAATAAGAATTTTTTAAACTCCCGACTAAAGTACCTGTACTTTAATTAATTATACATGTTGCTTTGATGTGATCCAAGGTCAACTGCATAAATAAATATCGCAGAAGTAATAAGAAATTTGCTTTGCCACAGATGTGGCCAGAAAGCTTAAAAAAAAAAAAAAACTACCACTATCCACACAAATTAATATGAGAAGCAGATACACATATGCTGCATTCGGTATATGCGTTCGATCAGCATGCGGAGCAGATTGTGAGCAACAGCAAAACTTGAATTCATCATGCTATTCATGACAAAAAAAACAAACATGTGACATATTCTTTCATTTTGACAACCGCTGCAAATTATTAATATAATTCACAGGTCTTATAGGTTGATTTTTATTTTGCATACATATTTTTTTTTAAATTTTCACATGTAACGTTATCTAGTTCAATGGTGTGCTGCTATTATTGCATATGTTGTACACAAATAGCACAGACTTACCCGACATTATCAATGACATGAGTCAATGGACACGACGAGCGGTTATTTTTCGAATTTCGCCTGTTTTATTATGGACACTCCGTCAAACCCGTCAATCAAGGCGAAGTAAAGCGAGCTAGCTTGTATGCTAAGTGTAGTGAAAGAAAATATATAAAATATGAAAGAATATTATTAGTTTGTAGATAGAAATGAATTTTTTCAGTCTTACAGGTTGGATTGACGGATTTACGGGTTGATGATGGAGTCGATGGAGTCGCGCCTAGTTGCGCAGGCCCTTAATTACCATGGGCAGCAGCTTCAGAAGGTGTGGGAAGGTGAACGGAACGAGAATGAGCTGACCATGCTCAACCTTAAGGAGCCTAGTTTTGAGATTTATCAGCAGAGACAAAAGACACTGAGGTATGTAGCTTGGATATAGACAAACCGAATAAAATCCAAAAATAGATTTTTGATTGGGTATTGATAATGGAAAAAAATATACAAAAACTTGAAGATTATTGAATGAGTAGGTTCTGTTTATCCGTAAAATATATTTTCTATTATAGGTATATACATTTTTATTTTGTTTGTTTAATTTTACAGTTTTGGCGATAGGGGTAAAAGACTTAAACTTCAGCAATTTATCGCTAAGAAAGCTGATGCCTTATACGACAAAGCCAACTTGGATAAACCGGTCGATCCTATCAAACAAGACTTGGGCGATGAGGGTAAATATCAAAGTAGGAAACTTTTCTCGCACTTTTTATAGAATAAGTTTAGAAACTAATCACCAATATTAAACTAAGAATGAGAATTCAATAATTCATCTATTGCTTGATCAGAGCGAATAAAAATCTGAAATATATCCTGAAGGGAAAATTACACTGGGAACAGATATGTCTGTAGTTTATTTCAACTTCATACTGTTTTGATAAAATTCATACAGTAGCTCTTAAGATATCAAAAATGAGTTCATTAAGAAACTCAAAATGATTTTATTAAGTCTCTGCAAAAGTATTTTCATTTTCAAATATCTATGAATCTTAGATTTTGAAATCATCTTTACAATTAACTTTATACTATTCTATGATTAAAACGTTCTAAAGCTACCGTATGAATTTTATAAAAATTGATTCAACGCATTTGAAGAAATTATGAAATGTTCAACTCACTTTGGCACCTTATAATTTAAAGAAGAACATTTGCATCACATGAATTATTTTTCACAAATTCTGCTCACGGTTTGAATCACAATGTCTATTCTCTCCAACATTTTCATCTAAAAGATGCATAACTAATATTATGCATGAATATTTGTATGAAGTTTGAATGTAATGATGGTATGAAGTATTTGAATAATATTCAGAGTTTAATTTATTTATTTTAATTTTACTTTAGTAAAGATTTTATTACAGTTTGTTTATTCATTTTCAAGCCTGAAGTATGTCACAATAGCTTTGACTAAAAGTCGAGTAAAACTGATGATATAGCAAAACTTTATTAATTATAAATTAATCGAACTCTTTTTAGAGTATCTGCAATGATATTGAGTCAGAAAAATGTTATATTGATTGTAAAAAGATTTTTAATCCAACAGAACTTACTTTTTGAATACAGAATAAAAAATAATAAAAAGACCTGCCAAGTCAGATCAAAAAAAAATGAATTTTTAATAACTCTGAATGAATTTTGAAATTTGAATAAACAAATTGTAGAAGTGTTAAATGTGGCAAGTCTATACCAGATACTTTCAAATGTTTGTTTCAGAATATTATGCGACAATGCCAGGTCTGGATTCGTTTGTCACCATGGAGAAATCTCAAAGGATTCGAAATTTTTTAGAGGTATAATATAATTTTAAGAAGTCTGAATTGTTACTAACAAATAAAATACTTCAAGGCTTTTATACAATGTAATTTCCAGAGTTTGGTTGTCGGCGATGTTATTTACTCACAAGTCATGGGTAAAAGTGCTGCTGGACTACTTCTTAAGATCCTTTGCAACTGCAGTGACTGTCCCAGGGTCGTTACTGACCTTGGAGTAAAGGTAAATATTAATTATAATTAGAGCTTTGAAAATAACGCATTGTTCTATTTAATAACTAAATATATTTTACCATAAAAATATCTAATGTAAATTTCTGAATTAAACAGGCTTTGATATTGAATACGGCCACAGTGCCGGCGGTGGACAAGAAAGGAGTAACACGAGGCTACATGGCCAACGATCTCGTCTGCGTCGTTGTGAGTGAGGTAAACGTAGAGGCGGAGCGTGTCGTAGCCGTTATGAACGTACCTGCCCGAGAAGCCCAGGCTCCACACCCTCCTATGGGCCTTATTCATTCCGACGATCTTCCCGAAGCTTACAAGTAAGTTGTTCTGCGCATCATGTCTAGTTCAATATTTAGATCTAAATTATGCATCAATATTCAATTGATCTACTCATAGTCATGCTCTCCAATCTTATGTTTTGAAAATAATTAATTATAAAACAATTTTTTGTTTTGTTTCGTATTGTTTTTTTACCCCAATACGTTGTTAAATTATAAAAATAGATCATAAATTGTATCCAATGAATTATGAATAGTATTCTGCATGTATCGTTTCGTTCCGAGGAATCGCTCAATCATACTATTTTGGTTCATGAAAGGGATAATAGAAAGATATAGGACCAAAATAATTGGTTTAAATTTTTTCATAGTTCTTTTCTTAATCAGGTAATGAGATGGGCTGTGTTTAATTAATGTTCATCGATAAATCAAATATATATAGAGTGATACTTGTGTTATTTTTTGTTTTTTAAATCATTGAGAGAGAGGAAATGATGGACTGTTGGTGCAAGAGTTATAATTGAGTTGCATTTATGAATCGTAATGCGATATTAACTATTCAAGGTAAATCAGATTTGACTCCTTTGACACGTTTTTATGAATCTAGGTGCCAGACACTCCTCTCTGTTACATAAAAAGTTGGTAGTCAGTATGACGATGAGTATATAATGTGATACAAATGATTCAAACGTTGAGCATTGGTTGATGTGGCTCTGTTATGCATACGTATTGTCTACGTTTGCGATATATTACTCTCAAAAGTCAAAGCACCAGCCAGACTATGGCGTCAAATGACATCAAAATGTCTTTTGAAGTTGAATTTCCAGTGTGAGATACTGATACTCAGATGATCAGAGTGTAAGCAGCAGACGGTAGGTATAATAATCAAATACAGTTGTTTGATCCCTGATTATATGTCACACTTCCATAGATTCAAATATTTCATTCATTTCTAAATACTTACATTTTTAATAGATATTCACATCAATAATTGGATCTGTTTAATTAGCTTCTCGCTAAATGCTCTTGTCACAAATATGTTTTGTAAAGTACAACTCAATCATTAGTTTGAAAATAAAGTTCAACTATTCATAATAAATATTGTAAATAATTTTTAGTTACTTTGAACAATTATTTTGGAATTAACATTAAATTACTATATCATTGTATTTTTCAATATCTTTAAATTCAGATTTAAATTTAGTAGATACTACATGACTGCGATGACTTGTTACGTAGATTCAGTGAAACCTAAAGAAGCTGTAGCTATTTGTTACATCTTAGATTTTATAGATGAATTATAAAACTCTTAATATACGGAAACCGAATCCAAAATATTATTTTTATTCTTATTCTGCATTTTGTGCCATTTCTTAAAATTAGTTTAGCCATAATCAGATGCGTAGCTTAGAGATTACACAGGTACTTGAAAAATTATTACTAGAACGTATAAAGTTCATGAAGTAGAAACTTGTTTCTGCTCTGATGAAAAAATGTCGTACACTTTAAGATTGATGTAAAGTAGGATTATGCCGAAGCAGACAATCAACAAGACCTTATACCAAACGTTTGAATATTTATTCAGTTTTTCTTCATTTGAGAAAAGAAAAAAAAAGACAGAAATAAGTGTTTGTTAAATTTATAAAAGGGACCAAACAACTAAAGCCCTAGATTATTTCACCTTAATCCCAAAACGCCCCAATAAAACTGCGCTCCACCTAAATGATTAATGCCTCATTTAAACTTACAGCTTTTATTGACAAAAATAAAAAAAAAAAAGATGTCATTCAAATTGACACTGCAAAGCGCAAAACAGGCAAGCGTTCCACATCTAAATAATTTTTGTTGGTCAACTTGGAAGACAAAAAATACTCGTGGCGTGGCCTCCCACCTATCCTAGGGCTATGCAATTTGTTTTATCGCACCAAAAACTTAAACCAAACCGTCATCGATGATAGGCTGTGTGCTTTTATGTTGAGAAACTATGATTACAAAATGTGATACAAAAACTATAAATAAACGTCTTAGCGGTTGAGAAAGGTGAGGCATGAGTTCACGTAATACTGAGGTTCTACCATTGTAAATTGTAAGCTAAGATACTGTGTTTCAATAACAACAAAAACTTTCATAACATTTTTATATGTCCCTTCGGAGTATTGTTGATCTAGCTACTTGTTAACGATGCAAGTCTAGACATTTAACAATGTTAATACTTGATAGGATGTCTTGTCACGCTGTCAAAATCGAAGAATCAGAGTTTAAGTAAAATATTCTTTTTATTTAACTGCCACTTCAATATTCCTGATGAGTTGCTCTATTATAATATAGGAGTTGTTTCAAAACCTTTAAGAAATCTTAAATGGTCAGTTGATTAATTCTATTATTTTTATTATTTCTGTCTAATTAACATAAGACAATCTATCATGTATAAACATGGTAAATTTGTGTAACGCATGTAGACTGAAGAGAAGACGGAAGGTTTTTGCGTGTATAAAACTGGTCAGAATTTTTTTGGGCAACTACGGAAAAATGTTAAAATGCAACATGGATACATCGACATGATTCTAGCGAAGGGAAAACGAATAAATTATTGAAGGCAGTGAAAAGGGAACAATGACACATATTATCAAGTGCGAATAGACCATGGATTAATCAGTCAAAGTACACACATAATGTTGACTACAAGAGCCTGGCAGCTGACAATAAATGAAGAAGATTTTATATTCAGTCTATATGGTTACAATGTCAAATGTTTTACCGTTAACAAAGTTGCTCGGATCTGTTTTCTGGTGGTGGGTCGTAGTATAAATACAAATTAATAACTCTTGAATTTCGTTTTTGTGATCTAGAAAGTTTATGGACAACAAGGGACAGAGTTATGAAACGATGTTGGAGAATAGTGCTGGCTTCAACAACCCCAACAACACTAAATATCTTTGCAACTTGATGGGTCTTGGACAAGAAAACCATTCCAACATGGTCGGACTCAGGTAAGACATTATAAATTGATCCGTGTTACCTTTAATCTAAAATTTTTTTCAATTTTCACATTAGATTCGCTTCAAAAGTAATAAAAACTGTGTCTTCATCTGAATATCGTGAAATATTTTCGCAATTTCCTGCTCAGTTTCTGATAAAGCAAAATTTTTCATCGGCAGTAGCACATTTCAGCTCCAACTTGTAACACATTCGGTATTGCTGCAAATCACTTTCGACTTAAATTATAAAAATATGAAATGTCTTGTAGGGAAAGGTTCCCTGAGACTGAATATGCCACCGAGTTGAGACAGACACAGGCCAGTAAGTGGGCATTCCGAAGTGTTGCTGAAGGCATAGATCATTTCAAGGCAGGTCGTCATACAGAAGCTTTCCAATGCCTCAACAAAGCCTTAACTGTAGATCCTCGAAATGTGGAAGGGCTGGTTGCTCGAGGAGCGCTGTGAGTTTGTTTAAAAAATATATTTAAATTGATGAAGAATATAAATGCAGTATAATGAACTAACATAATTTGTCTATTTTTTTTAGGTATGCGAATGGCGGCAGTTTTAAGAAAGCTATCGACGATTTTGAAACTGCTTTAAAGCTAAATCAAACTCATGCAAATGCTCGAAAATATATGGCTGAGACTTTGGTAGCATTGGGTCGAAGTTACGAAGATGAAAACAAATTTGAAGACGCTAGAAAGGCTTATGAAAATTGTCTGGCCATAGCTCCTTACCATGAAGAAGCCAGAAACTCAATCGAATATATAAAAACAAAGAATTTGACAACAGGATTGAATCCTTTGGACACGTTCAAGACATTTGAAACTGAAGAAGTTCCCGAGAACAAAATAAAGGAAAAGAAAAAACGTAAAAAGGAGAGAAAATCGCGGTCAAAGAAACGACAGAGGTGGAGTTCAAGCTCTAGTTCATCTTCTAGTGGATCTTCAAGTTCTTCAAGCTCTGATTCAAGTAGTTCCTCATCTTCTGGTACTTCGAGGTCTGGATCAAGGTCTCCAAATCGCAAAAGAAAACACAAGAAAGATCATCGTGGGTCTTTATCTCCACTGAGCAAACGTATGGCTCAGTACAATAATCCACCAGCTGCCTTAGCCACAGCTCATGATGCAACTCTACCAATACCTTACTCAGGTTCTCGTGATAAATCTGAGGACTATGAAACAAAAGTGCGGAAATTTTTGGAGCAAACTAAAGACGATTCGGATTATGAGGACAAGGTAATGTCTTAGTTTAAAATAGGTGAATTCCAGTATGTGTACTTCAAGTTTTGCGAAATTTTATTTCTTGTTGATTGAGATGGGGACGGTTAATGCATATTCATTTTCTTGGGTATAATAAAGCCTGAAAAAAAAATTATTTCATCCAAAAATCCACATGAAAATCTCTACTCTTATTCAAATTTTCCGTGCTGAGGCTAAGGTTATTTTAGATATTGTAGGTGGCGAATTGAAATTTGAAATAATTACTGGGATTTTATTGAATTTTCATTTAAAAATCATGGATTAATGCTACTTTATTAGGTACGGAAGTTCTTGGAGGAGACTGCCCGATGGAAGCGAGAGCGAGAAAAGGACAAGAAGCACTCTGAGAATGATAAGTTGAAGAAAAAGAAGAAGAAAGAGAAGAAAGGAAAGGACAAAGACAAGGAGGAAAAGAAAACTAGAAAGAAAAAGAAGAAGGAAGAGAGGAAGAAACGGAAAAATAAAGATAAACTTGAACGCGATTTGGAAGCCTTAAGAAAATCTTCACTCCCAGATTTAGAACAACTTGAATCAAAATTGAGTGCCTACTATGCAAAGGTTGAAAAAGAAACTGCCGTATTGAAGAGGTATGTTGAATTTCTTGAATGTCTTTTATTATTACCATTACTATTATTATGATTATTATCCTTATTGTACCTATTTTGTAAACGACGATTCCAGGTGATTTACATTTTTTCATTCACTGCTTTTGTCACATTTCTTATGTTAACTTTATTCGAATGTTTAGCCGTTAGTCTTGAATCATTGTGCAGTGAAAAGTACTCCTTCTTTATTTCTAGAAAAACTAGCTTTTTTGTCTTTTCAATTTACAAGGCAAAACTCAAACCTTGGCTGATATTGAGATGTGCAGAAGAGCCTGAGAGTTAGTGAAATAAATAACTGATAATGTCTTGGGCTAATTAGAAAACAAATATTTTCGCTCCAAAGGCTTGAATGTCTCGAAGTATGTACCAGAAGTCAATCATCCAACATGTAATTTGTAGTGAGTTGGTCAGTTCCATTATGTGCAGGTCATGATACTCAGGTTGTAACATCCCTTTTGGCAAGGAAACCGTGATACTTTATTTCATCTTGCTCAAATGATGTTGAATTTTATTTATTTTAAACTTTCATGCTTTTTAAACGTTATGTCCGTTAAATATCTTATGTAATTTTATCTATGTATTTTGATGTTATGTATTGTCTATATTTTAAAGCCGAACTTACCAAGCATATGTAGGATATACTTACCAGGGTGGCGACAGATCGGGACAACCGGGAATAGTCAGGGAATTTTGTCAGTCTGGAGAAGTCAGGGAAAAGTCAAGAGTTTTATTTCAGCTGAATTGTCGCCACCCTGCTTACGTATTTTGTAACTAGTCCTGGGTCAAAAAAATTACTATTTCATTTTGTTTTCTAATATATGGTACCTGGAAACATAATACAGAAAGAGGTTGTAGAATTAATATGTAAATTGTTTTCAATTGCTAGGTGTAGGCAATTGTTTGGTAAAATAACACAATTTTTCCCCTAATAGCAATGCTGAGAAACTTGCCGAAAGCACTCGAAGGGAAGAGGAAGTACGCAGGGAAAGAGAAAGAGAAAGAGAACGCGAGAGGGAGAGGGATGAAGCCGCTAAAGCCTATCATGAACGAGAACCAAGGACTCCGATGACTGCACAACAACGCAAAGGTATTCATTGTTTTTGTTTAACAGCAATTT
Organism: Macrophya annulata; assembly: GCA_963924015.1. Classification (NCBI taxonomy): domain Eukaryota; kingdom Metazoa; phylum Arthropoda; class Insecta; order Hymenoptera; family Tenthredinidae; genus Macrophya; species Macrophya annulata. Next base: position 27,636,938 of record OZ001258.1, on the reverse strand, counting down.
GGTTCACAGTCATTACTATACAATACTTAATGGCCTACAACTTATTTCATGTTCTGGGAATATTAATAATATATAAATCTGTTGAGACACTTTAATTCAAAGTCCATTTTATTATTACAGATATTCAAAGGAAACCAATCACAGATATATTCGAGCAAGAAGCACTGCTGATTCACCCGGAACCCAAACTAACATTAGACACGGCTGCTCTGAATGCTAAGTGGAAGGCTGCACAGGCTGCTAGATATGTCAGCAAGTAAGTGTCGGACTTTTTAACTGAATTTTATATTTGGCATGCAAGAAATAGAGTATACTAAGGTTGTTACAACCCTATAAAATCGATAACACCGGTAAAAATCAGAGAATTTTGAAGATCTGAAGGAAATGTCACAGAACTTGATCGAATAACGTGAAATTTAGAAAATACATAAATACTTTCAGAATCTTATTTTGATATCTATTTGCAATGAGAAAGTTGATTTATTAATACACCTGATTAGTACTTCGCATTCCGTATTTCATAAATTCATTCATGTTGCTAACTCAGTGTTAATGTAAGTGATCAAAACGAATCGAGTATTGAAACTTTATTGAAGATCTGATGTTCAATGATTATTGATATAACTTTATTCTTTTGTATAATAAGAAAGTAGTCAAGGAATTAAATACGAATCCATGTAGGTATCTTATAAGAGAGACGATCTGCCTTATAATAAAAAGATAAACATTCCGACTGGTGATTGAATAATTGGATGAATAAAGAGTGTAGAGTAAAATGTGAGGAAATTCGTATTTTTCATTTATATTTCTTTGTTATTGAATCTGTACTGTGATGACTAATATGTCACTGAAAATGTAAACGATCTTCATGTTGACTGTGTTACGTTTCAGGCAAAAGGAAGCACACATACAAAAATGGCAGGACATTCAGCCGGACAAAAAATCAGCATTAAAACTGGACAGTGATGAGGAAGATGACAACGAACATGAAGAAAAGCTGCAGCGAGCTGCTCTAGAGAAATCTTTAAACATTCGTAAGCAAATGCAGCGTGAATTGGCAGACAAACGAGCAGCAGCACCACCAATGGCGACACCAACACCACCTCCTCCTTTGCCTAAGGAGCCACCCTTACCGAAACAGGCTCCTGTAAAGTATCCAACCCCTCAACCCCAGAATAAGTTCCAATCTTACAAGGACTCTTCGGTACCTCTACCCTCTTCTCTCCCATCGGGTAAATTCTCCTCCGCCAGTCTTGGAGGGAAATTTCAACCCATTGGTCAAAGTAACAGCAGTAATAATCATCCGCCAGAGCCACCCGGGCCTCGACCTCCACCAGTCAAAGCTCACGGTGGTCAAGCTAAAGGTCCTAGAACTGATTCGGACAGTGAAAACGACCGACGAAGGCGAGGTGACATGAAGAAACGGGAATCTCTTGGTCGTGCTGGCGGCGGTGGAGGCGGTGACGGAAATAATTCAAAAACAATGAGCAGGGACCGTCCTGGAAAGCGTAATACACGAAGCCGTTCGCGAAGCGGTTCCAGTTCTGGATCTTCTCGATCTCGTTCGGGCAGACGTTCGCGTTCTAGGTCATATTCTGGGCGTAGATCTGGCAGCTATGAACGTAAATATAGCCGCTCACCGTCCGGCTCTTATAGTAGATCAAGATCTAGGTCTCGATCTAGGTCTTACACTAGAAGTCGGAGCCGTAGCAGGTCTGGCGACCGTGGATACTACAGAAAGAGACAGTTCAGACCCTACAATAACAGAGGAACATACTACAAGCCCCGTTTCCAGGGTTTCAATAATCAAAATCATCGCGGTGGTGGAAATTTCCAGAACAGGAACAGATTCTACAACAACAATCAGCATAATAATAGATTTGGTAACCGCAGAGGCGGTGGATTTAATAATCGTGGTGGTGGTCGCGGCAGAGGTGGAAACAGGGGAGGTAGATTTTTCCATGGTAAACAAAACTTCCGGGATTTCCGTGATCGTAGAGATTTTAGAGATCGAAGAGGCTCTTCTAGGGACAGATATAGCGACAGGAGCTACTCCCCGGATCCTATGCGAAAGGTGGATGAGGCTAAAGAAAAGATAAACAAAATGTTGGAGGGCGGAGACGAGGCTGGAGGCGAACGGGATAGAGAACCCCAACGAGAAAGGGAGAGGGAGAGGGAAAGAGAAAGGGAACAACAAAGCGGAGGTTCTGGCCCGGCGCAAAATAAAAGACAGGATGGTCCATTGAGCGAAGGAGAGGAGAGGGATGACGATGACTACGAGAGGTGGGGAGAGGGAGAGGGGGCTGATTCAGCTAACAACAAGGTTGGTTAGGTAGGCTTTCGAAAAATAAATAAATAAAGAAAAGCCTCAGCCGCCCTGACGATGCGAACGACTAGCCAGCCAACTAACTATCGTTTGTTGCCAGAGCGACGAGGTTCTTCTCCCGATTGGACCTGTTGACGGTAGCCTGGAAGGAAAGGATATCTTCATTGAGCGTATGAAGCAGCGAAGCAAGAATGTTTTAATGCAGAGAGCCCTCGCAGCCAGGATTTGGTAGACAACCAGATTTTTAATCATCACATTGCAACATCACATCAACTCGCCTCAATCGATTGCCCGGCTCTATTTTCATTATCATTTTATCCAAAATGAAGACTGAGAGCTTCGAGCCTCGAGGAGGAGGGCATAAGAGTCTCAGGACTTTGGCTCAATTCCATTTAATAAGACCCGCGTGTCAGCGATGCTCAACTCTGCAAAAGACACACAGCGAACTAGACCAACAAATATCCCTGCCTCATACTTACATCCGTTTACTCAATCATTCATCATTCATTACTATTAGTCACACTTATTACTACCACTTCTGCCGCGCGGGCGACGCAGTTCACTTCTTTCAAGCTGTCCACGATTTAATTGTTCATTTATTTATCTTTTTCTAACGTTTGTAGTTTTTCTTTACTGTCACACAACACCTATTAATTATGATTATTATTATTATTACGTTTTCTACTGCGACACGTTCATTTCATTCGCAGTTTTAAATCTTAGCACTGCTCAACTGCTACATATGTAAAGATATCAATTTACATTTGCCTGAAAATTGTTCCTAGAACCGAATTAGCCCTTAAAACAGAATTCAACTTTTATCATATTGGTATAAAAATATCACCAGCCATGGAAGGTATTGAAAAATTATTTCGACAAACCTTGTATTGTTCAAATCGCAAAGAAATAACATTATATAAGATATTATTATCAAGTCTGACAAAGTTTAATTCAATTTTTAAGACACTAATATATCATTCTGTTTTGCTTTCTACTGACTTATGGTTCTATTTCGTTTGAACCATTTGGAATTTGACCAAATAATTCATAAAAAAAAAATATTACACAGTATGTTAGATACTTATGGCAGTAAGAGAATTGTATTCTGTTTGACGGGGTATTGTTCATCCAAGAACCATCTTCAGGTTGAAATAAAAAATGTCTCTAGACCATGGTAGTTTGAAGATGAGATTTAGTAGCTTGAAAGAGTCAATTTGTCGAATCCTCGTCGCATTATTTGATCAAAATTATTAATTTTGAAGTAAATATACTCTTGATGATAGAATATCAAGCTATATTGTAGAAAAATTGATCAATATTGAGAAATTCATGGTGAAATTACTCATCAACTAGGTGTTGTTCAGTAGAATAAGCAAATGATGAACGTGTTATGAACGTTAGTCGCGATATGTGCTAGTCAAAGCTGCGTTGTAATTCAATTTAGATAATAAATTTTTATCAAAAGAGAATCTTTGTGTATCATGAATTGATAATATTTCTTATTTATTCGGTTAATTATTGATTCAATAATTACATATCAATGTTCTTTGATATTTAACAGATTTCCTCGTTTTATACTCGATGGACTTCTTGCGAGGAATGAACTGTGAGGTGGTAATTCCAAAAAAACATTTAGAAAAAACAAACAAATTCGTGTCATTTCAATGCCTAAGTCGCATTTCCTGTCTGTGAGTGTTCAAAACCCATGGAGATGACTTATAACTAAACCGCTTTTTCTTCTTATTCTTCTTTTTCTTCTTCTTCGTCATAATTAAAACTGATGTAACACCACCCGTTATCCGTGTAAATTTCTCCTTCCTGTCAAATAACAGCGAAATTGACATGGTTACGCTACGAATCAATAAAATATTATTATTATTATTATAACAACAATAAAATATCAAATAGGCTTTATGTTGTATCTGTATTCACGTTATTGTAAAAACTTGAGATCCTTAAAATATATGACACATTATAATACCAGTATCTGGATTAATATGTTATCCTTTTATCATTCAGGCTCTTTCCTCGCAATATACATATACATATAGTATAACTTATTCGTTAATTACAAAAATCAAATAGAAACAATGCTAACAAAGTTTTATTTACTGACTATATTAACTCTACATGTTAAATACTTGCTTTATTATTCCTTATAGATATATTAGGATGATTAGAAAAATGGCATATAGACAAATTACAATGTAAAGGTATGTATGAAGTTTACTATATTTTAGTACGTAAAATAGAATAGCTTGCAAATGTAAATTGGTAGATTAGTAAAACCAGTTATAAAAGGCTTATTTATGCTTAAAAATGGGTAATAAATACATAAATTAAATAACGATAGCGATATTCAACGTACATACACTTTACGTATTTGCAACGAACTGAACAAGATTGTACGAAACCTTGTTCAGCTTATCACCAAGGTTTTGTTGGTCGTCGACTTTTGCAAATCGGGTGAAGGTTTGTCATTTTTAGTTCTGGAAAGATAAATAAAGTTTAGCAATCAAGGTTTCAATAATAATTGTTAAATATTTTGATCTTTTTTTCATTTATTAATTGTGACCTCCACGATGTTGCGGATTCAACACCCAACGATCAATCAACAGACTCATAGCCTTACGACACCTCGACCTTACCTGTGTTTGTACGAATTTAGAATTATTCGGAATTATTTGGTAAAAAATTGGATTAGTCACAGATAGACACGCATAGATGCGGTTTTTCCAATAAAAACGAATAGAATTATCAGTATCAATGTGGCCATTTTTTCATATTGCATCTACAGTTGTGTCAATCCGGTTTTTTAACCGGACTTTTGCCGGGCCAAGTGACTCACATAAACATTCAAGCATTATATACTTCGTTGATTTTAAGAAATGCATTACGTAATTTTTATTAATTTTATTTAGAATTTATTCGGCTCAATTAATTCAGTTGACAATGCATTAGGACTGCGGTTCCAAGCATAGTCACATACTTAACGGTATATGACATGTCTGTAACTGCAATTATTATATACGTATATATACTGAATTTCCAAGTGCAACAAATTGTTTACCTACACAGAAATTTGCTGTATGGTTCATTAGAATTTATCTAAGATAGTGACAAAAATTAATCTAAGAGGTAATGCAAAACGGGAGAAAAATTTTCGAAATATTGTTGGTGGAAACAACCATGTTTTTTAGTGAATCCTTTGTATTATGAAATTTTTCGCTTATTATGGTATATAGACGCTTTTACAGCACTTTATAAGTATAATAGTTTTTAAACTGATTAGAACTGTAGGTATATAGAATCTACAAGTAATGATGCAGCACTGAAAACCTATTTCTACTCAATCTAAGGTGACCTAGGATACCTCCAATTTCAAACTCAAGAATCGATCGCTATTTTTTTACTAATTTTTGTTTTCGGGAGTAGGAAGCTGGTTGTTTACGTTATTCGCAATAAGACAAAAACCGTGAAGAACCGTCAGAACAATTCCACGGTTATGTATAGATATTTGACGCGTTTTCACCCTGGAAAAACTGGAATTTGTAAAAGAAAACTGTTTACGGTGTATCAAAGAGATATGCAGAAAAAAAAGAAAATTTTATTACTTCTTCTTCTTCTTATAAGCGATGTGTACGATGCTGCTAAAAATAACTGCAGTTTTCATTGTTTCGAACGTTTTCGCTTCACCAATGAGGATCTACGGAAAACTTGTTTACATACTCCAATTACGCCGAATTCTGTATGTATATGTATATATGTGTACATAATAACAGACTGTGTAAATTCGAATTACAGATGTTCATCGAAAACATATTTTTTTCTTTTATCAGTTCATTGAATGTTCTATCGCATTGGAATTGTTTGCATTGATGTGTGTTATGTTGAAACAGCGATTTTGCTAAAACTCGAATAGGTGATATGTTACACGTTACCGTACGTATAGTTAATTGGAATTGACACTGAAACACCATTTTGACGATTTCAGGACATTATAAATTTGACATCAATTCCCGAGCTGAATCCTGCAGTAAAAGTTGAATAAGAAGTGTTGACATAATAATATCATCTTTCAGTTCCGTGAAGTCTTTTTATATCCGTATAGGTTTTCATTTACTATTAATAATGCTCGTGTATTTATAGCTTGAGATGCTGCATATGAGTGTAGCGAATCTGAGAAAAGACTTTTTAAAACGCTATTCAATGATTTTACGTCATCGTATCAGCGTATCTGGGAAACACCCAGAGTATATAGGTAATACGTCTGTACGCAAGGCGAGTCATGACCTACAAATTTATTGCTTCTGTTAATTGTGGAACTTGTTCATATGGTAGAATTAAAAAATTAGGTCAACCTATGGAATGCACTGACTAACGTGCAAGCAAATCATGCAAAAATTTTTGAAATTGTGACTGAAAATTTTATCAGAACTTTTTTTTTAAGATAAAAACGAGAAGAGCAATAACATTTTTCGTTGGAAATTTCCGTGTGTATTAACTATATTCATGATTGAAATCAAACACAGACTTATTTCAAATCCAAGCCAATTTCCAACACAAACAAGTAATCGAAAAAAACGTTTGTTTTATAAGAGAATATGAGGATTTAGAATTCAGAAAATAGTAAAAATTATTTTAATACCTAAGTGATGACTTACTATACTTGAAATATGAATGCGCCATACGAGTCTTCATCCACTTACGCTGCTGCATCTTCGACTGCTTTATTTTCACTTTTTATCCTTGTTTCTGGATGTCCGGACGGTGATGTATGCAATCTGCCGAACGATTCCCGCAATCCAAATTTGCATAACACTTGAAACTTAGTCATACTATTTTCCGTGCTGTTACCAGAATTTTTGTGATTTTTTTTATCCTTACATAGCTTCAAACGTTTCCCAAGATTCTATGCTGTAGAAAAATGACAAAATTGAAAAAAGTTCAAAAATCAAAACTTCAATAGTTTTCCTCTTGGCTGGAATCACGCCACAGATTTATTTATGCGATGTTCTCGGGATTATTTGTATCATATAGACTGCAGCTATAAATTGGGCTAGCAATTTAGATGAAAATTTGTCTAATGTGTACTGAGGCGTTAATATGATATACGTATCTAATATTTAAGCGTTATTTTATACGTTTAGCGTCGTTGGTTCCAGTTTACCTTTATCAGGGACAAGACCTGTTGTAATTCCGCATGCAAACGCGCGATATTTTGCGTATTTAAACGCTCCCAGAGCGTGCAGACCTCACTCGTTCTTCCGAAAGCCCGCAGACAAGAGCTAAACTACAACCATGAATTCACTTTCAACGTTCACCACAATTTTGGTACTTGGCGCCGTAGCTCTGGCCAATGTTGCTGGTCTACCAAACCAGGGCCCGTATTATGGAAATTCTGTTGGGAGGGGTAAGTCGACAACTAATTCAATTTCTTTCTAACTTCGATCAAGGAGTTTTTTTATTAGTTTATTTAGGACGTACCTGACAAGGTACTCTAGAGTTTTAGCAAAATCTTACGATCCATTTAGTTTTTAAATCAAAAAACATGTTTCGATCAAAACCATATAATTCATAAATTTTTCATCATATTTCAATAGATTTTTTATAAAAACTCGATAGGTTGGTAATGTGTACGGATTTGTTTTCCATGCTTTTAGATAATGAGCATAATTATTTCGGAAGTAGAATCTTGTGTATTACAGTTTCTGTGCTTGAAAGCGGATAAAAATTAATAAATTTAAAGATACGTCTGATCTTGAAATTAAATTTTCTGATGAAATGGACTTGTGAAATACAAGATAAAAAGTTTTGCGTTACTCCGAATCGGTTAGGTAACATATAAATTTATTTACGTTGGAACAAACTGACGTGTTTAGTGACCGTTTCTCTTCAGTTGTTGGTTGTACATTATGTATAGGTATTCGTCACTTCGATTCACCTATCGTGACACCTGTTATTAACATGCGCATTTTAACGGCTCTTGATCATTGTTGGTCTATTTCGCCTACCTGTGTCTCCACGATCAACTCTATCATTATACATACATATTTTTTTTTTTAAATTATCTTCCTCTTCGCTTTTATGACCTAATCCACTTTTCCGAAGGTGAACATATCGCTGACATCACTCATCCGACTCATTTCAATTTGTTACTTCACTCAATCTGCACTCACACAATCACGTGATTCTATCCGCTTATTACTTTCAACAATAGTCAGTCTCGTAAACATACTTCTTTACAATCGTATAGTGCGAAGTCTAATATGAAATAAAAGTACTCAAGGCGGATCTTCTTCATATACGGAAAACGTAATAACGAAGGCCTCAGATTATTCTCCGGTTGAATTTTGTGATTTTTGTCACGTTTTTTTGGACGCGAAATCAGATTATTTTTTTTACATTAACATTACCTCATATGGAAATCATCTCATATGTCTTATTGTTAGTTCTTGCTAAAATCTGGGTCTGCACGACGTTTTTCATAAATTGCAAACTGCATAGTATTATGTATGTAATTACGAAACGTATAAAGGATCTCAGCTTGTATATAAGATATGACTAATGAAATAGTGAACATATGTCAAATAATTTTCTACTATTTTTCTTCTTAATTTCAGAAAACTGTGCCCGTAGCGAGGTCTGGTCAACATGTGACGGTAATCCCACATGCCAAAAGACCTGCGATAATTACAACCAACCCATAGCTTGTACTCGCAGCGCAATATCAGCCAACATGTGCTACCCTGGTTGCGTCTGCAAAGAAGGTTTCGTTCGGGTTGTACAAGGTGATCAGTGCATACCAATTAACAAGTGTCAAGGAAGAGTCAAGCATTAAGCAGTTTTATTATCGTCGATTATCACTTCCAGCTATGGATACATCATTTTCCTACCTTATAAACGATTTATTGATAAATTTTTGAGTTATTTAATAAATATAATGAATCATGTAATTTACTTTTCCCGATATTTTTACTTTATTACCAGTTATGCGTTTTAGTTTATAGTTTTAGTGCACAAATCTATTAAAATATATGGATTTAAGAAACACCTAAAACTGAATTGCATTTGTTTTTTATTCAGTTTCCAGTGAATTTCAGTCGAAATTGGCTGCAGCAAATTGATTAATAATACGATTTGATTGATTCTGCGTGTTGATTTACCTGAATGATTTTTGTCGCTAGGAAACATATGACAGAATGACGTTCTTTCAATCTCATTCAATATGCATAAAACATATTATATGTATTATTCTATTCTATTCTAAGGCAGCTGTTGTCCCAATTGACCTAATCTTGGAGAGATCAATGATCTCGAGTTAGGAGGACCATCGGATACCGCGGGGTCGACTGGGTCTGTTAATCGTCATTTTAATAACCATTATGCAAATTATGAATGAAATTGTCAGCGACAGACCCGCGAGCAGCCTTTGGGGCTGATGGGAGACAATTAGCCGAGCATTGTCCGTTGTCCGGTCCACGGGTGACTTTAGTCCTCCCAGCGACCGCCCGTCAAGTCGTAATTCCTGCATCCGCTTTGGCGAATCAACTACTCTTCTTCCGACATCTTAATTCATTGCACTTTTTAAACAATGCATTTTTTTTTCATCCACATGCACTTTGATTTAGGCAACGATCGAACATACCAACAAATAATGAGCCAAATCCCAAGTGTGTATGTTTCGCACCAAGACGATTCACAGACCCAAGGATTTTTATTTTTGTACATCTATTATCTTTATACCGTATAGTACATTCGGCGATATAAAGTAAATATGATCAGCTATGCTGGTTTATAGCATAATGTGTAAGATTATTTTTGATAATCAGTCAACAACAAAGACTGCAGTTTTGTTAAAATTTTAACGAATGATAGAATCACGTTACCAAAGGAGTTTATAAGAATAAAGATAAAATTTATTGTCATAACTATTTTCCTGCTTCCAGTTAGTTATCCAATAAAAGTCCTGAGTCACCGCAGGATTCCGGAGTGGAATGGGAACCATTTAAAAAGACAAACCAAATTATACAGCATCCGGGATTCCCCCTTTCTACTGAATGGCCGACCATCCTCCGCAGAGGAGTTGTACAAGGATCAGAGCATAAGGAAGAACCTCCTCCCCGTTGGTAAGGCACTATATAAGAATCGAAGAGATTCAAGAATCGCGGTGAAGAAAATGCGGTGGTTGGTGAAGGTGGTAGAAGATGGGAGGCGGGGAAGAAGAGATAAGTTTTTACCGTAGGGTTACTAACTTACGGACTCGGCATTGTTGAGTTCCCGGTGACGGGAGGACAATGCGCGTTCGGGACACAATGCTTCACTCTGAAATCTGAAGGCAGTCTTGACTACCAACTTACGCTGCAAGCTTCGACCATATCTTAAGTTTCGTCTTCGATTCTTAGACGTTGATTTCACGCGACCATTATTATAGCTATCGATGTCGAACGTGCCCAACGTCACCCCGTTTCTCTACAATTAAATTTCCTCACCCTGATAACCTCAGACGATGTATCATAACATTATACGTGTATACATATACCATTATTGTATTGATTTTTCAATTTGCAAACTATTTAACTAACAAATAACAGAAATATCTTAACTAATCTTTGGAATATCATGTAAGGCAATTTATATTAATATTTTCCGGGCAATTAGATATACGAGATAGATCTCGCAGTGATCTATTTCTTAAAATATGTAGCTTCTATTGAAAATATATTGAGGAGAGAATGGTCCTTAAAAAATAGCCCTTTCTGAAATGTACAAACCGTCTTAACGCGTTTGATGATTAATTTTTTAGTAGTACGGAGGGAGCAGCGATTGTGAGAGATTAAAGTGATTTGAATATCTCTGATGCATGAAAGTACAGTAAACTCGTCGGCTTTGAGGATGCGTACATATACTTATCATGGTTTCAGGTTTTCACAATCTGAGCAGAAGTATTTGGTGTATATACGAGTCGCGTTACGTGACAGCGAGTAGATGGGGTGTCGGTGTGAGAGAGGGAGAGAGAAAGAGAGATCTGGAGAGAGATCTAGAGAGAGAGAGAGAGAGAGAGAGAAAGAGTGTGGTACCCCTCCAGGGTTTGACTTGTCCGCGCGCAACTTTCAAGTATTTCAGTCGCTGGCTCTTGGTTTTTCTGTTTCTCCCTGTCACAAAGGGACATTGTTTCAGCCCCATTTCTATAGACACAAACGTAGGCTAAAATACTCTCGCGCACGGACGCGGAGAAGTGCGCGGCAGACAGACTCACCGACCGCCCCGTGCAAAGCGTATACATATATACATACTATAATACCAACACTAGGACATCGCTGACAATCCTTTCTCGGTACATTCAATGGTCGTCGCCACTCGGCATTCTTTTGTCACTGTTTATTGTAGGCCTAGTGGAGTACTTACGGCGTACCCGGAGAAGAGGCGGTGGGACGTCAGGATGAAGTACGGGGTAGGACGGGGCACTCAAATACGCGACGGACCTACGTGAGCGCGATGGAAATGGCGCGAAGTGTCTTGAAGCTTCCACGACCCTGCAAACCTCACCGACGACTTCTCTTACGCGAATCAAGAAAAAGGTCTCCGAGTCATATGTCAGGCACGTAAATAATCCCTTCGCTCAAATACAAATCTTGACACTAGCTGCAGCATTGAAGAGACGCAGGTCAGGTGGCCTTCCCTCATTCTGACTTCTTCAATATTCAAAGCATTGGACAATTTTTGTTTTTTCATTTTCACATCGTTTGACTCGTCTTAATGCTATTTCACGCGAATTGTAAGTGCCTCTCTTCCCCGCGGGAAATGATAATCAACGTTTCAAATACTCGTCCGTCTCTCCATCGGAGGTTTGTTTTATGAACAATCACTCAAGTGTAAATTTTTACGAGAATCTCTACCTCAGATGTTGGATCGAATCGGTCAAATATCATGTTCTAGTATAATATTATATCGATAATATTGGAACATTGAATATCGGTAATGCAGTGGCCGATTGCCACAATGCGAAAGACGAGGTGATTAATATACTTTCCGCGAACTTTTATCGAGGGTTGAATAAGCCGGAAAGGGAGAGAATTGGTTCTTTCTTTCAGGAGCTACCAGAGTAAACTGCCAAATAAATATGAATCTTTAACGTTTAGAAGTGCTCGCTTCTTCTCGTGCACTGTCTACTCGAATTTATTTGATGCAAATGCCTATGGCAAATCAGGCTTCTATGCCGCAATTAATATCGTCTCGAACTTTGGATTTTATGTATCCAAAAACAAACTTGACGGCACTGATCCTTTGCCATAACTCTAATCATACTGTTGAAAGAATCAATCCCTGAACTGGTCATCAGAATTCAGCTTAGGCATACATTTGCTAGATGTTTCTGTATCCACTGCAACTTTTACTCAACATGTGGCTATTGTATGTTAGATATGTGGGTGATAGATAGGTATAACGTAGACTGGACCACTAATACATCGAAATTTATGTAGCTAAAGTGCTTGTACAGATTACGATTAACGACAGTGCAGTAGGTAGACCTGCATTCGATCGGGGGTTGCTGTTGATAGTTCGATGATGTAACGTGGGCAATAAAGGATCGAAGTAGAGGAGTTTGGATGAGGCATAGAGTGCGAGGGATAGAGATAGCGATGGACAGAGAGGTTGGTCGGGGTATGGTATGGCCAGTAGCTCTCGCCAGTCGCTCGCTCGCCACGTCATCGTAAGACCTCTTTGTTCTCTAGCAATTTCAGCGGCATTGTCGCCGTCAACAATGTCCACTTGACATCAGTCCTCTCGCTCTCACACATTGTTAACCCATCTCCATCCCCCTTCCACCATACGCGTAAAGCTCGCGTGAAACGGAACAAAGTTTAGCGATTTCCTAACAGTACCTTGCCACTCTGTTTCGTCAGCTACCGATCCGGGGAGTACCTCACTACGAGCGTCAGAAGTTTCGCACACTGTGTATCGTACTCCTTATTCATTGGACCTTGGTCTCATGGTCCGCGTCCACCAGCCTTAAACCTCGGCGCCATCATCGTCGTTCTCTCTTCGTCGTTTCTAGTAGCTTTCGCGGACCAACGAAGAGATAGAGACAGAAACAGTCTTTCTATCTTTCTCTCTTTCTCTTCTTCTCATTCTCTATGTATATATATATCTCTCTCTCTCTCTCTTTCTAACTGTCCGCCTATTGTCCACATTGTTACGTCGTGGCGTCCTTCTCCAACGTGCATTGTTTCCCCGGCATTGTTTGACGCAAGCGCGCGTCTTTCCCTGTCCATCGTTAAGGTCCATGCATTGTCTCCTCGTTGTTGTGCTTCTCTCCTCCTCTCGTCCTCTTACTACCTTTATACTCTTCCAGGTTCTACCCGCCCACGGTGGTCCACCACGAGTTCAGATCTCGCCCTTAGGAGACCCTCCGCAGTGACGTACTTCTGCCCGGTACCTTAACTTAACCTTAACTTCCTCTTTATAATCTTGTAGAAATATACGATGACGTATGAAGTCCTTTTCCCGTACCATTTTTATTCTCCCTCTGAAATGGTATATCTGCTAAAATTTTAGCTACTGCAGATATATATATATATATATATATATATATATATATATATATATATATATATATATATATATATATATATATATATATATATATATACATACGTTCCAGTACATGCTATGAAATGTAAATGCGCAGTCATTATACTTGCGGTATAGGTACGGTAGATTTTTCAACCTATAGAAGTATTCGTGAATGTTCATTGACCGAGGATCGACTTCTGCATGTGAATAACAAAGACTAGGGGTTACCTCGAATTTTTTTTTCAGAGAACGAAAGCTAGGACGAGATATAGGACTAGGTAGAAAGAGAGAGAAGTATCCTGTAGGCACAATGGCCTGGGCAATGACGCTATTGTGAAGATGAATAACAGATCCACCTGTGCGTCCTCCGAGCACGCTCCCGCAGCTAGTTTTGATTTTTTTTATTTCCTTTTTCTTTTTCTTCGAAAGGTTCTTTTACTCTGCGTCTACAGGATTCGCCTATAGGTCCGGTAGTAGGTACCGTTAGGATGCTGTTTTCTGTCTAAGTGGAGTTGACAGGGTGTTTGTATACATACACGTGTTGAAATTACTGCAGGTGCCACGCTGCACTGGCACGAATATACCATCACCCAAAGCTGAGGGTTCCACAAGTGGAATACCCGTAAAAAAATTTTGTTTTTTAAATATTTTGGACTTTGCGAAGGATTAAAAATCATTTTCAACGCAAAATTTTTATCAAAAATGACACAGATTAATTACAGTTTTTCTTTTTTTAAACTCAGATCATCTTCGCTTGAAGAAATTTTTCGGAAAACGTTATCATCCCTTATTATAGTATATTCCTGTATATGGGAATCATGAAAGTGCGAGGTTGGGGGGATGGACGAATGATCGTTGCACAGACGTGTCTCGTGCGGAAGTTAAAAAGTGTCGGCCGGCGCCATTGTCAGTTTAATGTAAAACAGTTGCCGCAGCTAGACCGTTTGCTCATTCCAAAATTTTGAAGCTCACAAAGCGGTCCCACGTTTCTTTTATTTGGTCGCCGTGAACGTAATACAATACGCTAATTTCCCAACGTGATATATCGACCATACTGTAAAATTAACGACTAACCGAAACCCGACATACACACAACATTTATATATACATAATATGGACCTATAGGTATGTTTATGTATTCAGAACAACTCACTGTGAGCAATTAATAAGAAACTGTATGATCTGTAGATGGTTACACCACTATTCATTAGAGTCTGCACGACAGGCGTCTGTTCGCAACTTCGAGAGCAAATATCTTTATAGTTGTGTGTCCAATTAAATCAACACGTGTGGTCTAGAGTTTAGAGTGTCGATAGACATGGGGATTGCAGAAGGACCAAATGCAGCGAGAAAGAACTCTTCAGCGAACTCTGTTAATCCAGGCGGTTGTAATTGAGGGGATTAATGGAAGGAGGGCTCATCTCGGCTTCCTCTCTTTTACTGTAGATTGATTTAAACGATGTGTAATTTACGACTTGATTTACTGCAGCGATACGGAAATTTGAGGATGAAAAATATTCACCGAAATATGACCATGCTGCAGATAATTAATATGCATTTGAAAGAATTAACTTTGGTAATCTGTACAGCTTTTAAACTATCGCTCTAAGAGATAACTCTGGTCTGATACACTTTTTTGTTCCTTTTTAGAATCCCTAAAACGTTTTCAAAAAGATAAACAAAAATTATTGCTGATTATTTAATGTGGAATTATGAACTATTTCTAAAGATATCAAAATCCATGTGCATCTTCCCACTTTACATTTTTTTTTCATATTTCATTGTAGGATAGTTTGCACCTCAAAAATCACCAAAAGAGTGATATATTTCTTGTTCGAACCCTTATTCATTTTGAATTATTCGAGTTATCTTGAAATCCCAATTTTTCTAATTTTTGAAAAAAATCATACAAATTTCATCAATCATTATACGAATTAGATTATCAGCTGAGTGTTATTTCTAATCGTATTTCAGACCTAAAAAGTTTTCTTATACCTATACATTGATTGCATCTGTAAATTTATCTCCGCGATAGTTTATTCTTACGTTCAAAGTATATGTCCGTGTGTAGCACGATTCTAATGAACCACGTTACCGGATCACACCTATATCTAAAAAGATATTTATTTGAATTTATATCAATGAAGTTTCTCTGTAAATATGAATCAGTGAAAATTTCACTAATTCAATCAGTGATTCAGTATTCCACCGCATTTTCAGTCATTTCGTTCAACTTAAACTGCATAATTAGTTGATTTGTTCGAAGCAGCGAATTCACGACTGACAAATCAGTGCCTTCGTGTATTGTATGGCCAGTAATTCTTTATTTCAACTTATACAGCAGTGCATCACGGTTACGATTATCCTACACATTTTTACCGTTCACGGCGTCGCGTCAGTCTCGACATGTCGTGCCAAAGAACGTATACGCATCAACTGTGCGTATTGTTGAAAGAATAAACGTCAATTTATACCGGCAAGTGAGCATAGCTGATAAAGCAAGTTATTTCTGACAACTGAAAAATGCTAAACCACTCAAAAATACGTTACTACATCTAAAAATCTTGATGATCTTCCGAAATATCAGTCTCATAATCAGTTTTTTCGTGAAAAACGATAGAGGTTATGTTAATTCCATACGCCATATTTTTCACGAGGCTGTGGTTACACGGCTATTATAACTCTATTTTTTCAGTTAATTTTTCTGTCTGAAGTATTGTCGGTAAAGTGCGTAGTGTGAACAGTGAAAGTGATTGTAACAACTTTACAATGATTTAAGAACAGTTCAAAGTTAAATATTCGAACAATTATGAACTGGAAAAGGTCCCCCTTGAAGATGCTGCCGCGTCTCAATCATCGTCGTATTATATAAAGAATTTTGAACTGTTCAGACGAGGAAAAATAATCCGAAACGAAACGAGGACATCATCATCAGCGATTCATTTGGTGAGTGAAATTTTTTACTATTGATATCTCTCTGTTTGTAATTTTCTTATTTTTGTTATTCTCTGGCCTGTAACGCAGATTGACCTCCACATATATAGGTACCTATCTCCCTACTAACCTGTATAGATAATTAGTAATATATTTTGTCCGTTAATAATTGCTCGGAACGGTTGATCACTCTGAATAAAATTTTGTAGTAGGTATAGGTATACATATATTTTTTGATTTGATTAGCATTTTTGTAAATTATTTTCTTGTTCAATTTTTCTTTATTACCTAGTGTATAGGTAAGCCTTGTTATTTGAATAAGCCACTTATTCCGTCATTCCTCTCAATTATCACGCGTAACTAATCTCTGAACGATGCTTACGGGGCAGTTTAGAGATCTTTGCCAAAAGGGGCGAAGCTATAGATTGGAAAGTTGGAATAAGGAACACAAAATAAACACAAAAGGAAATTCATACTTCAATAAGAATAAAAAACGAAAAAAGAAGAAAAAAAAGATCTGCATAATCAAAACAAACATCAACCATCTGCATAAAACAAAATTTTTCACCCTATCTGATCGCATAGATAAAATAAGTAAAGAAATTGCCCATTCAAATATTTGTTCACATCTATAATGTACAGATTGTTCATGATGTATACACTTATCGTGTATATGGTTGTACAATATACCTGCCCTACCTACCTCGTAAAACTAACAATAAATTCGAATTGTCGGAGGGGTAACGTCGATTGGACAAAAGACCTTCGGCTATATATCGGACTCTCCGGTCAATTAATGAAGTCGGGCGGATTCGAAGGAAGAAAAAATAGACGGATACGAACCGTATCTACGTTTAATTAGCATGAACAGCGGCGGGCCCTCGACGTTACCCGCTGCTCACCGCCGCGCCGCGGCGCAGTTGAAGCGTTAAAGTTAAATGACGGTTGGTGGTTGCTTATTCTTCCCGACAACTGATGCTTGATAATCTGCCACCCCTCTACCGCCCACACTCCCGTAGCCGACCGTTCGGCCTTCAACTCTCAATTCTACTCAATAGTTCGCCATGCCGGCGAGCCAATTTCCCGAACAGATCAACGTAGTTATATAGTCTTTCCCTCTCAGTCTGCATCCAGGGTAAGGATTACCCTGGCAATTGTTTTCGCGTTATCGTGTTCCCTTTTCTCATTTTTTATAAATTTTTTTTTTTTTTTTTTTTTTATTGTTTCGTTCATATTTTTCGTTTACAGTGAAAGCTCTAATTGAACAATACGTCGAGTGTATCTTCATTATCTTGTATTAGTTAAATTCTCTTTTTATTTTCGATCCCGTTAGATTTTGGAATCGCGCGTTATTTCTTCATACAGAATTTCGACGAAACGTTTACGAGGTGTAAAAATAATGTAAATATATATAAATAAAAGGTAAAAATGAGTACAAACATACCTAATACGTATATAGAAACATCGAATATTTGTATGCGCGCGCAATTTTCAAATGATGGCCACCTTCCTAGTGACATTTCCCGGCTACCACCCTCCCCCACCCCCTCAGCCACCCGTCCGACATTCGCCCTCCCGCCGCCCAATTTTTCCGTCACATTTGCCTTTGTCTCGCAGACAACAATGCCGCTCGTACACTGGGATGACGTAAAAATATGTGCACCGCTATCTCTCCGCACCTTCTATTGTCGCGGGTGACTCAATGCTGAAATTAATTTGTTAAAAACTCCTAGAACGGATATTTTCCAAGTTTTCATTCCCTCCGGATATCTCCATCCATCCCTCCCCTTCCATTATATTCTCGAACGATTCTTTAAACTCCTATAATATGCAGAATCCCGAATCTTCTCATAAATAAGCTCCTCTATACGTATAGCTCATGTGGAAATATTATAGCTACACCTATACGTGAATTCATGTGAATTAACTCTTGCCTTCTTGTACACCATATTATATAGGTACATACTCAATGCCAGTTGATGACTCACGTCAACGGGGTGATATTGTGAGGAAGCATGACCCGCGGGTGGTTCCTGCGGCGTAACGAAGCTGTGTTTTCCGTTTAATTAGAATCCCGAAGTGATCCCTCCATTCTTAGGCAGATCTTACGCTAATCCACGTCGGCGATATTAAGACGTTATACCTCTAAGACACCCCGCAGCTTCCTCAGCAGCTCCTCCTTCCTCGTCATCATCCTTGCCTTACTCGGTCTAATCCCGCATCACATGTTACTATCAAATTATAGTACACTATGCGTTGTACTAGTTACATACGTAGAAGGTATTCTCAAAATTTTAATATAACCATGCAGCTGCTTTCTGCACCGGGCAGAATCTTGACCATCGAATAAAAGAGGCAATAAAATATCACGTTTAATATAATGAACATCGTTTCTTCTTTACTCTGATCAGCCTAATCAAAGCCTTGGACTTTTCGCTGGCTATGAGCATTTTTCATATGTGGTCTGTTGAGAGTGTCCATATGTTAACTAACTCCTGTCATATAATAGCTCTCTGTAGGGTTACACATCACGTTTTACGATATCCCACTTTCGGATAGGTATATAGAGAGGTTTATACCGCATGTGGAGCTTGCGCGTGGGTGTACAGCCGGAAAGAAAGATGCGAAAACGCGGAGGTCCTTGCCAGGGCGAAGCAATCCGGTGGGGCTCGTTGCCTCTGAGTAGTATAGAGGATTCAAGTGGCAATCAGCCGGAATATCGCGGTCTGCACTGTCGCTGATGGAGTCCATAGGTCAAGATGTCACGTATATACGTAGACATACGAATGATCGACGAACGGATGTTATCGTTGTGTTGAAAATCATCCATATTCACAGCTTACGGTTTTCTAGAAGTTTGGTAAAAGCAATTAAGCCCTTCTCTCTCTCTCTCTCTCTCTCTCTCTCTCTCTCTCTCTCTCTCTCTCTCTCTCTCTCTCTCTCTCTCTCTTTTTCTCTGTCTTTCACATACTCTCGACTATGCGTTGCGGATTGGCGATTGCAATTTGCAGAATGGACCGCCGTCGAAGGCGACCACGATGGAAGCCGGGTGTGTTACGGTGCAGCAAGGGATAGAAAAAGGCTGCAGAATGCAACGAATTTGTAAGAGCGAGGTCTCTCCTTGCATACGAAATGTTGGACGCCATTGTTAAACGGGTGACGTTCTTTTGTCTACGGCGGCAGGCCAGAAACGAGGCTAGTGCAATTCTGATCGTCTCGTCACCTATTGATCTTCGTCTGATCATTTGCATGCTTATTGTTCGAATATTGAGTGAAATTTTATTGCAGCGTGCTGCTTTATAGCGAACTGCATCACAGAGCTAGCCTGTCCGCTGTGCAGTAATATTTGATATATATCTGTATGTATAGTATAACCGTCATCTGTATCCCACATACATGCAATATGCTTAACACGTAGGCAGGTATAACACATATGGGTTCGAAATAAAAAGGAAAGAATAGTATGAAAAAAAAAAAAAAGTAATAAGGGTCGTTTTGGCGTTGAAGTTTCGAAGTTTATGATAGAACTTTGGTAGCCCGGTATAACACGTTCGATGCGGAAAGGTAGATTGCGTGCGGATTACTGTTACACGTCGTGGTGAACTCGTGGTGAACCCGGTGAGGGCTGCGGGATGATAAATCGTATAGAGAGAATCATGAAGTTGTTCGACAGCGCTATGGCTGGTTCATTACGCGTCCATTTGCCGTCAACTGAAAGACACCAATTTATAATTACGTTCAATAGTGCCAACAGCGTACCCGCGACCCTGCCGTTGACTCTAGCATTCAATATTACCAGCCATTGTGTTTGGATTCTATGCTCCCACCTCTTTGCTCTTCGCTCTTCGCTCTTCGCCCTCGCTCTTCGCTATGCCAATCCCTTTTCTCACAGTTTATTATATACCCATACGTTTATAACTCTATAGCTACTATTTAACAAGTCAAACGTCTCCTGATTTTCTTCAAGTCAATAATTGACCTGCGTTGGTATTTCGATTTTGAACTTCCGAGATAAGAGCCAGCGCAATACCATAGGTTCACAAAGATTTTTTAAATCCACGTCCCACGTTGTGAGGAGGTAACATGGGTAAAGTTAATGACCATATATTTCATTAGAATTTCGCTTACTATTAGGTATTTAATCCAAGTTTGTGATCGATTACAAATAAATGACCCATTCAAGGCTCAAGCAATATATTTCACTCTCCTAATGCCAGCTTATGTTTCTTACTCTTTTTTCATTGTTCAATGTCACGGTATTACATTGCAATATGATTATTGCATTATCACAGGAATCACGCGTGAGAAAACTATTGTTGAAAAAAACTTGAACAATAATTTTTTAACAACAATACGCCTTTGTATAATTTTTTGAGTCTTATGTACGTATATTATTCGATAAAATTGAAACTGACTTTAAAATTGACAAACTTTAGATTATAGGTCGGGGTCTGACCGCATCGAGATTTTTCATATTCACAAACTTTGCATAACCATGCGATAGAAGCCCGTAAAACATTTCATTGATTAACATATGCGCGGGTAGATACAATATTGCAGTAGAATTTTGCGTTTGGTTGTCAAAGCAGTTCGATTTCTGCTCTCAGTCTCGCGAAAATTCTCACAGATTTTTCACGCTCTTTTAATCATATATGCGTATAGGTATATATTTATAGACTCACTGCAGAAAAAATAGCAATAATATTTTCAAAATTGGAATAATATATTTTTTTTAAATTATTTATCACCGTACATCATTCGAATCATTTTCATTTGGCAATGATAATCGATAATGTTTATGTTATAGATCAATTTCCGAAAAAAGACATGGATAATCTACACAATGATGTTTCCTGGGTTAATTTTTCTCTGATAAAATATTACATATACCTACCAAAAAAAAGTATGGAGTGAAACTTTTTGTGAACGACTTAGCTGGTTCCAATCAAACAATAAATCTATTGTCATTTTTGAATTTATTATATTGCCTATACAGGAAAACAATGTATTGTTTATTGATATTTTAGTATAAGAACTTTGTTATAATATCAAACCATTGTAATGTTAACAATGAGGTATTGTTATATCATTACCATATTTTCCATTACCACGATAACTTAACATACAGCTTCTGGAGTAATATTACCGTGTTCATTTTTCTCAATATTGGCGTATAATCTCTGTCGCAAGAATCGATGAAAAATTGATAAAGACATAAACTGCGGATCTATTAGTCTTCGTTCTGTGACAGCTATTATTGATTAAATACAAAAATGCCGTTGGTCAAGACGTAGATAACGCCAAGTTCTAAGTAACGATCAATTCTAAGGGATGAATAATCTGACCCAGTAAAATGAAAGAAAAAAAAAAAAAAAGAACAGAACAATTCTCGCAACAAAGAGTGTAGATAGGTATAATAGGTAAGAGTTTCGATTATCTTTTTGAAGTTAAACGCAGTGCAAGATATTGATAATTCATGCAAATGTCAAGGATTCCGCGTGGCGAGTTCCTGTAAGAATAAGCAGTCCGTGTGGCTCGACGCCTCGCGTCGTGGCGCGGCGTCGTCGGCGGCCATGTTGAGGGGCGGCAGTCTTTTATTTCGCAAACAATGGAGGAGCGCTTTGTTTCAGGCATTGTCAGGCGGACAGTAACGCGCGCACAAAAGTTATAATGAAACTCTCTATTTATTTAAATGTATAGGTAGGGCCCTTGCCCCCCTACTCCCCTCCACCCTACCCCATCCCATACCACCCCATCCCAACCTCTTCCCAAACCAACCCCCTAGAAACCCCCTTTGGGGCCACACCGGGAGTTTTTATTCCGTGTTCTTTTATCCCGCTATCACATTTACGGAGCCATTCTTTCCGTAACAATTGTCTCCTTAATACGATATACCTCGTCTCGCTTGTCTCCTCAAAAGAAAATTTTCTCTCTTAGTTTCTCTCTGCACTCTGCTTCTCTTTGTCACCCTCACGATTCGAATGTTTCGTATAGATATATACATTTATAAGGTATACGCATATTATAACCGCGTATAATACAGAAGAGTCTTACTCTTCTCAGTCGTTCGTCCGATCAACCGTCACACAGTCAATACCGCGGTGTCTGTAATTACCTCAGCTGTAAGCACAATTTTACTCAAACATATAGTAACGGGCCAGAAGATAGACGCGTTTTAAGTGGTAACGGAAAGTGGTCACCTATGTATATACACTGCAGTGTATACCTACTGCTGCTGCAACAGGGGATGGAGCTGAGTGGCTGTAATATGATATCGATATGCGGGAGTAGATATATACATACATACATACAAGCGTTAAATTAAATTCAACTTAATTGGTTAATAGTTTAATGCGCATCGACTAATGGGCGCCAATATGTAGTCTGCTGTTGCTGTGAAGGGACTTTATATTAGAATTATTTTATTATTTCTTTACTAAACGAGTATCAAATTACATATACCAGTATAATTCATCATTATACTATTCCGAGTAAATCAATCAATTATGTGTTTGTGATGACCGAAAATAATTGGATATAATTCATAATATGCATCGTCAGCAATTGAGCCGAAACTGATGATAAATGAACCATACGAAGTACGTCAAATTCAAAGCGGGACTAGACGTATTTTAACACTTGGATGAAATATAATTGACGCCGATTAGCCTGCGAAATACGTAACGAATTTATCTTGTTGAGGGTCAAGAGTTGTACCATGTTTTGTACCGTGTGTGAACATGTTGTCCCGATATCTGTGTTTGAATTGCAGATATAAAAATTTTTAGCTTATATATAAATAAGCCCGTGAAGTGCAGCAGATATTCGTGTAGATTATTGTAAATTAGTACGTATAGGTATATGCATTTTGTGATCGTGAATAATATCCGAAGATATGTGTATTTATACGGGATTGGCGAGTAGGTATAAGGTACAGGTGTTTTAAAACGCGAAAGGAATTGCAATCGTGGAATTCTTGCGGTTGAGTTGTCGACGAGTCCTTTCAGTGGGGTTCGTCGACGCTTCTGTCAAAAAGTGTGATTCGTCGGGACAAACGCAACCAGCGGTCGAGGTTCTTTGGAAATAAAAATAAAAAAGGAGAATAAAAAAGAAATAAATAAAAAAATAAAAAAAAAAAATAGGGAAAAGAAAGAAAAAAAAAAAAAAACGAAAAGAAAAAGGAAAGGGAAAAAAAAGTAATTTTCAACCCCCTTCACCCACCGCTCCTCCTACCAACGCCACAATCTTTTATACGTGCTACAAAACCACGCGCACCCGGGGCGAGCCACGCGTTCGTTCCTAACGCATTCAAAGGAATAGATTCTTCGTGGTTGTGGCTGGGTCTTGGTGACGGGGATGAGAATGGGGATGGGGATGGGGTTGGAGGACGCCTTTCAACGCGTTGAATGAATCAACAACGCAGAGATGATATCGGGGGTGGCCGTAACAATGCTGCGAGCTTGTAGCGGGGGTACTGGAGGTGGGGAAATCCCGGCGTGCCTTGTCTGCAGGACTCCGGTGTGCGGGGACGTGTTAAAGATCCGAACCAAGGCGTACCTACCTACCTACCTACCTACCTATCTACCTACTTCTCACTTTCAGAAGTGGCGTCTAAGGTTACATCGTTACATGTCATCGATGAATCCCGCGTACAAATGCAGCCCAGGTATGTCAGATCGATCAACATCGTCAATATCTCATCGATACTCATATACTGCAACGAGACCGCGGCGTTATACCCACACCCGATATAAATACGATGTAGAAATCCCCATATAGGTATATAGTAGACCATATTCTAAGAAATGAACTTACCTCATTTGAAAATTACCTCATTAGTTGTTTAAGCGTATGTTTTTATTCATTTTTTTTCCCCAAGTACCACTTAACTCCGACCTATAAAAATTATTTTTTCAACCATTTCATTTCTTTCGTTCTTCATATATTTATTTAATCAAGAAACTGTAATCTTCATACTTTATAAGTTTCAATTGAATCAGGGACGTCAACTACGGTTATTTTCAATTGATTTATTATATTCGATTATAGTTTCTATATATTACAATTTTTATGTATAATGCTTAACCATATACGACGAATGATTAGGTCTTATATTCAATGATTTGCCGTCCAGCAAAAGGTACGTTAAGAACGATCTATGACAGTATCCGTTTATCAGATTCTATTATCAAATCATTCAAATATCTTTACGTTCTTATTTCCTCATAGCCACATACTTGACCTGATTATGCTCAAAAAATAAATAAAAAATCAAACGCAAATTATTTATGCACCCATAGTCTGCGTATAACTTTGTGTGTATATTATTTTGAGTTTCTTCTCAGCATAAATTTTCTTTTTTTATTTATAGCTTTTATAAAACTGGATGTGGTCCTCAATATAATTACAAGTAAAAAACGTTAAGAACATGCCATTTCTTTTTTCGTATTCAATTTCGTCTTCCGCAATAGAAATTTTGATTAGATACCGTACGAAAGTGTGTGTGTGTGTGTGTGTGTGTGTGAATCTATCGAATTATTGAGTATAATTGCATGAAACAAAGCATTAGAATATGATTATCTTCTATTCGTAGAAAAAACGGCGCGATGTTTAACGGAGCGTCGCGACGCCAATCGCCGTTGGTCGGGTGGGAAGGCAAGGACGCGAGCTGAAACAGCGTCGTTGTCAGTGCCGCGCGGAACGCGACCGAAGCACGACATGGACGCGAAGCTGCGTTCGGCGCGCGCATATATAATTTTTTGGAGGCGCCCTCTTAAGGCGCCAGATTTTAGCCGGTTTAAATTTCACGTGTGAATTTCGCGGATGTTTTTTATTTATTATCATAATTATTGTTGTTTTTATTTTTAACGTTGTTTAATTGTTAATGTTTACAGTGTTTCTTCATGACAGTCGACGGACCTCCAAATGGATTACCGGTCTGCGTTCGACGCAATTTTATATAATATATTCAAGTGACAGTGTGCAGGGTGATAGAATCGTTCAAGTGCATTTGTCACTTTATTTAAGTGATCAGTGATCAGATATTTTGTCAAATATATGTATAATAATTAAGCGTTAATCGTGGGATTATCATTGGAACACGATATTACGATCTAAATCACGATCAATCAATGCGACAGCTCGTGTTAAAAGAAACAAAAGTGCAAATTATAATTCATACTATTTTAATTAAAACTGAATAATCCTCGAACTGATTGACGATATACGAAAAAATATTTGGATTTAAGTATGATATGTGTTCATCGATTTGGAGTAAACAGTGCGATATGATAACCGAAAAGGGCACTTTTCCAAAAATTCTAATTCCAAAGATTTCGCTTAAAAAAAAAAAACAAAAAGGAAATTAAATTTCTCTACGAGGGATTGAAGTTTGAAGTATAGACATCTGCGATATATGTCAATAAAACGACACTTTGTTACATTCGGTTGATTCGTTAATTAATTGAAACGTGATGAAGTAGCGTCGATGATTGGTATATATATCTGTTAATGAGGGTATACATATATAGTGTACATCAAGTGTTTGCAGATTGTTTGTTGCTGACATTTCTGACGACCGAATAATACCCGGGAGTTGTCCGATTTAACGGGGATTCGAAAATTCGGGCCGCAAAATTCGTCCGAGTAAACGCGATATTGGTTACCTATATATGGTCGTAATTCGTAATTTCGGTTGTGAGTTTTGCGCTGTGACACGTTCGAGTTGTGTAGTGCGCGGGTTGCAATGACGTTCGGATTTGACTGAGTGGTGGCACCCCATCTATCCAACCATTCGTTGGTCCATCAGTCTGTCAGTTGTTTATGATCCAGTCGAAAATTTGGATGAATATCACACGGTCCAAATATCAGCTTGAAATTAATGCGTGAGTTCACATTACACAGATATTCAAATTATCATCAATTTATATTATATACCTATGCAGTACACACATATTATACTATAATATATTACGGTGAAGAAATAAACAAGGGATACAATTTGTCTGATCATATTATAAAATATGTCGAATGATCATTATTTGATTAACGAAAAGTACAATTCTAGAGGAGGGGAAGAAACAAAAGTTATGTGAGTATATACGAAGTGGGACTGTTTGGGTTTGAAGGTTGCGGAGGGGTTCCTTAGAAACAAGAAAATAATTCCTTTGCATATACTATGTATATATATATATAATCTATCTGGCTATTGATAACCATTTGAGAAATTGAATTCCTTATCCAATGGTATTTGAAAGCACGAAAGGCATAAAAGCCTCATCAGGGTGATCGCTTCAATCCTCATTTAAAACTGAGGAGCGCCGAAGAACGAAGAACGGTGGGCTGGAGGTGGAAGGGAACATAAAAGGCCAGCAACCCCTATATTCCACGCAGGCCTCAATTGTTTCGGGCAGGGAGCGTTCATTTGTTTTTCTTTGCGTGCGCTTTTGCGCGCCTCGAACTCCCTCCTACCCTCCACCACCCTCCACCCTATTTCCCACTCTTCTCTTTCCACCCCCGCGCGAGTGACTTTTGTTTCACGCACGTGAAATGTACCTCCCGTACGAGCTGTATTAAAATCGGCCATTGTTGTTCGTCCGGTCTTCAATGCGGCCGCGGGAATTACTCTCAAAGCTTTTGAAATAATATTCCCTCGGTGGAAATATCCATATACCTATACTCGGTAGCTATACCTACACTTTACCTACACCAGCGTAACTAGGTGCTCGTACAGTTAATTTAAAACTGGGCCGAAGAAAACCTATAACTTAAAAATAGCCAAATTGTAAAAAAAAAAAAATTAAAACATAAAAAAAATTTCCTTCTTTCCACCATTCGATACTGACGCGGAAGAAATAGAAGATCGAAAAAAAAAATAAATAAATACATACTGACTTTACGACAAGATCAATTTTCCCTGTTACACATATTTTCTAAAATTCGCAGATGACAATTGAAGCTATCTGAATTGATCTTTGCTGGAATCAATTTTTCGTGAAATTGTATGTAACGATCTTTTTTTTCACATATGTTTTTGGGACATGACATTATGATCAAAAAGTTGAATTAATTAACTTCGTACTGTGAGATAATTATAAATGTTGGTTTCGTGGCTATACGCTATATTAGCGACTGTACAGAATTCAGATATCATAATACAAACGCATGTATGTATGTACATACATACATACATACAACTTGTAAAAGAGGGGTAAAAGTTGTCGTGGTTGACGTTTCACTTAAACGGGTACAATCACGACCTGTTAATTTACAGGATCGCGTGTTATCGCGGCGAATCCAACTCACCGCGGTAGTACCCCGACCCTGTAATACACCAACCAACTTCGACCATACACACCAAACCCCTCTTTCTATTCAAAATGTCACTTACCAACGATTAAAACAAACATGCGGGCACGCATTTTGCGTTAACACCCACGCATTCACGCACCGCGGTCACGCGTCGTATATATATATATATATATATATATATATATATATATATATATATATATATATATATATATATATATATATATATATATATATATATATATATATATATATATATGTATATGGTACACACCTAGTCGTTGAAGTAGGAGGAAGGGAATCAGGAGTACGAGGAGCTAGAGAAGGAAAGAGGAAAGGAAGGAGGGAGTATAATCGCTTCGGCACGTGCCCACCTCCGAGGTCTAAAGCCAAAACCCAAAACCCTTTGGATCCGTTTGATATTTGAACCGCTATACGGTTCTCTGGACAATGTTAACGAATATGCGGGTGTATATGACGTGGAATTAACGTGAAACGATTTAAAAGGGTTGATGGTTATTATTTGTTACTCTTTACAAGTACAAGACGTAACCTGCATCTGGATATCATCGATGTAGGGGAAAATTTGGACAGTATCAATTTATCGGTATTCAACAACAAAGACAATAACGACGGTTTTTTTTGGATGATCCGTTAAGGCGCCTCTTCGGAGAAAAGTATCTCCGATCGGACCGATCATCTTATATAGTACCTATCTTGTAAAAACACCGTAACAATAATTACCGATTATTATACCGTAACAACCGACGACTGCAGCTGCTACAACCTTTACAAAAAATAAGACAAAAATAAAATAAAAAAAGTCTCAATCATTCGACACGATCATCCGTATGGCGTGTGATCTACGACACGATGCAACTGCTCGTTTCACCAATTGCCTCTAACTGTTACGAGCATGTCTGACGTTGATGATATTTATTTTACGTTATGGAAAAGCAAGATACTTAATGATGAGACCCTCTCGCCTCGTTAAGTAGTTAGTGAAGAATAGAAGGATATACCTTGGTAAAGCGGTGTGCAATTTATCTATACTATACCTTATACCTTTCTTTTTTTCGATACTTTACACCTTACTATGTTACGGGGATGTAGTTTTATAAATTTCTTAATAAACGTGACGGCCAGCTGACAGCGGTTGCCCAAACAACCCTTGGTCATAGTCAATTTTCTTTTACCCCAGGCGAGTCGACACCTTGTCAGCAGGCGAGCTGGTCTTCTACACCCCATACGCTTATGGCAACATGTTTTTATTTATTATTTTTTTTATTAACCTATATATACTAGTAGCTGTAAAGCGTAGCATAAACAAGAAAAAAAACATTCTAATTGACGTTACGTAAACAGGGTGGAATATATTAGCCGTTGAAAAAAAAGCAGTGAAGAAAATTTTAATTTTCCATGGTTTTTTTTTTTTTTTTTTCAAACGATGTATGTGTGTACATATATCTATACTTTAGACCGTGTCCCGCATCTGCAGGTGGTATAAAGATTGTAAAAAGAAATTCTCCATAACTAATGGCTTGCTATATAACAAACCGTTGGATGTTTGGCAGATTTGCCACCCGCTGTGGAACACTTTTCGTTACATTAGCTAAAAAGCATTCAGTCGTTTAGATCATCACTCGATTTGTATTACATGCGCGACGAGGAATATGGCTCTACGTTGGGATATAACACGACGTAGTCGTAGTGCAGAAACGATTTATTTCCAATGGAAAATAAAATGAAAAAATATTTTTTGATAAAATTTTAGAAAAGATCACGGCTATAGTTTTATTATACTTGCTTATACCTCAGTTTTCGCAATTTTTATTCGTCCTCTAAATTTTTACTCAGTATTAAATAAAAGTTATTTTTCTTAACCAGGCCACGCGATTGTCTTACTTTATTTCATACGACACGCGATAAGGAACACACGCATGCACGCACGCACGCACGCACGCGTTTGCGGAGGTGGGAGCCCGATTCATTCATTCAAGGCTCTATGAAATCAAAGGTCGCATTGTCGACGGAATTACCTCCATTCGAAAACGGAGTATTCAGAATTGCTCGCACATGAAATTAACCTTACTTGTTCCCTCCTTTCAGTTACATACACGGTTTAATACTTATGCTAGCAAGGTTGATTCCTAGCGCATGAAATGCGGATTTTTGAACCTGATACAAAAATTCTGAATTAATTGAAATTTCTCGATTCATTGACCGAACTGAACAAAAAAATTACGTTATTTATATAAAATAAAGAGAAAAAAACTTTGCGGAATTTAGCAAATTACATACTATGGAAAATATCGCATTGCAGAACTTTTATGCATGAGAAAATCGTCGCGGATTTGAAGATTTGTCTTGGGGTCCTTCAAATGGACGGGTGAAAAACACAAACGGAAAATGAAAAAAATAAAATAAAATAAAAAAGTGGAGTTGAGTGGATGAATGCCTTGGCAAAGGTGTCGACTGTGCGACTGGGTGGAAGAGTAGGACTTGGGACGGCCATAAGGGGGTTGAAAATATTTAGACATCCGCGAAGGGATGAATGAGACTAAATTGTAGCCACAATGCTGTCTCACAGGCGTACGTTCTGAATAGCCTTAATAAACTTGCTAAAGCCTCGGAAATACTGCGCCGAAAGACCTGGGCCCCAAGCCAGCAGCCTAGCCAGCCAGAAAGCCCAGCGAATACGAAAGAAATAAAGAGTTTTCGCTCTCACTTTTCTCATCCATTCGCTTATCTCCCTCTTTCTATATATATTTTTCGGTGATATAAATCGCACCTTGTATTTCGTATCCAATCATGATTCCTTTTTTCGTATATTAGCAAATAAACTGTGCAATTTTATTTCCTATATATGATACATATAAGTATATAGGTATTAGTGAGGATAGAAAGAAACGCGTTTTTGACCATTCTGTCCGTTTCTTATTTGATTCTTTTACTTCTTCTCTCTTTTATATGATTATCTATTATACGTTTCGCATGAAAGATTTAGGATTTTTTATTACACGTGATATTCAAAGTGTTTTGTTTGGTACATAATGTTCTTTTCGGGATAAACTATGAAGAGTGTGGATATCTATGCGGCTTATGGTGAAAAGGAATAAGGAGGGGATAATGTTTGGATTTATATCACGAGCATGGTTTTCTTTTTTTTTTTCTTTTTTTTTCTTTTTTTTCGAATTAATATTTTTTTTCGCAGTATATTTATAATACAGAAATGAATTCGAAGCGAGATCAAAGGAGTCTTTTTTCCACAAACTCCATTGTCGGTAGATAACGCGTTATGTAAAGCACCACGGGCCTCCGTTCGCGTTTCTCCCGTATAGCATATATATATAGATATATATAACAGGGGCAATCAAAGGAATCCTATCTTCACCAACAATACTCTCTGCCGATAGCTTTGTGGACATAACAACAGTGCAGAGTTCAGAGTGAATGGATGCTGAACAGAATGCGAACAATATTCACCGGCTTCAATATAGGTACCGGTCCAGTCCGTAATGGAGATATCGCTAATGTCCCACACTTATCTCGCGCGTCATCCCGCTATTATATACACGTATAGGTATACATATTACATATATACAATACACAGATATAAATACGTATGAATCTGTGTCAAATGTAGAATAATCAGAGCTTGCCTTTCTACCGTCAAACACAGTTCGATCGTGTCCCCCCAAAAACTAAAAATAGAAAAAAAACATTTGCTCCAAATTCTAGAGTCATAATTTTGAGATTTTATAATCGAGATAAGTCGACTTGGAGTTTCTACCTTATGAAAAATATCCTCTCGAATCATTCGTGCACTTTGATAGATTCAAAATTGTTATATATGTATATCTGGTCATATTTACCTCTAAGAATTCTTGTGGGCAGGGGACCGTGTGAAAAAATATGATTCCGTATACGGAACATCGTTAGCGACGTCGAGAGGAGGGTAGTGGTTAATAGCGGTCGACCCGGTACTCGACTAACACCACGTCTCCTCCCTCAGTGGCAAAGGGAGGAAGAAAAGCGAAAGGGAAAGGTAAAGGGAAAGGGAAAGAGAGAGAGAGAGAGAGAGAGAGAGAGAGGTAAATGTGCAGGAACGGGAGGAGGATGATACGTTTGTTCGATTAGTTCGAACGCGTACTTGAAAGCAAAAATGACTTTACGTCGAGGGGTAGGTTCTTCCTATATAATGTACCTATAGGTATGATATATACGTTTATAGACTATCATTCACAGCTCCAGGTACTTACCTCATGCACGTTAGCCACAAGAATTTACCGAATACTTTCTCACATTGGGATTTTCTTATACGATTTTTGCCAAAAACTTATTTCTCGAATCAAATCGTGGAATAGAATTTTGTGAATCGTTACGATTTTTTACAAGTGCAGTTTTTTTCACCATGGCTGCAATAATCAAGCTACATATCACTACATCAGATATTATCAGCTCATGGGACCGGGTTGAAGTTGAGGATGGTAAAAATTCTGAATTTATTTAAAACGATTTCGAATTTTCAGGAATGTTCAAGTTCAGAATATTGAAATTTGGAAAGATCGAAATGTAGACATCCAAAAACTCGGAATATCCAAAAATCTGCAAAGCCAAGAATTCGAAAATTTAATTGGGGAGGGGGGGTACGACTTTTTATACGTAAATTTCAAGTTTCGACCTTTCGAGTCTGTAACTTTCGAAATTTTGAACCTTCGGGGAAATATCCTTCCCAAAATCTATGAGTCGATAATATTAAAATTTAGAATTTTTACCGTTCGGAACTTTTGAATTTCGAAAATTTCAACCCATTCCCTAATTTATATGATAAGAAAAAATTTTGAGACTGGATTCATGATCGCGTACCTTCGTGTCTTTAAAGATCCTATGCAGTGTCTACCGTGCAGGATATGGCTATCATCTATACCTGTACCTATTCTTTCATCCGCGGTTGTCCGCCGTGCGGACGGATTGTTTACAGAGTGATGAGTCTTCACACTGCAGAGCTCGTCCGTTCTTTCTTAGGTCTGTCTCTCTGTTCTACGTCTCCTGCACCCCGTACCCACCAACTTACATCTATTGTTCCGTCGTTCCTTTATACGGAATAAAGTATCTACAGGCGTGACACAATACCCGGGCGGCCGCGTACCTACCCAAACCCCTCGGCCCCGTTGCTGGGCTCCAGCACCACCCTAGGCCTTCTTGTTTCTCTTCTTATGCTTTACCTTACCTTCGTTTCGTTTCGTTTCTTCTTTCATCATACTTTCGACGTAGGTTTCATCGGCTAAGATCGCCCGCGTTCTATCACGAGATGTGCACTGCCATCCTATCTTTGCGACGTATTGTTTCCAACAGCCCTCTGTACCTATACAGACACCTACCTCTCTCTCAACGGGTAGGTAATTCAAATCGCTGCAGTAGGTATACTCTCACTGCGATGAGAAACCACATCATTCAAATATATGTCCTCGTAAGGTATATAAATTTTTTCATTCTTTATTTTCTCAAATCGGGTTCAAGTTCAATTTATATCGCATCACAATTATTATAGGGTAGGAAAAGATTGCCAGATGGTTTATCCGCAATAAATATTTAGATTAGTGTGTATATGTATATGTATGTGAACATTATACATATATGTATCTACTTTTAATATAAGTTGATTGCACGCTCGACCCCCGGGCAATTCAATCAAATTCTAAAGTTCTTTCCTAGCACGATACAAGATATATGTTACGTAACTTTGACTCTATACACGTACAATATCGTAAAGAAATAATAACAGGTGTCTAGATAGGTATATTACATTCACGTTTATAATCCATACAATGTTATTTCACCTCGCCTCTATACACACACACACACACACATACACATGCATATATACCATTTACATGTATATCCCAGTTGGAATAATGACGCGTATTATGGCTACCTTTATCTTTTAACACGCGGGTGTATATCCGACGATTTTATGAATACCGAAATAATACAATGGATTTCAGTCGGCTATATATGGCTATCAATTAAAATCCCTGCAGGTAGGTATAAGATTGAAAGAGCTGGGAAAAACCGTTGAAGCGAAACCGTTGATTTAAATTTAATTTGCATTCAGATTTTGTCAAAACTACTTTTCACAACGTTGGCAAAGAAATTCAATATTATAATACCTATATATGTCTTTATATACGTTTATGATATTGTCATATTTTTATATTCGTTCTACATAAACGATACAACCTTTATAGCAATCGTTTTATAAGCCATTATGATTCTAATTGCCGAGACTGATAATTATAAGAAGACTAGACACTTCGCGTGCTCCCTACGTGTGAGCCATTGCTTCGAAATTATACTTGGCAAAGGTTTACATGTGGTTGAGTCAGTGTTAGCCGGAAATGCTTCTTCAAGTGACGTGAGGTACAGTTTGAAAGCAGTCGCGCCTAAAGCCTGTGTTTCTAATTATTATACAGCCTGGGTACCAAGCGATAGGCTTTCTTTAGTTGGCAACATGCTATTTGCTAATAAGAATCTTTTCAAAACATCTACCTTTGAACACTACATTCAATCTGTGTAATTTAATATGAACTGAATGGTGGCATTAATTAACAGAAGGCATTCATGCAAAGTCGACGGTATTCTTATCTGAAGGCTCCTTAGAATCCATCTGAGCTTTTCACGAGGCGTATATAACGCGTGCATAAAGCCTTTCATATTATGCTGACAAAAACAGGCTATCTTAACTATTAGAACGTATTGTGTCCGGTTTTAGAACCTCGCTTTATCCCTACGTTATCTTTTACTCTCCACCTATACCATATACTAATATACATATACCTTACATATATGGACACGAAAGAATATATATTTTATTTAACAACATAGCCTCAAGATGTACACTAAAACAGTAGCTTGAGAAAATATCGCTTTTCAATTTATCTTAAATACACTTCACAATAGTGTACTAATTAATTTCAATCTTTACCTCAAAGATCGGTTTATATATTTTGGAAATTAATTATCCATCAATTTTCGTACGTCAAAGGTCAAAACGGACCTTCCAACGGTGAGACTCTGTAACTTTTTTTTACGTACAAAAGTAATTAGTAAGTAAAGTTCATAGAATTAATTAGAAAAACAAATTTTCTCATTGGAAAGATTTTTGGTTGTTTCTAAATGTTTAAAAATTCGTTTTCGTTAATTGTGGATATAAGTATGGCGCCTATTTTAAATCTCGTATAATAAGTGCGGAAGACTTCTATATCCGTCCCGTTCCACGCACGGGGGTACTTCCATCAACCTATTCTCTATTCACTGGCAGACAAAGCTTACCCTCTACCTCTGCACTCCTCGTTTCTACCCTCACGCAGGTTTCATCGAAAGCGGTCAAGTCGCCCCCCCCCCCCCCCCCCCCCCCCCCGGGGTTTCAAAAGGGCTGGAAAGACCCCTGGATGGAGTATTATTCTATAGATGTGGTTACCAAACTTATTAACTCGGATGACCAGCAGGACGTGCACGTTTTACGATTGCATTACCCCTCGCGTAGTTATTGCCTGACAATGACCCGCGACCTAACCGCGTAGTCTGAGTATCATACCAACATCCTTTGACTCACTACATACATACACATTATATATATATAAGGGGTTGTGCTTCGTGATGTAGTCCACTACTCACGATTTAAAAAAAATTTGCAGATGTATGCAGGAGCTCGCGATCGACCGTTTACTAACCGAAATTACAGCTGATTTAATACTCGTCTTTAATTCTCTTCTTAGAGATAAAATATGGTATTCTAGACAGTGTGCACATGGTTGTGTATGGTTTTATGTATATAATTTTTATTTATTTTTTTTGAAATCATGATGACGGGCAATTCTTTAATTCTTATTTATTATCAGTATAATGTTGACGCAGAGCAAGCCGTGCTCCTACCCTACATAAGTCTATACCATTATAGGGTAGGTACACACATGAAAATGGAATGGTGCGTTGTAAGGGGGTGTATATATGACAAAAGGAAGAATCCGCGCGTAGGTATATATACATCGCGGAGTCCATCTCGCGGAAAAGTCGAGAGAAGAGAGCGTCGGGTGCGGATATGGGGGGAGAGGGGGTGGTGTATGACGGGGGGCTGAGGTCCCAGCGCACACGACGCCGGGCGTCGTTGGCGGCACATTCACGTACGTGCTCCGGCGTGACGTCACCGCATTGTTAGACGAGCGAGCATTGTAGTCACTATTGTGAGTCTCGCCATTATTCTAAGACAATCGTCCGACACAATGAGATGAGAGGACGAGTAGAATGGACGATTCAGTGTGCGCCCGACGCCAGAATTCTCGAGAAGAAGAATATCAAACGCTTCCCAACCACGGGGATGACGTTATTCTGTTATTCCTCCGCGTACGTCTCTTAAACGTGGAGTTTTCGCATCGTGTCGTACATCTAATGACGTTAAAAATTTATCAAAAACATTCTAAAAATCAATCTAAACAAATTAAAATAAAACTTAAGACGCTCCTGATGCCACCGAACACACACACACACACACACACATTCACATACATAGACTAGAATATCTCCAGGGTGAAAGGGGCGAACCACAACGCAGAAGTACATACAATAGATTTGGCCGTCGTCCTGTATATTCGTGCCGCTGCTGCATTGTTGCGGCCGCATTGTTGGGAGGGTAGTTATTGTGTTGCGAAGCTGTTTTGTGACCGATCGAGGCGGATCGCACACGCGTACGTCATACACCAGTAGCCCAGACCTGTAGATGAACATGTATACTCCACCACATAGGGTATAGGGTTGACTGATAAAATATCTTTGACCAACCTGTGGGTTAAATCTTTCATTTATCAAATCGCTTCGAATTATTTAAACATTTGAATATATATCTATCGGCAGGGTTTCTTTTAATTGTTCTTCTATTTTTGTTTATGGGATAATTTTGCTATAGTATATAAGGTGAGACTCGCTGCTTAGTTGCTACTGCTGCTTCTGCAGCATTCGAGGTGACCGAATGACGAGTATACTGCAGAAGGAACTTCCTCGTGTACTGTACAGTAAGTACGCAGCACCACAAACAGTCCATAGAAATTTTTCTCGTAGAATACAGTTCTAGTACACGTTGTTATTTAAGCCGTGTATAATAGAAACTCTTTTATGCCTCTTGTGTTTTACATTTGAGACCGTGTCGCTCCAGAGGTTCTCGAGGGCGCATTCATCGCGTTGAATGCCTCCGTAGCGCACAATACTTTCTATAGCGCCAGGCTGCGTCGAAAAATGACGCTCTAAGGATACTTGCGTGTACCTGTGTCTTATCTTTACGTAAGCTCTAGGAGTTAGGTGTACATATGTACGTACGTACGTTACGCGGACTTGTAGAAAATGGAATGGATATATATCTTATACTTAAGAAGTTCAACCAAAATTGTACATATATAACTTGTGAAATTTTTTTTATATTTAACTGTATCAATACGAGCTACGAGAATAAGCGATTCTTCAGTAGAAACAACAGGTGTATGGTGAGACAAATCGCCCCGTCTCGTCGGCGTCGGCCCGTAGAGAGGCTTGCCCATCCCTCCAGGAGTTTTCTCGCGGTTAGAGGGCGTCGGCCCTTGCGGTAGGTTCAGATCGCTGTTGCTGCAGGGGTCGGAGGGAAGACGCCAGATTTATATATATATATATATATATATATATATGTATGTACATTTATTCATGTATACATAGTATATAGTATATATAGATATATATGTACGAAAGGGAAAGAGGATACCCAACAAGGTACGGTGACAGGCAGAACAGTGTTTTCCGTACCGTAGCTTTACTATCAAGCGAATCTTTCGCCGGAGTAGTTCAGGTTCAAATAATCGATCATTGTCTCTCGTGATATTGTGGAGTGATAGATATTCACTCCTTTTCAACAAACATGGAATATAGATTATTGTGAGTAAACATTGAAATTAACGGTGAAAATTATCGCAGGATTGCCTCACAAAAATTATCGGAAATATCAGACTATTTTATCCAAAGTCAGGAATTTTTTTTTTTCCCTGAAAGGACGAATTTTTTTTGTCGTCAAAACTTTCTCAGATTATTGACGTTCTTGGGAATTCGAAATTTCAATTTCTAATATCTGGATAAGATGTCGTATTTCTTGGACTGGGGTATGTTAGGTGGAAAGAGGAGATGAGAGGGAGCAAGAGTGTGTACGATATAGTCGGTATAATGTAGGTACATACCCTAGCTGTACAGATATATACATATATACGTAGGTGTATATGCGCCCTTATTCAACTCTTTTGTCTAGGCGGCCATTCTCTCGCACATTATCAGGCCTATTGTCTCTCACATTGTTACCCCTTCCCCGTAGTTTCATTGTTTTGCAATTTCCCCCACTTAACCGATACGCCCGGTACCCCAATGCCACCCTCAAACTACCTACCCCCGACCCCGAACCCGACCGCGACGCCGACGCGCCGGCCTCTCGCAAACCTCCTGTGCTATTGGCTTTTTCGAGCTTTTTGATTCATTCATTTTCTATATTCACAATGTTTCACATGTATGAGCAAAAAATTAACGCATCCTGCACTAGGTGCCCAAGTGACTTTTATCTCTTGACTGTAGTTTTCAGTAGCGTTATATTTATGGAAAAGTCCAGCTCGCCCCGAACGCGTATAGGGTATATGCATTATAACGGTACATTCATGGTAGAGAAGAGGAACCTGTTAAAAGTTCGAAACTGTCGTCACGGCATAGTCTATACTATCCACACGCAAGGGAATGATGGAGGGTAGATTTTCCTCCAGTTGTAGGCAAGAGGGGTAAAGCATTGCGCGAATATGTTGGCTCATCTCTCTCATTCCCTCTCGTTACTCATTCTATTTCTCTCTCTCTCTCTCTCTCTCTCTCTCTGGTTCGCTGGTAGTCGAGTAGAATAGACGAATTGTTCGGCTACGGCTTTTGTCTATTTTACCGACGTGAGTTCCAAGGGCTTCTATTCAAATCATTTCGAAATATTCTGAACTGAACGTTGTACGGATTCGTGCAGCGCCATTCCTCATTATTGTGTCCAATTTCGTATGCACGAAGCTTGGGGAATCATTTCAAAAGTTTTCCCATATTATACACCCGCTACTAAATATATATGTATATACCTACATGTATACTTCGACCACATCACACAAATCATTGATACAATTCTATTTACAAATTCTAACTGGTGGTGTTTCAATAATTGTTATGAAACTTGACGTTTAATTATACTCACGTGAAACTGAATAACAGGTTTTAATGTTACCAACGAATGAAAGAAACACTTTACCACTTGTTAATCAAGTACGAGAACAATCTACAAATCGAACCTTTCCCAGGCGATATATATTAGCCTCATATCTGTGTCAATGAAATCGGTATAAACTGCAGTGTCGTTTGCTATAGAGTGGGAGGAACCCAGTCCAAGTAGAAATGTCTGTACGTTTACCGCGATCATTGTGCAGCGTATTCGTACATATACGGTTGCGCGGGAATAGAATTATAGATAATGCACCCTGATCCATTCAATTCGGCTAAAGCTAACGCGCCAACGCGCCAACACGTTGGAGGTTGCAGCAGCACCAGCACCAGCACCAGCACCAGCAGCAGTAGCATGGGACGAGCAGTGAGCACAATAGTCAATGCCGGTGTGGTGCATGCTTGTGCAACGTGTACAATAAAGGAACCGCATATGATAATGCAAGGTATGCGCTGGGCTGTACGCGGCGTAGTCAGCCGCCATGCAGTTACCGCTCTGTTCGGTATTCCGTCGAACGGGATACAGGAAATACTTCGTACCCTACACGACTAGCACGACTACATAGAGACAGGTCCAGGATTAATACAAGAGCTTCAGTAAGCCATGATTCTCACCGATCATGGACGCACTGGAGAGTGAATAGCTCCGACAGAATTATTGGAGCAACAGCGCACCGGGTTCCTCGGGCGTTTATTCAGTTCTGCACCAGGTGTACTGCCTTTGGCGCCGGTATAAGACTTCAGTTTCAATATATAATACCATTCGAATAAGCCGCATTGTTATACTTCGATCGTATCTATGACAAAGTCAAAACACTCGGTTCAAGATCTACTCGATGATATGAATGGAGTTTCTATTTTACTTTATTCATTTTAACCGCCTCGTCACGCATCGGTAAAGTCATTTTTAAAGCCACTGTATTATATGTACGCTATATACATAGGTATAATGTACTGCAGGTTCACAGACCTGAGAAAGTTGAAATGTACGTACCTGCTGGCCGATGATTGACAAGTTTATTACAATATGAGAAGATTATCAAATGTAATGGTATTTTGGATAAAATTGTTCCCGGTTAGGAAAGAAAAAGTGGGACTGTAAGAGGAGGGTGAAGTTATGGTGTATTGGTGGCGTAACAATAGGTATACAGGGCGGTAGCGACCACAATGCTGCGGCTTGGCTGACTTCTTTGCGTGTCAAATGACTGAAAAGCTGGTAGGCGGGGGTGTGCCTCGGTATGAAAGGCGTGCTTTGTTTGGAAACAATGCCGATACTCCGCGCTACATCCTCATCTCCATTCTTCGCCTTGACGCAGCGGTGCTCGGAAAAGGGTTACTTTATATTCTCGTGATTAAAGTTATGGGTTATTTTCGCTCTATTTGCTCATCCGGCTCATGTATATATACCTACCTCGCTTCTTTTACTTCGACTTACATACCATGTATACATTTCTCATTCTCCTCTTCAACGGTATAATACCTACGTTGAAAATTAGGCACACGTACGATTCCCATTTGTCGAACTTCAGATCTTGTATGTATATACCTACTCCACGACCAGAGAGACAAGAAACTGTAAAACAGGCGTTGTGAAAATTGATATAATATACTCTCACTGATCTTCTGATCTGATGAATGAGAATCGCACAAAAGTTCTGGAGCGTATATACTTTCCTTGTACCTACGAAGAGGAGTTGACCGGACCCTTTGACGATGCAGAAATCAGGTGGAGGGAGAGAAGAAGAGGGATTAGTAGAAACGCAGGACTCCCTTCACTAGTCAAACGCCATCGTCATCTGTGTGTTAGCCCGTTGTTCGTCCCCAACCGCTACCAATTCTGAACAATATGCTACTCCCTGTTAATCACCAGGGACCACGTGCGCGCTGCACCACCGCACCACGGATCTATTGAAAAATGTGGTTGGACCGCCATTATTTCAAGAACTTTTCACTTCATCTAATCCCGTAGCTATTCTATACGTTGGTGTAGACGTATGTGTATGACTATACCTACGGAGTTCACGATCAGTTATGTGCATTGCACTGCACACGTATACGTTGGAACATATACGTAACACAATTGAATACCCTCGACTCTTATAAGAGTGAGATTAAAGTCAATGGTATAGAAATTACGGTGGACTTTAAATCACTGAATTGGAGAATTTTTATTTTTATTTTTTTTGTACAAATTTTTTTTAAGACTAGAGCTGGATATATCGATAGTCGAAAATACTACAGCCACTGCAGTCACTGTTCTTTATGAAGTGGTTTTAGAGATTCGAAAATCGAAAGAAACTATAATTATATGATTTAAAGAAAAACTAACTATGACATTTGTTAGGAAGAAATTACACAGATATTAAACAACGACTCGAGTAACGATACGAGATAGCAGATGGACGCGGAAGAAGTAAATCAAATCTATGGTAGGTACCTAAACAGGACTCTATTCGAAACGTCAAGCGCGTTATCTTCATTGGGTTATCGGGATGATTATAAATCACGACAACCCCTTCGCAGTGTCGTTTGGCCGTGTTATAACTACCCCAATGAAGGGGTTGATGACTATATAATACAACAACCCGTCACCCTATCAATATTGCACCAAGGCCTCCTCGTCATCGTTCCTTTCTGCAGCAGGAGGGGCGAGGGT
This sequence comes from Macrophya annulata, assembly GCA_963924015.1. Lineage (NCBI taxonomy): Eukaryota > Metazoa > Arthropoda > Insecta > Hymenoptera > Tenthredinidae > Macrophya > Macrophya annulata. Next base: position 27,594,831 of record OZ001258.1, on the reverse strand, counting down.
TTCTCGGGGATCTCCATTGCCTCCCGGGGGTTTTGATTGGGGGCGGAAGGTCACAGAACCCGGTGCATAGTCGTCCGTGACATTTATTTCAGTCATAAAACATCCCCGTAAATTTATACCTCTCTTTCTCTTTCTATTTTTTTCTCTCTTTCCTTATACCGAACTCCGTCGCCTCTCTTTTTCGAACTTTATTTTCAAATCGTTTACGAAAAAGGTGTTTGTTCCACCCCTTATGTGTACTCTATACAATAGATTTGCACGAAAATCTTTTCACAGTATACCTACGTGTATGTGTGAATTGATGTATGAAAACGTCGCCCACGCCATTGAACTGGACTAAGGCTTCTCCCACAATAAAAGAAAATACGTGTAAGGATTTATGCGAAAATCATGGTCATACCTACGTTATAACTAATTTCTCAAACAATTTTTTAATACAGTTGCATATATATTGTCTATTCAATAAATCGCACACCCGGTAGACGGTGTCTAACCTCCTACTATAATTAACTGGGTAGGATAATTCGGCGGGTAATCCGGAAGACGGTAGTAAAACAGTTCCCGGGCGGCTTTACCGCATCCGTTGGTGCCGCTGTAGCCGCCACCACCTAGTTATTAGTAGATGACATTGCCACGGGATTCGTGATTCCTAGTCATCCTTTGTTCTCCATGTGTATGTACGGACCTGCCTACATTCACACTGGTAATATTCACGGTACGGAGATTCCTGCAGGTATTTAAGTCAGTCAGTGACGTATGTGTCAATTGATGTCAGTATAGTCCATCAATTTTAGGATGCGAATAGTATCTTGGCAAGGGCGAGAGAATTTGCGAGGCTACTGTGATTTGGAAAACATCGAAAAGTATCTGGAAACTATAGCCTGGAAATAGGATGATGATTATATTGGCGTGAACGACGAACGAAGATGTTGTTATGGCTCCGGAGGAGGGGGGGTTAGAAAAAGAGAGATAAATAGAGAGAAAGAAAATAAGTAAAAAGATGGAAAAGAGGGAAAATAGGGGATGGATAGACAGAAACGACGCCAAAAGGACAGCTCATAACAAACTATTGAAAAGCTGCCGAATGAAAAATCAATGACGTCGTGCGAGCCGCGGGGGTCGATGAATGGAATATTATTGGGCCATCCTTTCACGTGCTGCAGAACTCCGCAGGACCAGGACGCCGCGGAAGCTAGAAGACCTCATCTGGCGGTTTGTATAGATCGCGAGCGTTCGCGTGCTACGGGAATGGTCGCTATTGAATCTATAGGTTATACCAGTATGTATGTATGTATGGATGTATGTATGTATGTATGTATGTATGTATGGGTTCTTACATTTCATGATTTATCACGTGGCTTTCAACGCGCTCAAAGCTCTGAAAGCGTGCAGATTGATAAAAGGAATAATAAAGGACGTGAAATAGAGGGACTGGCTCCATCTGATAACGCACGGAATTCCCTCCGCTACCACCCTGTGCTATACAGTTTTCTCCGCGTACCCGATCGACACAACGGAATCTTCGCTTAGCGTGGTGTAGTGGTGCCAGGGGTGCGGGTGTATTGCTTGAGACATCGCATAACCCGTCAAAAACTCAACGAAATGGCAGTACCTATATATACCCATAATAGGCCAACTGATAAATCGACGCGGGATATCGTGTTGATTTTTAAAATAAATAAATAAATAAAACAAAAAACAATAATTCGCGTGGCGTCGCGACGTCGATTACCAATGGCGACGAGCATCATCCTATATTGTAGAGAAACGTCTTCATCGAATATACCAAAGCAGGGAAATGGGTTCCGTAGTTGGTCAGTTAAAATGCGGAAATGGAGGTTATTAGAGGAATAAGAGAGTCATAAGAGCCCGGCGACTACCGCGACCGGGGTCACGAAAAGGTAGAAAAAGAAAAAAATGAAGAAAAAGTATAAGAAGAAGCATAAAAAAAAAAGAATAAGAAGAAAAGAAAGAGAAAAGGAAAAGGAAAAGGGAAAAGAGGGAGAAAACAGCAGCGGGGCGCAAGTCCCTCGCTCCGGTCACTTGACCTCCTGTCTTTTGCGAATCTCCGCGGCAAAGCTTTGGTACGGCTTGGCGTTATCGGCAGTTATCGGTCCGTGACGTCACACAATGGGGCAGACAATGCTCGGGACAATACACCCTCCTCTCCACCCCCTTGCCAACTTAATAAACATAATAGCTGACTCCGCCACCCCGCGGTTGGTCACAATGAGATCTGCCCGAAGAGATACTGGAGATATGACGGCAGCTATATCAACCATTGTACGCGATCCAAGTTTTAGTTTCGAATGGATAATTCCACCTTCAACCACCTTCAACCACCCAGATCCCCCTCAAACTCCTCCACCCCTATTTACCAAGAAAATGAAATTCCCTCCATCTTATGTACCGCTTCAGACCAATTATACGTTCTTTTCTCACTTAACTAAAAGAATAAGGACCGTGTAATTTCTAAAGAATCAACATCATCGTATCTAGAAGAGACAGAAATTTTCGAAAAAGAAACTTCAGCACGTCAAGGAGCGTCTTATACCTACTTACTTATATACCTACGTGAAGATTTCCATACAGTCGATGTATAGGGAGACAATTGAACCTGGCTGGGTATTATTTCGAAATGACTATAGCAAATGGTATTATAGTAATACCAACCGATAGGTTATCGGGTTCAGTACTCGTCGACGAACAAGGAACAATTAGCAATGAATTGAACCGAAGAAGCAAGAGAGCTACGGCCTTTAGGGGGAGCTTAGGGATGATGCATTCAACTACTTGCATTACGTTGCAGGATTGCTTCGCGGTTCACTGTTAACCCATTCCACTGGAAGTTGTGTGTGTACTTTGACTCGAAGGTGTGCAATATCTATTGTTATAAGTTCTGTGATGTTAATTGCATGCAACTTATAATCCTAAACGATCATTTCTTATTGAGTTGGGATTGCTGATATTTAAATAATCGATTCATCAAGTATATCAATGGGTGCGTAAAATTGTGATAGAAAATAAAGGAAGGACAAACTGTTTTTATTTATTTATTTATTTATTTTTATTTATTTATTTTTTTTTCTTCCAAAATTTTCCCGGCAAACCCCTGTGAGATGTTACATTTAGCAAACATTTGGAAAATTTGAAAGGTTGGATAGGGAAACGTCCGGACATATACCTAATATATATAGGGGCGTAGGGACTACACGTGCCACGCAACCCCATAAAATATAAATAACAATTGAACACAATAACCCCCGTCTCCGCTATACGTAGTATTAGCGTCTTTTTTTATGATCACTCGCAGGATTTTTATGTTAATATTACGGGGCGAACGGCTAGGTGGGGGCAGAAGCGTCTGCCCGTGCAAACAAAAATTGTCACTTGAATTTGTCTGGCGAAAAAGGTAGCTCGTAAAAATAAGCAGGGGATCAAGGAGGGTGCATATAGGATTTGGGGCAAAGTCTGCCCGAACTTTAGGAAGTATATATATAGAAAACGTAGGAAATATGAAAAGGCGAGGGATGAATGCCGTGGTAATGTGAAAATTCTCAATTGGTCATGCAATTTCAGTATATATATACATACACATATGTATACCTATATGTATACACCTACATGAGGACGCGCAAAAATTCTTTCAATTTTCATGATTTTTATTTTTGTTTTTTCAATTCTTCTATTTTTTTCCAATATACTTTTCTATATTACTAACAAACAAAATTTATAATCTTCTAATCATATATATTCTTTAATCTTAGTGTTTAGCACATATGTGATTGAAAAGTTGGTATTTGAATAGACATAAAAATGTTTGAGCTGTCTTGGTCTTCGTCTGAGTTCGAGCTCTGATAGTGTACAAAACCGGAATGAGCAGTTTTTTTTTTTTAATGACATTAGCTGGAAAAGAAGTAAAACAAATTAATAGTAAAACAGTTACTCTTCTTCGTAACACATAGAAATTTTTTTTATATTATTCTTTAATTTACTAATGTGGTTAACTATAGTTTAAAATTAATATAGGAAACCAACAAAAAGCCTGTTTTAGCATAAAAAAGAAACCCCATATTCCTTCGGTTAAAAAGAGATGATAATTATTCTCAACCCTCTTAATCAGAGCGAGAGAAAACAGGCGTGAATACGGGATGGGAGATATGGGAATAGAATGAACGGTGGAGGCGGAGGTTCCGCGGTTCGCGTACAGGCAATGTACTTTATACTTTATATATACAGCTGGGAAATAAAGGTGGCATTGAAATTCCAACGAGCCATTATCTTATTCAGTGAGCATTCATCGGGGATTTTGCTTCTGCACGGAGCATAGGCGAGTCGGAGATATAGGTGCGTGCAGGAGTTTCGGGGGTGGTTAAATCGGGTAGCCGATTGTGGCAGGTCTAATACGCGAGGGTAGTCGGTGTTATTTCGATGATGGTCTTCTTGAGCCATTGCGTTATATGGGCGCAGGTACCGGGGAGGTTCTGTAGGTATACCTCGGCGTAGCAGTTCGTTCGTCCGCTGTATATATAATACGCTCCGGTTTTTGTACTCGCTACGCAAAGATGCCTTTGAATCCTTAATTCCCTTTGAAACTCTCATTCTGTGAGCAAAATAGCGAGAACGAGCTGTATTCTTTGGCTGAATGACGTATTGAGCGAGTTTTGTATGGTGTCTTGTACTCATCTTCTCTCGTAACGTATAATACCTATATTACTGTATAACGCAACTTTTTCTACGTCATATATATCTATGCGGGATCCGTTGATATGTTTTAGCGAATTGCCTTCTACGACTTACGCGTTTTCACGACGTTTTTTTTCATATTCTTATATGTATGTTGGTATATATATACTTCGCGGACGCATGAAAGAAAAAAAATAAATAAATAAATAAAAAACGAAGAAACACGCGTGCCGCATGCGCAATATAGGTATGTGTATACATGCTAGCTGTTATACTGTATATACATACATATATAGTATACTACCTTTGGATAAAATTTGACGATACAATTTTCTTTTGAATGCCCCATGAATTCATAGCCAGGGAAAGCAGCAGCCCATATTCCTGCACAGCATTGTGCTACGTTCCATCGCGTTCTCAACTGAACTGAACTCGACTCAACTCAACAGTGGAGACACAATGGGCGGCATGAATAAGTATAACAGACAGACATCGCTACAGACAGACACAGGTAGCACGGGGCGCAGTATGTGAATGAGGAACCCATTTGATAATACTCCTCCACAGCCACCCTGGTCCATTGTGTCGCTTCCTATTCAGCTGCTCTATGCCCCACCCAACTCCTACCGCCCGCCGATATCACCGCGGAAATCTTGTCCTATCCTTTCGCGAATAAGATTCGAAAAAAGAAGTTCGAAATTCTAGGAACCAAATGGCTAAAGGAAAACCTACAATTCGAATATGTTGCAGTAGGTGCAATTGCTGACGTGCCTATATCGGAGGTTCCCGATCTACGACTTGTGAAAAATCGAATGAAACAATGAATTTTTTTTTTAAGACTGTTTTCTGTTTAAACTTTTTTTTTAAAATTCTCAGTAGTCAAAATCGTTGGGATTTCTTTTGCTTATCGCTTATCGTGTTGTGATAATGATCTTTTTACTTTATGATGATTGTAATTGGAGTATCGAATGATTGAAATGAGTTTTTGTTAGTCGCAAGTTATAGGTATGACGTGTTAGTTGGTTGTTTGAGACTAAAGTTAATCCCAGTCGATTTTGAGACCCGGTCGAGTACAACAATGGGCCGAATTTTGGAGCACAAACAGCACAGCCGGGCCGCGAGGGGGGGTATGAAGAGTAAGGGGCACGGGGAAACTGGTACCGCGAACTGACAACAATGAGGGAGAGACAAAAGCCAGGTACAATACTGATGTTAAACTCGAATGATTTTCACGATTTTTGGCATTCTGTCGCCACATTTTCCTGCGCATAATCAGAAAGAACAATCCGACGATTCGTTTTTTTTTTTTTTTTTATTTATTTTTTTTTTTTTTATGGTTTTTATTTTTTTTTTCCACTCGTTCAATTTCATTTAATTCTACTTATCGTTGATTATCGGAGTATGTATGTATGTATATACAAGTCAATAAGCTCGAAAGAGATCAGGTACGGTTTTGAATCGCCAGTTTTTATATCCTATGATTATAAAGTTTTCAATCCGTGATAGTGAGGGGGTTCTCATGTACACATTTTGCGAAATGAATATGAAAATATTCAAAGACCATTACCATGTACGTACATGAAGTATCCGTATTTTGGTATCTATAATTCATTCTGAGAAGATAGAGAAAATCATGGATGATGCTGGATGCTTAAACTAATAAGTGACGCATTTTACATAATTGATATTTGTACTGCGTTTATTAACGGTTTATTTTAAAACGTATCACTTGTCCAATAAAATTACTGGGCACTTGATATATTTGAAGTAATGAAATACTCGAAGAAATTGGACTGATTAAAAAATGATTTTTGACAACGATTCATGATTTGTCGAGTATCATATTTCTAAATGTATAAACATAGATGAACAAAATATAAAATGTAAAATGTATCCGAACCGATTGCGTTTAATCGGTTATTTTCGGGTTCGATTTTTATATATTTTGGCTTTTTCTTTCGGATTATTTTTATCGGTGCTTTTATAGTTTATTGTTCGTCGTGATGGTTATTATTGGTCTTCTGATATACAATGAGTTTGAAATGCCTCTACCACACTAAAAATAATATCTGAAATCGAAAATCCCACTATAATGGTTGATTTTGATTTTTATTATTTTGTTTTATTTATTTTTTATTTTTTGTACGATTGTAAGTCCCAGATAAACTCACTCATTTTTTTCCTCTTTTTTTTTTTGAGCTAGACAGGATAATGCCAATCACGGATTGGTACACTTCAGTGTTACAAAAAAAAAAAAATCTCCATCGTGATAGACGTGGGCTATATACTTTGATGTACTATTTCAAAAAAGGTCTGCTACACCTTAGGGCGAAATGGGTGGTTTACGTGGATTCGTATACCATCTACTATATTCAAGAAATATCACTATACCCTGTGGTGATCTTAGATCTGAAATCGGACCACGCTTTTTACCCAATTCCTGTACTAAAATATTATCAGTATCTCGAAATAAGATATATGATTATAAGTATAGACGTTAATGCAGCCTGGTGCAAGCTCTTCATCTCATCCCGATACGCCGTGAGTTGATTATATTGACGTTCATGTCTCAAAAATCGAATATGATCACCCTGAAGCGTACCAACACTTGGTAAACCGATGAATGGATCGCATAATACTGTCATTCACACACGCGTATAGCTATACTATAGGCCAGTCACATTGGGGTACCTACCGTGTCGCGAACGGAAAGCTCATATTTACACGCGTATTCAAGGGACGACATGATAATAATTTGAATAATAATAACAACAGTTATAATAAACTCTTGCTAAAGTCAGCGGTGCCCACGGTTATTGATGTTGTTTTTTTGTAACTTTTTTTTTTTGATTTTTGTTTTTGTTAACTTAGCTTAGGATTTTCAGGGTATACACGTGTCTCTTATTTTTTCTGATTGTACAATTAAAGGGGAAAATTAACAGGGTAACGGGAATGTCTAGTTTCATAAAAATCGATCAATCTAATATTCAACTTCTGATGAGAAAAAAAAAATTTTAGTCCTTCGTAATGAGACTTTGATAATTTTCAAATATCCAATGGGATTTCGAATGATTTTTTGACCGATTGCAACGTGTTGGTGTAGGCGGTTGAGCACCTCAACCTGCAGTAGGCACTCGAATATAGATTCATTGTGCCAGGGCGGACTATTGACGGTCCAATTGTTCCCTTAACAATAACGACAATATCCGAATAGCCGAGCACATTTCACGCACATAACAATCAAGAAGTGAGCACATAGCACAAACGTGCCGGAGAGATAAACCCGGTAGCCTACCATGCACGGCGATGACGCACCCTGGTCTGTCTGTTCAACGGAAGTGTCGAACGGTTACCAGGGCCGAGGGGTGATCCCGGTACCCGAACCTTCCGCCGCAGGGGCCAGTATCCTGGGGAATTTCTACTCGACAAAGACGAGGGATCTCGTCATGAGTTTTGCGGGATCTCATCGATGGTTGTAATTCAGGTGCGCCGAGGTCACAATACGCGTTTTTATATCATGGGTATTCGAAATTTGAATATATATATATATATATATATATATATATATATGGGCATGGGTATGTAACGTGTATCAATGTACATACATACATACACGGAGGCAATTTATGGAATGTAGAACAACGCGGTATGATGGTAATATTTTAAAAGTGCGGTATTGGTGATCACGTGACTATGGTAGAGCCCCGTGACTGGCGGGCATTGGATGTGCGGGGGTGGTGCGGCGCGTAGGTGGGCCGTCGAGCTTTTGTCTTTGCCATTATTCGCAACAATGGACGTCCATTGTTAGGGAGAATAAAACCTTTATCACTATTGTTGCCCGATTGTTAATGCCTCCTGACGCTTTAGATGGTTTAAATGGTAGTTTCATTTAAAAATAACGGGTCATATTTTTCAAGAACATTCATCTTTCTAACGGTTGGGTTAACCTACCTGTCTTGTCCACCGGCGTTATACTACAGAGATATTACGCTCCCATCAAGATCATTGAAACACGAAGATCTTACGTATACACCTATACATTATAGGTATATCTATACGTAAGGTATACTGGCGGTAACGATCCTATTCAACTTCAAACAGATTTAATTCACTGTTCAGATTCTTGTCTGTACAGGTGTAGGTGCGGATTACGGTTGAGGTTTATATCTGAATGTTGATTTTCTGTACAAGCTGGTTGCTTGGGATTTTATTTTTATTTTTAATGTTTAACGCTGATAGTATACAGGGTGGGGAATTTATAGTGATCTGGGTAATTTTCTCTCAAATTAATCGAGATATGAAAAAATGTTTGTAATAATAGTTTCATGATTTCAAGGGGGACACAAGATAGTGTTTTTGAGTTTTTTCCAAAGTCGAGGTATCACGGTCATTTATAGATCAACTTTAGTTTTTTAAATAGAAACTTGTATCTTTTTGTTTTGCAGATTCGTGTTCTGCATAAGAAAATAAGAAACTTTTGTTCCAAACATTTTTTTTTTCAAGTCACAATTTTTTATTGTACTTTTTTTTTTAAATTTTAAAATTTTTTTGATAATTTGAATTTAAATTTTAAAAATAATTATTATTTATAAATTTCATTATAATACTATTATTTAATTGTTTGCATCAATTTTAATTTCAATTTAAATTCAAGTTAGGACGGATTGAGACAAAAAAAAAATCAAGTAGGTATGTACTACCATGAAGAGTTGACATTTTCAAAGAAAAATATTTTGGACAAAAGTTTCTTATTTTTTCATGCAGAACATGAAATACAAAAAATCGAGGTTGACCTTCAAATAACGTTGATACTTTGACTTTGGAAAAAATTCAAAAACACTATCTTGTGTGCCCAGTGAAACTATGAAACTAGAATATTTTTTCATGTATTGCTTCGTTTGGAAGAAAATTGCCCGGGTTACTATAAATGCCTCACCCTATATATAAGCGAATTTTATTTAAAATTTTAGATTAGCGAGCATATACAGAATTCGATAATTTATACAATTTATTCGAACGATTAAAAAATTAGGTTTCATTAATCGGAATTTAAAAAATTTTGTTGAATCGTAAGAATTAGTCGTTTCAGAAACATCGAATGATCACAAATATTCATTTCACATTTTTTCATTTTTGTTTAAATTAATTATTACGATCGATTCGTTTGTCAGGTCTAAAATACGAACGCATTTTTTGTTTTTTACGACTGATGTAAAAGGTATGGAAAAGGTGTGACCAGAGGGGGCTAATTCTTCTGTAATTGATAAATTTTTATTCATTTCATTATATAGATATCTATTTTTTTTGTTTTTATTGTAAAATTGTTCATAATTTTATTTTATTTATAAACAATGGTCAACGCTGTTCGTTGTATTGAGCATTTGTAAAACAGTGTATAATTACAGTAGTACATATTATATGATGACTAATTTTAATTAGTAGATGTTTTTTTTTTTTTTTTTTTTTTTTTTCTCCACATACATTTGATATTACTTTATACGCTTTTTTATTTATTTATTCATATTTTTCTTCTTCTCAACTCGTGAGTTTATAGTTAGGTACATAAGAATTATTTTTCAAACTCTTGCACGAATTTTCTTACTACATGATGTATAGAAATATTGTACGTACATACGTAGAGGTTTATACTATTATTTTTTAAAACCACATTTTCGGTTAATTTGAACGTATATAGGTATATGTATATATATATAATACGAACTTATACAAAATAAAAAAATAATAATAATATTATACGAGCTTATACGCTGATTTGCGTAGAGTTTCTACAGTTATCTATAAACGTAGGTACGAACTCTTTCAGCGATAACTCTTCCGGTTATAGTAAACTATGTTATATTAAATAATTATTAAGAAATTTATAAGGTATATAGAATTATTTTGCTGAGAATTTATCACCCGCAATAATTGGTACGCATGATATAGTAATTTTATAGTGTATAGGTATACACGCGTGAGATAATATATTATGGTATAGCATATAAATTTTCATACATTTTATCTAAACTTTAAAAATATAATTCATTCAATAAATCAGAAATTTTGAAATTAATCAAGCTCCACCGATCACGCGTCTTCTTTCTATATACATATATATGTTTCTTTATGTGATCAATTTTTGATTGTTTCTTGATTATTTTTTTTTTTTATCGTATACTATCGCGTCGATTAAAAATTTAGATTCATTTCTTATTTTGTTTTATCAAACGTGAAAGAAAATTTTTAAAGATTTTTCTTTTTTCTTTGTTACTAATAGGTATAGAATTATTTTAGCGTACCAAGTTATATGCGCCAAAGAGATTACAAATACAATAGAGATTATAATATTTAAAATAAAACGTTTTTTTTTTCTTCTTTCTTTCTATAATATAATCACGCATTATCGTATACCTACTTAGTTATTATTTTCAAATTTATTATATCGTTGTAAACTATGATTTTTTTTTTTTTAGACTACTACTATAATTGCGGCCCGTAACCGGCTTAAGGAACTAGTTTGTCAAATATAGAAAATAATTACTTTTTTTTTCAGTCATATTTTTACTACGAAACTAACACACAAGTGTACATTATTATGTACTATAGATATAGGTATATGTATATATGTATGTATAATACTGATTCATCAGTCCTTTCTTATCACCATTCTCTTGCTCCTTCTTTTTTTCTTTTTTCTTCTTGTGTAATTCGTTTAACAAATAATCGTCCTTATAGTCCCTTAAAATAATATCTTATACTCCAAAGCGCGTATAGTATATTGCAAAATATTGTTCTTAATTACCGGCCGCCGCGTTATATTTATCACAGTTAAATTAGTGACGTTGTTTTATGTATAGGTATAATATGTATGTTGTTTAACGTCAAAATGAAAGAATAGGCGATGGTTCACAGAAGTAGCAGTCACCGCAGCATCTCTGTAAAAATATAATTAAAACATTATTATTTTATGATTTTTTTTTTAAAACAAAAACTTCAATTTCAATATCATCTTTCACATTTGTTTTTTTTACTGAAAGTTGTCCTGGGCGACCATCCAAAAGTTTTCAGATTTGTTTCAAGAAGAACTGTAGTCGGTTGAGATTCTATATGACAATTTATTTTATAATTTTAACAATATTTATTATCTACGAAACGGTTAACGATGTCGACGATATCTCAGTACAAAAATGACGCTCAAAATTTATTGAAAAACTTTACCCGGGAGGCAATTGCAGTGGTAAAAAAACAAAAATTAATAGATTTTTCAAAGCTGTCAAAAGTAAGTTAATAACCTATATTCATTTTAAAGTTTTCTATCTAAAAATAGTAGGAGCTAGAATAATTTTAAAACAATTAACTAAGCCACGATGTTAAAATTTAATGAAGAAACACAAATCTACGATAATTTATCCAGTTTTGACTGGAGAGTCATAGTCTTATTCCTCATTTTCGAATGCAGGAAGATCTCAAATTGTCGAAAATCTGGTCAGGGTCAGCGACGTTGGGAAAGAGCTTGCCAAATCTGTCCAAGTTTGCAGACGTTAACATTGTCAGCCAACCTTATTTGGGTCAAAGATCGATGTCAAATCCATCAACTTTCGTCGCTAAGATGGCAAGATTCCCTATTACTTATTACAAAAAAACTAATTGGATTTTGAAGTATTGGATGATTGCCTGCGTTTGTTGTCTACCAATATTTGCAAAATTAGGTCTCGAAAGGAATGCCACAAATATAGAACAGACCCAAGTTCATCTACAGGCTAAACCGATAAACGATACAGCAAAATGATCCTAACCCTAAATTAAACAGCGATTAAGGCGAAGAGCATTTTAACCGTGCTGAATGATTATTGTCAATACATTCGAGTATATTTTTGAATGATCTATAAGAAAATCTAGTCTTGATACGAATAAAGCAGAATTATATTATTTTATAAAAAGAAGAATCACGTCTCGATCATTTACTGATTTTACAAGATATTCGGAGGTTTGCGTCTATTCGAGTTTACTCAAAAATTATAATCCAGTAACCTAAAGTCTGAACCTCAAAAATTTGGAAGTGGCTACAAACTTGATTTTATCTTCGTTTTACACCCAAGAATACTAGGAGCAGATTTTTAGGATCGAAAATACCCGAAAAATTGTGAAAATTATTGAAAAAAGATGGAAATTTTCGTTTTTTGCGATCATTTCCGTAACGATAAGGAATTCAGAAAAGAGTTTCGGATAAAAGTTGTAGAGCTAGAAATTCTGCGTCGAAAAATATCATCAGAACTTACTCTTTGTTCAGTATCTACGAATTGACAACGAATTTCCCGATTTATACATGAAAAATCGGGAAATTCGTTATCAATTCGTAAATACTGAACGAAAAATAACTTCTGACGACATTTTTCTACGCAGAATTTTTAGCTCTACAACTTTTATGATAAACTTTTTACGAAATTCCTTATCGTTGCTAAGATAATCGTGAAAAATAAAAATTTTCGTCTGCTTTCATTAATTTTCACGATTTTCCGGATATTTTTGATTATGAAAATTAGCGTATAGTATTTTTGGGTATAGAACGAAGATAAAATCAAGTTTACAGCCACTTTAAAATTTTTGAGGCTCAGATTTTAGTTTACTGGACTGTTATAGTTACTTATGTATTAATGTACTTATCCACACCGTTGGATACTCTTCAACAAGGCCATGTTCTCCAAGGCGATAGTACAGAGAACGATTCTCCATGAAAGCCGACGGATTATCCCGTGGCAGACTAGGATGTAGTATAGGCCATCCAGGACCGCGGATATTCCCTGCAAGATTGAGTAAATCTCGACTTCCGTAAACAATTTTAGGCGTTGGTGGTCCAGCCAAAAGAAATTGAAGAGGTCGTGTCAGATTGAGGAAGATCTGTGAATCAAAATAAAGTTTTGACTCTTGAAACGTGAGCAAAAAAAAACAAAGAAAAGAAAAGAATCTCAAAATATTTTTGGATTGTCCAATTTTGACACAACTTTTTTTTTTAGTTTCTTTTGCTAAGTGTAGAATCAAAAATGTCTATTTATTCAAACCTTCGTGTCTTCGGGACTAGCTGGTCTAGATTCAGCTGGTGTTGTCGTAGGCGTTGGAGTATCGCCGGATGTTGCTAAGCTGCTGATGCCACTGGTCTCACTTCCGCTACTTGGTGACATTGGCCCGGGTGCAGCAGCTAGGGTATTTCCTACCCCCGAAAGTGACTTTACACCTTGATCATAGAGAAGTCGTGCTCCAAGAGCATAGAAATGCTCCGGTTCTAAACCCGAGAGAGGCATGGCTATTGTCAACGCCATTGCCGTTTGATACACCCTATTTCCCCCAAAAAATAAGAGAAATAGATAAATAAATAAATAAGTAAAGAAATAATAATAAGAAGCTTTTAACGTTCTATTTCTATGAATGAAAATATTCTTATTATCAATAGAAGATCTTATCTTCTCAGATATATACCAATTGATATTATTATTCTGAAATCTTTTTTTTTTTTTTTAATTTTTTTTATTTAGATTTTTAGATATGAGATAAAAATTAATCGCTTAATAGTTTCATCGATATAGTTATTGCAGTCTTCAGAATTAAGCTTTTATCTGATAATATGCTACTCTATATTTTATTTGAGATTTATTATTAAATATGATCGTATTGGGTTCGTATGAGGATTTTTTTTTTTTTTTCATTAGAACGACAACATAAACGGCACAGTGTCATTCATTGCCTGTGATATATCTTATTTTGTTTTGTACTCTGTAGAATTCAATATCCAAAATATGTTGGAACCAATTTCTCGGAACTAAACAGCCGCTAGTTTTTCATCCGATGTAAATTACCGGCGATTTTGGTCACAGACGCGCTTACAGTCTCGCCTACAGTGAATCCTATTATGTTTTTCCCCGCTGATAAAAGCAACGCGTTGATAATCTCACCGATACCATATCTCGATTACGTTACACTGCTGTATGTAAAGGAATCAATTTTACGTTTGACACACTTCTTTCATTTTTTGTATTTGATCATTAATTTTCACTTCGATTTCCAAATTTTAATTGATAAGAACTTTCCTGACAAATAAAATACATATTTTCCTACGTATTACGATCTCGATATTCACCTCTCTGCGGTCAGCAGGCCATAGATAACCCAAGATCTTATCGCGATGAACACTACTCGATATCTCGTATAATTATCAACAACCTTACTTGCACCTTTATTGGGTATAGTTATGAAATTCTATTTACCATTTAGTTGCAATATTGACAAGTAAATTGCCCTGTGAAATAACGATCAGCTTATCATTACGTCCGAAAAAGAACCTCAAAATTATTACAGAAAAATTATTCTCGATTAGCAGTTGACACATAACAGTATTTAAAATTCAAAACAAAAACGTTGTGAAAACTTTCGATAATTTCGTACGATATTTTGGGACTCTATAAACTGTTTTCAGATTTTTTTATTTTCATTTTCTTAACTCTGTGAATTTTCAAACACCCTGATTTAATTCAACATCATTTATTTCGCACTTACTTTTCTCTGTGATATTTTATCTATAAAATCTCGCAGTCTCCTGGCACTTTGAATATTTAGAAGATCTTGTTTTCGTTTAGCCTCGTCGTTCACCGCCCACCTGTATACTGCGACTGGGTAATACCGTACGTATATACGGCCAACATTATCGTGGACACCTGTCGCCCCCGCGTCGGTTAACCCTTTTACTACAATGACCAGATGATATCATTTTATTTTGATGTTAGTTGTCATTTATGTGAGGTATCGAAACTCTAATTGATTAACAAATTTAACGACGTTTGGAGATTTTTTTAATTTATACAGGAGCCATCGTTGTTGAATTGAAACGTGAATTTAATAACGTTGATCCTTTACTGTATTTCAATTTTAAATTAATACAGCTGGATACATCCTGGGGAATTCTTGTTGGTATTTTTTTATAGTAGTTTGAAGTATACCTGCACTTGACCATTTTGAAATCTACGGTGGTGATAGAATCTGTCATTTGATCATTAATTGACTGACTGATTAGGAGCTTATTGTAAAAGTCACCGTTTGCAGTGTATCAAAATTTTTATCTTATATCAAATATATAAAGTTTTGATTCCCATATATTCGAGGGAGAGTTGGTATCACTGATTAGAAGTTCAAGGTAGAATCGCACTAGATATAACCGCGTATCTTTCACGTAGAATATTTCAAAAGCAACGTTAAAAAAATTGCAAATTTTGCAGCAGAAACTTGAAGATTAGATAAATTAAAAACCGTTTGAGGATTATGGGGAAATTGGAGATTAACACCTTGATTGTTATTTTCTTCTCATTCCATAAATTTGTATATAATTTTTCTTTAGATTTTGTAAAACCACGTCGGTATTAAACTCGGAAATTTTAAGGGCCACGTAATCCTCTAACGACGACACTACGCGATGAAGTGTTCGTACATAAGAAAGTGTCACGACGACGGTACTCTCTTCGCGCCTAATCGATCTCACTGCAAACACCTCACAGGCATCTGATGTCGGTATTACTTATAACAGTGATGTGTTGAACATTTGAGTGTTATGCAACGTTGCATTGTTCATTGTTTCCACTTCTATTGTCTAGAAGTTAGGCGTGCTAAAGTTTGGACGAGTCACGTGGGATAACGTGCGAAAAAAAAAATAAAAATAAAGAAATAAAGAGAGAAAAAAGTAACCGTTTTTCAGTATTCTGCAGTATTTTTTTGTTTTTTTTTCTTCTTGTTTTTACTTATTTTTTCATCATTTGTTCCGTCTTCTTTGAAACAACTGTAAAATTCATATCTTGATACTATGAGACAATTGTATTTCATTTATTATTCTTTTGTATACGTGGAACTTCTGGGTTGAAAGATGCTGCCAGAAATGAAACTATTCCCGGGCGTCTATGTATGGTACGATAAATTCTAAATGTAAGAACTTTTTGTACAGTGTTGTTTATGGCACGAAGTGAAGTATCCCCGTGTACTTCTTACCTATACCTTATATACACATAACTATTGTATACACGTCGTGCTGATGTAAAACGGAACAAATCGTATTTCAGAGTAGACGTCGACAAGGCGCCACGCCGGAAAGAGCCTCTAAATCTTAACATTCAAGTTTAAAACTACGCTTCATTCCATTTCATTTACTGCTTTTCGTAAATATCGCGCGTCGAACCCAATACCTTACTACAATTTATCCACTTACTACTGTATGATGCACGGGATCTACTTACCGACTAAAATAACGTAGCTTCCTTTCTTATCAATATAGAACAGAAATACTCTTCTCACTGACGGTAAGTTCGCTTAGTTACCGACCATGAGTCAGAGAGAACCTGTTACCGTCGACTCACTGTGCTTTTGGCCGTTACCTACAGCGCCTAATATGATCATACCTCGTGCCAGTTGTAGTCAATGCTATGCAGCTATGCTCGTAGTTCCTAAAATTGCCACTGGGCTGCGCACGATTATTTTTAATGGTGAAATCTTTCTCACGAGTGCCATTGTGCCCTGTTGATTAGTATATATACATTGAATCTCGCGACTATGTCAGGAGTGGTCTGATACTCCTCGGTAATGACTCTGTTGACGTCGTTGGGACCGTACTGTGTGGGACTGACGGGACTGTTAACTTTGACTATGGGTTTGAAGAGAGAGAGAGAGAGAAGAGAGAGAGAGAGAAAAATTAAAGTTTCCTTTAAAATCCTCTGACAATTAGAGCCACGCTTTAAATTCAAATAAAAGTAGAGGCGTTTGAAAGTTTGTCAATAATCGAAATTCGCTCCCAAAATTAAGTTTGCGCGGGTGACGGTTGAACATCGCTGAAGATGACTCGAGTCCACGCTCCCTAAGCTTTAAAAGCAGGGAAACAGAGCGTACAAAAAAGGATCCTCTGGAATAAAATAACGCGCATGCAACCTCACCTCAGCGACCAAACCGCCATTGGAAGCAGCCTCGAAACGACAAATGAAAATCAAAACTATAAAAATTGTGAGGGATCCCTCCCGCGCGTGCTCGTAACTTGTCACAATCCGTTGTCAATGTGACGCCCCCGTCGTTTCACACACTCTGACCTGCGGCGTTGAACAGCGAGTCTTCTGGTTGAACCGTAGCAGTGACGTTTACCACTCTTAATTTTTTAATTTTTTTCAATAGAATTGGCAAATTGAGTCTTTTGAATGATTGAGATTAAGATTCAATTTTTTTTTTACCGGTACGGTAAACAGTATTATTAATAAATTTTATGTCGTTATAAAAAACGTTAACGTACGATATTACTAGTAATTATTATAGAAGAAAAATATAAATCGGAAGAATTAAATTAGTTTAAAATCAATCGTCCTCTAAAACCAAAAAATAACAATGAAGAGTTACAATGTGTATGGTCGGTTCCGGGTCAACTATACCGCATCTGCTGCAGTTTCTCATAACCAACGATTCCAATAAGACTTAGTCACGGTATAGAAATCGAGTTTGAAACATATAAATGTTGGAGGGTTATCAAAAATTTAAAGAATTTAAGAAGTTATCTTTATTAATCTTGGCACTTGACATTTCTTTAATTCGTATCCACGCAACCATTGATTGTAACTTTAATTTATCTGTCTTTTGGTGTAACGTATAGAAGTTGAAAGTTATAGGTGTATGAAATAACAAACAGAGATACATGCTATCAATGAATTTGAGATAGTAACAGGCTTTTCTTTTCTCCTTTTCAATTCATGTTCAGTTTCAAGATTTTTTGAATTTGTAATGATTCTAAATATATAATTTCAAGTACAATGACATTATTCAAAAATTTCAGTTCATCCTTTATCTATATGTATAGATTGAGGATATTGAATATAAACAATAATGTAGCTAATGGATGAATATTGATACATTACGAGAATATGCTAAACACGAAACAGGCTTGAGAAATTAAGCAAAGTGATTCCTGGGAGTACACTGTCTTCATTTATTTGTTTTTCTTATTTCAAGTTTATTCATACCGATAATAATTCCTAAGATTGTTCTGTTTCTGGGGAGAGTTTGAAGTCTGTATTTGAATAATGTAAAGAAACAGATTATAAAAATAATAAAATGTTTCGTATCTAATGTATTCGATTGACACGGAGATGTAGCACGATTTGATGGTAAAATTTCTTCAATTTCACGGTCTGAAATCATTCAGGACTCGATCAAATAATAAGATATTCATTATTTCGATGCACCGATATTCTTCAATCGAATTTGTCATCAAAATCATCCATTGATTTTTCATTCTCTAAGAACACTTCGTTCTCTACTGACATAGAGTATTTGTACTTATGATCATAGAAAACATTTACAACTCTGAGAACGGTGTTCTTGTATCGTAAATAGACATCACCGTATAATCATAAATTAAGCATTGCTAAAGTGGACACTAAATTTACAAATTAGAGATCACGCATGGATTAAATGAGATATGCATATAGTATTTCGAAGTAAATTTATACCAATAGTAAAATACCACTCGAGCAGGCAATTCTAGGCATATACGTATGTATGTATGTACCTGTATATGTAAATATATTATTATTTTTTGTTTTACCGAGCGGCATTCTCTCCTCTCGAGTATGAATATGGATTATAACCGGTATAGGTACCTACGGGTATAGAATCGGAAACCCTTGAAGTGAGTAGAAAGATTTTCTAACGCAATGTAGGGTCAGGTCAACCGCGAGCGTTCGTTCGTCTGTTCGTCCGTCCGTCCGTCCGCTTCATTCGATTCTCGAGGAAGGGAGCTATGCCGGCGCGGCGGCGGGCGTCCGCGACCTCGCCGTCCACGGGGACGTCCGCGGCGACCCATCCGGCTGCCCTGGCAACGCACATGCGCCCTTTTTCCACTGTTCCATGAGGATGGTCGGGGATTGGCCCGGAGTAACACCCCCTCATAATGGGCTCACCCGTCCGGCAGGCTCGCGCGAGGTGCGCGGGGCACGGAAGCCATATTGATTTCCCTATGTTTCCCTCGTGTTGTTACTATAGCGCCCGACTCGACGCCAACCGACGCCACCCGACGCCCTCTCCAGGAGCCAGGAGCCGCACTGGGTGTCGACGGACTCTGGCTGCTTCCTGGTCTTCCGGGTTCGCCTGTTTCCTATATACCCGTAAATAAATATAACTCCGAGTTAAACCAGCTCAGAATTATATCAATTATTAATTTTCCAAGAATTGGAGTAAAAATTCATTCAATATATGGTTAAATTCGATGCTTACGAAGCCCCGACTATATAAAACCGAAATTCCACGTATATAAAATAAATATAAAATATAAATTTAATTTCTTACATCGTTCGGTTTCTCCATTTCATCTTCCAGCTCGATCTCTGAACTTTGTTCCCTTCTAAAAATTATTAGTCACATTATCACCGTCAGACTTTACTTGTCCAGTGTCATGTCATACTATTTAATCTATAATAGAAAAACAAAAAAAGAAATGAAAAAAATTAGACGGTGTAATTTGTAACTGATATTTTACGATGGCGTGCAGAGATACCATATATCACTATGTGTATACTCACGTCACCTGCGCACCCCCATCAGACTTGACTGTCTGCCACAGCTCTAGCCTATATCTGTATACATTCATATTTAACATACACGTAGGTGTATAGTGACGTTCCTATGTACTCTCGCGACAAGAGTCCTATATCTATAAGGATATTTGATGTACATAAATAAATATATGTATACCCTCCCTTGCCATTTATAGATGAGTAGCGTTAGTACACGATCATATGTATATAGGTAAGGATACACGGGGCTAAACTTTTGTTAGTTTCAATAGGCGTGTGTATTCATGGCTTAAATATAGCATGACCACATAAAGTAGGTAGCCACGTAGCGCGTACGCGTGCAAGCGTTAATTTGATTAGAACAACAAACGCTGTGGTCACGAAATTGCAGTATTGTCGGATAGGTGTCAAGGTGTTTTTTGGGGTAGAAACACGGGCGCGTACTCCGTGAATTATTACGATTTAATGGAGTGGTATGGGGGGGTGTTTATTGTGTTTTATATACTTTCATACTCGGATCGAATCGTAACTCGGGCGAGCTTCCGTTAAAGGTTTTTTCTTTCTCTTTTTATTTTATTTTCCATTATTATCGATTACTTGACGGACATTAACGTACAACACCAAAGGATCAAACACAATTTCATTTAAATTAAATTATAAAATATAATTACGTGTATGATATAAAAAGTGGGAATTATCAAACCATCTCGTTCTTTATACACAATTATAATGCAGGTAAAAAAAAAAAAAAACATATCAAATATTATACGAGGTCTGGTATCAAATGTAGAAATTTTTCAAAGCCCTAGACCAACCCTCAGAATGGGTGATTAACGCGAAGAAATATCCACCGATGAGTAATATTTTATATGCTCCCCGGTACTCTCGTACATACATATCCTAATGTTTCGAACGATGCTAACTGGGATCCCGTTCATCTAACCCGCACCTGGGTGGTCCATCGTTTTCTCAAAGCACGCTATCAGGTGTCTAGCTTCCCAGGGAACCCCTAACCGTCACCCTGGTCTTTGCGTGGCTACCCATTGCCTCTGTTCGTCAACGACGAGTATCTAGTCTCCGAGCTAGCAGAAATCGTGGTTGTTAACAAATGATGCATGGCTTGGTAATAGCTACAATACAACCAGCTTACGAGGGCGCGACCACCCTTGCGTTCCCGCTCAGCTTCCACCGTTAGAATCTACAAGATTTATTGCTTCACCCAGCGATTGCGCGAATTCACTGATTCTGAACTGTTGCAGGGTTGTCTTAAACGGCTTATATTAATTGGTCGCAAAGGGTCGATGGGTGAGAGGACTTTTTTTTTCATCGTACTTTTTTTTATTTTTTACTATGAGCGAAGGGTTACGAATAAGAAATTGGTTTGCACATATTAGTTATTATAAAGATAGACGCGAATTAAATCGCTACAGATATTTAATTCCGAAAGAGACAAATGGATAATGAAAATTAATTCGAGATATTTTTATTTGTGTAGGTATATATGTACCGAGTGGGATCCTTTTATATGAAAGTTGCAACCGGGTCTTAAACGCGCGTTAATATCCTTAATAGCGCGTTGGCGTGCGACCTGCGTGCGTGCGTGCGGAGTGTGCGTGGGCGGGGTTCACGTCACAACTGCAGCACGCGACCCGCAGCCGCCCTGGACCACCACGACATCGGCGAACCTCGAGGGGCGCAAATAAATTAAATTACTCAAATGGTTGAAATGCGCCTTTCCAAAGGCTTGCTTTGCACTCCTTGGGGATCTCGGATTGTATATCTAAATGTATGTCACAATCCATGTAGATATGTATGTACACACAATGTGCACATACCTAACTGTTATCGTTACACTCGGTATAAAGGTGTATCAACCAGCTGGAATTTCTATTGTCATTGTAATGGATATGGAAAATCTAGGAAATATGGGAGTAGGTAAGTCAATATTCAAAATTCAATACATTTATAAAATATGATTGTAGTTGAAGAGGTAATTAGCAAATTTATCCGGAAACTATATTTCACCTAATATAAATGAATTTTGGGCAGCGTTTGATCGGTGGTAATCGCTCATCGGTATATACTCTACACTAGCTATAGAGAGTAAGATTTTTATGTTCGAATTTGAAATGAATTCGATGAATGTCACTCCATGCAAGGTCGTCCAGTCTATATCTATACATGAACGTGCATCCATTCAGGTTGGTCAGCCTCGGTTTGCAGAAGATTGGCACGAGATTGCAGATACTGCGAGTACTCTAATTTTCGTAAATATGATGCAGTTACATTTTCAAGTGGTACTGGTTTTTTACTAAAATTATTTCCTCGGATTTCTGATAAACTCTGCGTAATTATAAGTGTGATTTTCTATTATTTTCATTCCCAAAGTTTTGAACAGTTTTACTCGTCAGAAACATATGAGAAAATTGGGGATCGTTCTTGATCGCGGGTTATGGTTAAATGAAATGAAATTTATGTAAAACCAGTCAGTATCTGGTATGGCGGTTAAAGTTTTGCGTATGTGACCGCACGGCAATAACGCAAGATTGAAGGTCCTGCGGGTTACGAGCCATCCTGGGCGTCCTCATAACATGTAAAACACTAGGATTAGGGGATAATAACGAGTGTGTGGTTGCGTGGGTGTAGCCGGTCGTCGGTTGTTCGCGGTAGAACGGTCAGGCCCGATAATGAAACACCGGACACGACGGATCAACGGACAATCTAACTCTAGGTGCAGACATTGCCCAGTAGAAGCTGGACGAGGACCCCTGGGATCTCAGACCCCCGGGGCTTTAATATCACGTTATTAACCCAGTTTGGCTTCGGGGATGTGAGGCCTTTTCCCATACTTTTGGCAACTCTCCTTCGTCCTTGCGGCCTTGCAATATCAGGCGACGCATTGTCGCCGCGAAATAATAAAACAATATTCGCAAAGGCGGAAAAATCGCGCTGATTCATGATATAAGTATATTGAGCCCCAAATGCTTCGAACCTTGCTCTTATACAGTTGTGTGTGTGTGTGTGTGTGGTTGCGTGTTACAATCTATTCAATCGCTATTATAACAGTTTTTTTTTGTTGTCAAACTTGGTTGTTTTCTCACCTGTGTCTCATGCGACATAAAAATCTTAAAATCGTGATCAAAGAACGTGACAGTATGCGGTGATGAGAGGTCACAGATGCCCAGTAGGTAGGTACACTAATAAGCCGTTAGAAAATTCGAAATTGGACCGAATCCACGCAATATCGAGTACTATGGGGCAATCCCACGAAACAAGGTCCTCGACTCTCTTGAATCCTCGCACGCCTGACTTGCGTCGAAGCCGGCTTAACGGAAACAAGTTTGCACAAACGATGCACCAGATGTCGAGCTGAATATTTTTCTCTTCACGATCAGTGGTGCTCCGGATATTCAACAAATAAATCAATCATCATTCTGGTTTTTTACTTGCCGATGACTATACACCGAATTAATACCTTTTGGTGAGGGATTTTGGTCATTAACCTTGTCGATCTATCAAAGTAAAAGCCAGAAATTTGATGGTACATAAATCGAAATACGAATGTGTATAAGTATGGCTGATATTTGAATTTATAATGATCATGAACTCGGCTCATCGCTCCATCGAGGTTTTGAAAATCATCAAATTCATAATTTCTTGAAAATCTATAGTTAATGAAAGACGACGAAATATGTTCCGTAGAGAGAGTTTAAGATCGTTTTCTTCAATACCAATCGCGTGATTAAATCAATCGCGATAGATTGTATTTGATGTAAGATCACGGAGGAGGAGGAGGAGGAGGAGGAGGAGGAAGAAGAGGAGAAGGTCCGTTCTTCATCGAAGACTTGGCGTTTGCTAGTCGTGCTCATGTTCGTAAGATGAAAGGAGCGTTTTTAAGGTGAAGGAAGTAGTTGGTTACCACGTCATGCGAAACTGCCACCCTTAGTAGGGGGCGGGGGATTATCACGGAATATCGTGCAGTGGCTGCAGTGGTCGTGCCTCTCCAGAACCTCCCGGATCCCGAGGGCCCATGGTGGGTTTCCGAAGTGGGGCTCCCAGCGAGCACCCAGTATATAACCACCGCCAAATCCACCGCAAATACCCTCAAGTACTCCTTGCTTGGCCGTGAGTGAGAAGGGGGCCAGACCACGCACGTGGTACTTCGCTTCAACTTCAACTTCAACTTCAGTCCCGTAGTTTGTCGGCGGGGCAGAGAGGCTGGAGGAGAGAGAGTAGAAGAGAGTGAGTGGCCGTGGTGGTTGTCAATTTAGTTTCTTCAGTTCCTGTAAAATCCTCATACCATACAGTGTGCCTTTCTACGATATATTCCTCAAAGACTTTGACTCGTATTTTATTAATTAACCTACGGTCGAAATTTTATTTCCTGAAGATATGATTACTCATGGTTAGAAATATGCTTTATACATTCGCTTGTATCTTTTAAAAACCAATTATTCTTCCTGACAATAAGAGAGAAACGTTTACTGAATTTCGTTAACACCTTTTCGCTGTATAACTTTGGTATCATTTAGTCTGTACATACATTGGTCACTCTTGGCAGTTGAAAATATCACAATTAAGGTGTGTGATGCCTGGTTACGGATGACGAACAGAGACTGTAAATTTACGGATAATACGCATGCGCGCATAAAGGTTTTGGCGCACGGCTGCGGCCGGGTAATTGCAAAGTTACGCCTACCGACACGCAACCTAACAAACATGCGCGAAATGCATGAATTTCTTTTCGATTCAGTTACGTACTTAAAATATTGCTAATAATGTAATAAGTAGTCGTCATTTTAAACGATAATGGTCTGAATTGAAATCAGGCAAACGAATCGCTGAATATATTGCCAGAGATTGAGAATCCTAATCGTTGAGCTCTTTTAGCCTAAAAGCGTGTAGAAATGATGAAATTTGTCGGTCCAGATAATTTTGCTGAGAATAATCATCCAGAAGACAGATACGAGGGAGGTGGACAGTCCGTATGCATCGGCGCGTCTCTGTTCTCCGCAAGGGTCGTCGAGGGCGTTCAGGGGTTGCGGAGGACGCGGAGAACGTTGGAGGATGTGGAGAGGGAGCGATGTAACAAAATCAATAGAGGGGAGGCACGCGGGGGAGCGCGCGCGCAATCCGCCTCCACCCAGAAGGCGACGGACTGCGATGGAGAGCCTCCTCCTTCTCCTCTTCCTCCTATTTCTCCTTCGCCTCTTTCCTTCTCCTCTCCTCTCTCTGTTAGCTCTCCTCTATACCGCGTCCGCCACCTCCTGAGCTTATATCTTCAGAATGGAAGGTGCTGCCACCAAGATTAGATGATTGCGGAGGCGTATGACAGTCTAACTGTCCGATTCAAACTCCGAAATTGAAATTTAACTGAAACATTACTTGCAGCAGCACGTACCCCGTAAAATCGGCTATTTGCAGAAGTTGGTGTGCTCCTAAAAAATTTTTTTAATAACCCAATTCTATCGAAACTATTTCATTGTCTCTCGAAGTATAATCAGTAGTAATAATAAAGATTCGTCAGCCATCGCCTTTCTAGCCAATTTTTCTTACAGATATTCGAATAGCAAGGGAACAACAAAAAACGCATATTCATTTTCGAATCTTGATACGAGTAAAATTGATCACTTAAGTCATTTTTGTGAGAATCGTTATTATATAATTGTACATACATTGAGACTGGTAAGAAGTATGAATTTTCCGATGTTACTATGATGCCGTGTGGTGCCATGCCGGTTGGAACGAAGTTTAAATTAGCTCAATTTGCTTTTTCTGTGTATTTCTTCGCTTTCCTACAGTCGTTAGCTGTTGGTTGTAGAACGCATTTTGCACATTACCTACCTTGGGAATGATGAAGATTGTTGTCCCCTTTTCGTACACAGGTAGGTATAATCTACAACATTTTCATGTATATGCGTACAGTTATACATACTGATACTCATACAAGTATATTTCGCAGCATTTCTTGATGCTAAGAAATGCTGCAGAGTTTGTCGACGATGTTTGTGTCGTAAACAAAGCCGTCGACTAGACCCGTGACGTCAGTTAACTGCAATTAAAATACGTCAAGCAGTTCTTCTGTTGGCTACTACATACTTTTTTAAATGATATATTTCAAGCTCCTTGGCTCTTGTATTGACAAGATATTATGACATTCCAGGGAATTCGATAATTCCAGATTATACCTGTACCTGGGTGTTGCTTTGACATCGCGGTGGACTATAACTAAAAACTAAATGCCCGCATAAAATTACCTCGTTTTTTTGCGATGTGTTATCGGAGGAGACGATCCGATTCGATCCGAGGATGACGTACATACATACAAGTATGAAAACGTGTGCTTCTAGTAACACAGAAAATTTTCATGCTTCCGAGGTCAGTTGCACAAGCGAGATTTTATTTTCTCGAATTTCATGCCGTACTTAGAAAATAATTGTCCCTTGTATGTATAGGCATGTTACATTTCCACAAGTGTCTCGCTATAGGTTCGACTGCTTTTACCGTTATAATAACACGTCGAAAAACTTTTAAGAGATGATGATTCAGTAGGTAACAATTTTTCACGAATGTTTAACAATAACATTCAACTTCAAGAGCCTAGAATAAATGTTATTCCAACGAAGCCGTGATACTTCTACTCGCGGGACAGATATAACTTCCTTATTTCGATCTTACTTCCTTTCAATAATACCGGAACCGGTCAATAACCACTATTCGAATGACAAAGGGTACTTACAATAACCAGGAAATGGGCAGTACAAAAATTCGTCTCTACTACTACTACTACTCCTACTACTATTTCTACTACGCGAACCTCATCTCGTTTTGGTAAATGGGGCTTGATTGTTCATCAGCATATCTCTCCCTCCGTATACGTATATTGTATATGTGTGCTCTGGAGGCATACCTGTATAGGCATATCTATATATAACGTAAATAATTTGTGTACATAGATATGCGAGTAAGTATGCTGCTTCTGCGGGTACAAACAGAAATGGTAGATAAGTGAGTGTCCCGTGGCGCGTGCACGCATGTATATTATTTTCGTTGGGGTGCGTAACGCACTTAGAAACGGGACAAATGCGTTGATTTGTCCAGGAATCAGGGGAATCAAGGGTTAGTAGATTCGCTTATGGTTGACTGTTAGGTTAGAGGCTACAGGGACTTCACAAACCGGATAAAAGCATTAGCTGGGAAAATGTTTTTCCAACTTACTTTTCGAATGCTTTTTGACACTCTTCATCCTGCCCGTCACGGCTATAGTTCTTTTTCTTGATTTTGTTTTTATTGATGTTATTGCTCTAGGGGGCAACAATATGTTGTCGAACAATATGTCGTATATATTATAGAAGAATAACTAAACTGTAAGTAAACAGAGACAACAAATTTTGAGAAATGATTCGGCGGTGCGGCCACCGAAAAAGTTCCAATTGGTTTGTTTCTATTCTTTTTTTTTTTTTTCTTTATTTCTTACTTTTTTTTTTTCATTAACGTCAAAACGAACCAAGTTTTCACCAAACTCATCAAGAGAATGAAAAATGTCATCTCTTCGACCGTGTCAAAGATAGACGAAGCGTGATTCTCTCGCAACAAGAATTTCGCCCCCTGCACCAGAGTACGCAGAGGTGGGCTGTGGCCGGGGCTAAGGGTGAGTAAAGCGAAAGATTGCTACTGGCGCCCAACATCCCATGGGACCGG
This sequence comes from Macrophya annulata, assembly GCA_963924015.1. Lineage (NCBI taxonomy): Eukaryota > Metazoa > Arthropoda > Insecta > Hymenoptera > Tenthredinidae > Macrophya > Macrophya annulata. The sequence goes on along the minus strand of OZ001258.1, from coordinate 27,566,866 downwards.
CAATAAAAGGTCATTTAGTCCCTGTGCTGGCCGGTCGTTGATTGACTTGAATGTCACCGCCTTGTGCCCCATCCGACGTCATTTTCCCTTCCCGATTATAAATGGCGTCGGTTTCAGAGTTCAAAATCTGTACGTCGCCTTTCGTGGTTCTGAACTTTACTTTGCGACAGACGATTAGTTGGACGTTTATCTGGATGATTAATTTTAACAATTGCAAGTGAATTCTGGATTCCAATCTCGATTTTATTTATTATTAGTCTATAGGTGCAGTTGATTGCATATGTATGTATGTATGTATCTGTGTATACAAAAGAAGAACGCCTCGAAATTTCGGGCACTTTTGCGACGACACTTTTATAGAGAAACTCGAACGTTCTCCTACATGCAAATTGGAGAGCCAATCACGTGTTCCAAAATTACAGTAATCTCGACTACGGAACCAATTTCAGAGACACTCAGTCACCCAGTGAACCACGAGGCGATGCCAAGCGTTGAGCAGGGCGCTCCGTTCGTCAATGGATGCAAATCACTCCCTTATTCCACCTCTCTCTTTTTCTTTCTCTTTCTCTTACTCTCTTTCTCTCTCTCATCCACCGGTTTCACCGCGAACCAGATATACCTTCTATACATTTATGTACACTTTGCCGGCATCCCAGCTACGGCTAGAAGAGACTGACGTACAAAGAGGTACGGAATCTCTTTGTTCTCTCGCGGCTCAACGGCTTCACGTTCAGCTCCATACTCCGGCAATGTTTTGTCAAGGTCATTCATTCACCTTTTGCAACCCCTCTGCAAGGTCTAGCGCCACCTTGGCCACTCTTCCTATCCTCGTCGCCCTCGCTTACTTCGGTGCATTGTTTCCCCCGGCTTACGTCACCGGAAGAACCCTAACTTATTGACTCCAGAGGCTGCTTATTATTAGTCGTCGATAGAGGTTGGGAAGAGTTCCTTTATCGTTTACACCAACAGCTATCACTATATTCTGTATCGTAGAAAGGCGAATCCTGAAACACTTACCAGTACTATATCGGTTTTTCGGCATTTATCAACACACACAAGGTTTCCCATGGCCTTGAAAGGGGTTCTCTGGTCGCCTAAGCTCTGTGACCTTTCAACCCAGAAAATAATCATCCGATTTTTTGATTATTATGTTGAAACGGGACTTACTTTTTACCCATTTAAATAAATCGTTTACGTGTCACAAAGCATCCTAGGTGTGTATAATGCGGTGTTCGACCGTTTCAGCTGTTGGATCGTGCGCCAAGATTTGACGGTTCGAAAAGACACGTGCCTTTATGACATAAGTATTCACTGATTTTACGCAACTTTATATATTGAAACCGTAACTTCGTTAGTCGGTATTCATTCTGGCACCTTGGTTTCTCAGAATACCGGGTCCCATTCTGTAAGAGGATCTTTTTGTACGTCCACCCACTTTCTTGACTGCGAAAAAAATCCTCTGAAATAATGGTTTTACGCAATATCTTTAGATTCGGGATATCGAAGAACCGCCACTTGTGCTACAATTGTTCAAACTTTCCTGATAAAATCCGTGATTTTAATCTCCACTGATGACAGTGTATCCTGTATGACTATACGTGAGTCCTGTTTGACTGGGAATGTACCCTTCAGATTCTGTATGAATAGCCACTGGAACTGCATTACTTGAGGCTAGAGAAATCTTCGACAAAAGATTCGACGATCACCTGCCGGGTAGTGTAAATGCGCAGCGGTTTAATCGTGCACTATGAGCTTGGCGCAATCTTACGGCGAGTCTTTTGCCCTTTGAAAGTGTCATTTAGCGGGCGCGTGGCTTGCACCTGGTGGAACTTGGTAAAACGTTCTGAATACTCTTGGCCGTAAAGACGTGGGTCCAGGACCGTCTGAAGTCGGAGATGTCTCGCTGAAGGCTTCAAGGAAGAAGAGCTGCCCCAGGAAGGCACGACTCTCAACCTCTTAGCCGAGACTCTGGCTACGCACAAAGTCCTTTGTCCAAATTCAGCTTCGATATAGCTTCTCTTTGTCCTGTTTCAAGGAAAAGCCACGCGACCGAATTCAAGGAATTTTACAATTGAACAATCCACGTTAGATCTACCATCACAATACCTATATCAAGATCTCTCACTGTAACTGTAGACTCTATTGATTCTTCATCTCGATTAGCCGATTACGATTTGCACATTATTTTTTTCTATTTACAAAATATCTTTCGACCGTCATCCGGTCATTTCATTAATATTTCGTTAACGTAATTCATACGTTTAGCATTCATGACTATATTCTTCGTTCAAGCTAGTCTTCAACTTGCAGAGTTCCGGAAGAATGTGGGAAAACCGTACTTGAGAGGAAATAAACTTTTTTTTCGCTTGATAAATCTCGCGTTTACTTTTGTCTCCGAAGGTAGCGGTGAATTGCCTTGACTTTGGGCCGGGGGTTGTCCTTGTGAAAAAGATTGCCGGTGGTCAGTGACAATTGAAAGTCATCGGTGGAAGAAGAGGCCGGTAGTAAAACGGTATTCAAAGGTGGGCGGAAATATAAATTTGCTTCGTTACCTGTCACTCGTTACCTCTCATTCAGCACGAGTTTAAACCGAAGATGGAGGGTGAGATCCGCCCACGACATATCGTCGCCGAGACATCGCGTGTCCACGAAGGACCTCGCACCTTGCCAACCCCCCGTTGGCTTACCACAATCGTTTTTCTAAAACAGGATGCGAAAAAAATTCCTAAAAATCTCAACGAAAGTCACTTCAAAGATGCTGAAGGCAATAATCTAAATAAAAAATTTTTGCCAACGTTGATTATTTTATCACTAAAAATAGAATAAATAAAGCGAAACTTTGAGCTTAACTCTTAAGAAAATTGATGCTCCAGCCGGATTTCATGAGCGAAGTATAAAAAAAAAGAGAGAAAATGATACAAAAAAAAATAAAAAAATTTAATTGACATCTGCAACGGTGTATGAGAGGGGTGTGTGATCCCTGTGTGATATGTAAATGGTATTAGTAGCGTTGAAGAGACTCGGAGATAACGACTCCTGGACGGTGAGCGACACCTGAGGTGACGAGGACATCGTTCGACGAGGGAGCCGGGGCTAGACATCCATCACCTCTTTGTGTCCTCGCCGATTTTTGGGATGGGATGAAGGGTCAGGGGTAAGGGGAAAGGGAAGGGGACACCTGGTTCTACGACACCCCCATCTTTCACCTCCGGAGGATGGAAGGAAAGCCGACAAAACGGGCGCAAAAATAAACAACTTGGGTGCAGCAGCCTCTACTGCTGCTCGGATGCCTTTCGGCTACCACGGGGATTCTGGTAATCGTTCTTTTAATCCCTGATGATTTTTATTGATGACCCCGACATCCTGTCATCTATACCTCTGGGACCTAGGCTATAAGCTATAGAACCGCATCCTACCGTTTTTTGCCCTTTGCCAATGCTGTTTCTCGAAAAACAAATATACATGCGGTTATATTTCAGAGAGAAAGTACTTTTTCATTTTTAAAATTCAATTTTATCGTTACGTTGACCTTAGGATGTTAGATTAACAGTCGTTTTTATTATAACGGGTAGAAAACAGATAGAGAGAGAGAGAGAGAGAGTGAGGGAAAGATATTCTACGGCTTTTACAGTAGTGAAAAAAAAAAAGTAAAGAATACACTTTGCCAAGTGGCAAGGATATCCGATGGATTTTTGTCATTGTTAAACGTCAGTACGTTACCAAGCGGAATTATTTTCAATCGTTTGTGGGTATTTTGGGTCTTCTTGCAGGGTAACCTTTTTCGAAAGTGGTTTGCTGACTGCACGCGCACCCTGGGGGACATATTCCTGGTGGATTACCAGCATATTTTACGCGCGTTTGCCTCCGAGGCTTATTAAAATATCATGTATTTGTCGATGAGTTTGCTTTGTGACTGGATGACAAGGTTTGGCCAAGTCTTCAGGCTTCAAAGGAGTCAGGGCTGTCATTGTGCAGCTCTAGTCAAGGCAACATTCACCCTGCGCTTCGCTTGCTTTTCTGCTTGCTTGGATGCGCTTGCCTAACTCGCGTGAAACGTTGACACAGCTTATTCCCTTTGTTGACCCTTTTTCTCGTCCTCCCTCCCCCTCCCCCCTCTCCCCGTTATACTCCCGTGTTTCTGAGGAAAGAACGTCTTGCTGTTTATCAATCCCGAAAATTCTTTTAAGGGGGCATTAGGGTATGTCTTTCGACAAATGAATCAAGAAGTTGCGAAGAACCTACTTCCGTCATATATGTTCATAATATTACTTGAGAATATCAGGAACTTCAAGTGTCTCAACTCACAATGACGTAACATAAAAATTATAAATATTTTCAAGATTATTTTCGAAGATTTGTAACAATTCATTTCAAGTATCCTTTGTCCTCGATGAATGCGGTTCATCTTAGACGACCTATTTTCTTTTGCTCAAAAATCGTCCGAAAGTTGAACTACTTAATAATGAATTTGAACCAATTTTTTTGCGATGATAGTTGATTCAATTTATCGAAAAATTCCGAGTCTGAAACAGCCGAGAACGTCGGATTTTCAAAAAATAGAGAAACCATATCAGTCAATGAGGTAAAGTTTGTTCAACGTGAGAGAGGACTATTTTATTTTTGCAAAATATCATTTTCGTTTAGTTCTCAACGGGATAGCTGCAGTAAGCTGGTCGTTCATGGTTGTAAAAATCAAGCCACGGTTTCGAGACAGTGAAACTTCTGACCAAAGACTCTCTGGCTCCATTGAAGTCTTTTTGAAACCAGGTGTGCCGGATACCTTGGCCAGTTATCCTATGGGACCTTCATATTTCAAACCAACCCGTCATTGACGGTAAAACGCGGGGGTGTCATCGGGAGCAGGTGTCCCAAGCTCGTAAAAGATCCCTAGGGATGAGATTCGGAGATTTTTGATGCTATATAACCTTGTTGCAGAAAACGTCACGCGAAATGATACGAAATTACCAACTGAATCCCCTGACGCTATAGAAAATATATAAAAACGATATAAGTACCCATACGAAGTTAATAAATCCTTAAAAATTAACAGCAGAAGGTGGAGGATTCGTCTGCGTTTGAAATTGATTACATATCTGGTTTATGGGGAGTCGTTTTGTTGAGAGTAATAATTAGAATAGATTGAATGAAATTTTCATCTCAATAATCCAGGACGCGTCTGAGGTGTTTTCAGGGTGTAAAGGTCAACGTCAGAATTTGCAACAATTACTTATCTTCGTTAAGTTTCTAAACTTGACAGAGACGGACATGGCGCAGGCTACATCTGTATAGTAAGAACTCGGACCCGGTCATCATCTAACGCTGCAAACGGCTCCTCATTAATAACTGGTGACTCGGCAGTTATACACTAAATAAAACGGCTCACGGCCGTCGCACTTACCTGTGATTCCCTCGATCGCTCATACTCTGACGTGAAAGAGCACCTCCATATTCACCCATACCCTGGAGCCAAATTCCGAAAGCTCGCCTGCACCCACATTTATATACATATATATATATATATAATATATACGTATACACCTACGTATACATATACATATACATATACATATATACAAACAGCTATACATTATATGTATGTATATAGATATATTATATGCCTGTAGATACATATATACTTATATATCTATAGATACTTCTATATGTACCGTAGCTAAGCCTACCCGCTACTATGTGAAATCGTTCCACAATAGACTACCATTTATTTCGAAAGCCATACTTCGAATGCACTTACCGGTACCGGCCTCTTGCCAAGACACGAAAATTTTACCGACTTGGCATTCGGTTAGTTGTTTAAAAGAAATCTTCAACTCGAGAACAAAATCTTGGATTTTATTTTCGCTGAAAGGTCAATTAAACGGATCAATTTTTTTTTTCTATAGTATTCTCACTAGCTTTATCAACGTCTTGTTCTGCCAATTTTTTCTTTTTTTTTTTCTTCAATCAAATGTCGAGTAATTGAAATTTTACAAATATACTGCAAGCTTTGATGAATACAGTTTGTCATTTAACGACACCGAGTGAGCGTGGAAGACGCAGAAAACTTATACCTTGAATTTCGACAACGACCCGGCCTTTGTTAGCCGTTATTCTTTCGAAGAGGCAACTTTTCGGTTACTTTCTGCACCTTGAGCTGTAAAATAGACATAAATAATTGTTCGAACGGTTTGAACTTTTCAATTGTAAACTTCGACTTTTATGACATTCGTGAAGAGATGGGTATATATTATCACGTATGACGATTCGAGGGTACTTCAACACCTACCTCGTAAAACTGGCTTTCTTATAGTACCTACATATACGCTTTGGATCTTCAGATGTGCTGACATACGTAATAAGGATAGAAGACTCAGATTAATCGGAAACACAAACTGCATTTGCTTTTTTGTAATTCAAGCCGTGCCTGTACCATATACTTACCTGATTCGTTGAATTGGTTAGTTATAATTTCTCGAGTGGTGCTCATTCCAGAGTTTTTGTTTTTTTTGTTTTTTTTCTCTCAAGTTTTCAAAAGTATTGGAAACCGTTACGCATTCATATAATATGTTATAGCTGTATATAGGTACTTTGACGACGGCATCGACGCGTCGTAAACTATTTAACGAGCTCCTTTTTTGTCGACGTCTTTGTAAACTGCAGTATAAATATTTCAATAAAAATAGGCAATGGTAACTGAATATTTACAATCGTATGTATATATAATGCGAATTTAGATGCGAAGTTGCAGTATACATATACATACATATACTGTGTATGTATATTCGTATAAGATATAGTCAGGAATCCCAACTTGCCACCGTTGTTTCTACGACGATCCCATAAAGACGGGGCTGGTGGATAACACGTAGATAATTTTCCGTGATGCCAGACATAACGCTTAATTTTAATGTCTCCCCTACCGGCGTCGCGGCCATATTGCATCCGCTTTACTGAAAATTGCTTCACCCATTTCCTGACGAATATTCTCCCCATTGTTTCAGGTGGATTACTCGACTTGTTGCAGCCAGCAAGAGAGTCCAAGAAATCGGTGAGTAGCTGAACTGGCATACTTCCATTTTCGTATCTAAATTTATCCATTCCAGACCTTGAATTTTCGAAAGAAATGCTAAAATTAGAAAATAAAAATTGAGAAATGGGATGAGGTGCATCTAATTTCACATAGATTAGAAATAATCCAAAAAATAACGAAAAATTGTCATTTAGAAATCCGGACTTAACGGTCCATACAGATGCCTCCGGGTACCCGTACCCACATTACAGACATGTATATCCATAAATGTATTTATTTTGACAATGTTTTGCCGGAAGGGTGCAGCCAGACTTCGAAATATATAGATACGGGGCTCCCAAGGCCAATAAACGGCTTAAGTCATGATTGACAGCTGCAGCAGAAGAAATCTACTTCTCGAAGTCCACAGGGTTCTTAATTCCGAGAGGATATGATCCACTTCTTTAATGCGAAATATATATACCCGCTTGATACGCGATATTCTTTGTTGTATAGAGAAATATAGGATTATCCGTGCATTGTGACAATATCGTGTCTTACTCTTCATATGCAGGAGGGGGATTTCTTCTACGACTATTGCAGAAGAATTTCATACAAGTATCTTCTCTAATATTTTATATATTATTATACCTATATATAGACATAGGTATAGGTATATACGTGTTTGCGATAGCTTGTAAGTTGGACAGGCGAGCAGGGATTAACGCGTAGTCTCGTACCAAGGGCGAGACGTGTGGGTCAGATAAAGGGTGCGAGGTAGGCAGACGTCAAAACTGTCATGTATATATCCATATACAAGTATATATATATATATATACACACTGACACCCGGAGCCTGAGTTAAAATATTCACCGTTTATTTTAACCACCTTTTCAAAACTACTTCGGCTATATATGTACATACATACATACATAGATATATACATATTTATAAGGAATCATCATCGCGTGTATAGATATAGGTATAGAATTCAGCCGTTAAAAAATACCGTAAGAGAAGAATTAAATAACTGTCCAATAATCATGGTATTCAATTTTATAAGACGTAATATATATTAGATTTGAAGAAAGATTTTCAACTCGACGAAAGGAAGAAAAATAAAGATAAAAAATGGTGAAATAAAATTTTTAGGTATATCTCTACTCTCGAAAATAAGTTTGAGATGTGTAATTGTATATACTGCATTACAAAATATTACGTGACTGTATAAGAAAAACGCTAACCATTATACGAAATTATCACGTGAAAAAACGAAATGCAGTTATATAATAGATATTTATTACAACTGAAGTGTACTGTAGCTATTCTATGGTCAATACAACGTTCGAGAATGGAAAGAAAAACTGAGATGTTGTATATGAGAAAGTTTTTTTTTTATTTTTTTATTTTCTTATTTTGTCAAGTACCATTTTGTGTACCGATAAAAATGTTTTCACTTACTGATGCAGTATATGAACAGTATTTGTTTTCTCGTAATGTACTGAAGCAGATATGTTATAGTATAGGTTCTACCTATATTCGCACGCCTTCGAGCAGTTACTTGGTTGTGGTAACGATATAATTTAAACCTTAGCTACGAAGTGCATCTTGCCGTGAATGCCCAATTATTATATTTTGAAATATATATGATATGCTAGAAAATTTTTTTATTTTTTTGATAATGCAGACAAAACCGTCCGGGCGATGGCGGCGTCGCTGTAGTCAACAGAATCGCGCACCGAAGCCTCCTCATCCTCATCCTCATCCTCTTCCTCTTCCTCTTCCTCTTCCTCTTCCTCTTCCTCTCCTCACGGAGAAAATGTCAGTCACACGCGCAAATGCAGAAACCGCAGCGAGATGACACTCGTGGCGGTACTAATTGGGCCCTCGAGGTGACGTTCAGGAGCGAGGATGCTCCTGCGTCGGCGGGAGATGTGGGTGGGCGTCCGGGGATGAGAGATCGCATTAAATCTTACCGGGTGCACGCCTCCGTCGCAGAGAGCTGCACCCTTCCACGCCGATAAAGTTATGACGGTCACGTGGGTTTCGTTCGTTCGAGCTATGCACCATTTATATATATATTGCACTCGTGAGGATCAGGTGAAAAGAGAAAATGGCGAATATATATATACCTATGTACATATATCAACCTTCTTTCATTTCATTTCTTTTTTTTTAATCATCGTTTCTTATTTCCCCCTTCATTTGCAACGTCTCGTAATATCACATTCTCATATATACCTAATTGAAAAACTGAATACGTAGGCTTTAAAAATCTCTTCCCCCCCTACCCTCCCAAATTTTATTGTTCATTAGTCAATTTTATTTTTAGTTACTGTAAATTCATACAAATTTAATTGCTGGTTTATTTTTCGGAATAATCAATAAAGAAACGATTTAGCTATCATAAATATGCATTAATCATTCATAAAATTTCATCAACTCTTTTATATTTTCTACTATAAGTTTTCCCATTTTCATTTTTACTATTTTTATTTTTATTTGTATTTTATTTTATTTTTTTTACTTTTTTTGGTACCTTTTTTTTTGGGTAGTCTGCAGGTGAAAAGGTCGAGGATCGTTGCGTCGAGGTTGGATTGTGGGTGTTGTAAGATCTTAGCATAGCCAGACGTTAGGGCGACAATTCTTTATCCGTTATAGTCGGGGCTCGTTGCCAAGTGTCATTCAATTGCATATCCCAATTAAATAACAGGCAAAAGGGCGACGTAGCGTCGCGGAGCGTCCCGACGCCCCTAATTGCGAAAAAATAAAACAAACACTCGCTCGTCGAGCCCGCTGCAGACTACAACGAGAAACAGCCAATTCATTATTCGGAAATTTGCTAACATTAGCTGGGCCTCGGTGGACACAATATGCACAATATACGAGACTGAGGAGAAGGGTGAATGAAAATTTAATGACCCACCCTTACGTAGATGTATATGCGGTATAGTTCCCGGCGTCTATCCACCACCTTGATAAAAAAAATCTCATCTTCAACCGGACAAGTTGACAATTATAATTCACAATATGTGCATAAAAATTGAAACAGATACATATAGTATAGATTTTTTTAAATAGTATGGGTAATCGGAGCTATCATGCTCTGTGCTAATTGTTTCTAATTTCAATTACGTTTGAAACTCATTGAAAAAAAAAAAAACAAAATAGAAAAAATTAAAGAAAGAAACTGAAAAATGGAAAGGAACATTTGAATTTATTATATGACGTAAATTTAGTCCCCAAGTTATATGTATATACATATATGCGTATATATACCTACCAGGCGTCATACATTTATGCATTAAAGTGAGGTAATTAGTAGAGACCATGCGAATAGACTAATTACCAGAATAGCAACAAGTCGAACAAAAGATCACGGCTCCAGTGAAACCGTGCTCGAATCTTTTCCGAGTAAAACTTGGAACTCTGTTCAGAGGTTTGCGTGAAATTTTCACCGTATTTCGGAGAGCTATGGCTATATGTATGTATGGACTGGCTTTAGCTGGTACCTACCTACACAAGAATTATACGCAACGGCGTTCTGTATTCCCCAGAGGTACGTATGTCTCTCTCTGCGGTTTTCTGTACACACACACACACACACACACACACACATACATATATATATATATATATATATATATATATATATATATATATATATATATATATATATATATATATATATATATGTATATATATATATAAAATAATGTATATGTATATACGTAAATTTCATTTCGTTTTGCAGAGAGAACTTCGCAGAGATATATATGTATATGTATGTATATATAATATATATAGTATATAGTGTAGTATATATAGGGGCACAAAGTACAAATCCTTCGCTTCTCAGTTCTACCAAGAATCGAAATGCTAATTAACGAGATCGCGAGCAAAAGAGTTCACAGTCAAAGTGACGCGCGATGCGTGCAGCCAGCCATCCTTCGCGAATATAACTCGGGAGACTTTCCAATTATCGGCGAAAGCAGCAGCCAAGTTCTTGACTAAAGGGCCGAGAAGATTTTCCTCCGTTTCACCTCCTCTTCGGTGCCATGCCGTACGTTCTATGTACCAGAAGAAGAAGGATATGGAAACGGGCGACGCAGAGGAACGGTAAAGCGGGATAGAGAGAAACAAAAAAAAATAAATAAAATAAATAAAAATTGAGAGAGAGAGAGAGAAAGAGAGACAGAGAAATGTTGTAATTAGTTTGCGTGCACGCAAGTATGCGCACCTTGCGCGTGGAGCGGAGTGTTGCAATTCGCACTTATGTTTCTGGGAGTGTGGGTGCAGCCCGTTACGAGTTAGGTAGGCTTTCGCAAGCTCCAGAGCTCCGAGTGCGTGAGTGCGTGAACGCGTGACTGCACGGATCGTGAGCAGGGCGTCGCGACGCCCGGGAGAAGTGTCGCCATTCGCACTCGTGAACAGAAACGGTCGCGTTTTATACTAATAAGTAGAATGGAGAGAAAGAGAGGGAATATGAGAGAGGAAAAAAGTCAAATAGAGAAGGAGAGAGAGAGAGAGAGAGAGAGAGAGAGAGAGAGAGAGAGAGAAAGACGTGGGTAGAAAGTGAGAGAAAGAGGAGGAGGAGGTGGAGGAGGAGGCAGAGTCGTGCGTCGGAACCCGTATAATTATTACTTTGAAAGTACAACTAAATTTACAAGCGCGTCAAACAATGGAATGCCACTTTTTATTTCACTTTTATTACACCAAGTCATACAACGCAGGCAGGTTATATACATCCATGAAACATTGAAATTCAATTAAGTGGTGCAAATCACTTTTTTAATATAAAAATAAAATAATTTTTTTGACCAGTTCAATTGCCTCCTCATCTCTGTGTATATATGCATACCGTATAACTACGACTATAGTTACAGATTTTATTTCTTAGACACAATTCCATCAATCAGATCCACTGTAACAAGAATCCATCGAGTATGAAATTATTGCGTCATTTATTCTATACAAATATGAGAAAAAAAAAAAAAATTCAGAAAACCAATTTAAACATATGCGAAATCAATATTTTGGAATTATTAAAGCACATTCGAAAGTACTAAAAATTTATGAATTAAAGTAATTCACTTTTTTCTCTCATTTCCATCGAAAAAAAAGACAAAAAAAATTAAAATAATCCAAAGATCGTCCAGATACTTTCGTCTAAACAAATTTCGTTTTTTTCTACGAAACGTTTTGTTTTTTATTTCTTTTTCAAAATCAGGTAAAAATTGTATTGCATAAATTTTTTTTTTTGTATCTACATATGTTTCAATTATTTTCAAAGATATCGCGGTAGATTTAATTCATTCGAATTTGGTATATGATTGAGTTAAAAAACGGTAATACGAATATAATCATCATAAGTGTGGTAATTTGCATATGTGCACGGATATATGTATGCGCGTGTATAACGTGACACGTATATGCACGCGTACTTATATATATAAGTATATGTATATACACGGACATCCAGTTGTCGCGATTACAGTAGCTAATTACATCAAAGCGGTTAGTACCAGTTCTATAGATGTTAAATCGAAGCTAATTTTCGCTAACGAATATAAGCTACCTTTTCACCGTTTCAACGCTCCACTCGGCGGTATACGTTATCGCGAATTCTGGCTAATGTGGATCAAACGAATGTCGCTTTGTGCGTGTTATAGGTCTGCCTCTCTAGTACCTACCCCATATGCGTTTCGCAAACGCGTATATGCATATATAACGCAGTTTCTCTATACCTATGTACGATGTACAAACAGGTATACACCAACTAACTAGGTGCATGATGTCTATAGCACGACGTACCCCGTTTCATACGCAAGAAAAGTCTCTACCGCTTTTAAATTGCGGAATAAACGCGCCGTTACTACTGCAGTTACATCAGGAGTAACATCACCACGTTGCTCTTTGGGGCGCGCGTTATTTTTTACACGTATATTCCAGAATCTTTTCGGTACATATGTAGATATATATCTATATACACATCATATGTATAAACCGGGGCTATATCTATATGTATAAGCGTGTGTAACCGCGTGAAATTCACAGCCAACCGTCCGCCCTTTTTGTAAATAAAACCCATAATTCATGGGGTAATTTTTTTTTATTTTTTATTTTTTTTTTTTTTCAGTTTTTTGAAAATGGCAGAGTCACGTCACGTGCATCTTCTCATAGTCGATCGGTTTCTTACTTGCGATAATGAACCCCGCGGGTACGTTAAACAAAAAGTGCGATGTAACGATTTAGATATTTCCTTTCTATCGATTACACAAACTTTTTAGACTGGGTATATATTTACACACATATATTTATTTATTGTATGTGCCTACATACATACATACATACATACATACATACATACATACGTATACATATATGGCGAGAAAACGAAGGAAGGAAGAGAGCTCGAGGTTCAACCCCGTGAAAGCAAGTCTCCCTTCGTATCGTGTAGAGGTTGGAGGAACCTGGGGATCGTCCCCACAAGTTCTTGCAGCAAGGTGGTGATTAAAATTTTAATTTCTCAACGCGCGATTCAAATGGGCAGTGACCCGTAGTTTCTTGAACAGAGGCTTGTGGACCACCCCGCGTATACCCTTCGCCAATTAACGCAACGAATTTTCACAAATATATATTAACTGGTTAATTTTCTAGCGACTTTTTATCCCACGCATATCAATACTCATCTATGTTCGTATGTATGTTATATACATATATACATATATGTATATTTATTTTATCTATTTGAATATTTTTTGTTTGTTTCTTTAATTTATTTATTTATTTATTTATTTTTAATTCGCATTTATATATCACGGGGGGGTACACCCGCATACACATACTTTTACCTATACGAAGTGCAAAAACTCGTCATTATCTTTCACCACCAGAGTAGAATTTCACCGCAATATTCCGCCACAATTCCTTCACTTCTTTTCAATGCTTGTATAATAAGCTCGCGCGTGGCAATGCGTTGCCCTCGTCGTCACGTCGGGTGGTTAGGGGCGAGATAGGAGGTGGGAGATTCGCACGTGAAACTAAAGGAAAAAAGAAAAATATATATGTATATACATATATATATATATATATATATATATATATATATATATATATATATATATATATATATATATATATATATATATATATATATATATATATATATATATATATATATATATATATGTATGTATAAAAAAGCGAAAAAATAAAAAGAAAAAGGAAAAGAAAAAAGAAGAAAAATAAAAAGTAAAGAGCGAAAAAGAAATGGATGGTGACGTGAGAGGCGCGGAAAGCGGAGGAGGAGGTGGAGGAGGAGGAGGAGGAGGCTGCTATTCATTGCGAACGAAGACTAGTCGAAGTGCTTCGGTTCGTATCAGATGCCGGCTTCACAGCCTGGCGGTCGCATTATCTCGACTCTTCGAGGCACAGGTGACATTTTCCCTCGCGTAGATATGCAACTCGGTTCATCGTTGACGGAAAACTACACGAGACGACGACTACGACGATGCAGTACCGCGTCGCGTCGAGTCGCCCCGACGTGTACTGGCTAATGCAAGTACAAAACAACTGCACGAGACACGCACGAAAGATCCCGAAAGGCGTGAAAATTCACCTGAAAAGGGGCAGCCATCCAATACCTCCCAGTCTCTTCTCTCGTATACTATACTAGCGATTCCCGTCAACCCGTTGTTTTCGTTGTCACCGTTGTTGTTGTTATATATCCTCCGACGTGCTTTTAGCCACGTATTGCATCGTCGTTACTATACTCTTATACCTCACTCTATATACTCTTAATATTTTACAGTTTGTCGCGAAGCTAATTGCCGCCGATAATTATACATAAATGAGAGAAAATAAATAAATAAATAAATTGTAAAAAAAAAAAAATCGTTTTCAGAGTCGAAAGAATAAGAAAATTTGAAAAAAATCACCAACTGAAAACGAATACGTTGATAATTCACGCTGATTATCTATCATTGTAAATACCTCATAAGGTTTTTGTCAAATTTTAGCGAAAGAATGATTAAAAATATTACCAAAATGATATATAAATTTGATAAAATTCAAACCGCATAGAAGATTTTTGAACAATTAATCAGAACAATGCAGAAGAAATAGAAGTTCAATTAGGTGTTCTTAATAAATTGTACAAGTTTCAATTCTATTAACCCTTCGAGTGGTCTTCAATTTCGAATCGGAGGTAATAATGGCAGTTGGAAAAGTATCGTATAAGATACATCCGAACGAATGTAGATATAAATTTTATTCATTTTTGGAAATTTCATGAAAATTGGTAAAATTAAATTTAAAAAATTTTTTTCTTTAATTTCGCACATAGAAAATTATACATAGAATAATGAAAATAGCTAAAACCGATAAAATGTGAGTGATAAAACATGCTTTGAAATTGAATAGATCATTTTTTTTATTCATTTTTGGTTTATCGGAGTTGGTAGGTTTCGGAAAGTTCGGTTCAAAGGTAAAACAAGAAGAAGGTTAGAAAGGGTTTGAGAAGGTCCCGATGCGATACGATGTGATGCGATGCTTAAGACCGTGAAGCCAGAGCCAGTACTATTCGTCTGGCGCGAGCCTTTTCTTTTGTGTTAACGTCGTATGGGGCTTACAGCTAAAGCGCTTTTCTCGGTACCAACAAAAATTATATTTAACGAGGTAGTTTGAATGTAGGTACATACCTATATACCTTGTATACACAATTCAGGACTGCCTCTCGCTAGAAATAGATTTATTTCACCCCCATGACACGCACAATAATCAAAGTATAAATAAAAGATACAACAATTGTTAATTATACAATTACGCGAAATAATTATAGTATGACAAACATATATCAACTTTTTTTTAATTACGGCAGTTATAATTACTGCGCAATTCTGAACCGCATGCTCAGAATAAAATTTAACTTTTTTTTTAAAAAAAAACTTGAAAAAAAAAAAAAACAGGCAATGTCAACTGTTAAAGTTAATTAATTTAGGCTGAGTTCCGTGACTGTGGTTAAGACGTTTCCTAAGTGCAATTAAGCTGACCTGGTTTTTAACTGGCTTCGAAAATATGTTTTATAAGTATACAGGTAGTTCAATTTCAGAAAAGTTTTGAAACTTCATGGAATATGCCAAAGTTTATTAAGTTGGTCGTAGAATTTTGTACAATAAAAACTAAGATTGATATGAAAGCAAATTAAAAAAGCAAAAAAAAAAAAATATTTTAATTCTGTTCATTTGGTCTAGTCAGTTTTGTAATGCCCTGCACATGGTGCAGCTTTTGCTCGAGTCATACTTGTCGGAAGAGCATTGACGTTTGTTTGCAGACTGACTGTGAAATCGGAAATTCACTTTGGAGTAAGAAATCGTGAAAATTGTGTTATTTAAATTTTTCACAATTTTTGCGGCAAATAGTTGCAACCTCACGTTGGCTCCCGGTTACTTTAGTCACTTATCAAAAGAAGAACTAATTAACTACTTGCGCACTAATTACCCGAGTAATTAGATGAATTACAATATCATAATTGCGCAACAATTAGCGTTGTGCCTCAAGCGCACTTGAATAAAATCCCTCGCTTTTTGTTTGTTTCATATACATATACATATATGGCTATACCTACCTAAATGTATACAGGGTGTTCAAATATGGAATAAACCACCCGATTATATTCATATATCAATATACTACAGCGCATCTAGCCGTAGCTTTCAAAAAGCATTAATAGTATCATTAAATAACCGCAACGAGCTTGTTCGATCCTCTTTTCATCCTCACTAACTCTTATTTTCCTATTTTTTTTTTTTTTGTCAGATTCTGCGACAGATTCCTTTAGATTTTGGATAAAAATTGATAGATAGTTGAGACGTTATTAGTATCAAAAATAAATCGCGTGTTTATCAAATTTTCTTGACCCCATTGAGTAGATCCATGTGTGAAAGAAATGCAGTGATTGGAGTAAGACTACGATTTTGGTAGGGTTCCAATGTAAACGTATGTAAAGTGTAATATAGACGGTATAGACAATCGTAGATCATCTTAAGTAGAGCTAACAAAGTCAGTTGAATAGTGCCGGTACTCTCTAGCGAATTAACGTCGAATTAATTCGTTGAATCAAACGGTATTGTGCTTTATCGATAATGATTTCCTGAAAATCTTGGCTACAAACTCTTAGCCGTCCCTTCTACGTCCTAGCGTTACGACTGGCTTTGCCTTTCATTGCCTTTCCTTTCCTTTCCTTTCCTTAACTTCCCTCGCTTCGGATCGTAGTGAAACTGAACGTCGAGGTTTTCTGGGGCACGTCGAGGAGGAGAGCGAGTTAGCGCGCGCGCTTCCTCCCCTGACTTCTCGAAGACGAGGGTGAGGACGAGGCTGTGGGTGGAGGGACTGAGGCCAAGCCCAAAGGGGTTTACGAACACAATAGTTTGAAATATTCGAGCCTTGGCAAGAAGTTGCCCTCGCGCCGGTAATTAACGAGTTAAAGTTTGGCGTCGCGACGCTCTCTACGCTGCCATAAGACTCTAGCATCCATTAGTCGAGTGCCTCCAAGCGGGGCTTGTATTGACCGCCAAGGAAACCCTTTCCAAGATTTCACAGCCAAAATATATATTACTCTAGTCAGTTGTACCAACTAGAATTATTTTCTGAAATAATTCTTCATACAAAATTCTAAAAACATATTAAAAAATAAAAAATAAAAAATAAAAATATTGCGTTTTAAAGTTATCTCAATCAAATATAGAAACATACTCCGAAGGAGAGTTTATGGTTCAAGAGTTAAGTTCGGCAGTCGTTGCGAGCAGCCGAGCGAATCATCAGAAATGGTTTTAAACTTTATAAAATCAAGGAGGGAGAAGGGATGATTGAATAAACTGGGGTGAAGTAAAAATTGTTGCTGTGGTAATAGTCGTCAGATCGACTGGAAGTAACGAGTCGAAAATTTTCGAGGGTTTTATTGTTTATAGGCGAGGGTTATACATATATACCTAAAAATTCCAATCTTTTCGCGTTTGTTTCCCACACCGAACGATTTTACAAATAAAAATTCGTCAGATTTTTTTCGTTTATCAATTTTTCACCCATTCAGATAAAACTTTTATTTTCCCTTGAATTCATGAATTTCTACAAATTCCTATACCCAAATATAATAAAATATTGAAGTCTTAAAACAAAAATTTTTTTTTTTCATAATAAAATATACATTTTTACATCATTCCGTATTACCGTTTTAGCATTTTGTCACGTTGACCCCGAGTTACTCTCGACAACGTCTTCGACATTGCAGCTCCGAGTCCTCGAGATAAATTGACAAAGTTAGCTGGTGTCAGACAAAGTGGTCTTGGTGAGTCTGCGGGACCGCAAAGAGGGTGTCACGGTTGCCAAGAGACAACGCAGAGATTTTGAATTTCGTTTCTACCAAGGAGATTTTGCACCCCATAAAAGCCCCTTCTTGTTTTCAAGAATTTACTCGAATTATATCTAAGAGAAATGCGATTAGAAATACGTACATACCTACATATATTGCCTCTTGCGATGTTTTTGTCGATCGTTTGACAAGTTTTGGTATCTAATTCCTCGTCACATCGAGGTAGAAGTCGAGGTTCTGGCTTTTGCTTCCGAAGTAAATAGACGAACGGTGAAAAGGCTGTCTTTACCACCTTTCAAGCTTTCAGTCTTGCAACTTAGCCAGACTTACTAAATAGAGTAATCCTGCCTTAAATTTACCTCAAATAGATGTGCTAATAAAATATCTAACGTAAATGAGTATCAACGAACATCATGTGTGGAATAACATACGTTTAACAGTTCAAAGATATAAAAATAGTACACAAGCATAGAATAAGACTTTTGCTTGATTAGCTAAAGTGATTAAAGACACGCAAACCAACATTAAATTAAAAGATTTCTTTATTTTATTTCTTGTATTAGTCTCTTCAGGAATTGACCTATGGGATTATTTTAATGGAACCAAATAGCACAGAGCGTGAAGAATAATTCTTTGACAAAGAATGACACCTCCGTTAAAATCCCAGTCGGATGGTAAATCATTCGATAAATTTCAACAAAAGAATTTTATGGTGATTCACAAAAGAGTACCTTTTCGTAGTTGTCGAATGAGTACGAGTTTGCCAAGCAATTGAATCTTGTAAGACGTCAGTTTATAGTGTCACCGATACTTGAAAATGACTTCTCGATTTCGTAAGGTACTTGCAGGTCATGCGTGTCAATTTTCAAGAGAATCTATTAGCTATTACCACATCCTTACTATTGGTGAAATTTCTTGTAATTAATGGTCGGTGGTTACTCGAATGAAAGTATGTGTAAACTGAATTTGAATATCAAATGATAGTTATACTATGCAATTAGTTGTTTGATTCGAAAGGATAACGATTAGTGTAGACCAGAGGAAAACACTGCCTCCCTATCTATAGTGGATGTAGATCTTATGCCAAGTACGCGTGTACACTTCAGGGGTTCGAGTATTTACGCATTCAAATCCCCGCTGCAGCTTGGTGGACGCCAAATAGGGCAAATGTTGATTTTCATTGTACAATAGAATCGCTTACTCCTCCATCGACATACGCTGGTCGTCGTTTGTGATTGTTATGTAATTCGGTAAACTTATCCAAGTATATATACGGAATAAAAAAAACTGCATGAAAGACAAAGAAGAGAAGAGGAACGAACGTACTAGAAAAAAAAAAAATGTCAAACTAACGGAAATGTTAACTAAGAAAGCGGACCAAGGGCAAAGTTTGTATTATTAATTCAAGTACCTATAGCTGCATCATCTGCATAAGAATCAAATACACGTTTTTATAATGCGTCACTTTTATTCGGGAACATGTACAACGTAGGTTCTATATCTGGATATGGAATGTATCCGTAGCTATGCGTAGGTAGAAGAATCTCTAACCTTTACTTTCCGGTGACTATATTAAGCCACATAAAAGTCATTTGGCAGATATAGTTGCGTAGGTAGGTATGTAACATACGTGCACGGATATACTTATGTGTCGTTAGTTTATGATGCTGTTGACATCATGAACGAGAGATTCACATACGAATGGATAATATTTCGGGTGTGTATTTCGTTTGGCTAGTATTATCCTCCAGGGTATATGCGCTCTATCTGATGACCCGCCCGAGGGCTGCGTCTGACAGCGACTGGAAAACGAGGACTTCTAGGAGAAGGTTCAACAGCTGGTAGGGGTAGTTGCTGCAGGGCAGTCTTCGCGTCATGCACTTAAATATGTACGGAGATAATGCTGTTGAGAGAGGGAAACGCAACGGGGAAACGAGTATGAGGATGATGATGAGGAGATGGTAGACGTGGTCTTCCAGAATGTGTGTTACCGACAGCTAGTACTTGTTTACTGGGAAAATCTCTCGAGTGGTGGTACCCTGGACGACGTATGGCGTACCAAAAGTACGGTTAGGGTAGTGAATTGTTTTTTATTTACTAGGTATTAAGGCAGCCAAGTTTTCACCTCATTTTTACTTACCTTTTTCCACTTATGGATCCTCAGTATGCGAATATTATACATATAAGTGGTTGGTAATGTTTGCGAGGGTGATATACTCTGATTTCTGCAATGACAACGAGATGAGAAGACAAACAGCAAAGGATCTTAAACTTTCGTTTGAATTGGGTGTCTTCTTCGTAACGGCGTTCCGGTAAATGCCTTTTCCGGTACCCTGTGGAACGATCTCGAGAAGGTTCCAGTCAACGAACAAATTCTTATAAGGAGCACCGCAATCTTTGAACCACTGCAGAAACGGAGAAGAGGGCTCAATGCCGATTCAACGATTCACCGATTCATCGATTCATCGATTCTGTATGGTTCCCGCTCGTTTAGCATTTCATCCAAGATTCACAATCTGAACGCCGGGGTGTCAGCGTGAAAGTGAGAGTCTCTCTCCTCGACATTATTCCTTCCTCGTCAGCTGACTGTTGATCGGTTCTCCAGCCACCCTCCTCTTGGCTTCCATTCTGCACCGTCATTCCCATTCGCGAATTTATAGGGGCGTACTAATATTAAACATTCTGAATAGCAACGTTAATTCAAATTCTCACATATCGCGTATATATCTACGTGACTTATAATGCCATAAGCTTCTAAACGTCGAAAATAATATTTTAATTGAATAAAGTTTTATTTCGTACGTTGGCATTTGCTCAGAAAACTATTGAAACACTTGAAATTAATTAAAAAATTGAAAATTTTTAAGCAATTGCTATTTAATAATGCCAAAAGTCCGAATCCAGCAAATCATTTATTCTGCAGTCATTTCTGGCATTTAATTATCTAATGTTAATTATTTTTCTTCAGGTCAAGAATCAAGATCAATTGTCGTTTACAATTTCGTACAATTTAGATATCTTCAGCAAATCTGTTATAATCGATTAATAATTTTCCATGGACTATTCGGAGTGCTTTAAGAGAACCTGCCTCGCTAAAACTCCGAAGCTTTTTGGTACCTACATTGTTCGATGAGTTAAACCTTACAAAGGAGATTTTTATTTCAGAATTTCTGAACAAGAAATGTTTCATTACAAAAGTGATGGATGTGAAAGGTTAACATTGTGTTAAGGGGTTAAGGCCAAAACGCGGTATTACAATTACTCAAAATCATTGTAAGAAATGTTCGTTAATACAGGTGTAAAATTTTCGGGCATGTTAGGTATCAGTGAAATTGGTGGATATATTAGTTAGTTAATTACATCGGATGAGTTTGCAGTTATAATTTGAATATTGCAGTACCTATACATATCAATAATAGAAGCAGTGCGAAGTTACGCTGTAAACCTCTGCACTACAGCTTCCGAATTAATTTTGATGGAATTTGATCGTTAAAAAATTCTAAACAAATTTTTTATCGCACGAGATCGATGTGAGTGATCGATGTATGAAAGTTATTTATTGTTGATTCGTTTATATGTGGATATTTCTCGGTCCTGAAACCACAACGAAAAAATGAATAAAAATTTTGCGAAATATCGAATGCAAACTGTAAAAGCAAAATTTACTATTTGCACACCCGTTACATATACGACTATAGGTATTTACCTAGATACGTATATCTATCTATACATACACGATACGAGGAAAGTCTCATCCACCCCACAACGCCAAAGCGTTGAGAGTGACGTCGAGGGTCGCATTGTCCGGGGTTAGAATCGAGAATAGAGCACGACGCTACCATCTCCGGCACCTTCGAAGCGTCTACGATCATTGGTGTTACGGTCCACGTGTACTTCCTCGAGGAAACCCTTTCGTCCGTTAAATTTCTCGAGCTATACTAGGCTAGGAAAGTCTCGGCCGGTTGTCTCGTAGCTTGGATTTTGGGAACAATTTATTCAATTTTTTTTTCCACAGACTGAACAAGCATTGCAATTTGAAAACCAGCATTTTCACGATAAAAATCAACGAATACGTTTTTGTTTATTCTTTGATAAATAAATAAAAAAAATGTATGATAAAAAAAAAAAAGAAAAAAAAAGCATGGTACGTATTCTATTCCGAGTAGTTGCAGACTGGGGGAGTTCAGTAAAAAGTACATTACGAGCGTGTGTACCAACGAAATAATAATTATTATCACAAAGCATGATATATAATCGTAATAATTACTCAGGCGCTATTCTGTTATTCTTCAATAAAAGCTTTAGAACGAAAAATCGTCATTGTCGGACGAATGATCGTCGGGATTCTGAAACCTGCGTGATACCATGCGATTTGATTCGATTTTGTTAACGTTGATTGTTAATCAGAGAGCGGTGAAAATGTGTCCTCAAATTCCGATTATTTACAATGCAACATTGACAAATTCAGTTCTGGCATGAAAATTTATTTTCCAAACGGTGGTTTACGTAGATATACACACATAGATATATATTTAAAAAGGCGTGAATAATGTTACATACGCAGATTTTTTTGTTTTCGTCACGTTTTTATCATTACTCTATAGCTTTTCGGTCGTCTTTAGTTTATATTTAAACTATTGGAAGCTGGTTGTAATTAAGAGAGTAAAACGGGAGTAATTATAATGGGGAGTGGTTACTGCGTTCTTTATCCTGGCTCGTTTCCGGTAAACAGAAGACGTACGCGAGGGAACGGGGTGAAGTCGGTCGGTTACGGGGCTAAGAAGGGCGACGACGTGCGCCTTATTGAATTTTGAAAGCAATTTCTCACGTCAGAAATCTCGGATTTTTGTATAAAAAAAAAATCTCAACGAAAAGAAAAGTAAAAAGTAAAAAAATAAAAAAATAAAAAAATAAAAAAAATGAAAAAATCTCTCTCGGCAATTTCTCGCCCCTTTTGGCACGCGGTAGCGATAAAGCTCGCTCTTCGCAACCGCGCTAGCGAAGTACGACCACCGTCGCGACGGAGCGGAGCGAAGCGAAGGCGCCTCTCCCATGTAGGTGTACTATATATAGGTACGAAGTGGCGCGAAAGGGGCGTCGGTCTATCAGCATATTTCAAAGATAAGCTCGCCCTCCTTTTCCATGCCGCTCTGTATCCCGGACCCCCGCTTGCAGACTCGATGCCTTTCGTCCTACAGAGTTCAAGCTCCCGCGGAACCATCAGCCATAATAACAATCCGATATGATTACGCCATAATCGTAAGTCGTAAGGTACGCGAGGAGAGAGTAAAAGCAAGAGAGTAAAAGAGAAAGAGAAAAAGAGAGAGAGAGAGAGAGAGAGAGATGTATAGATAGAGAAAAAGGGAGCAGCTACGTCGTCGAGAAAATTACACCAAGGAATTGAGATACCGTGTTTACGTCTTCTAAAGTGCGCGCATAAACAAAATTAAACACCCTTTTACCGGGGGATGAAAGTCGCGAGATTTTTCCCGAAGAGAAAAATAAGTTAAATATTTATACCTATGTATATACTTATGTAGATATAATATAGGTATAATTGTATTATTCCCAGGAATTCAAGGAATATATTATTAACTTTGGATAAATAGATCGGAAAATTGTTACATCTAAGTAAAAATTCATGTCTTTAAATATTTTATGATCTGCAGTTTATACTTCTATCCATTTTTATTACCGAATTCATTTTTTTTTTTTTTTTGGTATCTATAATATTGATGGGGTGTGGTGCCTACTTCCGCTTAATTTCTCGGAGGTGTATCTCCGTCTGAAAATTTTTTTGGTATATATGTAATTGGTGATATGATGTGGTGAGTCCAGCGAGCTAGGGGTTTGTTATTATTCGATATGGTATAGGCTGGGGTATGGACAAGAGAACTATTTAAGAGTAGGATGGTTATAACGTCAACAAACGCGCCCCGTTTATCGCATACTCGCGTTTAATATGGCGGGTGCTTTGAGCGCGTAATCTTCGATCTGGTATCCCATACTTTAAACTGGATGGCCGTGACTCACCGCCTTAAAACCACTCGGGGACAAAGCGTAGAAAGGGGTTTCTGCCCTCGGCGCCCGTCCGCGGCTTAATGCCTGTTGGTTATCAGAGTAATCGCGGTCCCCCGAACCTCCGCCTCTATTCCACCTCCGAACCGCCCCAGAGACTGTTGATTGAAACGTTCTGATTGCATCCCTTGGGGGCGGCGGTATGCGGGTGTCACTGGGGTGACCGGGAGACCTAGGGACGAACTTGCGACGGGGTTCGTCTGGGGTTCACTCTCATGTCGGCCCCCGTCGTGTTGGCTTTCTTCAAGTTCCCCCTCTCCACGTGTTCCCATCAAACCATACTTATTTGGTAGTCTAATGTCTAATACCAATGTCATCGTGTTCTGCGGTAAAACTCGCAGTCGTTTCTTCTCAGAAATCTTTTTATATATATTATTTCAGACGTTAAAAAAACAAAGAAAATGAATCGTTGTATGATCTGATGACAAGTTTATAATTATATTCTTTTTTCGATTAGTCGTTCGTAGGAAAGGATGACTCGGTCTCAGAGGTTTTGAGAATCCGTACTTACACAGATATTTCTGTGAAACGTGGTATTCCAATTCCCTCGTTCAATCGGCGAAATATAGTTTTCCCAGAAGTATATCCTACCACGGTGGGGGCTCCCCTGGAGCAGAGGCTTCACTCCCATGTACGGCGTAATCCACGTGGACGTGAATGAATGCCAAATGAATGGGGCGTGGCGCTATGGTGAAAAGTTAATCATGGTTTGCCGTGTTGGCGGTGGCAGGGAACCGAGGGGTCATGCAGGGTCCCAGAATCTCTTGATTACATGGGCGTCCCTGGTCGGCGGGCACCCCGGACCTCGCGACTCCCGGTGACGGCCCGAGCCCAGCCATATGGTGGTGTTTGCGTTGCTTACACTGCACCGTAGTACGCGAAACCGTTGAAAAACAATTACATCCATGAACCGTGGAAATAGACGTGACCGGGACCACGCGGGTTAGTCAATTGTCGAAATGTGCCGCCCAAATTATCATTGTTTGTCCCTTCACTTTGCTGGGGTCCCCCCCATTCATGAGGTACGTATCAGGTTTCACGTTAAAAGTTGCACCGGTTACGCAGTCCGCGGATGCTGCAGTGTTTATTACGGTACCCATAATTCGGCATTTAGTCTGGAGTCCCGGGATGGTTTTGCCTTTTTTTTTCCATTTTATTTATTATTTTTTTAAATTTCAGCCATTTATAAAATACGTTGGATCATTTCTTAGAACGCCATATCTCTCGCACGCGGTTTTCTTCCGCTCTTCCTTGACTTCTATTCTTGAAACGGTCTTCTTCCCATACCCCTCATCTTGCCTCGCATCTCCACCCCTTTCCAACGAGGATTTCTCCAGCTCTTCCACGAGAAGAGGTAATCTTACTCGAGGAGCGCACCAGCACGATCCACGAAGCCGACAGTCAATCACTGTAATGGCTGGCTGGTGCGTCCTCTGTGTTCCATTCACTTCGAACGAATTCGAACCATTGACATTTTGTCCAGTATTCTTTTATCACTTAGATCCAAGTATCATCTTGCTCGGTAAATGTTCCAGGGAACAGAGTACAACCTAATTCATTATCTTCTTTACTATAGGTTGCTTGTTTTACTCAGCATTGAGTCAACGATGGAATGGTTCACGTTGGATCTCGTCCGTTTCATACGCTCGAACAAACTGGAACAGATTTGGCTTTTCGGTGTTAGGTTAGGTTGACTGGCTCGTTGGTATAGGACGTGTGCTTGCGGATGCTCCCGCGTCTCCATTCTCCAGTACCGGGGTCTCTACAACCTACGGTGGAGGAAGCTGCCTGCACTGCCACCACCACCACCACCACCACCACTTCCACCTCCTTGATGAAATGGCGCCGTTCGACGGCCCGCGTACCTCGGGGATATCAATTGTTTAGGACGGTCTTGTAGTTTTCAATAACCAAGATTGGATAGGGGATCTATCAAGATATTGATATTTATTTCTCTACCTTTAGCCGAAAGCCCCAAATCATTTCAATTACCATTTCTAATCCTTGACCAAAGCAAGGGCGAACCTGCAGGCAGCAGCATCTGGCTCACTAACCAGTTAGCAAGATTTTTTCGAATTTCAGACCTGCAAGATTTGGGCAGGGATCAAGAGCAAACATTATTTCAGATTCAGACTTTTTCTGCGTCCAACCTTTCAGTTCCAGTTTAAAATCAGTATAATTATCACCATTATTGCACGATCAATTTTATTGTCAAAATTTACTACATTCGTATGAACATCATGCGTCAACTTGTGGGTATCGATTAAAACCGATGTGGCAAATGAGTTGAAAACTGGGAGAAGTAGTAAAGGTCTGTACCTGTAGGTCTTTAAGATGATTAATGCACGTACACTGCTCACATATGTACGAGCATATATATACTGAATTTCAAGTATGCTAGGTGCGCCAATAACTAGTATAAAACAAATTGTGAAGTAATTGCATAGCGTTAGTGGTTCAACGCTCAGGGCACTCTGTCGGTTACTTCCAGCTCACCGATTCTCAACGACTTTACTTTGATTTGCCCTTACCCTAGGCTCTCCATCTCTCGATTTCTCCCCCGATCCGTAGCAGTGCCACCCATCGGGTACTCAGTTTGCTATACCCACTTTGCTTTCCATCTGCGTTTCATCGAGCTAATTCGTTGAGATACCGCTTGGCAATATTTTATTCTCGGTTCGGGATGTAAGGGCGAGGAGCTTTAATTTTCTGCCTCTCTGTTATCATAAAGATGTGTTTAAACCAGGCTCGCTTCATTTCACAGTCAAAATCCGACCCATGAATTATCGGTCGATGAAGAAAAAAAAATCTTAAAATTTCATTTGTTCCGGTGTTTTTTCTACACATTCAGTCATAAGCTTGTACTAGTAATAAGTTTTAACACACACATCCTACATCTAGCATATAAATTCACCCCATCCAACACATTGGACTAAGGGACGTATCAAAGCAAGCCAAGGCATTTCAATTCCGCAGTCGTGCCGGTGAAAATTCTCTGGACGCGGAGTGGATTTGAGACAAGATGTCTCTGGGTTCGAGGCGAGAATGCCGATAAGAGTGTCCCGGAGTGCCTCGAAGGCAAGGCGGACAATGTCCGGTTAATGGCTACCCCAGTGCCACTTCTATACATCTCGGCGTCTGCGTTGAAAGCTAATGTCTCTGATAACACCCATACCATGTGCTACGTTTTCTTACTGCTATTTATTTTTCTGTACTTTTTTTAGTTCCTGTATGGAAAAATGCATCTATGCAATGAAGTTTTAAGAATTTCTAGAATATCCCATATCGACAATAAAACATGCATTTCTTCATTGAGATAAGCCAAACCATTTGAACTTTGAAAATTTTTTGTGGTTATCATCAAGCGAGTGTATGGACCAATGAGATGCGAGAGAATTCCAACGATTCTGTACCGAAACATGCATTCGAGATTCATAAAATTAATTTTCGTCAACCTGAGGATGTCTGAGATTTTATTTTGAAATTCAAACATTTCCCTCAGCACTTATGTATACGCGGAAACGTTATGCGAACATCTGTATAAAACGGTCTGTGTACTTGAGCAGTTTTTCAAAGCAGGACGAAGGGTTCGCGAGGAAACACGCGTCCACGCGCCAAACAAGATATATATTTGTTGTGTCAACAATTTAGCCCGGGGCTCTTGACTTAATGTGGCAGGCGCCCTCAGTTTTAAGTCACCCCCGCCCTTCGCCCAGGACGTTTCTGTCGTAGGGGTCGTCGGGTCGTCGGGTCGCTAGGGGGTGGCTAATGAAATATCCGTGCCGGTTTAACCGAGTTACAGACCCCGGCTCATGGTTGCCCAACCCTCCCTCTTAGTCGACGAACGCGAGTAAACATATTGTCGAAGAATCTACGACGCATGATTTCATTTATCCCTGATTTTCAGAACCAACTTACTACACTGGAAACGACGTACCTACCTACTACTCCCAGGTCGACTCTGTCCATCGATTTATCGGACCATTCGTGACCCCGTGTCTCGGTCACTTCCGTTATCTCGGGGCTTATCGGGTCTCGACATAACCTCGCGAGATACAAACCAGAGAATTTCTCGATTACTTCGCTTTCACGTTTCGGATCATCTGCCTGTATCCTTATCTACTTCTAGATATACTTTCTGAGAAGTTAAAGGGCCACTTCCGGTCAGAGGCAATTTCACTTTTGTCAACTTCTCAAATTTCTAATCAAACAATAAAGTTCATGATTCTTGAAATTATTTCTAGAACCGTAGAATCTTAACTAAGATATATCGTAATAACTTGCACCTTTTGCTATTACTCCCACGCTCTGTTTATCTCGTGGCGATGAGCATGGGGATTACACGGTGGTCTGGGTACGCCGTGGCCGTTTGCAAGCTACATTAACTCGATCCATATCATCCGATGGGACTTATTTAGCTGCCTCAAGTACATACTCATACTTATTGCAAAGTTATATACTTATATGTGTTAGCTATTCAACTATGAGCTAGCAAAAAGCTTCAATAGCAGCTTTGGCTCTAATTTTTCGAAAGAAATTAGTAATTTCTTGGTCTTTTACACTTGAAAACATGTTATTGTACACTTTCATAAACTTTCGCGATATTTTTACCCATTTTATGAAAAGTATTGTGAAGTAAAATTGACGATAGGAATTAGGATGGGTTTTCGATTTTTTTAATTAGTAAGTCAGTGGATCGTTGCTGAGGATTTTCTCGGGACCAAAACTGGCCGTAATCCTTTAGGAATGCCTTGTGTTAATGCAATCTAATACATACCCCACGCGCAGTGCATTAAATTTAAATAAAAATACCGACTGCCATGTTCACAACAGTCCCTATAAATCAGAACGAGGGGGGGAGCTCGAATGACCGGCCGAATGACCGGCTCCTGGTATAATGCGCGATATTTATGCCCCGGGGGTATGGCGGTGGACCGTTCCTCTCTGACTTATCGCCAAAAACCGGTGTATAGATATGTACGTATACACCCACGTTGTATGTAGTACATACATACCTACTCGGAAAAATTGGCAAAGCATATTTAACGAAAATAAAATTATCTCCTCTGAAGTTATTCAATTTAAAGAACTTTCATAAACGCGGTACACATAGAGTATGCTAAACATGTAAGTAGATTCGTTGGACGGGTGATGTTATTACACGTATAGAGAAGAAGCGCGTGCCTCAGAAGCACAATGGGTCAGTTTACGAAGTTTTTTTTTTTTTTTTTTTTTTTTTTCAGTCACCAAACGCATAGCCGGTTAAAGAAAGTCTTTTTTTTTCGTTATAATTTCATCCCTGACGTGAAATCAAGATCCCAAAGCATCCGTGGATTCCAAGTCGGCGCTACCGTGGACACCAGCCTTCCGTCTCGCCAGTATATCCAACGGGGCTTTATAATCTATTCAGGGTGCGGTCCAGTTATGGGGTCCACGGTAATGAGCCTTCGTGGCGACGGGATAAATCACTCCTTCGTACTTCTCCAAGAGGATGATCGTAATCCCATGTTTCTGGTCTCAGTCTACGGTGTCTCGGTCCGAAGGACTCTGCACCGTACTCACCAGCTACCTCGGGAGCAACATTATAAACTATACAGTCCAACCTCGCTCTTCTTATATTTATTGGATTTGTTGAAATTTTTGTCATTGGTCGTCAATATATTTATATATTTATTTTTTTTCGGTACTATTTTTCTTCCAGTTTAATCTCGGCCTTGGAACTGTTAATCTCTGTTCGCTAGTTTTTGGAAACTTGCTATTTTTGTTGGGCGCAAAGCCTCGGGATCAGTCGTCTGCCTTGTGGGCGGTCAGGGTAAATTTACTATGAGCTTCTTCATCCTTAGTATGTACAATGTGGAATACCTACTCAACCATATACGATCTATATACGTATATATTTACTATATATTATATACCACGGAACATCTTCTCTTGGGAGTTGGGACAGCGTGCGTGGGCACCCGGTTGTCACCCGATGCACCCTGGCTAATCCTATTAACACGTGCCGCTATTGTCAACCGCTTGCGTTTATGGATTTAAATATTTTGATCCTGTCTGACACTGACACTGGATTCTGTTTATCCAGCTTCCTCATTGCCAAGGTTCAATCGATCCTGAACGATGATTACAGTTATATCATTTCATAGGCGACTCCTGGATACAGACTCGTGATCTTTTTTTTCCTTCACTTTCAAAAGCTAGACATGGCAGTGTCCTTCGTAATTTCAAAACGTTTAATCCGTTCGTTTAATAACAAATTTTATTGCATCTATCAATCAAGTTTTGACCTTCTTTTGGCCTAATTTTTTAGAAAGATGATCCGATAAAAATGATTTTTGCTTTCCAGAGTAGAATCGCGGTTTGTATTATATGTGAAGGGTTTATTGGTAGAATTCTTAAAGCAAAAATACTGTGAAATATACGTTTTAATATAGTCGAGGTATATGGATTTGTTGGTCGTTAGAGCTTAGGAGGCTGTTTTGAATGAACGATTAAGAGTTCGCTGGCAACAAATGTAATTGCTCAGGGCGGAGAGGGACGTTTAAATAGTAACGTCTTTCCGCGTCATTTCCAGGTCTCCTTCTGCCATAAGGAGTGAAGGGTGCGGAGGTGTAGTGGTACATTTTTGCCACCATAACTCTAGTTTATTGGGCAATTAACATTCCCCCTTAGCTTCGAGCCACTCTCATTCCATCTCACTTTATTCTCGTAAGGAACTGAGATAAGTATAAATTTTTTTCTTTTTCTTTTTTTTTTTTTCTTTTCTTAATCTACGCGCGTAGGACAGACCCGAATCTCGAGATGAGATACTTCGAAATAATGAGCACCATGGGCGCGCCAGAGGATTTAAACTGTATTTATGCCTTTTGCCCAACTCGGTTAAAGCTTTCGTGTCCCTCTTACCTTCTCACTATCAAAAGGGTTTTCGATCACAAATTCTACGACTTGAGCAACATCCAGTAAACAATATTAGCTAAATCCAACCGAGAAAGACTCCTGCTTTGATTCGAATCATTTTTCAACGGGATCGTTGATACTTTTGATTTTGAAACTTTTCTTGTTTTAGGTATAGTAAATCTTTTTTGGTCATCTGAGATTGAATGTGGTGTTCTTCTTGTTCAGGGAGGAAAGTACACGTATAGTTGATGATTATTTGAATGAATTTTTAAGAGTATATGTCTACTGTACATAGATAATAAATTTCTGAACGATTTATATGTACCAAACGATTGAGACGGTGGAGCAAGTCGAGTTCAGTTAGACTGGAGGCTGTTATAGCCGATGAATAATTTCGAAAAGCATATAGTATAAGAAAAAAAAAATAAAAAAATGAGTATAAGGCGCGAAAGCAAGAATGCGAAAAGAATGAAAGAAAGAAATTGTATGATAAAGGAGTAAAGAATGAAAGAAACTGACTACATACCTACACAGAGCCTTCATAATTCGTATTGTAGCGAACGAGAATGCGCGCCGCCCGCGACAAAGTGCACAGTAGAAAATATATTCTTTGCCGTGTATATACCTACCTTGCGAGTTTTTTGTATTTTTGTATTTTTGTTATTTTTAACTTTTTTGTTTTTTTTCGCTCTTTCGCTTTCGTACCAACCAACGAACGAACGAACGTTAGGTAGGTATACGTATGTTTGTGCATGTGCTCGCGTGCGTTTGCCGAAGCGAGAGCCCTACTATAATGTATAATGTATGTAGGTATGTACATACATGCATACATACATACATATGTAGTGTACACTTATGCACAAAATACACGCCGGTTGCCCCACGTATGGGACAACGGTTTCACTCGACACCTCGTAAATGGCGGCTCGCGTGCCCTACGAGTTGAACGAGAGAGGTGTCGTGTCGTAGCCGGAGAAAAAGAGTTGTAGAGGGTTATATACAGCTGGGGACAGGCGCGAGGAAGCGTATTAAAACCCCCAGCTGCTGATTGTTAGTTGAAAACAATCACGGGTTTGTTATTTTGTCCAATTAAAACATTCCCAGTTTATGCTTCGCGGTCCCAACTCACCCCGTACCCCGTTGATACGACCACGCAATAAAGGGCTGCTGGGACCGGTGTCCGAATGAAAATATCACGATACAATTAAAATAGCTTCAACGTATGATTTCACCGAATTTTTATTCATCATTGGAACAAACTTTTTTATAAATATTAAATTTAGATAGTCAATGTTTATCGAAAAATTTCAAAATCGAACTTACCATATTTTTGGACCTCAACGAGCAGTGGTCAGATTTGTATATTATACTATTTTGTGAAGTATTCTTATTCCTTTTAATTATATATATATATATATATATATATATATATATATATATATATATATATATATATATATATATATATATATATATATATATATATATATATATATATATATATATATATATATATATATATATATATATATATATATATATATATATATATATATATATATCTATATATATATATATATATCTACATTCTTGAACAAGTTATATACCACCCTTTACATGCACTAAATTCGGAGAAAAGAAAATTCCCTTCCATATGTATACTGAAGTTTTCTCCAGCTGAACTTATCTGAACGAAGTAGAAAAGCTATCTTCCTTATTCTAGCCACTCGAGAGACTATTTTTATACCTAGAAAATCAATATACAAATAGACTATAATATATATATACATCACAACTTCGTGGGAGTATAAAGGAGGGTGAACGAATGGTCTTTGTAGAAGAACTAGCGAACTATGTGTGCATATATAAATATATGTATATACATGTATATATGTATATTCTTTGAAAATTGACGTACCCAATCGATCATTGGAAAATAAAACCTACTCCACCATTGATAATGAGAACAAATTTTTTTTTCTCTTAAAATCCAATTAATTCCACACGAAGCGAACGTCACATTCTCTTTACCCCGTAGAATTAGCTGTAATCAGTTTGTTCACTAGCGAGCACGAGAGCCTAGACGCGGTGGATGATACCGTGCGAATCGACACGTGTTTCATAACCGAAGTTGTATATATACCTACCTACCCCAGTTTTTAACAGTCTTAGGGTATTACACCCTTGTTGAAATTCTACGTCGCGTTATAAACGACGAAGTGATTTTGTCCGCAGGGAAAACAGGACATTTGAAACTACGTTAAAAACTTTTAGTTAATCAAACATTTGTTCCACTCTTGTAAGCTTATCCGAAAATGTAGTAATCTTGTTGAATTCTGGGCACTCTACGAATCGGAAGATAATCCAAAGCCAATTTTATTATAACTGCTACTCGATCCTTGACTTGGTTTTTAATTGTCTCACAGTTATTGCAGTCAAAATTTGGTTTTCACCAACTTGACTTGCCTAAAAAGCTCGAAATGCTTTGTTGTCGACATAATTTACCGACTTGTGTAAAAAATAATGGAGAGAGAAGAAAAACGAAAAAAAAAAAGAAAAAAAAAATCTCTGCCTCCCTGTTCACAACAAAAATGGTGTTTATTTGCTGTGTGGCGTTAGAACACCTTCCTTTGATAGCAGGAGACTAACAGTGGTCCGCAGATGGTCGATGCAGGACCCACACACTCCAATAACTCAAGTGCTCCCCTTTCACGTAGTCGTACTGATTTTGAGACAAAAAAAAAAGACATAAAAAAATCGTGCAGAGCGTCCATTCTGCTATCCTTAATAAATTAAACATCAGTTAGTGATCGAAACACAAAAATGAAAAATTTCCACATTGAAATTCCTAATTACTTCACCTATACATATATCTCGATCCAGCCAAATTTTTATTTTGCATTTCAGATTTTGTGTCAGCCTCGTCTCCAACGTACAGGTTCGAACATGCACCTAGCTGTGCTCGGATTTTCGAATCGTGAACGTGGTCTCAATCAACCAGTCGACGAGCAAATGCCTCGTTCGAGAAATACGCGTATGCGCGTGTACCAAGCGCAGCAGGTAGTAGTTTAGAGTGCAACGAAAATGCACAATATATCTATCTTTTGAAAAACTTTTCGAATCGAAATTGTCATGAACGAATATTGCTCGAGTTCGAATTTTGTATATAACTGTTAAACAGTAGTTAGGATAGGTGTATGGACAGAAGGTAAATTGATTGATTCTGCGGGTACGTTAACGTATTATTTAACTATTCGCCGAATAATAACGGCAGCTTTTGTACCTACGTATATAACATACATATATAAATATACCATATCTAGTTCATGTACATAGATATATATATATATATATATATATATATATATATATATATATATATATATATGTATATAGGTATACAAATCCTCACGGCAGTCCCACAACTCAATCAATTATCTCTGCACCAACTAGCGACTAATCCAACTAATTCGGTACGGGGGCAGTCAGGCAGGCATCCAGTCGAGCGAACCCTGTGCAATTACCACGTGCGGTTAACAAGGAGATCACCTCGATGGATGGTGGCGCTTAGGTCAGGTTAGGCTAGGCTAGGCTAGGCTAGACTATAGGCTTCTGGCTGCTCGGGCTGGCGGGCACATTCACTTGGCCTGTGCGATAATCGGCTTACGGATTGCTAATCAGAAGCCGACGGAGATGGGGTGCTCTGAGCACCGTCGACGTAACACCAATATCCAGGTGGGCATTATGGGGGTGCCCAACGGTGGGTATAAGGTAGAACGGATCCACCTACACTTACTTAGGTGCGAGGGTGCCGGGGCGTGCGAACTTGCGGCATAAGGGTAGGTAGGTGGTGTATATGGACGACGCGAGAATGCGAGGGGATGCGGTTGCCGACCTCGTTAGGGGCCGGTAAAGGCGCAAAGGCGCAAAGACGGGCAACGTCGCCAGGGAACGAAGTACATCAGTTGAGAGGCACAGCATATCCTCCTCTTTGATGATAAAGAAAATAAAAAATATATTTATCTTTATTATTTTTACTCATATATATATATAGCTTATGTATGTAACATATACATACACGTATATATCGGAAGATTTTTAAATTTAAAGATCAAACTGTTTTTTTTTTTTTCGCTTATATATCTCATTAGATAAAATTTCAATCACTTTATAGGGTTTATCATACGTGTAAACGAACGTGTGAAATTCGGTTTAATTTACCTTTTTAATATGTGCAATCTGATTTATATATTGGTGGCAGTTTATATATTTGGCTGGAAATATCGGATTGCAATTACTGCTGCAGTTGAAATTCAAGATTTTATAGGATTCGGTCAAATGTTAAGTGAAATTTTTTATTTGGTCAAATATATGTCAAGAACGATTGAGTATATTTCGTAGAGAATATATATAAATGTGTAAATTGTCTCTGACGTGCAGTAACCTTAATTAAAAAATTTTTTTGAATTAAACTTGGTTCGGGTTGTTATCTTGGAAGCTTCAGTTTCTATTTAGTATAAAATTACGAAAATAAAATTTCTGGGTTATGCCCTTATTTCTACCCTTACAGAGACTCTCAATTAAAATGACCCTAAGAGATTATATATATATATATATATATATATATATATATATATATATATATATATATATATATATATATATATATATATATATATATATATATATATATATATATATATATATATATACGTATACTCCGCAGAGATGAGGTTCAGAGAGCGGAGGAAAAGAGTCGCGAAAAAGAGCGACAGGTAGGGCGCAGCAACCCTGGTGTTGACCGCGAAGCGTGAGGCGTCAAAAGTCCCGAGGTGGTGGTTTCTTACGGCAATTTACTTATTTACTAATCAGCAATTAAAATCAGCACACCAAGGCTCCTATACTCGTGGTTGCAGGGTACATAAGGGCTTGTTCGCAGAGAGAGAGAGAGAGAGAGAGAGAGAGAGAGAGAGAGCCTCTAATTAATTAACACCTAGCTAGCTGTGAGTCACTAATTAGAACCGCGCTAGTAATTAGTGTTCACACGAGGTATAATTGGCGATTGATTCGATAAATCAATTAAAATATTGGCCACTCGGTCCCGCGCTTTGTTTCGGTGAAAAAATTTTTTCTGCTGATTTGGTTTGACCCGCGCTTCGCTTCAAATCACCATCACCGCCCATATTCACGGTGATACGAGTTTTAATTGCGAGAGTAGATTTGGTGGATGACTACCAGCTATACCGGTGAAAAAATAAAAAATATAAAAAAAAAAAAATCTATCGATTATTATTGTTGTCCAATTAGCGAAATGGAATTTTCACAAAATTTCAACATTTTTTACAAATATTTTTATATACATATATCTACTATATGTATACCTATGTACATACATACATATATATATATACATACATATATATATATATATATATATATATATATATATATATATATATATATATATATATATATATATATATATATATATATATATATATATATATATATATATATCCAGTTCGCAATTTCAGAACGTTCTCTTCCCAACTCTGTACCTACACGTTTGTAGATTTGGCTCACGTTGCCCATCGAATGGGCAAATAATTAGTGAGTTGCTCTACCCTGCTTCGTATATAACACTATTAGGTATACGAGAGCGTAACGGTGGTCGGTGGTATACGCTTGAATGTTGGCATGATTGCGGCCTAGCGCGACACCGTCGTACGCGTCGAGAATCTCTGATTATATACGTCGCGACGCTTTCTATATACACATCCTATCTGTGTCCAATCCTCTTTCGTCCAGTTCTCCATTCTATTCCTTTTTGCTTACCTCCTTTGACAACCGCCTTTATAGAAACTAAATCGTATTTTTACCTCATGCGGAAGGATTCTCGGATTATTTTAAACCGGAAAAAGGAAGTAGAAATGACATACCATTAACTACCCTCTTGAAAAACCAAACCTTTGTCTTCATCGCTACTTATTTTAATCAGCTTTTATTACTCCATCATCTTTCTGGCTTATTAACTATTCGCTGAACTGATCAACTTTCAACTATACCAATTTATGGGTGTATGCATGTTTTAAGGGTAAAGTAAAAATAAGATTCTATCGACACCTCGGCGGGAATCGGTTTGAGCTTTTTCGTGCACGCGTCACTGAGAGACCGCATGAGAAATGAGACGTCGAAGCGAAGGGCGGCGGCGCCGGGCGTCGGTCGTGTAAGCGTCAATCACACGCCGCGCATATATTCACCAGCATTTCATTTCACCCCCGAAACACACCCCCGCGGCACGCCAACGTTAGCTAAATAATAGCTGGGGGGTTGGCGCGACTTGTCAACTGCCTTGACGCGGCCAACGAAGCCAGGCTCTTGTTCTTACGCTGTGCGGAGGACAATTATATAATACTACCGCCACGCGGCTATATGTACGAATCTATGTATGTATGTATGTATGTACATACGTACATACATGCCGGTCCTATCTAACGCTTGATCGCCGTCCAAATATGTTCATATTTTGATCCCTTGAATAGCCAGAGAAATAAACTGAAATTCGATACCATAGAAATCTGTAAAAATCAAATTTGAATACGAATAATTAGAGACGTAGATAGAATTTTGAACCTTTTTCCCTTTTTTTTTTTTTTTATAAGGAGGTAATTTTTTCATCCGCATATATAGCGAGAAGGCGTGGGAATATTTAAAGACTCGTAAACTGGGAGCCAAAGTTCGAGATTAAATCTGAAATGGCGGTGATTTTAGAGCACCGGTAGCTCCACGTCTCTTGGGAACGATACTTTAGGCTTAGTTTAAGTATGCCTTCTTGTTATTGATAGACCTAACAGCGTTATCGCGAAAATTGACCCGACCATGGCCGCTCTTCGTCCCTGCGGTAGGGGCTGTTGGAATAACTCGTACAGGGGTTGTGCGTGTGTGTCGATATTTTAAACTTTGAGGAAGGGTGAACCTTCCTTCTTTCGATAATGGCGTTTCCACCCCATACCATCGTCCTCGTCGAGTGCCAACCGTTTACTATTTATCCCCGTTTGGTCCTTTCCCGAATAAAATCGACACCAAACTTCGATGTTGTATCCTCGTACAGGAAAACGGTGTAATACCCATCAGTGCAGGTTTACACCGATCTGTGAATAGAAATCATTCGAAACATCTACTTTCTCGAATACTCAGCTTGTTTCGCTGAAAGATTCGTAGATTTTCATGTGTAAATTTTGCAGGACGTTCTATACAAACAAACTTGCGTTTGATATCCAGCAGCTTAATTGCACATTGATTTTCTGTTACTTAAACGATCAAGATTTCGTATAAGGCGTTCGAAAGTTACTCCAGAAAAAAGAGGTGAGTGACGATCCCTCAGGATCGTAGGGCGCGAATCGAAACGGTTGTGGTTCGAACTCTTAAAACTGGAGAGTTCAGGGGTTATGAATTTGAACGTTTGGGCGTGGAGTGTGGCAAAGAAGGGAGTGCGAATATGGGTCTCCTATAGCTCAGGGTTGAGGTTAGAGACCGTATAGGGTGGTCGAGGGGTAGTTATGCCACGTGGTGACGTCAAGTAAATCGGGGAAAGGAAAGCCTCGAGCACGACGGCAGGGGTCTCGTGTTAACCGGTGCTAAGTGAATTTCTGGTTATGTTTCGCAGACCTCGACGACGAGGGTCCCGCGACACGAGACACCAAATGCGATTTGGTTACGAGTCCCACTCTCGATTCTCCGCCCTTTTAGTCCACGATCTTCCCTCCAGCTATCTCGCTTGTTTTTCCATTGTATCTTAACTGTCACATATCAAGAGTGTGGTGTTGCCACACGGTGTCATTCTGCATCGAAACGAGTTCGATATATCAATTAATCGATCGATTTTTTTTTAAATTTATATAATTTTCATTCTTTACATATATCTTCATGAGTTTGGAGAGAAAATTATACACATTAAGAGATAATCTATGTGAATATCGATTGTGTCATATATTTATGGGGAATATATCTTGTTACTTAAATGACCGCAATGTATATGAGAAAAGGGAAGAGCATTCGAGAAGTTTACACTGAAAATAACGGAGAAAGGTTAGTAGAGGGTGAAGAAGTTTGGATAAAATGAATTCATCCTGAGAGCCACCCCTCGTGAAAATGGGCTTTCAAGCTGTCTGTCCGTTTCGCTTATCTTGACGATGAGAATCGAGTAAAACAAGACCGTTAATTCGGCTGCCTGACTGCAGCCGCCGTCTGACGACCGGTTAATCCTGGCCAGGGAATCCGTCGTTACCGTCACCGTCAACCAAGGGAAAAATCTGTTCACCGTATCGGCTATCATCCGTCCTGCTACTGGCACCGTATCGATAGCCTGCTTGATAATATCTCGATATATACGATAAATCGGATTACGCAAGGGATGCTGCAACGGCACAAGCTATACCTCCTAGCATATGCTTGAGGAAGCATATTGAGCCACCCTTGTTAGGATGAGCACCGTGTGGACTAGGGGTTGCCTAGCGGGAGCCTAGGGGGCTGTCCAGGGGTGGCCTGAACCTACCACTCCACTTCACTCTGCGCCGACGTAAACCTCGACGTCGGGAATGACGACGGCAGTCGCGGTGGTGGTCGTGGTAGCTCTGGGATAGTTGGAATATTATATTAGGGGGTTGCCCACCCTTAAAACTTCACCCAACCGTCACCCCGCGTTCCATTGTACCGGGCGTATTTATGATGTGGACTTAAGCTCGTGTTGGCCAAAACCGGAAATAATGGAGCGCGTAGGCGAAGGTACCGGTCGGTTGCTTTCGAACGAACGTGTTCCAGGCACGTCGCGGGAGCACGGACTGCCGGAGGCTGTTCAAGTTCTATATTTTTTGTTTTTTATTTTTAAATTTGTTTTTTTGTTTAACGTTGTTACGTATACCGAAACCAGCTCGCTAACTTTCGAATAAAATGAATTTTAATGGAATATTTACACGCCCTTTGGAGAATTGAATCGAAAAATTGCACGTATGCAAACATTAATGAATACATATTTACCACACCTATAACCAAAAAAAACGAGAAAAAAAATTCTACAGGTTTGATTCCATACGTTCATTTTGTCTGCCCAATTGACACAGTGACAATTTTTGTTATTGTTGAGATAAAACATTTTTTAACATTGATACAAATTTTCAAACTAATTTCTCTAGATGTGTAACATGTGCTTTTTTAATCAACTAAAATTTACAGCACATACATACTTAGTCTTGAATCCATTCTTATTTCAAATTCTTTCGATTTCCAAACTCGGTTCAAATGAGTCGGTGAAATAATGGAAAAAATCTTCAATGATGTGGATATAGATCTCGAAAAACATATACCTCTAGGTACCTGTAATACAGGGGTAAAATTTTTATTCATTAATATTATTCTCTTGTATTAATACGTGAAATATTTATCAGTATATCTAACTTTATCCTGGAAGATCCAAAAATCACACATTATCTTTTGTCCCCTTGAAAGTTCACCGGAACGGAGAGTATCTGTCAGTAATAATCTACTCGGCGAGAAAACTATTTGATGATTAACTGCGGCTATTACCCTCGAGCCAAAAGCAGTAAGTTATAAACGCCCGGTACTTTGCCAATCCCCACTGACCAATCAGAAACCGCTAATAATTCTTCCGGCGTATATAACAGCGTCGGCAATAATCATCTACCCCTTATTGAATCCCAGCTTCAACCACCACCATCATCATTGCCATCACCACCGCTACCGCCCCACTATTTCCCACCCAACTAATCGGTAGCCGTATAGTAATGATTTATACCCACCGTGGTTCCCTGCCCCCCCTCGACACCCTTCCGGACCCCGACCGTCCCACACCGTGGGACCAATTTTAATTCTAGCGCGTGCGAACTCTCGATAGGACCACGCGTCGTGGAGCTACGATGTCAAGATTGGTGTAAAATTTTGAGGGTCTTTTTTTTCACGATAGTCCCACATTAGCGCGGAATTCGAAGGAAGGTGTTACTAGCTCTTGGCTTCAATTAGTTTTCAAAAATTTTGAAGTATTTATTCGAATAGAGAGAATTACTGTTGGATACAATAAACACTCCTAAAGTGCTTGATCGTGACGTTAATGGTTTACTCATGTCCCCGGTGTGAAAATCTTGAGATGGAATCCTTGCGGGTAAATTCGGGAGATTTACGGCCACTAGACGTGACTGTAAAACATTTTGGTCCAGAGGTCGACTGGTCTGCGTCGAAATTCTTTAGTCTAACCTATGAACCGTACATGAAACTGGGCACAATTATGATCAGGATCAGCGCTGTCACGTCTTGTCTCATAGTCACTATAATAACCTAACTGTGACTTATTAGAATCGTCTCGTTGTTGACCCCTAATTTTATGCAAGGACTTAATAATCCTAAAAGAAAAAATTAGTGTGATATAAAAGTACGGTTAAATTAGTCAGCATGTCTTTCAAAGATCTACATTCTTTACTTAAACCGTAAACCAAAGTCACGATCGAAGTGTTATAAGCTGAAAAAGTTCAGTTTACTGTTTGAAAGTTCCTTCAATGAAAGAGAAGACACACATATTGTCTTTTCCGTTATACATTCTTGGAATTGAGATAAATTTCTGAATTATATTATTCAACGGCTCACTGGAATGGGCATTTACTTACCTCATACAATACACCCCTGCTAACAGGACAGAAGTCTTTGCACCGGTTATTATCAGTTAACAAAGAACAGAAATTGTCGTCAATATCTGCAGTACCTACACGTAAGCACTTTCAGAACCTGGTCCAGCTCCGGTAGATCAAGACATACATTGGTCATGGGTAGTACCAGTGGTTTTCCCCTGTTCAGTTACGTATGTACATGGTTATGAAACATTGATTTCACGGACTATGGGGCACAGTCCACAACCCAGGCTGACCACACTAATGGCTGTTTTAGTACAGACTGTACAGGGTGATGTTGAAAACTGTTTAGATATCAAATGTGACTTTATAGATAAGTATTTGCAATTATTATATCGCTAAAAGCACGTTCAGGAAACGCTCAATATTTGAGAGGCTTTAAAAACTGCGATGATGATCATTTTTAAAGCTAGTTTCCTATAAATTATCGAAGAATTTATAAATACTACAACTTTTTAACAACACTGTACCCATGCCCACGGTTTTGTCAAAGCGACTATTACGTTTTGCGTTTACCCAAAGCCTATTTTAATACTCGCTAAACTCGTCGGCGTGAAATACGTGCCTCGTTTTGAGCCAGGTAGGTATATGCGTCCGTCCTCTGACTGGTTTGTCCGCAAATCGCTGTTTTCTTTTTCTTTTTTTTCTTTTTTTTTTTTCTTCAACCGTGTTAAATAACGGGAAGTGGTCGTCACGGTGAAATCATAAGGGGCCCTGCCTCATTATTCGTAAATAAATTGAGAATGTATATAAATCAAATGGATTTCCATAAAAAAAAAAAAAGCTTCTAACCACTGATCCGTCGTACCCAAACACAATGTATATCGTATACATATAATTTTCTTGCGATCTTTGAGCGATGAGACTCGAACGGAATGGGACTCCCCTCTTTTTTAATGAAATTTTTTATAAATATTTTATTGTCATCTCAGCATCGAGAAATTTTTCTTTAGAGTTCGCCAGTCGAACTACATGCGTGTAATATTTAGGCACATACTAAGATATAGAATACTACGATGTAGGTACAGTTTGTTGGCCGGGGGTTATCGTCTACTCTTCGGATCATTACCCAGACGTGGTATCCGGGGTTCAGTCCTGGGCGAGCTAAGATTAATCACTCAACGTTCACGTTCACGAAAGTGACAATACCGGCCACTGTGTCAGCGCGGACATGATAGCGTGACGTCTACCACCGATAAGAACTACTATTCTGACGTCAACCGAACACGAAATCGGCAAGCTTCAACCCTTCAACTTTGACCTGATTTGTTTTGGCTAAAACTTTTATTTTCTAGTTCTCGGAATATATTTATATGTACATTACGTACGTATACAAGATGTCAAGAATATGTTATTTGCGGTAAAAACTGCACATAAAAAAGACCAAAACAAAAAAATAAATGCCCTATCATCCCTTGTTTTTATATATATGGGGGATACTTTGGGGCCTGTATTCGATTCAACGGCAAATAATAGGGCGACAAGATTTCTTTTCATTGGTACAAACGTCAAACATGACGATAGAGACTAGGGCCGGTTGAATGCAGGACAAGTCGTAATATTGACTGTAAAAATAATTAAATACCGTCGTTCTAGAGCTACCCGGTGTAATCAGCCATTGTGGCGAGTCGGTCGTGAATTTGCGGCGCGTCTTGTTCGCGCGGTCCTGTGAAACTCGTATTCGGACAAGTTGGCGAGGGGTCGTTGAGAGGCCTGAAAGCCTCGAGGTCCAGAGGACAACGGAAGTAAGGGTAGGGGACATGGATAGGCGCTCGTAAAAAAGGGTTGGTCGAATCTACTGCCTGGGGTGCGCGACGCGATCCTTATCGGCTTGCGCACAATTATTCCTCGGCGAATTCAGTTCGCCAAATTTCCGTCATTCACATGTTAGAAATTTCTTACGCTCACAAATTGTAAATACTTACGACAAATCGTTAGCTTTGTTCCTTCGAAATCCTAAAACGATCTCGACGACGTATGTATAGGTATATTATATTCTGTTTATTGACATTCAACTTAACTGTAGTACCTGCCAAACTATATTCGGAAAAACAACGTTGACTGGTGCCATTTTCTTGTATATAAGTTCGCACACAATGCGTCTTGGACCTGATTCACCTTGATCCCATACCGTTATTAAAATAATAATGCGCTTGGTACGAGGATAATGGTGAACACAGGGTCTACCCAGCAGGATCTACAATGGATTAGGAAATACGTCAGATCTAGGAATGCAACGGAGGAGAAAATCTCCCGTGACATTTCTTAGAGTTTAAAACGGAACCACAATGCGTAACAACGGGATCGGGCGGTGGCGGCAGGGGCCCAGGTATACAGAGCACCAGGAGTGCGGGCGCTCGCTGCTGCTGCTGCCGCCGTCTACATAAAGGCGATATTTATTTTGTGTTATTGACTTTGGTAAATATTACACGACTATACGCATTGTTGAACCCTTAATATTAGCATAGCATGGCTGGTATTGTCGCACCGTGTATCGATATACTTCTCAAAGCGCAAACAATACTTCGTGGTTTATTCCACAGGGCCGTCCACACGTATTCATGCATAAAAATTCAATAAAAAAGAACAAAAATGAAAGAAAATGTAAATTTATTAAATTCCAAAAGCTTCTATAAAATCTCATTCATATTTGGCAAAAAAAAAAAAAAAAAAACGTCAATTTCTGATAGTAAATTTTA
The DNA here is from genome assembly GCA_963924015.1 of Macrophya annulata. Classification (NCBI taxonomy): domain Eukaryota; kingdom Metazoa; phylum Arthropoda; class Insecta; order Hymenoptera; family Tenthredinidae; genus Macrophya; species Macrophya annulata. The sequence continues at coordinate 27,522,120 of OZ001258.1, read as the reverse complement.
TTTATATATATATTGCGAATAGTTGGACATTTTTTCTGATATTTGTACGTATTTTATATCACGTTTGAATCCAAATCTCTACCATCCAAAGATGTATTCAAGGAATGCAGATATCCGACTCTAAACTCTTTGAAATTGTGGAATCTGATAGAAAATTCTTTTCGCGTGTATAATGCCAGTGCTATTTCTACCTCCGATCTCTTCACCCCCGTCAACGGAGTTGTGAGAATGATTTATTCCCGCTTGAGACGAAATCGTGCAATAAAGAACACCTGGTGACGATGATAGCTGGAGTCGCGGGCGGCCCTTCCAGGTACACGCGTGTCCCCGCATCGTCACACCTCCTTACGCGTAACAGCTACGCGAGTCGGTTTGTCCGGGACGCCGTCATCGCCCACTAAATCACACTAGGACGGCGTGGCGTGTGTGAGGGCACGCTGAGAACTCGGCTTATAATATAAGACACGACGCGCGTGGACCACCACATCCATGGGGAATTAGGGTGCCAAGTGTTTTTCTCTATACTTTGGAATTAATCTTTATGAAAAATCCTCCGTGTTACTCCCACACCAACATACTAACTACGACATATCCAATATTTTTCTCTTTATACATTTTTCACTCGGTCTTATGATAAAGAACTCATGTTTTTGTTAAACTTATGCATAGCACGTACAAGGTGTAACATTAGACAAAGCACGCTGCACCTTAACGAATTTCATTTACTCAAAGATAAGGTTTGCATTAGTAATTAAAAATCAAAGACGAATAATTATCATACCTAATTGGAAAGTATTTTATCAGGAAGTTATTACATTCTTGAGAAAAATTTGTCATCCGGGTAAAATTAATTCATCTCAAATTTCGTGATTCTCTTAGCAAATTATGGCCGTTTTTTTTTTTTTTTTTTAAATAATGGTACCTATGCATGGCTATGCTCATACTACTTATAGTAACGTGAGGCCACTTTGACCCCATGAACTTTTCCTCCATCAAGCTTCGAGTTACACGACGATTTAGAACAAAAAATACAAAGTATGTATACATATACATGCATATACTGTATATGTATGTATGTACGTACGTGTATGTACATACCTACGGGTTCACAGGACGAAGAGGTTTAATAGTGAGAGTGAGTGAGAGAAAGAGATGAAGAAAGAGAGGAGCGAGAAACGAACGAAACGAATGAATGAACGAATGAATGACAGTCCCGTGACAGGGGCCACGGCGGGGGAGTTCCCTGGCTGCCCTCCCGCCAGTGACTACCGGGGCCCTTGGTTCTAGCGCGCGGTCCCACGCACCTGGGGCCTTACCGTGGTCTTACCGGGCCTTACAGAAACCTCCTTTGTCATGTTAATTCCCCCTCTCCCGCGAGGTGGCCAGGTGTTCAGCCCTTGTGTAAAGCGGAGCTCCCTCGCCTGCAGTGACATCGGACCGGAGGGATGTTGGTTGCTCTGCATGCACCTCAACTAGAGTATATCACGGGGGGGCAAGGGGACCTCCACGTCGAGTGTCGTAATTCCAGTCTGAAATTTTTTTTCTCGTTTTAAAAAAGAAAATTTATTTTTATTTTTTATTTTTTGATCAACAACTCATCGTGTGCATGACAAATAGGTTGATGCTTAAGCATGGATTCTTTTTGTTCTTTTTTGTTTCTGGTGAGTGAGTTTTAGAGTATCTTTTGCAATTGATGAGAATTATCAGTGTAAGGATCACACGGAATTTACATAGATGTTAGTAGTTTGGAGTAAACGCGTGAGTAACGATCATGTACACGTATGGTATAAGAATATATAAGAAAGATACATAATACTAAACATTAAGATTTATCAAAATTGGACAGCATTCATAGAAGTCACTCGAGTGATCGCAATGATCTTTTCCGTTTTTCTTTTTCTTCTTCTTTTGTTGTGTCAGATTGATTCGGATTTAACGAGGAGCCTGGTATGTTTTGAAAGTCATCTTTCGCACATCAAGAACTTGTTTCCTATCCTCTTCCATAATCAGAATCAGGTTCTGCATATAGTTATAGGTATATACTTGTTATTCTCCTCATCGAATAGTTTAAGGTTGACACCGAGTGCAAGAGAACACCCTGAAATTTGTCATGAGCAAATTTCGCTATTGGCATGTCACTTTGACACACGAAAATACGAAATAAATTACTGCAAAAAAAAAGGACTTGGTAACTGTATCCTTGTATTTGTAAATCTCTGATATACTAGCATGCTTTACGTCACAGCTAAGTAATTGGTAAATCGAAACACTTTTACTGTTGTAACACCATTCGGCCGTTGTAGAAGCTTTTATGTTATTCAAAGTCTGCTTCTTTCGTGTACGAATTTATGTAAGTATTTATCAAATATATATGTATCAAAAGTTGCATGTCGAACTTTCGTTTTTGCAAACCTTTATCGGCTGTTGCACGAGGAATGCGCAACCTGTTGAAGTTCTAAAGCGCGCAGTAATGTCAGATAGAGATGGCGTGGAACCGGCACCAATGTCGATTACAACTCAGGACTACTAGCATCGGCAGATTCCGGTGCGTCTGATACCTCGATATGCTGCATTCTTGAATAAAATTCAATTCCAATTCTATTTGCGCAAGTTTCCGCCAGTTTTTATGCATTCGCAATATCTTGGAGCTTCGATATTGTGTTTTCAGTGCTTCTAATCTGAACTTCGTGAATTGTTTTTCGATAGATCTAATCACCTACTTAGTGATTTGTTTAAAGATTTATCGAAGACGGTATGAATGGTTTGAGGAGGTACCAAGGTACCTTTTCGTTTGCAAATAATCCACTTGAAAGTTGAAAACGACAATTCCTTTATTCCCGCTTTGCGATATAAATCACTATTTGTCAACGGGACGCATCGACCATCCAATCGAGACAATTTGGCCAAATTGAAACGGCGCCTCGACTAACTACTTCCCGGCACCCCACGCTTCCTGATACTCCCATCTCGACGCCATTCTACAACGGCAAGTCCTTCTCGCTGTAAAATCTTCACCTTCCCATCCCCTTACTCACCTTCGTTTCTCGTCGAGACCGACCTTCTTCTCTCCCTCTCGTACCTCTTATTTGCATTCTTATCGAGTTTCTTCGCTCCCGGTAGCACGTAATCTCAGCCTGTTACAATTATTCACCCCTTTCGCCGGAAAGAAACCCGAGAAAGACCTACCCTTGCCATAGTACACCCCTTGTACAATTTGTCACGATAAAGAGTCGCGCTTCAGGACGAATCAAATGGCCAAAGAGTTGAAGACCGAATCTGAGAAATCGAAAGAAATTAAGAATTACCCGATCAAACTCTTGTAGTTCGTTGTGTTGATTGTATATTCTGACTTGGTTTCTATCACTTCACTTTTCAAATTGTTTCGTTTGTCTTTACCAAGGTCCAACGAATCGTATATCACATTATTCCGAGACCGAGACTTGACACTAATAAATGAATAATAAAGGCCTGTGGTCGATTCTAAAATCGTGATATGGCTATATACTGCTTTATGATTCCGGGATTCGAATGGGCAATAAACCGAGACCTGGATGGTTGGATGGATAACTGCGATAACCAACACGCTGTACATCGTTCGTTGTGTATGGAATTAATGGATTGAAAATAACCGTGTTCAACATCTCATCTGTCGTGCCGCGTAGTTAGTGAAGAGGATAGCTGCTATTTGATAAAGTTTAAATCATTCCTGAAAACGTTTTCAAAAGTAGTTCATTGTGAAGAATTTTATTTTAACCACAAAGATTTTAGAGGCCCCGCAACTTCTGGTTAAGTGATTCTTTCGTCGGATCATTTCGGAATGTTTCAAGGCATTTACTTCACTCCCTATTCTACTGCTTTTTAAGACCATACTTTAACAGGTTTTACCAAAGTGCTGTTTTCTCAAAACTACTTTTTTACTCATTCACAAACTCGGTCCTGCCTTTATGATTTCAGTCAAATTCATTCAACACTCTTCTCTGTACACATTCGTATAGATACGTTGTCCCAAAAATTTACCCATCGTTAGGTTCAACGGGGTTTATTAACTAACAATTTGTTCATCTTTGAAATTACGTGATATTTTTCTTTTTTTTTCTTTTTGACTCGGCAACGTTTCACCTTTCGCCTCCAACCCGTTCGCAAGCTCACGTCATGGCGGAGATCTTTGCTCGGAGTTCATTTCGGGAGTAAAAGAGTCCAGGAGTTGTTCCTGGCGTGGCTCCTGCCTCCTAATTGGAAGACTGGCAACTAACTCTCTTAATTACCGACTCCACTTCCTCCTTCCTCAGATCCCCAGTTCCACCCGTTCCCCTGGCACCCGACTTGCACTCGTAGCAAGCCTTGAAAGCTCTGAGAAAAGTTCCGTGGACTTAATTACACGGAATAATCGCTCCCAGGCTAACCCACAACCGTACGGCTATGCGCCGCTTCTCTGCGAGGAGGATTGCGAAATTTTCAGTTGTGCTACAAAGGTCGTTGGGTTCTTTGCGCGTTACACCGCGGAAGACTGGCTGCGATTTTTACCTCACTCGCAAACCTTGAAGCCCTGAACTTTTTCAGGACTAAAAACTCCGCCAAAACCATCATATCGAATTCAAAACATTTCCAAGTGCATGGGGCAGCGTATTGCAGCACTTATTTTTTCACTTTATTCTCATAATTCTCATTCTGTACCTACTGTCACCTTTCGCACAATACGTCCTTCTCTTTCTCGGTAAATGGTTAGAAAATACAGGCACAGTTTCGGGCTGTCATCGACTCGAAAATATCCGTAAGATCTATAGATCTCATCTATCTGGTCTTGGCTCCTGGATCCAAGGTCCGTATACCAGTGTGAACAACCGCTAAACGTTCGTCGTTGAGTTCTTGTCTTTGGTCCGGATCTGGATCACGTAGAACGTCGAGATCACGTCCTTCGTACGGAGATGTTTCCCCGATAGCGATTCTCCAGCTAGTTCTTTGTCCGTTTCGTCGAGGCGCTAACGTGAGTCTATTGACGGTGGTGTCGGCTGTCGGTAGAAAACGCCTTGAATCGCTTTCACTTCTAATTTGAGCCATTTGAGCCATTTGAGCCATTTTAGTCGTCTGATAAGAGTTGGAGGTCTTCAATCGGCGCTCCGCTGTTTTTTCTCCGCCCCCGTCGATCCCGGGGACCATCGTAGCTTTTGTCACGAAATGAAAGACAGCTCCAAGAATCGTGGCCTTTGATCCCTTCACCCCTATCCTCATCGTGAAACCAAAATGTTGCTTACTTTTCACGGAATCTTTCATTTCCCCTTACTCCACGTGACTTGAATGTTTAAATTTCTGCAACCTCAGCTGGATTCACCAAAACATTTCTCCGACGATCATCTCCGCTTATCCGTGGTCGATTGACCAACCCGAGCATCGGCGCAGTTTCAAGTTTGCGGGGAATTTAAAAGTTTCAACTACGCTTCCAGAAGCTTGCCTTTAACGGGCTTGATCGTGGATGGTTGACCACCTGGTCCAGAACCACTTTGCCTGATTATTGCGGTCGACTATAAACCCAGAAATTTTACTTCATTTCTACACTCCATTTAAAAATCAATATTCAACGTTTACGTACAGTTTTACAACCTTGTTTATTCAACGAAATTTTATTCAAAGCTTTTTGGTTCTCAAAAAAATTTTTTCAAAACGACTATTCAATTATATCACGTCTTACGAGCTATTCTTGGACATTCCACATCCATTATCTCTTCCTTATCAAACTTTATCGCATAGAATTTCACTTCCTTATAATAATTACGTATTCAATTCTTTTTGTCTTTTTTATTACTCGAACGAATTTTGATTTCAAACTTTACGTTTAGTCGATGTGTATTTTTTTGGTTTTTTTTTTTTTTGTTGTTACATGTCTCGAAATACGTGAAAGAATTTCAAGTTTGGATAATACAACTTTAAAGAAGAGCGTGACGTGACTATAACAGTTTTCTCTTCTTTACTCCATGTCACAGATCATTAGAATATTGCAGCTTTACCTTCGCCGTCAAAGACGCGATGTAATGTATGAATAGTCCTAAAAGTAAAAACGTAAATCTACGGAATTTGATGATCTAATTAAAAATCATCAGTAAATTTTCACCATACGTAATAAATATGAAGAAAATGATAATTAGTCAAATATAAAACATTTTTTCTCTTTATCAAGATTCGCACGGTGTTTTATTAATCATTTGACATTTATCTAGTTTTAGGATCGCGTAAAATTTTAACCACGGTATATATGCATGAATAAGGGAATATCCCTTAACCGTATTATTTTATTTCCCTATAATTGTGAGTAGTCAGGATTTGTACTGCAGTTACATACCTACGTTATAGGTTCTTGGGGATATGATATACCTACGTGGTAAATGTCTACATGTGAGCTGGGGTTGATAAAATGAAATCGGGTCAAGTCTAAGAACTTTCTGTCTGAAACGGCGATATACGTTGGTATACTTATATACGTGTATTGACTCGCGTACACCTATAAGCCCATATTCCACTATGTATGGGTGTATGTGAGGGTATATATAGATGCGTACACATCGAGTGAGGTCTCTCTGGCTCTCTTGAGCTTGGTCGATACGCCAAGGAGAGACTCTCTTCTCTCTTCTCTCTTCGCTCTTCGTTCTCCTCTCTCCTCTTTCCTCTTTCCTCTCTCATCGCTCTCCTCTTACCTCTCCATTCCACTCCTCTCCTCGCGGCTGGTCTCGGGGACGACGGGATCCCTCTCAGAACCCCTGCCAGCGGCCGACAATAGACGGCAGTGGTTCTCATTTGATTAATAACCCACCTACAATGAGGGCTCACAGTGGCTCTCAGTTGATTAACGATTTCGTGGGCATCACAATGGCGACGGCTGCCGTGTGCGAGTCTCGTTCTTCTCTGATGGTAGCCGACTGGTTCGATTGACGTTCGAGAAACTCTCATCCCTCGATCTCGCGATCTCGCGATCTATACCGATATCTCGATCAACCGACAAATCAAACTCTAATTACATGCTTCGCGTTAATAATTATTATATCTACACGCGTTTAATCCTCTAACGTATATTTATTCATCCCCATTCAATGTACACTTATACGATTTAATTCCAAAGCTTCGAACCGGTACATCAATATATTGATAGAATATCTTCTACAAGTTGGAGATAATCTCAATACAGTTTCGATGATATCATTCTTTTCTCATCCTCTCTTTATTCAATCAATTAATTTATTCAATATTTAACTTTTCGTAATCGTTATTTGTCATATTCACGATTTTTTCATCTTTCAAACAATTCATAAAATCATCTTTGATGACATGAAAATGTGTCGATTATCCAGCTACAGGATCTATTCGATGCTTGAGGTATTTTTTATTTTATTTTTTTTTACTATCTCTCCCCAATTAATTGCTCGATCATTTTTCTGTTCACGTTTGTTACACTGAGATGTGCACATGCGTGTCTATTTAGATAGCACAGTGTGCATTTAGCCGGATAGACAGCCTGTCATTGTTCATAGACCGACTGTATAGTCGTTACATAATCTCTAGGTTCTCAATAATTGCATACCTACCTACCTATATCACAGTTGTTAATCGCGTGATATGGGTCAAGAAATTATGCCAGTATATAGATTCAAAATCACATGTTTTTTTTATATTTTTTCTCGACTTTTATAAAATTGAAATAAAAAATCTGGATGAATATGTCGACACAGTGAATAACTCCTTACTAATTCAAAGCATCGATATAACAATAACGTTAATCAAAAACTGGTAAAACTATAATCGAATATATTTTGAATTTTTTTTTTTAGACAAAATCAAAAACACACGAAAATTCTTATAAGATATAAGATGTCGTGTTATTTCTCAACCAGCCAACCACTTTTGAGCTACTTCATGAACATTTTTTCACTGAGATTAAAATTATTTCACTTACCTCCTCACTTATTTAATTTGAGCAGTTTTAGTCGCGAGTAAATTTCAATGTGTGAATATATTTTGTTGCACGGTCTGTTCTTATGGGTGGAGAAAAATACGATTGAAAATTTAACGTTTAAGTGATGGATGTTGAAGTTGTTGGTGTATCGTTGTACGTTGTTTGAAAACATGTAGAAAAATCTCGGTTAGAGATTTCGGATAATCTCACACGGGAAGCCCCTCCCTCGGACGTCCCAACATGGCGACAGCAGACGCATATCTCGTGTCGTGGGAACCTTTTTTGCCAACTAGAGCACAACGCCCTGCCCTGCTCTGTTCTGCCCTGTTCTGCCCTGCTTTGCCCTGCTTTGCCCTGGTTGTCTGCCTCGCCCAGGTAGACTCTCACGTGGCCCATTGCCGTGGTCGCGTTGTGAGAAAATTTGTTCCACCGAGCGCGAAAAAAGGTTCGTTGGGAATTAATCTCGGTTCAGTCGTCTTCTATCTTTTTCAAGAGAAATTGCTCAAAATTTATAGAGAGAAATACAAACAGAGAAAGGGAGAGAAAATGCATGAAAATTAAGAGCATGAGCACATATATCAGTTGAAATTTTTTTAAAAGATTTTATAATGCCGTCTGCGCGCATATATTCAAAAATCTGTCCATTCCTCTTTGACTTTCCGATATTTTAACCCCATTTGAATAAATGCGGTAAAAAAGGTAAGATCGCGACTTACTTACTACGTGTAATATACATAGGTATATCGGACATGTAGTGTACCAGAAACGTATGCAACAAGTCTTTTTCCTTCGTTGGCTCCGAATACTTGACTAAGTAATTTCGACTTTTCGCGTCCGCAGTTCAACTAGATTTTTTATTTTATTTTATTTTATTTTATTTTATTTCTCTTCGCTTCCTTCTTGTGCACGTACCTATACATAGGTAGTATATACACACACCCGCACGATACTTACAGACCCATATTTTTTGCTTATTTCATTTTACTCAGAGCCCAGCACCCACTTTGAATTGAAACTCGAGTTGCCCCAACTAAATAGAATACTTGACGCAATGATTGGTTACGATTTTCTACGGCTCGCTGTTTAAAGTCACGGATGCTTGCCTCTTTACCTCACTATGAGATGTCTGTCGGGGTACAAGGTACTTATCGCAATTTCCCGTTACTTCGGTGGTCTCCAATTGCCTTCAAAGTCATCTGCCAGATTATTGCGTCCATGATCGGACCACACGCATGTACAAGTACGTATATCATTTCCTTTTTCTCTTTGTCCATTTGCTATTCAAACTTAAAGTTTCATTTCCGGTGTCGTCATGTAGAAATTAGATTTATTATACGAAATAAGTTTAAGCTCGTATATATATATTCGTAGGTATCAAAATTTTGGCCATTCGGCAATCAGGTTAATTCGAAATCAATCAAGCAACCGAAAAGCAACAATAATAATGGATCATTGATAAATTGGCACTGCGCTGTCAAGACTGGGCCACAATGTTGGTAGGTATATAGGTACCTGGAGATGAAAAATCTGGGCATTTGTCAAAATCACCGGGCATTGTGTCCGTACCACGGGCGCGTGCCAAATCCATCAAATCGCTCGGAGAGACTCGAGTGTAGCAAGAGTGTCACTGAATATTAATGTCCCCCAGGTCCCTGCACATTGCCTCACAAACGGGCCACCCCGTTCGATTGAGGGTTATTAATGTTTATTATTTATTCGCGACTTGATTATTGATTCTGAAAACCATTTCGTTAAACGAATGGTATGTATACCTAGCTGTGTAGGTATATCAATCCTAGAACCTCATGTCTCTCTCCGCTATTTTTAACTTTTGTAAGAACTTGTGCTAATAATTTTGTCATTTTCTGAAATTGAGAAAAAACTGAATAAATACACATAAAAATCTGAAAGTTACTACTAACTTGCATTCTAACCAAGCTTTCGAGGACGAAAGTCTCGGCTATGTGGAATACCAACACGTGCACGACCAAGTGCAGCACTACCACGTCTGTTAACCCCCTTTGGGGCTTTTTAACTGACACCGTTGAGCAACCCTTAATCCGCGGTGGTCCTCGAGAACCCGCCATTAGCTGGGGTACCGAGCTGTAGCAGTGCAGGGCTGCGTCATCTACTCCAGAGTTTCGAGTACTCATATATATATACCCTAACCCACACGTACTCGACATCGGACACATGGCGTGGTCCAGACTTCAGGCAAGTCCAATTATCGCCAAAGATCGTTCACCGGTTTTTGTTGCATCTGTTCACGACGAGTATTAAAGCTCTACGTAATAAATATATTTAAAACTATAGATTATATTTCAGTATAAAGTAGAAGAGAAAGTTTCTTAAAATTAGTCCAAAGAAAGTATTATAAAAGCTTATCGTTTCACTAAAATGATCAAAGCAACAAATCTCCTTAGTGCGCATGTGATGTTTTGTAGATTTTCACAAATTGTAACTTTAGATTTAGTAGTTGTAAGTTTAGTTTTACTCGTGTTTGAAATAGCGACCTGCAGGTCGACTACTCGAAGAGACTCCACGCTCGACGTATGTAGAAGCGCAAACGTTTACCCACGCTAATCAGGCCGACATAATACCGTGGCTCGATATATACGCAGGCAGGCGCAAACAGCCTTTGGCGTTTGCTGCTTGCCTCATTCCATTCCATCCACCCTTACTCTCTTCCTCTTCCCGATTGAAGCTAGCCTAGTCCAAGCCAGGGGTACCGACAGGGTGCTTTGCCAATATTTTGTTAAGGTTATGTTTGACCTCGTTGATGTAGTGGCAAGATTAGATTTGAAGTTTATAGAGCGGAATTCCCGTGGGACGACGCACTGCCGTCGACTAATGGCGAAGGATCTCTAGGATTTGGTGTGGGATTTATTGTTAGTTCAATTCTCGTCATATCTAGTATTCGTTGATGAATTTGCAAGTTTCGGTGCAGCGTAATTCCAGGTCATGTAACTATATGCAACATTTTTCGAAAAAATACCATTATTTATATATTATATCAGTTTGAAAAATTATATGGGAAGGGGTTCAAGTTCCGAGTATTAAAAGTTCAAAATGGTCAAAATCATGAATTCAGTTGAGACGATTTTCAATATTCAAAAATGTTCAAGTTTAGAATATTGAAATTGGGAAAGATCGAAATACAGACAGCTAAAGACCCAGAAAGTTTAAAACTCCGAAAGTCCAAGAATCTGAAAGTTTATTGAGGGAGCACGACGCTTTATGCGTAAATTTCAAGTTTTGAAGTTTTAGCCTTTCTGAATTTTCGTTTTGGAAATCGATTATGCAGACTTTTGGTGAAATACCCTTTTCTAAAAACTGCGAGCCGCGGTAATATTAAAATTCGGAATTTAAATTATTTTAAATATCTTAAAATAATAATAATAAAAAAAAAATTGAAAATCGATTGACGAGCTAAAGAAATCTTTATTAGATAAACAGATAAATTCTTTGATACTGGAACACCGATTTAATTAATCAATTTTTTTTTTTCCTATGAAATTAAAAAATTCACATTGCTTTTAGTCTATTCTTAATTTTTCTGTATAGACCGATAATGAACATATCAACAAGTTGTCTGTTTATCTCATGCAGACAGACGTTTCTCTTTTGAATAACTAGGAAGAGACCAATGTGTTTATATACCTATACCCTTCTAAGAAGCGTTTAATAAGATTTATTTATCTTGGACAATCTGTGCGTTAGATCCAAAGATGCATAGCGATAAATGACTGACTACTACCACGTCGATGATTACGATTATGGAACTATCCCACTCTGCAGCAATGAACCGTTCGAAACTACGAATGCTGGACTTAGGAGTGGCACTCATTAAAAACCAAAGGTGTTATTCTGCAGGTGATGGATGGAACTGGGCCTGGCAGCCAGTGCGTGGTTACCGGTACGTGTAGTGCAGTGGACTTCGAGAATGTCCGAGCGCCTTCACTGGTCGGACGCGTGCATCATCAATAATTCGTTGGACCGAGGGCGCAAAAGGGCACCAGTTTACGCCCACGCAACAGACTCGGAGCCTCTTTAGAGTATTACCTTTAACACCTTCGCATTATGGTCTTTGTTGGCCAGCGAAAGAGCCGATGTACCGTCTCCGCCTCCGTTGCGAAGAACGTGTTGCGTTGCGTTCCGTGTTGTGCGAGCTATCCTCGCTGCAGGAGAATTGAACGAGAAAAAAGTAAAAAAAAAAGCAATAGAGATGCTCCCTTCTTTTATCGTCTATTTGTATCCGTCAGTATATATTGACCGACTCCGTGCGTCAGTGACGTGCCTAATGATGCCTACACTGATTACAAAGTAATGAGAACTAAACTCTTCTGTATATAGGTATGTTTCAACACCGTCAGCGCGATAACCGTCCGACTTGTCCCTGATCGTGTAACTCACGAGGCGGAAACTGGTAATGGCAACGAGAAATTGTCGCTATTAGATCAGGATAGAAAGAGCCTAGACTGATATATAAGAAATATGATAAAAATATCTGGTACAGTAACTCTTTGGGATGTATAATATGTTTGCCAATTTCGCAAAGTTATACTCGGAGATTGAACATACATGCAGAGGGTATGTATAACTGTAATGCATAATCTAACTTTGTGACGAAAACGTGATATTCTGGACAAATACGACGCCCACTTTGTCCAGCCCACGTATAAACGTGTGTCACTATTTGACATACATGTAGTACATACTGTACATACGAAATTCTACACATGTGCATAAAGCAGCAAAATGTTTGTGCACACACTGCAGGCAATGACATATACATAGACGGAGAAAGATGGACGTTCGAAGGATACAGAAGGAGATAGTAAGAGATAGAGGAGGCATATTACTGCGGTTGCATGTAACAGACACGCAATCAGCAATGAGTTATCGCGTCACCACGCCCACCCCCACTGTCAACCGTCTCGCGCTACCACCCGCATGGTACCACAGAGAACAACAATGCGAAAGCATCACACGCAGCTATCGGGCTGTCGATGAAGTGTGTTAATAGTCTGTACCTACCATTGGTTCTCTGAGTCTTTGCGCAGTATAGTTTGTTGATATAGGAGTCAGGATTCAGCGATGTACACATGTCACTTTATACTCAGATGAGGATCAGAAAAGATACGATATATCTATACATCATCATATTTCAATAATTCATTTTGGGGAGGGTGAAACCTTTCCAATTAATCAAACAAGTGTTAATATGATTTTTAGTCAAGGTCTTTGATATCTGGAGTCGTTAGCGTTCCGATTTAAAAGGAGAGAACAGCTACCATTGCCGTTGGTTATAACGATCAGGACAATGTCTCGGACGTCTTGGGTACAGCGACTCTTTTGATAACGAGTTCCGAAATGACGTTAGTTCTTCGGTGACAACCTGCAAACCTCAAGAACCCTCGAGAGCTGCGTCGCGCTCAACTTGTCACTTGTTACTGCTCCAACTCGGCCCTCGTATTCGAGAAACACCTTTTACGTCATTATATATACCGCAAAGGCAAGAGGAAACCGTGAGATATGTCCTTCAACTATGACCTATGATATCGCCGAGGTATTAATTCCATAAAATTCAATCATATATTGCAACTAAATTATAGTAATGAAAACTCTTATTAACCTTTTCAGGTATAATATTAAATCTTGAAACAGCTTCACTCAGAAAAATTTTACTGCACAGCATATCACATAACGCGTTATAGTGGGCAGGGCCTCAATACGCAAGCCATTATGCTCAGTGAATAGAGTATAAGCTACGTGCTCTACCTTCACGAATATACGTTGATATGTATGAGATGGTAGTCAAGGTATACGTATACCTACTGGTCGGAGGCGAAGCTGTGTATTCAACCTCACCAACGTAGATGGGATTATCTTCCTAGGCGCTGTCCACAAATCAACGTTAATGTCTATACCGTTTCTCCTCCGTATCCTACTGCTTGTATATGATTAATAATCAACGGTTGTTCGCGCCTCGCAAAATACCACGAGATATGGTTGTGATGTGTTTAGTATATATAGATACGAATATTAGCATGATACAAAAAGATGTGCAGGGTGTATACTTTAATTTTTAGTAATTTTAAAACATTTTGGAATTGTGAATTTTGGATTTTTGTAAGCTTTCTTTGCATCACTTTGTACGGTATTAAATATGCATCGTCTGGATGAGGAATTTTATTCGCAACGACCTTGATCACGATTTCGAATCGTATACGCAAGAAAAGTGTTTTTGGGTTAGACTGTGACACATATAAATGATAAAATAACTCTTGGTGTTCCTTTCAACTCCACAATCCCTGGGATCTCGAGCTTTGGTTGGGGCCTAGGGGACTTGGGGGACCAACGGTGGACGACAATATCGAGCGAGTAATAAATTCGCAATTTCCTTATTACGGGTAATGCTCCGGTCGGGTATGGGCGCGCATAAATATCCTGGGTTCCGGTGATCCCGTGACTTCCGGTCAGCCGCAATGACTTACGCTCGGGGATTCCCCTCGCCTTCGTGATAGTCGGCCACTAAGAGGGCGACGCTGGCGATAGAATTTGTCCGGTGGTTCCGCCCCCGGATGACCGCTGATAAATTTACTGGATTCCTCCTTCGGACTTTTCCCAACGTCGTCTTCTGCGCTTTGAGGGAAAAGCACACGACCCTCGGAGCAGAAACTTGCAAAGTATAAAAAGTGCAGAGATTCTAGTTTTTTTTTTTTTTTTTTTCATGCTTTTGCTTTTTTTTTTTACTCACTTTTTCACTTTTTGCCTCACGCTATTCGACTTTTTTTCTCTATTACTTCTCGGCAAACTTTTCCATCTAAAAGATTGCGCTGGTTCCGTGCTCGTATGCTTCGTTTCCCCGAGATTGTGTGGCTCGCTCAATAAAGTAGATAACACGGATTAAACAGTATCGGACTACAACGTGAAACCAACTCGGGATTCACGCCGTTAACATATTTTTAATGTATCTCTACAGTCAAAAATTTTACGATATATTATACTGATCACCTACTCATGTTCGACACTCGCACATCCATATCTCTACCTAATGTGGATCCCTGGAATAGCTAGATCCTAATACAGCTCTTGTAAAACAGTGTACACAATGCCAAATTTCAACATAATAACGTCGGAAGAAATACGTGAGAATGTAACTCACTACAGTCAAATTTTAACTGATAAATAAGCTCTTTAAAAAATTTTGGTTCCCTTATAGTGATTTGGTTCTTTTTTTTTTCTTATACCGTGATGAAATATTTTTTGGCACGATCAGTCACTGCGGCAGCTATAATATAGTCAAGTAGGTATGTTTGTGTTTATTTTATAGTGTAGTCACATTCATTAAAATTCGAGAATCCCCTGAGCTGCTGAGGTATGAATGTGATGGAATGCTTATTTCGGCAAATAAATCTGATAATCGCTCGGAGCCGTTTAATTACTCGCATCCTTGATAAGAAATACGGAGATACGACGGAGTGACAATCACAGTTGAAGAAAAGAAAACGTGACAAATGCCCCTTCGGAAGAGAGGCGAGATTTCCTCCTGCTCGTCGCCCAGCGAAATAATTTTCGCAAAATCTCAGATCTCCCCTATCTATCTCGTACGAAAAAGAGAAGAAAAAATAAAGAAAAAAAAAAATGGAGAGAGAAAAAAAAATGGGTGTCACGCTCCAATAAAACAAGCAATATCGTGGTGTCCCGGGGCCAAAGAGGGCCAAAGAGGACTTGTGCCCGGGTCTCGCCCGGGTCTCTGGGCTATATTGCTCCTGGATCATCGCGTCTGCATCGCATTACCGGGGATCATATCACCCTTTTTCCCCGCACCCCAATATATACGCACGCACACACACACACATACATAGTCACATATACAGACGCATACACTCACCTCAAAGAATACGCCTCAGTCTTCTTATCCGCTTTCCGTCTGTAGCGTGTCGTTTATTAAGATATAAATTTTCGACGGAAGATTGTACCCGTTAAATTTTTGGGTCCAAACATTCATTGAGAATGAACTTTGGTACTTGTAATATACATCGCGTATACAACCTATACCTGTTCATCTATATAGGAATGTACATACATACATACGATAGATAGTTAATTGCGATGTCGATGTAGATGGTTTCGTTACACCCAGTGATCAATGTGGCATCGGAGTGTCTAACACGTAGCAGCTGAACCTCGTGTATATAGGTAAGCCTCGCAAGGATAATCGAGGAAAGCTGTGGCCCCGATAAGGGCCCGATCACGCGTGTAATACGGAGATTATTAATCGCGGAATAATTTCGGCCCTTCCCGCCATCCCAGCCAAGTTATTGGCTTCGCAGATTTGAGCTAATATGTCTTCCGATAGTTCATAAGCGGGGTGAGGAATATGCTCATAGAGGCGTAAACGCGTGAGATTTGATCATCAAAGTATTAGGTGTAACGCAGGTTTTATACAGACCCTTTAATTCTGTATTGTATAAGTACGTTGATTCATTTTCTTTCTTATTCTCGTTCACGGGGGATTAGAATCCCCTTGATCTGAGCTGTCAATGTCTAATTGTCAACTTCTAGTATACTCTCTCTCTCTCTCTCATTCTCTCTTCGTTTAACCCAAGTTGTCCGGGTCACTGAATGGATTAGTGAATAAGAACTTAAACTTGACCCTCGCGTTTCCTTGGTTCGGGTTTCAAACCCGCGGGAGAGATCAAGAGACTGCGAAAGGAGGCTGGGCGACAGGCAAAGTTGGGCAAGTTGAGAGCGGGTTATGTTTAATGGAGGCCCCCCCAGCGTCCTCCGACGATCTGGTAACGGTGGCGTTGGTTATGGTAGTGGTAGCCACGGCGCGGAGAGGATGCGGAGGGGTTGGGTCCTGGACACGTCATTTATCTTTCACCCTTCCACCTCAGCGTCCCTCCGGGTCCCTCCGCACCGCCCGAAACTTCACGTGGCGCCATCTTGAGCGACTCCCATTCCTCCTCCACTCTCCGCCTCGAGGCTCAACACATCCATATCCACATCCATGGGAAGAGGGCCCTCCTACGTCTCCTCTACCTCCTTATATTCCACCTCCATCTTAGTTGCGTGCTTGGAATAGTTAGCAATTATTCTACGCCAGTTCGAATCCCTCGGCAAGGAAGGCGACGAGGAGGGTGAACGTGAAACGGCACTAGCACCAGCCACCAGCAGAGGAAGAAAACACTCAATGAATATTCATCAATGGCAGTCGATGTTTGTTGTCCCGTTTTCTTTTATTCAGATTGGTATAGGTATGTGTATAATGATATAGCGATTTCGTATACACGATCATAAATACCAAACTTATGACTCGTGTTTTTAAGACCTCTCTCCGCAATTTTCCTCAACCGATCTGCACACACATATGTATCAACTAACTTCACCGTTTTATTTAACCATCGAAATACATACCTTGTTTCCGGAAGGGCTCTCGACGATCGATAATTACTCTGTGGGTATAGGTCCTACCCGTGAATTTCATGGTAGTCGCCGCCTTATTCAACTTTAGCTTAACCGTACCTCAAACGCACACATGTTTCCACACGAGCAATTGTACAATACATTAAGCGAGTAGCTAC
Source organism: Macrophya annulata (assembly GCA_963924015.1). NCBI lineage: Eukaryota > Metazoa > Arthropoda > Insecta > Hymenoptera > Tenthredinidae > Macrophya > Macrophya annulata. The sequence goes on along the minus strand of OZ001258.1, from coordinate 27,504,588 downwards.
AGAGTCCCAGCTCGGCTATTCACGACACAATCGACGGATCGGGGAGCGACATAGCTATGTACTGAACCGTGCCCTGGGGGATAACTGCATACTCGTCTCGCCCCTTGACCTCAGCGATACTAGTTTCACAGTTCTCGTTTTGACGGGCGTTTTCACAAGGATAGAAAGCGAACCTCTTGCATGCCCGTCTAGTACGTGCGGTTTAAAACGATTAAAACTGACCGTAAGAAATGTATTTACCATCTCAACTCACATATTCTGTAGAAGACAATCTCTCGTGTACACATCGTAGGGTATACCTAGCCAGTCATTTTTCATCATCTTGTTCATTTTTTTTTATCTCTAACAAAGACCGTCGTATATGTAGGTATATGTACACTGAAAATTAAGATGTTTATAAGACGATGTCTCTCGTGGAGGCTTTCTATGAGATCATTATGCAGTTGGTATAATGTCTGTTTGATTACTCGAGAACGTTACTCTGTGCTTTTCATCAGCTGAAACCGATGTGATGTACTGAAACATTTTCGTGGGATCTAGTCACGTGTATGTAGAAATAATACTGCCTCATTCTTGGTCGTGTTAGTTTTTTTCGTATCACTTTTTAGATGAATGAAATTGCACAATTTTGTTTTATTTAATGGTTCTTTCAATACATGTATGTACCTATCGGTAGAAAGCTATGCATATTATAAGTATGGAACGGTCGACTTACCAACGGGGTGCAATGTCACTGGCCGACCCGCGACAATGGGCTAACGGAAGGCAGGGTGAGCTTTAATTTCCCCTCGCAGTTCCTGGCAATTATCGCGTTGTGAACTTCGATAGCCATCTCTATCTCCGACCACAATATACCCTCCGCATTACGTCAACCTGCTTTTTGCCTTTACCCAGAGTCCCAGCTACGACGTTGTGGCAAGTGGCTATGCATGTGTGATAATTAAATGCAGGTAAGTTTATAAAAATCTTGTTATTAGAGGTTTTTTTTTTTTTTTGTAAATTCTTTCTTGTCCTCATAATTCTCGATCTGATTTTTATGAACTATTGTTTATGACGCGGAGATAACAAGACAATTTTTTGCAAGTTATTGTATCGAGTTGTGTGACATCAGAAGACAGAAATCCAAGAATTTGTACCAATGTATGTAAGTATGTGTACATGGATATGGGCATGTGTGTAGACGGGAATGAAAACAATTTTAGTGGCCTGCAACAATTTTGTCGTTCGTTATAACTCCGAACGCAAACAAGCCCATTGAAAGTGGTCTTCGAGGTTGGGGAAACGGCGAACGGTTCGCCGTGTCATTATCTCAAGCGACATAGAACACTCGACACTGGTTGGAAGCAATATATCGAAAGATCTTGGGAGAATCTACTTCGGTATCTGAAATCTGCTCAAAGGTACCCCCCGTTTTACCATCTCCTTCTGCCTCACCCTCCTTCTCTCTCGATCTCTTCGTACTCTCTGAGAGAGAAAAAGAGAGAGAGAGAGAGAGAGAGAGGTAGAGAAAGAGAGAGAGAGAAAGATAGAGAGGGAGAGAGTAGAGTTGGGCAGACATTGTAGGCGTGGGCCAATTATTTCCCTTTACAGAGAAACAGCCTTCGCTGTGCTGCCTCCCGACGTCTCATTCAGCCAAAGTCTAATTAAAGTCTAGCAGCAAGTTAAATTAAAACACGATAATGTTGCCAAGTCGAAGTCAGTTCTCTCCACCCTCTACAGTACACGGAGCTTTGCCCGAGAGACTTAGACTTCTCAGCATCCATCCACTCCAATTCTATCTTTATACATATAGGTACCTACTCTTCCGTTTGCACTTCCTCTTCGTTATAGTTTCACCCGCTTTGAAGAAACGCGTGTGCTTCGTATAACTTTACGTGGTTTTCTCGTATCCAACGAAATACCTACACCGTTATTATTTACCGGTTTACAGATGAACTCAAATTCCAGACAAACGTCGTGACGTGATCCTATACCGTCGAAGTAGCTGATTAAGTACTTCGTTGTCAGATGAATAGGTGCCTACTTTGGAGTTCGTCACTTGGCAGCATGTTCAGGTGTCTCAATATTTCAGTTTAATTAATAAATAGAACGTTTTGAAATTGTCTTGTGAATTGTATACTCGAAACGTGGTTTGTCAATTGAAATTCATAAGAGACTAATAATTAAAAAACAAAAACATTTGTCTTTCGAATTACCGTTACAGGATTCCAAAGTTTTAATTGTAAAATTTTTTTCGCTACCAAGTCAGCATATTATGATTTGAGATTTGAGAACCGCTATTTCAAATCGAGAGCACTTACTCGCCCCATAACCTCTCTCCTCTTTCTCTCCTGTCTTTCGCCTCTTCTGCCCCTCAGCGAACGCCCGTCGTTCTCTACCTTCATAAATATGAGAGAAGTAGACTGTACTTATAAACCTGCCGGGAACTGTGAATCCAGGGACTTTAAAACAAATATATCGTGCTTAAATCCAAGCCAGGACTGCAAGCACAGAGGGGAACCCCCTAGGCTTGCAGAGTTTCAGAGAAAGGTCTTTCACGACTTTAGGGCAGAGGACTTCGCGAGCGGGAAACCTGCCTCGACAACAAATCGGTGCTACTTTGCTTTACATATTTTCTCTCGGATTGCCATGGAATCATCCCCTATTTTTGTAGAGGCTAAGTTGAAGGCCGAAAATAAAAGTTTCGTGCAGATTGGAAGAACGTTCAAGAAATTCACCTGAATTAATCTAGGCTTTCGGGGATGATAAAAATGAATGTAACTGTAGATTTGAGATCAAATTAATTGTCAGAAATTTTACAGTGAAGTAGATATTTCGTTTCTGTATCGCTTGTGCAGGTTTTTTTTATTTTTATTTAATATTCTTGCCTCTTATTATTTATTCCATAACGTGACGACGTGTAAAATAAGAGAAAACGCAATATTTTTCATTTCTCGACGGTGAAAAACAAATTACTTGAGAATTACTCGTCTGGGATTGACGTTTGATTGCGCGACTGCATCCCCAACTCGGCGCCCCAACTCCGGTACCAGTCACTCTTTCCTCTTTCCTCCCACCGTTCTTTCACTCACAGCAGGTATTTTCTCCGTTTATTTCGCTTTTCGTATTATCGCCTTTCTCGCCCTGTCGAGCATTCAATTCAGTAAGAATCATTCGTTTACCTAATTGCTACTTATTAACCTTTCCTTGTTTTACGAGTGCGAAACCCTCTCTAGAAACTTTGCCGCAACGAACTCTTGTATAACGATCTCTCGCGGGTTAACTTCTTACAACCAATGATATTCTATATTCTATAATTCAACAATATATATCTCTAACACGACTTTTAAACTCTAGAAGAGAAAATCTTCGTCTTCCGATATCACGACGACTAGATTTCACGATTCCGAGAATCGCCCAAATTTCAGATACTTGAAAATTTCGCCTGGCTTTCGTCTCATGGAATGCAATAGAAAATATCACAAGAGAACTATACTAAACCCAAAAACTCACTCACTTCTTAAACTTCCCGCATTTGTCGTTAATCCAATTTTTTTGCTTTATGTGAAAAAGTATATCCACCACTGTCTATTCATTTGTTGGTTTCTTGGTCTCGCTTATGGTATTCGAATGGGTTTTCATGTTTTTAATTACCGGCTTTTGGTGTACCTTTCTCGGCAGTTTGTTACACCGATTACAGGGACCAGTCTTAATTTTTGCAACTCTTTGCTGTGGGAATGGCGCGGTAGAATAATTTTGAAAAAAAGCTTTTTTTTATTTTTGTTTTTTTTTCACTGGTGTTAAGGAGTGCCTCATTCCCAACACTTTTTGAGAATCGCATGAATAAATTCGTACGGTTGGTAGATTCGACTTCCGGCAGCGAAGTGACGCTGAGCCGGAACTTTTCCCGTTCCGTATACGTCATGAATTTACTTGCGAGTTGCTCTGGATGGTTGTAGCCCCCGAAAGGCAGTAGGTACGGAACGCGGGAGGGTGAGTAGGGAAATGAAAGGGGAGAGAAGGGTTAAGGATGCGTATCATAACAGTTGATTAATGTACTCCGTCCCTTACCGCCCCCGCCACCCCACCTCAACCCTTAAGAAAGGGTAGCTTGGACACGCGTGTCATTTGTCAACCACCTCCGTATCCCAAACCCCTCACGCTACCGCCAATGTCCTAATGACCATGAATTTGTAACAAGGCCGTATCACATTCGATTCTACTTCACGCGATTTCACTCAAAAGAACACCGTCGCTAAAACAACGTGGCAATTATCCATTGTACTAGTTGATGACTTAAACCATTCACCCAGGAGTCATCCAACAGATATAATTATACTACATAAACATTAACCAGTTATTTCACTAGCATATTTTGCTTTAGAAGCAAAATTCACAATTCTTCGACTCGAAACCACGGATTTTTTCAACATCTCTAATGAAGCATATCCTAATCCAATCCCATCTTCAATAATGTATCATAAACATCCGCATAAGTCTTATTACCGCAAAATCCGCACATATGCAAGTGATTACTCTACGTTTGCGAGTTATAGCGTAACCAAGAGCTCGAGTCGTACGTCAGAAAAAAAATTGAGAGAGAGAGAGAAAGAGAGAGGGAGAGAAGGGTAGAGCGAAGCGGTTATAAGCACGGAGTGAAAGGAGAGAGTGAGACCCGAGCATACGTGAGGTGGATTACGGATAATTCAGGCAATCAGCGTAATGTTGCGGCATCGAGGGTCCTCAAGCTCGCACGGTATAGTGCCTGCGACCGCGTCCAGGACCTTGTAGGCTGGCCTGCAGGCTGTGGAGCTCCAGAGTTGCGGAGTAGCGGAGTATACCAGCGGGGGACAATGCATCGAGCACTCTTCAAATGTACCAACGATGCACAGACTTCCTGGGATCCGTTATATGCATAGATATACTAGTAGGTGAATTTTTTTACTCTTTCTTTCTCTCTTTCTCTTTCTCTCTTTCTTTCTCTTTCTCTTTTTCTCTTCATGATCTCCGCGTCTCTACAAGCCCCTATACTTGCCGGCGTCCCTGCAGCAGCCACATATCGACGATGAGTTTTATTTTTTGAAAAAAAAAAAAAAAAAAAACGTAAAGAAAAAAAGAGTAAATTTTCATTTTCCGAATCCTTTCTATCACTCTTTTCATATCTTTCTTATTATTTACCTCGCTCTCTCGCGTTTACGGTGGTAGTCGCATAATCTGATCTTACCGGATATCTCGTCGCACTGACCGCTACTTCGTACACTGATAATATATGATTCTGTAAGTACTTTGGTCCGCGACGAGCCGCAGTTCCCTTTCAGACACAATCCGAGTGCTCCTAATCCCGAAGGATCCGCCTTCCGAACCGCAGCCGGCTAGGCAGGCAGCATTTTCTTTCATTTTCTTTTCATTTTATTTCATTTCTCTTCATCTTCCCTCATTCTTCACCGCACTTCGCTCCCGGTCGCTGGAGGGTATAAGGCATGGGACTTTTCCCGGTGAACGAAGAAAGAATTATCCGATCGAACGGTCAAAGACTTACGATCGTCATATCACTATATCTATAAATAAACGTATAAGAATCGCGTTTAATCAACAGGCGGCAATATTTGGTCCTATAAGGGAATCGTTTCGAATAAGAAATAGGAGTATAAACCCTAAAATAAAAATTCCTTCTACTCATGGTGGTGACGGAAATATATAGCGGTAGATTTTGGCGCGTGGAGATTTCCCTCGGTGGAAGGAAGTATAAAAAGAAAAAAAAGAAAAAGAGAGAAACAAAAAAGCAAAAAAAAAAAAAAAGAAAAAGCCACCTTATTTTTCGTCGCTAATTTCCCCGGCCAAGATTGAGAAAAACAACTGGCCCCTGCTGATAGCGGAGCGTCGACGAGGGTTCGCGGAGGCCGAGATAGGTAGGCAGGAGAACTAGAGGGTGGCTTCCGTCCCAGAGGTTGGGAGGAAGAGAGCTACGCCAGGTCCTTCCTGGCGACTTAAAACCCCGCTGGCTCCGAGTGCGACGCTGCTAGGGGGAGAGGGATGCTTTGAAAAGACTCAAAATTACTTTCTGGATAAGCTGGATTAGGTTCGCTCCCGTGCTGCGTTCCAGATTAGACCAGTGACACTCTCGACACCTAGGTCGACGAGATCCGAGTTTCCGTTTTTCGCGTAAACCAGAGACGAGGTGCAAAGCCCGAGCTACGAAGAGAGGTTCGCTTTTGTTTCCATGAATCGTGCCGAGGTATTCGCCTGTAATTTTCTTTCATTTGATACTATTTCTTCCACGAAAGCGTCCACTTTTATCAGACGAAGAAGAAGAAGAAAAAGAAAAAGAAAAAGAAGAATTCAATCGAATTTAGTATACTACTAGGATCTATTAGTTTCAATTTTAATCCCTTCTATGTATACCGCAATGCCTCGAGTCTTCTAAACTCTGGCAGGTATGTAACTAACCTGAAATAAGTTCAGTTGAAATCGTAGTTAGCGAGTAGGCAGGACCGAGTATTCGCTGCACAGACAAAGAAAGGGTAAAGGCACCCTGCAGTTCTGACGTTGGTACAATTCTGCTAGAGCCAACTTTTGAAATATTGTTCGAAAGTTGGTAATAGCACAAAGTTGGCTGGTAAAGTTTTCACCATCCTTATATAGGTATAGGTATATACAGTTACTAATATTAACTGGCCTAACGCTTCGCGAGGGCAAAGTTACCTTACCAAGCAATACTACCTATACATATAAATATATTCAGTAGATTCTAAGTGCATCATTGATTTACCTATTAGTCGATTCTGATTATAATTTTCTTCAATCGTATTGAGATTCAAAGAAAAAGAATCAAATCACATCCATGTTCGTCACATTAATGAGAAGCAAACGGAATCAGGCTGTCATCTACAGTCTAAAATGATCGCGTAATTGTAACGTGGTAATGTGACTGTCTCAGGAACCCATGAAACCCATTCCTATTTTCAAAGTAAACAATCGTTGTAAGGATGACTATTTCATTGAGTATAACTACTGAGAAAGAATTCCACACATATGTCATGTGAGAAGCTCGTTGATCTATAACAATTACTCGAACTTTTGAACCTGGATGTCTTTGTGTCGGGTCTTAGTTTGTTTTCAAGAAGCTTTTCCATTCTCTTCAATTCATCTTTAAATAGACTATCCTTTGGTGTACTTACTTTGACGTTGGTACAGTACGGTGTGAGCGCGTATAGCATTTGGTATAGTAGCTTACCAAGTAGGTAGATACATTAGACCTACCAGGAGTAGAGATCGGCACATTTGTAGGCAGAGCGCGAAGTCAACTTTAAGAGGGTTCCTTTTGTCGAGGCGTTCGCTGCCCTTTAAAACCGCCTCCATCTCACCGTCAGTCCCACCCGTCCGTACGCCCGCTAGCTACCCCGCATATTCGCGGGGGTGAAACCAAGGAGACCAGATTAGAAGGGGCTAAAGGAGGCGGCACAGCCTTAGCGAGACTTTTGCGGGGGATATGGAGAATTGGAGCTCAAGATTTTGGCGAAAGACCAATTCTCGGTTGATCGCGTCTGATTATAAACTCTAGACTTTTTTGTTTTATTAAATAAACATGGATTATCAGCTTTCTGTGAGTGGAATAAAATTATGGGTATATATACCTGCTGCAGGAATTACAGGACAAAGGGAAGGGGGATAGATACGAATTATTTTACCGAACTCCCTCCCGAAACTTTGAACAATACGTTTGACCGCCGTAACTGTCGTGCGCCACGTATTTTTTCACTTTTTTTTGTTTTTTAAATGATTTTATTATTTTTCCCTCTCTACTTCTTTGACAGCATTTTGCGTAATTGAGCATCGCCGATCATAAATCGCGGTTGAATTATGCTCGTTGTAGAACGCGTATAACTGAACTGAAACCCGAAAACCGCTGGATCATTCGGTCGTCCAACTGATACTGCCCGCTTTATTTACATCGTTTAACAAATTTTACTGCCATGTTCCCTTGACCGTCACCTATCACCAATTGGCATACTGGTATCTAGGTGTACTGCACCTACACTGACATATATGCATGTGTCCGGTTTGGTACAATCGCAAAACGCCAACGGGAAACTGACTTTATGACGAATTTATGATTCTATCGAATTTATCGTCAAATAGTTTAGCCACCCTGTGTCAATTCATCCATTCCATGTTTTTTTGTTCTGTTTATTTTTATTTTTTCCTACCTTTAACCGCAAAGTTTTTTATCAATTTTTGATGATCTTTGTTTGACAGATGAATCCGAAAATTGTACACACCATCGCGTACGTATTACATATCAATAAATTAGTCATGTAATTACTTTTGCACATTTTGAACATACGCAGAGGTTTATTTTTTCACCATGATGTGGCGGCTGCTGACCCTCTTGAAAAAAGCTTTGAACGAAACGCATATACCTACTTGTAAATATCAAAACCGTAGAGGGTATATTAATCGGTTATCAGTTTTTGGCTTGAGCGGGTCATTGATAGACGTAGTAATTTTTTTTTCTTTTAGGTAAACGAAGGAAAGGCAACTCGCGCATCTAGTCAAACAGAGAGGGAAAAAGAGGGAGAGACGGTGGCGTCCGCGGCAGCGTTGGCCAGTGCGTATCGATCTGGCTGTGTTGCGTGCCTGGCATAGGATGGGGCCGTGGAACGGACCAATCAGAGTCTCACGCACACTGCCACGTTACGCACGAACATTGGTACCTGCCTGATTACGAGGGCTGATAACTGCCCGCTCACTACGGTAGCCATATTGAAACAATGAAATGGCGTCCAGTATCGTCAGGTATAACATTGGAAAAAGGCTCTCTGGTACTCTGCTTAAAGTCGGTCTCCAATGTCTCGGACGAATGACAAGAAACGCTCCTTATCATCGGTTATACTGTTCAAAATGTAGTCGGCTTGTTTATTCCGACTAGAGAGACTATGAACTTTAACAACTAGATTCTAATAGACAACTATTTAATCCGTTTATCGTAGCGAAGATGTCATCAGGGTTCCTTAAGTAGAGCACAATGCGTGGTAGTATAATACGCTGAAAATGAAACTGGCGAACAATCGAGCCGGGGCTAATAAGTACAATAAATATACTATATAACCTACCCAAGGCATTGCCATAGTGTAATTCGTTTTATCCCGAGATCCCCTGGTTCTAGAAGATTCGTAGGAAGCAAGGACAATGGCTGGATGGTGGGGCAGTCGAAGTACTACCGGGCAATGCATGGGCTGACTTTTTGTTTCCGGAAAAACGGCGGGCATGGACAGTCTTCCCGCATTACCAATTCCGCCGTATTGTCTTGACCCCTCGATAACCGACGACGGTATTAGCGGCTATTATGTAACTGCGAATTGAATACAAGATATGCCGTTTGGAATAGATATTGTAATTAATCGGTATGTGGTATGGGGTAGGTATGGCATAAGTCTCCACATCTAGGGGGTGACCAGGGTCAGTCCTTAGCAGCATGCCCATCTCGTGAGAATATATTTATTCCATGTAGTTGTATCTACTGTGCTTATAACGAGAAATCACTGGACCATCTGTCACTCCGCAAAGAATAACCTTAAATACACGTATATACATGTGTAACGGTATCTCGTCACTTAACGATGTCCAAAAGTCAACCAACCTTAACCTTTGTCCGTTTTTACTCTATTTGCTACTCAAATATACCGATGCCTATAATTGATCAGATTTTATGACACACCATTCTTCACACGTTCATTTTATGAAATGTTTATTGCGATCGGAAATCAATGGGACTAACTTGACAGTCTTAATACCTTCAGTTCATGGATCAGATCTAAGTTCTTGCTAAACTTATTTTAATGTATTAATAATTGTCTTTTATAAGAAAAAATGATTTAGTTTTATTTTTTAAATAATCAGAAAATTGAAATTAATAGTTTCCGTTTATACGATTACTGTAACTGCACGCTACAATAAAAGTGAACAAATTTTATAAAATCGGTAAGTTTATACCTAACTCAAAAATCGTTGATGTTGAAATTTTCTAATCGAATCGATAACGTGCTACAAGCTACGTTACGGATTATGTTGAAGCTGTTTATCTTGTAGGGACCTACCTGTATTCGTGAATTTTGTTCATCGATTCTCGACGTGACGTCAATGAATGATAAATAACAACACCTGGGTTCTTTGCCGTGCGTAGTAAGCTTCTCTCGACGCGTCATCTGATATTTTTCATCTCCTCGTTGGTATAAAATATATATATATATAGGTATATAGTAGATATCTAACCAGCAAGCGCAAAAAAGAAAAAGAAATAGATAAAAAAAAAGAAAAAAAAAAAAAATGAAACGAAACGAAACGAAACGAAACGAAAAAAAAAAAAAGTGGAGTATGGGAGGACCCCGGCCCTCCTCCGCGACGCGTATAACTGGATAAGCTGGCGGTTTGTCCTTCGCAGAGGTTTTCACTTACTTTTTACTCCGAGCTCGTTTCAGCCTCCGGGTGGAAGGATGATGTATGCGTACCAGGGTGATTTATTCACGTATATAGGAGGTTCTCCCGTGTTTTTGCGTACCCGCGCGTCACTAGGGAGTGCAAAACGTTACCAACCCGCTACCCCGTACCCATGCAGAAAAGTGCGCGATGGTAGAGTTATGTTTTCGGACCGCAAAGATAGGAACGAGATCAAAAGTCTTATCCATCGTTATAAAGAGGCACCACCTTTTCCCAAGATTGGTGTATATATACAATGTGAGTATGTGTATATATATATATATATATATATATATATATATATATATATATATATATATATATATATATATATATATAATATAGCCGGATGATGTATACGTATATTAACATTATGTATACACAAGCCTAGATGTATACGTATAACGCTACGTATATATATAGATATATACATATACGTATAATATGTATATGTATATACATATATGGGAGTCTTTCGCGAGAAGAAGCTTCTTTCGAACGTGATAACGGTGCCGTGCCATTATCCGTGGGTTTTTACGAAGAGACATCCCCGTGAATCCTACGCCCTAATACTCGTAGGTATACGTTCGGGGGTTTTTACGAGCGCAAGTTGCGTACGTGCGATCACACGTGTCTACGCGAACCTCGAGGACGCACGAGTTTCGGGGGATGTTCAGCCCGGATCGGCGCCGTATCCTGAATGTTCTCGACCATTAACAATATATATTTACCGGAGCGCTCGTCAGTAGGGGAAATCTCAACTCTTACGAGGGATGAACCAAGGAGGGAAATGCGAAAAGAGAAGAGAGAAGGAACCGCGGGTCTTGGCTACGAAGCGATGCATGTGATTTTCGAAGGGACTAAAAATAAAAAAAATCAAATAAAATAAAAAAAATTTCAGACTTTTGCTACCCGAAAATCTCAGCCTGGTTTTACAGAACCGGTCGTTATCACGCTGTCTTGAGTTCTACTTGAGAGAACAATTTCATCCTGCCCCGTCAATTAGACGCTCGCATATGTCTTGTTTGACTTTCTGGTTAACAATCTAAGAACTAAACTTCTTGGATGAAGAAAATATCATTAAATTTATATACCAACATATGCTTATATATGTGTATATGTATATATATGTATATACAAGTTCTAGAAAAAATATCTTTACTTTTTGAAAACTTGATTTAGTTTTTCTTATTACCCAGCGAGAGAAACTTTTCTACAGATTTTAAACCTCAACGTGGTATAAACTTTGTACAGAGTAAAGTGGTGCGAAAATTGACCTGGTATTCAAGATAGCTTAGCCGTGACTTACAGCCAGAACGTTTTTAAATCAGATTTCGTGTAATTTGGATTCTGGGCTGCAGTGCGCGAGCTGTTTGACGCGGATTTGGAGTGCGTAATTAGCATGAGAATAATGGACATTGCTTTCTTAATCAAACTTTTAACCAGGTTTTTCAACGAGACGAAAAGCCACCTTTGAGATTTTTAATACGAAAATGCTAATAAACTAATATTATTTTCCTTGCTAGCTGTTCGCTCCGGTATATACGTCACAGCATATTGCGAATGGGTCCATTTTCTACGGTCTTATATATATATATATATATATATATATATATATATCCCCCGTACGAAGATCGAATAATGAGACTGGTTCCAAGATATTAATATTAATAAAAAAAAACGTAGTTCATTTTTATTGGATATATATAGTATAGGATATAGTATGTATATATCTGTATAATATGTACCTACATAGGGATATACAGGTGTAAGGTATACCTACCTACCTTAGAAAATGACTTTGGCACGCCAAGTTCCCTGCAGATCGCATTTCTGCAAACTTTCAAACCCACGGCAGGCAAGTCAATTAACTATACTCGAGTTGAAGTTTGCTGTTGAAACGTTTGACGTGTCGTATACATATATGTATAGAAAAGGAAAAATGTCGCAAAGTCTCGATCGCCAAATACCCCCCCATCGAAAACAGAAAATAATAAATTCACGACCGATATGACGGACGAGGTGAAACTTCAACCGGGATCCCAGGCGCTCGTAAAAGAACAATAACCTGAAATACACCGGGAATATATCCAAACGCTCACACAGTCTCACTGAGTGCAAATGAGAAATATATTTATTAGCAAAGCTCATTCCCCGGCCCCAACAGAGGTCGTTAATTCCACGTATGAATAATATACTGAACGGTAAGCGCGAACCGCAGTGGACGCACGCCCTCTCTCTCTTCATCGTCATCCCCTTTCTACAATCCCGTTCTCTTCTACTCTCTCTTTACATATATATTCTATTCTCTCCTCTATCCCGTTGATTCTCTACGTCGCTACGGTATAATTCGATTGTCATTCGATTCTCCACGGTCCGTCTGTCCGGTTGTCACGGTTGCCCCGCGGCGGTTTCAACTGTGCAACCCTTTGCTACGGGGTTTTCTACTCGGCGGAATCCGATTTTTTTTTCTTTTTTTCATTTTTTATTTATTTTTTTTTATTTTACCGTTCGAAATACATACATCGCTTTGCGAAAGCACAGCATGATCATGCCACAATGGAACTTTCAAAAAAATGCCAATCTTTATATCAACCGACACGGTATCCCGTCACGGTTCAATGGTTCGGGTTCACGACGCGTTTTGAAATCGTCGGACCGTGACTGCAACTCACGATGTTCATCCCGGGTATAGGTGGGTATATTTTAATTTAGAAACTATTCTGCACCTTTTAAACTTTATAATTCATCCACTAAGGATATTCGTAAGGAATATTAATTAAAATTTGAAATTTTCAAAGTAGAAAAATTGGTTTATCAGTTTCTGTGATAAAAATTTGTTTATGAAATTATTGAAAATTATCGTCAGCGTAACGAAACGCTCATATTACACATGATTTTTACTAAATCAACTGAACAGGTTGAAGATAATGTAAAAAAATGAGACACAAAACTAGAAAATTATTAAACGAAAAGTGTACTCCAAAAAACTTTCAAATTTCACCAAATACGAGACACACAAGAAACCAAGTGAAATTTAAAATTTAGGTACTCAAATTTTCTTTGGAATGTATAGTTTTGAAAAGCTCTACTAGTGCCCAGTGAAGCACGCTTATAGGTACAAACTGTATTTCTACCTTTGCTGGAACATTCGGAATGCTCGCTCGATGGTTTCGGCCTGCAATTGCAAAGGTGTGTAGCTTGGATATACAGAGGCACCGTGCCCGTAGTGATTAAGCTATTGTGACAGCAATAATTGTCCGCGACGTTCCCCGGACGTATAGTCAAATGTCCTACAGCAGGTTGTAGAGTATCTACTATAATTATGTATGTAATTCGGCCGTGTAATATGATTTGATCATGCGGATCGCTGCACCAGGATATTTTTTTATTTTTTTCTTCTTTTCTTTTCTGTACCTAATTTTTTTTTTTTTTTTTTTGCGCAAAATAAAGTATAGAATTTGATTAGATACAAGGTGACGTGGTTATTATTGGCTGGTGTAATTGGTATTAAAAATGAATAAACAACGTCATCGGGGTATTAATCACCTTAGAAGAGAATTTTTTCTTCGAGATATGGGTGACACATCCAGGCGACGCGAGACGTGGCTCCGTTGGAATACCATTATCAGATAATGGCAGCAATTAACTGGTGTGTCGTACATAAATCTTCGCGTGAAAGGACAGGATGCCATATTTAAATAAATAAATAGTCGCATTGTGAACCGGGGACGGCGTCATCGGGTCGGGGCCATCTTGCGGTGCTCGCCGCACCGAAATATGCTAATCAGTCTAAAACGCAGACGAGACACGGAGCTGCGTGAAAGACGCGTCCGAGGTGAGGACTGGCTGCCTAAATACCCGTAATGTATGCGACGTCGTCGGCCACGGCTGCCAACCTTCAAAGCGGCGCTTAACGAGGACAAATTTCTCGAAAACACGCGACGCGATATACCTACGTGAGCTGTTCATTCCAAGAGTAAAACGCCTAAAAAATGCGTCAATGCAGTCCTTCGGGAACCGCGAGAAAAAATCCATTTCATTTTGCTCTTCGACCCGATATTCACCCGCAAATTCTTTCTCAGTTTTAGACATTTTTTTTGTATTTTCATTTTCTTTTTGCCTCTTCCTTATTCACCCTCTTTTTTTTTTCTCGGGGATTCTATTTTGATCGGCGTCCGCCGACGACCACACGTGACGCGTGGCTGCACATCCTATAGGCGTCGCCCGACGCATCCACGTCGTCGACGTCGTCGTCGTCGTCTCGCTGGGGATGTGCAATGTATCGAAAGATATTCATGGGGCTCGGCCGTTGTCCCCCCGCGTCGCGAATGCCTTATTGATTGCGCTTACCCCCCGCTCAGCCCCGGCGATTCCCCGTGAAACCCTGGGGGAACCCCCAGGAACCACCGTGAACCCCTTCCAACGATAGGAACGGGAAAGTCAGCCCGGAAGTGGGGAATATGGATTTTGGATCGCCGGGCATCACTGGGCCGTCGAGCAGGAGAATGGCTATACAGAAGGCCAGTGCCTACCCCACGTTCTCAAAACTACATTTGCCTTTTTCATTTATCAGGATTTCCCGGCTTGACCCTTGCCGGGCGCTCGATTACCATTAAGATTCTACTCGCGAGCCCCGGATGTAACGGATCGGGAGGCAATGATCCTCGTTTCTGACATATGGAAGAAAAACTGTTTGACAAACTCCCAGAATGATGAGTAAACATACAGGCGACAACTTTCATGCGGCATGCAGTAAGAGTAGACGAAGAAAATTTTTATTTTAAATATATAAAAATTGATTATAGGTATGCATATATCCTGAAAATTAAATTTAATTTAACGTAATAATTCTCTGCGATTCCCACGCCTTTCAATCCTGCAGGGATAATTTTTTAGTAGCTTTTTTTCAATTACGTTCTTTTCTAACCAGCCACCTACCAACAGATATCAAGTGTCAGTCCTGAAGGATCGCACTGACCGTTTTAAATATCATGTGCTTTTGATCGCACCTCTTTCTCTTTCATCCCTCTCGTCCTAAGATTCTAAGGGAATGTAGTGTACCCAGGGTTGGGACAGCTCGGCGTCTGTTCGTACACACCACATGAGTCCGGCAGTCGACTGAGTGGATCATGGGAGCATACAACGCCTCGAAATACCATGAAACATGGTGAGGCACTATGGTATTCAATGGTGACGCACGGGCCCGAATGGTGGGACCTCATTGTGTCCCACTTGACTTTGTTGTTGGAGCTTTTGTCCGTTTTTTTTCCCAAATGGTAGTCTTTGTTCAGTTAATTATTCGTGTTGTTGCTTAACAGCCGGGAGATTTCTCAAACAGGGCTTGGCTAAGTCTCTCGCTACGCGATTGTGGTTCTCTTTGTTTTCTTGTTAAGCTCCTTAATATCTTGGGGTAGGTTACGACTTAGGCGATAGAGACCTTGATATACACCAACGCCTCGAAGAACGGTAGAGAATGTTGACCAACGTCCGCGAGCCAAAGGCCCACTTTACCCCATCAAAATTAATGCAATTGCCACGTATTTTTTGTTCGATAAAAAAATCTGGACAAACCCAAAACCAACGTATTTCTTATTCGCTACGATATCTACAGGACTTTCCGAAGGTGATGGTTAAATCACCAGATTTGGTTGTCTTTATTGACGTTGACGGGGTATATCATAAGTTTCATGAATCGTGATGCAACGGTCGTAGCCACCCCTGTAGTATATGCGTCGCTAACCCCTGTTTCGCCGCGTGGCTAATCCGACGCATAGTTTATACGTCATTAAACCCCCGCCAGTGTTGGCCTGGGGTGGCACGCGCGGAATCCGCGGACGTCACGCCGTATATTGCCGCCTCCGGGTCAACGGGGATAGTCGGGGTAGAGTGTGGTGCGACGCAGTAACCCTCGCGAGAGCTGTCAGGTTGAATCATCCCCTGGAGATATGACAGCCGCCTCCAGGGGCGTCTCATCGCCTCTATCCGTAGTGGTGGGGGCAACGATGCTGGCCACCCGCGCCAAAATCGAGATTAAATACCTATTGGCCGGGTGCGTTCAACCCCTGTCGACAAAATCCGAAGGATCACCCTTTGCTCGTCTCGGTAAAAGAAAAGAAAAAAAAAAAAGATTTCGTCAAGCAAAAGCGTCGTAATAATGCTTGGTACTCGTGACTTTAACATCTGTTTCATTGTCATATGAATTTATAATGAATTTGAGATGATGTTTAGGTGAAAATATCGTGTGAGAGTATTGTTAAATGGTTTTCTATCATGGGGTTGGTAACGTGATTCGTGCTGCGTTATTGGAACGGAGTGATTCGGATCTTTGAAAAGCTTGTGCGATAAAGATTTGCGGTTTGAACTGTGTGGGAGTAAAAGTTGAAGATAAAATTGCGAGGAAAGGATCCCCCGATCCCCACATCGAGGGCCCGAGTACAATACCTTTTCTCCACGTAGCCTCGGAAGGAAAGTTGGCGCGCATAATTTCTTGGGTACTTCCGGGCGAAAAACAGGACCGGGTCACGACCTCTAAGAGATGGTATCGCGGCCGCGTGACCCCACCTGGGGTCCCAGGGTCGCGGGGACACGAGGTGGCGGGACGAAGGGCGAAGGGCATCATTCTAATTGCCCCGGACTTCCTTTCATCCCCTTTGTGCGAGCCGGCTGGGTGCGCTTCCTCGTCCACCTCCTCCTTCCAGCCAGCCATCCCCCAAGCCCCGGCAGCACTAAGTCATTTCTGCGATTAATTTTTCCTTGCAATTTGCACGCGGCAGTAATTAAGGGGACGGTAGTTCGTCATCCCACGGTCGCGGTTCTCCTCCGTGAACCCCACTGCAACAGCCTCATGGTTTAAATCCAATGAGATGTTCCGTTTCTCCACCCTAAATACGCCAGGCAAAACGAAGAGTCGAGAGAGATATCAGCAACTTCGGAAGCTGTGCGTTATCGCACTGATCTACTCTGGGAACCACGGAAAACGTGGTTCCGGGTGCAGCGGTCGCAGCCCCAGCTCGAGCCTGGTATGGAGGCCTTCGAGGTGTTTAATAAAGATAATGCCCCGGTCGGGACTTGGCTCATTCATCCACCAGCTCGCTCTGACGTTCCCGAGTTCTTCCTCGTGAATACCCTGAATGCCTTTCTCTCCACACTACTTTCTAGTCTACACACATTCACCGATTCCTACGTTTTTTCATGTATCCGTGCAACAACCAACCAGTCCTTTCGCTCGAGCAGTCTCAGCCGAGTATAACAAGGTCTTATCTCCGTCTATCCAACGTTCCGCATTCACGATTATAAAATTAAAAAGAAAAGAACAAGCCGTAGAAAAAAGTAAAATCAAAAAAATACATTAAGTGGCTAAACCTTATGAGAAACTAATTAATTACATTACAGAAAAGAAAGTCGGATAATAAGATAAACTGCTCTCCAGTATCCTGTCAGTGTTAAAATTGCAGTGTGACACTGTATGGACTCGCACTTTCACTGCATAAACATTTTTCCGGGTATCACGCCTCTCTAATTCTCAGGATTGATACTGCACACTATACGGTAGGTGCAACGTACGCCCCGGGATTTCGTTTGGTCGGGTTTGCTGCATCAAAACACGTAAGTCCAGGGGGGCAATAATAGATCCTACAATGCCACGTGAGCTTTTCAGTGACTTGGGGGATGGCGATGGGTGGTGGGAATGGGTAGATGAAGGGGTAGAGGAATAGGAAGGGAACCACGACGGTGGAGGATGAGGCGGCTCATCAACTAATGGCCCGCACCGGAACTGAACTACTACGGTACTCGTGGTACCTGCTACACTGTGCTCGACGTGTGCTTGACGTATACCTATATCACATTCGCCACTATCCACCATCTGGGTCGAGTCTGAGTTTGGTCTGAAACCGTTGGATCTAGAATTGCGGATAGCACGTGGTAACGCAAGGCATCGTTTTTGAAGCTTCACATTATCATCCGAGTTTCTTATCTAGTCATCACTTCGAGTGACCCATTTTCCTCGGTCCTAGCAGGTACCAAAATCGTCAAAGCCAACTAAATCAGAAAATTTTCCCAAAATGTGGTAATCGTGTAGGTACTCATGCAATCGGACGACCCAACATAACGAATACCGCACACGACCCTTGTGCGATGTATATCGCGATACACCCGCGAAGAGAAATGTCTTCTTTTAGTGGTTCGTGACTTGCATAACTAGATGGCATCAGGATAGAGTCGAACTTACACATAGGTACATTTAATACGCGAAATAACGTTCGTTGAGGGTAATGGGGGAATAATCAATATTCACAGTTTTCTGCTACATTTTCTTGATCTTCCAAAAAAATTTACAGATCCTGACCGTTCTTGTTAGGATGTTGAGGAGAAAAGTCATGT
The DNA here is from genome assembly GCA_963924015.1 of Macrophya annulata. Lineage (NCBI taxonomy): Eukaryota > Metazoa > Arthropoda > Insecta > Hymenoptera > Tenthredinidae > Macrophya > Macrophya annulata. The sequence continues at coordinate 27,485,748 of OZ001258.1, read as the reverse complement.
GCGAATATATGTTCGAAAATCGAATTGAAATGGAGAAGATTGTCGGGTGTCTTGATTGCAAGGACAAAAAATAGTACGAAAGGACGTGGAACTTAGTTCGGAAAAGTCTGTTCCATATTCTTCTCTCTTTTTGTAGATAGCGATTCTTTGATTTAACGCTCGCTTGGTACACAAGCGCGTTTTTAACGCTTCCAGGGTTGCCATGGCGACGACGTCGGCCGTTATTAATCCCCACGGGAGCGAAGTAGAATAGCGTGAGGCGAGAGACGAGAGATGAGAGAGCGAAAGAGAGAAGAGAGAAGAGAGAAGAGAAAAGAGAGGAGGCTTCTAGCGCTGCCTCAGCTTCGGCTGCTTCTGATTCCGATTCTCTCGCTCTCTTAGCGTAGCGACGGCAAGGATCCTCTCCCTTCGAGGTAGGCCGGGAAAGGGCCGGGGAATTAGGAGAGAGGGACTCCGTCATTATACTCCCATCAGTCACTCTCTCGTTCTCTTTTCCTCTCTCCTTTACCCGTCGTACTCATCTCCGTTCCCGTATTGCACATCTCGGATATTATATACCTACCTACTCGCGGATCTTAATAAAACTGTTTCGCCTTCACGGGACCTAATTATACTTCGAAAGAAATCTTTTAAAATTTCAACGAACACGAGTAGATATAAAAATAGAAAAAATCATTTCCTACAAAATTATCGGACAAGTTACACCGCTTAAGCTTGATATGGTGCCATAAAATCGCTTCAAATATTCATGAGGTCTTCTTTCACGGTTTTGTATTGGTTCTCGTGACCTCGTGCGCGAGTGTGACGTGCTTCCGGTATCGATACATCGTTTCCCTTGTTCAAGGGGACCGACGGTACGTATGGACGGCTTTTGTTTCCTGCGCCACGATATGGAATAACGTTCCTGCGCCGCATTTGTTTGCAGTTTCGCATAGTACGTGTAATTTTATACACATATACGAGTAGTGGAAGTTAAAAGTTGTATGACTATCTGCTTTATTCATTTATGAGCATTTGCATTCGATTTATCGAATATCGATGCGGCCCAATCGGTCGAATTGGACATCGCACCGTAACCCGTAGTGATCTAACGTAACATACTATTCAGATACAACTCATCATACTTTTTTACACGTATATAGTTACACATTGACTCGATGTAGGTATGTGTTCGTAGAATATAGATTATAGGGCACAGTTTCATCGAGCTTCTTAGTCTATAATTACTGCCCCGAGCCAGTGAGCGTGATGATTGAGATTGTAGGCAAAATTTCGTAAGCGAATGTCCTCTGAATTTATATTATATATATATATATATATATTTTAGGTCAGCTATAGAGCGAATAGATTTTACTAGTATTAAGAATTTTCTCATCAGAGTAACGCGGCGAAATAAACGTCAAAGTAATGGACGGCCGATCATTAATTACTACCACTTTGTGATTTAGGAAGCTAAATAAGGCCAAACTCCCTAAAGGCACGTCGACACCACAGCAACAACATAAGCTGCAGGCATTATTTTTCACATAATATATTGATTACTGAAAAATGTTACTATAATTCGATAGTTAATTATAAGAAATTTATTTTCATCCTACATCGCTGTTTTTTCATTCAAGTTACTTGCGCTGTTTTTGATCGACTGTCCGCGTACCCATGTAACCGGAGTTTGGAATGCCGAGAGCATCGGTGCCGATGGGTGGAACTCCCAGGGCACTCGGAGACGAGTTACGCAGATCTAATAACGGGACAAACGTCGCACGAGCGTGTCCCGAACGGGATTTCATTTCCTCTCCCAAGGGAGAGCCCTGCTATATATATATGTATATATATATATATATATATATATATATATATATATATATATATATATATATATATATATATATATATATATATATATATATATATATATATCTACTCCGTCTCTCTTCAACCTCCTCTCCGTTCTCACCCTCCCCGTAGCCGTGCCACATCGTGAATATCAATCTCGCTCGAATCCGCGCGCAATTCTCAAGGACCGTAGACGGGCCTGTTATACCCGAGGCTCGTAGCCCCGAAGCCTTGACGCTCTGAAGCCTTGAAGCCCAGAAGCCTAGAGAAGTTGTGTGGAACCAGAGAGGAACCTACCAATATTTCGATCGTGCTCAGGGTTCGAATCCTCGACGTTCGCCCACTCGTTTGCCGTCCATCCGCTTGCTCGGCTATTAAATTAAAAAGCTAAGAGAAAAAAGTAAGAATATGTAAAACAAAAAAAAATCAAATTAAATAAATTGAAAAACAGCGGTGGGTATACCTATTCGATTTTATTTGAATTTCTTACATATCCTTAACGATATTGTATACAGACACAAATTACGTTACTTTATCCCCGACAGACGAACGATTTCGATTTCTAATTTAATGTGAAGCTGCCTTAAAAAAAGAAACGAAACGTTCTAACCGCGAATTTGAAAATGCGTATAGAAGGTAAACCTAACTAGGTACTTGAAAGAAAAAAAAAATCATAAAAATAATTAGACATGGAAAATTCTATAGTTTAAAGTTTTTTTTTTTGATTTCACATTAAGATTCAATCTCTTTTCCAATAAGGAGGCTTTCTTTTACCTATATAATGCCAATTGATGAGGACAAAAAAAAAATTGATGCTTTTTCTTTTTATTTTCTATTTTGGCTGCTTTTTGAAAAATTCTACTTCAATTTTCCGTGCCACTTGATCAATAATTATCAAAAACATATTATGTAGGGATTTTTTCTTTTGATTTCAGATGATAAATCGAGTGATTCTAAAACACGTATATCAATGCAATGAAATTCATAATTTAATTGACCATTTTATTATTTAGAAATATAAATTATATCATGTGAAATGAATAACAGTGATCTAGTCCTTAACGTTGTTATCATAATAACGTCCAACTTTTTAAATCTGTAATCACTAAGGAAAGAAGAACTTTCTCTCGTATAAATCCACGTCCAACACTATTGACTAAACGTTTTCCAAGCTCTGTTAGGTATATAGTCACTACTATATATACACAACTACGTTAAATGAATACTAAATCTAGGGCGAATAAATAAACGAACATTTATAAGTGGTTAACTCCGGTCTTGTCATAGGCAGAGATAGATACCACATACATAAATATATTCCTGAATATGATCAGCGTTCGGTCCCCTCGATGCTGCCTTACTTCTTCATCCTTCTCTCCCTCAGTTTTCCGTTCTCAGTTCCCTGTTCTCTATCCTATGTTCTCTGCTCTCAGCTTTCTGCTTTCGTAATGGCCGTACCGGAAACGGGACGACGCGTGACCCCAGACGGATGCATTAGACGCACTTCCGGCAGAACGACGCCCGGCGCCCTCGCCTCTTTTCCCTGTACAGTTCGATCCCCAACTATAGGGTAACCATTGCGAATCATCGATGTGCTATGCAATTATGATGAAATGTCTCCGATCTCTAAGATACCAACTACCTACCGATACGCTTCCCAGCTACGACATCAATTAGTTAAGACCAATTCATCGAGTAAGCTGTGATTACAATTAAGAGAAATTATATGTGGGAAGGGTCTTAAACCGAAGGTCTTTTGCTTAGGTTCCATAATCACACAACACGAGGGGATTTATTGTTATAAATAAAATTAATGAAGTCATTTGAAAATGAATTGTTATTTCAGATACCGTATGGATATCGATAAGGCTCCTCGTATCTGTGAAGTATTAAAATGAGTCATTTGTATTGCGTAAAAATTTCTCTTTTAATAATAAAAAAAAAAGCTTTGACTAACCCCTGAAAATATGTCGTCAAAATTTACTGGCTAATGCACAGTTCCGATACATCGCAAGCACTTTGGCGCTTTGAACCCCTGCCCTATAGCCTTCACCTCATCGAAATCGTTTCGTTCCTCTCTTTCTCCCTCTATTTCTCTCGATTCTCGTCCCTTCCATTACTAGGAATAACAAACAGTGCTGTTTATATATTCCGAGTCGACGGAGAGAAATTAAAATTCATTGCGCACCCTCCGCGCTCTCACCCGCTGAATCTCCATTCAGTGTTCACTTGTAAATACAAAATATACTGTACCAGTTTGTATGTATACGTATACATACACTTATATACAATACACATCTAGATATATATGAAAATATATAATGTATAACGTATACTCGCGTATTTAAGGCTAGGAAAAATGATTTCATAAAATTCCATAGGTTAATATTATAGGTATATATGGAATTTGTGCCCCTTGATCCATCAAAGAATTAAATTTACCATTTCTAGTGCGCATTGAAGCGAGATGAAGTAAGAAAAATAAAAGTTTGGTAAGACATGGTGATTCAGTCTAAAAAGATTGGCTATCCCAGGAGAAGCCCCACGGCCCCAAAGGGGCCAATGGGCTTCGCCGCCCTTTGTCTTACGAGATTGGTCGACGTATTGTTTCAAGGGTGGCCCAGCGCATGCGCGATCAACTCGCGTGGGAGGAACACGTCTATAGCGAACAGCCCTGCGTTGCGTCGTAGACCATATCGCTATACAAAATTTTGCTAGGCTAGAATCAGGAAAAGTCCATTTCAAGGTAATGGGTACAAGTTATTCAACGACCCCTCAATCCCTTACGTAAAATAAAAAAAATTTCATATATCTGTAGGGATAATTACGAACGAAGGTAAATGTCCTTTATCCTTCAGGATGACCGTAGTTATAGGGATCGTGAAAATCGGTCGTTTCGTTGTCACGTAATAGCGGGTTGGATGAGGAAAGTCCGGCAAAGGATTTTAACAAAGAGAATTTATTTCAAGCAACTCGTCTCTTCCTGACGTAGGTATATTATATCGAGGCAATTAGTTTCAGTCGCTACGTAGGCGTCTACTTACGTAAGCCGTGAAATATGTAACCAGTGGATGATATTTCCATGATTGAACGCGAGGACTGACACCGACAGACAGCCCGTCAGCCACGCCACTGTCAATAGCGTCGTTGGAATGCAGACGTCTCCGTAGTCCCTGAGGATTCGACCAGACCACGTTGCTCGAAGAAGGATGACCGGGGAAGGTGGGAATGAGATCCAGAAAATCCTAGAAAACCACTTGACGGTCTTACCGCGATGTGGTTTTGTCTCATTTTAGTCCCGATCTGCCTCCCTAAAAACATTTGTCTTTCGTACCGTAGCTTTACCGTCTGGATTTACCATCATGGTTTTCAAATCCCCTGCACGAAGCTCTACGTCTTGGTGTGACGTGCCGTTGAAAGACGGGCGCGAGCCACTGACAAAAGAGGCCATAATATATTACGCTTATTAATGCGCGGCCCCGGGAGACCTGAGTCAAGAGAAATATATTAGTTATGCTCGATGCTAAAATGCGCGCGGAAGGGTGAAAGTTGAAGGAGAATAGAGAGATGAGGAAAAATGCAGAAGAAAGAGAGCGAGAAGGATTGAGAGAGTGAGGTATAGAGAATGGAGCAAAAAGGGTGGAGGAGAAGAAATAAAATTAGTAGGCCTATGCGGTATACGAATGAAGAAAAGTTTGTGGCGTGAGAGGGTGTTAGTTTTTTAGTCTCTAAGGACGTGTACAAATGAGTATAAAAACGCCGAACGTACCCCGACAAGGCATTGGTGGCGAGCCTTCTCTCCCTATATCCCTTCACCGCTCTCTGTAACCTCATTGCGAATGGGTGGTCCATTCATAGTCGAGTGAAATTGGTACCAATAGCCGAGAATTTTTTTTATTTTTTCATTTTTATTTATTTATTTGTTTATTTATTTATTATTATTTTTTTAAACATGAAATCGCTTGGTTCCCGTTCAATTCCATTTATACGATTCGAGGTACGTACCATGAACGATTGTGCGATCGACGTCGCTATTCGTCATTTTAAAATCGCCCGAGGTCCCCGCGCGCTGATTTCAATGACTTTACCAATTAAATATACCACCGTTTTCGCAATTACATCAATTCCCATATTGTACAATGATTTTCGTGGACTAACGTGTAAAAGCCAGTCAACGAACGAACGAACCTCAGACTCTACTATGGGTAGATTTAATTCTTATTACAATTCAACACCGGTACTTTAATACACGCTGTATAAATTTCTGGTTCACCCCGTTAACAACTCGGCGTATATACCACGCCAGATTAAGTGCTCTGGTTAATAATACTCTATGCGTTGGACTCGCGGCTGCAGGAAAGAAAAATACCGTTTAATCTTTGCCCTCTGACTCTTACTCCCACTTCAACCAATTCTATAACTGTCCACTATAGTCTGCTGCACGGGCCCCCAATACCTACCCCAATGAAACGCGCCTATACAGAAATCCACACTTCGCCTTTTACCTACGTATAGGTATTATTATATTATACACACCTCTCTAACGCGGGTTTCTGCAGCATGTATACATCCCGTCGACTACAATCCGCACGATTATACCTTATACATGCAGTGCTGCAAAAACCACTTCAAATAATCAATTATTCTTTTATTCACCAAATTTTCATATTGGCAAACTAATTTATCGATAATTTTTATGCTGATCTGATAGTGATATATCCTCTGAAAAATCTAACCCCTAAACTTGAGATTTCAGTCCTTATGATGGAGACTATGAAGTTGTGTTATCGAAAAATTCCCTCGCTGCACATCACTCCTTGAAAAATAACTCCTCAATTGGCCGGAGAAACGATAAGAGAGAGAGTCTCTTATGAAAGGCGCATAACGCGAGTCTTGGCCACGATGAGTAGTACGGAGGATAATCTTTGAAAATAATTAGCTAATGCTCTGTCCACAATGCGCGAGAACAGGAGTTATAAGGCGGTTCAACTATGACACCAGCGGGGGTCGCCGGTTGTTTCGTACCAAGGGTACAACAATGGAGATGAACAGAGCGGCAGCTTTGAAGGCAGGTGCCACAGTTGTGCCTCACAGCGTTGGGGATTTCACTAATAACCAGTCTATAATAGACCCGCTTAAGCAGAGATGGTGGCCGATTGGGTACCACGCAGACAGCTTACGCGAACTAAGATTCTTGTGCTCGGGTCTCTGCACCCATCACCAATAGTAGACACATAATTATTCTCTTTACTACAAATCTTTTTTCTCAAGTTTCGAGACTGGTAATCCTCGTTTTCAGCACCATCAGTGGTCAGGAGTGAATAGCCTTGGTCAGAAAAACAGTTCCTGCTGGTTTAGAGTTGAAATCAATGATCCATGGCTTGGTTTTACTGGGTAATTAGTATTCAACGTCTTTACAGTTGACGATCATCATGCTGCTGCTGTGGCTATCGCAACTCCGAGGGCACGTGATTTTTATGATCAAAAATTCGCGTTGCCCACCAAGCGAGGTTCAAGTTGGAACAGAACGTGTGGACATAGTGGAGCTGCGGACGAGCGGGCGAGCGGAGTGTCTGTGAAGCAGATAAACGGATTAAGGCCGCTTTGTGTCAACGTGATCCTCTTCTGGTGCTACTGAATTCAAACGCGGGACGAATCTGGACCGGCCCCGGTCCAACTCTCGTCAATGGAATATTACGCGCTTCAGTGCTGGCTACACGCCGGTCCCGGGGTCTGCAGGCCGCTTTTCGACTGATAACTGACTTTCATTTATTGTTATTAAACAAACGAGATCAGCTTTCAATCAGGACATATATTTAACATCATTTTTTAGCTTCTTTTTTTATTTTTTATTCTAACACAAATACACTAGCTTGTTATGTGGATTGTTTAATCGCCGAACGATGATCTCGTGAAAAACCAAAATGCATTGGATCAGGGTGTAAAATTAATCGTAACAACCATCAGTGCTACGGGGTATTACATTTTAACCAAATAGAGAAATTTCTCCAAATAACGGATTAACCTTATCTTTGAATTGAAAAGTGTTGGAAATTTTTTTTCAAGACTATAAAATTTCAGTGGTGAAAACTTTTAAAGAGACGTGCACGTAGGCTTTTGCAAATTGACCTCGTAGATTACGTTCGTAGAATTCGTGGCACTATTTTTCCTTTCATTTTCTCTCATTTCTTTTTCTCTATTTCTTCTCTCAGATTTTTACTGTCCAAGAGTCGAGCAAACGACCCTGCACCCAAATTGAAATGACATACCACTTTTGGTATATTACCAGGCTTTCTCTTCTCTCTAGGATCTCAGTGTGCTTGCACCGGGGGTGGTAGTTCGTTGTAGGGTCTCTCGTGCCGAGTCCCGAGTTCCCGTGTAATCAAGGAACCCTCTTTGATGACGGGGGTTCGAAGGGGGGAAGAAGTATTCGATATGTATTGATATAACCCGGCCCTCCTTCGGTGGTAGATTTGCATCACAACGGGATAGCTCCCATGTCATCCGAGCTTGGTAATTAGCCCATGCCACATACCGCTTGGGATTAACTGGAGGATATTGCGTTTTTAATAAAAGTGAAAACGACTAGGACAACGTTGGAGAAAATGGGGGTGGAGATTTCACAGTCTCTGATACCAAATTTCTGAAAGATTGCTCGGCCACTGAACACATTGATGGGCGAGTTTGATTGGATTGTTCCTACTTTATTAAGAGGGTCGTCAATGGACTGCCAATCGACTGAAGACGATGTCGGCTGATGTAATCCGCTACGGTGACAATAAAATATGTCGTGATATGTCAAGTGGAAGAAATTGTCTGTCGAATTCGTATTTTACACTTTTCTTTTCATGGCTAAGAGACTTGATCGCATCGTTCAACTGATAGCGTAATAAGTCTAATTTACGATCGTTACATTTTTGAGCTTAATTAGTCGATAGATTATCTAAAAATGATTATTTTTATTTTTTCCGAACAATCTGTGAAGCTTTAAAGTGTCGTAACCATTACGACTAGCTACATAGCTCGAGGTGGAAAGACATAGTCCCCGTCTCGCATACGGTTGGCTCGATTTATAAATGCAAAGAGCGCTGCAGGTCCCAGGGGCATCGTGAACGGGCACTGGGCTCGACTGGTTCGCTCGCCTGCTGACTAGCTCGCTGATTGCTGCTGCATCTTTGATGACCTTGGCCAGACATGAGCGAGGGAGGGAAAGCTGTGCAAAGAGTACCCTGGCGAAATTGATATTCCAGCAGACAGATTCCGTAACGAGGCATGCCTCGAGTCAGCGAAAATAGCTAGTGAAAAAAAAAAATGAGGAAAAAAAAACAAATAAAATGAAAATTGTATTTCGTCTCGACAGACGACGGTTATCCAAGTGTTACTGCGATTATACCCGACCGTCAATGTCCATAAAAACTAACCAGCCTTGTAAAAATGGTTCAATTTTTTTGTTCCAGAAAACTATGAAGTACCAGACGAGACCAGGGTTCGATCTACACATACAGACACACTTTTATACAAGTAAGTAACTTGGGAAGCCGTCAGAATCAAAAAAGTTTGTCCCAATAATTTCAAGGGTTTCTTGTCGTTGCCATAAACTGTTTGTCGAAGACTTGTGAAAACTAGGTGCAGTCTACTCCGGGGCAGTAGGATGTAGGAAAAATAATTGAACTTTCTACGGTTATCACGCTTCTTTATTGGCGGCAAAATTTTACAATATAAATCTGATGCTACATCATATAATGAATCTTTAAAGTGCTGGCTATACGTCGGTATAGAGTGATGATACCGCGGATGATGGTGACTCTAACACCAACCGTAGTAAACCCGTATAGGCGGCAAAATCAAAGCAGCTTGGTTACGTCTAGAGCAGCGGTTGCGTAGGTGTAGATCTTCGTGTTTGGACGGTATCGTGTCTAATATCGTGTAGGCAGCGGTTATTAATCAAGTCATTACGGCAAGCCGCAACCAAGAGGAGTTATTAATAACCAATAATTTGATACGCTTCCATTCGTCGTCTCGTCCATCTATCCTTCAATATATTCTATGTATACTCATCGATCGAGTGAGCTAGGGCCTTCTCTATGAGGTTGGTTAACGCTTCTGGCTCACGGTTAGAAGTTATGATAAAGAGCGGTATGTACTGACATCCATGAATTTCTTCAGCCGTAATGTGGTCTGTCGCAAAATAGAACCCACAGTTATCGTTACAGTTGATTCAAAGAGTTTACACCGACGTTCTTGGTTGTCTCGAGATGTGTAATACAACATACCTAGATAGGCCACACGCTTCAATTATTGAAATTGAAATTCTGTCTGGCATGGTCCACTGCACTCGCGAAAACGTAATCTCCTTAAAATTGGTGTCGACAGCTGTAGAGCAGTAGCGTAATACTGAGAGAAAGCGAAATAAAAAAAAATAATAAAAAATAAATAGAAAGAGAAATAACGGAGATATATTATACCTCGAGCGATTCCACAACGAATCTTCTTCATGAGGCTGTGGTTTATTTCTACATGAAAGAATCTTACTGATTCCATCTCGCGTAAAGACGCACACGTAGTAGGTTGGTAGGTAGATATATATAAGGTATAAGGTATAAGGTATAATATCAGTACGTGATAATATTATCGTAGAGTTTCGCGTGGGTATAATACCGTGTACTAATATGCGTAGGCAGATACACCTATGTATGTGTACTTATACCAAAAGCGTGCAGTAGGGTTTGATTTATTAATAATGCAAGCGACATTAGGGCTTGACAAAACACACCAGCGAAATGGAAGCCTTACGAATTTACCTATCGCTTCTCACGCACGTGGCGACTGTCAACTGTCAAGTGCGTCCGTCCCGCATGTTCAGAATCCTGCTGTGTTGACATAAGATGGGAGATATCTCCCTGGCCAACACCAACTTTTCACCAAAGATATATCTACCATCAGGATTAGTCGAATCAATCAACAGCCCAAGCCGTAAGCTCTCTCTATTCAATCAAACTGCTTAAATTACAGACAACCTTTTATACCTATATTATTATCGATGGTTTTATCAGCGTAACAATTTTCACCGTCATCAAGGAAATCCACTAAATAGTAAATACCTACCTACCTACGTATCTTTCGCTTTTGGTTTTTCCACTGACTAATACACTCGACTTTTGTCTTTCGTTAAGAATATATATTCCGAGTTATTCCTTCGTTCCGTAACAACTCTGAGCGTGGTTTTAGATTCTAGGATTCGCTGACGCGGGACATTTTGACATTTCCTCTGTCGGGCTCTACTCTATGAATAATTCAACGCGTGTTCTTCCATTGAGACATATATTTCTGTATGTATATCTATTCGCGACGTATACCTATACGTATCTATAGATGTATGTGAGGAAACATAGTTTTCCCCGATGGTTTTCACTCTCTATGTATGTAGACTACAGGACAGGGATACGATACGTGATATGATATGATACAATGTGATATCCAACCGACTCTACACGTATAGACGAGAGACCGTCTCGTCCGTGCGGTGGCGGGAGATCATTAGGCAGGATCCATCACCCTCGCGCCATGATCCTCGCTGATCTCTGATGACTGATCTGCTCCGAAGCAGCGGTTATCAAACATTGTCGTTTTATCGCAACGAATACGCGGGTCCATACCTCGCCGTGCTTTTCCTGTAAGACTGTAGACAGTGAGGATTCCTTTATTTTTAAAGTTCTTGAAGTTTCCTGACAGCCGATATTCTTCCTCGAAGCTACATTATTTCGAGTTGGAGCTAGAGGAATTTTTCAGTGTTTATAAAGTCCGGAAATAAAGAACAGACACACGGTACACTTCGGTCGCAAAATCTTTGCGAAATGTGTGAGAACCGCTAAAGACAGAAGAGGCGGGCGCTGGCAATCAGAAACACATTACTGGCAGCTGGATCGCAGTCGAGTCGTAGATGGGCTCAGGGTTTCGCCAAGCTTCTGCTAAATTCCTTTAACCTTGCCGATTATTTATAGGTATATACAATTTGCCCTCAACACTGCTCCGCCTTGATCGAGGAGGAGCCGATCTGACGTGCTTTTTGATAACTGGATTAGTAAGGTTGCTTTTTATGAACACACTAACAAATAAAAGACCCTGAAAGAACTCGATGCATCTTTTAATAGCAAACAGTGACCACCCAAGTGGTGAAGACTTCAGGTGTTACAATAAATAGAAAAATGAGGGACAATTTCACAGTAACAATTATGGAAGTGATTGCAGTGAAAACTTGGAACTTGAAGATAGGTAAATTAACCTGATTCATCAATAACGTCTGAATCCTTTTATTTTCTATCTCTTCGCTCCATGATGAGGAATAAAATTGCTGTATTATATATCCTGAGATAAGTAAAGAGATGAAATGCATGCTGTGAAATATTGCCGATAAAATAAGATTGGATTGAAGAGTCCAAGGCCAGCAACGTCGAGGCCGAACATGAACTCGGGAGTGGTTCGTCTTTGATGTTTAATGCATCTTTTATAATAATGGACAGCGAATGCATGTCCGCCTATTTCGCGAAAGCGGAAATGGAAACGGCTAGCAAACTTTTTATTTACGTTTTTGGTTACGAACGATCGCGGCTTCGGTATTGAGTTTATCAAGACAAAAAAAAATAAAAAAATTTAAAAAAAAATAGAAATACCAATAAATTGACGGATGGTAAAAACATGTTGACTATGTAAGTACTTTTGTATTATAAAACCACTACTTAATATAGAAGTACTAGCTGCTGCACGAGACACATGTAAGACGGTAGTTAGCTGCTTGAAGAGTTTTTTTTTCTGTTTTTTTTTTTTATGCAGTGAGCGGCAAAGGTAGGTACCTACCTCCTGCGATTACATTATGTCCGCTTCGTCACGCTGTACTTAGTGTAGGCAATGTCTGATATTATTACATCGTTATTATAAGAAGATTGATACTTAATACGATAGTTGAACGGTATTCAAACCCGGTATTGTATGTCTATACTATACAACTCGGAGTTTATTCATCTTTGTGAAAAAGTAAATCAGGCATGAAAACAAGCGTGAGCAGCATGCTTCGTTCGATAAAAATCGATAATGAAATAAATAATGTTTTGTCAGTGAGTCTGTTGATTCGGAATTCTAAATACTTTATCATGCGAAAGCATGCCTTAGTTATGCCTGTGCACGACACGTGGCACAAAAATAATGCCAAAGGTATATTTTTTTAAATAGCAAGTGACAAGAATCATCGAAAATTTGAATACTTTTATTATGCTTATCGAGGCAGCAGCTGATCTGTAATAATAAAAAAATGGAAACAGAAGGAGGGAGAAATTTTTATCGACCTTTGATCCATCCTTCATATTGAAACTGCGTAGGTATAGTTCGGTACACCTTAAGGCGGTATATATCTTGAAGTAAACGCGACGTGCTTCTGGCTGAGCTCCTCAACTCTTTCGCCTCTCACCTCTTCCCTCTTTCGTCTCTTTCCTCTTTACTATTCCCTTTCCCAACCTGGACCGACCCGTTCTCGTCACTCCCTCGTAATTAATCATTTTCCCTCTTCCCCGCGTCCACCTCCGCCTCTGGGCGTCAAACGGAGGCAACATGGCCGCTTGAGAGGCAGAGGGCAGTCACTTACACGGACTACCTTCTCGCGAGTCGAGCTGCCAACGTAGGTACTCACGCGCCACACGCACCGGCGTGAAGAGTGAAGACTTTGACGAATGGTCGCACGTCCTGATTCCTCTGTCCCTAGACCCTGAAGTCCTCCTTTTGGTCCAAGAGTTGGTGCCGAAGGAAAGACTGATCACCACACTGCACTCAGATGAACGGACGATCGACGACCCTAAAGAACACCGGCCTCTCCTTTACGGCTTGTTTTATTCTTATTTCTTCAAAGAAAACTGCGGAGTAAGGATCCGCAGAGACATTTCCGCCTTGCAATATACCTACAGCGTCATTGATGCCCATGATCGGACGATTTTTGGTAAAAATTTTTATTTTTTTCTACTAACCAATAATCGAAAGGTCATAATGATTTCTAGCTGGTTAAACCTCGAGCCTGATATCAGACTATGAGATGTAATTAAATTCTTAGTGCTTTTTTGGTGAGGAATTATTTCGAAATTTTTCAAGTTGAGTAACGTTAAAAAATCCTCTTTCTGGAGCAAGTAGCAAAACACAAAAGGGGTTTTATTTTTGAACATTTTCCTCGATGTGTCTACTTTGAATCATTGAGCAAAACTTGACGAGGAGTAAAATATCCTGTAGTGGGTATAGTAGGCCTCGTATATCCAACACGGCCAAAGGACGACAGGATTTCATTTTAATCAACATTTTTTTTTATCACAAAACTCGCCTCCTGTTCACGGCGGGTGGTACGTTTTTTAATTTCCCAGTCTCCCCTTAATCGTGGTACAATTCCATCTCAACGTTTTAATGAATCCGTCAACAGCGCCCGGGGGGTGGCTGTGACCACAATCTTCCCGTTGCTCCAGCGATAAGAAGACTTCCTACGCCAAAAAAATAAACATAAAGACTACCAGAGGATACCCGTGCGATACGGTTGTTTGTCCTTTCTCTCTACTCTTCACTCTTCACTCCTCACTCTCTGCAATCTACCTCCTCTCTTCCGCCTCTCGACATTCCCGCTTCTTATTCTCATATTTGTGTATATTCATTTTTCTGTATATAAACTGGGTAGCCAGCTATAGGTATGTATTCGTATATGTACAGACAAAGATCCTGTATACTTGAACTAGCCTTACAGACCACAGTCCCAAACTGATGAAGAAAATAAATAAATTTTTCCTCTATACCACGTGAAATCGGTATCTTAATTAATCCCTTTGTCTAAAAATTAAAACTAGTTGACAATACTGAGTAAAAATTAGTGTATCCTGGAGTCAAGTTCTCTGCTAGTATATCTAACTGTGCTTATCTCAGTAAATAGTGGATTTATATGAACTAAGAAATTTGATCGTATCGATCACGGTAGCCAAGATCTATCGGATAAAGATAATTAAAGGACCGTTATGCGCAGTTGATTGAACAACGAGTTGGTCAGGTAGGACTAAACAGTCGCTGAACAGATATCCAGTCACCAAACAATCGCTCGAAGTAAACAAAAATGATTATACCATTGTATGTACGTATACTCATACATAAGTATCGTTATGCATCATAAGATACCTTTTCCTATTAATTTTTAATGAGAGATAGTAATTATCTGTAGCTACACTGAATCAGCGTTAAAAAGAAGTATTTCATGTCCTAATCTATTACAACACTATGACGTATGTACATACATACATACATATCTTCCGGGAGTGAAACAGTAAAGCGAGATTTAATTGCGAGCAAAGGTGTCTTAGCAGTGAAAGATTTAGTAATTACCTCAAGACTGGCTGAACCCTTGAATGATCGGTTTTTAAAATAAACTGACAACGTGGCATGTGTGTATGTACATACATGTGCAGAATCTGGGTATGCATGTCTAAAGAGAGAAGAGATCGGTGCGGTAATATAAAACAGAGAGGAAGTGGCTGTATGCTGTGGTTAACGACGAGTATGATCTTTGCATGAGTGGATATCAGAAGCAATGACGACGCGATGGGACTTGAGAGGCGGACTGAGGGGCAGGGGAAAGGCAAGAGATGACGGTCGCTGGGTCCAGAACTCCATTCAGAGTTCCCAGGAGGCAACAAAGGGCCAGCAACGAGCTGATCAAATTATCCAATTCATTTGGATTAGCGAGCAGGCGAGCGAATAAGTACTGCTCGCCGGTTACCAAGAGGCTCTCCAACCCCGTCTACCGAGTTTGAGCCTCGAGAGCCTTCCCTCGCCACGTCACTTACCGATATGCCTTACCGCGCCTTATACCGCGATACCCTCTACACTCTATACCCCGTATGATTCCTTGATATTACTCCACTCATAACCCCTAGACGTTGCTCCGGGTGTTCCTAGTCTTATTCGCCATTTCTTTAACCATCAAGGACATCAGAATTGACCTTAATTTACCATACCAAGTATGATTGGTTTGATTCTCTCCATTTTTCGGTTCTTTTTAGAGCAATTAAAGAAAGAAACGGGTGCACTTCGAAGCTGCAATTCCTTCCAGATCAAAGATCAGCAGTTTGTCCATAATTGTAAAGGAAGAATGATTATTTACAAATTTTAACATTTCGACTCTGTAAATAATACCTAATGGTACATTTGCGCAGTTTTAACTCAAAAATGAACGTCATTTATTTCCCTGTTCCATCACAGGGTCTTACTACCTACAGATTTATCTCGTTGACGACTATTCGACCAATCCTAGCCTCCCCGTTTCGCTCCTGTGTCAAGACAATCATTTATATTCATTTATATTCATTTACCTCTGCTCACTCGTCAGGCTTTTAGGGGATGACGGCGAGGCTGATAATGTCACCGCTAGACGTCTAAATACAGGACGCGCGAGCACATTTGTTTGCAAACTTCTCGTTGACGGGGAACCGAGAAGAGAACGTAGTTCGCTTATCTGGGCGTTTGTCTAATGGTGTTCGACCGCCAAAGACAAAGATTTATCCTCTGTCTGTCCCCTATACTTCGAAGATGTTTCTAAACGGATCAAACTACTCGTCGTAACTTATCCGAAGAAAATAAAGCCCACTTTGTAAAAATTAACTTCTTTAACTCGTACAATATTATAGAAGCGTAGTAATCCGAATCAAATCCTCGAATGCACAACGTGCCAAAAGTTGTTCAACTTTTGATTAATCTCGACTGACTTAGATAACGGAAACAAATACTCATTTCCGCACCATGAAAATAGCGTTAATGACGCAGCGTTGTGATTCAATAGTCGCCGGTTTGGTGATACAAACTAAACCAGTCCCCAAAAAAAGCTTTCATCTTTTTCAAATTCATGAGTCTAAGTGCAGAATGAATTGCAGACAATTTGAATGAACTTTGGGAACCGAAAGTGTTAGTATGATAATCAAAAACGAAGAAACATCTTGAAGTCAGCATTTCAGTTACCTAGCCCGAGATCGACTAGCTTGAAGAAGAAGCTTTCAGCCCTTGAAGAATGCAAAGAAGCTGGTTTGATTCGCGTCAACAAAGGGGTCCCAGATGAAACGGTAGAGTCCAGGATGGATCTGGTCAATCAATGTACATTGTATATGGTATACATACGTGAGATACCTCCGCGCTGACGTTTAACGTCGACGTCGAGGTATAGGAGCGTGTGCGTGGATGCGTGGGTTATTAAATATAACATGGTTCCACGACGACAAGCCGTACTGGGGAGAACCGTACGGTAGCTTCCTGGCAATGATGATCGTCGACATCCACGTCTGATTAACTCCCTAGGGCTTGTAGGCCAATGCACAGCTACCAGTGTTAAGAGTTTTGTAAAATAAATTTTGGATGTAAATTCGGCGGATTAAGAACCGGAGTAAATGATGGTATGGAAATTTTTTTTCAACTATCATGACACTGCGATGAAAATATATTGGAACATAAAATTGGTTTCTATAATTTTTTTTATGAAAAGGAAATTCTTCCATCGACATGTCGCAGTTATCATAGAACGTCCTAAAACCCTGTACGTGTGTATTCAGACGGGGACCATATCAGCAGGTACAATTTCAATTTCGGTATCTCCCCTTCCTTGATGGTCGTGGTACGAGCGATAGGAGTTCCGTCACTCGAGCTACCGTGGGTCTACGCAAGAGAGAGTTTAGGCCCAACGCGTTTTCTCGCACCCGGCTGTCACTCAAACATCTCCCTCCCCCCATATCTCCCTCCCTTCCGTAGACTTGATAATTGAATTTCAGAAGTTGGTTACCCAACGTTCCCCACACTTCTCTATGTCCCGGCAGGGGCGACGAAGCGTCGGGGCGCCAACCCTCGAACTACGCTTAAGGTCGTATCACAACATTGATTCTGATTGCTGAACAAACGCGATTCGATATTGTCTCAGAGGTCGTACTTCGTTGGTTTAATGTCTCTGGAATTTTTTCTGTTTTCCTCTAAATTGAAATCGCGTTATTATACATGCACTATTTTAGAAGATAGTTTTTATCTAATAGAGTCTAAATTCGGAACTGTCGCTGTCTTTACGTATAATATTTCTCAAATCAGACCAGATTTTCCCTTTCCCAGAAAGAACATTTCAGCACCTGCTCATTACAATTTGATCTCGAGCTGACTGACTTTGTTCTCTGTTAAATAGTGAACAATATTGCTATCGCGAATCTATTCATTTTAGATTTGCAATTGCACTATACAAGTACATAAATCCCTCTGTATCGTTTAAGTATTAAAAATGATGTGGGATATTGATCTACACAGAATTAACACTCTCTTTTCTTTCTCTTTCTCTCTCTCTCTTACTCTTTCTCTATATATCCTGCACTATGACGCGGAGAGATGATCCGAGGTGGGGGAGATATAAAAATCCCTGGGATCGGAGGTTAATTAATAGGTGCGGAGGCGCTGCTGTATCTCTCCGACTCGCGGACTCGCAGCATCACTGCTGGACCATCCATCTACCCTCCCTCGGTCCCACCTTACTCTGCGCTGTCTATGTACCATAACCATCTCGTCTGTAGCAACGTGTATATATGTATACATAGATCTATACGTGTATATATATATATATATATATATATATATATATATATATATATATATATATATATATATATATATATATATATATATATATATATATATATATATATATATTCATATATTTGTACATACAATAGGTATACATAAATATAAGTCCGATCGAAGTATCGTGCGCAAAGAATTTCGTAACTTGTCAGTTATAAATTTATATTTTGCATCCGGTGAGCCGATCCGTGTAATTCTAGGACCTAAAGTATACGTAATTCAGGTAATTCTTTCCAAAAGCTAAACGAACAGGTTTTTTTTTTTTTTTTTTTTTTTAACTCGTATTCAAAACTGGAATAAATAAACTCCTGAGTAAAACGGAGGTTTCCTAGAGAAGAACAAATATTATGTAAAATAACTGGCTAAGCATGAGAGAGCTGGGTCTTATCTTCCTTACCAGAGAGGGAATTCTTGGTTGAAAGATCGTTTTACTACGACCCTCCGGTTCATAAAAGGGAAAACAGACTTACGCCCTTAAAATTCGAAGACGATTGGTTTACACTTGGTATTCATAAATATTTACCGCAAACGCTCCGCACGGCCGTCTGCTATTCTCTGCGATTTAATGAACTGCACTGATTTTTCACGGGCTGAACTTCGGGGGGAGGGGGCTCGCCCGTTACGAACGGGATGATTCTACGCATATAGCGAGGAAAGAGAGAAAGAGAGAGAGAGAGAGAGAGAAAAAAAGAGAGAATTATTAGGGAAGGAGAAGAGGAAATCAAACCGCGATAGAAGGAATCAAACGAGAACGGGGGCGGGTATGGGGATGGTGATGGTGATGGAGATGGAGATGAAGAAAAGCCCGTTTCGTATATCCATCTTCGACTGGGATCGAGGCCAAGATTTTTACCGGCAATCATTATAAGCGGGGATCTCGCCCGGACTTGAACGACCTGAGAGATGAATTGCTGACGAATAATGCCTTCTTCCGTCCCACGTGCCTTGACACGTATTATATCTATAGCTACGAATATTTCGCGGTTTGGACATTCAACATATGAATATATTCCAAACCTTAACAGCTACCTAATCTCCACCAAAATTTTTTCCTATTTCCAAGTTCCAGGTCAGTCATTTTATTTCATTTTGAGTACACTTGTTCTTACGAAATGGAATCCTTTACCAAATTTTGTAGTTAATTTACGAAAACGGTATCCTGAAAGGACAATAATAAATTTTGCAAAAAAAAAAAAAAAAAAAAAAACAAAAAATTTACTCAAGATCAACCACGACCACCTTCAAAAACATCGTCCCGAACGAACGTTCAAGGAAGATGTATATACATACATATATCTTTTAGCCAGAGCCGAAACCGAGTCTTGACTTGTGATCCGTGACTCGTGTGACTCGCGGATGATCATCGCAGCGATGGCGGATGCCCGGACGAGACTCCATCTCCACGTTCATTAGCCGCTATTCAGTGCACCGAGGGTGGCTGCCTGGCTGCTGGAATGTCCGACGCGTGACGGCCCCTTCCCCGCGGTAGTGGTATTTAATTATACGCGCTCTGACTACAGACACGTTTGTAACGCCCGAGAGTACAAGCGTAAAGGTGACGTTCAGACGCGGGTGTAAGTCTACTAGTAACGTACATACATTCAAATTTAGGCATTGGTCTTCTTGTATATCTGAATCTGTACATCGCCTCGATCCCAACATTAACTTTCAACGCATTCTTCAATATGACCGAGCAAAAATAAAAATCTATTCCAAATTTTACAATTATTATATCCAACGTTTGCCAAATTCTATTCTTCAAAATTTCTAGTTTCAGTTTATGTAGGTATCAGAGTCGCACAAGTTCTCCTTAATGTCAGAAAGTATTTTTGTCGCGAATAAGGAAGAGCTCAAGAGGACACGCTCGCTTAGTTAACGGCTTTGGATCGCACGGCGAAGAAAGCTCTTACGTAACCGTATATATGTATACATAGCGTGTATACATTATGTGGTTAAATGTTTGTGTGTGTGTGTGTGTGTGTGTGTGTGTGTATACAATATACATTTATATAGTTATAAAAAGACATCTGGTGTCATTTCGGCGGTTTATAGCGACGCGGACAAATCGGGGAGACACGCAGATTGGGCCAAAGTGGTTTCTGTCAAGAAATTCCCATCATCCACTGTAATAGACCAACGACAAACGCATTGCCGTTTATAGTTATACAGACCATTCTCACCTCTGCAGCCGCATCAAGAATCGCAATTATTTCCAGCACTTCAGAAAGCGGTTGATCGCATTGCTGATATAGGATCTGCAGCACCGAAAGAAGACAAAAAGATTCTTACGTTTTTACGAGCTTTTTTACTACCTTTAAATACGCACAGCATCCATTCGGAATAGCGTAGACATATATACATATATATATATATATATATATATATATATATACAAAGGGGATTTTAGAGTACGAAAAGCGAAACGAATTGCCACCCTGTTTATGCTAATTATAAGTTTTATACCCTCTTTTCACTGATACTTTTACAGCATGGATATACGCAATGCGTTACCGATGATACTTTTAACCACATAAATTTTCATCCCTCGCACCCTCTCGACATATTTTTACCCCCAAAAAAGGACCATAGGATACTCGAGCACGCATGCGCGGTTTAAATTTCTATGCTGAAGAAACATGGTACATGTATGTGATGTGTATCAACATACCTGAATACCTAACTAAAAATTTTATCGGTAACTTTGTCACATAGAGAAGAAAATCTCGGTTGTGAACCGCGACGAAGAAGGGTACACTTTAATTCTAACCGACAAAGACGACCCTGTCTTTTTGTCTACTCTGTGTACGTCGTCTATTAACAAAAGGGACGGGTTAAAGTAAAGCGTTGATCAGAGACAGAAGCACGTGGCCTTTGGCTCATAGATGATCGTGCCAATTCAAGGTATTCGTTGTTCCCGGTCTTGTATAGGTATATATATATATATTATATATAGTTCGGTCGTGATCAATCCTCGGCAATTAATTACCAGCGTCGTCATTAATTTTGATCCGTTCCTCCGTCCGTCCAGGTGGTCCAGAAATCTCCGGGCTGTTACACCTTCTTGGAAGAGCCGCGCCGGTTTTAGTTATGGCAGATCGTAGCCCTTGGGTGCACACAGTCTAGGTATATTGGTAGCATATAGCCTTGCCCTAAGATCAAGCAAGAGAGAAAGAGAAATTTGGATCTCGAGGCTGAGAGTATTGGGCTTGGCGTTCAATGCGCTCAGTCATCCCCGGTAGAATCGCCAGACAATGTGGCGTCCGGCGTCCTTCTAAGGTCCGGATTCCCTCCGACCCCTCAAGGAACTGTAGTTTGGCTCCTTGTTTACTCTAGGGAATTGCGCGTTACGTATTTTGAAAATTCGACGGAAATTTAATAATCATTATTTTATCACTCTATATCTACCATCATTGTTTGTATTTTAAAATCGATGCCTTCAGCTATAGTATTTTTCTCCAATGATTTTGCAGTTTATAGTCTTGCATAGATTTTAGATTTGTAAAACCATTCATACTCGGTAATTCATTCAGTAATTCATTCATTCATCCATTCATTCATTCATTCGTTCGTTAATTGCTCTGCAGTAATCACACGAACAATAAATGTATACATACCATATGACTAACTTGACATTTCTTAATCTCAAAAAATATGTATAGGACAGGGTAGTTCAGGGCTAAGTAAAGGCCAAGAATCCAGTGCAATTAATGACGTTTTTTTGAACTTGCATAACTTCGCTGTTATTGATGCCATTCAGAGTATAAACAATGAGGATTTTAATTGGTATACGCCAATACACTGTCTGGGGTTATGTGCTTGTTTCAATCCTCATCAGTGTCAAGTCTCAGATAGAGGTATGTAGACGTAACGTTCTATACAGTACGAGTATATTGTTTTAGAAAATTTTATCTAAATCGCGTAATCCGTTTATAAACATTGATACTTACAAACGTACCCAGGGTGCAGTCCTTCACATAATCGGGCACGTGGGCACAAAAATTTCTGCAACTAGTTACGTAGCTGCGTTACAATAATTAACAGTCAGATAACCTATAACGTTTTTCGGTATTGTTTGATCGGAGAAAAGCCTAAACCGGATAGACGAAACCTTGAAATAATCATGGAGTGGAAATTTTCTGATGAAAGATCAATCGATGGTGTTAATCATCAATAATTTTCGATATTTTTTTTTGCTTACTAATTAAATTAGTAAGAGAAAAGGTTAACGGTCATCTTTTCGAAGATCTGTAGATACAAGTTTTTAATTAATAAATAATCTGTCAATTATTAAGACTCGAGTTACACCGTGGTTATGATGTCACAACGTCCTAACTTCCTTCTTGTATAACTGCGTTTAATTATAGACTGATCGTACGTCATCGGTACGATCGTCCTTGCGCGAGGGGAGAATTACACTTCTTTATAGAAAAATTATTCAATATATTATACATATAG
Source organism: Macrophya annulata (assembly GCA_963924015.1). Classification (NCBI taxonomy): domain Eukaryota; kingdom Metazoa; phylum Arthropoda; class Insecta; order Hymenoptera; family Tenthredinidae; genus Macrophya; species Macrophya annulata. The sequence continues at coordinate 27,462,795 of OZ001258.1, read as the reverse complement.
ACAGAGAAAAGGTAGATACGTAATTAAATAAATAACTGACGAAAAGCTGCAAAAAATTAAAGAAGAACAAGTAAAAAAATAAGGCTTCGGTTTATACACCCAGTTGGATCATTCTTAGCTTTGAGTGAATGCAAAAAAAAACAAAAAAAAAAATTGGAAAAAAACTCCAACGATATGAAAAAAAAAAAAAAATTGTAATTGGTGTTAAGTTTTCGGAAGATTATTTACTTCACACTGTACGGTACAGTATTGGCAGTTTTTGATATTTATACGTATGAAATGAAGTGCAATAGAAATTTTGAATACGATATACGTGTCATTCATTATTATCTTTACCATTTTGTACTTTGAGACAGTGTAAAAGTCATTTCATTACAGAAATTCATATCATGATAATAATTCCCGTTTCAAAATGACAATATAATCGAAATAAGAATGAGTTTTCATTTGCTGTATCAATTATTACGTCTACAAAGTTATTCTATACTATAACAGTACTGTTCGTTGATCAAGACACGACATCTTTGTGCCGGACGAAGAGAATTATAAACAAACTTGATGGCGTCAAAACTAGCTAATTACCTAGTACCTGTCTATCTGTCGTCTACCAACAGGATTACATGATTATTAATTAACATCGATACAAGAATTGTTCAGTCTCCGTTAGTCGGGAACAGATTCTTTTTTGTTTTTTTTTTGTGTTTTTTTTTTTGAAGTGTCAGCTAGTCAATCTCATTCGATCATCGTCTGCTGAATACGGTAAACAATTTTTAAGGAAATCTTAGCCTAAGGCGAGTTTAGATTCGCGTTAAAGACCGTGAGATGATTGACCGGAGGCTGAGAAAATTAATGAAAATTTTTGAAAACTGTTTATAAGAAAACTGAAAGATCTAATTTCCCCGTAACCCAGAAGTGAGAAAAATGTGTTTAGAAAAAAGATTAAAAAAAAACAAAAAAGAAAAAGAAGGAGAACCTATCCGTAAAAAATGAAACCTCAGGTAAAGAATTATGTAGAAGTCTCAATTATGACATGCGTTAAAAAGACGTTTTACGTTCCATGGTGTTCGGGTTACTCGCGGTCGGGACTAGCCGCCTGTAGTAGGTTAAAACCTCTGGAACGCTACCCTCTTGAGGAAGACCGCTCGCCTGTAGCACATCTCCCCAAAAATCAAGGGTGAAGAATTCCTCCGGAGAACGTTATAATCAAGGCAATCGAGAAAGCCGCCACCACCAACTATGAGATTGGAATGTAGGTAAAAAGTTGAGCGCGTCTAATAGAGCCCCGTGACCACGCAGTATTTCTATACTCTGCCGTTTCTGGGCAACGTTCCATCCCGTTCAGTTCAGTTCAGTTCAGTTTCTGAGCTCCTTGTGCCACCACACTCGCCGTATAGATACCCAGAACATGAACACACATGTACATACATACGTACCAACATCATTACACCCACCATCGTCATCATCGATGTGGATACCAACTAGTACCGACGTACCTATATGCGTCGATCTCTACCTTCGCGACCTCGTGACGAGCGAAACTTACCTGCCGGAGAACTGAGAAGTGACCGACGTGCGGCTCAGCGTAGTGCTATGGTGCAGACCACTCCTTCCGATCCTCAGCTTATAACTGCCCTGTAATTAATTTGTCGGCGCACTTTGTCGAGGTTTAAGATATTCCTTTTCTTATTTTATTCATTATGCTTGTGAGCTCGAAACGTACGGAAATATTACGACGTTGGTATTAAATTAACACATGCTGCAGTAATAGGTGAAAGTGAAGTAGTATCAGAGGTTTCAACTTCATCGAGATGTGCAGGAAACGTTAGTATACAGCAAAAATGAATAGTAATTCCTATTTTTGTTTTTCAATATCGTTCAGATTATTCTGATATATAAACTCACAGGTATTGCAAACTCTATGAGTAATCCAAGTTCCGTTTTGTGTTCAGATATAAATTCGCAAACTATTTCTAGAAAAATATAATTGGCGTGAGAAAGGGGATCGTATTTTCACGGAAAGTGGTAAGACCTGGTGATCCCGAAAAATCTCTTAAAGTAAGAAACCGACGAGTAGAGTAGAACAACTTTGAACTGGGATCTACGACGGTGTTGTTACGGCGTTATTCTACACCCTATTTCGCCCCCGCAACCCCCAAGTCCCACTGGTGGTAGAGAGTGCAGTGCTCTGCGAACCGAAAGGAATGCCCATAAAAGAACACGCCGCTATCCCATTCATTCACCTTCGACTCAATGTAGATTTTCCCATAGGTAAGGCAGTTTCGGTTGCTGCTGCTGCTGCTGGGTAAGTTCTTAAAGAGGGGAATAGGGGAGGGTAGGTAGGCTCAGGTAAAAAGACACCCCCGCGGCGCAGGACCCAGCCTCCGGAAATCTCCACTTACGCGCGTGGGTGAATAGTTTCTGGACTTCTTTTTTTCTTTTTCTTCTTTCTTTCTCTTTTTTTTTTTTTTTTTTCTCTTGTCGTTATTACGGGCGCACGAGGTTCGCACCGGTGAATCGGACCGACTGTAGATCCGATCTCCCTCTCTGTACCAGAGCCTGGGGGCTTTCGGTCCTTTAGGATTCTTCGGTTCCAAGTAAGAAGGGCCCCCTAAGGACCCCGAAACGCGCACTAGGTAGAACGCCAAAATTGGGGACCGTAGCTTGCAGAGATCGGATGAACTTGTAGCTGTATAGGTGAAGTTACATCTACAAATATAACGTAGAATATAGATGTACCAGTTCGAGAGAACAAAAATAAAGAAAATACATTACAAAAAAATAAACTCTTCAAATTCTCTGCATTTGTTCTCAAATCTGTTTCTAATTCCTACTAACTGCGGAAAAAAAATAATAATACCTATACGGTGTAATCAAAATTTTGATAAAATTTCGATTTTATAATTTCTCGCCTTCAAAAATCACCTCATCTACAACTCAACTGTAATACCATTTTATTTTATTCTCAAAACCCTGAAAGGTTCGACTGAAAATATTATTTCTATGTATACGTTGATAAGTTTATGAGAAACTTGCCCGAGTAGATTAAATTGAATCACTAGCTGTATATACGAGTAAACTGAAGTGATCGTCTACTAGTCACAGTACCTGAGTGTAAGAAAAGCTTTAGCCGTAGGGGTAAAATTTCTGGCAAACTATCCTGGGAAAGTGACCTTAATTCCCGTAGGATCGGAATCTCGAGAGGTGCTTGAAATTTCTTAGGACCATAAGTGTTCGTAGATTCCAAAAGATGGACGGTGGTATATTTTTATAGAGGGTGGGTCGTGTTTGTCCATCTTGATACGAAATCTTAGCGTAAAATCTATAACGAACTAACACGGGGAACCCCATCACTCGGCATCGGGTATAATGGACGTTTATAACGCAAGGGTTGAGTGCCGATAGAATCGTTTAATTCGCCTTTTGTAAGACTCCTTTGATCCGGCATTCACGTACTACTGCGTGTCGGCTTATATCTAGGTACATGCGTTATATCTACGCGATATAATACCGGACTTAAAACTGCTCGTGTCTCGTACCCGGAGCAAGACGTTGACACTCACGACGTCTTATACCAGGTCGATCCTCGACGTCAACGTTGTAATAAAAAACTTTCTCTCTCTCTCTCTATCTCTTGCTAAAGCCATGACGTAATTTTATTTTTAATCATTTTTTGTTTTCTACTCGCTTTGTTCTCAAGATTCTAACCTTGAAAAAAAAAAAAAAAATTCAAAGTTTCTTGTGGAAAAATCCAATATATGTATATTTTTGTATATAACTATGTATTATATCATGCTTGTCGTATAAGGACGCAGCGGTTTCTAAACGTAAAGGCAAGAAAAGGGAGGACAAATTCCTTAGTTACTATTTTTTGTGGGCACATTTTTCAAATTTTTCACACGCTGCCCCCCGAGGCGGTGGAAAGGTCGGTCGGTCGGTCCGTCGGTCGGTCAGTCGGTATTCCGAACTAATACGAGCAGTTTATTAATGGCCGAGTATAATTGGTCCATTTCACGTAATTAATGGCCTGTTAATTAGTGCTGACACGATGGACAATACATCAACCGATGCACAGGTGCGAACGCCCCGTTCTCTCCACTTCACTATTAATACTCCATGCATATATACAAGCTTCTTTTTCATTTCTTACACACCGATCAACATTTTCTCAAATTCAGTCCCTCAAATCAATTTCTCAAATAATATTGGCCATTGTGTTTGAACGTTTGGCAATTTTTAATCTATACATAAATTATCGTGGAATATATTACCCCGATTTCGATTTATCATAGCGTGAAAACGGGTATAAGACTAATAGAGAATCGGGTATATGATGTAGGTGTTTGAGGGTGTTGCATAAAATCCGGACAATTGATCGTGAATGAAAATCGGTTTACCGCGGAAGTGTCACTTGGTTATTGGCGTAGTGAAAATTGAACGAAGTGGGTTTATTAGTTTGTCAAAAGCTACTTAATTTTAGTCTTTTCAGGCCGGTTCGTGCGTAAAGATACAATTCCGGAGCAATGCCCGTAATTCTTATGGCTCTCGAGGTAACTTAACGCGGACCTTGGTGGAACTGAATGGAATTTGCGATCAAAAGACGAGGTGAGAGCTTTTTCAAACGGGACCCATACCGCCATGGCTACCACCTCCAGATTCTATCCGACTCTCCCTGAAGCCATTCATGGAGTATTTTAGAATTTACAATATCGGGGACCACCTCGAGTAGGTACCCATACCATAAACGCAACAGGTGAAATACCCAACACCGCGAGATCAGTTTACGGAACTTCGCGGAGGCTCGAATCCTCGACTTTCTCTTCCGAACAATCAACGAGGACCGTAAGCAAATAAAAGGTCATTTCTTTGTCCCGGCGACCCTTGCCGCGTGCGTATAGGTATAACAACAATCCGTTAAGAAGCGGTGCAACCAACGAATTTCTTATTCAGAATCTACTCCGCAGGTACAGACTTCATTTTCTCCTCAGGGTTGCCCAAGGCGAGCACTACCCTTCTCTATAATACTGCGGGGACGAGCCAATCTAGACTACATATACCCTTTCAGATTGTGAACTACACGCGCGTGTCGTACAGCCCTACATATACATATAATATAGTAGCCCTAAAGTTTGTTAGAGTGACGTTTTAATCTTCGAATTGAAAGTTCTATACCTACCCTTTTGGGTATATCGGAGAGCACCCCTTTACTTTACTTTACTTTACTTTCTTTTCCTTTCCTTGTACCTTCCCTTTACTTTGCTTCACTTTCCCTTGATCGTTTTCAATCCTTGCCACCTCGCGTTTGCCTTTCCCTTGGCAATCGCTTCGCGTTTTACAGTTGATTTAGCAAATAACGTGAAATGATCCCTCCAAGTCGAGAGAGCGAGGCAGCAAGGCGTCAATGGTGTTATTGTGCGGTGCTTCTCAATGAATTATTGCAGAGAAAGGAAAGTTCTGAAGAATTGTAAAAGCCAAGTCTTTGAGGAAACTCTCACAGCGATCCTCAACTCGACATATACCAGCTATCTCATTCTCTTTCTACTTACCTCTCGTATCCACATCTACCTACCCTAAATTCTAAATTCTAAAAAAAAAAAACCATTGAATTCACTATAATTACAAAACTATCCACATCGTACTAAATCCAAAAAAAAAAAGTATTCCAAAGGAAAAAATAATTTACGCATAACTTTTTGGTCGTTCTTCATTTTTTGTGCCAAAGACACCGTCGATATATGGCGAGTTAAAACAAGTTAGATAATAATAATTCTCGATGGTCGAGTCAGACGCGTCGACGCCCGAAAACCCGGGTCCGAATTTTAACAAAAAAAAGATGGCCGCCTACGGAGTAACAATGGACGAAGTGGCGCGACGCAGTCTGGGCGAACGCCAGGTAGCGTCCCGCTGAGTTAGCCAGGTGCGCCTGAACCCCAGATACATAAATTACCCAGTTACTTCCAGGAATTTTTGGTGAAAATTTATGGCTAGATTAATTGCAATATCGACAACCTCTCGTCCCGTAATTTTTCCAAACGTTGAGTTAAAAAAAAAAATTTTCACAAACCGTCGAGGGGCACCCTATGGATTTCAAAAATTCCCTCATTTTCTAGATTCAGTATAAAAAAAAGAGAGAATGAAAAACAGAAAGTTTTTATACAATTTTTTTTGTTCTTTTCTCTTTACGATTGCAGACAATTTCGACAAGAAGCATATACGAATACTCTGGACCCAATAAAAGACTAAAAGGTAAGTTGCCTTTCTTTTCACTTCAAAAAGAAAATAGAAAACGAAAAAAAAAAATCGAAAAGTAATACTATACCTACCCCTTTGATTATCGACACGCTCTTTTCATCCGTCAAATCACTCCCAGCATGTATTACGAAAACAAATATCACAGGTCTAAACAATGACTTGCATTGACCGAATGCATCGACCGTATGAACCTCTTTGATGCGGTTACTTTTGATCCTGGTATATATATACCTAGATTATTTACAAAATAGATGTAAACGATAGAAATCATCTGATGATGAAAATTTTGTCTATTCATCAAAGTATTAAATTTGGTAATTGCAGTGCAGTAAGTCAAGGCGATATTTCTACAAATTCAACCTGTCACCGGCGTAATGACCGCAATAAATTTAACAAGTTATCAGCCCAAGTGTCGAAAGACAAGAACAAACAAGCCGTAGTAAAACGAACCTTGAGTAATCTTACCTGTTCAAAATATTCGGTGTTTACAATATCGGATTAATCCTTTTTTGAAGAATGATTTATACCAACGAATTGAACGTCGTGTACATACGTACGATCATTTTTGCAGAGCGATCTAGTTCGCCCGTCAATTTTATCCGTACGTAGTTGAGCTAAAACGGGCTTTGGATAAAATAAAACCGACTAAGACACCTGCGGCTCATCCAAAACTTGCAGCTAAGGTTTTAGAATGATTTATGCTTTCAGCAGGTGAAATGCCAAACTGTGGCTAAGAGCGAGATAGCCCTCACCTCGAACTTCTTCGTTATAGCTGTCTCTTTGTAGCGGGATTTGCCGATTCGCTAAGCCAAGTAGGATCAACTATCCATCGTACTAGTAGGATACTATTGGCTGGGTTCTACCTAATAGGCTTTCCCAACGGAATATCTTAGAGATAAACTGTCAGTAACAACGCAGGCTGTTATTCTACAGCCGCGTTACTTCTTCAGCGATATGTATGTGCTTTGGAAATAAGAAAATAAACAGATATTTCCTCTTTCAAAATCCTTCAAAGTAAGAATTTACCTTCAGGGGTATTGCCAAATCATTTGAAAATTATTTCGAAACTCTGCTCCGTCTTATTTTTCCTTATTTTTTTTTTTTTATATCGGCATCGTGACCCGAATAGACCCGAAGATATCGCCCTAGGTGACAAAAGGGACGTGACCAGGTTCGCGATATTGGAAAAGGATACTTATTTTGGCAAAAAAAAAAAAGAAAAAAAAAATTTTTCTCGAGAATACTATAAAAGGGAGTGAGTAATGGAAAGAGAGGCGCGTGGGAACCAGCACAAGGACTAACGAGTCTAATCCTTGGCCAGGTTTCCTTTAGCCAGTCCTTCACCAGAGGGAGATTAACCGATCTCTGCACTGCAGACTCGATGGCGACCAAAACCCCGCACCCACCTGTGTCACAGTCGAGAATTTTCTTGCGCTGGTTCTCTCAGGATTCTGGAACTGATGAGGACTTTGCCCACAGAACATCTCCAGGATAATACCTTACACAAAGCTTTACCGATAATGAACTCGTCTTTGAACTCCACTGTCCGTTAAACTCGTTTACGTCGTTTTCGTATACATGGCGAGTAAACGGGGAAAAAAAAAAATAAAAGAGGACTCATTAGGATTACAACAATTCCGTAACACGTATATGTATATCCTAGTTTCTCTCTGTAATTTTCTACAGCCAGAACCATGACGTTTGGTTTAAGAATTACCAACAAGGAGTAGTAAAATTTTTCCGCGTTTAATTTCATTCGAGAATATAGTGGCCAAGGATTGGACTCCGATCTTTGTACGGGATTTAGGAGTAGATTGATCTAGTAAACGGAAGCCGGGACATTCCTTTTCGCTTATATTCTCGTCAAAGGAGATCAACGCGATCTGATAAGACTCATACCGTCCTTGAAGATGTCTGGACGTAGTTCTGGACCACGAAGAATGACAGGTTAAGGTTTACCGCCTCTTCTGGCAAACGGTGAACTTGTAGTAGATAAGATCGCATTGATGAAATCGGTGGGTATTTACATTCACGCCACCCACTTCCTTTCAAATAACCTGCAATACTAAAATACGTATATGTATGTATGTACATACATACCTATACCTTTATTTCTGTATATAGAAAACTCAGGATATACCGCGGATAGAAAATCCCTGATATTTTTTCGATTTTTCCTCGAAGGTCCTTCGGTCCATCCCTCTTCTCCCAGGGATGCTGCAGCGCTCGACGGGCAGCAAGTGACCATTTGTCACTAATAGTGAAAACCAGTGATATTTCATCGAACGAAAATACCAGTAGTTCAGGGTGGTACAATGGCTTTGAGAAGTCACAGCAGTGCACGGCTATACCACCAATGCCATCGAATCTCTGAAAGTTTGGACTCTGCAGTGTTACGTCGTGTCGCGGTCGTCCCCTGACCCTGTGCCCGCGTTATTGCCAATTTATCAACTATACTACGCTATTTTACTCCAGGTATTGGGCTACTGGCCAAAGAATGAGGGCTATAAAATTTTCCCGAAATATTTGGGCCTTTTTTCAACGGCTGTATGGCATATACGGGGCTGACAAACCCCAAAAATACAATTCAGATCTAAAATGGGGAAATAAAAATTAGAATTCGTGACAATATACCAAAGTTTATTTAAAAGACTTCGATTTACTTCATTTCACATGTCGAGTTCATTCATTTTGAATCCGGAATCCGTAAAGAAAAGGAAACTATCATGATTATAAAAATTTTAAGCAACAGTCATTAGAAAACGTATCGCTGCAGTTCATGAAAATAAACTTTGCCGAAAACTGTGTTCTGAAGAGATGCATATGATACGCTATTTCTCTCGGTAACCCCTTAAAAATCTTGGAGAATCTTCCTGTTCCATAATATAGGTCCGTAGTGATCGCCAGGTCATTCATGGTTTGCGGGGACATTGGAATGCGATAAATTCCCATGGGATCTTTGGAGGGACCAAGAGAGGTGGGATACGGAGGCGCGCCTACACCGTAAAAGAAGAAGAAAAAGAAAAAGAAGAAGAGAAAGAAAAAGAGGAAAAAAAAAACATAAAAACGTACGAAGCGACGCGCCCAATCACCGCCATTCATAGCTGGCCGTAGAAGACGTCTTGCGATGCGTGTGAAGACGCGACCCGTACGAAAACTTGAAACCGGATCATTTTCAGGAAGACTATACCGCGCCAATCCGACTGACAGGTCGTGACACCGGGGGAAATACGCACTAACACATGTACGATCACGATCTCGGCTCTTAGTGAGTAGGCACCCTTCGCCTAAAAATCGGTTGAAAATTGAAGTATAGTGTCGGGTTTCACCGCGGCTATAAGGTAACGACGCGGTAAAGACCGTAGGGGAACAACGAGGCGACTTGAAGCTACCCAGAATTCAAACGCCTGAAGGTTTTATTTCGCCGCCTTAAGAATAGTATAACCTATAGGAAATGATATTTGATCGTAGGTTAAATAAGATCTTCTACAAGTTGAAGAGTAGGGTATCTTTTCACGCAATTCTAACTCGTTAGCTAGTCTATTATTGTTCCAAATCATAGACCTTGGACTTTACTCGAACCAGAAACCCCAGTCTGATTCACATATAGACACAGATTCAAAAGACCGAAAAAAAAAATATCATCTCATACTGTTTCTATAATCGTAACTACAAACGGACGTGTATGTATGTATGTACATACATTACACGTTCAAAAATACTTTAATCCGGTTGTCCTAACTCGTCATTATATTCTAGAAATTGAAGCAACAATGGCGTCCCACACGAAATGGATTCTAAACAGCGGGTAATCACGACGCTAAGCGGTTCCGATTGCCGCGGCACATTCATGGCTGCTGCAGAGTCGAAACCGGAAGGAACCATATATCCATTCAATTCCGTTTCAATAGAATCGAGAGCTTCTTGCATCCCTTATATATACCCACAGTAGTTACGTTGGCGATGATTTCTTTCTTGAAAGTAAAAAATTTATGGTGAATACGTTAGAAGTCACATGACTTTATCATCGATAGTCAAAATCCTTGTTTCATTATCTAATTGATCATTTCTGTCGGGGTTAAGTACCCCTTGAGCCATTTTTGGGAGCACAATATAACCACGTAGCAAAATATTAGGCTCTTGGTCTTGAGGATTGTGATCGAATAATTTCACCAATCGAAATTACACGTCCAAAAAATTTATTTAAAAGAATTTAGACTCCCTGCGGTTTTGATTATCGCAGGGAGTGCGGCGGCGAGTCTAATACAGGTAAAGGGTTCCTCCGTCGCCTCCCCCTCGTTTCGGTTCAGGGCCAGCTGCGCCCGGGTTCCTGCCACCGTATTTGACTGACAGCTGAATGCGCAAGAAGGCCCAAAGCCCAAACCTTGGCAGCGCGAACCTGGGTTATAACCTACCTACCTACCTACCTACCTGTCCCGCGTCCGGGAACACGCGTAACCGTACCCAGGCGCTCCCTGGTGGCTATATCCCCGACGATGGCTACCAGGACTTTGGAACTGTGCCCCGCTGACGGGAGTCGGGTTACCAGGACGAGCCACGCACCGCGTGGGCGCATTGTCAACGTTCTCGAGGTCCTAAGAGAGGAGAGAACCGCGAAACGGCTTTGTAGGTATATATACCTATCTTACGCGGTAGAAACCAACGCGTTGAGAATATATTCACAGGGATCAAGCCTGGAACACGATCTCTCGAAACGATTAAGTACCGCGGTGATCAGTAATTAATTTTATTACGTAGTACCTACACACACGCGTAATGTAATCGAGATGGTATAATTCAAATGAATTGAGATAATCGAAGTAGACACATGCATTTTATGGGTATCAGAAAGAATTAAGGATTTTTTTTCAGTATGTGTAAATCAAATTCATTTACTGAAAAATTATAGCGATATGAATTGGTTTTATTTAATATAATGCAATGCCTTGATGGAAGTTACTAATTTTTTAGGTTCTTTCGGATTTTTCGGTTGAGTTGAAAAATCGTTACGATTTTGACAAAATCTATCAAATTTCATTCAACTTTTCAAAAAAAATTTCTACATACGATGGAATTGTAATACATTTGATTTTGATCTTAATTAAAACGGTTTGAGATAGTCAAATTCTTGTGACATCTAATCGAAGTCTAGAAGCTCATTCCCTTTTCAACCACATTATTATCAGATAGACAAACTCAAAGATTCAAAATACTTAATTTGTTGATAAATTGCCTGGAACCACGTACCTACGTGTGCATATCTGTTTAGAAATTTTTCTTCACCAGTTTTTTTGAAACTAAAATATGGATTTCATGTGCATCGAGTTAGCTAACTCGTCAACATAAAAAAAATTCTTACCCTATAATATCACGACGTGTGAAATTATATTTATTCATTTTTTAAAAGATGCATGTATTATACTGAGGTATTCACTCTTTCAAATGAGTTTCATGTGAGCATTGAAATTGAGCTTTAGAGAACGTTAAGTATTGAAAGCGTGACCTAGTAACCCGATTATTGGTAAGTACCTAACAACAAAAGTAGATTCTAAATTTTTCTAGCACCACGAAGCATCACCTGAGAAACGATAAGGTCATAGGTAGATGGTGGCCAGTGGGAGTCGCGGACATCGATCAGGGTTGTTCCCTTCGCGCGTCCATCCGTCCCGGGGAGTTGATGGATGCGAGATTACCGCTGTAGGGACACTCGTTGACACCCAGTGATGTATCACCGCCTTTGCCTCCACCCAGAAGCAGCTACTTACTCTGAAAATGGTGGGTGTCAACCGGGATGTAGGCTGCAGAGGAAAAAAATAAAAAAAAAAAAAAAAAAAAAAACGAAAACTGAACACTGAAAAAAAAAATCTACGTTATCTCTTGTACGTGTTGAATTAACGCTATTTTCGCACGTCATTTAGTTCAATTTTTTTTAAATTATAGGCACGTATCTGATAGAAAAAAATTTTCATCTTGTATAATTTGCGATTGAGAAACCGAGAAGATGGTACTTTGGACATTTATTCGAAGAGTGCAAAGGGCAACAATATTGTATAGTATAGATAGATACTCATCTAAGAGAAGTTTATCTTCCTGCAGCAGATTTTTACCGACCAGTTTTTTTTTTTCTTTTTTTTCTTTTTCTTCTTCCTTTCTTTTTCTCTCGTATAGAAGAACACGATAATCTCCGTTTCGTCCCTGCAGGTATAACTCCTTTACAATTATTGTTACCGGTACCTAGTTTTTGTCCGAAAAAGATGGTAAGATCCTTGAAGAAAAACGAATCCTACAACGATTCAGAGATTTTTACTCCCACACACATAAGAAAAGAAAAAAAGAAAAAGAAAAAGGAAACTCCCTTTCAATATACGGATAGGTTATACTCTCCGCTAAAAGAATACTTATTCACTCTATGATATTAAAGGTATACGTATCATGTTATAGAAAATTTTCGTTAAGTTGTTGAATTTTCTCCTCAATATCTTCACCTTCCGTAAAAGAGAAGAATATTCTTCGCCAATGTAGGGGCTGTTTGGGTGAAGGCCTTGGGGTATATGGGCAAAGATAAGTTGATGTTGTCTACGTTTTTTGCGTCCGGCCATCTTCCACAGCTTTTAAACTTCTTTTTCGAGAAGGTTGGTCCATTTTAGTTGACACGATGTATCGCACACAAGACTCTGAAGAAGGGTCAGAGGTGGTGCACAGCCCCGCGGGTAGTGGATAGGCGGTGAACCAGGACTGAGAGGGTGGCCCAAGGGTGAGACGGTGAATAGAAGATTGGAACTCTTTCTGCGGTGACGGGACTCCTTCCGGCGGAGAGGCCGATAGTGCCGGCTATTTCCGGTGGCCGACGCCATGACATTGCTATCGCGTCAAGTCTACCCTCCAGGCTTCCCCTTGAACATGCTCGTTTCGTAGGTAGTTGTCCATGCCTACCAAGCTTCGTCGAAAACCTACAGTTTTTATATCATGCGAAACTCAAACCCACCGAACGTTTCAAAATTTGAAGAATTAGTATGTCAACGTAAAGAGAACAATCCACCATTATTTTTTAACAAAAGAATTACGTATCACTCAGAATTTGCAGATTTTTAGTTTCCCCAAAAAACAAAATTCGACATTTAGGTAAATCCAAAAAATTTATTTTTCAGATAAGTATCTTAGATATTTATTTGGTTTTACTTCCCTGTAGGGCACTGATAATTTTGATTAAATATAAAAGTATTTGAAAATCAAATGTAGGAGGGGTAACAGTTTGAAATTTTATTGCAACATTGCTGGATGACTTTCGGACAAATATGAGAAAAAATTTACTGTATAATAATTTTGTTTTGTCATAAATGGCATATTTCATTGGAAAATTTTGGTGCAGAGTGAGAAACTAATATCCCACTAATATCTTGGGCCTGAAATGTCATACAAACGTTCGGAATTCTGATCAATCAACATCTAGACAAATTTCGACGTTTTATTTTCAAAATTTATTGTTTCATAAAGACAAAAGATTTTTCCGATGGGTTATTTTGGCTGACGTAACGTTCCGGATCGCATGATTTTCGGGTCTTTAGATGACCCAGAGTGCAGTTGTAATAGATTTAGTTTACGATTTAAGAAGGCCGACTAATCTAACGGATTTTGGATATGAGTGACAAAAACTGTCTCAATATTATTTGGAAATAGTTTAAACTTAAGTAATATCCGATTCGCATCACGATCACTCGGATTTTAATTGTTTTTGGAAATTTAGAACCCCCTGTTATTATTACTGACCGGTGTATATATCTATACCTACGTAACACGGCTATTATGTAACCAATTATCTTCATTAATACCCAATAAATGCGTCACACCCGACTGCCAACGATCTGAGAATTTAACGGTCGAATGAAAAAGGGACCGTAGGTATACCGCAAGTAATCCCTCGGTATATAAGTACACTGAAAATAGACCCTGTACGATAAACAGGTAACATTAAATTTCGGGGAATTATTATTCAAAATTGGTTAATATACCTGCCTCTAAATATATGGAAGAAACGTAATGTAATGAAATCGACCATTTTATACCTGCAGAATTGCGCAGGCGCTTTAAAAATTCTTGAATATAGATATTTAGGTACCTACGTATATACCCTACGTATGTACATACGTATGTAATATATAAGCAAGTTGTACAGTTATAGCTTACGTTTGACCTTTAATTATTCAACCAGCCGCAACGGAGGGACGAACGTCGACGACTAGACCCACGTACGACCACGCGACCCATGCATCTCGTCAATTTTGCATGAAACATGATTGCTGCGGTACGGGACTTGGCTTAAATATTTGTTTACGACACGCGTGTGTCTTGGGGTTCTTCATCCTTTATTTTTTCAACAACGTTGTTGGTACAAATAAAAAGTGAAAAATACGCAATACGAATACAACGCAATCCCGATATAGGTACCTATATATGCGAAAAAGAAGAAAAAGAAAAGTGAAGAGAATCCTTCGCGGAAATTGAAGCATATATGTAATAAATTACAGTCCCAATTTTCATTCATCGTTTGAATTATATTATATTGATCATGTGCAGTATTTAGGTAATTAATTCTCTAATTCGTTAATGCAATAGCAATTAGATTATACATAGAAGAAATATAGAAAAAAAAATTATACAAAAAACGAATCGAGACAAAGAAGAATGGACCACCCGAGAGCAAGGACTTGAAAAGTTAATGCAGCTGGCTCGTGGCGTTGCGCACGGTTAACCTCAGTCTCAGTATAATCGTGGATTCGGTGGTTTTTAGACGATATATCTTTGAATCCGAGACCTATGAACGTGGACGTGATCTTGTCGGTTACCGCGGTTATTCGAAAACTTCTTAATTACAATAATATCGAATTAATAGTCCGCGTAATTATATTTGAAATTGAATTATTCATGATCTAGGTAACACATAGACTTACACATAAATCTAATGTGTGAAAATTTTCAATCGGTCTGTACCAATTCGCATAATCGATCAGGTCCGGTGAGTCTAAAGGGTGTTCGAATGGTGTTCATGGGAGTTTGGGAGGTGGTAGACGGGAGATTGGTAACAGTTGCTAACGCGAAGTAGACGTAATGTGGAAACCGTGTCGCGTGGATCCGGAAACCGCTATACCCAACGGTTGTAACGCAAGATTTTAAGGCCCTCGTTTTTCATTTTTTTCTCTTTATTTTATTTTTTTTTTCTGATTCTAACAAAGCGGTGCAGAATCCGCACATATTACGTTTCACAGTATCCGCAAAAATTATTCGAAATTTTCGATTTTCCATTTACTTTATTTTTTTTTTTTTTTTTTTTTTATCTCTGATTTTCAGTTCAAATTATTTTTCTAATTTTAAAATTCTATGATTGCTGATATGATTCCATTATGTACCCCAAACTAAATCAACGTCTGTCTATTTGTTTTATTTCTTTTTATATTTTATTTTTTGATTTTTTTTTTTTTTTCATCTTTTCATTTCTACTGTTGGAAAGAAGTTCGCTAACCCTAATTATTTTCTCCTCCTACTTTTCCTCGTGAGTATATAATGCGTAAAGTACTACAGCATAACCGCGTAGGTAAACACAAGAAACACGTTGGCAAACGTGCTGCTGTTACTGCTTATACTGCAGGGGCGATGATTTGCGAAACGAGCCCTTTCCGTCGAGGACGTTTATCGAGTGTATGAATTAAATTACCGTTTTATTACCCCCTCCAACCCGTAAAAGAACTTTATTCTGGCTCACAATCACCCTGTATTATTATACTGGGTGTTAAGTTTATTATAATACAATTTTTTTTTTCGACACCCGTAATATCATATCTTAACGGATCAACAATCATTCAAAGAATTTTTATTTGCGTCGAGCTGCATATTAATCGTTTAACAATTAAATTAATTGAGTCACACGATCACGATCGTTCAATATCATGATCGATGCGGTTAAGATATTGAAAAAATGGCAAATTTTTAACAATTTTCAAACAGATTATACTTACGTATAGGTACTTATAAATATAAAAAAAATAAAAACGACTATACCTATGTATGGTTATTTTATTTATTTATTTATTTCTTTATTTCATTTATAAAGTTTTCATCTGATTTCTATATATATATATATATATATATATATATATATATATATATATATATATATATATATATATATATATATATATATATATATATATATATATATATACCTAATAATTATTTAAACCATAATATGAATAAGGCATGAACCCGTAGTGTTACCTCGGTTGTGTCATAGGTCAGAGGTCAAGTTGACATCCACGACGCTAGTTGAGAACCGCTGATCGCGTCCGGCTGCCCTGTGTCAGGGGCTGAAGCGCAAGGGGCGGTGGGTACGCATTCATCGCGATGCAGATGGCTTCCAACCCTCGCGACCCTACTGATGCTGTGTATACCGTATATATATATATATACCTACCTATATACATATCTACATTATACATATAGGTATATGTATTCGTGTGTGCTCACTCGCGCGTGTGTTTCTCCATGCCTATACTGCGAATAGTACGTATATATCTACCTATACGCTTGCTCCAATACGATCTGCGCATTTCGAGGCCGTGCGTTGCTTCATCTATGTACCAGTAACTCTCTCTCACTATATATATATATATATATATATGTATATAGGTATATGTATACATCTATACGTCTAGGTAGGATAGGTATGTGTATATGGTACCAACAAATAGTTTCAGGTACAGAGGAACGTTAGTATTAACGTGTACTTATAGACATGTATGTACTACCTAGTGTATACATAGATATATGTATGTGTAGATAGCTACGCACGGGGTGCGTGCAGCGACGCGCAATATGCATCGGGGGTATAGAATCAGCGAGAAAGGATTCTTTTTTTTTTTTTATTTGTTGTTTTTAATTTTTTTTTTTTTTTTGATTTTCAAATCTTTTTTCCATATTTCACAAAATTTGAAACTCAACATTTTTATCGTGTAAGTAATGCAAGTATTTAATAGTTACCATGGTTAAAAATATCATATAGTATTTCAATCAGAAATGAGAGATCCTGATTTTATACACTTTGTTCAAGAATCTCATCAACGTTCACGATCACTTGTTAGATACTAATTTTAATAACTACTTATAACAATACATAAGACTGATCGAATATAATATGATTTGTTTAATTACCCCCAGCATCCTATTTACAATCACCTCTCATTGATAATGCTCAATACGTATGTACATACATACATACATACATACATAAATACGTATATATACGTGTATATTTACACTATATATACCTATATCCCGATTCCCCTGAATTCGTCGTGGAGATTAACGTACGTTGAATGAATTTAGGTACATATATACCTACACAGTACACATATACCTATATATAAATTAATTATTCGATGCGTGGGTATATATTATATACGTATACATATATTCATACCCATGGTGATCACGTATATATACATACAGAGAGTATATTTTATTCGAGTTTATTCCAGGTCACAGCAAAGTGTGTATATGTGTGATACGTATACGTGTATGTGTACATACATGCGTTCAACCCTTGTAAAAAATATGTACATACATACATACACACATACTATGTACGTATGTACAACGTACGAGCCTGGGTACTCGACGACTATTCGGGTTTCGATAACTTTCATATACACCGTATATCGCCCGAGCGCCCTTACCTGTCGGGTCGATCCACGAGATGACGAGGGTTCCCCTGATGCATACAAGGGATGGATACTTCGCTAGAATCTTTCCCTTTCACCCCATGTAGTAGCTATACTGCTACTATTTTGCTACAGAGAGGCGCACGCTTGCTAAGATCAATCGACGCTCACCTCGAAAATCTCGATCCTCTCCCATATACTCTGCACCAAAAATACATATATGCATATACATACATATAACATGCATCAAGTTTTGATACAAAAAAAAAAAAGAAAAAATAACCAGGTGACTTTTCTGATCGTGATCACTAAGGATTTTTAATGTGATTCATATGTGTGTGGCTTGAGAGTACACGATACACGTATGATGATCATATGTGAAAGAGTAAGAGTAGCCTAACCCCTAAAATCTCGTGATTGTTATGAAAATTTTCTACCATGGAATGACGAGTGACGAGTGGTATAAGTAAAGGACGAGGTATACCTACTCGAAATTGGCATAAATGAGATTGATACGAGTTTAAGTAACTTGCCTGAATGTCTGCAGACTAAGGGATAAAGCAAGAAACTAAGGGAGAGAAATAGAGAAAGAGATATTCAGTCTTGAAGAGAATTCCTGTGACTCCGGTCCCTGGACACGTCGTCGTAGTTATTGTTCATGGAACGTGGTCACCTCACCACCGTGTCAATCTCACGATTAACTCGGCATTAAGCCTGCAGTGGGGAAAATAAACAAGTCGTTTATACGGCTGTACTAGTATACTATAAGGCATTTCGATTATTACTTAGATACGCGACCGTTACTACACAATCGAGATAGACGCGACTGAATATACTAAACCTTTGCAATCATATCAAGCGTATATCATAGTTGGAAATTGTATATATATATATATACTTTCAGCCTATATGCTGTTCCACGCTCGTGGTTTTCTAACCGAAACAAGACACTGCACACGTCAGTCTCATGCTCATATAGATAATCTAGTTTCAGTGTAGAACAAGTAATAAAGTAGCTTTAACAACCACCTTGAATAATTATATAGGTAAGAGGTACAAATAGTAATATCTCCGACACACACATCCCTATGGTAATAAATATCAGGCCCCTTATAGGTACGTTCCGCTCTGACCCCATCACGACAGTCTACCGAGGCCCTCAGGTATATGATCGCTGCACGGCTATGGACGTCCCCGCTGATGCATGGTTATAATTCTTATACAATCCCACGTTGGTTGAAACTTTTTTTTTATTATAATATTGCTGCAGTAATTGGCTTTTGTCCTAACTCATATACGAAGATGTAATTGGAAATCGCATGTCTAGTTAGTTATAGTTAATTTTTCAAAGTTTGCGGTCACGCGTTATTACAGGTATGAGTGCAATTTACTGCAATGTCACCCATAATAGTCGTCCGCATTAATAGCGACATCCGGCATCGTCAGAAGCTTGAATAACATACGCATGGACGCGATGTTATATCTGAAGGGAATAAATTATGAATAGAAATTAAAGGCGCGGACAGCTAGACGATCATGGTCAAAGTTTCACATGTCGTTTAGCAATCAGATTCAATGATGCAGCATACCAGACTGGTTAACAGTCCGAGCGAATTGCGGTCTCAACATCATCTTTCTAGTCCCGCTCTTTCCAGACAGTCGAGGACAAATCGACCGTTGAAAATTAATTACCCCCCCCCCCCCTTACATCCACTCGCTCGTGTCACGTAATTATTATTGAACAAATTCTCTCTATCTATGTATAGGTTAGAATGACGTCAGGCGTTTGGTATAATCTCCGTAATTTTCTACGGGGGAGTTCGACTCGCACCTTCCTCGAACCCTCGACCCAGGCTTTTTGGGGAGGGTTAATAAATTTCTAAGAATCGTATGTTTTGGCACCTATAACCCTTTCAACCCTTGTCGGTATTTACCTGTATAGGTAACCTAAATCAGAAGGAATCGACAAACAAGCATCGGCTTTACAATGCCAAGTGTATATATTTCCCCCAGTTTGTACAACGTTTTGCTTATTGTGTGTACAGATTCGATTGTATATTAAATATAGGTAGGTACAAAAATGTATATACAATTTGATACATTTTTTATATTTATTGAATTTTAAAATCACCGCGAAATCATGCTATGCGTTTACGATACAGGTATTTAAACGAAAGGCGTGATATTGGTACAATGTGCATTACGTCAGGTGAAACATGTAAAATATCTCCAGCAAAAGCCCTTCTGGAGGTTAAACGATGAACATACGCGAGAACAGAAGAGTTTTCAACCCTTTCGCGATGGCGAATCACAGCCATATATATATATACCTAACCAACCTTTACAGGGTACGAGGGAGTAAAGAGACGGAAGAGAAGAGAAGAGAAGCGGGATGCGATATATAGATGAGGACATCGATCGTCGCGTCGACGCAGAGGTACCGCGATTGCGACTGTTCTCAACGTTGTATCTATGTATATGGCGGAAACAGTGAAAAAGTATTTTATTTTCATTTTCAATATATATATATATTTTTTATTATTATTATTATTATTATTATTATTTATTTCCAATAGACATTGGAAAATAACTACAGCATGTATTGAAATGATCGAGATTTCGCATACCATATTCATATAATATATCTATATTGTAGATGCAGGGTATATATCTATGAGATGATCTTTTTTTGAACTTTTTCGATCCGTGTAAACGGATTACAAAGTGTGTAAGCCACATTCGAACGACGGTTCAATGATCAATACGTAGTATTATACTATCATCCAACACTGACGTCATTGTACCCATTCAACGATTCACGCGTCAAAGAATCTCCCATACCTATACGCTGCAGGTACACACATACCTATAACACATATTTTATACGTATATACATATACTGTTACTGGAAGACCGACCCTCCCTGTTATAGTCGTCACTTTTACGTATATACTCTACATCCCCCTCTCCCGCACACACATACAAATAAACAATTGTGTTTTCTGAACGATCTTGCGTAGACTGTGATGATCATCGGAACGTTTACCAACCTGCAGCAGATAGCTGTTAAACCGCGTCTAGTATATAGATGCATTGTAGTATACTATATATATTATCCGTGTAAGAAAAACCCTCCATCGCTATTGTAATGTTTTTGTTACGATCACCCCGCATACCATAATACACGGGGCTTGACTTAATTCTGGTAAAATTCAAGACAATATACACAGAATCTAAGACCAGTTCCCACACCTAGGCCAACAATGAAATGATAATTGCCAATTTTACGCTCAAATATATTAGTCGCTGACGAATCAGCTGTTCTATAATAGTCTGTTTTTTTTCTGTTTTTTTTTTTTTTTTTTTTTCATTTTCTCATCGTTCAAATTAACCAACGCTATAATACATGTATAGCTATAGCTCTATACGTACGCATATGAAGGAAATCTTCTTTCACCTTTTCTTCCAAAAGTCTTTCATGTCAAGTATCCAATTTTTGTGTCTATAATCCACTTTTTCTAAATTGAAAGAAAAATAAAAAAAAAATAAAAAAATAAACAAAAGCCAAAAACAAAATGAAGAAACTGTTAAATTAAATGATTATACGCTTCGGTATATTGAAAACGTATTTAGTTAAGTATATATATATATATATACATATACATACATAATGTGTATAGAATCGTTCTGCGCGGGGGAGTATAAGGTAGGGGTAGCAAACGCTACCGCAACTCACAGGGCTATAGCTGGTACCTACTAAGGTATATACTATATACGACCACCGTAGTGGCACAGGGATTATTTGGATCCCGTTGAATGGCAACAATCAGGCTTTGTAATCGTGCCTCCTCAATAAAGACATTGTTGGCCACCCCTTACAGCCCCCTCAATTCTTCGGCCTCGTTATTTGAGCTAATAGAGAGACTCGATCGCGAGTCACCTGTTGGCCCGGGCGATCTTTTTGTTTTTACAATTTACTGTATACATATATGTGGACCCAAAGAATTAAACCACTCTCTTTCTTTCTTTCTTTCTTTTTTTCTGTCTTTCTCTCGACGCTCGACTAACCCATTATTAGTGAATAGTGCTCCATATCTTATTTGTTTATTTGTTTATTTATTCTTTCGTTTTTTCCATTTGTCGAATGCATTTTTCTCGCCCGATGGGCAACATGCACCACGCGCACAAGCCTGTACCACAACCTATATCATACAAACATTGATTTGAATCACAAAGCCCGCCCGCAGCCTCCCATTGTCAGTCTGAAGCTTATTGTATCTGTCTTTCTCTTTCTCCTCATATCTCTTTCGCTCGATATATGTATATATATATATATATGTATATATATAATATGTATATATCTTTTCTCTCTCTTACTCTCACAGTTACAGCAGTTATTTCTCTCTCTCGTTTCCTCTCTCCTACTATAAGGTATTTCTTATTTTTCTTTCATGCCGCACGGTTATGTGCCACTTGTAGCACTCGCGAACGCGCCCGCGCTCTCGTTCTCTTATGTTTCTTCGTTATGACTGCAATTGGTAATGAAAAAAAATTATTTTTTTATCACATATTTTTCACCGTATATATAGTATAATATCATATATTATACAAGCAATTCAATCACAGACCGGTGTCGTCGTTACATATTTTAAGAAAAATAATTAACTAAAATAAAAAGCAATATAAAAAAAAAAAAAAAAATAAAAATTTGAACAAAATGACGAAAATATCATAATCCAAGAATCGGAATTCGATTTCAAAGATCCTCGCAGAACCCTTGATTCATAAAGCGTTACTATACAAGGTATATACATATATATATATGTATATGTATAATAATAACATTTATCCGCGAGCTTTCAGATATACTCTTTTCAAAGTCAGTTAGAGACATAATGCGCGTATTATGTAGGTATGTATAAGGCCGGTTAGTACAGACTATAGATATAGCCTATATATATAGTTAGATATTATACAGGGGTATATAGATGGTGGCTATAATACAGCGCAGTGTATTTAAGCACGATCTATTATCCGTTGTGACCTAAACACGTGAAAACATTCTATTGAGAGGCGATAAACGGCGAGCGAGAGCGCGGTGCATCACACACAACCAAAGAACCTGTTGCCTACCGCAGATAGATGTATATAATAGAAGAATACGTCATAGATAATCACAGCGGAGACTCTATAGGGCCCCATTCCTTTACTTGGCTAGTGCGCGCGCGCGCGCTTATTATACCCGTGCTATACCTTATGTTACATTCTTATAGTATTACAGATATACATATAATACAGACACTTGTCCCATGATCAATCCTCGCTTATCGTACAATTTTATTATAACATAATAATATAGGTAGATATAGATTTCATCATAATCATCGCTGTTGCACTTTTTTACTTCATACAAAATATTTTCTCACTCATTAATCGTGGTCAATCGATTCCGCTCTAATATTATATATGGTCAAACATTTCATTAGATCATCGCAAGAATTAACCTCAAAATTTACCTACCCAATAAATGCATTTTCTCTCTTTATATCTGACAAAACATATTCAAACTACTGTGTATGTACAGAACGTATTTGTAAATGTGTATACCGTGTATGTATATCTTGTTGTACAGTCACTGTTACAGCACGCGTATTCGCGTTTAGGTATATACACAGGCATACGTATCCGCATGAAGGATTTTGAAGTTCGTCGCGTTTGCTTTTAACTAAATTGGTTCTATCGATGCTGCTGCACAACCGAACGCTATTCCCGAGCAGTAGGTATCTATAGTAGGTACAGGTAGAGAGATCCATACACAGTTTCGCAGTGAAACTATTTCGATTTCTAAATCAAAAATTCGGCTTCGAATGATCATAAAAGCAGGTCAATTTTGGCTAATCGATATCCCATCTCACATTTTTATATCCAGAATGAATAAATTCGGAATCTCTTGTCTCGGTGTACGAGAACCCGCTCTCCTTATCAGATAAGAATGAAGGAACAAGAATATCGCCTCTAAAAAAGAAAAAAAAAAAATAGAAAAATAGAAAAAGAAAACAGAAAAATAACATAAAAAAAGAAATTGGGGTGTAAGAAGAATTCGGCTTTTGGTAAATACGAAAACCGAAAAAAATAATAACAAGGGCGGGGGGGGGGGGGGGGGGGGGGGGGGGGGGGGGGGGTAATAGGCATGTGTAAATAAATGAACATTTAAGTATAGTAATATGTATAATTTCTCATAGGCGATAGTCGTGACAGGCGGGTGGTAGGCATCTCGGGCGCATAAGATTCCGCGTCGCCGCAAGAGGACTCGCTTAGTCTGTACTGACGTCACTGTAGTACAAGCTCCGCCCTCTGAGGGTAGAAATGGGCTACGCTATTGGCTGAATGGAATGATGGCAGGCGTGCGTCGCAATCGATAGCCCCTGGTAGGTTCACCGACGCCGGTGTAAACTCGACTGTGAGAGAGGACTCGACTATAACTGTTACGGAGGGGGTAAAACTCGGCAGGAAGCAGGCGAGCGAAGCGAACGGGAGGGCCCGGCGCTGCTCGAGTCTACCAACACTCAGACCGGACTGTTGCTCCGAAGTGAGTGGAGGTCGCTTCTTCACCACGCTTCAGTTATAAAAAAGGCAGCGTGCCGAGGAGAGATAAAGAGAGAGAAAGAGAGAGAGAGAGAGAGAGAGAGAGCGAGAGTGAGAGCGAAAGAGAGAGAGAGAGAGAGGAGAGAGAGAGAGAAAGAAAGAGAGAACGTGAGAGTAAAGTCGTGATAAAACACTAAGCGATTATATTTAAAAAATTAATCCTCGATTTAAAGAAAAAAAAATCAAAAACTATAAGTTTCGTTCATTCCCAGTCGGATAAATAAGTTGATATCGTTGTTTGACCACTTTGTATAGATGTTATAAACATATTCAGAACATGGAGGAGTAAAATAAAAACATAGACACGAAGTAAGGAGGGGAAAAAAATTTCAAACTACAAGTGACGATCAGAGAAATATAGTTTATCTTATATGAAAACAAAAAAAAAAAAAAAAAAATGAATAAAAACTCTTCGAGAAGATTTTCATTTTGTTAATGTGAACAATTAAAAACAAATAAAATATAAAAAAAAAAACCAACTATATCGTGATTTTAACAAACAGTGATAAAAGTGTGAAATCGTGCGTGTATATATATATATATATATATATGTATGTATTTATATATACATATATATCATACGTGTAATATACACTATATATGTTTTTACTTGCAAAACTTTGGATTCTACAAGAGTGTGAATTGTATTGTGAAACCCAGGGTTATTATTACTATACCATTACGCCTAAATAACTGTACAGTGACTTATAAACTCTGGTCTGGTAAATAGTAATAAGGAGATAATCAACGGACTACAAACACATAACATATATATATACATACCTGTATCGTAGATGTATAATAACCGTGGAGCCGGGTAATACTTCTGTAACCTGAAGAAGACAAAGTGTTTTCAAAACAGTTTCTAATAAACTTGTGTGTGTGTGTATACATATATTATACGTACTCGAAAATTAAACTCGTGAAATAACTTATATATGTATAAATATCTCTCTCATAATAACTAAAATGAATATCAACCACAGTGGATGACTGGCGGGTGACGACTTTACATTGTCGGAAAACAAAAACAATTAGAAATTCTATCTAAAACTATCGTATCTACTATTACTACTATTACTACTATTATACTTACTATAAAGTGTAAAATTAAAAACTATTGTGTATATTTTTCATTATCTATATTATAATACGAAATATACGATATTTGGAATAAATCGATCTACACTAATGGTTCGTGTTAAATCAGAGAATAATAAACACCGGGGTTTATAGCAAATGGTTAAACGTTGCGTTGCGTAAAACGTCGTTTTTCTTTTGCGGTGCGAATAAAGATAAAAATAAAAACAAAACTTAATCTTGATTCGGATTATCTCTAATTACCACACCCTCGAGTTAGAAAAAAAGGCGGCAAGCTGTACGGGCACAGGGAGGACGACATGTTGACGATGGAGACGGACCTTAAGGGCGGCAGCCTTCACGGTCAAATGCCGCCTCACCCTCACCAGGGTGTATCGCCGATGGGTCACCATACCGGTGTATCACCATACGGAGCGTTAGGTTCGATAGTTCACAGTCCAGCTTTGTCCGGAAGTCCGCCAAGCTCAGGAGGTCTCGGTGCTCTTGGTCTTCAACATCACCATCAAGCACCGTCGCATCATTACGCGTCTATGCAGTCCCAACAACAACAACAGCAGCAACAACAGCAACAAACAATGCACGCATTAGCGAGCCAGCAATCTGCCCAACAGCAACAACAGCAACAACAACAACAACAACAGGCCCAACATCATGGGCATCCCCAACAACCTCAACAACATCAACCACCAAATAACAACAACAATACCAGCAAGAATAACAACATTGATCGTGTTAAAAGACCGATGAATGCATTCATGGTATGGTCTCGTGGTCAGAGGAGAAAAATGGCGCAGGAAAATCCAAAGATGCATAATTCTGAAATATCGAAAAGACTTGGTGCCGAATGGAAACTCCTAAGCGAGACTGAGAAACGGCCGTTTATCGACGAGGCAAAGAGGTTGCGAGCCGTTCACATGAAGGAACATCCAGACTACAAGTACAGACCGCGTAGAAAGACAAAGACCCTTCTTAAAAAAGATAAATTTCCGCTGGGCGGTGGGGTTGGCGGTGTTGGAAGTATGCTTGGTGTAGATCAGAGAACCGTTGGAGCTGGTGGTCCTCAACAACCTCAATTACCACGCGACGTATACCAAATGCCCAACGGCTACATGCCGAATGGTTACATGATGCACGATCCTACCGCGTATCAGCAACACGCTTACGGCGGTCACATGGGGGCGGCAGCGGGCGGTTATCCGAGGTATGATATGGGGCATCATATGGGAGGCGGAAGTCCAAGTCCTATAAACAGCTACATGAACGGTTACGGGGGATACGGCGGTACCACTGTACCAGGGGGCTCGCCTTCTCCTTATCATCAACCCCAGCCAGGATCACAAATGTCAAGTCACAGCCCGTCAGGAAGCAGCATAAAGTCAGAACCGACAAGTCCAGCTAGCGGTGGTATTCATACACCGACACCTACCGGGCCATCCTCAACCGGGGCACCGGTTAAACGAGAATACATGGGACAACAACAGACCCAACAACCACAGGGAGATTTGAGACAGATGATATCAATGTATTTACCACAGAGCGGCGAACAGGGCGTCGTGCAACATGGTGGTAGCGTTTACTCACCCGGACCGTCGCCCGATCCATTGGCACAGCATCACTCGGGCGTACCACCGCTAACTCACATGTAAGCTGAATATCATTATATTCTATAATGGAAGAAAAAAGAGAAAGAAAAACCATTTTATTAGAGATTTTATTTTTTTTATTTTCGTTTATTTTTTAGATATTAAATTTCCTTTTTTATTTTCTTTATTTTTTTCTCTTATCATGTTCCCTCTCGAAATCAAAAGACACGATTCCTTTTTTTCTTTTTTTTTGCATTAATTTTTATCGCTATCATTATTACTATTACTACTATTATTATTATTATTATCACCATTATTATTATTATTATTATTATTATTATTATTATTATTATTACTTATACTGCTACTATCATTATGCACGACGCGAACGACGTGTTGCTGTTCTATCCGTATAGCTTTAAACGCAAACCCCGTCTAAATATATATATATATATATATATATATATATATATATATATATATATATATATATATATATATATATATATATATATATATATATATATATATATATATATATATATATATATATATATATATATATATATATATATATATATATATATATATATATATATATATATATATATATATATATATATATATATATATATATATATATATATATATATATATATATTTATATATATATACATACACACATACGTATATAGGTATACGTATAATATGTAATTATTGATCTGGATCACTATCGGCCAACACTCTATTCTATTCGTTTAATGTATATAAATGGCTGACGATCAGTTTAAAGAGAAAAAAATATAGAAAGAAAGAAAGATATGAATAAATAAATAAATAAATAAATAAGTAAACAAATGCACAAAAAATAAACTCTGTTTCTATCTATCTATCTGTTTATCCGTCTGTCTGCTTGTCTGTCTTTCTTGTCGTTTAATCGGTTTTAGAGCGAAGACTGTATGTATGATGTTGATCTGTCTATTCTGTCTTTTTTTTTCGTTTTTTTCTCTTTTGGTTTTTTTTAATATATATATGTTATATATATATACTATTTTTTCTTATAACTATATTTGGTATAAATATCTACGGGGCCTCTGTTAGATATAACTACGAGAAACTAGACGAGACCTATCACAGCCGAGTAAGATTCTTCCGGTTGACCAATACGTACGAATACGAACGGGGACGGAGGGAACAGGAACAGACGGCCAGCGGTCCAGAGTAGGAGAAATAAATATTCATCAAAGTCCGAAAAACCATAATAGAAAACAAAAAAAAAAAAAAAAAAAAGAAAAGAAACAAAAACAAAAAAGCTTAACACAGAAAAACAAAAAACCACTACCCCTCATAGGATAGCTTAGAGAGGATGGATGAGCGAGGCGGGCTGTGACATGGTGTGGGGGCTGCGGGACCAATATACCAAAATACGAAAAGACCAAAAATTGAAGTTACGAGTATCAGAAGCGTTTCCACGAAGCAACCTATTCTTCGAGAGAAGACCATTAAGATCGTTGTTTCTAAAGGAATTCCTGAAGCCGCACTCAATTTGTGAAAAACTAGGTTCGACAGGCATGACCTGACCGCGGTGGAGGTATAGGGGTGGGGGGACGCTTGTGATCTTCTAAATCAAAATGCTTCCTTGGCCTCCACATTAGTTTAATACGATGACAAGAGAAAGAAGGAAAGAGAAAAAAGTAAGAGAGAAAGAAAAAAGTAAGAAAGAAAGAAAAAACACGAAAAACAAATTTAAAATAAATAAACAACTAAAAACCGTGTCGAAATTTCAAAGGAATGCAAAGATACGCACGAGCCTTATTAATAAAATAACAACCGCTTGTCAATTTTATTGAAAAAAAAAACAAAAAAAAAAAAAACAAAAAGAAAAAAAAGAAAGATAAAATGAAATATTTAATATTGAAAAAAAAAAAGCAAAACACTTTGAAACCGCGGCAACCTAGTGATCATTGTATTCTAGAAATTTCGACACTGATTCTTAACAACAATAAAAATTTCATTGTAAAAACGTTAAACGTCGATAAATTGTGTGTGTTATAAGAATGATAAACCCGATTCGTCGGTGAGTAAGGTCTGAAGCGTTTCCGTTAGGATTTAGACTTTGTTCATCGAACAATCATCGTCATTTTCATCGTAACTTGAAGTGCAAGTTACAAAGAAAAAAATAAATAAATAAAAAATCAGAAAGGATTTTGAAGATATTTCGTATATTCAAAATCCAAAGATATATTTTGACGTCGGGCGTTTTTACAATGAAATCCAACACCTGTACATGCGAACATGATTGAGCCTCTATTTATTACTTCCAAAAAAATTTATTATACCGTCTATATTCAGATGCAAAAAAAAATAATGAAAAAAAAAAGGAAAAAAAAAATTGATAAACATTTAAACACATTATACCAGTCACAGTATTTATATTAGAAGAAAAAAAAAATCTATTGTTTATTAGTTTTAGATCGTCATTATTATATTGTTAACTATATTAATATTGATAAATATGTAAGTGGCTAACGGGGATCGCGTGGCTCCTACCTTTACCCCAAATGCCATCGCTAGACCCCCCCCCCCCCATACCCGAAAAACGTACCCCATGTAAATAACACCCTGAAAAAGAAAAGAACAAAAATAAGACAAAAGACGAAATTCGCGTCATTATGGTTTATTATTATTATTATTATTATTATCATTATTAATATTCTTATTACGATTATTATCATTATTATTATTATTATTATTATTATTATTATTATTATTATTATTATTATTATTATTATTATTACCTAATATTATTAATATTATTATTACTATTATTAATTCTTTAATTATTATCAAATATAGATTTTAATATTTATCCGTATATTGTACTCCATGGTAGGGAATGCAAGATAATTATTTTGTTTGATTTTTTTTTTTGTAATTTTAATATTTTTTTGTTCTCATATATTTCCCTCTATAATTCTGTGCCTGTGTGTGTGTATATATACATATACATATATATATATATATATATATATATATATATATATATATATATATATATATATATATATATATATATATATATATATATATATATATATATATATATATATATATATATATATACATATACACATACATATATATATATATATATATATATATTTATATTGTAAACTATATTCGATCGACAGTGCGGCATCGAGAACCGTCCCATAATCCCGGGCGGGGTAGCCCTTCGAAATAATAAAATTCACTTATTATTATAATATATCTAGATTAAAAGTTAAAAACCAAAAAAATTTAAAATACACAAGGGATTCAATGATGCTGCAATTGCGTTTAGATATATACATACATACATACATACATACATACATACATATATATATATATATATATATATATATATATATATATATATATATATATATATATATATATATATATATATAAATCTAAAAAAAATAAATAAATAAGATAAATAAATAAACAAACAACGTGATGGCAAAACTTAGTTTACCAATTTATCATTGAAAAATATCGAATAGCTTTTAGTTTAAACTATTCTATTTCTTTAATAATTATCTATATCCTTTCTGAACAAAAGTATTTGTACAAATTTATAAACGTTCGTGAAAAGAATAGAAAAAGAAAAGAAATGAAATGAAATGAAATGGAATGAAAAGTAAAGTAAAGTAAAGAAAAATTTAGGGGATGAACATTTTCTGTACAGATGTGTTTCGCATGGCGATAATCGCTGCAACAAAAATGTGAATATATATTCATTAAGTCAAGTTTACCATTGTGTTTCTATTTCATCACCCGATCACAATATCCACGTATCTTCCCACAATAAGACTTCTTCGATTGAGGTTTAACATGTTTTCTAAATTAAAGAAAAAACAAATTGTTTTTGTTTTTATTTTCTTGAATTTTTTTTTTTTTATTAACATTATTTCATACTAACGCTTCATCATTTTTTCTTTTTTTCCGTCGGTTGTGCTCACAGTTTCTGTCGCTCAATTGCAATCGAATCAATTATTATACAATACAATACAGATATTTTTCTCTAAAAAAAATTTAAAAAAAAAGATAGTAATTTTTCGGATATGATATTAAAAAATTTTTTATTCAATTAATTTTCTGATTCAATATTTTAATTTTTTTTTTTTTCTTCTCATCAATTATTTAGTTCAATTATTAATTATCACCGCTTCTACGCGATGATTATTATTAAACGATATTTATATCCACAGAAATCCATATTTCTGTTTTTGATTTTTATTTTTATTTTTTTTTTTTTTATTTTAATTTCTTAATTTGTTTATTCATTTATTTATTTTTTTCTCTCTATTCTAGTACATCCGATTTCAAAAAGCGACTCGAGAGGATCAGGTAATTATATAAAAGAATCAAAAATTTTTTTCCTGCACAACCGCACGTTTGTTTATTTCGTATACATATGTATATCTATTATACATATACATATATACGTCTATATATCAATCAATTAATAATATTTATAACGGGTGAAAAAAATAAATAAATAAATAAATAAAATTTACCGCGGTCAATATAGGCAATAAAAATTGGCTTATCTACAAAACCGTAAAATTACATCAAATTTTTTTTTATATCTATTTGGTTTTATTTTTGATTTATGAAAAATATCTGCACTAAATCGACATATACATACATTTACTCTTTTTACCTATCTTCTTACCGTTATCACATATCATATCCCCAAACATCATAATACGCTCCTATATATTTTCATTTCACCTTAAATAATCAAAAATCAAAATCGCCACTGCGTATAAAAATAAAGAAATAATAAAAACGCTTTCACAACTTGTCCGTTCGGTTTTCTTTCAACTGAACATTATATCTACGTGTAGATGAAATGATACTTTGCTTAATTATCATTGTAATTAATTATTTCTAATTTTTTAAATAATTAATCTAAAAATAAAAACAAAAATAAAAAACGAAGAGACAAGTTCTGCGAGTCGAAAAAAAAAAAAAAAATAGTTGAGGTATTATTATTTTTAAAAGTATATGTATAGTATATTTGCAAGCATAAAGTTACAGTGAAACACGTTCTAAAATAATCATAGACAAACCTGTAGGCGGAAATTGTTATAATAAATAATAAATAAATAATAAAATAATAAAATCAAAATTTTCGATAAAATATTTATACTTCATTGTGTGTTATACATAGGTATATAGATGAAGCCATTAATTCAAAGCAGTAAATATTATATCGTCGAAGTAAACGGCGGCATTTGTCATATTCATACACAAGTCGTTTGAGTTAAAAGGCTGGTGGGGCTCGCTCTCTCCCTCGCCACTAAATGCAAATGCGCGGGAGGCAGGCAAAGTGTAGAGTAGCGGGGTCTGCGAAGTGCTTTCAATTACCTACCTATTCTCGCTGTCGTAGCCTGGGCCGCACCCGCGCCCGTCTCTGCATGGGCTATGGGTCGTGACAATCGAGGGGACTCTGTCATTTACTGCTCTACTTACCTTTTTCCTACTAATAACCACACTGTGCAACTTCACGTTTATATAAAAAAAAAAAAAAAAAAAACGTCTTAAACTGTACATAATATACAAAACCGAAAAAAATATCTTACGAACTATTTCGCAATTGATTCCTTAATTGACATAAAAATTTACCTCAATACCATAAAATTTTCTTTGTTTTTCAACTTTGTATCAACCCAAATTCTTCGATCACAGGAACTTTATAAAAATAATGATAATAATAATAATAATAATAATAATAATAATGATTGCTTATCTTTCGTAAAATTTTTTCGTCTGGTATATGACTGTAAAATAATTATATAAAATTATATGCATATCTAACTAGCTGAGATGGCGAATGATACCCTATGTTTGATGTAAACTATAATCTACTTGAGTCTATGAACGTCAACAGTATAGAATAGGCAATCTGATACAAGATTACACGCTAAACTACTATACATATTTGCCTAGCGTGTTTTCGGCCAAGTGTAAACAGATTTGAACTTGGAATAGGCCCCTTAGTATAACCGAGACCTTTCGTCGACTAGCTGGTTCATTCAGTTAGTTTCGTTAGTCGTATGCCTGAGTAAGCGACGGCTCGATCGCGTCAGCTGTCTAGAAGTTAGAATACAGTGATATGTTTGGTTTTAGGGTGAAAATATTCTGTGAATTCGGTAAATTTATATAAATATTTTGTAGTTATTATTATTATTGATTTTTTTTTTTGTATTTTTGTATTTTTTTTTTTTTTTTTTTGTATTCATGTAATAAACGCGAGACACGCAAGTGCCAAGTTTTCACTTTCAGTGTAATTAAATAATGTGAAATAGACGATAAGTGTTAGTCGTCTTTATAGACGTAGCGGAAATTCGTTGACTCCGTGCTAACAAGGTATTTATCCTATTCTTTCGAAGATTTAGTTACTTCAATTACTGTAATTTTATATGCCAACTATAAGTTAAAATCGTTCAATGGGTATATCCATTACGAAATGTTTATACAGTTGTTAGAATTTTACGTAATTTAGTGATTTACGATATCCACGATATGTGTAGATTATACACACCTTTAGGCGCATTCACATATATCTTACATGCACTTAGGTATTACATTTTTTTATAAGAGAAAAAAAAAGAAATCGAATTAGAAAAACTTCGTAATACATCTGTTACACGAAATGCGAGGAACTGCTGCATAGATTCGTAGTGAAAAAATCAAAATTTCTATATCAAAAAATACTTATAGAAATTTACAAGATCCGAACGGTCAAATAAGCGAATTAATATGAGGAGATTCCGAATTTTCATAAACATTAAAATTCAGAATATCAAAATTTGGAAAAATCGTAATGCAGACAACTAAAAACTTGGAAAGTTCAAAACTCCAAAATTCTTGAATTTCAAGCTTCAGAGTTCCGGCTTTTCGGATCTTTAGTTTCAGGAATTTTGAACCTTCGATGTTTTTCGATTTGAAGTTTTTTTTATTCGACTATGCAGACTTTCGGCGAAATACTCTTTCTAAAAACTATAAATCGATAATATTAAATTTCGGAATTTCAACCCGGTCCCAGTTTAAACCCTAAATTAAGGGTTAAAATAACTGGAGATTTATTATCGTGCCCTACCTGCCGTGAGTTCAGATAAAAATGTCAATTACCAGTTGACGCTTGCGCTGTTTGGCTCGTCAGCCCGCGTGCAATCCTTAACCTGTCCGTTGCAGTGAACGTTTCTGCGGTGACCGCAGCCCCTTTTCACTGCAGAATCTCATACCACTCTGCAGTAACCCCGCGCGCGCGGTAATTCCGAGATTTATCGGATGTATTCTGTATATAGAGTAAAAGCTGCAACACAGAGGAAAACAGTTTAAACTACAACTCCCCGGAATGACATATATGTATAAAGCTCTCTCACTGTACGTTCGAAAGTTCAACTTTTGGCTATGCGCAGATTTGCCTCGTAACACCGCGCGGCGCGGTCGTGGAAAACCAACAGTTTTAGAGGTAAAACTGACGGCGGGGTTCTCGGGGGCTGGGGGTTGGGGTCTGAGAGAAGGAGAGCTTGGGGAGAGACTCCCGGGTTATAACTTACCCTGTTAACTTTAATCGGTTGCGCGTCGCTGCCCCCGCAAGCTGCACACTACTCGACTAACCAACCCCCAGCTTCCAGTTTCCAGCCTCTACCAACAACCGAGATGACGTTCACAGCCAATTACCTAAAATACTCTTTTTTTCTCACCCCTCTTATATTCTATCTACCTCTCTTTCACTCTCAAGGTAGTTTTGCACCAACGATCCGCAAAGCGTAGAGACGCGGGGACGTATTGGCAATACGCCACGCTGGTTACCAACCTACCGTAAAACGAGCATCAAGATATAAACGCGTATGGAATCAAGTCAATGATACCTTATTTATTAAATAAATCGAGATTATTTAACACCTGCGATATATTTCATCAAATCTCGATAAAACTTGAAGCTTAATTAAACTTTGACCTTGGTTTGATTTGAGATTAAAAGATTCACTCGTCGATTCCTTGTTCGTTAAAATTCATTATTGAACTTTTTACTTTTTTGATTTTTCTTTGTAAATTTTTCTATATTTCTTAAAATTGGGAAAAGATTCACGAACACGTATATATATATATATATATATATATATATATATATATATATATATATATATATATATATATATATATATATATATATATATATATATATATATATATATATATATATATATATATATATATATATATATATATATATATGTATATACATCTTACGTATCTAGACATATTATGATAAACTCGAATTTCATTTTAATTAACAAATTAGTAGCGGGTGTATCAGGTTTCAGTGAAACGGCCATTTGTCGTCATAAATGTCACGACTATACGTGCGAGTCTTGGGACTTCTGGGAGAGAAGAAATAGCATACAGAAAGCAACGAATCTAGATTTCAGTTGCCGGTCGTGCCTAAGCACCAAGTTCGGATGACCCTAAATCGTAACATATATCAAGTTGCATAGGAGGGTGGGCTACCGGCACCAGGTGCCCTTCGTTTCGACCATCGTACTACCTCTCTACCTATATAGGAAACCGCTCAGACACCTCGCGGGTTTGTCTGTTAAAGAGAGGGAAGAACTAGTCTCATCTCGTAGCCACCCGCACCTTGGAATGCCACCAAACGCGATCTGATAAGATCACGTGTTACCAATTTAAATCTGATAGGTTTTAACCAGAGATTTTCCGAGAAACTTTTGCCTATACTGGAAAGATTCCAAACTAACATATTTCATCTCATATATAATAAGGTGGGAATTATAGTTATTTTTTATTTTTATCTTAGATCTCAATTTATGTAACTCATTTCACACATTATCCCAAATTTAGAATTCACTTTACGCTCAATTAGACACCAGGTCTCTCAACCGAAGTATCGAACATCCGCAGTTCTTAAGTTTACTCTCGGTTCAAGGTTTCGCGATCTTGAGATAACCAGGAAACGTCTTTAATTATTTTCACATATTCGTCAAATCTTCGAGTCTTTTTGACTGCTCGATGATCCTGCAGAAGATCTCGATGATTAACCGCGAATGAAATAATTACTTCGTATCAGTTTTGGTACTGCAAAATTAATTTGAATTCATTTTTGGTTGTTATAAGGGAATGGATAAAACTATAAACACGTGTTAAACCTTGTATATCTACATCTAAGGATATTATAGGGTATAAGTATAATATTCATTGGAATAAAAAATCCTGAATTGAAAGTAAGGCCTAGTTGTTAGTTTGTAGTATATAAGCTGTAAGCCGAGGATCAGAATGAGTTGACTGAGTCAGAGTTGTTAACTATGGACAAAATTTGATTTTCAAGATAATTACGTTTGTTAAAGTTTCTGTCTGACGCGATTGTATATATGAGGGTTTACCAAAACAAACACAGTTTCGTTATACCTATACATATATTATACACCTTGAACGTTATACCAACAGATTGAATCGTCAAATACTTGCGTGCCCGTAGTGTGGCTATTGAAATGATTCAATACCAAATATAGGATGACGTAAAAGTATCGGTATGCTCTCAATCCAAGAATACAAAGTTGATAAATATTCAGTACTAATTATTATGTATTTTTTTTTTTTTTTATCATAAATAAATTCGAAAATCAAAAAATCGTTCGCATATTTCTATCAATTTTTTTACCTACACCAAATTCTATAAAGTGAATTTATCCTTTCGAGTACTTACTTGGGATTAAAGATCTTTAAATTTCAACTAAGAATTGTCATTTCTCTTTATATATTTATATACACACGAGATCGTAGAAGGTAATAATGTATAAGCTCAATATGCCTAGTCCTAAATACTCTAAAAATCTACAGGATTTAAAGAGGGTAAAAAAAATAAAAAAAAAAAATAAAAAATAAAAAATTATTCATTGCGTTATAACCGGGCGGGGATATATTCCAGTTTTATTGTCAGCTACCGATCCCATCTTATGGGTACATATACATGGACGCTAAGTCGTCAGGGGCGTGACCAGACTGCCCAGCGGGATCCCCAGGTTACTTTTTATCATTCGTTTTTTTTTTTCTTTTCTTTTTCCAATGCCTTCTGGCTTCTCCATCAAAAATAGGTTCATACTATAAAATCGTTGGTAATCCGCAGGTCAAAATTATACAATTTAATAAAACACTTTCCAAAGATTTCTTAAATCACTCTGTATCCCCAAAGAATTCTTCAATAACACAGTTAGACAATTTCAAAATATAAAACGAATTGTCGTAGAGATTCGGATCGGTTATCCCTTCGAAATTACATTTTTAGGTCTATAATAATTTTAATTTTCTTTTAATTTTTGTTTTCTACTAAATTTTTACATCTTTCTGATTTTTTTTTTTTTATAATTTTCACAATTTTCTACATCCAAAAATTAATATGTGTACCCCAATGGTGTTCATCTCTCATCTAGTCGCCCGAAAATCCTATATAAAGGTATGCGTTGCAGGGAAATCGTGAATCTGGTTTCTGTAAGAGAGTCTTCGAGTTGCTATAATACGTATAGTCCCTTACGTTAAAGCTACAACATGTACATATTTGCCTGTTCATAACCTATAGTTGTGTATGCCAACTGGTCTGGTCAGTAGCTCCAGGGTCAGTTTATCGCAAACAAATGGGTCACGCTTGTTCACCGCCATATTTCACTCAAATACCATATCGCTTGTTACTTCTATACTGTCATAACGATGTAGTGTATAATAATTGGCTGTGGAACAAGTTTTTGAACATAATTATCGTCAATTTCGTTAATTTTTGGTTTTCACATGCTTCGCAGAAGTCCTGTAATAATTAGGAAATCTTGAATCCGTTTTATTTCATGTTACTACATCCTAAACATGTAGACAAATATTCGCATAAATTTGACGCCATTGATT
Source organism: Macrophya annulata (assembly GCA_963924015.1). Taxonomy (NCBI): domain Eukaryota; kingdom Metazoa; phylum Arthropoda; class Insecta; order Hymenoptera; family Tenthredinidae; genus Macrophya; species Macrophya annulata. The sequence continues at coordinate 27,424,532 of OZ001258.1, read as the reverse complement.
TATAGAATTCAATTATTTTTTTGCTATTATATGTATAAATATTGTAGAAATTTTTTTTTTCGTTTTTTTTTTGCCATTTTGACTGTGCCAGCATATTGAGAAGCGGTTGAGCACGAGTTTAATTAACGCCAACTCGCTTACGGCCCGCGTGCTACTATACCTAAATCGCCTACGTATACGCCTTTATACCTGCTTCCATACCTGTACGCGTATCCCGTAGCCCATATCATGCCAATCAGCTAAACTTGCCGTGGACTTGACGCTAATGCGTTGTTAATGCGACAAACGCGTTGTGGGTAAACAGTAGGTTGGCAGTATAATATATTGCAAATAGGTGTATAACAGGGCATTTGGCATTTGCAGTGCCGTAGGCGAATCAGAGTAAATATTGCAATTAGCTAGTATATGACATAATAAAATGAGTAAAAGCAATATTATTTACCTAGTTGATTTAATTTCTGATCTTAAATGAATTATTGGATTTATATGTATATACTAAATTATACTTTCACCGTAAATTTTCATCTTTAAATGCTACTGAGATATAGTTTGATGATATATAATTCACAAAAGACGATCATTTCTCCAGCAATTCGATAATTCAATTTTTGATGACAGATCTGTTGTCAGATGGTAATAAATTTTCAATCAATGACGCAATTAACGGTATGAATAATAATTTCTTCCTCTTCTTCTTCTTTTTATTAATAGTTTTATGGTATACCGCAAGTGTTTAGATACTATACTATATATCTTCTCATAGTCAACGTGTTATATACATTGTAGATAGTTTTCTCTTGACAAGAAAGAAATCCTAAGTATACAAGTTATTTTTCGAATTAATAATTGATGCTTTTTAAATGTATAAATAATTATTTTATTACTATCATCTATACAGTTTTCTGGTGTTGAAAATATCATAAAACATAATTTATGCTTTTCTTTTTGTAGTCGAAATCGTTTTTTCTTTTTTTTTTTCTTTTCTTTTTTTTTCGCCATCGAAGTATGATCAGTGAATTATTATTGCAACGTCTTCAAATCTTGTTATTATAGTTATTCTAGACAAGACAAAAATATATTTTTATTTTCATTATGTTAATATCGATTATCTGTATAAAAATAATTATACCTAGATATATATATATATATATATATATATATATATATATATATATATATATATATATATATATATATATATATATATATATATATATATATATATATATATATATATATATATATATATATATATATATTCTTCAAAATTCAAAATTAGTCCTACAAAAATTTCTTCTATAAAATAAATACTATTTTCGGAGGTACAATTCAAAGCTTAGCTAATATTAGACGAAAATTTTCAAGTATATAGCTGCAATCAGAGATTTAAAAAGCTAATACAAAATTGAAAAAAGAAAAGACACACACTCGCACAGTTTTATTCGGATAGAGAGGTACTCGATGTCAAGGTGGGAGTCCGACGTCTAAGGTACATCTTAATTTCTCGTTTAAGTATAGGTATAAGGTATGTACATACATACATATACATACATACTTAAATATGCACATATATGTCCATGAAACTTCTTGCCCCGTTAAAAAAGTAAAAACAAAAAACAAAAAAAAAAAAAAAAAATCGTATGGCTCATCGTGTCGCGATCTCACGCAGATAATTTATCTATTAATCACAACGTTTCGCTGCTATAGGTATACACGTCCGTACGTGCGTGCGTGCGTATAGTAACAGTATACGATAGTGCGTGCGTGCTTTGTACAATACCGGGATGTATAGAATCGCGCATAAGAAGTAATATACAGATATATAGGATATACATCCTGAACTCGTGACGTAAGTGATTTTCTCGCGGAAAGAATCTTCCCCGACACATTATAGTTCCAGGTCCGAGTATGTAGATATATGTGTATGTATTTTACCTACCTATCTACCTATTTGTAGTAAAGGAGGAGGATTGAAGCGGGGAAAAATGGGAGTAAAAGGGAAGCTAATGACCGATTCGCATGCGGAGCGGTTAGCCGCGACAAAACTCGGTACTTCGTCATTGGGACCCCGGCGTGCGGGTTTCTCTACCGCTTCTAATTTACCGCGATGGTAATCGTCCGATTTGTCTTAATTCTTACGCGGAACTTGTGCAACGCTTAAAGCCCGACTACACGGCGCTATATCGTTGTCGTTGGCGCTAGCGCGTTGACTGCAACTATACTGCAACCACTATAAAGGGCGTAGAGTGTAGTCAGCAGCTAGCTTAGCTCGCTCGTTGCAATCTTATCGTACCTTCTTCTGGGTAATTTCATTTGTGGATTTATCAAGAATTTCTTTTCCCTTTGTACGAATTACCACCGAGCTGAGGTTCCGGTAGAGATTTTTATCATTTATTATAACGTAGGGCATAACTCTCTAATGCACAACGATTCCAACCACCCTCATCTATAATAATATCATGTATATTTATATACATTATGTCAGACGAGGGTGCAGCCAACTGCAAGTTATCCCACACGATCTCTAAGCGAAATTAGCAGAATTTATATGGACACTAGTTAATGTCATCAAACGAATGCTTAAAAAAAAAGAGAGAAAAATTTATTTTAGGACAGGATTAAAAGACTTTTGGAAAAAAATATTGAGATGAGTAGATGACAAAAAATAAATATGAGTAAATAAAAATAGTAAGATTGTGTGATTACCGCACAAGGACGAAAGCCATTATTTATAATATGAGGCGTTCGACACTTTAGTCATACCTACGCTTAGAGTGCTTTGTGTAGGTATATGTACTGCGAATATTTATGTATGTATGTACATACACACAATTTGCACACTCATAGGTTTAGATTTTTGGTACATGGTATATATGTATATACATTAAATAAATAGAAGGTGAGCGGTAAGCGAAACGATACTTTTCAAATGGAACGGAGGTCGTAGTGCGCCGAGGACGGGGACCGGGGGAATTGTAGGCGGATAGGCGAGACGGTACTGAGATTACCGGTTACCGAGTATGTATTGCGCTAGTTGCCACAGTTTCTTCGGCTTGTAGGTAGGCAAATACTTATATGTACCTAGGTACGACGCCTGACAGCCTTGGCTTGGGTAAAATAATTAATTTTCAAGCCGACGCTATACGTTATATAATATATATATATATATAGGTATATATAAAATATTCAGAGGTATATCATAAATGTTGTATTATATATATAGACGAGTATATAGGTATGATGTATGTAAGTATTTAATATACATACATATATACGTTGGTATATGTATATGCATATAAGCGCTCGTAAAAAACAATGACTACGCTAAAGGTTCTCGCCTGCGAAACACTGCTGCAGGAAACCTGCTACTGCCCGAACGCTTATGAATTAATAACTGTCTCGTGAAATAGGTATAGCTATGCTACATTATACCTATACCTGCAGCTGCAAGGGTAGGGCAAGTGTTGAAATATAGAGAAGAGTCGAGATTTCAGATAAATATTCAATTTTTTTTTTTTTTTTTTTTTTTTTTTTTTATATACAGCATTGAAATTTTTTTCCTAATAAGTATTTTTAAAACTGTAAATTTAATTTTTTTTTTTCCACAAATTTTGTTTTTTTTTTCTTGTCATGTCATTTTTCAGCATATTTAATAACCTTAAGCACTCGAAGTACTTTCAATTTTTGTTTTTTTTCTCTATTTAATTTTGAAAGTAAAATTTCTTGAACGCTGCAATTGTCAAGTTTCAAAATGGTAGGAATAAGTTTTTTTTTTTGTCTGCAGCGGTAGCTATGACCTCATAGCTGTAAAGGTTTCGTGTTAATTATTGAATGCCTGAAAGTAAATAATGACGTCAATTATTTGTCACAGTATATTATAGTTCGATAGAGATGTGAACTGATATTGTCAGTTTTAGCAAAAAGTAATTATAAAAAATTATAAAAATGGATTTGATTAGCGTATGTCGCTTTAAAACAATTAAGAAACAAAACTATCAAAGGTTTAGATTGTATATCACAAAAAAAAAAAATAAATAAAAAAGAATAATGGAGGATATTAATACAAAATACGATATGCTTGTGTATGGATATTAGAATTGAGAACCACCGTGAAGAATTGTAGGAATTTAAATAATCGTATTTGAAAGGAGAACCACTGTTCTATACTCTTCATTCGATGCAGTAGAATTACGTCATCAATATTTCGTAGAAACTAAGTATTCATTATAGTTTATAGATTATTGTGTTGTTATGCCATATATATATATATTATACAATTAATTATAAGAAACGAGGAAAAAAACCACATATTTCCGCATCTGATTGAAATTAACTTTATTTTTATTTTTCTTTTTTTTTTTCTCGTTTTTCAGTTCATCAAACTGCGATGAAAGAATCCGAATTCACGAGGTTTTGCTATCATAAACCCATTAAATTTAATCAAAAAATAACACCGATGAAGAATCTGTTTTTGGTTAGTTTTTATTTTTTTTTTTTATCAAAATCACCCAAATAATTACATAATTAGAAAATAATGGTTCAAGTTAAATATAGAATAAAGAAATAAATAAATAAACTTATATATTTTTTCGTACAAATTATATAAGTAAACTTGTGAATTCTCTTTTGAAATTTTATAGAAAAAAAGCTAGAGAGGGGTCATGTCGTGTAGTTACGTTCCCTCGCTTTTCAGATCTAAATTATTCGCATAATATCTGCAATATTCTAAATAATTTTTACGCCAATAATTTACTCAGCGATACTGACTCGTATATATTTATATCCTATATCGCGAATATACGACTGTCGAAAGAATTTTGTAAAACTGTGTTAACTAGAATTGGCAAAATTCAACAATGAGAATCATTTTCTTAGTATAAACCTACACAGGTTCAGTAATTTTGCATTAAAATGTCAATTCCGCGAAACGTGTCTTTTTCCCCCTTCGTTCACTGCGTATATATAAATTATCAGAAATTTAAGTGAAAAATATTGGAACAGTGTAATATTTTTACACCAAGTATTTTACAAAATTTTCAATATTTCAAATGTGTCATACGCGTAGGTATATACCTATAAGAATATTATACCCTGAAAACAGACGATCTTTCAGGCATATTATAGCGTCATGCGGTCGTTGACTCTTCAACGGGGACCCCGAAACGCGTCACGTTTAACGCAAACATATGATCGGACCTCGGAGTATATAGATGTAGGTATAGGTATATAATACTTCAAAAACAAAACACTGCATCGACTGTTCACCAATATATGTATATATTCTATCGTACAACGTTTTTAACACCTGAAAGATACACAGTTATTAGTCATTCTTATTGTATATATACGAAAATAAATCCTTTCAAGGATTTTCAACGCTCAAAGATATATACATAATATATACCTATGTGACATTCCCAACCATGCTGCAGTTCTAAATACATATTTAAACTTGGAAGAAACAAAATAAAAAAAAATTTCTAAAAAATATTCTCTCTTTTCACTTTGTCCACGCACATCGCTCTAATAATAATTATTATTACAATTTGCAGTTGATAAAATTCGACCGTACATTATCACCGTGTTGTAATATTATTAAATTATTATATACATGCATATAAATGGATATTAAAGGTATACCCACCTACCTACCCAAAGCCTTAACGCAACTGTGTTTGAGATTATGGGTATTTCTTACCTCTATAATCGCAGTATGGAGATAGGTATAGGTAGATAGATACATACATAACACCGAGGACTTGTATATATCAGCTGATGAGAGTTTAATTGCTGTGTCATTCATCAGGCGTCAGTTAAAAAGATTCATAATTCTCATAGTCGTTCGAATGGCGTAGATATACCCATACCCATAGATTTCATGTACATACATATATATATATATATATATATATATATATATATATATATATATATATATATATATATATATATATATATATATATATATATATATATATATATATATATATATATATATATATATATATGTACTTAAATACCTGTACCGATTTTAATCCTACATATACCATCGACGATATTAAATTCTATAATCCGACGATGCAAGAAAAATTAAAAAAAAAAAAAAAAAAAAAAATCAAAAAATGAATTAAAACAAAAAATTCAACGTCATAAGTAGAAGAAATTTTTTTTTCCTGCAGTTCATATTGCACTCTGAACGTTTGATATTTCGGCTATACATATATAGGTATATAAGTTCGAGTGTTTTGCTTCTTGTAGCACGGTCGTCGTCAGGGTCAAAACGTCGAGCAAAAAAACAAAAAAACAAAAAAAAAAAAAAAAAAAAAACGAAAAAAATTTTAGCTAAAGCAACACTTTTATTTATATTTTTATATTTTTTTTGTTTCTTTTGATTTTTATTTTTCCCTTGTTAAAACGATTGGCATAGGTATTTCACGAAGTAAATATTTATTGTACCTAATTATTGTAATTTCATATACATATATGTGTATATATATACCATATATATATATATATATATATATATATAACCTACAGACATATTGTTCTCTATAGTTGCGGAATTTCAGCGAAGCTATACCTACCTATATATACCTATATACAGCTTTAAAAATAAATGTTCAAATATTATTCTATACCTACATATACGAGTGATGCAGCATATTGCGTTGTGTCGTCTTATAAATGAGGATAAAGGCAGGACATTTTATAAATATATATTTTTTCAGCGTTGTCCATTTAGAATTCGATAAACTCGAATGCCTTGAGGTACACAGTACACCGCAAGACGAGGGGGGGACGTCGTCTAATTACGTAATTATGTAATTAAAGCATAACGACGTAGGTACGTAGGTACGTAGGTACGTATGTACTCGTTTACAAACTCGATACGGATGCACCGCGTTACTAATTACTAATTACTCATTAGCATGCGCCACTCGGTGTCGACGTTATACACGCGTGTATTAACTCCATGCGCGGGGCAAGTAGCAAGCTAGAGGTAGTGCGGCCGCGTTCTCCCGTGGCTCTTATGTACTAGAAGAAGTGCACCAGGATGCGGGCCCGACTGCAACTGTTGACGAGGTGGAAGTGATCTCGAGTAATATAAAAGCCAGCTTAGTTCCGCTCGACGAGGAAACCACGGAAAACGTGGAAACGGGTGAAACGGAAAAATGATACCGTTCAAATTCAACGGTCTTTATATTTTTTTAACTAACAACCAAGCCTCACTGATGCACCAGCTACTTACCCCTTGTATTTTACTGCCACAAGCCATACTCAACTAAAAAAAAAATATTATGAATGTTTCCTACTCTCTTCGTTATAGTCTATATAAATATTCAGTTTTCATTTACACTCATGTTGTCAAATTATATCTATAAAATTAAGATAATAGAATTAAAGAAAAAAAAAAAAAAAACAAAAAACAACATTTTTTTTACAATTTCTCAATTCATTCAAAAGCTCTTATACTTATCTCACAAACTGACATTCACCCATCTTTTCAACCATCCGTTTTTCATACACCGTAAACATTATAAGGAATTCCGAAAAAGGGAATCGACTGCATAAAATCATCGCGAAGTATAAGGTATGCGTGCTTACCTGTAGTGGAGTTGTTTGTCTGCCTGAACAAATACGCTCTCGAGGTTCTCCATTGAGTTAGGAGTTAAGTTTTACAGAATTTGGTGAATTGTTTTTACTGCTTGTATATGTATATGCCTATATACCTACTCTACAATGTATACCTACCTTGTATACCTGCATCAATTAATTAGCGAGGGACACGTGCCCAGAATTGTGGCTGTAGTTTAAGTAACGCGCGGACACCATATCGCAGGCGTAACGCAGCGTGAACCGAACCGGAGCGATCAAGGAGCGGCGTAGAGTAGAGTAGAGCGCATCGCATCGCATCGCATCACATCGCATGGGAGTAGAGTTGAAAAAGATGTCTGAGCTGCAGCTGTAGTAAGAGTTTTGGTGCAACGCCTGCAGCGCGCAAGTACGCGCTGCACTGACACCCTTGCATTTATGCTTTTATATATAGATATATAGATATATATATATAGATATATATATATATACCGACGCGCGACGCCCATCCGTATAAAGTACCGACGCTTCCGACCGCGACGCGCTTCGCCGCCCGGCGGTATATAGCCGCGTTGCAACTATACAGCAAAATGGCTTACGCGCACTCGAGCACGTCTATCATCGCGTCTTTAATACTGCTCTTCTTTTCTGTATCAATTTCGTCATTTGGGATACGATTCAGAGACTGTTACTCGAATTTTTAAATAAATAACGGAATTAGTTATTCCCGATCAATGACGATTTTGATAAAATTCCCATTTCATCATAAAAACGAAACAAAAATATTCGAACTTAAGATTGTTCTTTTGTCAAAAAACAAACTTTTACTGTCTAAATGACAATAATTTAAGACTTGATCAATATATTTGCAATAAAATGAGCCATTTAAGGAAAATGAAAGATACGGTGATTCGCGGTATGATCTTTTTTTTTTTTAACCTGTTTATACGGTGAGAAATTTTCGTCGTTTGTGAACGAAATTAATTAAAAATACTCAACAATAGTCGAGTTTCCGATTTCTATTTTCAGCCTCTTCGATTCAGTGCAACTGCAGTCAATTGTCAATAGACTTGCGATATCAATTCTTGAAAACGAATAGACATGAAAAGAAAAGAAAAAACAAAAAACATTCAAAAATGTAAGAATAATCGTGGATTTGGGGTGTAAGATAGTCAAGGTGTTCAGATTTTAAGGATTCATTGTATATTTTTAATACCAAAGCGGAGTAAAGTGAATCGGTAAAAATGATATAGCGAAGTGAAAAGCTCTATGGATAGCTATATTTGATCCGGAAACACATCTGGTTATATATTAAATAACCGCGTTCGTGTTTGAACAGATTTTAATTAATCTTATTATCAGTTTAATAGCTGATCGGTAGCTGAAGAGACGAGATGTGTATCAATTAATAACTAAATCATCCTTTTGATCGAATCGGTTCTGCAGGATAACACGTATACAATGCATATTGATGCGTTATAAGTAAGCATATATGAAGGTATTCACTAGTATCTCGAAACCAGATTATTAGGTATTTAATATATCCGATATAAAAAGACATTATCGAATATTGGAGAGTATATAACAATATATGTGTATATATATATATATATATATATATATATATATATATATATATATATATATATATATATATATATATATATATATATATCTATATAAATTTTTTTAAATTGGAAATGAGTAGATATTATGGCGTTGAACGTACAACGTTATTTAAACTCGTTAATTATTTCTCACTATCGCGATCTGATGTCACATTGTATATGTTTCTGTTGATAAAAAAATCAAAAAAAAAAAAAAAAAAAGAAAAAGTGAAATAAAAAAAAAGACAAAGAAAAAGAGATAAAAAAATGTAAACATTTTTATTCAAAGCTGCGGTGTATCATCCGCTGCACGAACTGTATCTATATACATACATATACCTACTTTTATACTTTACTGAAAATTGTCAAAGGTACATCCGCGAGTGGAGGGAAAAAAAAACCTCACAGTCAGATATATAGATATATGTATACATATAACTATGTATATACTGATTTTGAAATTAAGTAAGAGACCCGGATTTTCGCTGGTCACTGAGTATCAGATCAAAGCGAATAGCTTGACTTGACCGAGTAATAATTGAAAGAAATTTATGTGAAAAAAGTTATACCTTTTATTCTCCCTCCCTTTTGGCCATCACTTCCTTCCGTAAGAAATAATGATAACAGAAAATAAATAAATAAATAAAAGGTTCAAAGATTGTGTCTCCCACTCGTGACTAGTTTTTTTTTTTTTTTTTTTTTTTATACGACGTCGGTTGATTTTTTCATATAAGCATATGTGTAGCACATCTTTTAAATTTTATCTTTTATTTTATTTTTTTTTTCATTTTTAGGGAAATTTTATTGCGTTGGGTATGTAATTCGTGCGTGAAGGTCCTAGATCTGAATCTCATAAAAGTATACACATATATATGTACATACATGTATATAACTATGCTTATACATAGGTATATATTTCTATGTGTTTAGAAGTATAACAAAGACAGCGTAAATCATCAGCGAAACATTGATTTACAGCAGCAGCAGTAGCGCGTTTTGTAGTTCTGGCTAAGGATACACCTACCCGGCTTAAATTTCACCTGGAATAGGGTATCGTGGGAAGTTTCAAAATGCAAACCTATTACAAAAAAAATGAAAAATAAAAAATAAAAAATAAAAATCCCGCGTCCCGGTGACCTTACCTAAATCCTAAACATAATATATATTCACCATTTTCGTTCTATAATGTATGTTTATATATATATATATATATATATATATATATATATATATATATATATATATATATATATATATATATATATATATATATATTTATATATACATACCTATATCAGTTCACGATTCCATCTCCCATTTCTACTTCAGGCACCGCCACGCGATAATCCGTTAAAAATTTGGACCATAAAAAAATATGACGTAACGGTGCATACCTACACCTATACGTCTTTAAATTATATTCCTGGTCCAGGGTCCAAGTTGACCTGCTCGAGTGACCGAAATTATCTCGCACCTGTGGGCGGATGGTAGCTCTGCATGGTAGCTCCTCGGTGTCCAAGTCGTCCTATATATGGGATGTTTTCTCTCAAAGAGTTGATCCTTCTTTTTCCGAAATAAATTCTTCTTATTATTATTATTATTTATATTTGCATCAGCTTTAGGGCTTCGCGGGTAGGTAGGTATATCTTCGTTATGAATTATCGTTATACCTAAAATGGACCAAATAGTAGGCTGCATGAATGACTTCGTGTTATACTGCAGTAGGAAGAAATATTTTCATATATCTGCTTGTGTTTTATGGATAAATTGCGGTAGATATTAATGAGTGTAATGTGCGTTGAAGTTTGACCTCTTCAGTCTACCGTTGAGATATGTGAATAAAATTGTGAATTATGCGTATATATGCGTATACGTATACGAGTATCTACGAACGCATATCTTCTAGTGTATATTATACACCTACGTAAAATCAAAACTTTGGACGTTTTAAAAAATGACGATTGTTGTCTCCTTTGCGACTATTTTCGCACTACGTATACCACACGACGTATGTACCTATATACGTACGTACGTATTATGATAATTTATGTAAACCGTACGAGGTCATTTCAGCTCGAAACCGACCGTGTGGAATATTTCGCAATGCGATGATGGCGCTGGTTCTTTTGCATCCATATAATTATTATACCTTTTGACACTATTTTTGTTAATGATTTTGGCTAAAAACCAGCGAATTTCATCCTGAAAAAATTTTATACTGCGAGAACATTGACTGGATCAAGAATTACATCATCCATTTCGATCTAACGGATTTTTTTTTTTTTTAAAGGGTCTCATAGCTAACCTGGATATTGCAGGCGACGGATTGTTTCTTTAAAATCTTTCGTAAAAGTTCGCATTCCTTGGTGCAGGAACCGCCCTGGCTGTAAATCATCTTACCCGTGCTAGGTCCACGGCCAAGGTGGGTGTCTGTCGCTGGTAGTTGCCACCATGCCATAAGTTCTTCTGACACGGAGTTTATTGCGGGAATACTTCGTACTTCTCTTATACCCTAAGCCAGTTCTTATTATTCTTATTCATTTTCTTCTTCAGTACTCTGTCTCCCTGTCTCGCTCCTTAATGGCGCAAAACCCGTAGCCACTGTAAAAAAAAAAAAAAAATAAATAACAAAATAAAAAATAAAAATAAAAAAATTCTCTGTACGTCTAAATTACAAAAAGTAGTACAGATATAAAAACTGATTGATATCTGTCATTTGTTAATTAAAAAAATTTGGAAATGTTATGAAAAATAAGCCCGTCTTACCAAACTTGAAAATTTTTAAAGATTCTTTTGTTATTATTATGAACTTGCGCGACTTGTCAAAAAAATTTATCCTCCTGCATAATGAAAAAATGTATACATAGGTATTTGTGAGGCGTTGAATTAAATTAGTAACAGTCTATCCCGGTATAGTTATAACCGTAGAGATGTTGTTAGGTAAGAAATAAAAATAAAAAAAATAAATAAAATAAAAAAAAAAAAAAATCTGAATATTTCCCAAAAATTTCACACCGTATTCTCATGAATTTAATAAATTTTCATATGGTATTATAGTAACTCTTTACCCCGTTCAAATCGCGGCTTGTGAGCCATTTAGCACAACGTTTATGCGTTGGGATCATAAAATAAATCAAAACGGTAGATATTACAATGACAATGGGGCCACGTAGGCATTCTCTGCGGACGGCATCCGATGACATGGTTATGCGGTAGTGGGGATCTATGGATACCTACCTACCTACCTACCTACCTACCTACCTACTCCTGGTACACAAAATACAAGAGATAGGCCTATTACCGGAGAACAAACTAGCGAGATATAAAAACCTTATGGAGATATGAACAAATTAAACATGGAGTGATCTCACTTCCATATTCAAGCGTAAAGAATTCGGGATAATTACTGGTGAAGAGATAATGGGAGGGAAAAGTTTAGTCATTTTATTTTAAAGTCGTGTTCACATTGTGGAAACGTTATAAATGGTTTGGGGGTTTCAAAATTATTATAATAAAAATGATAAATTGATTATTTCGAATTGTGATGTTTGGGTTTATAATATCCGGAATGGTAGGGATATGATTGTTGTTTTAGATGTAAATTTTGTATTTTAAAATTTGTTTGAATCGATGGGGGTTCCATTTGTCGGTTTATATTCGTCGCTAGTTAACGCAGGTGGATCGAGGAAAGAATTTCGTTGTATTTGATACACGTGCCAGGGATTTGAATTTGTAATTCGATGCTTTTGTTAATCCTACGGAAATTGAATGAGCCTGTTAATAGGTCCGGATTTGTGTCGGTTGTCCGTTTACCGAGATGACGAGGACGCGGTCGTCCCGGGGTTGCAACCACTGCATCACGTGGTCGTAGAAATCCCCGCGCGTATACATAAGAGCGGAATAACATTTTTGTAAAAAGTTGAAAAAAAAATAAAGAAAATAATTACACGGTGACATGTATTTTAATTATATCTAAATGCACATCGGTGATTGAATTAATCGAAATTTTGATCAAACTACGAAATATGAGAAATATAATAATTGAAGTAAAATGTGTGGGAAAATTGTTAACTCTATTCAAATGAAATCTGACAGACTTGAGTAGGTGCGGGATGATTATAGTGTGTAGTGAAATGCGGTTGTTTATCTTTGTGCAATTATATAACCTGCACCTTATATATACCCTACGTTCGTTTGTAATTAAAATGTTTTTTGCCTGCCTCTTCTCTTTAACAAAAGTACCACATCTCTCGAGTGTCGCTGTCAGGTGCAATATGCGGTGCGTGTTTTACTCAACGGTAAACGAATTTAGGTAAACAGAAAAAAAATTAAAAATTAAAAAAAATATATAAATAAAAAAAATTTATGAAGAGATTGTCGACTGCAGGCAAATTAACCGCCATAACAGTCTCTTAGCGTTGAGAAAACTATACGCGCGTACTATATGTACATATACTTATATACATATATACCGTGTATATTTCTGCCCAGAAAATATTTGTTAAAATTACAATACATTCGTACCGCACAAATTACCATGATTCATAACCACTCGAGTCACGAGTAATAACAGAAACTTTGTATTTACACGATAACTTTTTTTTTTTTTTTTTTTTTTACAAAATTATGAAGAAATGACCCTCGGTTAATCAGCCACATCCTTAACCCTCCCGTATTAAGATATGATCATTCAATTAGTATGTTTCTGATAACTCATTGAACTCTTGTAAGATTTAAGAACGGTTTCCGGACTGTTTATTATTTCCGTATCTGCATCCACGAAAAGTTACGATCTTTTCTCTCCATTAAATCTCCTGCGTCTTGTAAGTTCGAAAAAAAAATTTAGGATGGTATTGAACGGGACGTAATTTCGCAACGCGAACAATTAATGTAAGTAGTTATCAACGTCTACTGTAACCGCATTGTAGCACCCTCGCAAATCCCTCTTTGCTTAGATTTGTTCAGTTCGTTTGAGTGGAGTGTAACCTCGAGAAGAGACGAGGAGGATTGTGTTTGCTTTTAATTTATATATCGATGCATAATTAGCCACCCGAAAGGTGAGTCTTTTGTTGAGTAAATTAGCCCATGGCAATGCCATCCTTGCAGTTATCTGCCCCCAGGATTTCCACCTTTAAAAAAAAATTCTTTTCGCATGAAGAAAATCAGAAGGAAAAAAAGAAAGAAATTTTAATATTTTTCTGCTTTTTTGTTACGAAACGGAGGGTCGTGGTGAAAATTTAGAACCATCCCCCCCCAACTTGTAATTAAGAAAAATCAAAGTTTAAGTAATCGACAAAATACTCGTGAAGTAGTTTTCTTGTTTAAATTTTCAACCATTTATATTATGCACACGGTTTTCTTATCTTTAATCGTGCCAATGCGATATCATCGCCATTTAGAATTCTCCAGATCGCAAATCCTTTCCGAAAACTCGTAAAGGAATTAAGGATTCGTAGTTCGCACCTCCTAATGCGGTTTCTTGAACTCGAGATCGAGTTCTTGGACCGGTACCGTTGGGTATGGTGCAGCACAGCCTCCGAGGACACCTGCGTAAGATTTATGGCGGTTCATTGTTTTAAACAGGATCGTTAGCAGGCGCTTAGTTCCCGGGTATCCCCGGCGCCTTATTCCCTCTTCTTCATCCCCGCAGATGTTCGACTGTGTGTTTCTGCTGCATAGTCCCAAACATCTTTATTTCCTAATTACAGGCTTCTGTTCTTAACGCGCGAACTCAAATATTGTAGATATAAGGTCTTCTTGGGTGGTGCAGACCGTCGTTCTTCGACGTAGGTCTTCTTCTGCTACTCGTAAGGATCTTTGAAAGGGTTGAACTCGGCCTACGGTATCCTTCATAATTAATCGAACTATCGCGTGAACGATTAATGGGTCTGAAAATCCAACAAAGCCTCCTTTACGCATCTCATGAAATTTCACTGGGTATCGTGTCGCTCACCAAATGGCATCAGGCATAAGTTTATGACAAATGATATCAGCGTCAAGAAGCTTAATACTACTCAGTTTGGTCGGATTACAATAAGAACCCTTTCCAACACATAAAAAATTACTTTTAACAATTAAACAGAACATTTATCTTGCAAAGCTGCACGCAATGTTCTACTTCTTCGATCCCTTAACTGAGAATACACTAGTTCAGGGTAGCTTTATCATTATTGTAACTGAAGATGTTGCAGCGTATGAGAGACAGGAGATACACATTACGTCACGCTGTAACCTGATATCTGTCTCTTTGGCTCAAGGATGTAGCCGACATGTGTCATAGGTACTAATGGGTCCCCTATTGTCTATATACTAATATCACTACAGAGGTTCCCATTCAATTTTTCCATATCAAAGTAGTTAACGCAGAGATAATCATGAAGTATAACATTCTTATACCATTTTTTTTACCTAAAAAACAAACAATCCAAACTTTTCTTAACCTTTTGATAAAAATTAGGATTGCTATACCTTTTCTATAAAATTTTTTACGTCTGGGTTCAAACCAGAAGCTTCTCCCCATTTCCAGGAGCGCGAAAGTTTAGTAAAAGCTGGTTGATGAGATTCCGGTAGTCTCGGATGTCGTTTCTTGTCATCATCTCCGCGGCTTTCGCCTCCTGGGTGTCGCGTGTCGTATGCGGGCGCCAGACAGCTTCCTAACTGTAAGAATCAGTCAGATGATTTTTTTTCTATCTTGATTATCTCGGAGTTTTTAAATGCACGATGCATGAATACGTTAATGCAGACTGTCAGTGGTTATAGTAGAACTCGTTTTTAAAGAAAATTGTTCATGAAACGACAGGTGCCATAGTGATGACCACGAGTATCACGATCTACACGTAGGTAGGTCCTACCTTATACCTCTGACCATGTACCATCGGATACTTCCGACTCTCGTTCACCGGGAATACGAAACTACGATACCGGCTTAGGTAACCGCTACACCGACATTTATACACGGTCTATGTGCACATACGTGTCGTTTGAATTAGGATTATGGAAATTACAGACAGAATAGTTTTCGGGTTAGCTAATTGAAAAATTTGCGAAATATATTTTGAACGATTGCTAAATTCAGAATTTTACAAAAACCTTTCAGTCTTCTTTCATCTTTTTCTTATGTATGTATGTATGTTACATATGTTGTCGGTTTTCCATTATTTCCGGGTTCATGCGTGGCTGATATGTACCTAGTTTCACGCTTGACCAATAAATTGCAGGGAAATACGATATACCCAGTTCAATAATTTGGGTAAGTCATCAAGTCAAGTGGTGGTCACGGTGAATAAATTACGTGGAAAAGTGAATATAAAATTATGTGCGGTACTTTTGAGTACACTGTAGCACATGAGCATGAGAAGCATCGGGACATGTTTTATTCCTCGTTTCATGTCTGAGAATGAAAATTTTTTTGATAGGGTGGATGAGTCAGGGTGACGCGTACATCGCATCAACTAACTGTTCGGTCAGTCACGCAGTACACACGTAGGTATATCCGACAAGCGGCGCGTGTAAAACGTACTACATGTTGCCCAGGGCCCGTCTTCAGGGTTCGGGTCGTGGCTCACCTGGCCACTCGCCCGTATCGGCAAGGTTATCGACCTCATTGGCCAAATATTGGTCCTCTCTTACCAATATTGATTCATTTGTTAATTAGTCGAGTAATTAATTAATTAATTAATTATTTATTTATTTATTTATTTAGTAATTTATTGATTATTTGAATTGCGCGGTTCGTATCCTTTTATTTGAACAATTTGAATGGTAACAAAGAGAACAATTGATATTTTACTTGATAATCAAAATTTTAACTCAAAATTTTTCGAAAGAGAATTGCGCACAATGAATAAAGTAAATAAATAAATAAATATGTAAACTACTCCAAAAATCCATCACTGCCCGATTGTTTATGCGAATAAAAAAATATTTTTACTTTATTCACTCATGATTCGAATAATTTTTACCAAATATTCGGTGTCAGTGGTAAGAAATATTTTTTCAAAATTAAATATAAATCAAAATTTCGTCGGAACAGTTTCTCCGTATTTCGAGTTCCAAAACCCCCGGGAAATTAATTCCAAAAATTATTTACTTTTCATTTTTCTACTTCCGGTCAACTTTTATCTAAATTCTGGTCCAAGCTGTAGCTCGAAAAAGACTCGAATCTCTACCGAAGGTAGTGGCTGCAGGTTATATACCTTTTTGTAAAATATATTCCATTTCGCGCGTGAAAATTCATGCCTTTACGGACTTGTGTACATTATCCCGGAAAACCTGTTGGCACATACGGGAGTTTGCGAAGAGTTTAAGAGGGTATGGGTGTACAGAGGCACCCACGTCAGACAGGAAATACGGTGGGTGCCTCGGCGAGTCGTAGTGTCGCGGGCGTTGAGGGCGCCGTCGAGAACCGTGACTGAACTGAATCTGCCCGTGACCACTGACACCGTATCTGAAAACTTCCACAGGTAGGTAAAACACCGTGAGCCTCGTCCCAACACCCGCGTTACGTCGCGTCGTGCCGGGACGGTGTCGGATGTAAAACTGGGACTTCTCTTTCGTGTGTGAATCGCAGATCCCTATATGTATAACATGCAGGAAACGAATAGAACGGTTACGAAAAGGCTCAGGCTTGGATTCAAGCGAGACTAAACATCACACATCTTTTTAAGATTTACGAGCTTTAGTCACGGAGGAGAGGGAGGGTGGTCCATCGAACATATCGTGACCCATAAGCTGCACTCTAGGCAATAATATAAGTACCGATAATATGTTCCAATTATAGGTTTTGTTGTTCAACCTTGGTCCTAAATTTTCACGGTTATAGGTGGATGTATAAGCAGAAAAATGAAATGAAAAAACATTCAGCCCTGCAGTTTTGTTTATTTTTGTTTTAATTTTAGAATTTTTTATAGTCCTATAGAAAAAATTGTATCACGGTTTTATCTCGGGAGTTTTGAAACGAAATTTACTGTTCAAATTGTACAGGATTTTGTACATACATCTGCAGTTTTGTTTAACTGAAGTCATAGTGGAGTAGAATAAGAGACCCGAAAATTGGATAATCATCTCGAGTGGTTGATGGGTGAGTTAAACTATAATCTCAGTTTAACCGAGCGGTGTATATAAGGACTGTTTAAATTCTCCTTTTACACAGTTATTTCATTGCAATGCACATACACAAATGACGCAGCCTGCACGTAGGTCTATATATATATACAGATATATACGTATACTTATATACACGCGTGTATATATCAGAATTGTAATTACTTATCCCAAGTGCACGTAGTCCCATTGCAACGGTTATGAAAATAAACCTACTCTGAAAAGTACATTTTCTACTAGGAAACTCGACACTGCAGCAAGCAGGTTGGCTTGACTAGCGCTCAATTGTTAACGAATCGTTTGTCTTTTGTTTCAGGTAAGTGCCTGCCCGATATGCGAGTAATTCGCAGTGAAAGAATATTGTACTGCCATGGTATAAGGTAGGTATATGTACTTGAATGCGTACAGCTGCAAGCTCCGGGCTATAACGTGCTTGTGGATTATAGGTGTTCGTCTATGTCGCGTCTAGCTCAAGTTTTTTACTATATGTATAAGTATATATGTATATACATATATATATATATATATATATATATATATATATATATTATGTATATTTTATATACTTTTTACGTATTTATGTATATGTGTGTGTGTGTGTGTATACGGGACAGGGGAAACGGGACGTGCCTGTTTGCCGGTAATTATTCATAATTACTAATTAATACAACCGGCCAACGACCACGTGACCTTCCTCAGTTCTCTCGTCACGTATCCCGCGCGCGTTACGCAGCCTTATGTACATTCTAAACACTTAGTTCACCCGATTGATATTCCGTATTCAAAACCTTTTACTTTTATCTTTTTTCAATTATCTTAGACTTTGGTGAGGCTACTGATTGTCAAGCTGTCAATTGTCAATTTCAGTTTTCGACTTTCCATTCAAAAACGTTTAATACGTGAGTTAATCTTTATTATATTCAAGATTTTCAATATTTTATAACAAAAATAGTCTTAGTTCTATTCGCATGCTGTTGATCGATTATCTCACATATGAACATACATTGTTGTACTCCAGTGCACGGATAAGAAATTTCATACGGTAAAAATTACGAATTTAATTATAATTAAGACGATTTTGAATTTTCGGAATCGTTGAAATTCAGACAAATCGAAAAGCAGATAGCTCGAGACTGAAAAAATCCAAAACTTCGAAGGTTAAAGAATTCGAAAATTTTAGGGAGGGTTATGAAGTTGAAAGATTCATGAATGAATTTCAAGTTTCGTAGTTTTGGTCTTTCGGATTCTTAGCTTTCGGTGTTTTTCGATTTGAAGTTTTTTTAATCAATTTTGTAGATTTTCGGGGAAATACTTTTTTTAAAAGCAGTGAATCGGTAATATTAAATTTCCGAATTTTGACTGTTTGGTACTTCCAAATTTTTGACTGTATATAGTTCACCGATAGAAATCTATACGTGTTAGATATTTACCACCAAAAAGCAATTGATTATAATAGACAAAAGATTTCCTATGCGGAATCTAAATAGTACATTGAATTCGTTAAGAGTATACCGGGTATATCGTATATGTATATATATATAGGTATAGGTATAATGTATGTGTTCATAGAAGTTGAATTTCTCGCCTATTTCTCTTCTCAATCGTCGAAGTTATACGCCCCCGCGAGTTTCGAAGTTCTAGTTTATGAATTTATAGCAGTAGTAGCTACGGCAGGCGCAAACCTTATTCGCAAAGAGACCGTGTACTGCAGTATGTGTGCATATTACCGTTCGTTCGTTTCATTAACTTTACAAGATCTAGAATAACGATATTGAAAATTTACATTTTGCCAAACTATAGGTCTCGGAGATTTGCAACTAATTTCTGAAAATTTTTATCACTGGAATTTTTAAAAATTTATTCCACTCGATATTAACGAATCGAAAATAACCGGAAGTAACAAAATTAAAAATAAATTTAAGAATGTAACGAGTCCCAAGATTACTGGTAACGATTCGCTAGCTCATGTTCGCGAAAACGATAACCGTGGTAGCTTTCAGCGCCCGAACGGACACGGACGCTAACGGTCGGACTAAGAGCGACAAAGAAACAATTTTCTGCCGCTGGCCACGGATGGATGACGTCGTCTGAGCCCTGTTAAAAAGCAAGCAAAAATCTTAAGGAAACAAAAGAAGGCTAGCTTGAGTTGGTCTCTTGGTCGGACCTAGTGCGCGTATGATTAGCATGTCCTCGCCGAAGGCACACCCGTCGCACGTGTACCTACCAAGCCACGATTGCAATGTGGCACTACCATGCCGGGTTTCTTACATTATTCTTACAATTCTTAAGTATAGACGTATGAACGTACACTGTTTTCTGCAGTCGGGGTTTCCCCGTAATAATTTCACTCCCTGCAATAATTTTGCAAAGAGATTTAAATGTTACTCGCTAATTATTTGAAAAAAAAATCATCTCCACGGAGATTGTGAGGTTATAAATTTTTCAAAATAACGGAACCGGAAGTCTATATACGAATATCGATAATCTCGAAACGAAGATACAACGATGCAATTTTTAGCCTATCACTGAGTGTATGAGATTCGCGAAATTCCGATAGTCTCCCACAGGGTCAAACTAATAGTTGGATAAGATGAAAAAAGGTTAGAGAGATCAGACTTTTCGAAAAAAATAATTTGGATGATTTATAAATAAAATTCAAGTACACATGATTCGTGAATATTTTTATTTATATGGATTTTTCAATTAAGATTTTTTTTTTTTTGATTTTTTTCTTGGGATTTAATTTTGAAAAACCGTATAGGTAGTTATAATTGCAATTTGTTATTTACGATCGCCACTTTAATGTCGCGCGACACTCTAATTATACATCGAAATGACTTAGCTGTCAAGTGCGTAGCGCATATATCGATATATAAGTCAGACTCTGAATAAGCATTGCTCATAAATACGATAATATGTTGTTACTATATAGTAGATCGTTCAATGCAATTAATTTTATTAAATGTTTATAGTCTGGCTATTATTTCAGGACGTTTTGAAAAGACAAACATAACAAACGATACACTGATCAGTACCTACATATACCATTAAAAAACAAGAAAATAAAATAATGGTGGAAAAATGACTGAAGGAAAAATTTCCTTAGGGAAAAGAAAAAAAAAAAAAAAAGAACAAAAAAACAATTACCGTTAGTTTTTTCGATGGGTAAGATATAATACAGCCGTGTAGACATATTGGTATATATACATATATGTATATATGTATAAAGAGAGAGGCAGCTCCTGGTTGTCTCGTATTTATGCGAAATTCGAATCGACATCAGCTTACGAGAAATCGGTAGGTTTGTAGTCGCGGTTAGTTAGGATCAAAGTAGACAGGGAGTATACCTATATTGGTGGTATGTTGAAGTGCCGTGATGGAGTAACAGTCGACTGATCTTAGGGTCGTTCGTGTCCGTCTTTGGCTACCGAATTTTTCACCCCTGGCTAAACACTCGCCAAGTTTATCCGGGCGGCCACCATTTGATCTGTGAGACCCTGGACAGCTCGGTTCGGCGGATCTCGCCTGGAATACCTCGAGTGTGGATGTACCCCTATTAAAAAAATTGAAAAAAGAAGAACAAACAAAAAAGAAAAAAGTTTTTTTCTTCTCTCTTTTTGTTTTTTTTTTTTTTTTTTTTTTTTTTTTTTTTTTTGTTTTGCGGAAAGGAGACGGAGATAAGAAAAATTGCCGGTAGCCCACTGTTTCTGTTTTAGGTATAACAACGAGCTTATAGAAGGAGGCCGGTTCTCATTTTGTGAAGGATACCAAAAACTCGTAGTTCTTATTTTCTGTTTCTCCAAATCCTCGCCTTGGTTCATTCGAACTGACAGCTTAATACAAAATCGTTAAAAATCCGCAGGTTCTCGTGTGAACGAAACTGGAATTTGAAGTGCGAATATTTAAAAGAATAAAATTTTTTTTTTGAATCAATCGAATATTTTCAAACAACAAAATTCGAGTTTATATTTATTTATTTATTTTTTTTCTCCCCTCCCCCGTTTTTCTTGTTTTACTACGAAAAATTAAAAATCACTTTATATCAGTGAATACGTCACGTATTCTCTTATTTAACCTAATATTGTTATCTATGTACTCGCATGTGCAAACTGCATATTCTTTTGTTCGGTTTGCTGTTTCCCGTTAAACTTTAAATTAGTTGGCAGTATACCACAGATCATGGTGCATTTATACGCATCAAACCCAATTCTATAACTTGATACTTCGACTGACTGCCCATTGCAGCGATTGGGTTCTCTGACGGTGACGGTTAGTTAAGGTTAGTTAGTTAATTAGCAAGCTGCAGTCGCAGCTACGCCAGGTAATAACTAAAACGTCACTACACCCATCAGAAAACTTGTACAGATGATATATCTCCGTCAATGTATTATACAGAGAACGATGTATATATATATATATAGTAGATATATACCGAGGAGGCGAGATTTGAAAACTCGACGTGAAATTTCAATGAACAAATATTCCTCTGTACAGATTTATCCAATATTCACAAGAATTTTTTCATATTTTCTTCGATTGTCTAATCAAAAAACTTTCCTAAATAGTTTGTACTTAGTGTGAAAAAAAAAATAGTTTCTAGCTACGGCCCTGAATTTTCGTATATATCTAGTGCACAACGTCTTGTTATACATTTTTTTATTTTTATTAATTTTTATTTTATTTTTTATTTTTTGGACAACGTCTCGAGCATTTTTATTTTTAGATCACAATGATCTATTAAATTTCTACATAACCGGGTTAGATTTCTTTGAAATAAGTTCGTAGCTAGACCGGGCCGAGTTATCTTAATTCCATCTTCATATTATTCCGTGTTTATTTAAATGCAAGATGATACCGATGCGATTAGAAACTGGCTACCAGTGTTCCGTTAATTAAGAACTAAACGAGCAACGGCCCCCAGTTCACCCTACGCCTAGAATTACATGCCTAGAGGCGACGATGAACGAGATCATCATACTGTCTACATCTTATGCCGTTATTATTATTATTCGAATGCTATTTAGTTATACTTATTTTATTACACCTTACACCTTATATGCTTATTGACCAACTCACTTATAAAACTTTTGCAATAATCATCCCCCTTCTTTTGATATTAATTAATAAAAAATAAACGATATTCGATTTATACGTGTTTCAAAATCTGATCATTTCAACCTTAAGTAATCAAATTCTGGTTTATTTTATAATTTGATTTTCTTTTTCGAAGTTTCGTCTATATATATATAGATCACAAATAATTGATGATGAAGATTCTTTAGATACGTAAATCTTTCATGAATTACATACCCATATAATTGGATATCATTGTTTCGTGTTCTAGAATCGAGATTTGTAAGAATTTTTTGAGGGTTGAATTTTAAGCCCGTTAATTTTCAAGGCACGTAGATCGGTTCGCGTGTCTCGGGTCTCGCCTTGATTACAGAACGTCCGATAAAATCTGACACTATACGTTATTTGCATAGCTATCACGACACGCCGACTGACTTACCAACGACTAAAGTTAACGTTCTATAGCCTATTAAAACGAGTGACCAATTTTCTAGTAATTTACACTCTTTATTTTCATGGGTAACCTTATAACGACCGAATTCACACCGTTGTTCTCATAATAATTAGAATTATATTTATCAGTACGAGATTAGGCGAGGAATAAGAAACGATAAAACGTAAAAAGGAAAAGCAATGTACAATTAATCAAATTCCAATTTACTTGAAAAAAAAAAAAAAGAATTACGTGATTTACTGAAATCGAAAATTGTTAAGGATTTTTATAGATGTTTAAATTTTTGAACTGGAGTTTTTACAAAATTCGTCATACAAGCTATATAGTTGATAGATTCGACTCTTGGAGGTTGAATCGACGTTAGTAATTAGCATTACAAGTAGGTAAATAATAAAACCGAACCTTAAACCTTCCGAGTGAAAGACCTGCGTATAACATGTACCTCTTTTTCCCTGGGTCATGTAGGGGATATGATATGACGTATAAATAAGAATGTAATACCTAGAACATGTGTGTATAAAAGTATACTACACTACACTGACGTGGTCTGGGTCATGAATTGGAATAAGAATTTTTTTTTTTCTCATTTCATTTCAATTTTTTTTTTTTTTTTGCTCATTCACAGTCAATTCGCACAATAGTTGAGACCGTGAATGCGATTGTAGTACAGATCTGACAATACGGTACTTGTAGCTAACGCAGGGTGCAAAACCATTGTCGTATGTATCTATATACCTAGTGTATAGCTTTATAAGACAGGTTTTGCTTTTTAAAGTCAATGCAATTGATCCAGTTTTTCACATATCTTTCGAGAAATTCATTTGAAAATTTTTTTTTTTTTACTCTCATTATATTATTATATCTCGATATTATTTAATACATAAGATTTGTCAATTTCTAAATTAACCCAACAGTAAATATCCGCAATACTTTTACATTTCATTCAATCTGTATAAAATACTAGCATATATGTAAATAATTTATACATCAGTTTTCGATATTAATATTAGAATGAAAAAAAATCATTGAAGAAAATATTTTTCAATCTTTAAAAAATCATAATTAAATAAAATTTTTATTTTCATTTTTTTCAATTTCATTTCGTGTGAAGAATTATCGACGAGTAAACTGCAGAAGGAACAGGATATCGTTGGTTAGAAAAATAATTCTATTTAGTATCTAGGTTTGATTTCATTCCTAGATTGTCTTGGACAAGTTTCCAGACTAGTATATATATCTAACGCTTGATGATTTCCATACAGGAAGTCTCTCTCTCTGTAACAAGAACCTATTTCTCCCTTAACCCCCATAACCCCCCCCCCCCCCCCCCCCTCCCCCCTCCATGCCATCAAACTCCCCATGGCACTACGCGCGGTAGCATAAACGTAGAACTGCAGCTAGCTAGCTGGTAGAGAAGAGCTTAGTCTTAGCTTATCCCGGTGTATTATTACCTCTGCCTGCAGTTGCCAGGTATATTTATATATATATATATATATATATATATATATATATATATATATATATATATATATATATATATATATATATATATATATATATATATATATATATATATATATATATATATATATATATATATATATATATATGTATTATATACATATATATCTACATATTTTATATTGTACATTTACCTATACCGCACTAGTACGAACAGGGTAGGTACTGGCTATGATTATTATTCCTAGTTGTAGCGCGTTGTTATGCGCAGTTGCTGCTGGTACTTCGAACTAGTCTGTTCGGTTTTTCAACCCCGACCTCCCGTTTAGGGGAGATTCACAGAGGTTCTCAAATTATTTTGTATCTTTATATTAATCCATTTCAATGATTCAATTTTATTTTGATTAATTTTATTATATTCCGGTTGATTCTTTCTTTTGTTTTTTTTTTTTTTTTTAATTGATTTAGTAACTGCAGTTTCACGTAGTTGTAATATTGTTATTGTTTAAGCTCGAGGTTATTTCCTTTTCCTCATTCCGGTCAAACCCTTTCCCCTCTTCCCGGTTTGTTGTTATACATAACATAACGAGGAATTTATCACCACTGAAACGTTACCGGCTCCAAATCACCCCGTTAATTACTTCAATCGGATACGCAGAATATATCCCTACGGACTAAAACTGTTATCTATACTCGTAAACAGCGTTAATTAAACTTGTATATATGTATACCGATATTCGGACGATGGTTATTCATCCGCCTATATCTTTATCATCGATAAAATTATATAGCTTATATACAAATTTAATTTAATATATAGTTTTAGAAATTTAGGCTTTAATATCAAACTATAATATGGATCCAAATCACGATATGATATTTATAATAGAAAAATTAATCATTCGATAAGTTTGATTATTTATTTATACTCCTGATATTCAAGTTTCGTTAACTAAATCGATGAATATACTTGAAAATTTATATCATCGATATATATGTACGAAATATTACGTGTTCAATTTTTATCGAAAGTAAATTCTTCAGGTTTAAGTGAGAATCGCTGGGCGTAATCCGGGCAGGGCAAGAGAAGCAGGAGCTCCAGGCAGGATCAGGGTGGGGCTGGGCTGGGACCAGTATCCCCATCCTGTATCCTCCTAGGATCGCCCAGGTGCGCGCGGGGCTCTAGTCCAGGGCCTTCGGGGGCCCTAAATAAGGGGAAGGGGTCCGCGCGGTCGCTACCTGAGCTCAGGGAGTCCAAGGGACCAAACTAACTCACGCGGGGACCGTGATCCTCGTCTTGGGCGCCCGACTGTCTACCCGGGTTCCTGCGATTTGTTATAGACGCCAACGCAACGTGTGATTCTTCCTGTCGATAGTCTGTAGTTTCGTCCGCGGCGTTGTTTAGCTTCATTTTTCAGAATCTTCAAAATTTTTTTAATGCTTTTCTAGATCCCTGGAATTTTATCTGATGTTCATCTACCGAGGTCAAGATCCAGGATTTCATTCCACATCAAATCCCACACGTTTGCTAGTCCGTTTAATTTCGGAGCAGTTTTTCAAATCGAAGCATCATTTTTTTCGTCTGCTTTTATTTCTTCAAATAATTCGTACATTTTGTTTATGCAGATTGTCTGTAAATAAATCGGAATAGAATCTTAATGCAATGAAATTTTCAATTCAGTATAAAATTAGTAAAAAATTTTGTTAAAAAAAAAAAATAAATGAAAACGGGAAATGAAACTTAAGACTTCGCAAAATGAATAGGCTGGCATAAATTTCTGACGAATTTGTTAAAAATCCTTCATAAAATTTGTTGATTTTGGTTTATTTTAAAAAAAAAATTTTTTTTTTTTTTTTGTAGACCGCGTTTAGTCTGACCAGAATACTGCGAAATTAAAAACTTTTACTTCGCGTTGTTATAAACGTGAATATACCACGAACGTGCCTTTTTTTTTCATTTTACCAATGATAATAACAAATATTTACTCAGGTGAAATTAATATTCAGTTTGAGCAACGAAATATTATTTCCTCATACTTGATTAACCACTTAAGCTTAACTTTAACCGAACATAAGCGAACACACGGTTTATTTTTACACTCACTATAATATTTAAGACATAATTTTTTAACCAACTTAAAGAAAAAAAAAAAAAAAAACAAAAAGAAACTTAAAGACTTAAAAATTTTAAAACTATGATTCATGACAGTCGTGAAAAGATTTCTAGAACCAAATGACCTGCGATAATTTTCGCTAATTATATATGCGCATATATATACTTGACCCAAAGTATGAAAAGTTTGCAGAAAGGGCTAACGTCTGCGAAAACTATTGAAGGTTATATATTCAAAAAAAAAATTTTTTTAATCGGTTGATATTACATCCGACGTAATTTTCGTCTTGTTAAATTTTTTTATTTTTATAATATCCGAAATATCGGATTATCATTATCAATGTTATTCATATGGTATAATTGACGACGCGGTATATAGTGACCTTGGTTATGTTTGTGCAAACGAACCGAAGCATTGAAATAAGAAATATCTTGACTTTGAGTAAACTTAGCTACCGGACTTACGAAACTAACTGAAGAATCTCTCCTGTTTTCCGTGTTAATATTTGAACAGAGCCGTCAGTCCCATCTCCGCTGTAGTAGGTACGAACCTTTCGGTGACACAGAGACTGTAGACTTCTCCTATTCGTTACTTGGATTTGGGATTCTTATAAACTTCCGTAAGCTATACGCGACCGACACCTTTTACCACAAAAGAACCTAAGAGCATTGTCTTCGTTTTACCCAACTTGTCTACAAAGACGCGTGCCGGAATCTAGTCAAAACAAACTATTCTAAACGGGGTTCTCTTGAAGACGAATACTCACCATTCGTTATTCTTCATTCTCGTTATATGGTATATATATATTTTTTTTGTCTTTTACTAATTGGGATCTTTCGAGCATAATTAAAAAAAAAACCAAAAAAACCAAAAAACATTGAATTTCAATAGCCTGTGGGCGGGTCTATTCACGCATTATAAAATTTCCGAATTGTAAAAGTGAGACTATATCATAAAGGCGCACTTGCCACATGTTCAAACACTCATACATCTGTATTTATACACATTTCAACTTAGAAACTATACATAATTTGAAACTTCTATCAAATATATATATATATATATATATATATATATATATATATATATATATATATATATATATATATATATATATATAACACGTATACAGTGTAATTAAACAATCTTAACGAAAAGATGGTCAAGGTCGGTCGATTCCTTACCAAATTATATGAAACCAAGGATGAATATATCTACTCACCTCTCTGCAGTATACCTTTTCTCTTTATCTCTAATACAATTTTTAACAAGTGCTATACTAGACGTTAGGTATAATTTTTATTTTCATTTTTATTAACGCGTGAACTCCGTCGAAGCGAAGAAAAAGAAAAAGAGGAAGAAGAAGAAGAAGAAGAAGAAGAAGAAGAAGAAGAAGAAGAAGAAGAAGAAGAACTGTATATTCCTAACCTAACCGTGAATATTTCATTAGTTCGTTCAACGTTCCTAAATAAGTTTATATACATATACGTATATACTTACACGTATAATATGAATAGATACGTAGATATATAAGTATAGTTTCATCAGTTAGTAGCGTGTCTAATTCAACTAAGTATATTTCCCTGAACTTAAACATATTTTTAACTGTCTCGCACCTAAGTAAATAACGTAAATAAAATGGATACGCATCGTTTAAAAGTTATTCGAAATTTAATACATTATATACCTATTCGATCTCTGAATTAAACGAGATAAATACTAAATACATATACAAGAACAGAATATAGCATTGCTCCGTATACATAGAATTCAATATCCACAACGGATAACGTGCGTTCAAGAAAGTTAAAATTATACAGGCGTTAAACTTACGTAGGTATATGTATACCTAAATTTACGGGTTTCAGTTCTTCAATCTTCAAAAATTCCTACATGATTTATACTCATTTATTATTATAGGTAGACGTAGGTATGAATTTAACAAGAAAAATTTGTGCTATAGTTTGAATGACATATATACATATATTATAAAGGAAATGGGAAGAGAGACGTGAAAACGATACGCTATTTCGGTTGTACGTATGTATATATGTATGTACAATAAATGACATAACAAACTTTATATAACCGTTTTAAACTTGATAATTCCTGGATTACGTCTGAGGTGAAACGACAACCGCCTGCACTCTACCCTGCAGGATGTCTTACATTGCGTGGTCAGAGTATAGAATTATTTCATTCACAGCCAGTGAGGTCAGATCGTAAATGTCCATTAGGTATCTCATTTAAATTTTTACGTCTAATATTAAGTTTTCGTGTTTATACAGACGTACGATTTGAAATTGAATTTTTTTAGCTTTAATATGAGTTTTTGAGAACAGAAAATTAGTATGGATTTAGGAGAAGTGAAATATTGTTAGATTTTTAAGAGGATGTGGATTTTCAAATTTGATGAATGCTCGTTTGGCGTGAAATTTTGAGCAAACTGGAATCCGAGAGCTTTTTTTAAACAGCTTTGGGGAGTAGGTATCGTGATTTAAATCTTTCAGCTTTCGGGTGATCGTTTGTCACTTTCAAATGGAGAAATCTATTTCTCAACGTTTCGCATAATCGCGTAACGACGAGTCTTTGCCTGAAACCTACTGCAGAGATGATGGATTCAAGTTGTAACAATTAAACTGGTTCGGTAGACTTTCGAATTTTAGTTGGGATAAAAATATGTCTAATTTATGATAATTTGCGGTCAAAAAATGAAAAAAAAAAAAAAAAAAAAGGGCGGAGAACTTGAACCGCGAACTAAACAAGAATGATCATTTTTAACCTGCGCTTTATATCTGGAAAAAGCAAAAGTGTCAAACCACCCAGTATGTAAAATTATTCAGTCGGTGAAGCAAAAAGAAGAATTAAGATGAATAAGAATAAGAATAAGAAGAAGAAGAAGAAGAAGGAGAAGAAGAAGCGCCAATGTGGTCATCGGTACAATTATAACCGATGAATATTTATCAAGTTAGAGAAAATTTGTAACGAATCTCCAAACTGAACTTTAGAAAGCGTTAAACTTTCGACCATGCACGTATATAGTTTGATAATTCGAAGCGGAACGACCCCAAGGAAACGCAGCGGTTCGAGTGACAAAGGAAAAGGTGAAACCCGCACAGGACTCGGACAAGGTTTGCTTTCGCTACAGTATTCTAGGATAATTTGTATACAGTGATCCTTCTGATCCTTATACGACGAATAGACAACCTGTCCAGAACACCGCACGTCCTGCACCCTTCCTTCTTCACGGCTCCGTTGCGTAAAAAGGAATTTTACACCTCGCGTGGCCGGAAAGGGTTGGCATTGCTGCTGCTAGTGGTGGTTGTCCTTACTTGAATAGAAATTCGGGGTATTTATAAACAAATTAGGCGATCGTTGATCACGACTATTGTCCGCTCAACCCGAGGACCTGCACGCTATAAGAATAAAAAGCACAATGAATACTGACTGCTAGATGCAGAGATGGGACCGTCTAGCCATCATCCATGCAGTTTAGGTACTGCATGCCTCTTGTGGTCTAGTAGGTATGTATGTATGTATGTATGTATGAATGTACATTGTCAATGAATGAAGCGCAACCTTCGCGTTCATTGATGTATGAATAAATTTCACCTGTAATCTATTCGGCAGGTTAAAAGAACATCGTTTCTTTTGGTATACGATACATTTTTGAAAAATGGGTTCAGTGAAAAAATATAATTCACATTTTTTCTTTTATCACATCGATCTCTGACTCTTTAAATAATTTTCTTTTGAGTATAAGACTGAGTCTTATGATCGTGGAGAGTAGTGAACTATTTAATGCAAAAATTGTGACACAGTGAAAGGATTAGACCATGTGATTTTATTATGTAGTATCTTTTGGTTTCTCTGTGCAGAAGATTGGAAATATCCAGAAGCTTGATTTTTATATTATCGTGCATGATCGTGGCTCCCAGAACTCCATAAGTTTCTCATAGAATTTCGTTATTTGAAAAGCGTAAAATTCATAACAGAATACAAATAGAAAAAAGAAAAATTGACTAAACCCTCGAACTATTATGGTATGAAAAAGAATCTGGGATAGATATGAGAGAGAAGAAGAGAGAAAGCGAGAGTCATATTGAACAGGAAAATGATGGAGCAGACACCTCTCAGAGATTTTTCTCGAGTAGCCAATTTTTCATGTATAAAACGAGTCGATTAACGAACGTGGATATATATAAATACCTATACATACGTACGTACGTATTTATACTAGGTATTTTGAGGAGCGGCGGATTATCTCGAGGAGGGAAACCGGCATCGTTCGTTCTTGGTTTCGTTGTTATTATTATCGTTATTATTGGAAGGTTGAGAGTTTTGAAGGCGAGGAATTTCCTCTTTTTTTTTTTTCAATTTTTATTTTTATTTTTATTTTTTTTTTCGGAAATATCTCTCCGAGTCATTAGGAGCGATCTGTCGGGGTAGCCAAGCGCAATACGAACCAGAGGAGGATCAGGAACTCTTTGTCTCCCCGTGCAGTGATTCACCGATGTGGTAGTAGCTCTTCTGGCGCTCCCAAGAGTTTCGTAGCTAGCGAAAGAGAGAAGGAAAGATAAAGAGAGAAAGAGAAAAAGAGAGGAAGAGTGAGTGAGTGAGTGAGTGAGATGAGGTTCAGGGGTAGAAGGTAGCCGAGAAGAGGGTCCTTCAGAGCCCTCGTTCGCTCCGCGTCCAGGTTCTCATATTCAAGGTTTATAGATTTCTTTCGATACTAGTCGCCTCTATACCTACATATATACCTTTTATATACCATCGACCATGTATCAAATACATACCGGTAAAACTACGTACATATTCAAGCACTGGCGCATCCGAGCGTCTTTCCAACACTCGAGTTCTCTTCGCTAAATCAAAACGAGCTAGCTGGTTTCCTCTTGTACAAAACAAACCAACCAACATGGGGAAAAATCTTTCGGACTTCGTACCAACGAGGGATATGTTGAAAGATTCTCCTACCTATACCGAAATTATTTTTCAACAACATATATATATATATATATCGTATACTTTCCTTCTCTCTACCTTCGAAAATATTAGTTTCTATTGCACACTGCAGGATTGTATGTATGTACCTATACGCGTAACTGAAATCTCAGCATCCCCCCTTTGGTACGAAACCTCTCCGGACCCCAGAACCGTCGAAGGGTGCAGCTGCTGCGCGTGGCCAGGTGTGCCCTGCTAGCCTGCAACGCAGGGGAGATGCCTCACCGTCGGGGTGCTTCCTCACGCAACTGCAACGATTTGCGAAGTTATTTTGACGCCGGTAACAGCTAGAGCTTCACCGTTCACATTTTTTTAAACTATATTTGTTAAGGTTGATGATATTTTGGACAACAAATTATACAAAAAAATTCTTCTTTTTTTTTGTTATTTGAATTGAAAAACATCAGTTTAACCAAATAACTGCCGAGGTCAACGCTCAACGTTTAGAAGTATAGATATACCGTGATTTTTTGAAATGAAAACTTTTCTGACAATTTTTGAAATGTCTGCTAACATATCATTTGCTGATTAATAATTTTTACACGAATATGTTTATTGGTTTATCAATTTTATATAATTACAAATAAAACTGACAGAAATTCACATTTCAAGAAATTATTTTCGGAATTTAAGAAAACCCAGGATTCAAAAAAAAAAAAAAAAAAAAATCAGATCTACGATATTTATAATATAAACTCTTATACTGCAACTCCAATATTTCCCTGCACCAATTTTGGGTTAGAAATCGTGAAATTAAAGAGTGAATCAACTTGTTAGCTTGAAATTTCAAAGCAGTTAATTTCAGAGACGGAAATGACTTCGATCATATTTGATAAGCGACCTGTTAGCGACCGTGCGTGGTATAGGTACTTCCACTTCCGTAATGAATTTTCCCGTCCGTCGAGCCTAAAAATCTAACCAAACCCACTATAACTGCAGGTATGATGTAGATGTAGGTAAAACTTGTACACCGTATAGCACCGACACACAGGAAGGATCCGTTCACATACGCAGTTGCTAGTAATTTGCTAAGGATTTAAAAGCCACTAGTCCATTGCGCGGATCATGATCTTACTTTTGAGATAAACTGCAGCAAAAATAAAACCTGGGAGCTTTTGGATGACATCAATTTTTCGGAATTTTTACATTGCGGTTTATTTTACAATCGAAGAATTATAATCCCGGTCTTAAAAAAGCGTACGAAAATTTCAGCATATTTTCTATATTATTTAAAATTTGAATAGGAAATTTCTACTGCGTCATTAAAATTCCGCGGATATAATATATGTGGCTTTATGATTCCAAAGTCAATTTAGGTACGGTAGAACGTACGGACGTACGGACACCGAGTTACGCGCGTGAATCGTACGAGCATCATGTCACGCGGCTGAGCGTGTATCCCACTGAAGGCGGAAGTCAGGGTTCCCCTTGCGGAACCAAGTCTACCGGAACACCGGAACCGGACGGGCGCGGAACCACCGCCAAGCACCCGCGAGCCCGCGCACTAGAGGACGTCGGATAACGCCGATTCCCTGACGACGATGTTACACTGTGTGGTTTAATATCTACATCGGAATTTTACAAAATCACTGTAAACGGAGGAAAGGTATAATTTGATTTTGAATTTCGAACTTTCGGATTTCGAAAGCTTTCGAAATTTTAAACTTTACTACGTGTTTTTTGATTTCAAGTTTTTGAGATGATATTCTGAAAACTGTAAATCTTTTAAAAAACTTTCAAAATTCTGAACTCCAACCAAGTCCCCTTTTTCTTCTTTTTAATAACCAACTCGAAATGGTCTGCACTGATACACCAAAACTTATCTTCACACATACGAGCAACTAGTGAAGAAAAGTTGAACGAAATCATTCCTCGACTGAACTGACCGTTTCATAAATGAGTCCCGTTTCATCACTCCTAAAAATTCATTGCTTGCATTTATAACCTTGCCAATCACTCATCTCAATTGGGGCCTCTTGTTTTCACCGGCAATTCTATTATGGATCGCAAAATTTGTCTCGGTATCTCAATTTCGAAATTAAACAACTGTTATGGTTAAAAACGTATACCACTACAGCGAAGCTGATTAGTGTACCTACCTATATTCTCTGCAACAGAATCTCGCGAGAATACATACGTCTGGCCCCCCTTTGCCAATTTGCATAATAAGTATGTGCATTGTACCTACCATATACCTCGCGTTTCATGTATGTACATATAGTATAACCCAGCGCGTTTTCGTCCTACATGTATACCTAGGTACTCGTTGATTTGGTCACTTGCCCTGGCCCCTGACTGGCCATAGAACCCCCGCAAGGCTGTGACGAACTCGTATACCGAGGTAACCCTAACCATGGGAATCTCAGCTCCTCGAAATTTATTTGTTAACAGGAGCAACAGCAGCAGGTGAAGTCCCTAATTAACGCTGCGTAACTATGCGATAATTCTATGGGAAATCTGACCACCACCTGCCAAAACTTGCTAGTAACACCACTTGCTTACCCCATATCTATACAGGGTGGTTTGCTAATAGGATCCGTCACGTACCATATATCAATAAAATTATACCGCATGTAGATGAGATCAAAGATACTACATACTCAGAACTTAACAGGTTCCCATCAAGAACCCCATGGCGTTATTTCTATCCGTTTAATTTCTATATATATATATATCGATTACACATATATTGATGATACATTTAATGGGGTAAACCTCTTCGTTATTTATATATTTTATTTTATCTTATTTATATAGCCGATTAGTTCCGCCAAGAAATAATGCCGGGAAGGAATCGCTTACGGATTTTACTTTGATGATGATATTTTTTGTTAAAATTGTCTTCCTGGTGTCTTCGATGCGTGATATAACGTATTATTTTTGTAGACTGTACGATGGTATATGATTCGGGAACACCCTATACACATTAACGGTGTGTTTCGATTGTGCGTACACCAAAGTACTTGTGAATTCTTTTGTATATATGGTATATATATATATATATATATATATATATATATATATATATATATATATATATATATATATATATATATATATATATATATATATATATATATATATATATATATATATATATATATATATATATATATATATATATATATATATATATATATATATATATATATATATATATATATATATATACGTATATTCCCGTGTGCACGCGTGCGTATATAGGTGGCCATACCGTCGACGGGGTTATGGGAACGGCTACCGCGGGCTGGTTGAAAACTATAATTACCTTCGAGTGCTGCGGTGCTTAGGGCCTGAGAGAGACTGCAGAGTTTTGGAATAACGTGGCCCTCGTTGTTTTTTCGATGCATGAACGAGCGAGAATTGACGATGAAATTGAAATTTTGACAAATATATTTCCTAATTACGTTTAATTTCAGGTATAGGTATACTTTCGGAAGGCTGGATCGAAGTTCCGATTTTTGCAAGTTCCGAATGGTAAAAATGAAAAATTTGAATAATGCAAACTCACAATTTTTAGAAAAAGTATTATCCCGAAAGTTTACATAGTCGATTTAAAAAATTTTGAATCGGAAAGCATCGAAGGTTCAAAATTTCGAAAGCTAAAGATCCAACAATTCAAAACTCTGAAACTAATTGAATTCACATTCAATTCTTCATTGTATTGAATGTGTTTCGGAATTTTTCACTTTCTGAGTTTCGAGTTGTCTGCATTCCAATATTTTTCCAATTTAATTATTCTGAACTTTGACGTTTCTGAAAATTCTAAATCATCTTAAATAAATAAATTCGTAATTTTGACCGCTTGGAATCTTAAAAATTTGGAACCTCAACCCGGTCCTTCTCTTAATAGACAAATTAATGGCAAGAAAGACTGAATACGTTCTGAGTGCAATGAGTCCTTTTTAAAACGAACCGACTCGTCAGGTTATATCGCCTATAGTGGTTTATTTCCCCGTTTATCAAACTTTCAATGGACAGTCGCAACTTCGTAATTATTCCCGAACCAATTTATTTTACACCCGTGGTTCGGGGTCGATTTGCACTCCAATATTAACTCCGGGCAACCAGCTATACCCACCTACCTACCTATAACCTACCTACCAACCTACCTACTGGTTATAACCAGACGAGGGAGGCGTCATTTTCGTTCCCAATTTCCAATTTTAAAACAGCTTTGATCGATTTGCCGTTGACATGGGGTGGGTGGCGGAGGGATGGCCGTGCTAGTGGTTGGTTTTCATTTCGAAGGTAGAACCTCGGGGCTATGTACGGCGACGGGAATAGCACCGACCGTGGCGGGCACGGGGGTGAGATTGCCTTGTCACCTTGACAAATGGTCCGAAAGGTAGGTACGCCGCGCGGTGCACGGGAGCGACCCTGGGACGACCGCGGCGTACCCACTTTTATACATATATACAAGTATATATGTATGTATATATATACGTGTGAATGTAAGTATTCACTTGTGTGTATGTGTACAATTTATGTATGTACTGTATGGATTCATGTGTGTGTGAACCACGTGGCCCGTCTCCCACGACATCCACGACGTGCCACCTTCGACTCCCAGGTTCCGTCCTGGTTCCCCAAAGGTGTTGGAATTACGTATACCACCTTCGGTAGGTATACATGTATTAGTCATTACCGATTGACAGCCCCCTCACGCGAATGGCAGGGTCTATAGTAGGGAATTACCTTTTATCTACTGTACTGCTGTATTAAATTATGTCACATGTATGGACGTGTATGGACAATTTAGAGTTTCATTAGATTGAATTAATGTTCGATGTTTTTTTGGGATAGGAATAGACGGGTGAGTACTAATTATCTATTAAGGAAAACTGGCAGTTAATTAGTTATCAATAAGTTTCGTTTATACTGCAGGATTATGTGCGGAGGTCGAGGTGAAGGTTCCAATTTGAAAAGTTAAGAATGGTTAAAATGATGAATTTATTTTAGGACAATTTCGAATTTTTTAATAACGTTGAAATTCAGAATATTATAATTTGAAAAAATCGAAATGCTAACAGCTAAAACTTGGAAATAACTTGGAAAACTCCGAAAGTCTAAGAATCCCAAAATTTAATAAGAGGGCACGAAGCTCCATACGTGAATTTCAAGGTTCGTAATTTTTGGCCTTTACCTTTTGGAATTTTGAAACTTTGGTGTTTTTCGATTTGAAGTTTTGGAAATCGACTATGCAGGCTTTCGGAGAAATATTCTTTCTAAAAACTGTGACTTGGTAATATTAAAATTAAAAATTTTTACCATTCGAAACTTTGAAAATTGGAACTCTGATCTAATCCCATCGATTTCATCCACAGTAAATGGTTCGATTTGAGAAATCTATGTATTTAAAAAATGAAGTTTTAGCTATTACCGTAAATTTCAAACGCTAGAAATCGTCAATTTAACGCATTACATATCATCGAAGAATTTTTTTTATATAATTATGACAACGAACGTCGTCATCAACTCTTTTTTATTATTCGTATAAAAGTTTTTCATATCTCGAGGGCGTGGAACGGGGGAATAGCTTTTGACGCAAATTAAGGATTGCCTAGGTTAGGCTCAGTCAATTTCGGGACTAAGTAATACGCCTAAGTAGTTACAAATTGACAAATTTCTACTTAAGTGAAGACGCAGAGCCAACGAACGGCACGCTAAGATGCCCCCTAGGCGATAATGGCTCGCTGTTCAAAAGAGAATTATACTTCTATTTCTTTCTTACGCAACTCACGCTATATCTCAGGTCCCGACCTCGTATAAAAATTAGAATTTATATCTGTTCTAATTCACTAGGATTTAAGATAAACTCAATATGCTAAGATTTGAAATTGAGTGAATAAATTTTATTATTTTACGTAAACTAAATTTCATTTATTTCAGGTAACTTCAGGGCGAGAACTGAATCAATTTATAATTTCATACTTCGTTGAAGAATAATATATATATCGAGATTTGAAATAAAATGAATGAATACGAATGAATGAATGAATAGGTCGTGGCAACTTCGTCTTCCTGGATTAGTCGCCGAGCTTTTCGAAGCCCTTTCATCGACTCGTTAACACAAGCATCGAACCGTAAAAATTCATCTTATTATCCATTAGTCAAAGGACAGGTCCATTCTGGCCCAAATACGATCGGGCAATTTGAAATGATTTCGTAGAAACCCCCGTCTCGTCATAAGGACTTAATCAATTATTATTCTCTACAAACCGATTATCTAAGGTGTATGAAATAATCAAAACATATCTAATAAAAAAAAAAGTTTACCAACTGTGATAAATAAATGTCGAGAATCATCTCCGATAAATTTATTTCTAATTCGGGAATTATAAATGGTGATGAAAAAAAAAAAAAAAAAGTTCTTTGCATCAATGTCCTGGTTTATATGCATATTCCTTACCTTAGAATTAACATTATAATACAAATTCCCACACATTGCATTTGGGACACGCAATTCTTAACGGTTGACCGAGTAATGCGAGTTCGTTTTTAGTGGACAGTGATTTGCCACCCTGACCGCCCTCACCCTCGGGACAGATGGGGTTCTCACGACCCCCCTTTTCCCTTTCATTTTTCCTCTTTCCTCTTTAGTTTCCCTTTTCCCTTTCCCTTTCTCTTTTTTTTTTTTACCTTTACGCGTGTTTCTCTCACCCGCACAGGACTCACTAATGTCAATTGTAATCGTATGCAATAATGCGACTGTCACAACAACCGGATTCTTTCATTATATATGTATAATGTGGTTGTTGGTGTAACTGTGTAAGTTTAATGGGCTTTAACTCAAGTACAAAGTGTATTTTACAGAAGGAACTATATATTCTCATAAATTATACTTACGTGTAGTATAAGAATAAAATTAAATATCCTTCGATTAGTATACACTTAATGAGGTTATTTTTACCCTCTTCTTCTTCTTTTTTTTATTTATTTTTTGTTCTTTTCTTTTTTTTTTTTACTTCTTAATTTCTTTAGAATTTTATGATGCTTTGACAACTCGTCTGTGCCTAAGAAGTTGACTGGCATCAACCTCTACCATACGTGAATAGGATAATAGATATATTCACATCTTGGTAGTACATGAATTAATTTTTTTTTAATTATATACCTACAAACGCACGATCAGAAAATTTATTTAACTACACGATTAACTTATACGTTACATACATACACCCATGAATACTTTCACTTACAATTAGCATCGATGCACTATTCTATACCATGAAACTTTATAATACGAATATTACAGCGTTGTGTTAGATTTGATGACAGATACGATATACGCATATCAATTACCTACCATATATCTGCTTTTAAAGACTTGCCGTGTTCAAAGAATCGAATAAACGCTTGCTAGATAAAAAAAAGAAACAGAGGGACCACAAAATATGTATAATTGCCTGGATGGCAGGGAAACCAGGACGCAATTAAAACGTTAAAATTAAACGTTATATGGTTATATATTTGCAATTCAATTCGCCTACGTGGCTTCTAACGCGTACTATGAATAAATTAAACCAATAATTTCCCATAAAATATGGATATACGAATATCATATCATCCCCTTACAAATGATGTATAATATTTTCGGAATATATTCTACCCTATATTTCTTTCAATATATTCAAATCTTGAATAGTTTTTTTTTTTTTTTTTTTTTTATATACACCAACAGATTGAAAAAAAAGGAAAAATTTTTCAAAACACAATCACCCTTTTAAGTTGGAGTGTAATTATTATGGTTAAACGATCAGTGAATGATTAAAAATCATTTTTTGACACATTCTAGAACGTCGTATATTAATGTCAATGTATGTGTGCATATAATGCGTATTAAATTTGTCGATAGCTAATGATATAGCGTTTATGTATATGTATATGTCTATCGATACATCGCGCGTATATTACGATTGGATATTTTTATCTTGAACGATTTGAACCGTCGTATTCTCTCGCGCGTGTGTTTGAATTGTGTTCAATATACATACCCCATGGTTAATTCATAAATGTAAGCCCGTTGAAACGTTAATGACGGGTTGGCAGCGTGGCGACGCCCGATGTCGTTATTAACAAATCGACAGGGAAGCCAGATCGTTAATACCAGTACAAAGTATGTAACACCTAGTCTGCAGTATAGGTAAAAGGCGTAGTTCGAAGTTTCCGACCGCTGTTATACATCTACGTGTGGATATAATTGTATATTATTTTATTATTTCATTATTTCGCTACTCTCATTTATTACCATTACCTTTTCAGTATATTACACGTATATATCTACCTACATATACACCATGCCATGTATACAGCCCATAT
Organism: Macrophya annulata; assembly: GCA_963924015.1. NCBI lineage: Eukaryota > Metazoa > Arthropoda > Insecta > Hymenoptera > Tenthredinidae > Macrophya > Macrophya annulata. The sequence goes on along the minus strand of OZ001258.1, from coordinate 27,383,802 downwards.
AAAGGCCTTGATTTACTCGTTACAGGTCGGAAAACGAGCGCAAAATGTTGAACCCAGAGACAGGCTGTTACTCAGAATCCGTTCGTGCGTGGTAAGTGATTGCTAATTATTAGCAAATCGATTCTCTCATTAATTTACACAATATTATCGATATAATATTAATTGTTATATAATATCTATTTGAAGAAAAATTTGTTCATTCTTATAGAAAGAAAGAGAGAAATCGTTATTTCATATCATAGATGACGATTTATTGTTAACGATCTTTCAAATCATTTCACTGTTATAAGCGATCTCTTTATTGCAGTAAAAGACAAATCCTTAAATCCCTCATTGTCAACGAGGGTTGAAAAATAACGAAGTACAACCTTTCGTCTTTCATACTCATACGTCTTGAAAGCAATTTCATTTCTCAGTACTTTTCTTTGCATAATTCGTTGTTAACAGTAATATTTATTTTCATTGCAAATCACAAACGCGACTTCTCTATTATTCGTTCATATTATATATTATACATACGTTAATGTATATATGTACTATACGTATATGTACACACCCACGCATTTCCGTTGCAGGTAAAATAGATGCACATTGTCATACGTATACGTAGTCACGTTATGCATGTATGTATCGGTACGTATATGTACCTACTGTCGCCTTGCATATTATACGTGACGAAGATATTCCTGGAAGCATATGAGTTCTCGTAGGGAATGGGGCGGTTATACTCTTGCTGCTGCATAATGGTCGGTCTCCGTTCTAATACCGACTTTGTATGCAAGCAATCGCTTCAACGATCGACAAATTGTTAACAAATAGCATGTAATTGCTATAGCAGAAGAAAGAAAGGGGGAAAAAAAAAGAATATAAATATATATATAGGCTTTGTTTCGAAACGACCTAAATTTACACCATTATATAACCCGCAAGAGCTTCTCTGAACTTTTTCGGTATATATACGAATGAATAAAAAATGAATAAAAATAAAAAAATAAAATAAAATAAAAATGAAACTCGTTGAACTGTTGTAGGCTATGAATTTTCTGAGTGGTTTAAGAACCACAGGGTTTAGATTCTTATAACGATAAAAGAGAGAAAGAGAAAGGGAGAGGGAAAAAAAGGGTTACTGGTGATTCCATCTTGATTACGTAATGGGTTAACTCTAATTACAGGCCATAATTATTCGACAGGGTCATGATGACTGGCTTTGCAATTTATATATATACATATAACTACTTACTTACATATCTATACGGGTTTGGTATATAATAGTGACGGTTTTGACCTTAATATCTTAATGCTTTCGAGGACGGGTGCCAATTATTATACCTAGCAAACCGAAAATCCGCAACTATTCAAATTTAGTTCAAATTCAAATAACGCAGAATATATATTAGATAGAAAAACTCCAAATTTTAGTCCATCCAATTGATTTCAGTCTTACAAATATGCAGTACCTTATATACCTAGGCTATACATATATATTATGCAGTATCGGAAAATCTTTGCGAAATTTATAGAGAGATATTAATATACATAGCAAAATTAAGCCACGTTGATTTACGCAACTTTATATAATTACGTGAGCCGTATGACGTTGGTGCGTGTTGGTATAATCAACAGCATCTGGATTGGCGTAATCCAATCGTTGGATTAGCTAAGATAATTGATTGATTAATTAAATGATGAGAAATTAAACGAAATTTTCTAACCAAGTTATCGAGGAGGAATTTCAAATTCAGGGTGTTAACAGCCTATTAGCGATTATCTTGACACCCTAGATTCTATATCAACGCGTGTTAACTTAACACAGACGTCTGTACACTGTGCCGTTTTGTACCTAATTAAGATTCCGTGTTAATGAGTGGGTCATGCGAGACTTGGGTAGACACATAAGATATATAACTATAATACAAAACGTGAGAGATTTAAGTCAGATTAAAGGTGTGAGTATTTAAAACTACGCTATTAATGCACCTTGGCTTTTAATTTATTCATCTTAATTGCTTCGTTTATAACTGCGTCAACTTCTCAAAGTCAAAATACTTATTCAAACATCTAGATATATCTGCATAATATACATTGCATATGAGTGTTACGTACGTATGTACATCTAGAGTTATTCGTTCTGCAGGCAAGGCAATTAATTAGCATCTTACCGCAATTTTAATTTCAATAATACGTAACAGATAAATTGATTTATACATATCCCTGAATTGGTTTCAGTTTTGTAATTTTAAAAATTAGATTAATAAAATATCTTATTGTGATATCAATTGCTTAGGTAGAAAAAAAGAATTAACTAACAGTATAAGTACGGGCGTCGATGCGTTAGGGATTAATACGAACGGTAATACGCCAATAATATCAAACCTTACGTTATTATAGGCTATACGAGTTTCATATGCCTGCACAGGGGCTCCCCTTTCCCAAGGGATGCGACTTAAATAACAATATCTGAGTATTTAGTAGTTTCTGATCGATTGCCCGTATTATTACCATTATGTAAATACTTATATATTTTATGTATTGTTATTTCATCTCCAATACTACTGGCGTGTTTGAATGAAAAAAATCAGTATTTTATTCTACCTGAACCTTATCAAAGAGCTGTTATTTCTGTTCTGAGATTGAACCTCTCTCAGATAAAAAAAAAATATATATATTCATGTATATATTTATATTCTTTTTTTTTTTCGTTTTCTGTTCAATCCCCTAATGTAGGTATATATATAATACCTTCGACTCGAATGAATAGCCACGTTGTCTACGTGAGCTGGAGGTAAAAATGTATTTTTTTTTTTTTTCGTTAAATTCTTAGGGATTATTAAAGGCGAGAAATTTCCTAAGCAATTTAAGAAACATTCGAGCAGAGCTGTAATACCCGGTGTTAATTTGAAATGTATAATTTTACGTTGATATCCATACCTGACAATTTGCATTGCAAATAACCTCTTTTGTAAAGAAACTTAAAATTAGCTCAAGTCGCGGGTATATACATTTGTATAAGATGGATAATTTGAATGGTTATTAATGCGATTAAAGGTTATCTAGATCCATGGCTAAAATCTCGCGTGATTTTTTTTAAGCCCATACAGTCGTGGTGACCATTTGTCATTACGTGACGCCGGTATACGGGTGGCATGATTTACTTCCGTTACCGACAACACCCTCGCTGCTCTATAATCGTAGAAATATAAGCCCATTCCTATTCAGGAAATTGTAACTCGTCTGGAAGTCGTTTTCACACTTACATCATTTTTTTTTCTTTCATGATTATTCAAAATCCATGTTCCGTAACCATCTCATTACTTATTTATCAATATTCTACACCTAGCTGTATTATCCTACATATTTAATCACGTGACATTAATTATACTCAATGATATTTTACGAACTAAGACCTAAGTATATCTACTCCGTAGTTAAACAAAATTACAAAATTTTGTTTTGAAAATTTACGTATTTAGAATTTTTATAGTTAAATTGTTCAATACTTTGATAAAATCAGGATATGCTTTAGAAGCCTGTTGAGGGTACCGAATGATCAGCCCGCAGGACTTTGAAAGCTCGTTAAAAGGCTGACGTCGAAAAGCTGTCCACTTATCCCGTTTATATTACCAAATGAATATTTTTTTCACGGAATTACCTACGGATTACGCTTATACGTATATTTGTGACGATTTCCGACGTATCGCGCGTGTCTCATTTCGGATATTTACGCTTACAGGTATATATAACGACCATAAATAGCCATTGGGCGAAGTGATTAACGCATGAACACGGGACAGAAGGATTCTTGGTTTTGGGGATTGCGTGCGTCACGGTCGTCGGGGGTGTCGTGGCGTCACGCACCCTCAACGTAACTGCAGACATTCGTTTCTGGGTCTGTTAACGGGGGCCGTTAACGCGTCTTGACGTACAAGGGCGCCTTAATGCGGGGGATAAGGTTACATTAGCAGCGAGTTGCAGCATTTTGCTACGCTTTTACTCGCTTTACTATATATATATATACACTTTGCTTTACTTTACTTTGCTCTTCATCTATACCACCAAAAGGGGAATCATCATGGTGTGGATATCCAACCGATATGCCGCTCCCTCGTGGCTAGAAGATACGCGTGATTAGTCGTTACACACCCGACAAGGGTGCAGGCCCCGCGGGAAGTTACTTGGATTACTTATATCCACTGTATTGTAGGTCTATGCTTATGGCTTAACGAAGATATCGTTATTATACTGTCTTTTGGAAGCCAGGGGTTGAAACAAGGAGACTTGTCGAAAGTACAAGATTCATACTCAAAATCAGCAAAAACTTACATTTGTACTTTAGAAAATTGAACCTTTAGCATTCAGATCTTTCCGTATGTCAATATTCTAAACTTTGAAATGGAATTAAATAGTAGTTAGAATCTTTTGCTCTTCGATGATTGAATTGTAGATTTTTTTTATCTCCTTTTAAAACCCACATCTAATCTTTATTCCTCACGAATCGTTAATTTAACCTGATCCTTATCATCATCATTTTTCATAAAACTGGTGAGCTGTTCAATAAGGCTGAGTTATTGAAAAATTCTTTTTTGATGTACAGATTCTACAAAAATGTGCCCTTAAGCTAGGGGATGAAGGATCCAGTAAAAATATTGTTAGTTTTGGCCAGAAAATTGATTGTCACAGTTTTTTTTATTTTTTTATTTTTTTTTTTTTTCGCGTATGTATTTGCATTATGTTGACTTTTCTTGGACATGGGATACGTTATTGTTGGTATATGACTTGGCAAAGCTTGTATATAAAAAGTGACCTCAGCAAAGCGTGTTTTTCTCGAAACTTGTATAGTCTTGCAGGTCACCTCTTATAAGAAAAAATGAGAAAAAATAAAAATCCCATTTACCTTATAGCAAAAAATATGAAACTGTTTATAACTTTCACACCCCAATTGTATAAAAATTGAAAAAATAAAATAAAAACAAAGAATCATAATAAACGTTTGAAAGATTTGTAAAGTTTCAAAAAATTTCATTTGTAGTCAAACATGCGAATAAATTCTCCACTTGGATAAAAAATTTTCAACTTTTTTTTTATGAAGAAAAGTGAAAATTATGAAGCTCCTTATAAATATACCAAATCACGATAACAACCAAAGCGGTAACATAAATAACCCGCAAAGTTTTGAAGCGTTTGTTAGCCGTGACAAGAACACGTGTATGCGGCGTGTGTCGGTGTCCAAGGTCCAAAAAAAAAGGAAAAAAAAAAAAAAAAAAACCAACCGGCCACGCGGTTGGGAAAGGCGAAAAAGTTGGTCACTTTTACGAGGGTCCAATGTAGAAAAACACCGACCAGGATTTCCCCCCCGGCGTCGGGGCCAGTTTGTCAAACGACCCTTCGGTATCGCTTACGAGACAGCAAATTTGTCTTCGACGAGCAAAACAAATGTCTGCTGGAAGAAATCACCTTCTATAACTGAACCCGCGTGCGGGTGGCTTTTTCCCTGTGTTATTGGTCCTGCTGCACTCATCTAACTCTGGAAATACAATAGGTATGTCCATTGTGCATACACACACACACGTCCGTCATAAAAGTGCGTGTTTCTCTTTTTTCACGACGTTTATTCGTCAAGTGGTACGATTTTACTATCGGCAATAGAAATTCCAAATTAAACTATCCGTTGAGTAAAAAAAGAAAAATGAAAAAATTCATCTGGTTCTAAAATAGGACAATGCCAAGACGTATATCAAATTTTAATATCCCTGCATCAACCGCAGGTTAAAATTTTGTCAAAAATTTGTCGTCCGTCCCACGAATTTCAAAGTCAAAATACCGATTTGTAATTGGCACTTTTACAGTGTCTTAGAAATGTCTAAATTCTGCACCGAATATACGATACGATTGTTCATTAAAGGTCCTTGAATTCGTATCAATCCACGCTGTAAGTAATCTACAAAAAAAAATAACTTGATGTAAAGTTACACGTGAAAAAATGAAAATAATTTTGAAATTTGGCATCTTCTTGATAGTTCGAAATCATCAAACTAATTATAATTATAGGTAGGAATAATAATATAGGTAGGTATTTTTTCAAGCAATTGATAATAAATTTTGTATCATAGATTTCATACATCTATTTATTGCTTATATTTTCATATTCGAAACTCTTCTTTAATATTAAAAACAAGAAAGACAAAAGCCCCAACACAAAAATGGATAGACGGAAATACGAGGATGGTGTGAGCCAGCGGAACACTTAGCACGTTGGTTTGGCTCGGTCAATTTTTCCCTCTTGGTATAGTCGATGATCGTGCCATTAGGTATCGTTAGGGGAGGCTTGTGATGTCCTCGTAAAATTTTCTCCCCCAGCTATAGTAAGTATTGTTTTTTTTCCATGTGTGGTGTCCATTCGTATATTTGTTTTTGTCATCTCTATACAGATTTTTCACCACCTTACCTCACCTTGCCTTATGTGTACATTTACAACCTACGAAAAGCGATACCTACCCCCACGAAACGTAGCTTTATTTGTCTTTTTTTATCATTTTCTTTTTCTACTTTTATATGCTAAGCAAACTAAAACGATTGACTTGTCGAAAAGTAAAAAAAAGTAGTCAATCTGTGACGACAGTTACTCCGTTCTGGTAAGACCGTGGGTGGACGGATGTCGGGAAGCTAATAGAGGTGTTAAACTATCTAATGGATTTCCTAGTCGTCCCTCTATAATACGGATCTCCTGGAGTCTTATACTATCCCCGCGTGTTATAACGGCTGTGATTTATCTAGCCTCAGATCAGTGGCCGATCCAGGGTCATCCTAGTCACATCTATAATCATTGTTGATGCTCTGACGTAAGATGAGATAAATTATGTTACGATTTTCTTCAAATTTTGGTTATTCCAAACGATATTATACGCATAGATTCGGACCTAGGGATGAAAATTGTATAAAAGAAACATTCAAATTATTTATAATACGTTTTCAAAATTTTCAATAAATAATTATCTCTTTCGTTACGTATATCTAGTTTCAATTCTTAAGATTAGATCAGATTAGATTGAATTCTTTGCGGATTCTCCGGAACGTGACTTATTTTTGCGAGTTCGTTGACTCTGGTATGAACTTTCGTCTTCTTCTTCATATTCTTCTTTTTAAATAGATAGAGAAAGAGAGAGAGAGAGAAGAAGATATAGAGAATTATTTCGTCCCTTGTTGTGTGTCAATACGTAGCATACCCGTGTATATATAATACAAACAATATATCTGCGGAAAATTTGTTCGAGGCGTGACGATGATCTGACGAGTTTTTCATACACTTTTTCGCAACGCTCGTAACACATATGCCTCATATCATAAAAAGAACCACTCCTGGTGCAATTGAACCGTGTCTAATGAAATCGACAACCGCGAAAGGATTGAACTCGATTTAACGTCAGGGTCAAAACGACGTCCTCGTTTTGCAAAACGAAAGAAATAAGGGGCCCCTGAAACGAACGTAAAGTCCCCAACACCCACCTCCCTCTACTTTTCCCCTCATTTTTGCCCTTCCAAACTGAAAATTGCGAACGATACTGCAGCTGCAGCATATGCAATGCCATACCCCCAGCTGCTTTGGGACGCTACTACTACTAGGGTAATACTCACGATTATTTTTCGATGACGATCTGTACAGGGATGAAGGTGAACGGATGGGCGGATGGATAGACGAATGGACGGATGAACGGACACTAGTGCGTATCCAATCTGGGTACGCTGTTCCCTGTAGTGCGACGATTTTCTACGGTGCTGTTATACTCCATCCCTCTGATTGCACAGTAGTTCCCTTTACTCAAATTCTCGTTCTAGAAACATCGAATGAATCTCCTATACCTCTCTCGCAATTATACCTTCGACAAGGCTCGTCTCTTTCTGCCAAATATTCTGAATCTCGAATGAGGGAAATAATTTCAGAGCTCGGGTTTGAAAAGTCACTGAAAATTATTATATGTGCAAATTACTAGGATTTCTATTTACTTTTTTTGGCGGGGTTCTGATACATCGAGAGTAACAAGACATGATAGTGGGCCAAAAACGACGAATATTTATTTGCAAGGTAGCATATGTTACAAGCTAGGGGTTTGGGGGTGAGATTATTAACGCACGAGGCAGGACCTCGTGCGTGATGCCGAGCTGTGGAAATCCTTAGGGACGTTGAGGGTAAACAGCGAATAACCACTGGGGATATGGTTAGCCTTATAGGGGGGTGAAGTCGAAGCCACCGTCTGTACGTAGCGTAAACGATTCTATAAATATTTTATTGCTTAGTGATTTGATTTTATTACTGAGGTAATCGAATTTAGAATGTTACCGACTAAAGGAAAACTCTGCTTTAACCCATACTCTGATGAACGTAGAGAGTGAAATTTAGTGGCACGATGTGAATAGAGAATTTTGTTTATCTTCTTTACATTTTTTTTTCCAACTAAGGCTAGGAAAAATGTTTATACCGATTTTGTCATTCTTCCAAAGAATATGAAAACGAAAGGTTGTCTACGGTTAAGGATTGTTTATGGTTAATCCATATTTATGATATTTAATAATTTTTATACACCGTTCTTGCCTTGTCTTGGATGATTTTATTTCATTGAATATTCTCGTTTCGTATCGATACCGTCCCGGAAAATCTTTCCATCGCTAAAATTGGCCGTTTACAAAAATTGATAAATTACCACTTCCTACATCATTTTGGTCACGACTACGTAATTTCCTGTTGAATACCGCGATAGCGTTGACGACCTGCCCGACTCGAGGGCGAGGAGAGATCGCAGAGGGAAGGGAAACAGGGCGTCGAGGATGGGACGTGGCCGAGGCCAATGGAGGCTAGCAGTGAACGGAAATTGGCCCGATGACATTGATTAAAGCGTTTAGCAGTACGCCAACAATGCCGTTAATTAATCGGATGTGGTGCGAGGCTAAGATTTCGAGTTTACCAGATTTAGTCAATCCCATATATTATCTATACGACTGGACTAACCATATCTCTAATATCCTTATCTACGATAGCTTGTCAAGGAAACGATCTCGACGGCTTAAATTTCACTTGTAATACCGAAAAGCAATAAAACTAATCGACAAAGATTGGATATATTTCTTATATCAGGCAAATAATTGATTTACTTGATTTTTTGGTTTTTTGTTTTTACATGGAATTGATTGCTGTATTAGAATTATGTTTTTTTTTTAAGTAAAATTGTAGGTACTGCATCGGATATTCTATTAAAGAATTTTTTAATTTTTTTTATCTACAAGGTCCTGCAAGAATATAGGAAATATTTTTTTTATAATTTTTTCTGTTTTTTTGGTCTAAGCAAATCTTGTATAAAAATTTTTTTGTTTAAACATGAGTTTAGAGTTTATTTGATGATGCGTGTAAGCGAGAATCTTTGGTGATCGAAGTTTACCGATATCATTATAACATACCGATAAGGTGGATAATAAGATAGTGACGAAAAACGCGATTTTAAAATTCTAGAATTAGTATAAATTTAAAGCAGAATATATAAACGTGCTACTACTCAGCACCAAAGCGATAATTTCAGTATACAAATGCGCAATATATCTACCGTGTCGTGGTTTTAAACGACGTCTCGTTGTTTACCGTGAAAAAATAATAATAATAATAATAATAATAAAAATACAAAAAAAGATTCAGAAAAAAAAAAAAAAAAAAAACTGGGGGAAAAATAAAAATTGCAAGCTCATCGGACAAATGAGCATCACACCTCGGAGCGAAGGGTCGACAGTTGGCTACCTGAAACGATTTATTGGCAAGTTTAAAAGATGCGGCGCCCTCGGCATAAGTCAGTCTTGATGGTGAACGAACGAATCGTGTTGTTACCAATCAGCAACCATTCATCGGTTTTGAACTTACTACCTATACACCTTACGTACGTAATTAAGTAAGCAAAGTACTTTTACCAATCAACTTACTGCAGTCGTATATATACCAAGTAATTTAAAAAAAAAAGACATTATTATTCGTTACTATACTCGTTACCCATCAGGTTTCAGATCGGTAAAGTTAGTCAAAAAGTACCAAATTTCTATCTCTTTAAAGATACTATTACACGCCGTTATACTATACATCTCAATTATCAGTCTGATTTTTTAAAAGAAAAAAAAAAAAAACGTGTGTCGTTCTCGAGTATTAAGCTAGACGTAATAAATCAGTAAGAGAGCTGATTCAGGTATATGCAGAAAATTAAACGGCTATAGAGATAGGTTAAATTTTTCGATGAGAAATCTGATCGTTTTGTTATAGTAAATTAACCTGGTTATAGTAGGCGTTGTTGAGTGTTGTTTTAACACCGGCAAACACAAGTGTTTGACGTAACGAAATAGATAGTTAGATACATACATACATACATACATACGTACGTAACCTATTCGTAACGTTTGAAATAAGGATGCTAATCGCTTACTGCAGGCTAAGTCAGTAATAAGATTTACACTTTAAAACGCGAGCCTATAACGTGGGTGTCGAATAATTACTAAGTATGAGTTTTGGGCGCGCCACCTGCCTCTTGCTCAATAAGTTGTCTGTTCGTTTTTGTACTGTTAAAATATGTTTGTTCAAGAATTTCAAAAATCTGCTGAAAATAGAAAGAAAAAAAGAAAAAAAAAAAAAAAACAAATTGATTTACCTACTTATTAGCAACTCGGTATACATCTAACGCTATATATATTTAGAACGTGTGTATAGGCAATTTTAAATTCACTGGCTTACCAATTATCGAAATGTTTAAAAAAAATATAAAGTAAAGAATTACGTACAAGAAAATCAACTGTCTTCCTTCGACCCACGTCATCTCACACACAAAATAAACGACGAGGTCATTTCATGGGGCTCCGAGTCTGATTGGAAATTACAACTGGTAGCAAATAACAAGTACATATCTAATAATCGCCTGTGTACAATCCACTGTGTCCGGTTATACGCAATATATTATACATACCTATATACATATATATAAATATATTTACACCCTCTTTCCTGGCGCCTACATTTGATATAAACATATTTATACATACATGTGTGTGAGTGTACACATGTGCATTCGTCCATTTGGGTACGTGTGGCGTTGATTGTCTTCTTGGGCGTTCTACGTTGTGGCAAGTCATTAACCAAACAGGTATACATACCTATATATCTATTGTCTTTGCGAATGAATGAAAGTAGCTCCACGATTTTCACGGTCACCGTTATATCGTGTAGGTAGGTTAAATGCGGGTTGGTATATATACACAAACAGAATATCATGTATATAGGCATACGTTCTGAGCCATCGTTTATCCCGTTAAGAAAAATTTGTGAAAAAACTTTCGGATGATTATGGATGGTTCTTAAATCACGTAATTATACGAATTTTATACTCACAACTTTTAGTCGAATTGCTTGTTTTACAGATATCGCCCATGTAGCATGAATTATATACAATGTATGTATGTAGTACATACATAAGGGCTTACTCTAGAATTTTCTAGAAATCGGGAAATGAAGACGAGGTTGCGGCACGGTCAAACGAATTGTTGTCGTTAAATCAGCAATTTTCACTCTAAACTCTCGCAAAGCACGTCGCTAGAACAGCAGCTCTGTTCGTTCTATTGTCTAAATGGAGGTAGGAAATGCCGACGCATGCTGACTGCATTAGTACGCACTGGCAGGCCTGCTGTAGCAAAACCAACCTAAATTCAACGCTGCAAGCATCACCGGAAATTCACCGAAGCCAAGATATAGGTATACATATTTTTTTTCTGTTCTTTTTTATTTTTTTTTATTTTGTTTTTTTACCAACTTGCAGCAATTGAAGTGTGAAAATATTTCACGGAATCTCACATCGCGTTGTCGCAAAAACTTGGAGTTACGTTTTGCTTTACTATTTTGTACACGCATTGCCATTCGCCATTCGCTCAACCTCCACACCTGAGAAAATCTGGAATAAGGTCTCGGTCGGTTTATCTGCGTAGAAAGTTTTCAAACAATGACCACTCGCCACGGGGTCTCGATGCAGCGATTACCAACAGATTATTGCAGCCTCTCCACAATATCCGAAGCAATTATTACAGTTTCTCTATCATCGTTGTACTTCCATCCAAGTGAAGCAGCTCTGTTGGTCTCTGGAACTTTTTATAGTTTATTTTTATTTTTTTTTTTTTATAAATATCTGAGAAGCGGAGAGCAACGCCATCTTTCAACCTGACATTTTCTTTCAATATTGCTGAGCTATTTACTTACCTGCGTTATTCTAACCGGTGAATTAGACACAATTTCTGCATAACCGTGTCCAAGGAGCTCAACGTTCACCTGTAATCCCGAGGGAGTTATTTCTCTTCCCAGACCCGAACTTAAGGTACTTCTACTACAGGACTATAAGGCGAGTTGGTTAAAATTGACAAGTTTGGCCACCTTCTTAACAGCAGGGTATCTTCGTTGACAGGTAGCGGTATGGCACCCCGAACACCTTTGGACCGTGTTGTCTCATCTAAAAATCTAAAAATCTTCCAAGTTCTGGGCGGTACGAGAAGCGACCGTATGGTCAAGATATTCCGACGGTTTACTTCGTCGTCGAAAAATCTATACGGAAAAACTAAGCGTATATGGTAAAAAAAAAAAAAGAGCGAAGAAGGTGGTCGCGTGAACCAGACTTAAGACAGGAGAACCTTCTTCTAATCTGTTGGCAGTGATCGAATCCCGATATCGACGATGAAGTCTCTAGACACTTTGAAGTCCAACCGACGCACACCGGGGGAGCCCATCGCTACAATCCTCATCTTCGACGGGGCCACTCCGTCTGCCAAGACCCGTCCAGTCCGTCTCTTAATGTCTGTCAGAAATTGAGGCGCCTCAAAATAATGGTCGGATAGACGACCGGCCCGCTAATGATACGTCGGAAATAACACCGAATCGGACAGGTCATCGTTTAACTTCAAATGGAAGTGGTGGTGGTGGTGGTGATGGTGGTGGCAGGGACAAAGGTTAATTCTTCTTTTACCGGATCCCGATATTAAACCATTGCAGACATTATCCTGCTATGGAGGAAACCGTCACGTCGATCATAGACAAGGGGATTCAAAATTTATATGCACAAATCTCATCGATTCAGAGAATAAATTTGACATTTTAATGCGTCTAGATAATTCGGAGAATTTCTGACGGAAACTAGGAGACTAACTAGTGGAATAAGACGCTTGAAGTGATTTTGGCAGTTAGTTAGTTAGAAATAACTAAACACTTGCGTTGAGAGATGAAGAAGAAAAAAAAAAAAAAACAAAACAAAAAAAACCAAGAAAGTAGAAAAACTGACGTAAAAATATTTTGCCGGTACGTTCGTCGAGGTTCGAATACTGGCGGAGGCTAAGCGGTCGCACATTTTATGACGGGTAGAGTTTCATGGAAGGACCAAAAGCGGTGGGTGCTCGATTGGGTGCAATACTTCAGTACCATATCCTCGACGGGTATTCGCCTGGGTTTGCACGGTGATCTTAGCCGTGGGGGAGCTTCTGACACACTGCCTCGTGCCGTTAGACAAAGCCTTGAAGCCACCATAAAACTGTCCTCTGGAAAGAATCGCTCCTCTTCAGGACCTCGAAATGGTTTATGATCCCAAAGTCCAGGGTCACATCAAATTCAAGACGAAACGATGGCCAGGAGGCAGGAAGGTTGGTACTGAAAAGTGACGTCGATATACGTTCTCCTTTTAGCAGGATAATCATTGGTCAACAATTTTTCGTTAAATCAATCAGAAGACATTTTTATTTCCGGTATATCTTCGAGGCTTGTTTAACAGATAGGCAAAAGACCTTCTCTCATCGCTACTGTTCACCAAGTGGCAGATTTGACTGAAAGCTGAAAGCTTTGGACTGCTAATTGGTTGAGCTAATTCCCCTTCAAGATTTTGACAAAGTAAAACTGAAGGGTGACAGAAAGGTGGTAGGACTGACCACAGCCTGTTCCTAGCCATAACACCTAAAAACTTATAGACAATGAAGGGGACTAAGGGGCTCCATTCCATGCTAAGACAATGAGCTTGTTTGGCACAACCAGCACCTATCCAACGCTAGGACAATAGAAGTTAGATAGATAGTCAACGAATGTCGCAAAACAATAGATACATATTTTTTCTAATTTTAAGGAGTTAAGGACCGATAAAATCAGTTGGATAAACAAATTGTTACTCTATAGACAAGTCAGAATTTGACACTTCGAAAATGAACTCGATCTAAATGTTTAAAAGATTTTGAAATATCGTAAATCAAATTTTCTCTTGTCTTTCTTAAATAGGAGTATTTTTTTTAATTTTTATTCATTGCATCTTTTCATCATTTCGCATTGTACCACCTGCATACCATTCAAGTTCTCCTATTTCTAAAATCTAAACAAGCCACTAGTCACGTAAGATTCGCTTGCATTTCGTAACTAGGTATACGTATACGTTTCTAAAATCATTTCATTCACGATTACGCTTATAACAGAGCTTGATCTAGTAGTCTTCAAACGACCAGACATTAACCAGGCATTGATAGGTGTTTCTATCGACACTATCATCATCATGTGTCATTTATGTCTTTCCTCCAGTGACAGCTTCAGATTATAAGTGTAAACAGATGAACTAAGTGAGTAGGAACACATTATACTTTTATTAACTTGTATTCTTCTGTGTACTTTGTGGTTTGTCTTTACATGCAGTGGGACATAACTTTCCAACTTTGAAGTTCGTGCAGTAACGTTCATGGACGATGATGAGTGCGTGGTTACTTGTTTTTTAAAGAATATATTAATGTTATTGTTGTATTCTTTGAAGAGATGAAAGAATTTTGAAATTTATTAATTAGCATGTAGAAAAAGAGAAAGAGAATTTTTTTATATTTAGGATATTATATCAAGGATGTATATATATATGTATAAGATAGAGAAGATGGCTAGCTTCTGTAAATGTGTGTAAATTAAGAAGACTCGCTGACATTATTTCCAACGAATTTGCACATGTATAAGAGAAAGAAATGCCAATTTGCAGAATGTTTTGCATTATTGCTATAACATACCGACGTATAATACTTAGATCTGACAATGAGTGCAATGTCGCTAGCCATGGAGTGTAACGTTACATTTACGTTAACCAAGGTAACATGGGATCTCACCTAAGTCTCGCGTTCTGAGAGACTTGACGAAACTCGATGCCATACGTAGCTCGCATTGCTTTACACACGTAAACACGACTAGCTTTATAAGTGTGTGTACACCCGGTTAATTGCATTTTGGAACACCTTGCAAGAGGGATTTACGAGAGACGGGGGTTCCGCGAAATGGTAGAATCCGAGAACGAAATTCTATGTCGATTCAAGAATCTTATAGTCGAGACGAGGCACGCTTATGACAGGCTAAAGTTTCAACCTTATTATACCTATATATACTTACTGTACAAAATTTTATGGTTATATTGTATGTACATACATACGTACATACATACATACCTCGTATGTAGATATGGTATATAAGAATTTATTTTCATTGGAGAAAGTTATACCTACCTATCTTGCGCAACGTGGTGAATAACGGAAATATCTTTTTAAATTTAACCAGTCTCAATTGTATCGTTGAAATTAGTTTTTGCTTTTTTTTTCTTTTTTTTTTTTTTACAAATAAAAAAAAATAAAATAAAATAAAATAAAATAAAATAAGCTTGAAATATTTTCAGAGATATGAGAACCGTTTCATATTAAAATTTCACCAAGCCAGAAATATTTGTGAATAAAGTATATAAACCAGCTCGATTCTTAGGGTCGGGAAACATCGGGATGAAAGTTTGTTTGTTTCGCGTTTTAAAAAGCGGATAAAATATATCCCGTTCCAGAAATAATAACATTTGGATGATGAATTTTTGAAAGAACGGGGAATATAATTCTCTACTGCAATGTCACGTAGATATACATATATACACATATAAGTATATACACATATATAGGTATATATAAAAGTACGTGCACGTATCAAGAGAAAATTGAATAAATACGCGAAGAGAAGAAGTGCAGGAATATGCGAAACTAAAGCTGCACTCTACGGCGTACTATTTACAGTCTACAAGCTGCAGTAGCAGCAGCAGCAGCATTTACATTTACATTTTCCATATGCGCGAAATATGTGACGCGTCCTGCATCACAGATGCCAAGTTCCCGTTTGCTTCGCTCTCTCGTAATAACTTTCACGAGAAACGTGCAAAATTTCCATTAACGCACCGAAACTGACGTTAAAATCTTTCCCTACCAAGTTTAAACAGTATTTGAAAGACATTTCACTCTGTTTCATTTTCAAAAAAAAAAAAACAAAAAAAAAAAAAAAGTGAAAAGCGAAAAGGAAAGAAATAAAATGTTTTTTTTTTTCATTTTCAACTCTCAACGACAGCGAAAACTCGTAGAAACAATCTGACTACCCTTTTCTCTTTAAAATATCATCTTTCTAAAACTACCGCGCTCGTCTAATATCTAAAGTTTTCTCGTCACAATCTCTGAGAAATCGTAACTTCCTAAGTTTATAACTATAACTGCCTCTACCCTTCTCAACGGCGAGAGCGAAGCACTCTCTTTGCAAGGAAGGTTGCAGTTAAAGTCGGTAGAGGTATGAGATTTTTCAACACACACCAGGTTATGGGGCTTAGGTGCAGGCTCGTCGAGGTCCTCCACGTTTAACTCTTTGAACGATACTCCCCGTGTTTCAAAAGTAAAGAACTTCCTTTCTGAATCGTTAACAACGTGTATAATCGCGTTAATCGCTGCAGCTGATTCTGTCAGTTTTAAAATAGAGAAAAATAATCGTCTTTTTTCACCGCTAAAACATATTCGGTGACAAATTTTTTTTGTAAAGGATTAAATTAATTCCTATATAATGTTTTGGTCCGTCGTTGAACGGCCAACTAGTCGCGTACCGGTTGTGCCTCCTCCGCGCTAGCGATCCTCCCGTACCTACCGAAAAGGCCCCCGGGGTCCAGAGTTCGCGGAGGGGCCCGTTCGTCAGTGGTAACTTGTCACGCCGTTGGGCATCGCGCATAAATTTAACCGCGTAATGTGACAGGTCCTCGAACCGCCACCTTTTTCTCCGCCTCTTTCGTTCGGGTCGAAACGCCTTAAGCGATTCTTTACCAAGGTCCATCTACACCGTACGATAAGCACAGGCCACAGTTGTCGAGAATAAATGTGATCAAAAAAATATCGTATCCAACTTGTAATTTCAGGACCCGTGGCCCTGTACGAGATGGCATTCTCTCAACTCTTCATTCCGACGTTTATGTGTACGATTAAAACGTCACTGTACCGTTTCGTACACAGGTATACAATATCAATACACCAGAAACCTAGTTCTGATGTTTTCTATGCATCAGTGGAAAGGGAGTAGAAGAGAAGGCCAACCGAGTGAGAAAAAGAGAATGAAATAGAGAAAGAGAGAGTTGGGAGGAAACGGGAGAGGATTCAGACCGGCTCACTCACCGCGCGTTGCATCCTTTCTTCCGGCGGAACTCGATAGCAATCGGATAGGTATCCGGTACGGGGTCAAAACTAACTTTCATGGTTTTCCACAATTGGAGTTCTCCTCTCTTACAAGAACCCCTATCCTTTCCTAGTCTACAGAGGTCAGTAGTAGGACACAAGGTATGATCCTGCTGGTAGTTTCGTACCTGTACTGGCAGCAACTTAATGTTCCTATTTGTCCTTCGTGCGGCTACCGGAAACGATACATCTCACCTTTGTAGTCCAGCAACTGAACTGGTAACACCGTATATAACGCTCTATAATATCTCTCTACGCCCTCGGGAAATTGTTGGTTGTTAATTGTTTAGAGTCGATGCTTAATTACTTCGGACATCACGGAAGCTGCTCCCCATATAGCCACCGTTGTTCACCATAACTAATTCTAATGTAAGCCCGAAAAACCTCGGGGCTATAGTTCTATATGGATCGTTTTTTTAGAAAAACTTGAACCGATTTATACCTCGAGTTGGTTAACAATTTTGCATCATATTATATTGCAGTGAATCTTATTAAGGATTGATGTATATGTCATTCTGTGTGCACAGATTTTTTTTTCTGTTCAGAACTTCAGATGAACTGCTTAGCCAATTTGGCTCAAGTTTGGCTCAAAATTTGGCTCAAAAAAATTAGTGTTGTTCATGATGATATGCCAATTAGCGTTTAACGGCTATACTACTTCCAGTTCCAACATCAACGAAGTAAAAGTTGAAAAAAGAAAGCGAAAAACAAAAACGTTTACGACTTTTGTATTTCGCACGATAATCCAACAGGCTTTGGGATGCGAACGTCATCTGCCATCAAAGCACAGATTTCAAAGAATTCTAAGACCCATTTTTCTAATCTTGAAATTCTAAATGGCGGTCAATTTTTCTATATCTCATTTTAAAATGGCCACATCTCTAAGAGACATTAACAACGACTAGCACGTGCTCTTTTCTGACGTCGTGTAGCCTCTATCTGGTTTTACCGGGGCACGGGTCATTCCTGGCTAATGATGACGTGGTGAACGGTTGACGGCTCGTCCCTAATTACGTCGTATGGCTATGGCGCGTTTCTAGGCGGCCTGAAACTCCTCGACACGGTGCCTGTCAGGTTGCTCGAAGAGGTAAGGACCCGAGTATGTGGCTATACGTGGGTATGTAGGTATGCATGTATCCATCTGGACAGGTCGGTACGACACCTTCACTTCTCATCTCAACCGCACACTAAAATTCGTGTATCTTCACACCCACGCGGTGGCCGTTCGTCCCGCATTAATCTCGCCACAATGCTCGTCCGTCTGTCCGTCGTGGGTCAAGTTAACGCGACGCTATCCGTCGGGATGCTCATCACTCGACAAGGCGAGCCGTGACCAATCCGAAATAAATATTGGCGATTATTAACCACGGGATATGCTGTAGCACGAGGTTGAGATGAAGGACTCGATCTGGGGACCCGGGTTGAGACGTTAAGTGGATCCATTAGTGATCATAGAACGTGATTCAGAAACGTGTCTGAAATTCCACACAGATTTATTTATACTATACTCTCTTGGATGTAAGCGATTCGCTTATATATATCTCGGAATACCTGAATCCAGTATTTTTATCGTTACGCAAAAAATAATCTCCACGAGTTTCGTTACGCGAATAGGGAAGTCGTGGTGGCGAAATGGAAACAAGAAGCAAGACTTAATAAAAAGAAAACGAAAAGAAGAAGAAAAAAAACAGAAAATAAACAAAGAATTACATCCGACTTCGGGTGCGGCCGTGAGTGCTAATTCAAGCTAACCCCGAAGACAAACACAAAGATACGCCCGAGGGATTCGAGTATTTATCCCAGCGGTGCTAAATGCCTAGGCATCGCGCCTCGATAGATGATGCCTGGCTTCTAACCCTGGGTTTCTTAGGTCCGATCTAGACGTCGAAGGCGGTGCGACGTTCAGGTGTCCAGGTGTCTGTCCCGGGTCTCTTGATCAGCCGACAAAGGATCTGGAGGCGGCAGTTAACCTCGCATAGTCACCATGGTCGGGCGTTAGGAAAGGGGGGAAATTTCGGATACCAAAGCAATGAAGATGTCACCGCGATGAACCACGACGTTGACCCCCCGGCGACGAGTCAGCGAATTCCGCAAGATATCATTCTCCGATGGTGAACACCGAGCTATACGATGGCCGGACACCTGCAAGTGACAAGTGATCATAGCGGCTATATCTTCCTTCGCTTTGCTCCATCGCACGATCTTACAGCTTCACGTCATGAAGAAACAAGAGAGAAATGAAGATGGAGGTAGAGTATTAAAGGAGGAAGAATTCGACCCTTGGAATCATAGAGTCCAGCTGTAGACCGGTGAGTCTTATGTATATGGGGTATGAGTTTAAGTACGTTTGCCAACTTTGTCTACGTTTGTACGTACATACATACATAGGTATATGTATATGGATAGATACGTGAGAGATTAAATTTACACATAGTAGCGCGGGGGAACAATAGACGAAGCGTGTGTGCTCAATGGGGTAAATATTTGACGTGTCCTTCCTCGTCCCTGGTCCTACACGGAGGCCGTCACCCTTGGAGCCCCTCGCGTTCAAACTTTAGTATGGGGCACTCTTCGTGATCGCTGTTTGCTTCGACCACTTCAGTTTAATTGCCACCAAATCACGTATTAACAACGATCCTCTGCACCGGTCTTATTGAAGTGAAATAAAAAAAAACAAACAAAAAACGAAGTAAAAAAAAAAATAAAAAAATGATCAGAGTGAAAATCCACGATTTTTACTTCTCTTTGATGTACTATATATATTTCCAGAGATTTTTTCTCAATATAAGAGATGCGTGATTTACTCGGAATCAAATAGCTTGAGTCAGTCTTGCGGCTGGTCAAAACGTTGAAAATTTCTGTGCAGAATACACGAACGAATAAACGACAGGAGAAATCATGCTCAGGAAACGGAAGTCCATCTCTATATACTATACAGCGGGAGCGGAAAAGCGTATGGTGGTCTCCAGGCTACGAGATCATCCCTCGAGTATTTCTGTAGACCGAAATCCATAAAAACCTGGCGTTGGTTTGCTTCGGGAAAAATAGAGATCAACTACATATGTTCTCTGGCTATTATCGAACCAACTGGACACAGTTTTTGCAACGAATCTAGTTCCTATACAACCGCTTCGAAAGTGTTGAACACATAATAACACAAAGGTGTAGATAGACGTAGTATCATATAAGAGAAAGTGATGACGATGTAGGTAAAAGAAATACAGATGAAGGAGAAAGAGTAGAAGACATCTTGAATAGAAGGACAAGCATCTATTTCTATTCTGTTGTGACTATGTTGGATAAAACGGATATGATTTTCAAAGTATCCTAAAAATCTTAATATTCCATTCGATACAGGGCAACAGTACTTGAGAAATTTAATAAGCTGTCTAGTCGGAGAATCTCAGGACTAACGACAGATAAGCCCGTAACAGACGAGACTGCTGTAACCGTTAAGAATTCCAATCTCTTACAAGAAAATTGAGCGGAAATAATTCGATCCTAAAAATCAACGAGACCACTGGCCAAGGCATATTTTCGGAAAAAATTATTTGAATGCATCTGGTATAAAAAGAAATGAATGAACACTTTGGTACTGGTCCATTTCCAAATTTCTTAAAACTACTTTCCACAAAGTATCGATGAGTTACTTTCCTAGCAATGGCTATAAAACTTTAGTATGGATGTATGAAAAGTATCGATTGCTTCAGGTAGACTGCTGCAATCATTCATTGGAAATTAACGACTGCTGCTGCTGTTGTAAGTTGATGATTTGAATTTGAGTGTAATGTGATTGGTACTTGAATGACAACACGCGTTCCTTTGGTGGTCCGTTCACCCCGTTTTACCCAGCGGCCATTACTGAAAAAATAACTCGCTGTTCAGAGATGAAAGAGTGACTTTGAATCGACTCCCTTTTCTCCCTCATATTCCATGTACTGATTCTCAATCGAATTGACCATTAGTCAAATTTATTTAACGATCATTTCCGATCCTGTTGTCCGTAGGTTGGTCTGCAAATACTATTGACAAAAAATTATTGAAACACTTTTATAGAACAATACGAGTTGGACTATTGACGATTGTGAAATTTTTACAAAGGTTCGAACATCCTTTGCGGATTGTGTCCAAGAAACACGTACATTTCCCATACTCCTCAACAACGAAACATCGATTCCGATCGAAGTGGCTCTGTTCTCGTTCTCTTTCTATCTCTGCGGCCGTCTGTCCCGTTTTGTAATTTGCGAATTCGCCTCTTTAGCTGTTTCCCTGATTTGTGGGACACGCCAAGCGTTCCCTAGACTCGTATTCAACCGCAACGCTCTACATCTGTATACATGTGTGGATGTGGAATAATATACGTATACGATATATGAATGTGGTGTGATGCGATGTACACATGAGGTGGGCGCGCTCCAGCCACAGATAGCGCAGTGCGGATTGGGACCAAAGCCGTAGGTAATTAGGGGAAGCGGATTTTTCATTTGTTGGGCATCATTGAAGTTCCGCTCATTACTCGTAGCCTGCGCAACCGGCACCGACGCCACCGACCCGACGCCTGGTAGGGACCGACGCATCCTCTTTCTGTTCCTATACTCTGACTCCCTTTTTCGCTATACCTCTCCCTCTCGTATTACCTCTCTACCCCGCCTTGCGGATGGCAACGCAGCCGCGGGCGCACGTCCCTAATGAACTGTGTAATAACTAACGTCGCGACGCCCCGCGTCCCGTACCGCCCACCACTTTCCGCGACTCTTCACTGCATCTCCCAGTACCAGCCAACTTCTTTTGAAAAAAAAAAAAAAAAAAAAAAATCTTCTCCTGGTTAATATGTACATTAAAAATATCCAAATACTCAAAATTCAACTTATTTACTTACATAGCAGAGTTTCCCCAAAGGGTTGACCCACGCATCCTTAAATCCACCTATACGATATATTGTTCGAAATTAAGAAGTATTAGAGAAAAGGGCGTTGAATTCTGGTACCAATTAGTCATAAGGACTCCTTCGGAAAAAGACGTTGTACGATTCGCGTTATAGATAGACTTGTTCTTTTTAAATGATGATTTAAACTTTTGGAGTGTTAGCCGGCTGGTACCTGGTCAGAAATTTTGAGCTAACTTAGTTCCACATAAATTTAGGGTAGTCAGTCAGTTATCCACCGCGCATTATTGCGTTATTAGTAAATTGGTAGCATTAATAAAAGCGGTAAGATCTTAACGGACGTACACCATCACTCGTCTCGCGGTCCATTAATCCTTGGCTTTTCTAGGACGGATTTATTTATCTCCGGACCAAGTCGAAGGTAAAGATCCAATGTTGCTGAGGTACGAGGAGACTGTCAGCCGAGCGAGAGGAAGAAGAGAGGAAAGGGGGCTTGATGTATGTGACTTCGGGAGTGAAGTCGGCGGATTCGAGTCATGGTGATATTAAGATATATGCGCTGACGCGTCCCTGTGCGTAGATAGAGATATCTTTAAGGCCTTCGGATGATTCCTAAAGGCACGGGCGACCGTCTCGGAGCGTCATCCATCCTTCTTCCTCTTTCAGCGATATGACCTTTCGTATTCTCTTCGAAAATGTATTATCCTTTCTCTAAAACCTGAATATTGACTAAAGAAGAAAAAAAAAAAATTGCATAATTACTACTCCCGATTATTTGCATGCAAAATTACGAGTGCAAAATCATTTCTGCAACAAAAACTGAATACAAAGACGTATTTCTTTGATTTCAGAATAATCTTTATCTATGCGCAATGATTCTCCGATTGATCCCATTATGATTACGGAAAATGAGATAGAACAGTCGGTGTTTTTTTCGGTTACTTACTCTTTTTTTTTTTTAAACTCTGAAACTGATCTTAGGATCGTAAATTTTTTGGATCCTCTTTCAACGGTCGGGGGTTAGTGTGAAACCGGCTTCAGATATAGCAAAGGTGTGAACGTGACGAATGGTGACAAGACAGCCGACCGATATCGCCGGAATACTTTTAAGTCTTTCTATATCTTTTCATCGCTCCAGGTGACTTTAACGTACCTAACTGCGATAGTGTACAATACGGACATAGAGTCAGAGTACTACTGGAGTACCTACCACAGGACGGTCAGTACGTCTACACCTGTAGTTGGATAAGGATCTATTATACTATTAGTACCAGGGGTTTGAGCATAACTACGATTCAAGGCTCCCCCCTTGGTTTAGAAACGAACAAATTAGGCTAAGTCGATCGAGAGGGATGAAACATGAAGATGCCAGATATGATAGGGTAAAGATTGAAAGAAATAGTAAAGAAAGGACGTTAAAATGAAAAATAAAAATCATGAAGAGAGACCGCTCAAGCGAGTGTATGGTCTGTGTTGCAGGGACTGGACCGCTACGAGCAGCGTGCGTGTTCCGGAGTCCTGGCCCACGTGAACACTCAGTCCTGTCACGACGCCCGTTCCGCGGCGTCGAACTTCACCTTGGCCGTTTCGCGCACCATGGTGAGTCTAAGATTAGGTACCCTAATTTTATAGGGTCTGATCAATTACCGCTAGTAGGTACAGACGCTTATCGTTAGATAGAAGCTATTTGGCACGCACGTGTCCGTGTATCGAAAGAACGAAAGATCTAATTAAACCTGAGGAGGCACTGTGGCGTGTCGACGGGTCGTTAATTCGCTTAGCTAAATCACCACGGGGTAGCCGTAGCCTTTGGCTAAAAGTTCAGAACGAGGATGAGAAGAAAAAAAAAAGAGAAAAAAAAAAAATTATATATATCGATACCTACTATATAGGAATTATCTGGTTATTGCACACGTTTCTTTTTTATTCGAGTTAGAGGCAACTTCCGGGCGTACAAATTGCTAGTGATATGCTTTGTTTTTTTTTTTTTTTGTTTTTGTCTTTCGTTTTTTCTTATCAATCATTGACAGCCTCGGAATAGATCTTTCCCGATGTTCAACCAACACTTGCTTTTTATTTACGTTGTCCAGTAGCCCAAATAAGAGAATCGCGTAGCTATATATACTCAACCGGTTTTTTTTTTTTTTTTTTTTTTCATTTCAATCCCGAGGGATGTCGAAGTATTTATATTTATCGACATCACATAAGTCATAATCCTCTCCATTCGCTAATTGGGAGGCTCGAACGGACACCCCAATATTGCGACAACGAATATGGCGATTGCGAGAGCAGATAATTTCACCCCGTCATTCTTTATAACCATTACTTTATTAATCTGTATATGTATATGGCAGTATGTACGATCTCGATCGAAATCGAAACAACCCCAACAGCTCTCTTCATTACTTTTCGACGAAATATATTTTTCATGGTTATCCGAATCTGAATCAAAGGTTTTTTTGTTTTATTTTTTATTTTTTACGCTTGGATCTTTGGTTTAGCTAGATGAAGATTTTTGCACTGAGTATATTGAATCGATATTCCTCTAAAGCAAAATCATCATCGGAATGATAAATAGCGTTAACACAATCGCCCATGATTCATGAACGATATTTTTTTTTAGACTTTAGATCTGACAGCCAATCTGAAAACCGCGTTCGTTACAGTTTATACCATAACAGATAGTAAAAAGTAAAAGTAATCGATGTGATATCGCGTAAGGCTGTGCAGTGTTAACCTGAGGGAAGTAAATCGGTGACTATATACGTTGTTCCTATAACTGTTTATCAATTTTAAAGCCATGTCACCGCCTTCTAGCTATACTATACCGGATTGACGTTCACTTCACTTAATTATCTTCCGAGTGATTAAATTTTAGAAAAAAATTCAGAACAACTTGAGTAAAAACTGTAGAACTAATTTTATCTTATTCTAAAGTTAAACATTCAGAAATGATATGTAGCACACCGCGTATATACTACCAACACTAAAAAGGCCGGATATGAAAACGTCGTTTCGTAATTTTGCGAGAATTCGATAATTTTTGTCAATTTTGGTAAAAATGGTAATATTTAAATATGAGACATTTGTAAACGAGATTAATTCAATTCAAATTTTGAAAGAAAAACAAAAAAAAATGACGATGACCACCGTGGTCACTACATCGTTGAAATAAATCGTCAACTGTGAATTCACGCGTGTAGGCATTCCGCTTCGCACGGATTGTCTACGTCACGTGTTAAAATTTTTTTACTTCAGAATAGAAGCGTAAACGTGAGGGTACTGGGCAAAGGGCTTCACCTTGTCCGAGTCTTTTTTTTTTTCGTTTTTTTTTTTTTTTTCTTTTCGTGTCGTTAGAAAAACGCACCGGTTGAGCTTGCCTAAAAAAGGTAAATAACTTTGTCTGCGGCTGTAACGATCACTCCAAAGTCAAACGCGGATTAAAACACCACCGTATCTTGACTCGGTTAATAACCCGAGAATTTTTGAACGAGTATAACTACTAAAACCGAAAACCTCGGGGAGTGTCGCGATTCGAATTTCTTCGAGAGGCCTGGATAACCGATGATGCAGGAATGCGCGGCGTCATCATTTCAGTTCAACTTTAAGGCCCGAGGTCTGGGTCCTACCCAAACTCGACGGCTATGAAATCGCTCCTGATTGCCTCACCGAACCTTAACTCACCTTAGCTCAGGTGACGCGGTCTCCATGATCAGTCGATCACCGCAGACCGCGACAAGACAGACTATGCCTCACGATCTCAAGTCATAATTTTTTAACGTTCGCTATTCATATTATGGGAATTAAGTTTTACTATAAATTCGTTAAATGAATAAAAGCGCGAAATGACCAAATCTAGATATACTTAATATATCTGTGGCGTTCCGTGAAATTTTGAGACGGTAAATTTTACCCGCTCTCAACGATTATCGCTGATTCATGGAAACAACTCCGCCCTCGACGGTCCCTTTCTGGTCTAGTAGCCGAGATTGACTCGTCAAACCCTAACGCGGTTGATGGCCGTACGTCTACCTGTAGGTACGAAATTTTTCGTTATTATTTTAACCGTCAACGAGACTAATTTAACGGTCGATATTAATTAGGCGAAAATTGAACACCTTCTTTGGTAAATAATTAATCAAACGATAGTAGCTACTGGCTACTGTGGGAAGTCATTTATTAAAACTGGTAGTTCAATACGCCAAACCTTATACTTTATGTTGATGTAATCTTGAGATGGATTCTTCTTCGTTTTCTTATACTGTAAATAACGGTGACCAATGTATATCTCGAAGACGGTTGAAGGGCCGCGTGCGCCACCGAGTTACTTTGTCCATTACCGACACACAAATTGCTACTTAAAATCTTCCATTGAACGGCTAAGTTGCGACCAGCTAACGCTAATGATTAGAAAGTGTTTTATTTGTTGATTATTTTTTTTTTTGTTTTTGTTTTATTGTTTGTTTTTTATTTAATTTTTATTTTTCTATTACTGTCATTAAATATTTCCTGGTACGTGCCACCAAGGATTTCTTCCATTCATTGTTAGTACAACACTTATCGTTTATAGTTGACATTACTATTTTTTTTCTTTTTTTATCTCCGCCACTTTTCTCGTGATGCAATGAGGTTGGGCGATATCGTGATCTTTCTCTTCGTATAATTAAGGTTGATATAAAATTTGATTAGAAAAATAAAAAAAACAAAGAATTTTAAAAGCGAAATTACTTCGAAGATTTTTCTGCTATCTCTAAGAACTGTGAAACTTTGATGCTGTGAATTCTTCGAACAACCCTTGATCGAATGAAATTTGAGCGAAACGGTCACGTAGATCATCACATAATAATACTAATTTACGAAATAATACCATCGAAAGTTGGCAAGTAACGGTCATAGCAACGTATCTCTTTGGGTGGTAATTCGCGTCGTACTTATTGCCGATCGCGTATCTTGCTGCGCGACCAATGTGTCCTCTGCCAACATGGTACAGCTTCCAAGAACACCCTCGTCGCGGTCATCGAGTACCTCCACGTTTTCCGTCTCTCGCTACAGGGGGCTAAATGCCACCGCCGTTACTATACCTTAGAGTAATCGAAAATCACACTGGGTCTTCCTGGCTCTTCGTTAAACTATATTCGACTGTGGCGAATCACGCGTATATAGGTAATCTTCTTGGCGAACAAATCTCACCGCTTTGTGAAACGGTCGTTGCGAAAGACCGAACGATTCCAGGAACCTTTGGGGGATTCGTTTTTTTATTTTTTCTTTCTCTCTCTCTCTCTCTCTCTTCTTATTCCAACTTTCGGTTCCGGCACATTTGCCGATTACATTATGTACCGCAGAACCGTGTATATATAGACATTCGGCTAAAAATTTCTCACACTGTTATTCTTTCGATTTTTTTTTTGTATTTTTTTTTTGGTCAAATCCAAAAGATTTTTATCTATAAAACAAAAGCAGCACCATATCGTTACTTCAGTATGTAACTTGAAAAATGTACAAGAGGTGATGAAAAATGGTGCGGTACAAATATGAATCGTATACTGTTTTGATATTATTTTAAACGTTCCCATTCCAAAAGTGTTTTTCGTCGCTTCTTAAGCCTCCTGATATTCAGGCGGTATAAGCTCGCTAATCAAATAACGAAGAGAATAACTGTAATGAGGAGCGAGAAGTAAAGCGATCCGACCCGACCGCCAGTCACATGCGGTGATATCCGTCTGTCTCTCGTGTCTTCGTGCCACGTGATTACGCAGTTAAATGATTGCGCGGTGGTATGTAACCATGTATTTAGTAATTAAGGCCGGTTCTTGGCCGGTGCTAATGACGGGGCCTAGAAGTGGAGTCTGGAAGATGTTGCCGCGGACGCACTGCGGATCCCTGAGTCCCGACTAGAGCTCCGCTTTGCTAAGTCACTGCCAGTAACGAGCTTTGGAGAGGACGAAGAAGGCTTCGTCCATACTCTGAACCTCCTTGCTTTGTGGGCCGAATCACTTGCGGTCCCAGGGATCAGGCTGACCTCGCGCCTCGTCTATAATCTCTAATCTACAATCTCCTCGATATATACCTACGACGACTGACCGATGAAAAGTTGCAGCGTCGCGTTATTTCGTTACGAAATTCACCGACATTTTATATGTCTGATGAAATTAGTTTATTTTTTATTTTTATTTTTTTTTTTTTATTAATCATTTCTTCTGAACAACGATATAGAATGTTTCTTTACAAATGGAGGAAACGGACAGCAGTAGTTGAAATTTTTATGACGTTTAATTTCTACGTATTTATCATTTTTTTTTTTTTTTTTTTTTTGTATTTTGGTTTATTTTTTAATTTTAATTTTAACTTTTTGTTTTTTTAAGTAAATTGAGAATTTGTCGTTAACAAAAACGGGTTTTTCATGTTAGAGAACAGGAGCCTGGCAGCTAACTGAGCAACTGACAAGCCGCTCTCTGTTAATTACCGATTTTCCTCGCTTCATGTCACTTTTTAATTGATGCCAGAAATTGAACGGCCACACTGATAACTGCCACTGCCCACAACATCGAGCAGAGTCATCGCTCGCGGCAAGCCACTCCTAAATCACCTCTGCCCTGAAGACCATTAACCATATCGAATAGTTGCCAATATCTTCGAATAGATTACGGAACGAGAATATTTCTCAAATTATTCATCACATACTAGCGATATGTAATATATATAAGCGTTAAATAAATCGATAGATTAGAAAGCTGACTGGTAGTTAAGAATTCCTCGTGTACCTATTTGAGTATGCAGAATTATTTCGACTGTCATTTAACCATCAGATCAAAATCTCTGTGTCACATTTTAAAATGAAAAATTGAGTATGCTATAATGATTACAATTAACATCGTCTTGATTGTCACCAAATTAATTGTTCAAAGAGAAAAGATGAAAATTGGGATTCTTAAGGATGGAGGGACGGTGTGGAGGTAAAAGAATACATCGCAGGCTACATACGTCGAGTATCTGTAAAATAATTTTGTAATTATTTTGTTTTATTTCTTCATTATTATTATTATTATTATTTGTATTCATTTATTCATTTATTTATATATTTATTCATTTTTGAAAAATATTCAGATGAGGACCACTGCTTTTATCATGACAGCCAGTTACGGTGGAACGAGTTTTATCTTATTGTTTGTTTCAAGAAACCGCGTGGTCGTGAGGTCGTCTCAAATAGGAAAAAAAAAATAAATAAAAATGAAAAAAAGAAAAAATTTTGCTATGCTTTAACTTTTGTATTAATTTCGGTAATATTTCACTACTGCCCGAGGCAACTCCATATATTTGAAGTTAACGGTAGAAACGTTTTTTCATCAGAGACATGTCAGTCTACACGAGTCCCTCCTGCAGCTCTAAACGACCGATAAAAAGTAAATTGATTTTCGTCAGAAGCTACAACGAATATAAATCTCACGCCAGTACCAGACAGTCTCTCTCTCTCTTTCTCTATCTTTCTCTCTCTTTCTCTCTGCAACAACGCGGTAGCATATGCGTCTCTAATCATTGAAGAAAAAAAAGAAAGAAAAGAAGAATATTTTTTTTTTTTTCACTCTTCGTTAGACATATCAAAATAAATTATTAACGCTATTATATACGAATATCTAATTCTAATAGCAACAACTTATAACAATTCTCCGCTACTTTAAACCTATTATATACAATTCTCTAGTTTTTGACGACATCACTTAGTCATTATTCGATTTATTTATCCATGAAAATGCTAATCTTCTATCTATCACGAAGAACGTTTAAACAGTTTTTTTAACATCGATTATTTGAGTCAAAAATATATTGTAAATATTTTAGTACATTCGTGCATAATTTTTTTTTATTCATTTTATTATTTTCTTATTTCTTTTTTTTTTTTTTACACTGACTTTCATCCAAGAGTTAAACGGTTTTTAGAGAGACAGGCAAAATATCCGATTAAACTGATGCATAATGGTACGGTGCGATTAAAACTAAGATGAAAAACTTGCGGTGCTAATCATATAGTTCCTTATTTGTTCTTACATTATCTCTAGGTATGTGTTGTTTTTTCTTTTCTTTTTTTATTTTTTGGCATCGTAGCTATCCGCATGATTAAAATATACAGGAAGTATAGGTGAAAAAAGATGAAAGCACTTTGCAGCAAGTAGGATAGGATCTCTCTAGTTTATCTGTGGGTGGGAAAACGATTCTTAGAAGAGACTGCAATCGTCTGTGACTAAAGAAATTAAAGACCCTGCTTGAATTTAGTCTGATCCAAAGTGGAGGCGGACCTCCGATCAAACAGTCAACCTGTATATGTATATGCTGTGTTAAAAAGAATAAGAATTGAAGAGGCTGGTATATAATGGACCAACAGATTACGCAGTTCAAATTCTCGAATCACTCTAATGTTGATTTTTCCTTACGTAGTTCAACGTCACGGTAAAAGTGGTCAACTTTATTCGATGTCAAAGAACCCCTGAAAAGTGAAAGTGGTGTAAGTAACTTTTACTCAATTTAGAGAAGCCTTAAGTTTCGTTCGACGACTAGAATCAATATGATAGTAACCCGTTTTCAAAAATCATGCACATCGCGCTTCACATTCGATCAAAATCTTTGTAAATCGTACCATGTGTCTTGATCAGTAATTGCGTTTACAAAAAATTCGCACTCTTACTACGTGGACGTCCAACTTCAGAGTAAATCGCATTTCCGGATGGACTTACGCAAATTAATGATAATTTAAGTGATCGCGGTTTATTATGGGCGGTGCCTCGCGCCTGGCTGTCAAACGAAACGAAACGAAACGAAATGAAATGAAACAAAATGAAATGAAATGAAATGAAACGAAATGAAATGAAATGAAATGAAATGAAATGAAATGAAACGAGTATGAGACCGAAGCTTGCCTGAACGAGTAGAATAATTCTGGCATGAAACGAAGGACATCGGCACGCCCCGAAGACCATATCCGGTTGTCGGGCTCAGTCGACCGGACTAGCCAACGGATTGAGATGCTTGCCAGTGACGTTTGTCTTTGTCTCCGGGGGAGCCCTCGACGACTGGAAACGCGGAGTGCCTCGTCTCCGTCAGGTCGAACTCGGGAGTCGGAGCTGTCAGAGACAGAACTTCTCACCCTCGGAAAAATAATTACCTACAGTGGTAGTGGAAACCTCTTCCCCGTTTCCCCCGTCCTCTACTTTTCCCCGTAGAAACGCCGCCTCCTCGATGACGGCTATTGTGCCAATCAGACGCTCGAGCGCGTTGATAAGCGCGCGAATACTCGTTATTAAAAATTTATTTGTTTCTTCGGTATATGAGCCGATAAAATGTAGGAATATAAGGGAATAAAAAAACCCAAGAGACGATATGCTCGAGGGCGCTACCTATATAAGCGCGCGGGGGGGGGGGGGGGGGGGGGTTGGAAAGCTTTGGAAGATTACATCGTTGCGGGAACGAATATTAATTAGAAGGGTGTAGCGGGGAATTAACACGCAACTAATTGTGACAGGCAGAAAGCGATTCCCCAAAGCGCGGTATGTTTCAACGATTGGTACCTATCCCCACGTTTTATATAACGAGTATTTATATTAAGAAGATTCAGTGTTAAAATAATAAATAAAACCCTGACACTCTTCTATACACCCTCTGCTCTGGGAGTAGACTGTGAACTCTGTAGAGTGAGAACTTGTGCAGAGTGTTGTTTGTGCTGATAATTGTAGTCGTTGTAAACTCTTTGGAGGATAGTAAACCATGTTTGCAACTATTCAGGCGTACGGGGTAGGTATATATCGTACCGCGCGTACATACACCATCCCATGGGGTTCCTGGATGGGGGTTGCTATTGCACCGACTCCACCGAATCATTCTGGGCTGACGCCTCGGCACACTGGCTGCAATCGTCGACGTGTGAAATCCCGATCCAGAAATATTCATTTCTCCTCTATACGTTGTACAGCCTACATTTTCACTTTAGATTTATACACGCTGCACGCGTGAAAATTCAACGAATGATGAAGAAAAAAAAAAAAGGACAGGAGATTTCTCAGCGTTTTAAATGTTACACACGCGTACGCCTTTTACTGTAACGAAATTTTCAAAACGAACCCTATTCTATTCGTCAAAATCCGATTCACTATGCGAAAAAAAAAAAAAAAAAAAAAAAACAAACTGTGTAAAAAATATCGTGACGATCGGAGAAAAAATTCGAAGCAATACGATGTATGTACGTTGTAGAAAACCGATAAGATAAGCCGATGTCGTGGACCTTCGGACTAGCTGGTCTGGATGTCTGATAATGTTCTACGTCCAATGGACAGTTTCCTTTGCAACTACCAATGGCGTAGTGACTTGCTCTAAAAGGGGGGTCAGCCTGGAGAGAATCTAATCGAGCCACTTTATCGCAGAGACTTGGTTTCAGCGGCGCCATACTGTTCGTATATATCGTCTTGCAAGAATTTACCAATGACTGAGATGGGTCGAAGTTACTATACGTAGATGGGTGTCTGTGGGAAAGATTCACACGACAATTTCGTATGGTTAAGAAACGAAAAAAAAAGAAAAAAAAAAAATTTCTGAAGCCGAAGACTTTCGGGCCTGAAATTGGTTCGTGAAGAGACGCCCGCTCCGCAGATTCACTCGTTGTACATATAGATGATGAAAGTCCGACCCCCCTCACGTCGAGGGCGCCCGCCGTCGCCCTGGAGACGCAGGGGCGCTCTACGCGCGTCCCTTGGGTTCTGGGGTAGTTCGGGACGTCGCGAGGGCGGCTTGCTCCAGGTCTCGCCTGATTGGCGGCTCCAGACTATCGACCATCCTGGGACCGGCCCTTTGTTTTAGCCAACACCCTCTCACCCTCTTGCTCTCTCGCTTTCTCCCTCGTTCACCCTCACGCTATTTCTCTCTCTTTCGAGTCGTGCTCGCCATGCCTCCAGCTGTTATAGCGATGGAGAAAACCCCGCGACGTTTTTGTACTACTGTCTGGACCTCACCTTGAATCATCGTGATCTTTATAACCACAGTTCACTAATCTGAGGACAAAAATTTATACAATTCTGAATCATTTAAGACTCCTAATCAACAAACAAATCGACTATAAAACTATAATCGATTACGGAGATTTGATTAACTGATCCTAAACAGTTTAAACACAGAATAAAGAATGTCTAAAGATACTGATTCAGGTCTGTGAAACAGAATTTTTTAAATCATAGTGAACTAGCTTTATGAAAGTACTTTTCATTATACGAATGTGAATTAGAAGCCTGTTTGAAGGTTATAATTGAAAAAAAAAAAAATTTCAGTAGTAATGGAATTATCACCGAAATTTTTATTTGTAGTTTGTAAATTTTTTAAAATTCGGCGAAAACTTTTAAAATCTAT
Source organism: Macrophya annulata (assembly GCA_963924015.1). NCBI lineage: Eukaryota > Metazoa > Arthropoda > Insecta > Hymenoptera > Tenthredinidae > Macrophya > Macrophya annulata. The sequence continues at coordinate 27,349,973 of OZ001258.1, read as the reverse complement.
TCGACTGACACACTGACGGATTAAAGCATGATGTATCGATCAAGATGTACTCTACGAACGGTTGACTGTAAATATATACACTTATGTAAGTAAAATCAGTAACGAATACAGATTGAAAGGTGATAATTAAGGTTGATTGGTGATCAATCAATAGAGTGATCTGTTTAACATGTCGATATATTGAACGAATATATGTGTGTAAAATTATAGTACATATCTGAATGTATATATAAGGGTAAAAGTTGTTACTTAATAATCACGACTCGGTGAGCGTGAAAATAAAAACATATTAAATAAATTCGCGTCATTAGCGTCGTCGAATTTCTGTTTTTCAACCCCTCACACTGACCAGTATTTTTCTGCGGAATGCGCGCCTCGTTTTTAATTAATAGAGCGTGCTACGGCAGGTTGGCGATGGAGATGCTTGACGAAGGGAGTAGAAGTGTAGAACTCCCGAAGTATACGTATATATGTATATATATATATATATGTATAGGGGTGCTGAAGGAAACGGTGAAGAGGGAGTGGAAACGGTAGAGGCAGAAGTATGGTAAGGGGGATGAGGTGGAGGTAGAGGTGGAGGTTTTAATGAGGATGAGCGAGATAAACCTCCCTCGAATCTCCCTTTCGGCCCTCCAGCATCCACAAGCGCCCATCCACGGCTGTACCCGGTGAGCGCACCCACTGCCGAGCGCGAGATACCGAAATACAAAAGAGAAAGTAATTTCTTTTCCCAGCAATTTTTACTCAAGGGTTTGTTTTATTTTCTAGAGATAAAAAAAAAAGAAGAAGAAAAAGAAAATAAAAAGTACCAACTCAAGAACCTCAGCTCCCTCTCTCTCTCTCTCTCTCTCTCTCTACGTTCACTGAATTTCTTAACCGGATTCTACACCGGAAAACACGTACTGCATTCACAATTTTCATCGATCATGTGTAAATTCAAAATTTTTAGAATTTTATTTTTAATATCTGTCCCAAAAGTTCAGTACAAAAAAAAAAAAAAAATTCTTAAATAAATTTTCACCGAGTACGAGGCTAAAATCCCTAGTAAATGCCGCAACCTTGGAGTGACAAGATTTCGTACGTTCCAAACTGGGCAATCGTGAATCGAGGCGTCGGCATCGCCATCGGGATACCCGGGTGTGATTTACGTGATATTTTTTTTCTACGGGGTAGCCAAAATAATTCACCCCTAATGCCTCCGCTAACTGCTGCTCCCAGGGTTGGGCTGAATCTCAGCGACTGTTTATTGCCAAAAAATGTCGTCTTATATATCACCCACGTTTCTAAAGAAGACATTCCGAGGGAGCCGGTTGTCGGGTGCGTATAATGGCATGTGTTTAGAGCAGCTTTGCCGCAGAGGGGTTTCTCCGTTCCTCATTCAAAAAGTAAGCCTTTTCCCCGCGGAATCTACTACTGCAGTCACGAATTGCGTCCTACAGGCCGAGAATTTAATTTTACTCAATTTTCTTTTTTTTTTTTTTATGTTCTTTATCAATTTGCAATATTTCATTTCCTCTACCCACTTGATTTGCGTCAGCTTCGAGGTTCGCCGAAAATATATTTCATTTTATTAAAAGTATCTACCTGCAGCAGATTCCGTTTTTTTTTTTCCAACTAATTTTTATCTTAATCAAAAATGAGATGTACCTGTAAATTGATCAGCCGCGTATGAGCTCGGTTAACTAATTAGTCCGATTAAATTAGTTCCCCGTAGCGTAATGTACGTGCACCGTAGATAGATACTAATCGTTACGAAAATTTAACAAGCTAAAATAGCTTGAGGCACCACTATCGTCAGAACTAATTGTGTTTGACATTAATTAAACGCAAAGCTTGATGATTGACGGCCGAGTAAACCACATCTTTGGATTTACCCATTGAACAAGACAAAATCATCTGTTTGATACCAAAGTCCACAACCGCAACCTCAAATTGGCTATTGTGTTTCCTTTTCATCGTCCTGTACATACTCGATACTTATACCGACATTCGATATCATCGCAATTAAAATATGAAAAAAAATCTTTGAAGCCCGCGGTATATATAACATCGATCGGATCATCTCATCGGCCAATCGTAGTAGGTAGGTAGGTAGGTAGGTATGTATGTACGTCGTTGTCTTTGAAAATTGAACAAAGCAATGGGTTCGTTAATTTGATTTAATTAAAATCAATCGCTCCAAATCCTTAACGTAGATAATACATACATACCAATACCTATGTATTGTAAATACATACCTACGAGGTTAAAATCTCTTAACTTATATACATATGTAGATGATATCGACTATATGTATTATTGTAATCAAATTAATTAACCAGCTATTAACTCCTCGCGAAAGCTTCTCAGTTGTTCGTTCATCTACACCGATACGTCGCTTGTTAATTACTGATCGCTAATTATACCAAACTGACAAGACATGACCACCAAAGCCTATTTCCGTGTGTTCATATACATCTACCCTACTATATGAAAGCGCTGACCGTTCCGACGTTGTATTATACCTAGATACTATCCAATAGCTTAGCACCTGTCGAATCTCTGGACTATCGGACTGACGCGTGTCTATTTTGACGTGGTCTGACCGTCAATAACTTATCGTTAATAATGTGAACTCTAGGTATCAGAAATGTTACGTAATATCGATGAAATTTTCATTATCTTTAATAAGATCGATTTATGTAATCGTAAATTAAATTTTCAGATTTTGGAATAGAAAAAATAGAAATTTTGATCAGTTTTTGAGGGTTTTTTACTTATCGTGATGACTTACAGGTGTATAATTGTATGTGCATATATCTTTGATTTGATTTGAGTATATCGTTGTCAATCTTCTCGTTCAATACGACGACGTATACGGAATGACGTAACGACGTATATACGGTTATAGATACGGTGACGTAAGGAGAAACTGTTGAACAGACCGTTCGACGAGGCCATCTAATCACGTGGCCCGTGTAATCATCTCTATCGCCCCAATGGACCACCCACCCCCATCAACCCCATTTCTCTACCCTGCGGTGGGTTGGCCAGGACGTCCTTTATTCGCTGAGCTAGAGACGCGGTGACATTCTCTTTTTGTCCAGTCGCTGTCTGCCCACCCCACAAGCGAACCTGCACCCTCGTCAATCGGACGAGTTACGGCTTAGCTCCCACATAATTAAGTCGCAATTGAAAATTAATCATTGAAATTGACGTCGAGATCGAGTCTGATAAAAAGAAGGTTTGCTTTGATGTGGCGGTGGGCACGGAAGCTTCTTACGCCAATTATTTCGCGGATTATTATTTTGCATTGGATCCCCAACGCCACCCTTAGTCCTCCTCTCGTCAGAGAACGAAATACGTTTTTTTTGTGGATTCTGTAAGAGGATTAGACCAGCAGTGTCGCGTTCTTCGCTTTAATTTTTGTTTTTTTTTTTTTACTTTTTTTTGCCCCCCATCATTTTAGTGTAGTGTCATCGCTTTGACAAGGTTTTTTTTTTCTAAAAACTTCCTCATATTTTTACGAATTCAATAAACGATCTCTTGAAACTTAATTCCTAACATCAGTCTAAAGATTCATACGTAGACAAAGATTGTCTAATTCCTTAATATTCCAGTTCTTAAATCTGGAAATACCTCCCTTTAGTCGAAACAATAATAAGTATCCTGTGAAAAACGACTGTAAACTAAATTGAATTATTATCTCGTAACATTTATTCGGTTAGTGAGGACCGATTCAGAGATGACCAAAAAGTGCTTTGATCTCAGTGCGAGTTGGCGTTATAGGGTTTGCCTTCTGGGTAAGAGGAGGGTCCGTTCATACACGTGTCGCGGCTTACCCAGATCGCAGGAACGACAGGGTATTTTCACCGTTGAGTGTTGTTGCGTTTGATTTTATTGCGAAGCCCTGTGCCCGTTTTCTGTCGTCGTCAAACGTCGCGGAAGCCCCTTATTTGAGCGTACCCTTTCTACCTGAATCGTTACATTAGGACGTTTTTTTTTGTTATTTTTTTTTTTACACGGATTGATTCAGAGCGGATTTACTCCTATTGTGATCTACATGAATACAGAAATTAGAATATTAGATACACAGAGGCCGATTTGTAAATTTCCAAACAGCCAACCGAGCTGATATCTTTAGATTGAGAATATTCGGTATATTTTGATTTACTGACTCTTTACGGTACGAATCTGCCAAACTTATTTCGAGCTTTATGGTCCAAGATCTTTTGGCCACCATCCAGTCTTCATCCCGTTGAAAAAAACAAAAAAACATTCACAATTTTTAAAGCCTAGACAAAGTTTATCGTGAGAAACCATACGCGATTCATATAGAGTCAAAAGTTCAAGCTATATAGATTTCTGTTTATTCATCTTATCTAAAGCTGACAATATATTAGGTAGTCACAAAGTATATGACTGCTGCTTGAAAAAGCATTGAACTTGAAAAGAAAAAAAGAGTACTTGTTTTAAAAGGTCCAGCTGTATTGCCACAGTTCAACTCGGACTGAAACCAGAGACTATAATATTTCTTTAATATCTGTACTATTAAGTATGTGACGGACATAAGTGCGACGTGAATGCGACACCGGATTCAATTATTGTGGGCTGTGTCAGCTGGGGATATTAGGTTATTTTCTCCGAGTAGAATGAGAGATAGAACGTAAAGATGAAAAAGGGAAAAGAGAAAACGGAACCTGCATCTACCACGCAATTTTATTGAAGGGATCTTGGCAGGCACTCTCCTAGCTCGTCTCTGCCTCCACATCCACCTCCACCTCCACCTCCACCTCCACCTCCACCTCCACCTCCGCCTCCTCGTTCTTGAAATCCTGGTAATCCGCGATGAGACATAGATTGAGTTCTGCCTGCCTGGCGGAAAAAGAAGTGAAGAGAAGGAAAGAAAATTGGAAACCCTGGCGAACCGGGCCTCCGCCAACCACCCAACCACCCACCTGGTTAGCCGGATGATAAAATTGCGGCTGGACGGGTGTTACCGTAAGCCGGATAGACCGACGGATCGACGGACCAGAACTGGGCCAGAATCGAGCTTCTCTTCTTTCCCCTTTTTACTTCGTGTTTCTACTTGGGTTTTTTTTTTTTTCTTTTCTTACGATTAGATCCGCGGATTTCTTCTTCACAAAACTGCGGTTCAAGTCATCCTAGTGTTTATCGGGTCAGACAAAAAGCCAGTTTCTTTAAAAAAAAAAACAAATAAAAAAATTTTACTTTTCTGTTTTGTTAAGGCACTCACTTTCCTGATATGTCCAAAAAGGAACTGAACGTTATTTCCTAAAGGATTCAATACCAGGAAAGTCCGATTCTGCCAAAAGAAACAGTGAGATAGAAATAACTACCTCGGCTTTCGAGTTTTGCACACGTTTCAATAACTGTATATCACAATTTCATTACTTGATCATTATGCTAGGAATCGGAGTTTTTTTCTCTCTCAACGAATTCACATTTCGTTTCGTAGGGTAGCATAGCGGCATGTTCAGCCTTTATCTTATCGTCTGTGAAAACCTTGGACGAGCGCAATAACCTTGCAAGATCCATTACGTTAATTGGCAATTTGTTAAAAATGAATCTTTCCCCCTTGCGCAGATGGCGCGTGTTTCTTGGTACGAGCCGGAACTGGTGAAGAAAATTTCACTAGCGGTGTATAGTAACACGGATTCTGGCCTACAGATCCGAACTGAAAGTCATCAACACTTTTTATCTGGACGTCCCCTCGCGTTCCTTTGATTTTCCGATAAGAGCTTGTTGGTATTAATTTAAAACACAGCTTCAACGACTCCCCCGAGTCTCGTCGTCCCTCCCTTCGCTAACGGGTAGTGATTATTTTAATCCAACTGTTGGCAAGAAGTAGGCGGACGTAGAGGAGAGAAGGGAGATCCAGAAGGACTTGTAATTTGTTTCGAGATCGTATCTTCAAAGTGGCTCTTTTATCTGGCAAAGGGACACCCGGCAACTCGCCAAGGGACAAACTACTCCCAATTCTAAAGCTTCGCGTAACTTTACTCTGTCCAGCGAGTTCGCAGATCGACGTTGACCATGGTTCAAAAACGATATTTCCTACTTGCATTTAAACCGGCTTCATATAAGTAAATATATATCATATCCACTCCTTAAATCATCTTTGAGAAAGAGCAATTCTCTAAGCGCGGTATATTCGAGAAATGTAAAATGGCGTCGTTCGAGTATTCGATTAATAAAAAGGCTTTCGAATTGTAAGATGTACAGGTGCGCGTGGCACGTTGTAGGATATAGTAGGTATAAGAAATAAATAAAACTTGGTCCCAGTCGTACCTTCGGACCGTATCTCGCACGGCGTATCTTCTTCTATCGCCTCAGAGGATCGGGGTAAGTCGGTAGCACCGTACAACACACGATGCGCACAATTAATATCGCCAGTATCTAAGATCTCTCATTATTACTTGGGCCGGCACACAGCCGTGAGTATATATAAACGCGTTTCAGAGTTTCGTCGAACTCCTTGTGTCTGTGTGTACAGCCTGTAACCAAACGGGTGTTAGTTGACCGGCTACCGGACGCCCCAGGACATCGTGCCACCGGCCATGCATCATCGTGGGGAGTAACGAGCCAGGACGCATCGCGTGTCGATTCGAATTTAAAATTCATATAATTCCATTCCCGGTTTTGGCAACGAATAGCCGCGGTTCGCGAATTCCCCGATTCTCTAGAACGCGTTATTTTGTAATTCTGTTGGAGACTTTGATTTTATGCTCATTGCTGTCGGATCAAACTACAATTCACCGAGGCACAAATATCTATATTATCCAAAATTTATCCAGGGAAGGTAAATTGGGGATTTTCGAACCATGTATTTGCGTATTAATGAATTTTCAATACAAAACGAATAAACAAAAAAAAAATGAGCTCAATTAGTACAAATTACCTCACGATTCATAATCGAAAATAAATAAATCCATATTGATGTAGATCAGTAGAAATCCGTTCTTAAATGATCGCAGCCATGTTCGTGTAATAATGTCGAAAAATTGATTCCTAATAAGTGATATTTCTGTATGTAATATTAATCACTGAATTTCTATCGATAATTGCTATAACCAAGGCTTCTGATTTGTAAAAAACACAACAATCCCATTCTAGTTGAAGACTCAGTGCTCTGAAATGAACGTAAGATGCACCACCTTGAATCGTTCATGGTACTTCCTGGGCTAATCATTATAAGATATATCGTGCCACTTATAGGTCAAAACGTTTCATCTAAAATCGTGCAGTCGACAAGAGGTTCTAAATATAGAAAATGAGCTTCGTGAACTCTGCCTACTCAAAAAGTCTTCGATCCTTACGATAATAAAAATGATGTAAGATTTGTTGGCCAATGCTAGGGATGTTTGCCTCATTAATATTAACCACAACCCTTTCCCTACCGTCTAGACTCTAGACTCTGGATTCTAGACTCTGGACTGTAGATGAGGAACCCGGGGGAACGAAAGAACGTATGCGTTTGTACAGTACAGGGTGTCTCATGTCTCACGGATGAAAGGCAAGGGTTTTTTTTCTAGGGAGCACGTAGTACTCACCACGTTCACCACCCGCGCCGTGCATTCCACCCTAAACACATATTAATTAGCCACCAGTGGACAGGAAGACATAACTCCGTCGGTGATAGGCGCCCGGGGTCCCCAGCTTCGTGGTCTTCGTGTAGTTCGAGTGTCGCGTTACGTGCCCCCGGGTGGCCACTGCACTAACGTACCCGCGCGGTAGCGTCTCGAAGATCCTGGACCCGCACACCAAACCCCGCGTAGTCAACCCACGGCATCGGAACCCGAGTCCGGCACTCCTGACGCATTAATAACCCGGGTAGCTGCCCATATGTTAAATGTCTACCCGGGCGCTCCCTAAGGTAAAATAGGAACGAGCTACCTACAGCGTAGACCCTTTCCAAGATGAGAAATAAGCCTCCTATCGATGGGCGCGTGTCACATATTATAAATTTCAATCAAATTTTCTTAAAATGTTTATTAAATATTTATAATTAATTGGTATCGTTATATGCTTGTGTTTCAGGTACCATTACCCGGAGGAGGCTTGGAGACCGCCGCCAAGACGGTATTCCTCTATGCCACCATCACCGTGAAGAACCTCTGATGTCCACGCATAGATATAGCCAACAGTACCCGATCTCCTCGGATCCCGATCCCATCATATACCCACCATTTTTCCCTTCATTCCACTTCATTATATAATGTAAATATAAAAGCACAGCCGTATAGCCTCCTCGCGCGTGGTCCTCGCGGAGATCGCCCAGCCTCCCAAATACTGCCACTCGTAAACGAGTAATAAGCTCACCAAGTCATTAATATCGTATAAAAAAAAAAACAAAAAAAAAAAAAAATGAATAAAAATAAATAAATAAATAAATTAAAAAAAAAAAAAAAAAATTAGGGTATATCATTATCTAGGAAATCAAGCAAATATCGAAAGTGCACAAATTATCGTTGGTCAAATTATTATTATTATTATTATTATCATTATTATTATTATTATTACCACTATGTATATTGTACATTTCAATAATTAACCCATGTTTTTAGTTATATATTATATACATATATATTATATATGAACATACATATACATATTATATACGGCACATTATTCGATCTATCACCGGCCACGGTTTCCCGAGGTACCTAATTTGTAAATACCAACAATTATCTATACATAATTATACATATAGGTATATTATATATACATATATATATATATAAAATTCACACAATTTAGGATTCTTGGACAATTATTACTACTATTTTTATTATTATTATTATCATTATTATTATTATCATTATTATCATCATTGATTGTCATTGATATATTTCCACGTCATTCATTTCTCGATCATCGCATTATTATCAATATCATTCCAGCTATTATACTATATTATTTCTTTTCGTGATTATAATTGCTATAACTATTATCATTATTATTATAATTATTATAATTATTATCATTATTATTATTATCATTATTATTATTATTATTATTATTATTAACTATTATACCAGCTGAATATGCGGTTATAAGAAATTTGTTGAAATATTCCTGTAGCATTTACGATACGTCTTGTAGACTTGTGTATTATAAGCGAATGAATCGAAGAGTCGACGGGGGAATAGTGATTATATATATAAAAAAAAAAAAAAAAACAAAATCCAAAAAAAAAAAAAATACAAACAAACAAAAAAAAAAAAACCAAAAAAAAAATAAAATAAAATAAAATAAAAAACAATATAATTGTAAAAAAATTAGCCGCCACATTTTGACTAAAAAACTCAAAGTTTGAAACACCCACGCGACGTTTTCTCCATATGCAGTGTTATGAGTATAACCGTCATATATGGATAATGAAAAACTTAATTATATATATGACGGAAGAATCGTTAATTGTTAATATGCAGGCAGCTTATATTGGCAAAGATTCTGACTAGATATGATACTATTATACCATATGTATGAATACCCAATGTATAGTATGTATGTAGATACATACATAGATGTGGTATATGTATAAAGCTATAGGTATGCGCGGGTAACCGGACTTGGAAGTTTATGAAATATCATTTTTTCGCGGAGTAATCGGCCGTCCTGGACCCAGCGGGAGTCTCTCTGGCCTGAAGGCAGTTTCGTCGTTGGTTTGGCTTTACGACTGGTTCCAGTTAGTATCTCATCCTTTAACGACAAGTTTAACATAACCGGAGAACACTCGATTTTTGACCTACCAAATGCCCTCGCGGGTAAATACTTCGCGCTACTCTAGGTCCCTACAGGAGGTAAGATAAAAACGACGTATCGCCTCCTTGACATATCGTAGTAGCTCGGGTTTACAGACAATACTAGCTATAACCGGCGAGTGGAATGTTGTCGAACTTAACGAGCTTACTGCTTAAGTAATTGCTACCACTTTTGCCCACCGGGGATCAAATACTTTTGACAAATTTTAGGGACACGAGGAATCCGTGTTGTCTACAGGTAAACGTCCCTCCAGGTGCTGCCACCCGCGTTCTTTCTACATCGGACTCCACGCAAATCCATATATTATACCCACTTTTTTTTGTTTTTTTTCGTCTTTTCTTTTCATTTTTTCACTTTACTTCGAGAAAGCAACCGTTCCCAAATATGTTGTAACATGAAATGCAGATATTTGTATTTCCCAAAAAGATACACAGTCTAGTGAAATAGCGATAACCACGCTTTGGCAAAGGCTTGATCAAAAGTTGACCCGGTACATGGTTCTGAAGCTTTTGGAACACGGGTCTCATGGAACCGTTGGAGGTCCGGACACGACGCAGTGGCACCTGACTCGACCTATTAGTCAAGAACCCCCGTCTTGCAAGGCGGCGGTGTAACCAGCTACACTATGTATATGTCCAAGTCTGAGTCTTGGTCTGGGTTTCCTGCAACGTTGTCCCGTGCCTTGGAGCGACGTTTGAACACCCGGTATAAACCTGGCATTACTTATTCCGACGATCAGTACGTGTATATGTATATAATACATATATGCATAAAACGGGTATATACGATCCTACAAGATCCGTGCATGCGAGTGCGATGGAAGATAGGACCCAGCGTGAGTCCCATTCATGAACGCCCACGCGCGACCACCGATGTCTCAGACCACTAAATGTTGGAAAATATTATTCGTTGGTCGGGTGTGACAGCGCCGATAGCTCCGATACGCAATAATTGAGTGCTCAATTCGTACTTACTCTACGGAGATTCATCTCCGGGATAAGAGACACAGGTATTATCTATATACTCTTTCGACCCTTGGTTTGGGTATTTCAAACTCGTAATTCTATAGGGTCTTTCTCCGATCTAAGCACAACATTTGACCCACATGGTATTTCATTCTAAACAACAACAAAGAGAAAAGAAAAAAATTATTCAGTTTCTTTAATCATCGGTGATAAATTATTGATGGATTTTTTGTATCCTGTGATTCAATTTCGTATTTTCAAAAACACTTTTTCGAATCTCTGAACCATTTATTTTATAGTCAGAGTATCCTTTGGTCAAGAGTAATTGATCTGTGTCTGAAAGACATGATTTTCGGGGCTATGTATGATGTAACTTGCATCAGATGTTTAGCATACCTTCGATTGTTTGATTTGTCAAAAATGTCCCGAAGTTTGGTTGGAGTAACTTGGGTACACATACATACGGTTATAATGAGAACTAATTAGGGGTAGAATAACGCCGGGTCAATGGATAGGGTTGTTTAAAGTTCGTGCTTTGGTTCATCCGGGGCCTTATAAGCTGCGAGGTGGACTTGGTTGGCCCGTGAGTCCCGTGGGCATAATTTATACCTTTGGTCGTCGGAACTCGTGGAGGTCCGCGGCGTCGTTGGTCTTTATGGATGCAATTCAACCGCAACAATTAGTTATTTATGGGGCGTTCACGCCTGCAACCAGTCAAGCTGTATTCGTATAGCTAGTTCGAGTGCTGCTCAAAAATCCGCCAACATTTTCAATAACATTATATTTCATTGAAGTTTATCGACGGTATCGAACCGGACGTTTTATCCAAGTTTGGGACTTTTTCTTTTTTTCATGGATAAACGTTAATAAATTATTCTACATAGTCGCGTGGGTATTATTATGAGAAATGTGACTGCTACTGTTTTCCTGGGAGCTTGTGATCGACGAAAAGATAATATAGATTAATAAATAAATTTAAAAAAAAATACAAAAAAAAAAAAAAAATCTAAAAAATACAAAAAAAAAAAAAAAATGCAAAAAAAAACACACACACACACACACAATTACTTAAAATTATAAAATTTCCCACCCGTTGACCGCGCGGTGCTTGCGTTGCGTGCGTTTTTTTTTTTTTTTTTTTTTTAGACTGCAGCCTGCGCGCGTGCAGTGCGTGGGTGCGTCTGGTGAATAAATTGTCTGACGAATAAACGATGGATGTAGTTAATAAACCACGCTGTTGTGCCTCTGATTTATGCCCCACCTCTCCATCCGCGGCCCGCATCCTTCTCTTCGTATGTGTCCGCGCTTATTCACTATCCTGCACGTTGCCGTATGGTACAGGTAAACGCGGACCCCAGAAATACGGGGTTTGAGTCGAAGGGTTCCACCAAAACCACTCGCACGTGGGGTCCCTCTTCACGTGACTCGAATTATGCACAGATAATATTAGACAACTGTCTAATATTAGAAAATATTAGACAACTCGCAACGATGCTAGACTACAGTGACGTTGATTTATATTTATATACGGTAAGTTCATACGATTGTCGGCTAATATTTTAGTACTTATTTTTTGATTTTTTATACTCCACAAGGGATGATACTATTCCTATTCAAATTTCTCAATCTGAGATTAACAAGTGCAACAATATTTTATAAAATTATTTTCCTAAAATGATCGAAGAGGTTTCATACCTACGATGTGTAAAAAGCTTCTATAATTTATTTAAATGTCAGACTGATGTATTGTCTAATTTTTGGATTTAAAGTTCATACATATTTCAGTAAATCAAAACCAGTTCAATATTTTATTATAAGTTGTAGATTTTTCGAAAAAATTTCTTACTGTTTAAAATTATATATTCATTCATAATGTATGGAAACGTAGACCTTTTTAGTCATAATTTTTGAGAACTGTTGATGAGACACTGAATTATAATACACATATCTCTTGTTTAAATTAAGACCCTCTTCCACGGCCAACTACCAAATTACAAATTCTGTTAAAAAGATAAAAAAAGAAAAAAAAAAAAAAATTGTAAGCTCAATCTCGTCGTTGGAATAAATTTTACAAATAATTTAAATAATATATGAGTTGAAATAATTAGTGATAATCGGTTGACAAAGTGTTAACCGTTGATTTTAAAATGAATATAAATCAGAAAAATCTCTGATATTAGTAACTGAAAATTTTTAAACATTAAGAGGAGTTGATGATGTCGAAAGGGTCTGACGAACCCTTTGGAACAAACTAACCACGTGGTAGATAACAGGGCCCAAAGAAGTCCCGCAAGTGCTGGGATATTAAAGATGCAAGATAGCTTTATAGAAGAAGCGATCCTAGAGTGCTAGACAGCTCATCGTGGTCGCTTCTATTTCATTTTTGTGCTTTGAACAACAACGTCAGAACTTGATGATAATACTTGACGTAAAAGGCGTTTGATTTATAGGAAAATTGAGACACTTATACTGATCCAAAACTTCTAAGCACCCGTTACAGGTTAAACAAAAATAAAAATATTTTTTGAAAAAACTATACGTATTAAAAATACAACGATCGAGCTTTTGACACTGTCACGATATTCCTGGTACACAGTGGCTAGAAAATTTCTAAATTTCAGGTAAGTTTGTCTATGGTCAGAAATTTTGTGGACAAGGTGAGGGTTAACGTTGCTCTTTTTATAAGACGTACGCGAAATCGATGGATGAAACAAAAATCTAAGGATCTGTCTGTCGAAAAGTTTCACTGTACTTACGTTTCCTAATTCATACATGTATGATGTCTTATTCTACAGAATAGTTCGATAAAAAAAGACAGGAAACCCTGCTCACAGTATAAATCATTATCACTGACAGAATTGTGATTCAGGAATCTGAAAAAGACGAGGTTCAATTTTCGAGTAGGTGATAAAAAGTTTCAATCTTTTCACTCGAACCCACAAAATGTATAGAAAAATATTATACGCTAAGATACGTTACATCATCGGAGATATAGTATTATAAGTTTTGGTCCAGTTTAAAATGCCAAACGTCCTGTCGATTCCACGAAGATAGGTATAGTAGGGGGGTAGAAACGGCTGTCGAGGAGATATCCTCAATTCCAGTCTGTACGATCCTTGTACCGCACGCTGGACCGCATCGAGATGACGCTCGAGATATTGCCGCTCTTGGTGTCCGTGTCTGCTCCTCGCCGCTTTAGCTATCCCAAACCCAGGACTCGGACGGGCCCCGTAGAGGACTGACAGGCCGCCCGTCATTACACGGTGACTCGGCAAGGGCCAGCAGGCCAACCGGCTATCCGGGCGAGAGAAACGACGGGTTCGACGCAGGCTGCGCATGCCATGCCATGCCATGCCAGCGCGAACACCTCTCAAAATTTCATCCAGCATCATCTTGCTGTGTTACTATAAGGATCAAGGATTTATTTCTTGGTTTCTACTGCAGGTGAGAAGACATGCATACCCATACCAGGTAGGTATATTATAGACACGCGTATTGATACCTGCAGGTATGATTATGCATACCTTTATTTCACGTTCCGATCCTATGACAATATTTACCGGGTAGGTACATTTCAATTTTTCTTTTTCTTTTTTTTTTTTCCAATTTGTAATACAATTGGCCAAATTCTGTCACAAAGGTAATAATTCTTTGAACACAGATCTTCATTAATTGCAAGATTGAGAATTATTTAATATCACATGGGGTCTGTGTTTATTAGAAGTCCAAATTCTGTAATGACAAAAATCCTATTCTATACGTACGTCTGTATATTTCAACGAAAATTCAAAGTTTCTGTTGACAAAGTTTGACTTTGATCTCGGTATTTCATTTTCATTTCAATTTTATGGAAATAATTGATGATCAGGTGTTTGGAATCCGACATTTCAGAATTTGATGATATTGTCATGTCTTGTCAGTTTGTGAAATTAACTAGTATCTATTATTGAGATAAATCAAGCGAAGATATTTATGACATACAATTACATTCAGATTTTGATCCGTTCAATCCGTTCAATTAGCTTAACAACAAAAAATAAGTCGATACTTAGAGTTCAAAATTAAAAAACATTCTCGATGACGACGTTGCAGTACTGATTCTCCGAAAAGTGATTGTTATTGCTTCAAAACTGAATCAGAAGTTATAAGATCCGTTTCCCTTCTTGCTGTCCCAAATGAAAAAAGGGATTAAATGTTTACGAAGTAATTAAAGTTAGTCGTTGATTGGCTTGTAATGCGGGATGAGTTATGTCTGGCATTTATGGTAGCGCGCTCGAAGAAGAAGAAGGCGGTCGTGGTCACAACGGTCCCCAGATTGGGTTACATATGCTTGGGCTTCCGGAATTGTAGCCAGCAACTTCATCGTTTTAATTTTTTTCTTTTTTTTTTTTTCTTTAGTTTCTCGTTCATTTATTTCCCCCGTCAAAATATCGCCTTTCCAATTATGCAACCGCTGGCTAATTTGCATAAACGAAAACACGTTGACGCGTTACAAACCTTTTACAGAAAGGTTATATGCATAGTCAGTGATAATCTATAAGGTTCACGGACCTCCGTTAATTCACAAATACCAAGCTAAAATTTTCCAAAGTTTTTTTCAGGAGAAAAAAAGAAAACGTTTGGCAAAAATGTTGATAAATCGAAGGACATAGATTAGAAATTGATATAGGCTAAGCAATTGTAGATTTGAGAGAATTGGGAAGAATGAAAACGTACTTCAATGTAACTTTGATAAAAATTTGAACAACGAATAATCAATTTTTGCAGCTAAACGTAGGAATCTCATTAAATTCAGATCGTTATCTATAATAGTTGAAAATATTTTCTATTTTCATAAAGTTACAGCCATTACAAAAGCCGATTTTCCCAAGCACCAAGACCGTAAGATTAGCTTGACTCTTGTCTAAAAACAGTCCATCTTCTGTTTTATTAGTCGTAGCAATTTGGCTCAAGGCTCTAAGTTGGACCGGGCGTTTTGCCAAGCTCGACAACCCTATCAAAAGAAAAAGTCACGTGAAACCACAAATCATCTCAAGTCACTTGCGACCCGGTATGACCTCCTTGTAAAAACTTCGATATACTGACCTCACTATTTACTCAGGGTTATAAAAATTCGAAAACGAAATATAAACCACGTGATTCTATTTTTTCAAAGCGAATGGTATATTCGAAAAGGTCCCTTCCTCGTTTCATGGCTACGTTTTAATCTTTCTAAAAGCTGTAGCCAAAGGATCATCATGTTTACTACAAGAATCGTGTCAGATAAGAAACGAACGAAGAGCTCAAGACACGAAGATCAGTTCATTAGATTGGATAATTTCATGATAGCTAGATTTCCGCAATAGCTATAAAGCAAGGGTGTGGCAGCACGGTTAGTATTTGACAACTTGCCCATGTCAGCCCATAACTTTGGTCTAACATATCGCAAACCTAACATAACTTGCGTACAGAACAGTTATAGTTTCTTACTGACACGATCCTCTTTGTTTACGGTACAACTCGTTAACCTTTGCTGTGATTTACAGTAGAGATTTCTAGTTACGTCACTATGAATATACTATAACGAAATACGTGTATCAGGATATTTGACAAGGCTGCTGTGAGCGAGGTTAAGGATAACTGCCAATTCCATTTGTTGACCTCAAGCAACGGGAGGATCCTCTTTCCCCATGTCAGCTGTGATCGTAATTCCTTCGATTACTAGATAAAACAGGAAAGAAGAAGACTGTTGCACCATTCGCGTTGTTTTTTCAATTTACTTTAGACTCAATTAAATTTGTCATAATTTGAAAAAACTTAAATTGACTTTTGGTTAGTTTATTTGAAATAAATTTATTCACGTTAAATCATTACTTAATAAATTATTATCTGATGTGACTCGGTGGGGTAATAATTGATCTTTACAGCTATCTTAAACAATATTCGATACCCGATCAATAACCATTTTACGATATACGTTTATGTACCACCTCGTGCCTAATGGTCAAGACACCTGCCGTGCCGGACGAACACCTTTGACGAAGAAAATAAAAAAGTTCTAACTTCAAGTGGGTGGGAAGCCAATCACAGCCAACACCCAATATTTACTGGGCAATAATTTGTTCGAAATTAACGCGCTATAACTTTCACATTAAGGGTTCTTTAGTACCCGGACGACGTCGGACTTCTAGCTAATATTTTGACGCTAGATTACGAGCCACAGGATATGCCTTCGCGGAGCTGCACGTCGCGCAAGCTCTGAGCTAGAGTCACCTTGCATAAATTAAAATATTAACATAAACGTTCACCATGCCAATGACTCGCGGACGTCGTCTCGGCAATTTAAAAGAAAAAAAATTCTCAAAACAAGAGTGAGACTAGGAAGTTCCAATTTTCCGATCATTTTTATATTCGGTGTACTTTTTTCGACACATAAAAGCGACAATGAACGCGTTACCTAATCCCGGATTCAAAAATTCGTAAATTATAATAATTTTTATAAAGAGGTATATTTTTGTCGACCTGTACTATGAGTCCAGTGTCGGTGAAAACCAATCAGCGTTTAGGTCGGTAAAGAACAAAAAAACAGAAGAAAAAAAATACTAGATCTCAGTCGCAGATAAAATCGGCAGGTTCGTTGTTACGGTTGTTAGTGAACCGGCAATTTCCGAATTAAAAATAGTTGGAACTCGCTTGGCTGGATGTGCGTCCGATGGAATAGGCGTACAGGTGTGGTTTTACTTTTCAGCTCTGTCTCTACTTTTTTTATCTTTTTTTTTTCTTTCCTTTCTCTCTCTCTCTCTCTCTCTCGCTCGCACTCCTTCTCCTTATCCTTATTCTGACTACCTCTCACTCCCTCTCTTACCAGCGGCAAAGCGCGATCAAATTCTAATGGAAAGAACGGCCGTGGCGATAGTGTAGAGTCATCGGCTACCTGTGAACCTGCTCACATTTACCACGAGCGTCGAGGTGCGAGAATCAGCAGGGATTCTGATCAACGCCCTTCCTTCCTTTCCTTTCCTTTCCTTTCCTTTCCCTTCTCTTCCCTTATAGCAGCCGCCGACTCACCCTCTGATTGTTGTTAATATCTATTGTTATATTATTATTTCATTGCCATTATCATCCTTTAACGTTACAATAATTAGCCAGTCAAGTACAGGTACCCTAATATTTTTTTTATAAATTTTTTTTTCAGTAAAAAATTCATCTCTAATTCGATCTAAGAGCTGCAGTACCTGATGACGATATGCCTACAAATCAGGTGCATAAGTCCCGAATTTTATGGACATTTATAATCACTTTGATTCGAATGAAACCGTGTTTCGTATGGCAAAAAAAATCAGAGCTGTGTATGTACATACATAGGTATAATTTAGATCGTTGGGTTAAGGATAAAACTATCTCCAACCTTGCAGTTGTTCATTAATCATAAAATGATAACGATCGAGCTATCGATGTGGTTTTATACTGAAGTAAAATGACTTTTAAGTACGAAAGTTATACCCTTTTTTGATACTTAAATATCGTTTGACCCGATTTCTGTGAGAAACAAAGAAGAAGAAGAAGAAGAAGAAGAAGAAAAGAAAAAAAGGAATAATTTTAATCGTGGCAAAGGATTTTATATATATAAGGGAAATAATTAAAGGGAGGGTGAAAATCTAGTGAATTTTGCAATAACATCGAAATCTGCACCCAAGTAAAACTTATACTGAAGTTGTCAGCTAGTCGTGGGTCGCTGAGTTGACGTAAAATTTGGAAAATTAATTACCAATATTCGAGGAACTTGAGACCCCGGAGGAAAGTCACTCTCGTTCGAGAGCACAGCGTCCCGGCACTCGACGCCGCGGGGTCCATTGGAAAAGAGGATGTAGATATATAGGGTGGGGCCAGGCCAGGCCTCCGCGCTTTTGAGACCTGCACGCGCTCGCCTCGCTCGTATTTTCCCCTGCGGGCTACTAATTAATTACTGTGATTAATCAGAAAAGTTCGTAATTAGAAAGTTTCTTGGCGAAAATTAAAATGGCGGTGAGTGACGAGCTCGCAGCTCGCAGCTCTCAACTCCTCCGTTCCCCACTTCCTGGCGAACGTATACGGAGGGCTACACTAAACTCAGAGCGCCTCTAGTCCCCGATAAACTCATTAATTAAGGCAGATCGTACACCCTACGGGTACGTATTACGACGAGTAAGAGCTTTCCGTCCCCTGTAGGTATAAGCGCGGCTTACCTCCGGAAAGACTAAAACATGGAGGACGTTACGGCTGAATATTTTTTCATTACAATTTACCTACCTCACCTCGAGAAAGGTCCTTATATCTACATGTAGACGAACACCGCCTTAGCATTCAGCAAATAACTCCAATACATATTCTTGCGACGAAAAATATAAATTCAAATTTTTGAGAAAATGGGAAAGTTTGAAAAAGTGTTGAAACAGTCTTGTCTTTATTTAGCATTGTTGTAACTAGAAAGCCGATGACGGAGATGATTGACTAGCGGTTTAAAAATACCGTATAGATATCCTAAAAGATGTGCATGGTATGTCGCCAGGGTGAATGCCTTAGACACGGATGAGACGTGTGGCACGTCCTTCACATCATGCGATACGACATACTAGAGTCTTATAGCTGGACCTCACGTTCGGGGATTCCCAGAAACGCTCGCTGCGGCTGTCAACTGCCTAATGAGATTTTTTTAACGACTCGATCTCGAAAAAAATGTCCCGTCGATTTCCGGAATCTAGGATCTAAATTAAATTTAAATTGAACCGCGGAGAACAGACGCGTGCAGGATACTCAAACTACACGTGAGGGAATTAGGCGTATGTTAGTAATCCACTAGCTTTTGATGAGGCATTTCTAAATTATCTAACACACATGTCCGAGGAAAGTTCGAAAGTTGCCTCATTTCGCACTCCGATATCCTAAAGAGGTTAAAAAATATCCAATTTGAATCGAAATCTTGAAATAAAATGATCCTTCTTTGTGATCCTTCTTCTATCTGGCTTTCAGTATCATGAATCCTAAATGGAACAGAAACAGATTGAATTCCTCAGACTCGTAGAAACGGACTCGGAACGGACTCCCTCGCCCCAGAGTCACGATCATTTTTTAGGTTCATCTGTGGGGATTACGGCAATCATGCCACACCCCAACTCTGTGCTCGAGAGCTGTAATTCTTCGACGACCCCTCCGTCGAGTGGCACCCCTGACCGCGGATTGAAATTCATAGTTACACGCGGAGGGGTGCACACCACCGATTTCATTATTTTAATCGGGACTGCATCCACCTCATCAGTCACCCTGCGGTGACATTGGAATGCATTTTATATTTTATTTTATTCCAGTCTTCGTCAACGCTGCACAGAATCCAAAAACCCGAAATCTTATTCTTTGAATGTGAAAGACATGTGTCTTACACTCGTAAGAATTTTAGGCAACAATCTTTCGATACATCGATGTAACACGGTGGATTGATTTCATTTTCAGCTTGATATTCAACGTATGGGATTAACCTTTCTTTGTATAACGTAGTTTTCTACATTTCGTTGGTTTTTGATTGTGATCCAAAATTACGGGCATAAAGGTAGAAGCTGAAAGATCATCCAAGGAAACTTGTGACGTCCATATAGCGCTGGGCTTATAACTTGTTTTTACGCTAGCAACCATAGCGGTTACGCATCTCCCGCAGAGAGATGGCATTGTCCAAGAGGCACTCGGCGATGATTTGTGACCCGGTGTCGACCCTGGTGAGTTTTAATTTTGGGATATTGGCAACATTACCGCGGGGAAGCGCTCGTAACTCTGACAGGGCGGTAGCTACTTTGGACGGCGCAACTCCTGCACAGTGCAGGCGCGGGGAATTCGTGTTCGGATGGTGGTTGTTAACGGTTCAGCTCGAGGTTGGACTCCCTCGGCTGGCTGGATGAGTTGTTGGGGGGAGGGACTGAAGGGCTTTTTGGGGTTGGACCGAGATCTTTTAATTTGAGGCCAAATTCCTCTTGAGGGTAAAGCGCGGGGAGCCACGAAAGAGCGGTTGGATGGGTCGGCGGTAGTCGGGTCGTTGGGTCCTCGGATTGTGGGATCGGAGAATCGTTGGAAGGGTGGTTCTTTGCTACCCTTGCCACCCCTCTTGTTCATCGCTCGTCGGAATGTATCCAGGAAAGTCACCAATCTACCAGAACCACAAAACAAACTTTCAACCTCTTCGTGGTCTCGCTTCAACATAACACACCATGTACAAAACAGATCAAACGTATCATGTCCTTTTCCCCTAAATTTTAAAAAATAATAAATATCATATCATGTCATAAATTCTGCATATTGTAGAACTAAAGAGAGAATTAATACTTAAAGCATCAGGAATCGGAGGATGAATAAAGAGGATCAGTCAGATCAACAAATGTTATCGTTTTATTTCAAGACTTCGATCTAAGGGATCCAAAAGCTTACCACACAACATTCACAAGCCTAATTAAACGTATCAGCAATTAATACTCCATAGATTACAGTACAGTATAGATAATCGCGTGAATGTAGCTTATATACCGGGTGTTTTATAAAATACGACGCAGCAAGTTGAGTTGCGTATTTTCTTGTGCTGTATAACTTTTTAACCGAAGCAGGTAACACGACCTGAAGATATTATCGGTATCCCTTCAGCTCGACCAAAATATAGGGATTTCAAGATACTGAACCATTCCTTCGAAAACACCTGGTACATGTAAGGTTCTATACTTTCGGTAGCATATTTGGAAGTCTTTAATTCTGTCACTGTTTTGTGCAATTTTTGATAAGAAAAAAATAGTCATTGAATAGAATCCAGCAAGCATTTTAAAACCAAATAATTCGAGTGACCGAGGATCAGATGATTCGGTTATTTCTACTCGGATCAACTCTAAGAAATTTCGATTTAACTGATTTCTAAGATAAGCCGATCGTCCGCCGGATACCGGCGGTACTTCGCTCCTCGAAGAAGACGACCTGATGTGCTCACCGCCTCATAGGTGGCCCCGAACGGCCTCACACCTTGCCCAGATCGCCCACGGGCTGGCGCCCGTGTATCTACGAATTTTTATACACTTGTGTGTTTATATACACTTACATATCCTTGATTTATGCACATCTATGGATATGGTTATGGGGGTGTGTGTACGGGGAATGCAAAGTAGACAGACTTTTGAGCCACGTGATAGGACGCGTTCCGGGCGAGAGTCGTCGCCCAAGGGGTTCTTATTGATGCACATATGCGGGAACATGAAATATATTCAGGAATACCAATTGTATTTTTCAAATTTTATCTCGATAATGGCTCGTTGTAGGAGCTGGCTATCGGCTCGATATGACTCCTCGTATATATCATAACCTATACACGTATATTCCACAGTCAGATGATCTCTTCCACTCAAACCTGTATTCCACCAAAGTACCTATCGGCTTAGAATAATACTAACTTATGGCTAATTAGATCTCTGTGCTTTTTAAACTTCGATCATCTTTTCTAGACTCACGTTTTATGGGTTTCTCACAATTTACGACTTACATAAACCTGCTACGTACCACATACCTACTTAAGCTCGATAAATATCAAGGTCTTATTTTCTGGTTCATAATTCCTATCGCCGTTTTCTCTGTGTGCCGAGTGCGAACGCGATAGGTTTGGAAAACCTATGATACTTGTGAAAGTATCCTGAAAATCGTGATCTGCAACAGTTTTTTTTATGTTTACATGACTTTAAGACATCGCGACATTCCTGAACCTTAACAATTTCAAACTTTGAAACCATGGCTGGAGTGTATCGATGATTGTGAATTTAATAGGGCTATTAATTCCCGAAGAGTTTGGAATCAGCACGGAACCAATTTGGAAGAAAGTCCATTGAGAGGCGAGAGTCTTGAAACCAATATCGCAAATCCTAATAGAAATCCGAAGATTAATTAAGTGTCCTATTTACGCGCGTGGTCCCCCCCCACAAATCCCTCGCACGCGTCACTAACGTCTCGGGGAATCCTCGTCGCCAACATAGAACTGACACCTACTACCATATATATATACTCTACTTTATTTCTATTATATCTACTTCTGATACTTTTACCAATACTACTTTGACGACCACTGCTTTTTCTGCTTATACTCAACGCTCCTAGTACGAACGATAATGAGAATAAGGGTGGGTGACGTTTAAACCGATCATCGCCTTGCCTATGCCCAACACATTTCCAACATCCCCGAGGGTCCTCACACTAAGCCGGCAATATTGATGGAATTAATTATAGGTATATATACCATGCCTAATATCAACGCTCCCCGAATTATCTTTCATAGGTTTCATCCCTTTATAAATTCGACATTTTTTATAATCAAATGAACATTTTACCTCCATAGAAAGAAATGTCATAGCCTGATCGGACGTGTAGTGTTCGCGTAATGATTACCCAAAATTGGGGGAGTGTATTTCTGTGAAATTATTACATATCTAGTTAGTTAATTTTCAATTTTGGAATGAGAGTAAATTTTTTTCTCTTCCCTAGTTCTAGCTACAGATGTAAATGAATACAGGAATTAGGATGTAAATTCTTGTGCTAGTTTTACGGGAGTGTGCCCAATAGCGTTCTGAGCCCGATTGCAAAATCTAGACGAGAACGGTGAAGCGTAGAATCGTAGCAAACTTGAGTCGTTCTCGGTTGAACGATTTTCCAATTCTCCGAATACCGGAGTCTGCTACGTGATAATTGCGACATCTTCATCACCTCACACTTTACACTTTACACCCTCGCGGCTCTACCGGCGGCACAGTTTTAAGTACCCCCCTTCTGCGTACGCACAATGTACGGATCATATACGTGTAGAGTAATAGTGGGTGCGTACACACACACATACATATATACATGTACATACATACTTATATATATATACATATACCTATAGGTAGACGCTAGGACGACCCAAGCAACACCAGCAGTCGCGATGGCAATGGAAACGGGGATTTGAACCAGCTGGGTCCTCCTCAAACCTGCCTCCCTACCGCCGAGGGTAACATTGTAATTTCAGATAAGCGTCTCCCAGGAGACACGCATTGTGCGCAACCCCTACGCGCGCGCGTTCTCGCATAGGCGTTCATTTACGCGCGAACGACGTGATATCTCCCGCACGCGAATCCAGGCCACGGATTTTCGCTAGGCCTTCTCTTGCTCCTCTGTCTTTCGAGCACTTCGACACCTAACGTTTTCTCCGTTCAGTTTCAATTGGATCAGAGAATTCGATAGGTGTCTTAACCCTGCAGGCCCCGCACGGTGGTCTTGCTGCCTAACTGATAACTTCGCAATTCAAACAATCATCGCCACTATTTCAGCACAAGCTTATAGCTCTCTCTCTCTCTCTCTTTTTCTCTAATCACACACCACCTCATAAACAGAAATTAATTTCACCTACGAAATTTTGGGAACTATAATTTATTCAGTAATATTTCATTATCAAAATAACATTTCAGGGATAATTTCGTAAATCAAATTTTGAACAAATCTTAGAATTTGAAACTATTGCTGATAATTATCGCATTATTAACTGTTCAAGAATGACCCTTGATCATTTTGATTTCTTGAAGCATTTAGCAAGAGTAATCCATATCCAGTTGAACCCAAATTTGTTTCCCCATTGAGGACTTCGCGTATTATCGGATAATCTTGTTCTAATAATTTCGACTCTATTATCTGACTGATCGTACAGCATCTTGGCTTATTGTATTATGTCCAACTGGGTATTTTAAATCACAAGAAAATAAAAGGAGCCGAGATCCTTGCACCGAGTTCGAGGTCTTGAGTCGGCGTGTTACAAGGTGTCGGCTACCGGTTGCCCGGGGGCCCGTAGCCAAGTTACGGCGACGGCCAGGGGGTCGAGTGGACTCCTGGAGGGAAGGGCCCGGTTCTCAACGAAACACGCAAGTCGATTTGGCACGCAAGGCGAACACCTCGTACCTAAAGTAATTGAGAATATTCAAACACGCGAGAGATATCGGTGCGGATGGACGTCCGTAGAGGTGAGAACTGTGTCAGGATGGAAAACACGGGAAATTTAATACGTAGAAATTTTAGAATTCCAGATATGGATATGAAAAGGGCGGAAATAAACTCCAAGAGTGTCGACTGAGCGACACTTTATCTATTAAATTAATTTCAAAATTTTGCGACGCAACTGTATATGTTGAAAAACGAGATCAGGGTTACATTTGAAAGGAGAGATCCTGTAATACGAATTAGACCCTTTTTATAAAGATTCTTTCAAAAAGCTTTTATGCCGTTTCAATTTCGAATCTATAGTTGGACACATAAAAACTGCCAAACGGGGTAATTCATCGAACAGATATTTACCCTCATTAATATTACGCTAAAGTAAATTCTCTAATTAATAAAATTTGTATGCGGATTCACCTTTTCTGTATTTTACTGTACGCCCTAATTTTGGATCCTACGTTGGGCTATTCGAAACGAAACAAGTACCCAGGTCCTATATATTCGTAAAATGAGATTATCATGGGACAAGTACTTGCAGCAGCGGAATTATAAATACTGTTACGGTGTTGTTCGGTGAACTCGTATAGAAAACTGAGCACGAACTTCGTTAATAAGGAAAATGCCTTCTCACGTCTTTCACGTTATTCCTCGAAGTAATGGTTTTCGACTGACGCCCCTGCTCTGTCCGCATTCCGTCAATTAGACTTTTATAGAAGAGAAGGTTTAACCGGTGGATAAAGAAAAGTGTGGTAAGGTTTATATTATGTTTGTAGATTGTCCGGGATGATAATTATTAACTCGTATTTTTTCTCAGGTGAATATAACTGCCGTGAGAGAAGTAGAGACACTCTTGAGTTCGTTGATTTATTCCTGATTATGCGGCCAAGCAGAAAACCAAAGAAGAATTCCTTGGTAATTTCAATAGCGTGCTTGGCTTGATTTTCATCTGAGTTTAAGTTCTGAGCCTGAATCAAGACGCAGATGCGGTACTGCATTGCAATTCCATTGCATTCGCAAACGAATGATATGAAATGGTACAAAAGGACGGTACCGTTTGCTCGCAGCATTAAACTTCTCAAACATTGAATCCTTCGAACATTCAGCCTGGAAACGTTCGCGTGAAAGACGACCACGTTGACGATGTCGCGGTTTCGCGGTTTGTCGTTCCTCTAATGAGTTCGTCGAGGGGGTTCAACACCGACCTGCTCTGCAGTCATCCGAGAAAATCTTTTTCTATGACTCAACACTCATGAGGAGAAAATATTAAAATATTAAAATTTTTCATTCAAACTAACGAACGAACGAACGACTTCGACTTACAAATCTTTTTTTTTTATCACAAAAATCTAAACTGCAACTGTAGCTGAAATAATTCTGTCGAGATATGAACCTATCAATTTCTTTTCTTTACGTAACAAAATTGCTGATCAAGGTAAGATCGTATCGTAGGTATTCCCTGAATAAAAATAAAAATGAATTGAAATTAAAACTAAAACTTGGGATTTGAAGTTTTCCTGTTTTTTTTTTTATTATTTTTTATTTTCATTTTTTCCAAGTGAATAAAAACATCCGTTAATAATAACGTCGGCATTTCCATTCGGACCTACCCCACTCAAGTGAAAGGGTAACGCAGTTCCGTTAGCTACGACGATTTCCGGTTGAATATATTTTCCCTGTAACTCGCGGTCGACGAGAGTTGAGATGGTATGAGTAGGTTGGAGATCGAGGGTTTTCCCCACCCTTTACAACGACGCCGCAAATGAGGTGGAAAAGATAAAGGCCATAGCGAGCGATCATTAACATGCGCGCTTCGCTTTGGAGGACTCATGGAAAGGGGGTAGCTGGGTAGGTAGTACCTACGCTACGCTGCAGAGATGCCAACCTAATGGCGGCAGCAATTAACAACAAACACCGCTCATTAATCGCAAGAGAGTCTCTTCTCCCGCTCGCGAGTTCTCCCGATTCTCTAACGCGGGAACATATCCCTTAGCTGATTTTACTCCCACTGCAGCCTCTTGGTACCGTATGACGATAAGCATAAGGCGTTCACGCGGTACTTTCCAGTAATTCTTTTTAAAAAAAATTGCAAGGTATGGGGTGATCTTATTCGAAAGATATTTGATGAGACGAAGAAATTTCGCTAAACTAGTTTCTTTGTGAAAATTGCAAGACTTTTCTTTCTTTCATATACATATACTGCGTGTGTAATAAGTAAATAAGGAGAAATGGCATGTGACTTAGAGAGGGACTCCAAGCACCGTGAAGAGCCCTTGCGAATTATCAGAAATTACTTGGATGGGAGTTGAATTATAGCGGAAATGAGAGGCGGAAGGAAGGAGCGCCAAAATCCCGTTGAGACCTCGGGACTACGGGCGCGCGTCTCCTTAGATGCGCGATGCCGAGATACTCTTGGAAGTTATTATCATTATTAGGCACTTATACTGAACATAAAAGATGAAGTTGAGGCGTAAATTACTGCGCGAAGCAAGCCTGGAAAATTATTAAAAGCTAAACTGTGTTTGATTTATAAGAGAGCAGCGCCAACCTGGGCGCCACAACGCCCTTTCACCCGCGCAAGCGGAACCACCGGTGGGGAGATTAATTTCATTACTTCCGGACGAGTAATTATTGCATTACTTGGCGAGAAAGTTGCCTCTTCGTGATAACCGTGCGCGCTTCTTCTTCTTCTTCTTCTTCTTCTTTCTATTCTTAATGCTAGTAAATTATTGCGGAATTTGGCCAGTTCTCCCCGAGCCTTATTTTAAACAACGAGCCAAGAAGAAGATGCGAAGGCGCGGAGGTAGCGGTAGAGGTAACGGCGAAAGCAAAGGCGGAGGCGTAGATGGAGGTTGAGGTGGAGGCAGAGGCAGAGGCAAGGTGAAGACTCAGCTGCTGCTGCTGTTCCGACATTCAAGACTGGGTCCATTGTCATAGCCACCATTTACTCTGAGACGTCGTAATTAGCGCGAAAAAGATTCCCACCTAAATAGAAAAAATTCAACTCTGAAAAAACCACTACCCTAATTCTCTCTTTGCATTAAGGTAAAGTAAATACATGCCTATTTCACCTTAATTTCGAGATACAGAATCGGTGTTAAAATTTTCGTTTATCAAATAAAGAATTTGAAATACTTTATTACAGTAGTCAAAAATTTCTCGTTGTCCTCGTGTTGAAAATTCTTATATCTGTTTCTTTTTTTATCTCTTTCATATGTGGAATATCGAGTTCGTTGACGAAGGGTGATCTCGAGGGTAAGTATCGGTAAATAATCGTGTCGGACGTTGAAGTTCTGTCTGAAATTTATGTTACATACGAAATATACGCACGGTCTGTAGGCCCGAGGGCAACTATTCTTTGCCCCGAGTAGAAAGAGGAGAAAAGATGATGGTTCAAACGGCACGCGGACCAATTTGCCACGCTCCGTTCGTTAGGTGATAAATATCTCGTAATTGATGCGGAGTATCGCTGTCTAATACCTTGGCTAACCGTAGCTATAGCCATGGTCTAAAAAAAAATTCTTCAACTTTCACTACAGCATAAATCTACACATAGGTATATAATACATACATATAATATATATAGATATACATATTGCGATTATTTGCGAAAGGCGATCATGTAGACTCTATACTCACGATCGTATATATCGAGGAAAATCATTCTCGCTATCTAGGTAGAACTGTCTGAAGTATACTGGTGCGAAATACTTTACTTTACTTTTATTTTTTTTTTCACTCTAAATTGTTCTCTTGACACATATATGAGATACGCGATATGCGCTTTTGCAGAGAGGGAAACTATGGAAGTGCTAAAATATACCCTGATGCCTACATTCTCTAAACAGACGTAGATGCATTGACTATAGATACATTTCCAGATCCGGGAACAATCAGGTCTCGAAAAATATCCATTTCAAATTTAACTCTAACGGAACTGGGTCCATTCCGGAGCTATATAATAAATATAATTATTATACTTCATACAGGCATCGTTATTTACCGTTAATTAAACCTACGATCATTCCATGCAAAAAGTTGCCTCGACTGAATAAAAACCAGACTGAATTAATTTTACTTCGACAAAATTACTAACGTATGTTCAAGATCACGAATCACATTATTCGAAATAAACGTATTGCTCGATTGATATGGATTACAGTTCAAAACCAACGATGGAAACGTCTGTTTTCACAATGCCTGCAAGAACTAATTTCGTTTTCTTGATTTCTTGTTATACAAAACGTATGTACAGGTATGTATGTACAGAAATTGTGTACACTACATCGCAACAGTACTGTAAGGCATTAAATGTTATTGGCAATAACGTTTATAAGCGAAAACAGTTTTGCTCGGTGCGGAGCCTTTGACGCTTTAAGAGAGGTTCTCCCAGGTCTCTTAGGAGATTAATTTAATACCTGAGTAAAATCAATCAATGGGTAAATTAATGCTGCCTCGGCATGAAGCGCGTTGGGCGTGGTGGGGAGAGTCTGGATATAAACGGGACGCGAGACCCTGAGGGGACTCTCGGGGCCCAGGGGGTGGATATTTGCTTTGCGGCCAGGCGGGGCCCGTAATCAGTGTAAATCAGGGGACACGTAAATCACACCCGATACAACGAGGGCTGCACTAACGGGTGACTCTTGTGCAAAAGCTTCACTTTTTCTCAATTAGCGAAGACTAAATTCAGCCATTTCTTAACACATTTTTGAATCCAGGAAAAATCGAAACGTTCTTTCGGGCTTTTTGATATACGAATCAAAATTTTTTGGAAATTTAGATTGTTTTTTAATCCACAGAACCGCTCAGGACTTTTTTTTATAACCCACTGTGTGGGCACGGAGTTCCATACACGGGGCTCGATCAGCGTTCAGGGACGTAATTGTCGGCGGCGCCCTGTGTGGTCGAGGACGTTACCCGCCTCCAGCCTACGCCAACGCTCCCGCACCACCTGTTAATCATAAATGATTAAATTATTAATTTTTGTTCGTAATTATACTACTTCGAAATACAATCTCATGCTTCCTTATTGCTTGGCGATCAGCAACCGAGTGGGCAGCTACTCCACCCCTGGCGAGATTTCGTCGTTATTTTAGATATAAAAAATTGCTACTTAACTCACTGACAAGTTTTTTGTTTTAAGTAGTTAAATTTATAATTTTGTAATCGCTAATAAACGATTGCACACTTATAATCAAACGATAAAAATGACCATGGCATCTGTACAATCTGATTACATTCAACAAAACTATAGTAAAAACCCACGCGATTTAAGCCCCCATAAAATTTTTCAAGCCTATCTTCAGCCAAGTATCACAAGTTTTAACACTCAACTAATTATAAGACATTTTAATTAAACAAACTACTGCCTAGACGCGGAAAAAACGCGAAGGCCATTTGACATTTAATTAATACCCGAAATACTCGCTCGTGGTCTTGTATCTGTTGCTGGATCGAACAAATTTCAAATTGATTGATTCATTTCTGCAGCAGATTGTAATTATGACTAATTAGCATCGTCATCTATAACTGTTTTCTATGTTTTGCAAATTGATCGAATCATTAACTGCCAACCCCTATAATCAAAGAAGAATTGACTAACTGAGTAAGACCATCCTTGAGAACAGCTCGGAGGTAAGTATACATCTACCTATCTAGCTATATCTATATAACAACGTATATATATAAGAGAAGAGATGAGAACTGAAAACGAAGAACGGAGAACTAAGAGTAGAGAGGATGCCGCGCGATATCCCTTCACGCAGAGTAAGACCTCACCGCCGTGTGACCCCTGAACTCTCAGCCCTCGGTATAATGCCTCATTGTAATTACAATAAAGGTTATCAGCTCGGATTCAGAGAAGCAAGAACGGTCATTCAGATGGTAAGTGAGAGACGCAAACTTACAGATGCCCAACCGAGTCTGGGGTCCAGGGTCTCCATGTAGATATACTTACGCACACAAATATTATGCGAGATTAAAGCGCGTGCGCACACGTAGATTTACCGGGGTTTTGTATATCTACGAAGGAGAGATTCGGGACGACGTCATGCGGGGGCGATCGGATACAGATAACCCTCCGATACGCGGTGATCAGATCGCTGTTAAAGTATGTATTCCCGATTACTTTACTCCGTATACGAGACAATATTACATCTATAGAAATTTGCAATTGATTCATCGGACGATACTTCGATTTTATACAATGAAATGAAATGATAGTCTTGCCTCAAAATTTGTTCTTTCTCTGTAGGTGCAGGAATTTTGAAAAGATTTCAACAGGATCATCTTTACGTGATGAGAACTTGTCTATCACGCTAAGTATAATAATGATGATTCAGAATTCGGGGTGAAATTCAATTCTAATAGTCGCCTTTTATACCCGAGAGAAACAAGAGCTTTTGTCAATTTGAATTCCGATTGAAAGTGGGATGTGGTGGGATGAGATTTCTTTCGAAAGTCTATAGTTCTCACCGCTTGATATCGCGTTTGACTAATCAACAAAGAAGTGGTTAATTAATCGTCGAAATTGTCTGGCAGTGTCCCATTCCAAACAACGGCCAACCACCTGCTACGATCTGATAAGAGAGTCGTTTAATGCGACAAAGCGGAAGTAATTTCGAGTTATCACTGTCACATTCTAGACTGGGTGGCACGTAGCCCTGCACCGTTGACTTTCATATCAAGATCGAGGAGATCTCTACGGGTTCGGGTTTGCCCTTCAATAAGTGGTAATTTATTTATTAACGGGAAACATTCAAGGAAATATCTTATTGCCTTACAAATCGAGTTCAAATATAATATCGATGGTTAAAATAACTCGAAATTATTATTCTAACCCAGGTGAGTAAAGGTTTTGTTTTTAAATGGATACAGAATTCGGGACTGGGTTGAAGTTCCAAATTTTAAAAATTCGGAACGTCAATGCGGGCCCAAGAATCCTAGTGGCAGTTAAATTTGATAACAATTTATTGAATCTTTCATATATGATACTTGGAACGTGAAAATAATGGGATGATATTTCTGTAACTTTTGTGGATATAGTTCTGTTCCTTTTTGTTCTTTCTACGCGTTCGACTTTCTGTTCGTGGGTAGTGAAAATTAGGGAATCGTTATTTTCACAAAACTCAAGATACTGGCTCAACTTGGTATTAGCTGACTCTTCAATTACACGTCCTACAGTCTTCAAAGTGCGAGACATAAGCCCAGGGGGTTATTCCAGGGATAGTCCTGCTTGGTCCTGCTGGTCTGGTCCAGGATATTTCATCATGATGCTGGTCCGATGGCGTGACACTCAAAGACGCCGCACTGGCTTAAAATTATTCCGGACGGTCATGATTATGCCCGAGTTTGGAGCAATCTTCTACTCAATATTGTCAGTTGGTTGGTGGTGAGACTGCGTTCAGGCGAAGGGTTTATACGGAGTTTAGTTGGGTTGCTGCAGCAGCGAACCCCGTCTCGTACCAAGCATAATATTATTCAATTTCCAGCAATTTCTGTTATTCGGGATTATTATCAGGCCTCAAATTTCGTTGAGGGCGAGAAGCACGGAACGTTGGGTGTAATAATTCGATACCCCCGTTCCTCATTTTTCGACGATCAGAAAAGAAGCATACCCTGAAAGTTTTGAAAATCGCTTCAGCCATCGCCCCGCGATCGACACGTAAAGTCAAAAAAATTAAAAAAACAAAATAAATAACAATAAAAATTCTCGTAAAAATGTACAGTTTCGTTCAAAAGAATTAGCTTCGAATTGTACCAGAGGTTAGAATATTGAGGCATGCTTAGTACTTCGTCACGACAGTACTTAGGTACAATAAAATAACTTAATATGCGTTGTCCGTCTCGCGTTAATCGTGACAGTTAACAATAAATTCAAAAATAACAAAAAATAAAAATAAAAAATAAAACATACATATATATCTAAGTTGTGGTTGTCCATTGAAGAGGTGAAGGAGGAAGGCTCATTCCTGTTCGTTGTATTCAATCGATACAGCTTATAGACGCCTCTGCATTCAATTTATCGCCTTTTTAACCGATGATAAAAGAGATCGTTAGGATGTTATATAGAAATCGATTCGGTTGACTAGTTATTATTCTATTTTATTTCGTTTCACTTTATTTAGTCAATGTGCCGCGGCGCCGTGGGCCATGCAGACCATCACAAAGGTATAGGTCAGTACCACTATTTAGAAATCCATCGGTGTCAACCTCGATTTCATGCCAAACCCGCCGTTGAAGGAAGCGTTACATTTTTATGAGACACGATTATCGTTATATTAAAAAAAAAAAAATTTTTTGTACACTTTGAATGAAATTGGAAATTTATTCAGAAATCAAACGTTGTTCATTGATTCGAACGTGGATAAATATACCAATTTCACTCTAAAACTTATCCTATTTCGAAACGTAATAGATACTTATAATATAGTATACAAAAAATTACCCCAAGTTCTTCAATATGAATTTACAAATGACATTTATTCACAATTATTGAAAAATCCACAGAGTTGCGAGCTGGTATAAAATACTATAAGGTATTATATGAGAGTTCGATCTTGGAGAAAATCGATTTGGAAAATGGTATTGAAACGTTAATATTCGTAAAAATTATCATACAGTCATTTTTGAATTGATTCCAATACATTTCCTCTGTTAATTTATTTAAAAACAGTTTCACTCGATAATCAACGATGCCAAGAATCGATAAACGAAATCGCGGTTAGTGTGGCTTGAAATTGTCTTTACTGATACGATTTTCCTTACTTGACTTTCCTTACAGTCAAGTAAACCAATATATTTCAAGACTCGAGGACCACTCCCACACCTGTCGTCAAGGGTAGTAGAGCTAAGAATTCAATTAACTCCACTGATTTAGAAGACGAAGAGGTGTATGTGCTGTAGCTAAATCAATTTTTGGAGCTAAATGTCATTGAAATTATTTACTTTGTAGACATGTCATATATGAGGAGATGAAATCTTCAAATCTCATGAAAACCTATCCGTATAAAAATGTATAAAATCTCTTAAGAAATCGTAAGATCATTCAAAAATCCTTCAAATCGTATGAATTGATTTTCATCATTAATTATCCATACAATTATCATATGGACTTTGTATTGTTTTCAAAATCTCTGATTCAGTTTAATATTAATGTACACTCAATCCACAGATAGATACAGGATAACGAGCTACATGTTTATAAATCGCTTCCATGGTATTAGCGAAGTAATCATTTCGAGCAAAAGGTCTGACTGAGTAGAGAGAATCAAGATACAATCCGACAAGCATTATTCAATTCTCAACTCGAGTCATATAGATACAGTATTCGATAACAATTTCACAGCCTTGAGTCGCTTGTAATTAACACTAGATTTCCTAAATTCATTAGTAAAAGGTGCGATAATAGATTCGGAAGATTTCGGGTTGGTTGAATCCCAAAGATACCTTATACCTCGAGATTATACCACACAATACACAAAGTGGCATTAATTTATTTGAAAACTTTTATCACCCAGTTAACGTGTCGTATATGTACATACGCGTGCAGGTCACTTGTTGCTGTAGAGATACGATGATACATTGATTCGATAAGATCAAAAAGGAGTGGCGGAAACGGTCAGGATCGCGTTACATACCGTCCGGGTGCTGGCTGCCCACCTTTTTGCTTTTCTAAAGCTAGTTAAACTCCACCGGGACTGAGTTGTTATCTAAATTCCATGATACTTTCTAGCTCTGATTTGTATATCCTTTATTAAGTTCCTGAACCCTCGGGATTTCGGACAGTTTAAACTATAACTCGTACAAAAGAATTGTCGGAGATCTTGCATTCGCGTTACTTGACGACGACGACGACGTCGGCGAACCGTTACGAAACTGAAACCCGGAGACCACCTTGACCTCGGAGGGCAACACAACACTGTTATTATACTACTGTGATTACTACGCAGAACAAAACTATGGCAAGTTAATGTAAAGAGTATCAAGGAAATAAGTTAGTAATCTTATTGCCATGTCAAACTTCCTTATAGCAAGAAAATTTTTAATTAGATTAGTGGTGATCCGGAAGATATACGATGGACAATCTTTATTAGAATGTAGCTTTCACTGGTAGCTGGTATTATTAATTATTCCGGATCGTATAAGTATCGATATAGGTATTTATTTTTTATTTTTTAGATAATTTTGTCCTTTTATAGTCCAGAAATTGCCTCAATTTTTTTTTTTTCTAGCACGTTATAGACATGTGACCTGAGATTATGGTTTTAGAGAGTTAGAAAATCTCTGAAAGAATGATGAAAGGTTCATTTCTATACCGTTATGATGATGA
Organism: Macrophya annulata; assembly: GCA_963924015.1. Lineage (NCBI taxonomy): Eukaryota > Metazoa > Arthropoda > Insecta > Hymenoptera > Tenthredinidae > Macrophya > Macrophya annulata. The sequence goes on along the minus strand of OZ001258.1, from coordinate 27,314,924 downwards.
TCGGTGAACGATTAAAAAATAGAGGAAGATTAATAGCAAAACAATTTCTAAGTACCTGCAGCAGCCGGATTATAAAGAGAATTTCTCAAGGCTTGCCACATGATGGGTGGATCCCGTTGTCTGTAGGCATCTCGACCCTAACGGCCAACTGATTTCGGGTCGGTCGAGTCCCAAATTGAATTAGATCACAGTGTTTGACGAGCCCTAGCCGAAACCCTGTTAACCTACTGTTCAGAGCTGTAACCCTTCATTTAAAAACACTTTACCCAACCCGGGGAACTCCTCGATTCTTTATTTGTTCGGGAAACGACAAAATAACGGACTTCCGGGCTACGCGATGGATCCGCCTCTTCTCCTCATACGAATCTTTCTCGACTTTCTCCTTTCCGTGCGTTTTACCAACAACTTAAATACGGCTCAAACAGCGTGCCCGGTCTTTCTTATGCACACCATACACGTGTGTTCAATTTCGAAATTATCCTACGATATGTATACTTGAAAATTGTGTTTCTAATTAATTTAAATTTTCACTTTTACTTCACGCTATAAGCACCATCAAAGTCTGAAGGTGTTATAATCTGATAATTATAGGGTGGTCTAAAAAACGACTAACTCAAATATAAGGGTCGACGACCCATAAGCATTTTTTGGTTTTGCGCAACTGTCACAAAAAAAAATTTTATTCATTTTTTATTTTTTACCAAAGTGCATTAACCGACGAGGAACAGATTTGATCGTGGATTACGTAGTAAAAGTGCAGAGACCGCGAACCGCAATCATCAGAAATCTGGTGGAAGAGAAAAAACGTATATTGAATAGCTTTCGCACGTCGATGTGTATTATTCCTACGTCTGAATCGTAAGATTAATATTTTTCAGGTGAGATTTTTCAAATCTTTACACGCAAGCTTTAATTTCAATAGGATAAGTGCGCACGGAGTTTGTCCTTCGCCTTTAGGCCATAAACCAAGAGACACGGGGTGGTGGCTAGTGGCTGGCAACCCCCTCAGGCATAACGATTGATTTAGATCGAACCAGCCCTTTAATTAGCCAACTATGCCGGTGCACGCGACCCTTCGTCAAAACCTGAGCATCACCTTTATGTTGGATGAAAACTATGAACATTATTCGAGTAATCGGTGTCAGGGTAATTGTTCTAGGGTAGAAGTGGCCGACATCGTGTCAAAATAAGGGTCGTACTTAAACTCCTAAACAGAGATCAGGCAATAGGGACTAAGCAGTGAAATTGATTACGAAATTGCTTTGAACACGTTCTTTTCAAGCATCCACAGTATACAAAAAAAAAACAAGAAAAAATTTGAAGCAAAAAATTGCAACATCTATACATTCATGGTTTATTTTCTTTTTAAAAAAAATATCGCAGAACTCTTGAATCATTCCATATCGAGTTTAAGAATAATTTTTTCACTATACTTGTATCTGCATAGCTGGATCTATGACGTGGCTGTAGGAAATCCGGTATACTCAACGTATACACTCGATCCTGTGTGGCAAAGACCCACCTCCAGACATAACAGTGTACAGTACATAGTCAGAAGTACCACGGGGTCATTCCCAGGATGCCTTAGGGTCATCGCGTGTCTCTACGCTCAGGCTATTGTCAACCAGATGCGGGTAGAGAAGCTAGACTTCAGCTATCATCTCCAAAGCATGTGCGGACCCCAGGCAAGGCCTCGCCATTCGCGGATACATCAGCTGAAAACGTCTTCAGTATAGACATGAAAAACTTTGAAGATAAGTGTGGCTAAACACAGGACCGATCTTGCATGAGGAGTATATTTGTCAATATTATGGATTCCAAAGATCTAGACAATAAGGTAAGTTCGAAATATCTGTCCAGCAGAGATGCAACTTGGATTCATTACGATTCTACATGAACTGACGGTTACGGTTTCGAACTTTACATATATACCCGATTCTAAGTACCTACATCGGTGTTTCCGGTTACTTTTACCTCGCTGATCTTATTTGGTAAATTATTTTTGAAAATTACCATATATGTATGTTATTGTAATTGACGTCTAATCGCAACTTCCCTGATGCGGTGGGCAATTGCCGACAGTGTGGGATAAGATTTTGAGGATTCTGAGATCTGACGAATAAACTGCGAGGATAGAATGCCTCGAGGATTCCCACAAGAAGACGCGTACGTCTTCTATATACATGATAAGGATGACGTGGTTAACGGCCCGGGGTACCGCGGGGGTTGAGGAGCGCGTAACATGTGTGCAATGCGAAGGGCGTGTACCCGTTTCGTGGATGTGGTCCGACTGTCCGTGGTTTGGTTGTGGCCGGGAGCTGGGGGGTAATTACTACATCCTCCAATGCCACCCCAATTGACCAAACGCCATCGCCACGGCTTTGCCGGCGAAAGGGCCAAGCGGCTTCCGTCACGCGAGGTACTCTTACAGCGAGGTGCTATTGCCCTGACGCGCAAGCAGTTTCGTTTCATCTCTCATTTTCCATTTCATTTACAATTTACATCTTTCGTATTAACATTTATCAATAATTTTCGGCAATTTTTCTACAAACATGATAAAATTTCTGATTATATTTTACATCTAGGTACCTAAACTATTTTAATTTGACATTTTTTTTTTTTGCTATGAGAAATACGAGCCCATCATCTCCGCCACATTAGATACTATCATTATCCGTAAGTTCTCAAGGAACAATAATACGAAAAAATTTATGCAGGGAACTAGCACTGCTAAAGCGTCATCGATCGTTCGTTTGGAGGCACGGTAAACCTATTTATATTGCAATGGTTTCCGGGCGAGATTAACCCCGTGAATATGAAAATGAAGATGAAGTAATAAATCTTCATTAAGGGATGAAAAAAGGCACAATGTGACGACAGACACCAACCCCTGCCCATCACCCACGCCTGCTATTAAAAAAGACAGAGATTCGCGCAGGTAATATTTGTGGAAGATGAAAAGTTCCGAGATTCTTTACACGAAAATTCGTACCTCTTGCAACTTATGTATGACGTAGATCATGAAACGAATATTCACAGCGTCGTTGTCAAAGCTTTTAAAACAATTAACGACAATACATGGTCATAATAAATGATGTCAAACGAAAGTTGGTCGAGTCACTGTTGCACGCAACTCTAAAATTGGTGGCATCCAATTTTCCAGCTCTTAATCCGGGGAACTGCGAAGCAAAATTGGCGGTCAGTTAGCCGAGTAAAGTGCCTCAGGGCTCTGAGGGCCCAACACAGTGGGGTTTCCACTATTTGACCACACCAGGCCAATTTCCACGTTAATTCATTCCTTTTCAGTGACCAAATCTTGAATTGCCCTGGGCATACGAATTCGTTAGGTTTAATATCATACGGGTTACATTCAAGTACACAATGTTGGGCAATCAGATATATCACAAATCATCACGATCATCGACTCACCGCACGCTTTTATAGTTATGTACATACATACATATATATATATATATGTAGGTATGTACAATTGTTCATTGAAAGATCTTCTTTCAGTATAAATTTTGACAGCTATACCTACCTGTTTCAATATAAATCTTGGATTTAAATTTATTGATATTAATTCGAGGCCACACTCACTGCAATCTACACCTGAGCAAGCATCAGCCTCAAGTCTTTAATGCATGTGTGTATTTATGTATGTATGTATATATGTATGTATGTACAACAAAAGACGACCATGCCTTGGACGGAAAGTTGGAAGACCTCTGCGATCGACGGCATATGTGGATTGCGTGCGTAGCAGGGCCAACAGGTGCCAGGCAAGACCTGGAGCGCAGGATGGCGAAGGCGGTCATTAAAGTTCGGTATTATGGTGATATTATGATTTTTGTAATTAGACTGAATCGGACCGCGTACATACATTATTATTTCTACCATCGCCACGTGCGTCGTATATATAGGTATATAGTCTCGTTCAATTTCTGAGGCAATTTATTTACCATGCTTGTGCAGATCTGGCCTCCGTACCAGCGTGAACGGTTCAGTGTCTCGATCTAAATCATGAACGTCGAAAAGCGGCGGTATATAAACTACCGAAAAAGAGTTGCAGCAAAGCCCAGAATCCCGGTGGTGAAGGGCGCCAGTTTTGCTGGGTATTAGGCAAACAATGAGTGATTAAGGCACAGCGGGGGGTCGACTCTTTGGAGATGGTGTGCGGGAAAGCCAATCCCCCTAGTAGTCCCCTTGAGTTGGTTTGGTTGTTGGATGGTTGGTTGGCACAACCCTCGCCTTCAACCTCAGTTCACTCCACAAATTATACAACTTCGTCATGTGGACCAAACGTCATCAAACGTCGTTCGTCTCTCATCATTTAAGAAAATTTTAAATAAAAATCTGTAACTTTGTCTGTAGTTGTTCAAGTAAGATGAAGATTGGAAATGTTTTTCAAATCAAATCGAGGTATTGAATTGGTTCGAGCAACAGCAGCCCATCAGTATAAAGACGATTGTAATTAGGCTCATTTGGGTATGATTTTATTTTTAACGGTACTGATTCGCATGATTTTTTCGAAAGATTTTATTCCCAATCGGTTTACTTCAAGGATCTTTTTCGACTTCGAAAATATCACTTGAAGATTACATACTGCATATATTATACTACCCGATTGGGATACCTACTTGCACATCTTTTATCGTCTATTGTATTCGAGATTGTTGGAAAACAATAGAGTGGGATTATACACTTAAGAGATGGATTTGTAGAATTTATTGATATTCATGGGTCTGAGCAGAGACCGGCAATCAAAAATGGCGAAATAAACCTTTTCTTAATTCGATAAAATGTAAGTTTGATTAAAGAAATCGGAAAATATACTTCGAGGCAACTGATTTTCTTCACTGAATACGTTTCATTGATTCAACAAATCCTTTCTTTCTATAGTCTCGAATGTTCCATACTAAAAAATAAAAAAAAAATTAAGGGATCCTAAAAACCACAACAGAAAAAACTAACTTTCGTGGAGATCCAAAAATAATAGGTAACAATCCTAAGTCCACCACATCAACCGCACCATGATTTAGAATCGGAAAACACTTCACATCAGTTTGTAATCATCGACTCAAAAACCTGTAGCTGGAGAAATAAATTTCAGATTTCCTTAGCTAAATCTTATCAACAAATCTGCCGTCTTGGCTCAGTGATTTTGAAACACAGAATTGAAAATCAAATTTGAAATCAATGACTCCAAAAATTATCGAAGATTAAAGTATGGGCGGATATTGAATATAATTGAATGATCTTTTCTAACTTCTAGCCAGCGTTTTTCCATTCTGGTAGCTATCAATATTTATGAAGGCAGAAATGCGGTTTGGAGCACCCCACAAAAATGAATGGATAAAAAATGGTGAACGATTTTAGTAACACCCTATTGCGGTACGCCACTGAAGGCCTTCGATTAAACTACGACTTTAAGCTGCATAAGAGAGAGAGAGAGAAAGAGGTTAAGGGAGGAGGAAGAGAGTACCGGCAGCAAAGAGAGATTAGCGTGAATAATGAAGACATGACCCCGCGAAAGCCTAAGCGAACCCCCTTAAGACTATATACTCCTCGAAGAAGGAGTGAAGGTGGCGGCTGCTTGGTTGTCGGGAAAGCTGGGGGTAGAAACGGGAGGAAAATGAAGGAAGGAGCTAGCTGGAGGCGGACTGGAACGGGGGTAGTTAATTACTCCTTCCCAGGCCGGCGTAACGACTTCCCCTCATTTGTCGAGAGGCACAAACAGCCACCCCCGCAAAATCCCTTGCTAAGACGCTAAGACCTTGCCTAAGAACGCCTAGAACCCTATATACTCGAAACGGTGCAGAAGGAGAGATCATTTTCCTACTACGAAGAAGCTCCTCCAATACTATCATACGACATTTTCCTCAGCTCTATCTTCAAGACATTAAATCCCTTCCCAATCACGTTATTACTGTTCCTCCATTTGTTTGCAACCATCGATACGCATTGCTCTATGTACTGAATAGCGAATATATTTGGACATACGAAAGCCATTGGAGGCTGACATTATTGACACAATTGAATAGCCTGATCTCTATGCTCGAACCCAACGTCTACAAATTAACAATGTTAGTTATCGATTTGAAAGCTTACAACTATTCGAGCGTAACAATCGAGTCTTGAGCTTTTCCATACACTTACTCTAATCGCTTGATTCCTGACAGTTATATCTACCATCATTTTGATAGATTGCGTTTAAAGTTATTTCATTATGAGTCGAGTAAACTTTCGAAGAAATTATTATGGTGGAATTTTACTCCATTGGTATGAAATTCGTGACACTTTAGATTACCTTGCACCAAGATAAAGAGTTTCATAATTGGGGTGACAATAGCATTTGGATTCGGTAAATGGGTTTTCGACAAATCAACAAAACGGTGTTTCTGGTTTTATGCAAATTTTCAACCACATGTTCGAAGTTCAAATCTCCCACTTATTCAACCGACTTTTTCGACAGTATAAGACAAAGGCCCGAATCAGATCTAATTCATAATAAATGAGGAAATGGTACAACTGTCTGGAACCAAACGCACATCGCATGCTGCATCTTCTCAGTAGAATCTGCATATATCTTTAAAATAAAACAAAATTGTTCCCCGCGGACCGTAGAACCGGCTGCAATTTTAAAAATGAAAAGTGCAACACATTTGTGGTCATCTTCAGACATCCAGTCGACTGAGGGAGACACCCCAAAGACGGAGTCAAGGCGTCGGACAGACTGCTTACGAAATCAACCAACTGGCGACCGGAAATGGCATCTCCGAGAATCGACTCTGACAGCGTTTTTCGTCGGTGCTCTGACTTGCGCACGCAATCCAAAGCGATTCGAGCACACATTCATGTTAGCATGTGTATTGTGGCTATAACTCAAAAACTATAAAGATTCAAGCAGAGCGTTTATCTTTTTTTTATTTCATACCGATCAAATTTGTTAATTGTCAGAATCTAAATACACGTGTGCGTCATTTCTATGCATAGTTTACACTTTTTAAATATCGTATAGATTTGCATTTATCTACCCAGTCTGGTACCGTTTTTTACCAGGTAATTATATAGACGGTCGTGATCATTTAAGATTTTGCATACTGCAAAATTTCTTTTCTCTTGTTCTTTTTTTCTTTTTTTTTTTAATTAAAATCAGAGAACTTTCGAATTCGGTATTATATTGGCTCGCCCGGAAGACCGTCGTCAGCATTGGTTTGATTAGTCGAATCTCGAGGGGCGACCTTTTTCCCAACGCACCTCTGTTATACGTGACATTTTCGACTCCGCAATAGAGATTGGAAAAGAGCTGATCCACAATTCGCCCTTGATCCATTCCAGACATTCAAAGTTTTTCTCTACGACCCCGAAAATGTACTTTGAATTCTTGTGGCGATTAGCAGAATCGATATGTGTGTAGTAAGATTTGTTATTGTATGTACGTTTTCTCGACAACAGAGACGGGATCTATATTAAGGATTTTATAGATCCCGTTATACATCTTCCGTTCAGCCTAGACGCGAGAAAGTTTTATTGAACGTGATTAAATCTAGATTCTAGTTTCTATAATATACAGTCTACTTTCCGGAGCCATGAATCGAGTGCAAGACTGTTACACAGTACACTTATACTGATCGACGAAGAATCGCGTGAGCGTTTCTAAATCTCGTTATATACAGACAACAGCTAAGTGCAGTGCCGTAAACTTGGCTTAAGCTCGCAGTTAACACTTGATTAGAGAAAACAAAGGATCCGCCGACAAACAGAGCGCGATGATGCGACAGAAATTTTAATTATTGTAGCCCCCGGGAGGCAGCACCCCGCTGATTGCCCCCAAACTCATCCTCGCTAAGGTATAAACTAAACTCACTGCTGCTGTTGTTGTGATCTCGCGGATCCATCACCTCACCTATAGCTTATACCAAATAGTTATAAACCATAAAACTGCGGAGCTCAAAATATCCTAAAAATTATAATATTAAAAATATAAAGTGACTATTAGGTATTTGGCTTTTGCTATAACTATATGGGGTCTTTGTGGCTGACCTTCATGCTAAGCGTTATGCTTTATTTCATCGAGTCTAATTTGCAGCTATGAGGAAGATGATAAAAGCTCATAAGGTATGGGTGGAACTGTTTAAGAGTTGTTCAGTTGAGGTAAGTTGTGGCTCCCCGTTGGGCTCGCCAAACTATGATGAATTAGCTTTTAGTTATCGACGCCTTGCCGACAGTCAGGACTCCAGAGGCGCGAGAAACCCCACTGCGATAATCTCTGACCAATCTCATTTCTCATTAATCGCGGTGAGCTATCGACCGAGGACCCAACGGACCCAATGTTTTGGGCCTGAGCTGTCTAGTAACACATAACTAAAACAAGACGTGCGTTGCGATCAAGCACAAAATCATTTTCGGATTGAATTACACACGCCAAGTCAAACTAGATGCGAAAATGCTAGAGCTGGACTAATATACGTTGTACTTGCAATTTTCGTCGCTAATATAATTACCATCGAAAATTAGGAGCCCAGGAAGAAACAAGACCCAATTTGAAGTCTTTTTAATAAATTACTAGCTTTCATCATAATCTTGTTTTTTTTTTCATAGGAATTTCTGATTAATGATTAAAAATGATTAACACAGCCATGTAGAAGGATTTTTAATTCTCCATAATCCATGAAAATCATTTTTAAAGTGATTCCGCCTATAATACAATGAATGAAAAATATTCAAACAATTTATCAACCGACACGCCTTAGTATATGCAACTCAAACGCCCGAACAGAACGCTCAGTTGCCATGATCTTACAACTGAAGTCCAGAAGGTGCTGCCTCTGCTGTTTTTACGGCGAAATTATAAACTACTTTTGCCGCGAATAACGAGCGGCAAACGATATGAGATTCTTTAAGTAGTTAAATTTATAAGTAAGAAGTATCGGCAATAAATAGCAAATAGATTTTTTCGCATTGCGAATGAAATATAAATATAATGATGTGTATGATATTTTGTATGTACATACAACTACGATAAATAAAAAATACAATAAATACTAAATACGATGTAATTTCAATCTGTACTCGTTATTAAAGTTGTTTCTGTTTTAATTCTGATTCGTCCTTATACATGTTTGGCAGAAACAAAAAGAAATAAAGAAAACAGAAATAAGAAAAAGAAAATAAACTAAGAAAAATAAACTAATAAATAACGTAACTAAAGGGAAAATAATAAATCATCCTCATGTTTCTAGAAAACGTTTTAAATTGATAAAATATTCTGTTACATAGAAATATGAACGTGGCAAACAATAATATAAAATGCCACATTAATATTATCATTACTAAAGCTACAGTAACACGTGACCTCCTTCCCAGACCTTGTAATATTAATTCGTAACGCATGTATTCATATAATTGTTTGGTTCATATGAGGAAAAAATAAAATTTAAATATTTAAGAAAAACATATGCAGTATAGATTTAAAATCGAAATTTTTTTGGAAAATCAATCTTTTATTTTTCATTTTTCTTTAATTACGACTCGGAAATTCCGAAAATTAATTTTTGAACAATTAATTACATGCACAACTCTTGTGGAAATACTATTCAGTTAAATAGTTGAAACATTTCATTACAAAAAAAAATAAAAATATATTTTATTGTAACTCAGAGCTTGTTAAATGCCAGCAATTCTGTTTGAACAATAAATAATATCACATGTACTTAAAATCAATCTTAAAATATTTCATTACATGATTTAAGATCTGGTTCCAAATGAATTCATGAATACCAAAAAAAAAAATGGAATTCTTTCAGTTTGATAAATGTTTCTTATGCCAAAACTATGCAGGCAGACCATCCCTGTTTGTTTATCGTATTAGTTACTCACCTGGGGTAGTCAGCCTAATTTATATCTCGCGATGCCGTAAACTATCAATACCAAATACTCTACTGAACAAAGTTATTGTCAGTGTTTATAAATCAAGACTTGCAGCTTTACCAGTAATATTTTGTTAAATCAATTCAACACGTGGTCTCAAAACGGAACATAAGTACTGCAGTAAATGTACCTGATTAAAAGAGCAGAGTATTCATAAATTGAAAGAAAAAAAGCCCTTCGAGATCCAAGGAAAATGCTCTTCCCCAAAATGCGAGATCACTAAAATACTTCAAAAAATTTGTAACTGATGGCCCGGCTGATATCTTATAGCAAAAGAAATATAGAAATAAAAACCAAGAAGAGAGAAGACGAATGACAGATGCTTCGTTGAGTAGGTAAAAAAAAAAGATTAGCATACAAATGAAACGTTTATCGTTTAAATTGCGCCATTTACATACTACGTCACGTGTTTCTTGTTGTTTACTAATTTCGATGAATGATTGATACATGTGATATTATAGATCGTAACTGTAAACGATAATAGTAGCTTGGTCGTAAAAACTGTTAATGGAGACGATTTTTCAAAGTCTATGTACACTTGTTATTTATTCTATTACTGTGGGAGATTTAAGAGGACATTCTGGCCAGAAGGAAGATAGGAAACTTGACGTGAACGTGATAGCTGAAACGCAATATCTTCCGCAGCTTCAATTCGCCTAAGCTCAACCAAACCATCGCCAGCATCACCAAATGACTTAGCAAGCAATAAGGCAGCTTGCGCATCACCTTCCGCAGTTATAATCGCTGCTTTCTTTTGCTGTTCAGCTTTTTCTACAAGAAAACGTGCCTTTTCTGCATCCTGCTGTGCCACCTGTTTCAACTCAACAGCCTGCGTGAATTCTTTACCAAAGGTCAAATGCGTCTGAAAAATATCAATAAAACATGAGAATTGGAGGCAATATTTTTATAGTATTAGTACTATTCAATTTCTTAATTCAAAAAGTCTTAGAATATTTTATACAAACGCGAGATACTTACAATGGAAATATCGTCAAGAATAACTCCAAATTGATTGGCACGTTCGGTCAAATCTTCGCTAACTTTCTGCGAGACTACTTCACGTTGAGTAATTAATTCTCCCGCATCAAACTGTGCTACAACTGCTTTCAATACTTCAGTAGTGATAGATGGCAGTACTCGTTCGTCATAATCAACTCCAAGAATGGTGTAGATTTTAGGTAGAGATTCAGGTATTGGCCTGAACAATATACGCAATGTAATATTCACATTTTGCAAGTCTTTACTTCCGGTAATTACAGGCACGTTCCTTGGCCTCGATCTAATATCAAACATAATCGGCCTCTGGATCCATGGGATAAAAAAATGCGTTCCTTCGCCCACCACTGTGTTTTTTATTCCAGCAAATCTGTCGAATATGACAGCTCTGTGACCTCCGTCAACTATAAAATCATCCAAGAATTAAGTCATGTAATATTTTTTCATGAATTTATTTATTATGGCTGTTAATTGATTGAAAAAAATTTTGATATATCCAAGTGTTATAGCATGTCTGCATGTTATATGCATGTTGCATATCATTATTAATTTTGTAATTATAGACAAACCATTGTAAAGTGCAGAATTAATGACTCCGCCAACGACAGCTACCCCAAGACCAACCTGGCCAATTCTATTGAAGAAATTTGCTGCCATTTTTTTTTTACAGTTGATCTACGATTTAAAAGATGACAATTGTGCTTTTGTACAAAAAATGAAATTGAATGATTGATAAAATTATTTTATAATTGAATAGGAGTGTAGAGAGACTGATGTAATAGTCATTCGAATTTGTGTATTACATCTAACCTAAAAAAGTATTCACTTCGTAAGGTTACGTGATATTAATTGATACAATTAATGTGACAGAGAGTTAAAGTTGATAAAAAAAAGAACAGAGAGTTTGTTAGGCTATTACGGGACGTTATGAGAACCTATAAATACTTTTAAACTTTGTATAGTAAGTAGGTGTAAAAAAGATTGACCGGCTATAGGTAGTCTTTTTGTTTCTTCTTTTCCTACGGAATTGAAGAAAACTTCTGTGACCGGGTTATGTAATATTGTAATAAGGAATTTTTGGAAAATTTTTTTTTATGAAAGATATTTCATAACAATAATTAAAACTTACGTAATTAAGGCTGTTTTTTGAGTCGCTTTATCAGTTTTCTCCTCGTGCAACGATGTAAAGTCGATAAAAGAAAATGGATTCCAGTCGTTCTCAGGGATAACGAGCCGGCACAGACGTAGGACACATGCGTGTAGACTTCGGAACATTGCGCAAGCGCTACGAAAGACGCGATTCTAGTTGCGGAATGCAGGCGCGAGGTAGAAATCAGTTTGAATTTTTCAATGATTAGAATGAACAGATGAATGGGCTTTTTTCATTCACGAAACTAGCGGCAAATTACCTTCCGAATCTTTTATGAAACTATCGAAAATAGATATAGGGGTTACTATTCGCGTATAGCGATGTCATTTATATATCGAAATACCGACCTTATACAGAAAGGAGAGAATCGCTATACTTACGATATATCATTGATTGATGAATTTTGATTACATTTACGTACTATTTTTCCGCAGTTTCGCTCTTCACTTTCAATCGATAAGATTTAATCAACTGACCAATCGTTCGGTTCGGGTTTAGTTCGGGAGCAAAAAATAAAAAGTGATATCTGATTTAGAATCTGATTCTCGGGATCCGATATCGCAATTTTTTGCGAGCTAAGAATCTGGGAAAACTCAGATAAGTAGAAGAAGTCTTCCTAGTCAACAGAAAACTATATAATCATTTTTTTCCGTGATCAATCCTTCGGCAGATAAAAATCCTGCAATCTGACTTTGATTCTGTAAGTCTCTATCCGAAATCACAATTTTTTATGAATTGAAAATTTTTACAAAATTTAAGGAAGTAGAGACCTTCACAAAAAAATAGAAAACTATTCGAAAGAAATTGGCAAAATCAACATGCGTAAACGTAGTATGGGAATCGAAAGAGAATGAGACGATCTATGTGTAAAATTTAAGACACCCTCATGCTGTCAAACAAAATGATGAAATTCCTTGCGAAAACTAACAGTTTTTGCTCTGCTGAAGTTAGAGCTAAAGAAAAAGGGCCAAAAATTAATCGCCCCCGGGTGGGCTCGAACCACCAACCTTTCGGTTAACAGCCGAACGCGCTAGCCAATTGCGCCACGGAGGCTGTTGTTGAAATGGACATAAATTTATCGCTATCTAATCTAGTTATATTGCTTCTTGTCGATAGTAATAACCAAGCTATGCGAAACGATTAGATAAGATGTAAATAAGATTACGAATAATCATATACGTCAGTTTCTCCGATACAAGAATAACTATAGCATCACTCCTAAGAGATAACGTGATGCGAAAAATTTGCAACTTGAACTGTACTATATTAGGAATATTGACAATCACAAGCAATGCAGTTATCATGTATTATGCGTCCACGTGTTTGTAAATACATACTTTTACATTAAAAGAACTCTTTCTATGTGCTGACTAACTATATTAAGATCATTTATTATTTATTTCTTAATATCATATCTGTAAGAATGAATGTATTTATAAATTCATAATACGTCGAAGAATGTATGGTTTGCAAAGTTTCCTGATGTATACATCAAGCAGAAATCACCGACCTGTTATAAATTGAACAATTGATAATCTGTAAGACGAATAAATCCGTTTTCTTAAAGATAAGATAACGCGATAAATGATTATAAAATCAGTTATTATGATTATACGCAAAAAAATTTCAACTAACAATCTAATTGACCTACGAAAAGAAATAAAATGCTATAGGTATGTCTGTATATAGCTAGCCACAGTTTTATTTTAAATAAAGGAATGAAATTGTTTGTTAATTTTTTGTTTTATATTATCTTATACCGACTTTCGTCAAAAATCATTCAGCTGTCAGCAAGTGCCGACAATATTACGCGGATATCTTTAATGATCAGATGCCGCGAGGGTGACTAACTTTATTCACATTATAGACGTATATATCGTTCGTTAGATTAGAGTAAAACAGAGCTATTGATAACACGGTGGTTCAGCGGTGATAAAAATGTAGACGGATTATAAGCGCTACCTTCGTTATTCGTCTAGAGGTTCTCGTGATTGACATTTCGTGAAGAATAACACTGTGAATCAAGTGTTTAGTGTATGAAAAAAATGGACTAATAACACTTTAAAATGGGCTCATTGTTACGAAGTGATAGTCACAATGTTCCTTACACTTTGGTAAGCCTTTAAATCAGTATTTGAAACGCCGTACACATACGACATCGAATTTTTTCCAATGGATTTATGGACGTGATTAAAAAGCCCATCAAACTGAATGAAAAACATATATAATAATAATCTTAGCAATTGAATAAATTTAAACAATAAAGCTAAAGTATTATGGTGATGTTTTTTTCCCATTAAGGAGAAATGTAACGTTTCAAGGCTTCGAAAACGGGAATGGTGAATTCTCCGAAATTACTGGATGTATCGCAATGAAATTTTGGGGGATTACGCATTATTCTAGTAGAAAGAACCTGATTATTTTACTTTTTCGAAATTTTTCAAAAAACTGAAACAAAAATGAAAATTTTGTAAAATTTTGAAAAAGTAAAATAATCAGGCCCTTTCTGCTAGAATAATGCGTAATCCCCAAAAATTTCATTGCGATTCATCCAGTAGTTTCGGAGAATTCACCATTCCCGTTTTCGAGGCTTTGAAACGTTACGTTTCGCCTTAAATCCTCCTGAGTTCAGACGTTGTGTCACTTCTTGTAAAATAAATTTTATTAATATGAATAATTTTCGAGTACTTTTTGTATTTTGATATTTTTTTTATCTCCTGGACGAAATAGGGCGACCATGTGTGGTTTTGGACCGATAAAAAAGGGGTGGAATTCGAAATTCCATGGGGCGGCAAGATCATCGCCATCAATAAGCATGAGGTGGTGGTCCAGCACGATGCGGGAACTGTGAGATTCAAAAAATATCTTTTAAATTCGTTAAAATTTAAGAATGCGCATGTTGTAACCGAGTTTCAATTCATTTTTATAAAATACCACCTTAGATATGTTTATTTATCGCATCTGGTGATAATGACTAATAGATAAACTCTGAGTGATTATTATACAGTTTTCAAGTATCCATTTATATTCCCGAGATAACGTACCAATGGGTATACCTACAACTTATTGTCCTAACCTAAATATAATCGATTGTTCGCGACCTTCTTACGTACATACATACCTATACGTATTTGTCGTAAGCAAAAACCGCAAAGAATAATCCGTAATTTCGATCAAATATACCCATATGATAATCTAATCATAATTTGATTCACCAGATACAGTTCGATCAAACTATAACGACTATGTAGACCCAGTTCGGTACCAATACGAATTCAAAAATAATTATTATCAGATTACAGCAGCTGTTAAGGTCTCGAATAAGCGTGTTCGATATTGGCAAAAAACGACTACCCCTATCCCAGTAAATTATTCTTTTTATCTAATAGATGAATTCCTGATGATCTAATCTATTTGATTTTCTTTAAATGGGTTTTTGAATTCTCAGTATAGGTTGATAAGATATGTTACACGAAATTTCGCAATCTAGACTGAAAATGAAGGCGAGAAATGGAACTTGAAACTCGATCACATGCATCAAAGAATCAAAGCTATATTTTTTTATTTAATAATCAATGATATGTCCGTACATATAGGTTCCCATGAAAATAACTCTAGATAAGATCGTTAAACCAATGCACACGTCGTCCGTAGTCGGAGTGGAAGACATGATAAATTTGGGAGATTTGCAGGAGTATGCCATCCTAAAGAATTTACATTCACGTTACAATAAAAACTTGATTTACGTAAGTTAGATCGTTAGAGCAACGTTCTTAGATCAATATATTCACTCCCAAATAAAATATACTCTTTCAATCCAACGTAGGTAATAAAAGAGTTATGCGAATAATATAGAATGATAATAGAATAATATACTTACTTGGCAATGATTTCGACCAGTTCAATATCATTTACAATTTCAGTCCAAAGCTATTTTTTTAATTACTCTTCATCCTAATCTGATCATATTAATTATGAGAATTGCAAATAGGGAAATTAGCTTTAGCTGTAAAATCCATATTGACAATTATGTCTTTACACATCCAGACGTATACCGGTACTATGTTGGTAGCTGTGAACCCCTATCAAGTTCTGAACATCTATACAAATGAACAAATTGAGTTATACAAAGGTGAAAAATTGGGTGACAAACCTCCCCACATTTTTGCCATTGGTGATAACTCATTCACACAAATGAAGGAGTCAGGAGATGATCAGTGCATTGTCATCAGGTATGGTCATACAGTGTACTCAAATATTGCCATATATTAATCAAAACATGCATAGAATCTATAAAAAATCGTTTTCTTTATCAGTGGAGAAAGTGGAGCTGGAAAAACAGAAAGTACTAAATTAATTCTACAATACTTGGCAGCGATTAGTGGAAAGCACTCTTGGATAGAGCAGCAAATCCTTCAAGCCAACCCTATTCTTGAGGGTATGTCGGATGGATTTTTTCCATCCGTTTTGGGATGGAAAATTTGATGAGAGAGTAATCAAGGAATTTAAATTCGTTATTGTATAATTTCAGCATTTGGAAATGCGAAAACAGTTCGTAATGACAATTCATCACGATTCGGCAAGTATATCGACGTTAATTTCAACAAGAAAGGTGTCATCGAGGGTGCTCGTATTGAACAGTATCTGTTAGAAAAATGTCGAATTGTTTCTCAGGCAAAAGGAGAACGAAACTATCACATCTTCTATTCGATTTTGGCGGGTCTGACTAAGGAGGAAAAACAAAAATTAGAACTTTTCGATAAAGCGAATTATCAGTACCTTGTTGAAGTATGAATAAATAATTATACATATAGTACTAATATACATATAATGACAAGTGTGCCTAATTAAAAACGTTTCACTTATTACCAAGGGAACGAAAATTATTTGCGATGGAAGAATCGATTCAGAGGAGTTTTTGGAGGTTCGAGCTGCTATGAAAGTCCTACATTTTAGTGACGATGAATTTTGGAACATAATGATACTGTTGGCCAGTATATTACACATTGGAAACATTACGTACAAGAACGTGACAGTTGGTAAGTATAACTTTACCTTCTCTATTTCTTCACTTGTATAACATTACAAATTTGACAATATTTTATCTATTCCTCAGCGAATATGGATGCCTCGGAAATTGCTGATACTGAAAATTTGAAAAGAGTTGCCAGAATTTTGAGTGTTTCTGAACAGGGAGTGATCGAAGCCTTTACAAAGAAAACGATTTTTGCTCAAGGTGAACGAGTGGTAAGAGAATTGGTTCTTTTTTTATTTCATCCAACTATTGATGGTAAAAAAAAAAAATTTGTCTGAGCCATGAATATCAATTTTCATCAGGTGAGTAATCTGTCCAAAGATCAAGCAATTGAAATGCGAGATTCTTTTGTCAAAGCTATTTATGGCCGACTATTCATTATGATCGTTGACAAGATCAATGACACGATTTTCAAGCCAAAAGTATACACTAAAAACTCTATCGGTGTTTTGGATATTTTTGGTTTTGAAAATTTCGATAGCAATAGCTTCGAACAGCTTTGCATTAATTATACGAATGAACATCTCCAACAATTCTTCATCCAACACATATTCAAAATGGAACAAGAAGACTATAACAAAGAAGGAATATCATGGCAGCACATTGAATTCGTTGACAATCAAGTTGTCCTGGATTTAATCGGGACAAAACCAGTCAACATCATGGCACTTGTTGACGAAGAAAGTAAATTTCCAAAAGTAAGTGATGCAAAATTTAATGAAACTAAATTGTAGCTTCAAGATGCCAATTCTGACAAATGAGCGTAATTTTCGTTTCACATTAACAGGGAACGGACAAAACAATGTTGGCTAAAGTGCATCAGATGCACGGTAAAAATCCCTACTACGTTAAGCCAAAATCTGACCTAGTTGAATCATTTGGTATAAAGCACTACGCAGGCACGGTTCTTTACCAGATTGCAGGTTTCCTTGAGAAAAATCGTGACACATTTTCTTCTGATATGATACAGCTTGTTTCCATATCTAAGAATACATTTCTCAAAACTTTGTTCACCGACGAATTATCAGAGACTGAAAAAGACGGAAAGAAAAGATGGCCAACATTATCCTCAGAGTTTAGAAGTTCATTAGAATTGTTGATGAGAACTCTTGGGAGTTGTCATCCGTTCTTTGTCAGATGCATTAAACCAAACGAAGAAAAAAAACCCCTTGTAAGTGATCGTCAACGATAATTTTTAAATGATAAAAAATCTAACAAGTAGGTATAATTATTTCTTTGAATTAATTTTATTTAGCTATTTGATCGAGTTCTCTGCTGTCGACAACTTCGATATTCAGGGATGATGGAAACGGCTAAAATTCGACGAGCAGGATATCCTATTCGCTATAATTTTATAGAATTTGTAAATCGATTTCGGCATCTAGCACCGGGAATTATGCCAGCACACAAAACTGATGTACGAGAAGCGGCGAAAAAAATTTGCATGAATACACTCGGTAAACACGACATGGAATACCAGGTAGGACACACTAAAGTTTTCCTCAAGGATCAACAGGATATATTCTTGGAACAGGAGAGAAGCCGCGTATTAGCTCATTACATTCTAATACTACAAAGAAACGTTCGTAAATGGATATGCAGGAGAAGGTGAGTGCGATAAAAAATTATACTCCACAAACTTTAATACCGATCATATTTGTTTTAAATTTTCATGTCCAAAAATGTCTTCTTTACGTATTGGAGTGTCTGATTGTTCTCTAATTGATTCTAAAGCTATAGATAGCAAATTATAAAATCTGCGTATTCATTTAGATTTCTTGTTAACATAGAAGGTAGGATATGCGGTGCAATTTTATCAACCACAATCCATTATTATATTCTATCCCAGAATTACAATCAACTCATTTTTATAATCGACCAACCAAATGTCTATTTATAAGATACGTAGATATAGCGATTAACATCGATTCTACACGATCAAAGATTTCCATGACGTCACAGCTAGTAGCTTAGATAACAAATTGGCAAATTGGTAACAAGTTGCAAGTCTTGCAACTGAAGATAAACAAAAAGAGTCAACATAAAAATTTTATTCTGTTTGAACTCTGCGTAAAAATTATTCGAAGAGACTTAATCTATGTTCTTACCTTACCAATCATCATAGATCGTTATATTATACATTATCGTGTACTACTTCTTTGTTGATTTTTGCCTACTCTGTTTTTTCTCGCGTTGCACTTATTTGCTCATTTCAGTTTTATCATGTTCCAGATTTATTGTATACCTATTATTTATTGTGAAAACTGTAATATCTCAGCCGACTACATCAGGTCTATTGGAAACATTGGTAATCAATTAACAAGTCACCGTGTTTGAATTTTAATCTTTTTTTAAAGATTGTTAGATCGTATGCAGTACAAGCCGAATGCTAAAGGACTTATCTAGTCGTGCCGCTACTTAGAGTGTGATAAAAATCAATTAATTATTAGCGATAACCAACCTGTATTTCGTTCTACAGATACTTGAGACTCAGAAACGGAGCCATTCTAATTCAGAAGACTTCGCGAGGTAATGTCGTCAGAGAACGCTACCTGAAGATACGGAATGGCTACCTGCGTTTACAAGCTCTCATTAAATCCCGACAGTTGACACATGATTATAAACAGAAGAAGAAATACATCAAACCACTTCAGGTATGGTGGTGGAATTTTAGATCATAAAATATCCAGCTGTGTTATATTAATTTACAAAAATTATCCGAATCATATGGAAATCGAGATCCTAAAGTGCCGTAAGAAATGATATACGCAATAGCAATTCCCACACTGAAACATCTCTTAAAACTTTTAAAGACAGAAATTCTAATTACTACCTCATTCCTTTACAATAAATTATTATTGATTAGGTATGCTCATCGAATCGCGAGATTGACTCAATTGTCGATTGCAGTTTATCAGTTTATTAACACAGAATCTGAACTGAAAATCAAATTTTTGCAAATTTATTAACTGAAGTGTTTGTTGCTCTGATTCATTAAGATTTCAAATATTCAAAAGGAACTTTACTTGCTCATTGTCGATCATATTTAATTAGATCTAAACTGCCTCCTCTTGTCACTGTTCTAGGCGGTGTGCCGGGGTTATCTAGTACGAAAACTTTGTCAAGAGAAAACTCAGGTTAGTATCTTTAGAGTATTTGTATTTTAATTAGAATATTATATAGTCGATTAAAGACTGAATAGTACGATACGAAATTTTTAAAATATGACTGGGCATTTGAAACTGTAACGAACGGAGAAGTTCCAAGTTTCAATACATTGGTAGTAAAAATATATTCAGGATACAGAATGAGTATCATCCTGTAATCCAGACGATTATAATTTTAATACCCACAAAGAAGCTTATCGTTAAGCACAAATGACGACAGGCAAAGATTACCAGTGATTTTTTTTTTTTCTTTTCTATCAAAATTAATTGAAAAACAGTTCAGAGAGAAACGTGCCTTGGCCTTGATAGCGTTCCGCAAAGAAGAGGAAGCGCAATTGAAATCTGCAGGTAACAAGGAGTACAAGGAAATAGCAGAAGCTAACCACCAGAAACGTTTAATAGAACTCCGAAAGGAAGTAGCAGTTTATGAAAAGAAGGATAGCGAATCTGTGAAAGAGGTCGATGCAGCAGGAGAGAACAATATTGATAACATTTTTGAATTTCTGGAAAAAGAACCCAGACATTCCGTTTCTAAGGAGTTGCCAGGTGAAATGTTCGCGGTAAGTAACTCACCCGAAAGTTGTACCTTCGTGATCCTGCGTAGCCAATTGCATTTTTACAAAATCCATAATTTTAAAAATAGTTACATCGTCAGTCTAGATATATTGATTTAATTAAGTTTAACAATTTATTAATTCGTACACGCAGGACCTTGTGAAAACAGAAACAGAAAATATCGAGGAGTCTGACGTAATTGAGATCCCTGAAGATGAAGAAGAACAAGAAGATCTCACCGCGTACCAATTCCGTAAATTTGCTGCCGCCTATTTCACAGCTAACGTCCTTCCACAATACTCAAGAAGGCCCTTGAAGCACTCGCTCTTGGACCTTCCTTACCCAGCTGATCAACTAGTAAGTTTAATAATAAACCTACTTATCACATCTTTTTAAACTCTGTTCTAATTTGATAAACATCAAACATGAATGTCTACTTATAACGATGTAATGACTAGCATTAATGATATATCTCAAAATCGTTCATTGAAATCATATCTATATCCTTTCAGGCTGCCCAAGCACTATGGATTACTATTCTAAGATTCATGGGCGATCTTCCAGAGCCAAGAAACCCTGTGGACACTCCCGATAACAAACCAGTGATGAATACCATTTCCGAAACGTTGAGAAAGGGTTGGAGCAAGAGTAAAGAATATCAAGATCTATACAGAAATGGTGATAGAAAATTGATTCACATGACGTTGAAGAAGCAGAACAAGCTCCACGAGGATATCAGAAGAGGCAAGTCTCTTATGTTTATAACCTTGATGAAATAATAATTTGATATAATTACTGTGGCTACTTTATTAAATGTTTAATTTTCATCGAAATCTCATCAGGCATCGTCGAAGATGAATTCGTTAATCATGCTTACCAATCCTGGCTGCAACGCAGAAGTACGAATCTTGAAAAGTTGCACTTCATAATTGGCCACGGTATTCTCCGTCCGTTACTAAGAGATGAAATTTACTGTCAAATCGTTAAACAGCTGATCAACAATCCGACAAAAGCATCTCATGCAAGAGGTTGGATTCTATTGTCCTTATGCATCGGATGTTTCGCACCTTCGGATAAATTCATCAATTATCTAAGAGCCTTCATTGATATCGGACCTCCTGGGTACGCTCCTTACTGTAACAAGAGATTGGTAAGAACTTATCGAAATGGAACAAGAACTCAACCTCCAAGTTGGATCGAGCTTCAAGCCACAAAACTAAAGAAGCCGATTTTGCTGACCGTTACCTTCATGGATGGTAATTCTAAGGTCATTGAAACGGATTCTGCCAGTACTGCAGAAGAAGTAGTAAACACCATAGCGAAGAGTATCACTTTGAAGGACACTTTTGGTTTTTCACTTTTCGTCACATTATATGACAAAGTATTGTCACTTGGGGCTGGAAAGTAAGTACAGATATCTTTTTTTATGAAATATGAAAACCGCATGTTTAATTCATAATTTCTCTTCGATATTCTAGAGACCACGTTATGGACGCGATCTCACAATGCGAACAATACGCCAAAGAACAGGGCCAACCTGAACGGAATGCACCATGGAGATTGTTCTTCAGAAAGGAGATATTCGCACCTTGGCATGATCCCACTTTAGACAAGGTTGCTACAAACCTTATCTACCATCAAGTTATACGAGGTGTTAAATACGGGGAATACAGATGTTCGAGCGTAAGTAATTTTTCAAATTATTATACAATCTCACAGCTCATCTCACGTTAAGTGTCCAAACCAAAACTAGAAGAATCTAGAAATTAGAAGATCTTCTGTTAAAGTTCCTATAAATGTTAACGCACATTTGTCTGTTATCATCTGCAAAGTGTGAATCAATCCTAGGAATGTTTGAAATTTATAACAACAGACATTGGTAAAATTCCCAATGAGTAAATGCATTGAGATTTATAAACAGTAAAATTGTTGCTGTCACTATCTAATAGCGATTCAAATCAATGACAATATTACAATATATTATTATCTACACATCGATTATAATGATGCGTTAAAACTGCTACTTGTGACGTAACAGCTGATTAGATAATCGCGATTGAGTGATATACGGTTTAATAATAAACATGACTATTGCATTTCGTACTTTTACCATATTGACGACTGCAGGGTTAACGAATGAAATTGGCAGGTTCTAAGAATCGAAATGTTTTAAATTTACATTTTTCATTATGCATCATCAACCATCATTGTACATTTATTATTGATTTTAAGTATAAAAATTTTTTATATCTCATACAGGAAGGCGATATCGCGATGTTGGCTGCACAGCAGCTTTACATCGATCACCAGAAGAGTTTCAGCGTTGAGAATCTAAAGACAGCTCTACCCTTGTATATACCAAATCATCTTCTTCAAGGGGAGCATGTCTTGCCAAAATGGGAGAAATTGATCATCAATGCTTTCAATAAGGTGACTGAATGAAAGAGCTATTGAAAAATGACTAATCAATATTTTTACCATGATTAAACACATTTTTAGGTAGATAATCACAACGATGATGATTTGTCATTAAATAGTTTCTTTCAAATTTTTTGTTTCAGAATCTGAGCGTAATTGAAGGAGCATCAACAATAAACGCTAAGGAAGACGTTGTTACGTTTGCAAAATTAACTTGGCCTGTTTTATTCTCACGATTCTATGAAGCCAAACGAATTTCTGGACCAGAATTATCGCAGGACAATATCATAATCGCAGTTAACTGGACAGGGATTTATTTCGTCGACAATCAAGAAAAAATGCTTCTGGAATTGTCTTTCCCTGAAATCACTGGAATAACATTCCAAAAGTAAGAAAATCACCGTCTATATCCAGAATCGTAATTTAGTGATATAATTCGCATTTAAAATTCAATCAAATCATATAAGATGATAAATCAAACAAAAAATCTTTATTCCAGAATCAATGACGCTTTTGTACAAAACTTGATACTGACGACCATTCAGAGAGAAGAATTCATCTTCCAAAGTACTGATGCCGAGGACCTTGCCAATCTCGTTAACTTCCTGATTGATGGTCTCAAAGAAAAGTCACA
Source organism: Macrophya annulata (assembly GCA_963924015.1). Classification (NCBI taxonomy): domain Eukaryota; kingdom Metazoa; phylum Arthropoda; class Insecta; order Hymenoptera; family Tenthredinidae; genus Macrophya; species Macrophya annulata. The sequence goes on along the minus strand of OZ001258.1, from coordinate 27,291,036 downwards.
GTACGTTGTCGCTACTCAAGACTACACGTCCACAAGTAAGTGTAAAAATTAATAAACCATCAAAGTTTCGAGAGGTAAAATAAAAATGCAATGCATTAATTGCTCATCATTTCAATAGACGAAACACAATCCTTCCTACCCCTGAAGAAGGGAGACTTAATTAAATTGGCCGGTGGATGTACGGGTTACACGATCATGACTTCACCATGGGGTTACGGAGAGTGTCGCGGAATGCTGGGAGACTTCCCATCAGAATATGTCTACGTTTTACCAACCGTTACTAAGCCGTCAGATTCCATTGTTGTAAGTTTTTGGTCAATTCGATGTACTTTGGGCGATTTAATTTATGAGCTAATCGTTTATCGACGTTATGATTTCTGCCCAGGATATCTTTAAGGTAGACTTCACCGGTGAAGAATTCAGTCACAGGCTACACACACACTACATGTCGTTACCTCGTACCAAGAAATACACCCTAATGAAATTTGCACAAGAACACTTCAGAGAGAGTTACAATATTCCTGTACCTCGTACTGAAAGTGGAAGTATATCTTCGGCCAGACAAACCACACCAGAAATTTTGTGGAAGCATACTAGGGAACCAATGAAAGCACCACTACTGGCAAAACTTGGCGATAGAGCTAATGTCGCACAGGAAGCAACCGGGATATTCACAAACATTCTTAAGTACATGGGAGATCTTCCTAGTCATAGACAACGCATTGGAACCGAATACACGAACCAGATATTCCGGACACCATTGGAACACGTAATTATTAATTTTTTCAATAATTTCTCAAATTTCTTAACTCTATAATTCTATTTGATTTTAAGGAGCCTCTCCGAGACGAAGTATATTGTCAATTGATGAGACAAGTGACCGAAAATCGTATACGACTTAGCGAAGAACGTGGTTGGGAATTGATGTGGCTGGCTACCGGAGTCATGACTTGCAGTGGTCCAGTTCATCGGGAACTTACTCAGTTCCTAGCAGCTCAAAAGAATCCGATAGCCATTGACTGTTTAAATCGATTGAACAGAACTATGAAAAATGGCAACAGAAAATACCCACCATACCTACTTGAAGTAGAGGCAATACGATTCAAAAGTATGCACATCTTCCATAAGATCTACTTCCCTGATGACAGTGACGAGGCGTTTGAGGTTCGTGATTAATTCTCTTTACATCTATCAGGAAATATTTGATGAATAAATTTTTTATGTGGAATCCAAGCAACGTCTTGCTCAACGATTATTTGTTTCCAGGTTCACTCGTCAACAAGGGCAATAGACATCTGCAACGATATCGCCAATAGATTGCAATTGAAGAGTAGCGATGGGTTTAGCCTGATCGTAAAAATCACAGACAAGGTGTTTTCAGTACCTCTAAATTACTTCTTCTTTGATTTTGTTCATGAATTAACCGAATGGATGAAGCAGTCAAGACCTTCACGATCAACGGCTCCTATGCAAGCTCAGTATCAAATATTCTTTATAAAGAAACTCTGGACCAGCGTTGTGCCAGGTCGTGACAAAAACGCTGATGTTATATTCTACTTCCATCAAGAAATGCCGAAACTACTGAGAGGTTATCATAAGTGTGATAAGCTTGATGCTATCAAACTAGCAGCGCTTATCTACAGAAGCAAGTATGGTGAAAGCAGGGCGGAACTTCAAGAAATTCCGTGAGTATCCTCAATGTAATGATGATGAGAAGATAGTCTAACTTGTAGTAATTGGGTTTTTAACTTTGAATTGATTATACAGGCAAAAACTTCGAGAATACATTCCCTGCGATCTGTTGAAATTGCTGAGTCCAAACGATTGGAAAAAGCACATTGTCTCAAGCTACAGCAAACAGTCCGGTAAGTAAATTGTTGATTGTTGATTTTTAAAAACGTAAAATTGCGTAAAAATATCATATTTTCTTATCTCTTAATTACAGGCATGAGTGCTGACGAAGCAAAGGAACAATTTCTACAACACATATACGAATGGCCGACCTTTGGATCTGCATTCTTTGAAGTGAAGCAGACAACAGAAAGAAATTTACCCGAATTTGTAATAATTGCGATAAACAAATCGGGCGTTAATATAATTCATCCACAGTCTAAGGACATCTTGGCTGTTTATCCGTTCACACAACTGTCTAATTGGTCATCAGGAAATACCTACTTCCATATGACAATTGGAAATTTCATGAAAGGCTCGAAGCTACTGTGCGAAACTGCGTTGGGATATAAAATGGATGATCTTATTTCATCTTACATAAACTATATGCGAAGTAACCGAGACAAACAACCTAATAATCTATTAACCATATAAAACCACTCTAATTACTGATTGTGATATGTTTTATCAATTTATTCCAACTATTTTATACCTATAGTTCATTTTTGGTGAGCAGCCAATCAACGAATTAAGTGCTGAAAGGGATGAATAGCTGAAATTATTTATTCACAGCATTATTGATTCAAGTTTACAATATCTTGGTAAGAATTCTGCTTGATATACTGATAGAAAGTGACTGGGGTTGCGATTAAAATTAGATAACGTGAACATCATGTTTTGAATTATATAAAATCAAAAAAATCCCATGTATGATAAATGAAGTGATATTACTTAATGATTATTTTAAATAATGACTAATAAATAATGAATTTTATCCCATTTTCGTTTGAGTAATAGTCACGCTTTACGGTGATTAAAAATCCAATTTCGGGTGCAAGATAAAATCAAAATCAACAACAATTGTATAGCTATTTGTATTTTCAGTTTTTCATGTGTTTACCAATTATACCATTTTAAGATTCATTTTCTGTAATCATAAAATATGAACAACGGAAGTAATACGTATGTTGAATACAGTTTGATAATATTTTTGGTGTTCTTGAAATATAAAACGATTTATTAACATTTATTAACTACAGCTCAACTACAAACGTAGATATAAAATTATGAGAAATATTCATACAACCAAAATATATCCTCGAAATAGTTAAAACCGAGATAAGAACATAAAAAATTTTATAAATGGCATAGTTTAATTGTTATCTACATATTATAATCTTATGGTATTTTACCTACAATCTAATTTTAAAGTATAGATTCTTATCGGATACAAGTTTCGCTGAAAAAATTTCTAGCGCTTCCCCAACATTCAACTTTCCAAAGTATACACTGGCGACGTACCATCCATATGTGTACCGTCTAGGTGACCGCAGAGACCCGTAACTCTTCCCTGTAGATTGGTCGACATACCCAACCGTACAGATCTTTCAGTCCACTCGAGATCAAATGAAGGGTATGTCGTCGTTAGGACCAGACGGTTCCCGGTCCAAGCAGCCCTAAAATTTTGGTAAATTATCAGCAACATGATTAACACTATCGAAAATGGACAGAACAAACATTTTTAACGGTCTAGAAAAGCCTGGTATGGAACATATTCTATTCAAAGGCAAGTTGCTCGGGATTGATTTTTAAATTTGTTCATACATTCACTTACCGTATAATGTAAGATGGGCTTAAACGTAAAATCACACCGGTTACGTAGTCAATGACAGTTCCGTCAACAGTAACTGTAGGAACCGTCGCAGAAGGAGTAACTTCTATTGTGTGGTTAAACATGGTCATAAGTAGACCGAGCTTTTTGGGCTCAAGACGCTTAACAAATACAGAGAACATATGATGTATGTGATCGCAAGTGAGCAGAGTCCATTGGCCAGAAACGTTAAAAGATAAAACAGCACCATCAGCGTTCAAGAGAACCTCAGGATAAATGACACAGGGTTCTGCAAAACGATATATGACAAATTTATGATGAGTCTGCAGTTGGCCCGTTGTTACCGATAATCAACCGATCACTGAAAATTACTTACTTATGAGTTTATTTTCCATATTAGTCATGAAAGACTGAGAAAACCGAGTACTATCCAATCCCATCAATCCTTGAGAATAGTGTCTTGTAAAAATATCGGTATATTTCTCTTCGTGAGTTGGAGTGCGTAAGATCATGTTCATACCTTCCTCATTCGATAATGGAAAATCAATAAACATTTTTATTATTCCCGGATCGGTATGCGCAGGAAGATACGTAAGGTGGCCCATTATTCTACCGCGTATATCGTCAGTCATTGAATAAATCATAGGCATTATACTCTCCGGAATCTGTAAGCAACGAAAGATTACGAATCAATATTCAGACTGATGGATATATTTATGAAACTTTAGTTAATATATTAAAAAAATAAAAAAATACCTTTCACTTTTAACTTACGTTTTGGTAGATGATGGTGTAGCTGTATTTACGCAGGGCACTGTGAGCCATTGCTTCACGCATGCATGCAAGTGTTCTTGGTACCATTGAACTCTCAGTGAACATATAAATAGGATTTTTCATATCTTTTTGGCACAATCCGTTAGCTAAGTCGCGTATTATTGCCTCTTTTTGTTCACTGGTCAGTTCAGCCTTCATGTTTATCATTACTGATACGTCATCGCGAACGCAAGTTGCATTGTCATTCCTTCCCATAGTCATTGTTAGTTTTCCAAATATCTCTTCTTTAGTGGGAGGAACACGAATGAAGGGATCAGCTACTTGCAGTGGATAGATTTTGTAACCGTCTATGCAGATCTGAATATTTTATTCTATTAAATTTTTACATCAAAACGCATATCCATTCACTTTATATTTTATATTTTATCTCACGTTTGAATATATATGGTTTGATTTTTGACTGAAGTATTTAACAAATCGATTTAAAAAAAATTCATAAAAATTTGAACTCTATATTGACTGATGAATGAAAAAATAAAAAATCATGAAAACCGTACGCTCTGTTTTCTGGTAAGAGCAGACGTAGCAGCATACTAATGAATAAGCAATTGATATAATAAAAATATATAGTGAAATGATAAGAAATAAATAATTAACTGCTTAATTTTTTTTTAACAACGTAAATTATCGAATGAGAGTCAAAATTTCAAAGGTCGAATGATTTCCAACATTGATAATCAACAGATTTTTAATAATACTGTACAATACATCTACAAGCGATGAGTAAGGCTAATCAGAATATGTATATCTTTACGGCACAAATCTGTCACAATGAGATAACCCATGAGTTGAATAGTTGAAAGATTGACCGAACACCGAGCAAGTTATTTTTATATTTTTGATAATTTGAAAAAATTCATAAAATATGAGGCAATGTCACTCTTCGTTACTCTGAACCAGAATCGCGTATTGTGACTAGCGAACACCGACTTGTAAAGGGTTGGGAAAAAATTATTTTCAAACTTAAACATCATCGCGTATACCTGAAGATCCGTTTGCTCTGGTGTTTTTTGAGTCATTTGAACTTGTAGATTATTAGTAACATGCCCTTGGGAGGTAGTCGCTTTAACAGTCATTGTCCAAGATGATACGGTAATATTCGTAGCTGCGGCTTTAGCATCAAGAGTTCCACGAAAATTAAATCTCAATCCAGGAAGAACATTCATTATCGTAGTGGTTACCGTTTCTACACTCATGCGCATATTGATGTCAATCTGAAACGCGCATGCAGTAATTGGTTATGCAGAAAAAAACATTCTATTACGCTTACACAGTTCAGATTTCATATAACACGAAATTGGTAAATTTCACGTCGGAACTTACTTCAGAGGTTGGATACAGGATGCTTGGTTCCAACTTAGCAATATGACCGCAATTACCAAGTTCAGGACCGATGAGTTCGCTCAGATACCGATCGCGAGCCGTCATAGCTGCTATAATCCCGGGATTGTCCCTGAAAGGAGATGCAGTGATCAGCGTAAAAGTTTGAAAATGTTATTATTAAACAGCGAAGATCGTTGTAAATGAGAATAAAAATGAAAATGAAACTTACCACGCATTCTTATCGTCACTGTTCATCATTTCAATGGACATTTCAGAGCGTGATTTTGGCCGAACAACTCTTTCGCAGTTATATTTATACATGCTAAAACGTAGCCCCATACTTCTGGAGTCGTAATTCATTAACGTAGTGTTTTTCATGTGTTCTGTACCCTTGGTTACTAGCTCTACTGCACGACATGTTCCGCAATGCTGTTCTAACATGTCTTGCTTTATACCCCTCATCATGACATAATTATTTACAAAAGATCGAGTGCCAGAAATTGAGTGCTGCATTAGAGGAAGTATGGGGAGATTCATCTTAACGGTACCAGTTTCCATGTTATAGCTAATACTCATGCTCAAGGCTCGAGTAACATCGTGGGCCGATACACGACGAATAGCATGCCAAGTGTCAATAATCGGATTGTAGGCATCCATAGAGCAATAACCATGCCGCCAATTTTTGATCATAGTTTCCATTTTCATGCTAAACAATGGTGGTGTTTGGGATGTTACTGCATTGTTCATCTGTACTGACATCACGTGGGGAATCATATTCCGTAAAAGATTTGGCAAGCCTATGTCATTTGGGACCTGCATAGTGTAAAGTTCATCGTACTCGATGTGTTCCATATTATATTTCATGTCCATTATCATTGTAACGATTTCCATGATGCTCGCACTATTTGGTAACTTATCTAAGTATTTTACAAGTACAGTCCTCCCCTGAATCATCGTGACAAGTTCGATGTGGACTGGCTTCTGGCTTGGCATGTCTATGCCAGCATTTGTCATCACACGTTTTATCTCTGATGCGAGATTATCTGGTCTTACCATCGTGATATTCCAAGCAATGTCGTTGACATTAACACCCTCTATTCTCAGGTAAATCTGTGTGGAAATAAAACTTTTTTTCATCTTTAAAACTGTTAAGAACAAGTTTTTGAAAATAAATATAATCAAGCTACCGATCAAATCACTCTGATTAATTATTTTATATTTTGCTTACCATCATTTCTTGCACCGGTTTTCGCCTGTTTAATGTCCTGTATTCCATAACACCGATGGACGGCACTCCGGTTTGGTTATCAGCAACCATCATCATCGACACAGCTTCACCAAAGCCAAACTTCCTGTTCTCAAAATCGACGAGCCAAGAACCGGTCATAATATCAGAAACTGGTCTTACTCTCGTAAAACGCAAAATCTTGCGAGCCATTTCCATCATCGGTGCCATACAAGAGTCCACCGTATTCGCTAAACTCTTCATGGTAGTGTAATGGAAGTTGTACAGATGTTCATTCTTTTCATAGACCATAAGCCAGTACAAGTTCATCATCCGGTCCAATCGGGGTGGTTGATACATGAGAATGTTATAAGCGCAAATTCTCAACTCCAGAGGTAATTGGGTATTAGATAAAATGGGCCAATATAGGTCGTGAATGTACTCAACATCACGGGGCACTCTCCAATTAACCAACATAGCGTGTAACCGAAGATGGTCAGGTCTCTCAGATATCATCTGCTCACCACGAATCATGGGTTCTAAAAGCTTGTGCACATCGCCGATTTGAATGTTTCTCATGCCTTGCAAATATACCATTTTCATTTCGAAGGTAGGCGTGTCTGTGAAAAAGTTTTATTTACTATTTTTGTTTCATTGATCAGATTTACGGAGGGTATTCAATGTCTACTTCGTGCTATTCCAATCAATCAATAAATTAATATACATCCGTGACTTCCACATAAATTCTCGATACTTGTCGACATCACAGTACTTACTCATCATATTATCATAGAAGCTCTGCACCCATCTGTTAATAAGATCCGCGTCCGCAAAACGAAGGTAGGTCTCATGCTGGTGGGCCTTGTAAATCATATTAGCAAAGGATAAAATACCGGACTTTCGAACTTCCAGTGATGTGTCATTCCCCAACGTCATTAAATCTTCCATTTCCATTAACAATGAATTCGTAGGCTCACGTATGTAGAACGGTAACTTGGTCATCATAACAATGGCCATATTATCGTCAATTTTGCGTTTGCGGATGATGTTACGAGTCAATAAGCAAGTAGCAGTAGTTCCAACGTGAGGAACCATTTTCAAAAATAAGTTCCTGTGGAGAGATCAGTAATTTTTTATAAACAAATTTTATTTTTATTAGATTAATTATCTACGAATATGTTAATATCACGTCGAGATATATTTTCAATCTTCAATACTGAATGAATAGAAAAACATGTGATTAATACTATTTTATTAAACATACGTACTTGATAGTAACTTCTCTCGGAGATGTTGCATCTGGATCTGTAACATTATTAAAAATGTGTTCAAGAGATGGAAGATCCATACGAGTCATCGCGCTCATGATACGGCTCATTGTATGCCCGTGCTTCAATTCTGGTGATATCATAACCAAATTATCCTCATTCATATAGTCAGCAGCTTCTCCCAGCATCTTCAACAGTTGGATCATTAAAACCTCAAGATTTACAACGTGGCGTCCAAATGTGGGATCCATACCGGCGTCAGGAGCATAAAAAGACTCTGATCTTTGGAACGCAACACTATCGATTATCATCATTTCCTTCAAATTAAATACTGGCAAGGTCATACCATCAACTGGCATCATGGACTCAAATACCATTGATTGACTGTAAAGAATAACCAAGAATTAGCTTAGCGCCGTCGTCTTGAAAGGCCGTTACACACCATTCAGCAAGACTACTTACTTGGCAAGAATGTAATAAGCTTCGGACTTAGCTCTCCATGGAAAATAGTTTATTACCCCATGGGCAACCAATGACTTGATCAGAAGATCTTGCCCCATATTTTCGATGTGAAAAATCCTTCGGCTAGCGGCAGTCATTTCTTCCTATGAAAAAAGAAACGATATAGGACTACATTTTCAAGTATATTCATACACAGGCATGTGTGCTTCTAAAAATAAAAGCATCACATTGTGGAATTTATTCTTCTGGGTATGGCTAGCTTGTAATTACCTCAACCTCGACCAGACAGCCTTTGGACTCCTTGTAATTGAATGTGTATTGATTAAACTTGGTACTGCAGCTCATCGGGTCCATCATTTTTGTAACAGTGAAGTTTCCTTCTCCGAGTCCCACCGTGCGTTGGACATTGTAAGAAACGGCACACTCTCCATATATGGAATCCTGGTAGTAACAACCAAAGAGAACATTAAATCGGGAACTAATGTTCCCCTTAACTGTTACTTACCTCTTTAGTTAAAAAGGCCTGCGGTATCATCGGAGCTGCCAAATTCATGGAGGACAGATCCAATTGAAGCATAGAAGCCATCGATTTTTTCATATTTCGGGACCATCCAGGCTCGTACTTGTTTACTATCAGGCGTTCCATCTAGAATTTAAAAATGTTGAAAATAATCATATCATGCATTATAGCACGTAATAACATTCAGTAATTTCACATTGAGTTCCTCTCCCCGGTAAAATATGTCAATCTATGGATATTCAATCGTCAGAAACACAGATAATATAATTTTTACAAATTTCTACTCTCAATTCTCATATACCTTGCCATTGTCACCGAAGACAACGATGAAGGGATCGTTCAATGATTTAGCAGCATCGGGAAGAGGGAGTGTGTTTCCCTGAATCTCTTCGAAATGCTGAATTTCACCATTTCGAATACCGTAAGTGACATTTAGAAGTATGTAGAAGGCATTATCCGGGAACGGTTCACTTAACGCACGTTTAACGTGCATCAAACCGGTCATTGCGAATTCAGAAGCGTAGGGTGTAGGTTCTATAGTTCCCGATTTCACATCCGCATAATATTTATACGTCGTGATTTCATGTCGTGGGAAAAGTCCTGTTTCAAAATAAATAAAAAATGTCAATTAATAAACCGTATCGTTGCCTTACTAGCAATCAGCTAACGATTATTATTAAATCTCTTCTCTTACCTGGCAGTGCATTCGCCAAGGCGAAGCAGGCAAGTAGCCCTAAAAACAAGAATACACGTTACTCCAGAGGACAATTGATTAACGTCACACTGTCGAACTTTTATAACAATTATAGTCGGTCTCAAATTGGAAAAGTTAATTATTTCCACCCCCAGAATAGATTATGTCTTTTAAATATGGTTGGGACGATTTTATGAAATATATCAGGGATTTCATTATGGGACATGTTCTTTTTTTTTCTTTCATTTTTTCGTCGCAGTATTAACAAGTGTTCGAAGTTACTAATACAGGTTTTTTTTTTTTTTTAATTACTGATTGAAAAAGCGAGAGTTAACGAAAGAAATAACGAGTGGAATTATATGGGAGATTTGTAATCTGTTGACTTCTTTATACTCACCGATTAACAATTGCAGCAGTTGTCTCATTGTGAAAGACTAGTGCAATTAGCTGGGAGCTTCCCTTTTATATTGGAATCAGCAGCCCATTCACCATCAAACGGTATATACATATACCACCATGATAACCCTGAGTAAGAGTGTCTGCGAGTGATCTGCATCCAAATACATGCAACAATATCATTTTAATGTTTGAAAGAAAAAAAAAACAAGATTACAAGTTAGCAATATATTTCATTCGTGCTGATATCATGTACCAAATTCGTGTATAGGTACTTACGTAAATAAATCTGGGGAATTCTGGATCCAGAGGTCATAAATCGTACAGTAGAAAAATTCAATACGCTTCAAATTACTCTAGCATTCTACAAAATATCTACTTCATATAGATACACGTGCAATAAACCTTCCCTAAATACAGATTTCATTTTTAAAAAGTAATTTTATCAAAGTTTAAAGTTAGTTCAATGATTTCGCTAATGAACCGACTCACCTAAAAATTTCCATAAATACTCTATCATAGAACTTTTTTAAATCGTTGGTGGAAGGACTCTTAGCTCTCATATATCATTCCACTATTAGCAATAATTGAGTCTATAAAGGTTGATCCCTTTTGCATTCATTGTGCCAATAGACGTGTTCGTCGGATCCATTCATGAAATAAAATGAATAAAGACGTCACCAATTTCCCATGATCCTGAATTTGGATCTAAACAAGTTGCCATCCGAACAAAGAAACGATAATTCATGATTATCGGTTATTCCCCGATCATGCTCTGTTCGAGTTTGCCGTTGCATAAACATACTCCATCCTTCCCTCACAGCAGGTTCAGATAATGCTCCGACCTACGATATAACACATATTTTACAGCGTAGAATGATTCACTTTGAGAATTTCTCCATCAATATATGCCACTCGTTTTATATACCTATACTGATTAAAATTCCGTATCGTTTGTTTGTCTTAATTCTGTTATTGCTGCAGTCTCATGCAGATAATATTTCGACAACAATAGCTCTTCCCTCAATATCTTTCAAGGATTGGTGGGTCATACTGTGGAGTAAACACGAAAGTTAGCAATTAATATACTCCTAAAATTATCTATAATCATCACGGTATAATTAAACGGTATGTTTTTGAACATTGTCAAAATATTTATTTTATACAAGCACAAAATTCCAGATTCTAAATTAATCGGTTTTTAAAAATTTTTTTGATCGGCAATTTTAATAGCGATGATGACCGTTCCATTGACTGCATTATCGATTAAGAATTCAATTATTATTTCTATATTGCTATAGAATTATTTGAAATTAAAGGACGGCTAATGATCTCTTGAAACAATACAGACCGAGTTCTGTCTGTGAAATATTGCTATAACTTGTTATTGAAATGTTTGTTGACTTGTAAATGCTTCCGAGATAAACTGCCCCTCGCATTGCTAGCTCAGACAACATCATCATACGATACGACTGAGGCTGACATATCAGGAGTAAATTTTGGAAGATTAATTCGAATTAAGAAATTAGGTCATTTTCTCGCAGAGATTACTACAAATTTAAATTAATGATTGCTAACAGCTCAATCTTTATAACACACAGTCGACTTTCGTCGATATCTATTAGCACCTAATCAGACACTTGCATAATTATGCAGCAACTTTCCTGCCGTTCAATAATTTTCTGTCAATCAAAGTCCGCTAAGTTCTGAATCTTTTGAAATTTGCAAGCTTTCATGTAGTCATCTGTCTTCGTAATTGCATCATATTTGTATAAAACGGTGAAATTTTTCATTATAAATAATAATATAATGACATTTGTTTTCACACCTCAATAACGATGAAATTGTAGGTGATTACTTTTTTGCACTAGCATAATGTGGTCAATATCACAATTGCGTGTTACTATTAAAAGTGTGAAATGTTTTTGCACTATATACGTCGTGTTGTGAGTAACAAGGGGTCCCTCAGGGTAACGCGTTTGTTGCATATTATTTTACGATGCCTTCGCACGATAATACAGCAATACGCAATATGAGGCATAGACTGATCTTAGATTGAGTTTGTTTTTGCCATAATATACGAGCTTAATATGACATCAATGGCATTTCAACTGAACACTTGGTAATTAATAAGCCATGGTTATACAGTCGTTTCTAATTAGGCACAAAGTCTGTGAAAACGTTTATTTTTTTTTATTTCTCAATTTTCTTTCGCGGAGTAGAACAGCTTCATCCATTTAGATGCTTAACCGGATTTGCATATTCCATCCACTTGATAAGAGCGAGCAGACGACTTGTACAAAGAAATTTCGGATGTAATTCTACAAGTGAAAAAATTCGAGCTTAATTACTGCGCTATTGTGGGAGAAATGTTTTTAACGTATTCATGTATATCCACCTACAACTTGAAGTCATTATATCCATCATTCTAATAATAACGTGTTAAATCGTAATTAAAAACGGATTAATATTAATTATCTATAGAAATTATACCACAAAATTGACCTTTCTTTGACACGAATTTTTAAATGACTTAATATACTCGCAGAAGTAATTATTCGATACACATATATCAATCAATAAGACTAGATAATGAAATTCAGTATAAATAAAGTTATATACTAACGATCAAGATGAAAGAACAAATAACATGAACGAAGAAGAATCTTCGAAGACATATTTATACTTATAATTTCCAATACATAATAATTCACAATGAGTTTAGTATTGAAATAAAAATTCACACATTATATTGAATATTATCTATGCATTCTTGGATTATTTCCGACTGTGACGTTGAAGCACATCCTTGTGGAATTATTTCAAATTAGAGTTAACAAATTGATTGATAAAACTTATGCGGTATTTGCACATTGATTATTATATTTGTCTAAAAATAATACAATAGTATAAGTCAGAAGTTTAAAATCTGGTTGATGAAACAAATAATGAAAATCAAAGGAATTTCTTAACTCAGAGTAGAAAATTGGTAATTTGTGAAAATTGATTTTATAGTTTGATAGTCGTAAATTCTGTCGTGAATTCAGTTTTTTGAAAATCTTCCAAAAGTTCTCAAAGTTTATTAAACTTTAGTGGGCTGAGCGATCTTTGTGCGAATACTTGAAACAAATTAAAATCTATTTGTATATCTTATTGCTAAATTCGATTTTTGTATGATATATATAGGAATTAGGGAGTTCCGTGAGGGAATCTAAGGAGTTAATAATTCGATCTATGGTTCAAGGAGTAAAATAAATCGTAAATCATACAATAGTTTATTTTAATGCTACACAATAATATAATTGCTAATCGTGGGAATAAATGGGATCAGATACTGTTTTAAAGAAATGTACAATAAATCAATTTTCGTAGATCTATTGTAATAACTCATTTTCTCACGAATCGTATACATGGGCGTTAAAATTTTGTTAAACAGGAAGTAAAGATACAATGAAAAAATTTAATACGTGGGATTTTTAGAAAAATAATCTTTCAACGCAGCGAGAGCTTTGCTACGGTGTGAAATTTCGTTTTTAATATCTTTCGGTAATTCAGCGTAAGTTTTGTCGTATCCATCAGGCTGAAAACACGCGTCCCATCCAAATTCTCTCGTTCCTCTAGGACTGACTATAGTTCCGTTGGTACGTCCGTGAAAAATTTGTACATCGCCTTTAGGATCGCCGTTAGAATATCCAAAAGTACAAACAGCTTGAGCTGATTTGTCTTCCCAACCAGCTAACATAGTAGGCAGCTGATCAACCCCCAATTTTTCCATAAACCATTTAATGTATGGACCAGGCAGGCCATTCATTGCATTAAAACACAAAGAAGTGTCTTCAACAATAACTGGTCCGTTTACAATTTCCGCTGCAGCTCTGCATTTGTCTCTGCATATATCGTCAATTTCTCCCTGATATTCGGGAAGGTCAATCTTCCTGCTGGTCAATTCTTTAGGAAAATTCTTTCCTAATATTGCTACAACTTCTTCCAGCTTCTTAGCATTTCCAGTTACGAATACTATCCCCTTTGACATTTCGTAATCCCGCCACCCTGTAAAATAAAACACGTGTTTATGTGTTACGTTGGCAACACTTGCCGAGCACAACAATGCGATGGTTTATTAAAATAAATTTTTCTTATAGAATTTTAATCGATTCGAACGATGTTTGACAATTCCACTATCGCGAATTTTCATCTTCGTTTAATATTACCAAAACTTCTGATGATCGATTCGCAATTTTATTGCCAAAAATTTCCACGCTAACTGCGGCTGCCTACAAATTCTCGACGTTATTCAACGTCAATTTCACCGGCAAGTGGCTCCACCTAGTTCTCGAAATACAACCACACTCTAATAGCAAATGATTTTATTCTGCAGTTTTATGAACAATTCGTTGGTGAAGGAACTCATCAAAAATGCCGAGTCAAGAAGTTGTTACAACAAAAGTAGTGGTTCATCCACTAGTTTTATTGAGTGTAGTTGACCACTTTAATCGCATGGGAAAAATTGGTAATCAAAAACGAGTTGTCGGTGTTCTTTTGGGCTGTTGGAGAGCTAAGGGAGTCTTAGATGTGTCGAACAGTTTTGCAGGTTAGAATCGGCTTTTCAATCATATTAACCTATTTCCTTTATCCCCGTGTCGTACAACCGATTAATTAAAATACTTCGACGGAGTTTATTCAGATAATTACAAAGCCTATCTTTTTCTACGAATATTATATTATTTTATTATATTTTTCAGTACCGTTTGACGAGGATGACAAGGATAAATCGGTCTGGTTCCTCGACCATGATTACCTCGAAAACCTCTACAGCATGTTTAAAAAAGTGAACGGTAATATTATCAAATAAGAAAAGAAAAAAATTTTATTCTTTCGATCTAAGAATAATTTTGAAAAATATATATTTTTTTTTTTTAGTAAATAGATGAAAAGATTTTCGCTTTGGTTTATTGTCAATTTTATATTTTCTTCATTCTCTCCCTTTGTTTTATTTTTTATAAAATTTGAATCACTAAAAATGTTCAAATATTTTAAATAAACAAAATTCCTTCAGCTCGTGAGAAAGTTGTCGGCTGGTATCACACAGGGCCTAAATTACACCAAAATGATGTAGCTATCAATGAGCTAGTTCGAAGGTATTGCCCAAACTCCGTCCTAGTCATCATCGATGCCAAACCAAAAGACTTGGGCCTTCCTACAGAGGCGTATCAAGCCGTTGAAGAAGTGCATGATGTGAGTGTTTTGTATAAAGAAGAGATTTTTGGAAATATTGTTAAGCATTATCATAAACTTAACTGTTTATCACTTGTTTTTTTCAATTCAGGATGGCTCGCCAACTTCTAAGACCTTTGAACATATACCGAGTGAAATTGGGGCCGAAGAAGCCGAGGAAGTGGGAGTCGAACATTTGCTTAGAGACATCAAAGATACCACCGTCGGAACACTCAGTCAAAGAATTACGAATCAATTATTAGGACTGAAAGGACTGCATGCCCAAATTCGGGAAATAAAAAATTATCTTGTTCAGGTTTGTTGGAAATGTTTTTTTTTTCCAGTCATTGATGCATTATTTTTGGTAGATAATATTTCTATAATTTAAGTTTTTATCTTTACTTATAGGTCGGAAGTGGAGATCTACCGATAAATCATCAGATAGTTTACCAGCTGCAAGATATTTTCAATCTTTTACCAGACATGACGCAAAATACGTTTGTCGATTCGCTTTACGTGAAAACGAACGATCAGATGCTGGTTGTTTACTTAGCTGCACTTGTCAGGTCGATTGTAGCTCTGCATAATTTAATAAACAATAAATTAACGAATCGTGATGCTGAGAAGAAAGAAACGGACAAAAAAGAGACAAAAAAAGATGAAAAAAAAGAAGAAGAGAAAAAAGATGATAAGGAAAAGGCTAAAGTTAAATGATTCATGAGTAATAAACGGTTCTTAAAACCTAACGATTAATTTGCTTATGCAATAAGCGATTCGAATTTTGTTACTTATGTAAGTTAAAACCCATGCGGAGCCCCGTTCACGATGTAAACGAAATGACGCTATAATTTAATACAATCACAACAATAACTAATAATATCATATTATTTTGATTAGAAAAAAAACTTTGTGCCTAATATTCCTCTATCAGCTTACTACTATGGAAATTTGAGGAACCAAGTTGATAGATAACTCGTTTAACCATTATCATCGATTGCTATCACCAACTTGGTCGGATCCTTCTAAAATTGGAGCAAGTCTTAAATTCAAAATGAATCTATTTCGTTTACTGCAATGATTAAAGAATTATACATATAGATAGACAATTGTAAAACTAAATATATCGATTTCTATGGGAGTAACGCGGAACTTGGAGAATTATTAGACACTGAAAAATTTCACTTAAACAAATATCGAATGTCTACTAATACGATTTTGTTAATATTAGATTTCAATTAAACGTTCGCATTTTACACACTATTTTCTCATTTTCTTTTCACCAAACTATAGAATAGCATATTATACATAATTATATTACGATTTGTTAATCTTTCTACCTCTCAAATTGGGCAGGATTATTAAAATTCTGTGATTCATACTTAGAAAATTCTATAAAAAAAAAAAATAAGAAAATAAAAAAATGAAAAGGAATACAGACTTAAAGATAACATTAAAATGGAAATAAATTAAACTTAGCAGTATTTAGCCGATTTATTTGTTTTTACATAGGTAATTTTTTCTGAAAACCATCGATTCGAACTTTTCGTTCTAAATCACAATCAGTATAACTGCCCCGCTCGAAAGAAAGCGTTCAAAAATTTCACTGTTTTTAATTGAAAATATTTTGCCGCTTACGGGACAGTCGAACTCAAACTAACATTGTATTTTATAATAAACTAAGCTCTCGTGAAGACCATAATATTATCTTTTCTCGAACCCTCAAATAAGGAGTTAATTAAATTTCATAATCAGCTACTTACTTTCGAGGCTGAATCAAGCAGAATATACAAGGTGACCCATTTTAAACGAGTCAGACTAATATTATCGAAACTAAACAAGATACAGGAAAATACTTCAGACAAAAGTTGTATAGTTCAGAGAGGGACATTTTGTAATGCTATGGGTTTTGAATTTTTATAAAACTTTATGGGGTTTTTATGAGGTAACTTTTGTTTTTTAAATAGGAACCCCTACTTTTTAGTATAGATCGATAATCTACACGAAAAAATTCATTACTTTTGTTGGAAACTTTCTTTTCTAAAAGTTCAATTTCACATCATGAAATAATGAAGTTAATTCTTTCGATACAAAGTTAATAATGTAATTTTAATATTCTTGAAGTGATTATTGAATTTTAAAAATGACTTGCCATGATTAATCAGCAGAAATGAAAAACTTTACTCTTGATATTTTCTTCTTTGACTTCATATTTTCAATGGAAAAGTTTTTAATATTTAAAAAATAAAATAAAAAATCCACCAAAAAAACAGATAAAAAATTGAACTCTAAGAAAAAAAAGTTTCCTACAAAAGTAATGTATTTTTTTGTGTAGATTATGAATCTGCCCTAATAAATAGGAGTTTCCGTCCAAAAAACAAGAGTTACCTCATCAAAACCCCGTAAGACCCTATAAAAATTCAAAACCCATAATATTATCAAATGTCCTGCTTGGAACCATACAACTTTTGTCTGAAGTATTTTCCTGTATCTTGCTTGGTTTCGAAAATATTAGTCTTGGTCGTTTAAAATGGGTAACCCTTTATATAATAAGCAGAATCGAGATCAATCATTGGAACGAATAAACTAACGATTCGTCGCAATAAGCCAACCGTTCTTTCTACATTTACAATTATATACATTCGCAGGTTTCTACATACAATGAGTTTACTTGCTTCGGTGACATTTGAATCATGGATTTTGGTAATCGTTAAATGCGTGAGATCACCGTTAAATTTACAGAAGGAGAACCGATTCAAGGTCATGCACAAACATGACGTTCTAACGTCAAAAACTAAAAATGTCCTTTGCAATTCAAAGTCGTGTAAATGTTCCGAAGAACTAAAAGAAAGGAAGCAAAACGAGTTTCAAGCTCTTCCCACTCTTCTTATATCTGCAATAATACAAAACGTATATTTGACAACAAGTAAACCAGAATTGAAAATGAAATTTCAGCGCACCAAAATATTCCTTAAATTCATCATTTCATTCAATTACGTACCAGAAGCACGAAACATCTATCTATTCATATACGAATCTCGTATTTAAATCAAAAAAATAAAATTCAATGTTATAAACTAAACGCGGCTGCAGAATGATAAGCTGCAATGTAAATAAATTACTTTGACAATGTCCCCTTAAAACAATCGGCTCAAACTAATCTACAAAATACTAAATAAACTACAGGTGATAACGTAGTTAATAATATATTTCCCCGGCCAACACCACTGTCGACTAATCCTACGTAGGGTTCCAAATTTGTATCATTATAGTGTTGAAAATACCAATTGAAGGCATTGTCCTCTACAATTCTCGCGTTTTCATCAACGCTACCGGCTTGTTCTAACAACTTTGTATCTGTTTCACTTCTTGATGATTTATCCTTAATCATCTGCCTATCATAATCCTTCAGCAAAAAATCTGGTAACACTTTATCCAGATCAGTTTGAACCTTTTCATTCTGATATTGTTCTGCTACTGGATTAAGACTCGGTGATGCAACCTTAGTGATCGTCGATCTTCCCAATGGTCGATACGGTGGTATTTGACCACCAGGTACCAACAATGCTGAAAGAGATGATGCCTCCTTGTTTCGAGTTGTAGAAATAGTCGTGTATATTATCTCCGTTTGCATAATTGTCGTCGGTGTTGGTTGGTGCTCCGTCGTAGTTATCGGAATATCTATAAAGTAAATTGCGATTAAAAATCACAAACTAAATAACAATTTCTACATACATCACAATACACAATACGAGATATCCATTTTTATTCATTTTAATAAACCTGCACTGACCAGTAACTTCGAGCTCGTCAGATTTAACGGTAGTTGTCGAACTAGAGCGCAAAGGACTTTTAGGTTTCAACCAGTCACTAAAATCCCAAAAACTGCTTTTATTCTTAAAGCTGGTAGAATTCGACGGTGTTGTAGTCGGTGGAGTGGTTTCTTCAGCGAAAAAATTTGGCGAATCTGTTGTGCTAGACCTGGGAGTCGTCCAAACAATTTTGCTAGCAACTTCACCATGAGCTCCCTGCTTCATGGTCACAGTTTCCGGACTTTCTTCTTCATGGATTTCCGACGATACTGACGTTTGATCGATTTCTAATTTCTTTGTAACTTTTTCAGGAGACGTTACGTTCACATCTTTCGTGATGTTTATCGAGGGGTTTTTAAAGTCTTTTAATGTAACCACAGATAGAGACGTTCTGTTTAATTGTTCATTAACAGTAACTACCGTTTCTGGTTTACCCAATCTTTCTCTATTCTTGTTCTGATCGGGTGTTTTTTCAGTATTATTCTGCGGTCTGAAAGTCTCGTTCAAAGACATTGAATAGTTCGACATCTGCTTTATAGAAGAATGAGAATCGCTCTTCTTGTTTACTTGTTGAACCGTGAGGTTTCTGTTGGAATAGATCGAAGATCTGTTCATTTCCATTTGGTACCTTAGCTGTGGATCAACTATAGGAACAAATCCACTCTGACCTCGAGGTAACGGGACGAAGCCACCTCTATGTATTTCTGGTTCTGTAGGTGGAAACATGTGGACCCTTCCTCTTCCAGGTCGCCCGAAGGAGTCGCTTTTCCTGTCTGCTTTTCGTCCTGAATTTCCCCACAAGTTAAAGTTCAAGCTTGGTAAAGGTACACCAAAAAATGTAAACCCAGAGCTGCTGGGTGATGGAGGCACATCTTTTGTGGGTACGAGCATAGTTTTATTTTTCCTATTAGCAGCACCGGATCCGGTAGCTGCATAGATCGTTGGCGTACCACCGGTGACGGGAAAAGGCAGATCTGAAGTCACCTGAAGATTTGAAAGCTCTTCAACTGATGTACCAGTCGTCATAGATGCAGGGGAATTCTCTGGGATTATTGTACTCGAATTTTCATAAGGATAGTCGACATACTCGTCGTAAAAATATTCCGATTCGTTAGGCAGAGGTGGAAGCGGTGTCGAACCTTTCAAGTTCATCCATGGAGAGTTTACTTGAGATGTGCCAAATACTGCCGTAAAATAAATTAATGAAACTTTTGCGATTTGAAGATTTGGCTCATTAAGCTCAAGATTTACTCACGGGAAGACCCTTCGATTATTTCAGTCTCACATCCCG
Source organism: Macrophya annulata (assembly GCA_963924015.1). Taxonomy (NCBI): domain Eukaryota; kingdom Metazoa; phylum Arthropoda; class Insecta; order Hymenoptera; family Tenthredinidae; genus Macrophya; species Macrophya annulata. Next base: position 27,270,498 of record OZ001258.1, on the reverse strand, counting down.
GCACCGTAGGCTCAACCTGTCTTTCCCTCTGGCAATCCTGACGGGATAATCTCACCTCTCTGAAAAGTGATCCATCGGCACACCGAGGCCCCTCGGAGGAGGCCTGTTGTAGCCATCCTCGTAGCCACAACATCCCACAGGCACAAGACAGCGGATTTCCTTTTCAAAATCGAGAAGTTTTCAATTCAATTTACATATTATCATGACTTTTTCGATCTTTCCATCAAGTTAAAAGTATGATTAATCCCAATGGCCACACGGCCTTGACTAATTATCACTACTGGCCAGCAACTGATGAATTTCTAACTGATTTTGTCATAATTTTGAGCCAAATCGTTCTGTGAATTTATTATTTTAAAAAACATGGATCAAGAGTCATATAAAACTGCAAATTTATGTCAGAGTTAAGTCTGAGGATAGAATAGCGTGTAGAATATTACCATCTATGTCTAGAACCGCGATATTAGATCGTAATCTTTTGAAGGTATTTTCGAAAACCGAGGCCATCCTATTGTGGCGAAGACTCAGCACCCGAAGACGTGGCATATCGTCAAAAGGCGAGCCTTGAATAGAGCAAATGCGATTGTTGTCCATCTGAAATGCAGCGATAACAAAAAATTAAAAAAACCTAGATAGTTCAATTTTCGAATGGGAATATTATGTTTCTTTCAACGGTCTGACGCGTGCCTCATACAGTTTATACTTTAATTGGAAGTGAACAAAAAATAAAGTTATGAATTTCTAGGAGGGCAACGACACGGGGAATATTAAAACTGCCGTTTCATATCCGCGTCGTTAACAGTTATACGTTGTTTGCAACCGTCGTTGGTTGATACACTCGACGTAGTTGGAAAGACTTCTTCCTCGAATCTCCAACAGCGGTAAGACACAACGTCTGCAGAAGGCGTGAAATGTGTTCGAAATCCTGAAGAGTTTCATACTTCGATCTCTCTGAAGCTCTACATATACATATATACGTATATGTCGACATTAAATGTTGTCGACAATTATAATAAAAGGGTGCTATTAAAATAATGAATTATAATTGCAACTAAAAAGAGTCGCATTTTGTGAAAGTGTTATTTAAACACACCTTCAGTTCAACCAACCATTCCATGGCTGCTAAACTCTTGCTCGATACACGTGCCACGCGATTGTGACTGACGTCCAACACTTCTAAAGAGCTTAAACTTTCTAGACCTGCATTTTCAAGTCCAGGCAAAAGATTGTAACTCAAATTTAGAAACAACAGCTGAGGAACATTTATAAATGCGTTGTTCGATATCTCCTCGATACGATTCTCTTGAAGTTCAGCACTCTGAAGAAGAGGTAATTCGACAAATGCACCGTTTGGTATTACCTGAAGAAAATTTTTATTTCACATTTCAAAGCCACTTAGATTTACATCATAGGAATAATAAACAGTAATAATTAATTGCAATAATTTTACCTGAATACGATTTCGTCCTAGACGAAGTGCTTGAAGTTCCGGTAGTGCTCTTACAGCGTTTCTTTCCACAACCTGTAGATCATTGTTCTCAAGATCTATGAGTGACAACCTAGGTAATCTGTGAAACGCTCCTTCCCTCAATTCTTGGATTTTATTCTTAACTAATCTCAACTCAAGCAATGATGTCAGGCTGCTAAGAGTTTCCGGCGATAGAATATTCAGCTTGTTGAAACTCAAGTCAAGGACTTGAAGGGCTGTTAAACCATGCAATGACCTTGGCAATTCCGTAAGAGCATTGTGCGAAGTATATACCTCGCGAAGGTCTCTGAAAATTTATTTAGTTATTTGTGTTACTTTATACGATTATTAGATGTGCCAGAGTATTTTTTTTTTTTTTTTTTTACGTATGTGCACACTAATTACTCCAAAATTAATTTTAAGAACAATTTTTCAATCAAAGTATAACAATTACATGTCGAGGAATAATAAAACCCTGCCAATTGCGTTTTAAAATCCCAAAAAATATTTTGGGATTTTGAATTTTTAACAGAATTTTTTTGTTACAATTTTGCGACCGAATAAATTTCTAACGCATTACGCCAATAGATTTTCAAATTTATACCAAAACAGAGAACTTCATTATCTTTTTCATGGTTCGGTTAAGTAGATGTGAGATAAGCGTGACGCCAACCAGCCGCCCCTTGGGGAACTGGTAGTGTCGTCGCGACGCACATCGCGCTCCACACTTTCTAGGTGCTGAATTTTCAGTGACGCAACCTTCCTACTCGGTTGGATCGTGAGTGAAACCAATTTTCTACAAGTATGAATAACTAGAATGCCCGCAACTCTTTCAAATAGCCTCTGACGTATATTGTATATACATACATTATACACCTCGCGCGAAAGTTTATGCAGCTCGTTTAATTTTTGAAGAAAGAATGGAAAAAAGAATAGAAAGGAAATTTAAACTGTTTCGCTAACAAAAGATTGCTAAAGACTAAAACGATGGATATTTGTCAAACATTTTTTTTTATACTCTTATAGTCTTTCCAAAACTAGATCTGTAAATATTTAATCAAAATTTTGAAATGAAGTAATTTCGCAATGTCTTGGCATTGGAAATGGTAAATTTACATCTACCGGGATTTTTTTTGCCTCGACTTACCATATTCAATCGGGTGCTAGTAAAATATCTAATGAGTTCTTAGAGAAATTTGTTAATTTACTAACAAATGAACAAATATATGTTTCTAAAATGTCCCACCTACCGGGTATTGGCAAATGTGGCGTGAGGTATCTCCGCCAATCTGTTTCTGCTCAGATCCAACCTCTGCAAACGAGCATTATTCTCAAATAATTCAGGTCTGATCAATTCCAATCTATTCCCCTTCAGGTTCAAATCAACCAACATTCTCAGGTCTCGCAAGCATCCACCGTGTAAAGAAATAAGCCGGTTATCTCTCAGATCCAATTGTTCCATCCGCGAAAGTCCGACGAAAGCTCCATCCTCTAAATGTTGAAGAGCATTGTAACCAAGCTTCAATCTCTTCAGATTAGGTAAAGTGCTCAACGAGCCTGGAGGTAATCTTTTAATTCCGTTTGCACTCAGGTCTAATAATCTTAGAGCAGGAAGTGCCAGATCAGGAGACGGTGGCATTGGCAAGTTCACTATCTGATTCATAGGCATGTAAAGATATTCAATGTTCCGTGGCAGACCCGGTACTATTTCAAATAGCCTATTCCAGCCCACGTCCAATTCATAGAGATTAATAAGATGCCCAAAAGTCCGAGGATGAATAGTCGACAAGGCATTTCCTGAAAGGTTGACGTGCTCCAGAGCAGGATTAGCAAGAAAAGAAGCTGGGTCGATAAGGTCGATAGTATTTCCGCTCATGTCCAAGCGTCGTAGACTAGGTAAATTTGCCAATAAACGGGGTTCTATTCGCCGGAAATAATTCTCAGCCAAATCCAGACCCTGAAATTATTTTTCGGAGTAGGTAGGTAATTAAAAAAAAACTGTTAGTTACATGAGTGTCCATTTTTGACAAAGAATACTGTACCTTCAATGCTGGTAAGTTCCAAAGAGGTCCTTCTAGTAGATTCGATAATGAATTATTTCGCAATCTTAATTCTCTCAGAGCTGGCATAGCGATGAATGCCTCCATCTGGACCATGTTTATTTTGTTATGATCAAGGTGTAATCTTTCTAAAGTGGGATGTCCTCTTATAGCACCAAACGGAATTTCTTCGAGCATGTTGTAGCTCATATCTAAAAACTTTAGTCTAGGTAAGGTGTCCAAAATTGTACGTAGTTCTGCTACGTGATTCAAGTCGTTGTTAATCAGCCAAAGTTCTTCCAAACCGCTACCAGTTCTTCGGAGAAAAAAATCCTGATGTATTCTGTGAATCATGTTGTGATTAAGATCAATGGTACGCAGCATTGGTACCCTGTGAAACGCTCCTGGAAATATTTCTGATATTCTATTTCGAGAGAGGTACAGTTCAGTAAGCATAGGCAATTCAACGAACGACGCTTCGCCTAGACGAGAAATATGGTTTTTATCCAGTCGTAGAATGGCTAAATTTGGAAGATCTATTACGGTACGTCCAACCATCGTGGCATCTGCTATCGAATTACCAACAAATGAAATTTCCTTCAATTCTGGAAGCCCAATTATTGCCCGAGGGTGAATCCAATTTATTCCACAATCGCTGATGTTCACTAAGCTTAAACTTTGAAGATCTTGTAACACTCCGGACTCGAGCCTTGTCAGCTTTTGACTTCCAAAAATATGCAGCTGTTCAAGATTAGGCAAATTCCTAAAGTGCCTTGGGGTCAGTTCCGCCAAAGATAGTGAATTTATCTGCAAATACCTCAGCTTCGGAAGTCCTGAGAATTTTGGTAGTCTTTTCATGGATCTACTTTGCAATGTTATAGCTTCCAACCCTCCAAGATTATCGAGGCTATCAACGGGTAAGGATCTCAAGTCTGGCTCAACGATAAAAAGTTCAAGTAGAGAATCGTGCAGGCCTTCAAGCCACCCCGAAGAAACTCTCTCCAGTCTGTTATTCCGTAGCATTAATCGCAGGACTCGTAAATTGGAAAATACTTTTCCTGGTAGACTTGGCAAGTTGTTGTTTTCTAAAATAATCTCATCTATGGGTCGAGTAACGTAATGGCTCACAGCGTCTAAACCTTCGAGAACCTTGGGCAGCTCACTGTGGCTGCACCTATAAAGGGATCAAATAATTATTCGCATTTCAAATGGAACAAGTTCTCACTAAATACCAGTACAAGTATTACTTTCATAGCGTGGCTTACCAGATTTGAAATTCCATATCTCTCGTCGAGCATCTGCAAGGTAAGATTTTTTCTTGCGGAGGACAACCATATTCTGGATCTAATTGAGCCGTAATACGGGTCAAACACAAACTCAAAAGACACGCTATGAGCAGGAAAATGTTTCCTCTCTCCGGAGGTTTGCCCATCGTATCTTCGAATGGTCACCTCAGCGTCGTCGAATCCATCAATCTGTAAAAGAGATTGACGGTGTTTGAGATCGTCGATGATCAGTACATAGCCAGTCACTTTGAATTCAAAATTAGGAAATCTTAACAAATAAAATTCAAAAGGCGAAATTTCCCCTCGTCAAAAGTCGTATATACTTTACATTCGAGTAATGAAGTGGCCCTTGAGTGTCGCAGAATTGTAAAACACATTGCGTCACGGTCACAAGCGACAAAATTGTTACCGTATACCGCAAGGCCCGACTTGAAGCGAAACAAGGACCGCTAGGGTAATCTTTTCTTTTTTTTTTTTTCTTTGCTTTTTTCTTACCGCAATTATCATCACGCGTGCCTGCGTATCGTGGTGTCATTTCGACATCGTTATGACTTTAAATATTCTTCACCTAACTATGGCAATAAATTATATTCACCCTAAAAAATTTACTTCATATATATAATAGCCTCTATCTGTAGAACAGGTTAGTTACATGTATTAATGTTTTTGTAGTTCATTCTGATTTCTACAGCCTACGTTCCCTAATCCATAATTGTAATTTTGCAACCGCGAAGAATTGCAACCAATCAGAAATTTTTAGACAATTTATTGTAGGTAATCGCATAGGATGAAGACCGTATTTTATTCGGCCAGTTTCATAACGCAACCGGATGTGAAGAATTCCGTACATCTTGTAGCCCGGAACTACAATAAGGCCCTATGCCAGTATCTGGCATATCAGTGAGAAGATTAAATCGATCTAAAACCAAAGCACTACAATCGAGTTTTGTAAGACGGTTCTAAAGACTTTCCAGGAAGTGAGTACGCCCGGTTGATCGCTGCAAAAATAGCGATCGGAAATCGAGGTGTATAATATATAGGGCACTCGTTTCAGTGAAGGTAATTAGCGACGGTATAAAAAAAAAGTCCGTTTTACTTTTATTTTTACGTAGTCATCGATTGGAACCACCTTTCTATAATAATTGTAGATTTTTCAACACTAGACATATGGAACTGAAGTCAATGTTCGATTACACTGTACAGGTTCGCATTACGACATGACTTACACATGTTTAACGATAAGTTCAAGGCAGCTTTGAGAAGGTCATACATATTTTATAAACCAAATTTTTGTAACTCATCAATCGTTAATCGATAATTATTCATTATTATCTTAACAAATCAAAGATTTTTAAAAAGCTCGACAATCAACCCCAGCTTTTAGTTTTTGGATGTATATATCCTCTTGGATAATTCATTGATTGGCGTACGATTAAAGAAACATTGTTCTTCGCCAGCGAAACGTGCAACAAGATCATGTTAGCCAATATCAGATAGTCGAAGTATAATAAACGAATAATGTAGGTACTTATTGTTAGATATTTCATAATTTCTAGAATATCATTATTAAACGTTTGGGAATAGGTGTAGATGTTCCGTACAAAACCAGATGCGATAAAAACGTCTTCATTATTTTTCTCAAGAACTTCCGCCTATCCACTGGTCAGTAGCCGAGTGAAAGCTGAAAAGCTCTACGCGCACTTCCTTCTTACATTTCTACACACCTTCGATCTCACATTGTTATACGTAACAGTTTCGCAACGTTACATTCGTATATGAATATAATATTGTTCATATTATTCTACCAAATAGCAAATTGAAAAAATATATATATATAATTTCAAATATGAACATACGTAGTTGTTTCAATCACTTGTTACAGGTCACACATTTTCAACGTAGTACTATAACTCTGTACTTGTTCTATTCGACAGATGTCTAAAAATATACGTAAGGATTGCTACTTGTTAAATTGCTTGTATGTAAAAGTAAATGATTAAGAATTACCTATGTGTTTAGAGGGAGTATTTTATCCAATGCTAAATTGATTAATTAACCAGAACGGTTTCCGATTTACGAAAGCTTTCGAGCTTTTTGAGTACAGTTAATATTTATACTGTCAGACAATACTGCGTGCGATTCTACGGTACGTGTAACACTATGTCACTGTAAATTGTGTTTTTTTTTTTCCACAAGTATTCAAAGGTGTTCTGGCGCGTGCTTCTTGCGTTAGACTAGTACGAAATGCAACGAAAGACGACCGCCAAGTGTTGGAGGAGGAGGATTGCGAAGTAGATATGCAGCCACCGTGAAGACACGCTTCCAGGAAATCTTCCCTTTCTCCAAATCCTTGTTTAAAAATAAAAAAAAAAAACTCAATCTGTAGCTCCTCTTCTTTGGTTATCGAAATTGAATAATATCCTTAAGCTCACGTATGGAAAAGATTAGGCGCATTGCCAGTCTATTTTACGGATAATTCATCTCCTAAGTTGTTTCATTGTACCCCACGTCATATGTAAAATCAAAGACATGATTGTCAGCCAATGTAATAAAATATGAGTTTTCTATTTTGAACTTAGAAGATATAAAAAGTAGAGAGAAGTTTCGAGGACTCATCGTAAACATAATCTTCCTTGGAATATGAAAAACAGAAACATGTTCAGACACACAATAAATGCTTGTATTTTTTTTATTATTATTTTTCCAGATGGCAAAACAATGCAGTGAACTCTTGTTATAATATTTGTGAAAATTGGCTGAGAGCTCAGCCTTGGTTGGTTACGTTTTCGCTAGTTATGACCATTGCAATTCTCTGCAGTGGTTCTTAATGATCGCGGTAATTAAACCCAACAAAACGGCTTTATCAAGGAAAGTCGAGTCCTATGAAATATTGCAGAGCAGGACGCGTGCATTATTCATGGTTTGATGGATCCTTAAACATAGCGCAGTTACACCGTTCCAACCCAAATGAGACGCAAAGACGAACTCTCTATAGACAAACAAACCAATTTTATGTAGTATCATTATATTATATTATTCTAATGTACCTAATACTTGCCATAATACAATACCGCAATAAATGAGTAATGATGTGTTATGATAATTAGCTTTATCAAAATTTATTAAAAAACAAAGATAAGATAACTTTCTCCTTATTATTTTCAAGTAAACCCTAATCTTGTAATCTTCAATCCATCTTAGGATCTCTGATTCCAATCCCTTTTATATAACCAGGTAAGCCTTTTCTAAAATATTACCTATAGTATATGTGAAAGACCAGCGAATGAACGTAATTATGGAAATATAAGATTTTCCATATTTTTCAGGTTTTCTAAACTAAGATATAGAAATCTAATGTCTCACGCCTGCAGTTGACACGCATGGTGTCATCTAGTAATATCTGTATTTCGTTAGAAGCGGGCTGGTTAGTTGTCACGTTGAACCGGGATTTCTGGACTAAGGATCCGTAATTTTACGATTACGCGCTAGTTGCCATCTAGTCAACATTATAGCGTGATCATATATAGCCTCGCATTACACTGCGTGTAATCACCGACGCGTGGGCCTTACTCGACACATTGTAACACCTCTGATTCTTGATCAACGCACCATATTTAAGTTTGTCATATTTGGCTCCGTTTAACTTTTACCTAAAACTCTCAAACAACCCTTTGCAAAGTCTGACTCATTTTCTCTTCATTTTATAAATGGCGAAGGAGAGTAGGTACCTGTATTATACTATCCTGCTAAGGAAGAGTCTCCTAACCGGAAAATACATGTAGATCTTCGGTGATTCCGGAGATATCAAATAATCTTGATTCCTGATCACAAGTCGGACTTTGGCAAGTATATATCTATGATGCATACAAATATATGTATGTACATACATACATACAAACAAACCACTTAGCTACATAAAAATTAGGAGCATTTTATCGTAAATCACGAAAAATGTAAAGTCACCATGACTAGCTGGTATCCATCCATAAATCTTAGACATGTGTAATCAACGTCCGTTTATGAAGTGTCGAATCAACCTAATCAGAAATAGTTTTGGTTTAGACCTTGGTTCAGTAAAGAATACTGCCGTATTGCTAAAATTATAACATCAGCTATCTGTTGATACTATAGTATCTTGCTAATTCTATAGATAACAAAGAATTGTAACGTTTGTATTGAATTAAAATGCTTGAATATATGACATTTCTAGGCACCACATTTTCATATAAACAAAATTAAAGGATTCAAGGAATGACCATCAAATAGTAACTTTCTCAACTATTCGTTAAAATAGTTGGAACTAAAATTTTCTACATTCATAGTTTTGATGGCAACATTGCAGACGAAGTCCAAATTCCAAAAATTTCAACTCGTTTTGTTGGAATAACTACAAATCATCGTGACAAACAATACGTCTGCAGGGTAGTTATCATTGCGTGATATAAAACGCTGTCTCACTAACACTGCACTCGTATACTTGGAAGTCCGTTCCTTGATGTAAGGTGATCATTAAGCAGGAACTCTTCTCTAAAGTTGGAGTAAGAAATGGCTGTGAACATATGAAGTGGCTGTGTTGTTCATTGTTATCTAATCGTGAGTTGGGAGTGGCTCTCATAGCTGATGTGTATTTCGATTAATGAAATATTAGAATAGTTTGGACGCAATTATTGAACAAATTAACGATACCTTATGACAATATTGAATATAACATTTTATTAATAGAAATAACCCGCCTTTGAGTGGCACTCAACGTGATTGCGTTTGCCTCAAGGTTTGATGAAATACTGCCAGGGGGTTAAGACATTAAGTGTCAGACATTTGTAACTATATGTCAGTATTTCTATTCGAGATAACGTAAAATCTTTTTAAGTATAATTACCTATCTGTCTTCTTGCTGATATCAAAACTATGGCGTCGTACTCCGCGTACTTTGTCATTGAATTATCCGTTGTGTTAATTGCAATCACCTGTGCTCTTTACATCTACCTAAAATATGTGTGCTTCAATTACTGGAATTCTAAAAACATTGATTATGCCAAACCTGTCGTTCCCTTTGGCAACATGTGGCCCATCCTCGCTGGGGAAGTTTCAATCGGTAAGACATTTAACTTGAGTTCAGAATTTTTAATTATTCAGATATTTGAAGAAATGATGTATGTTGACAGTCAGAAGATGATGTTGAGTCCAGTAACATCCAGTAAATATATTTGAATATTACAGGCGAATTCGTACGTGACAAATATCTGGAGTTCAAAAAAAGCCCGGTATTTGGTTTCTACTCGTTTTACAAACCTACGCTTGTGATCAATGACCCAGATCTCATACGTCTTGTTCTAACAAAGGAGTTTTTGAACTTTCATGACCGTGGAATGTATTGCAATGAAAAGATTGACCCCATGACAGGACATATTTTCTTATTGCCTGGTGCCAGATGGAAATATTTAAGGACAAAGTTCTCTCCCACATTCACTTCTAGTAAAATGAAGCAAATGTTCTTCACGGTGAAGGACTGTTCCGTCACACTAGCAGCATGTGTGGCTGAAAAAGCTGAGAAATCGGGACTGGTCGAGGTGAAAGACCTAATGGCAAGGTGAGTTGATTCTTGACTTGCTCAATTCAATCGGAATTCATTATAAGACCCACGTTGTTTTCATATATATTAACGGCTATTTCTCCGGACTACATCCAGGTTTTCCACCGACGTCATCGCCTCAGCAGCCTTTGGTATCCAGCCCAACAGTCTGGAGAATCCAGACGCTGAGTTTCGCAAATGGGGTCGGAAGGTCTTCGAGCCCCAGCCATTTAAAAACGCAGTTGCAATCCTGGCACCAAAATTGTTACAGTTTTTTAATGTGGCTGCCACTGACAAGGATGTTACCAATTTCTTCATAAGCGCGTTCAAGGAAACCGTACAGTATAGGACAGCCAACAACGTGGTTCGCAAGGACTTTATGGACCTGATCATGCAGCTGATGAACAAGGGTTACATACAAGATAACGACGAAGCGACGGAATCCGGACATTTGACAAGTATATAATTGATCGATTTTATTTAATAGAGTCAAAATGCTGCAACGACATTTTAAACATATTTATCATAACGCAGATGCTGATACCGAAAGGATCACCATGCTCGAAGGAGCTGCGCAAGCTTTTGTGTTCTGGCTGGCAGGCTTCGAGACCTCTTCATCAGCGGCAACCCATTGCCTCTACGAGTTGGCACTACATCAAGATATTCAGGACAAAGTGGCCGACGAAATCAACAGAGTATTGCAAGAATCCGGGGACTTAACTTACGAAAGCCTTAAGAAGATGAATTATCTGCATAAAGTTGTTTCCGGTTAGTTCCCTGATGTTCTATAAAATTCTATCTCATCCTCGAGTCAATTATTAGACTAAACGTGTTCTACTCATTCGCAGAAACGCTGAGAAAGTACCCATCTCTGCCGATACTGAATAGAGAGTGCACTAAAGATTTTGAGCTACCCGGTACTGGCTTCCGTGTCGACAAAGGAACTTCTATGATTATTCCAGTTTATGGAGTTCATTTGGATCCTGACATTTACCCTGATCCGGAAAAATTCGATCCTGAACGATTCACCGCAGAAAATATCGCCAGCAGGCATCAATACACTTATCTGCCATTTGGTGAAGGGCCCAGAAATTGCATTGGTATGTTGCTATTGTGTATTTGAACTATTCTGAATCATGTAGACTGATTTTTTATACTTATTATGACAGGTATGAGGTTTGGATTGGTTCAGACAAAGGTTGGCCTTCTTAGCTTGCTTTCCAAGTATCGTTTCAAGCCAGGACCAAATTTGAAGGTACCCCTACAATTGGATAAAGGCAATTTTGTGATTTGCCCGTTAGGTGGGATAACGCTTCGAATAGAAAAACGATAAATTTATGATCTAGAGCACAGAGTGCTCGAGATACAGTAATTTATAACATTACGTATCTACAAGAACTATATTCGTCATCACTGTCTAATCTATTTTTTGATTCTATTTTTACAAATTGGCGACACTGGCGCCTGCTAATGTGCAATGGTTTTAGTTTTTCAATTTTAGACATACATCAATCATAAATCGTTGATCAAAGAGATCAATCATAACGCACGTTGGCTCGCACATCGGGAGAAGAATTTATTTGTATAGTCAGAAAATATATTTGGTTGCACACTCAGAAATGTTTATTCATTGCTGCTATAGGTATATTGTAAAACATTATTGAAGAAGAATTAAGCATTGATTTTTAACCCTAAAATCGATTTTTTAGTATATGAATTTGGCATAGATTTACAGAGAATCAATGAAAACCCTCATTTACTGATGAAATCTTTTTACAAGGAAAACTCATAACATTTATACCTAATTGCGTATAATTTCTACAAATAAAAATATGTGATGATGTAATGATCTTTGTATTATAAATCAGGTTTTGAATAAAGACTTATACGGAAAAATCGACTGACCACCATTCCCCTGTTTTCCCTCACAATCTAAAACAATTAATATCAAAAACAAAAAATTAATTCCAAAAGTGTGGCACTAGATCAAATTTCGGTTCCATTCAATTCTGTTTCTTTTTTTGGAAAACCTATTAAGTTTGGAAGTTTGGCTTACAATTAATGGCACAATGCCTTAGCACAATTCTCAGAATAATTAATTTCGAAAATTACGGGGCTTTGACTTGGCATAGGTATAATTGCAACATTGAAACTTCTTGATATTTCTCCTCTCGTGATTGGTATTCATAACTTCTAAATCCAAAAAAATCTACAGACACCCATCTCACGTCGTAAAATATTTTTGCATTAGCTATACAATTGACGCGTGCCATAACATTATTAAAAGAGGCGAATACACCGCCAGAAAAATCAGTAAACTCTTGTAGCTTGACCAGTTAGCAACATGCGTTTGTATTCATCAAAGTGCGATAATTTCCTTACAAATATTTCAATCTATTAATCCTAGTGTCTTTCAATTTCATTCATCGTTATTATAGTTTTCTCAGATCTATAAGTTTATATTCATTTATTTTTTCAATATTATTCTATTCTCAATCAGACTTTTGTGATTTTGTACAATTATCCTAATTTTTGATTTTTTATTCAATATCCATCTTACGTATATTTTTCACTTTCTTTAAGGGCTAAATAAACCAACTTTACTATCCAACAATCTCCAGTGAAAGTTAGTGGTGGCGAGCACTTCGTTTTGCGGTAAGACGGAATTAGACTTATATCACGGAGAAAAGATTATAGAGAAATATTCTAATCAGCAATTCTATATTCACAAAGCAGACGTATAGAAAAAATTACCATGTTGGCTATAATAAGTAGTTAAAGAACATGGGAGAATTCACCATGTTTGCTTTCATTCTTGACCGCGTGAAACATAGTCTTTTTCCATGTAACATTGCAAGTTTTTAAATTTCCAATTCCAAAGCATTGTAATTAAAGTTGATTGTAAAAATACTGCCTGTATAACACGCAGAAAATTACTTTAATATCTTGGAAAAATTACTATGGATAAAATAGAAAATCGATTTCTTTACAAATGCCATAAGAAATGTTATTATAATATTTTCTCCGTGTATAATGATTCGAAATATATTTATAGAACATAGATAAAATGAAAAAAACAAAATATATACAGTGGTTCATTCCTCAGCGTGTCGCGGAGTGAGCAAAAATGGAAAAAAAAAAAAAAAAATTTTATGCTAAATATTTTCTTTTCACTGTTCTCTTATGTATAATAAATAAGAAAATTTATCTAACCGACGTGCAATATGTAGGTATACCTATACGATTGATTGGTAATTTTGATCATCACAAAGAAGTAAGATTAATTGATGCAAATTAATAGCAGGAAAGATTACTGTATTATATTTTATTGTAATCTATAATCCTCCTCGAATGAGGAAAAAACAAAAAAGGCGAGAGAGTGAAAGGGCGGATAACTACCTCATTTCCGGGAACTGAGAGCGTGATTTCTGGATATATAGTACAAAAAAAGAAATGATAATTTCATATTGAATTAGCAAAACAAATACTTTGCTTGTTGTTCTCCTTTATCTTCTTATCGTTAATAAATCAAAAACGTGTGACGTTGTAATGTGTTGTGATTCTAAATTGCTGCTAAGAATGCTAAATTGCTAAATTATTTATATATCATTAGAAAAACCAGCCATAAATTTTATTTCTAGAACACGAAAACCTCTCCGGTATATAAACGTACAGCAAACAAACTATAATATTCTACTAAAGTAAAATAAAAAATAGAAATGTATTCTTTATCTACCTAGAATAAAGTCAGTCTTGTTTTGCTTATGGTCGAGTGAAAGTACCTAGCCTGTGTCTGCAGGCGTAGGTAGAATCGATCATCGGAAAGAGTTAAAATTCTAGATCTAAAAATCAGCGAGTCAAAATACGTGACAATTTTCGCATTAAACTTGAAATTCAACTGGTCGATATAACGCGAAATCCGTTAATTGTAGTCGATCCGGATTTATAAAATTTACCTATACCTGTACATGCAGTAATCGAAGACGTATATACCGACAATAAATAGGTAAATTTCAACAGAAGAAGTTTTTTCGACAAGCTATCGTCGTTTCGGATGCTTATAATAACTTCCCCGAATATAATTATGTTATTACCATTTCTTTCATCCGAAAAAAAATTGCCAAAAAAACGCTTTTTTTAGGCTGTTACAGTGGTGTTACCCCTTAAATCGTATACTAATGAAGTTTTTGAGAAAGTCTTTTACTAATGATCCGACTTTCCGTTGAAGTGATATCGAGAGGGGTGCAGATGCTAACTCACTTTGCGTAAGTTACTCATACGGCCCTGTCAATTACAAGACAAGACTATAATATGATCTATACCAGTTGCCCTTGAGATTTTTTGTTACCCGACAACTGTACTCGTAAGATTTCTATCCACTGATCCTTTCACCTCTCAAGATCTAACGTAGTGTGTTTCGTTGTACCTATATAAATTATGTACACAAGTACCGATAATCGTATGAGTTCAAACAACCAATCAATTCTTCAGAAGGCCCACCGAGTCCCCGTCGAGCCCCCGTCGAGCCTCCGCCGAGCCTCCACTTCCCTTTCTTCGGAAATTGAAAGTATTCGCTAATCGGCAAAATGTATGACGCAAAATTTTACGACGTACTATTCGAGTGGAGAGTAGGTATTATTTATTTTTTGTTGTTTTGAATTTAGATCGTAATTTTCAAATCGTTGGAGGGAATCACTGGACATAGAGCGTGTTTCTTATATTCAACTCTGTGACGTCAAGATCAATATTATGCTTGCCAAACTAATACGCAAAAATGGTAATCAAGATGTTGTTGTGAAATAAGTTGTTAAAAATTCATGCCACAAACTTATACAAAATAAATATCGGTGATGCGATGGAAAATGATCATACATGATGTTTCATTAATTTGAAATCATGAAAATCAGTATAATGTAGTTTCACCTAATGTTATCAAATTTTATAGTATTAAAAACAGTTCTCAAATTTATACCGTTGCTAAAACATTGGACAAAAGAGGAAGAATCTGCCAATTGCTTTCAAATTAATTGCGAAGTCTACTTTGATTCGCATAAACAACTTATGTTTAGCAGTGGATAAAACCTCAAGGTTTTATAAACACCAAACCTGATCTTGGACGTGCCTACTTGATGCAGCTAAGTTCAACAACCATCAACTTCGATTAACTAACTGCAGGATTTCTGGAAACGAAATTGTCAAACTCAATGTAGAAGTTAATATAAGGATGTGAAAAGGCAGGGTTGATAAGAACGTTTTTATTGTTTACCCTATCATAAATTTTCCTTTATCACAATTTACGATAAATCGAACCTGCAGTGCTTCACCCAATTGGTGTAATACACCTAATACAGATCTTGGACTTGTCCTACAACCTTCTCTCGTGTTTCGTTCAATATTTTATAGCGAATATCCCTTTAGGCAATGTGAGAGGTACGTTCTTTTTCTTTGTAGTAATAATTCCAAAATAACTACTCGTAGATGTATAATATGCGAATTACTGTACAGATTAAAAAGTCCTGCACCTGAGTGTGAGTGAGGTGAAGCGGGGTTCGATGTGGTCATGTGTGAATGTAATTCGTCTTGTGCAAAACCGGTATTAATATGAGCTATGCTATAAAACATAGCGCTGGTTGATTATTCGCATATTCAGTTCTGCGAGAAAAGCGAAATTATCAGTATAGTATAAGAGAGCGTCAAAGTCTGTTGTCTCCCGTTGCTTATACAGTGCTCCAAATTGCAAAACTGGTTAAAATAGTTTCATTCTACGATCATTGATTTTAGCCTTGATCTTTCAATATAGAAGGTCCAAAGTGAATTTAGTAATGTTATTTGAGTTTCATCAGAAATTCAAGTGATTTACTAGCAACGTTAGTACAGGAAACAGCTTCACGTCTTTCGCTTTTGTAACTGTAGCTGCGATTAGGGTATAAAAAATTATCATGGATGTTAAAATTTTTAAATTAGTCGACGGACGCCTATTTTTTTTTTTTCTTTGTTCACAAAATCAACTCAATTTTTTCGTTAATCACTTACAACCACCTTGAAGTTTTCATTCATTTATAATCGATCCGATTTAATTTCTAGGAGTGCTCGCAAGTTTTGGCGAAAATGCTTGTCGGGCAATTGTTGGCTTCACACGCCCGAAAGATAGTTGTCAGAAATTTCAGTGCCAGTGCAAAACTGAAGCAAATCTATGATCGAAGTCTTAATAAAAAACCAAAAATTCTTATTACTGGTAAGTTGATTTGAACTAACAGCTCAAAATCGATTTCCGCATAAATAGCTACGAGATTAAAGTATGAGATTTTAAATATACTTCGTTATATACTTCGCGTAAAATCTTCAGTAATACGGTCAATTTCGTCCAGGTGGATTGGGCCAACTTGGTACCGAGTGTGCCAAACTTTTACGTAATAAATACGGAAATGACAACGTAATACTATCCGATATTATTATGCCAACTGACCAAGGCCTTCAAAATGGACCCTTCATTTTTGCTGATATCCTAGACTTCAAGGGTTTGCAAAAAATAGTTGTAAATCATCGTGTCGACTGGCTGATACATTTCAGCGCTCTTCTTAGCGCCGTTGGAGAACAGAATGTACCTTTGGCTGTCAGAGTTAATATTGAAGGTAAGAATCAGCTATCAAAACATACTGCGATCGTGATGTTATTAATTGCCCAAACTTTGCTCTCAAATTTCGTTAAGTAAGTTTTTTTACATCTGGTGTAACTATTCTGAAATAAATAACGCTGATTATAACGATAATATCAGAATAAAGTGAACAAATAGCGATTTCAATTTTTGACTTTCACCAGGAATGCACAACGTCATCGAGCTAGCAAAACAATACAAACTGCGAATATTTGTTCCTTCAACTATCGGTGCCTTTGGACCAGAATCTCCCCGCAATCCGACACCCAATGTCACAATTCAACGTCCACGAACAATTTATGGAGTTAGCAAAGTTCACGCGGAACTTCTTGGAGAATATTATCATCACAGATTTGGCCTTGACTTCCGATGTCTCAGGTTCCCAGGCGTTATTAGCAGCGATCCACCGAGCGGTGGGACTACTGGTAAATAAAATGAAGTGCAGATAATTTACTAATCGTAAAACTCACCATCAGAATCAAAAAATTAAGCTATTCGCATAAAATATACAAAATGAACTACCGATCCGGTCAAAGGAATATCGCTGAGTTCATACTGGTCCTTACCTTTCCATGAATTATACTATAATCAAGCATAATAGTCCCTCATACAAGTAATTCTCTTCCCTGTCTGAGATTCGTTGAAATTTAAATCATCCTTACGAACAAAAAGAGGATAACTAAAGAATGAATAAATCGATAAATTGACTTAAAATGAATCCACTTTTTTGTTTGCCTAAGTAAATTAATTAGAGAATTAAAAAAACAACAATATGAATACGCAAATTGTAAGAATTTTTTCATAATTATTTTGCCTAATTGCCCGTATATCCCCAATTGGATATACTTATATATCCATTACAATAATTTAATAGTAAACATTATAGCAGCCCAGTTGTTTTGATTGCAGACCAGAAACTGGGTAACCCTTTTCTCAGCAACTAGACCGCGTACAAATAATCTGCGTTTATTCTAACGATCTATGACTCGATCTATGACGTATTAAGACTAACCGCAATAACAATAAATAAAACCCTTATTTACAAACATGTCTAATAAGTGTTAGCTAACTTTTATTAGAAAAACAAATCAATATTTTAATATTCATAGCATGCGATTTAATGTAATGCGAAAGCGGTAAACAAGTACGCAGTATAATTATTAATGATTATATCATGACATATTTATACAGGAGTATTTGAGTTTGTTTGCGAAAATATATTACCGATTGTAAACACCTATCTATACACATTTAATTCTAACAATAAATTGTGATTTTACAAATTCAGACAATAATCATAGATTCAAGCAATAATAATTAGCAAGTTCCGTTCATACGCTGTTGGAGCTAAGTTAACGCCGGAAAATTTGTGTTAGATTAGGTTTTTCGAAAATTCATGAGCAGGAAATAATAATAAGCTTCTATCTATTGCGCATTATGTAATATGTAAATCTTTCAGATTATGCAGTGTCGGTATTCCACGAGGGTTTACGTACAGGAAAATACGAATGTTATCTGGAGCCGCATACGAAAATGCCTATGATGTATATCGAGGATTGTCTAAATTCTCTATTCCAATTCCTAAACACACCGGATGATTTATTGCGAAGAAGAGTCTACAACGTTACCGCGATGAGCTTCACTCCTGAGGAATTATTTTCTGTGATAAAGAAATACGTCCCTGACTTAGAAATTACGTATAAACCTGATAGTCGGCAGCTTATTGGTAAGTTAAAACATAAATTATATTCCGCATTATTTTCTGCCATAAAAAAATACGTCCTTGACTTATAAGTAACGTATAAACCTGATAGTCGGCAGCTTATCGGTATAAGTTAAAACATAAATTATGTTCCGTAAATGAGATTTTAACGCCGGTAACGCATTTTTAATATCATGTGCATCATTTACTGATTATAATATGATCAATTCATTTCTTATGGCATTCTGAGAAATGAATGAGACTTTTTAACTTGTTAATCGTCACGAATATTTAAACAAAATAATGAATACAGGACGTTATTTTGCAGCCGATTCCTGGCCCCAAGTATTCGACGACAGTGAGGCACGACGAGATTGGGGCTGGGAGCACAAATACGATATCGATGGTCTAGTTTCTGCTATGGTTCGAGATGTGAAAGAAAGTTTAATCGATAAAAATGAACAGCAGCAAGCGAATAGCTACACTTAATTAGTCTGACTTATAGCACAGTGTTTGCATTTTTAATTGGAAAAAAAATTGGGTTTGTGCCTGCTGAACTTGCAGGATATTGCATTGAACAATTATATCACAAACGCGATTTGATTCAGCCTTAATCACTCGGACAAACAAAACGATACAATCTTTGAAGGCATTTACTTTCATCCACTTTTAAAGTGACATACGAGTATTCAGTAATCTATAGGATGCAGTCTACAGAAATTATATTTCAAAAATTCCAAACCCTTTACAGGAATTTCAAACTCGGTTTTAATGAAAATTCATTGCCATTCTAAGTTGACTGTGCTTCTCGTTATTCGATCTCGGTTTTTTTAGTTATTCAATTGAATATACATATAAATCGCGATATTACAGATACATCATGCAAAAGCATCAACCCAGTCATTTACTATGCATGGTATTAAGTTCACGCGCCTTTTCGAAATGGACAGTGCGATGCTGCGCCTGATTCTATGCAACCTATCTACCTTATTAAATTATTTGATATAGCGAAACCGAGTACCTCGAGAGGTGGCGTCTTCCTGATTATCCGGTGGCTATTTTACGAACAACTTTCGCCGCAATAATTTGGCGGCAAACAGATTGAATCCCAGCAGTATTGTCGAATTTTTTATTAGTAACGAATAATAATAACATTTGAACTAGGAAAAATTTCTTTTTACTTATAAAATTTAATTTGTGTATCTTAAGTTCATTATAAATAAGTTAATTGAAAACATAATGCTAAATTTCTGCCAGTTCCCCCATGGAAGCAAGATTTATCTTTCAGGCGTAATGAGAATAACGCAAAATTTCAAATGAAAAATATTGTTACTCAATTACCCTAATAAAATATACGTATGTACACATGTAAACTTTGATTATAAATCAATAGAAGCAAACAAGTTCTACTATCAAGATCAAAAATTGGCTGCATTTAATTTGACTAGTGATAATGAGAAACAGATTTGCTAAATTGGTAGGGACGAACTGGAATAAATAAATGAAGGGTAAAAGTGCCTAATGAATCTTGCGAGTGTTAAAACTTAAATGCTGAAAAAACAGAAAAAATGAAAATAGTCATCTATTAAAATATCTATTTATTCATTACAAAATATAATTATCAAATCTTTTTCACGTATAGTAAATAAATTTCACTATAAAAAATGACCTCTGAGTGTTACAAAAAATACATAGGTACTTAGACTTATAGATCGAATATTTATTGATATATTTCAACGCTAATACATGACGTCACTGAAAGCGAAATCCAAATCATCCACTTCGTTTACTTTGGGATCTGGTTTGCTCTGTTTGACTTCACTTTTCTCACTGCTTACTGATTGTCCTGAAAGAAACCAGTTTTATGATAACGAATTGTTTATCTAAGATTATATAAATAATTAAGGCATTTAAAATATAAAGTAATTTTTTTATTTATACCCGTAACGCCTGTTGATTTTCCATCGGTCAATATCTTCTGGCTGTCCCTGAAGTAGCCATTTGGATGCAAAATTGCGTTTGGTGGTGGACATTTATGCACAGCCTCAAAGTACTTGCTACAAGCTATCTGGTAATGATGGTTTTCAACAAAGCCGATTATATCTTGTGTAGCTGTAAGACATTATGGTTCAGATGCGATGATCAAATATAGGATCAAAATTTATAACTAGCCAGGATGAGTGAATTATGAAAACAATAAAATCAGAAAATGTGCAATATACGTATTCGAGAGAAATTAATAACAGGACATAAATCTGAATGAAGAATTTTATAGAAAATAGGTAACAAAATTATACTTCATACCAGTCGCACTTATGCCATAGCTCAACATTTTTTGTCTGAGAGTTTGGCCGTCCATTTCTTTGAATGGACAACCATGTATTTGATCTGGTCCAACGCTAGATTGAATGATTTTGAGACAACTGTAAGGGGTGTAGTTAGTGCGTTTTCCTGCCTTTCCGAAGTTATGTTTGATGTTGTACAAGTACTCCTTCTCAAATTTGTCAGGTTCCATTACTTTGCAAAGTTCGTCACGCCAAAATCGAATCGCATCATCAAATAACACGCCAATCCCTTTTATAAAGAGTCCGTACTGCTGCCGGCCAATATGTTTTAAATGGTGTTTTTTCCTCAGTGTTTCGTGCATAACCCTCATGCACAGAGGATAAGAGCTTTTTGATAACTGGAAACATTAAAAAAATACAGGAGAAAATTACAATATTTATAATCTCATTATACTCCAATAAAAATTTCTCACACGTAATGAGCCAATGCCAATTTTTTTAAATCATACCTGAGTCAAAACGGAATTGAATTACACTAGTAGGGACAATATATCATACATACTTTTGAAGGTACATTTCATGGATTGAAAATCATAAGTAGTAATAGTTTATTTACCGCATCCAAACTTTCGATAGGAATGCCTGAATTTTCAGCAACTGTAAAATCTGAACCAGTGTAGGTGTTGTGAAGGCTGTTTAATAGAGTGAACATCCTATCATCTGTGTTTAAAGCGGGTAATCCTCGCTTGGTGTACTGGATTGAAGAATATTACGATTGAGTGTGTATGTTGAATAATTATATGTACAAAAATCATACGATTTATCATAAGATTTCAACTGATACTGACTGCCAATGCCGAAGCTAACTGCATTCTTAAAATAGTTACAAATACAGATATCAGCTCTTTATCTGGAATATAGGCAAACCCAGCCCTGACATAAACTTTCCTATTTCTAATCAAATCTATGACTTCACAAAATGATACTTTGTAGAAATCATGGACCTCAATATAAGCGTCAGAGTAACTAGCCGTTGATTGGCTAAGGTACTCCTTGACATCCTCTTTCTCATTTTGCGTTATCTGTAATATAAAAATTTCAATAAGTGATCAAATTTAATGATTATTGATTTTAGGTAGACCGTAAGCTAATTAGGGGTGATTTTCGTTTAAAAAACAAATCAGTTCAAATAGTAAATCAAATATTTCAGTGAAATCTTTGTGCGCTCTTACACAAAGCAAAATACATATATTCTGAATACCTACAGGTAAGTAATTAAGATCGTTTATTTTGAGAAACTGACGAAGACCCTCGGAATTTAAGCTACTGTATCGTAGTTTAAACAATTCAATCTCCCTACTGATGAACCATTTTTTAAGATCTTCGCTTGAACAATGTGCCAATTGTAATATAAAATGTGAAATATGATCTTTCCTTCTAGCTTTCAAGTCAGACTCGCCGTTAATATCACAACCAGTTCCTTGTAGAAGTTTAACATAGTACAACAAACTGTTATCGTTTCTTAATTCGCTTAATACTGTAGCTAAGCGCATATCTGGATCGATGTTAGTTTGTACATAGACAGATTCAACTATGCGAAGAACTGAAGAAAAGAAAAAATGCTATGATCGAATATTGGCGTAAACGAAAAAATTGTGGCAAACTTAATCTTCAAACCATTTTATATTCTTACCTTTTAATCTTTCAAGTGCCAATTCCTGAAATTCTGATAAACTAATATCGCCAGTGGGTGGTATTCGGTACAATTGTAAATCGTGTGGATATGTCTCTTTAAGAGTTAATATCTCAGGTTTGATCCTGGATATTTTTTTTACGTAATCCATTTTCTTCTCTGAAGATAAATAACTATATTAAATTAATTAAATACACAGAGATGATGCGTAATCTGTCAAAAACCTTCTCTCACACTTTTCGCGCCAAATTTTAGTTTTACGTAACATAACCTATCACAGCCTAACGACAGCGCCGACTACCGACGACCGACCATACATAAGACTGGAAGAGGAAAGCCCATTTGAGTAACGAGTAAAGAGAGATGCCAACATGTTGAGACAGAGCCATATCTCTCTTTCTCTCTCTATCTGTTTGGCCGCCACCGCCGCCGCAGCTCTCCACCGTAGGTATGTATGTATATTGTATATGTATTGTACAGGTGCATGGCGAGGGGAACGAACGTTGCAGAGGAGAGATCTTTAGAAAGATGTATATACAGCTCTGTTTCAACATGTTGGCATCAAGTCGACGGCACTATTCCCCGTCAGCATATATGTAATACTCCTATATTGCTAATTCCTATAAGTGGAGGGGTTAGGAACTAAGAGAAACAGAATATATCTCTAACTCACTTCTTTACAATCAAATTAACATGTCCTGCGCAGCTGCGATAGTAATGGCGGATTGGCGGGTTTTAAAAGTATCTAACCTTAAAATCGAAATATAATTTGTGCTTGAACGTGAATGAGTTTATAAAATATTTTTAACCAATAAAATAATAATACGAAACGTATGAGCGAATCGTCGATTTAATCTCACCTTCAAAACATTATTATACGTGTAAATGTTTTACGCAAGTGCCAAATGTTGACTCGCGCAGAAAGTTAGCCCTATTTCAGACCCTTTTAGCAATATAGGAGTATTACATATATGCCCTTCAGTCTATAAGTTCTATGCGACCGATGACGTCATGCCTGGTCTACATGCTGTGTGTAAATGATCAACAAATCGCAGCGCCAATGAAATGCCAATGTTTTAAAAAATGATAATGATCAAAGAACAATGTGGTTCAGCTAGATAAGAGTTCACGGTGGTTAGATAATGAACTCTACATTCCGGGAGATATTTTTAACTGCCGTTGTTTTTATGCCCACTCTAGTATGTTTGTTTATGAATCATCGATGTCTCTGTAATACTATTTTTTTATCTTTAAGCTTGTTATCTCCTTTCAAAATGTAGCCACCCGACATTCTATTATTTAGAAAACAGATAATCCTGATACGTGCGCCACCACGTGTCTACTTGAGTGACATGCAGATGCAGTGCTTGTGGATTTACCTCCGCTGGTAACTAAATTACGAAATACGTATTTGGCATAGACATCTTTGCGAAATTATCACAAATATGTATGTTAAAGGATACTATATTTATTTAATCTACTAATCATACATATGTATACTGTCTACCAATGATCCTATAATCGTTATCATCTTAATGACATTGGAAATTGACTAATTTATCGGTTATCAAGATATCTGCAAGTGCAGTGAATCGCATTAAATCGAAAAATGAAATCCAAAATGGATTCCTCTTCACTGGGCTCTGTCAGTAGTGGTCAGTAGCTAATATGTAGTGTGTGAGATAGCATGCCGACTTCTTAAGCCACATCATCTTAGCTAATCGATGACGACATTAACTAATGTAATCATTGTTATTGTGATGAGTTCTTTTCATCCGTGACATTTATTCTATTACTGTGTCTTAATACATACGAAAGTAGTAATATGCATCCAAACGTAACTCCAAATTATATTTATATACGCAGTTTATAAATAAATTTGCGATTATTCATCAGTGAGCGGGTGCAGTGTCATGGTGCAAGAATTATTCTGTGTGCAGTCTACTGCGAATCGTTAAGCCGTATGAATCTGTAATCCGTAGTCCGTGGGATAACGATAATGGCGTTGTGAGAATGTCAAATGATAGGTGTTCGATAACATTGCTGATATTAATGCAAAAATTACGCAAAAAAAAGGAAGGTAGGTTCAAAATAATAATACTACCATCATGCACCCACAGCTATCGAATGTCCTTCATATAACAATGACATTATCATGTTGAATTTCAAGCCAACATACAGCGGTGCATGTTGTTTACGAAACTTGAATAAGTAAAAATCATTCGAATGTAACAGTAACAGATAGCCCAAGTATCGACGAAAATAATTTACGCATAGGTATAACGAACAAATATTGTGGTCAGAAAAAAAAAATTTTGATGTCAACTTCAGAATGGATAATATATTTACGAATATTATATACAAATCTGCGATTTATTTTCCAATTCAATAATCAATAGAGTATTTTCCAAAGTCTAAATCTGTACAAATTATATTAATGCGTGTTATATTAATCAAGGTCTGTTGATTTTTGAGAAAGATTTATGATTTCACAATCTAGCGGCTAAAACCCGCGTTCTAAC
Source organism: Macrophya annulata (assembly GCA_963924015.1). NCBI lineage: Eukaryota > Metazoa > Arthropoda > Insecta > Hymenoptera > Tenthredinidae > Macrophya > Macrophya annulata. The sequence goes on along the minus strand of OZ001258.1, from coordinate 27,245,276 downwards.
TTAACTTATATCGCTCTATTATCTTGGTTGAGAAGATTGCTTCATTTTATGTGCATAAGTTATCAAGCTTGACGTATAATCATCGGCTAAGCTGGTTATTAATCCTTAAATATTTTCATCATTTTGAAATTTGAGATAATAATTTTTTCTTCAACTGTACACATATTTCGTCTGTTAATACTTGTCTCATTTAAGACGATATGTTCCTACAGATGGACAGAGCACGTTTAATGCCATTGGAATTGCCACCAGCCAGTAGTCTAAGTGTTAACGGATCTGGAAAAGGAAAATCCTCTTTTCTCAGACGTTTTGGACTGGGATTTGTGCTGCTTGCAGTACTGGGGTTATTATACTTCCCAGCTTATTATTCTGCCCAAGGGCCCAGCCAAGGCCTAGGTGAGATTCCTATCCCAAGCCCTCCAGTGGGCTCACAGTCCATGGGCTCATTAGGTATGCATTTTCTGACTCGCTTACTCATCCACAGTACTTTCATTGCTTATTATATATTATACATAGAATATAGAGAATAGAAAATCAAACGCCTTTGCTCTACTGTATCATGTGCAATTTATAGGATGGCACAAAAAAAAAAAAGAAGAAAATGAATAACAACCAGCCAGTTCTCAAATGCAAATAAAATTTTACCGCATGAAACACTTTTAGCAATATTTTATTTATTTTATCGCTAGAAACTAGGATAATTGATATTTGAAATTTGTCCAATCTCATGATGGTAAATGGAAGTCTAATTCTTCTAGTTTTTAATGAGAAAATTATTGTCAGAATTGCTCTATGCGTCCGGAAATTATATTCACGTTTTGAAACTGGTTGATTATTTGTGTTTTTTTGTTTTTTTTTATCATCCTGTATTACTTTGATATCCGAGTATATTACAAAAGTATTTGGCGATACTAATAAATAATACTTATTCTTGGATTTCTTTTTTGAGAGAAAATTTCCAGCATACAAATATGTGAATAAAATTATTAGTAGTTTGTTTTCAGTAACAGAATTTCGTTGGTCTTCTTCCGTAGCTTATTTGTAATTTGAGGATCTAATTTACGATTGAAATAAAATGAATAAATATTAATTTACATGCATGGAGTAGAAAGCAATGATTATTTGAAAACTGCACTCTTTTTAGCAAGGTGTATTTTATATTTATGCCATAAACTTGGACATTTCTGAGATTAAACAACTTGATAACAGACTTAGATTTGTAACATGGCGTAATACTAATCTGTCAACTTATACAGAATATCAAAATTCTTTTAATACTCCTAATCATAGTGTCATCATATTGCCTTGAAGATATTGAAGTTATTAATATGATAATTGAAGACCACTTTAAGGTACGATCATCACGTAGACAAAGGTTTGTTTCAACCTTAAGTAAGATAGATGCAGAGTGTCGTCTGACCCTGGAAAAATTTTAAAAAGGTTCAAAAACAAAAATCGTGAAAAAAACGAGGTAAATTATTGCAAAAAAAAAAATCTTAACACGAACAAAAACTGTATGGTAGCTTTAATCCAAAGCTACAATATAATGAAAAGTGTTTATAGTCAAAAATTTTGTTTGTAGTAGTATCCAAATTTTTGTATGTATGGATTTGAAAGCAAAAATCAGGAAATAATGTTGAAAAGTTAGAAAAGGTCACGGTGATGCATTTGTTTTATGGATTCAGTCGACACTCTGAACGTAGTATGATGATATCATAGTATATGATATTTATCACGCATATAAATATTATATCAGCAATTATCACTATTTTAGTGACCCTGCCCCCATAATCTCACCTATAATTATTTTATACCTATCCGCCTTTTTCCATAAAAATTATAACATATTTGAAATATATTGATAAAAATTAGGCATATGTATAAAAAGAATTACTAATTTCATTTGATCATGGATTAGCTTAGCAGGTTATCGAAACTTTCGCATTTTTATTTGAAATTGAAATGAGAGCGCACTGGAATTTGGTTGCTACAATGAATTAGATTCTTGAATACAGTTTTTAGTCATTTGACCTAAAATATTTATAAGATACACGAGGAAAAACTCATGAGGCTGCGGTTCATAACGTTAATCTAATAAACTGAGTGAATAATTTTTTTTTCACATTTTTATGACGAAATGTTACCGAAAATTCAGAAAGTAATCGAATACCCTCTGAAATAAATAATATATGTTCACTTGGTGAATGCCCCCCCGTAAATCTACCCTTATACCGTTTGACGAAGTTTTTGCCTCGCATAAAAGTTTCCGAAGAGCCCAAAACCAAGTGATGAAAATTTGAACCCGATTCGATTTTTGGAAACCACCCTTTACCTGCAACCCCCAACGTAATAAATAACAAAAAATTAATAACAATCGAACGAATCATCTCGCGATGACCAGACTAGATGCAAATAGTTTCAACGCTGCCCCTAAATATCCGAAAAAATATTCTCGTTGGAAACGACCGTTACCTACCTCCCTATTTGACTACTTTCTGAATTTTTGGTAATATTTCGTCCTGAAACTGTGAAAAAAATGATTCGCTCAGTTTGTTACATTAATGTTACGAACTTCAGCCTCATAAAAACTCAAGGAAAATTACATATGCATATATTATAAGCATTGTGAAAGAGACTTCTGTGTTGTAGTGGATGAAGAGTGAGTAAAATTCATATTGTTGGCTTCCATCTTTTATCATCAGCATGTCTATTAAATAATAAACGATTCTAATGGGGATCACTCTGCATGATTTTAATACGAATTATTGATACACATCCACCTAGCAACGCAATTCATATATGAATATTGGTGCATTTATGGGTTCAATTATTTATTGTTGCGTCTTACGATGCACAGTTATAGTACAATTTATGAGAAGATAGACTATAGAACTATGTACTGTAATCCGTAAGGCGGTAGAAACCCTGCAAAGCCAAGACTGAACTGTAAAGCCAAACAAAATCGCACTAATTTAATCTAAGACTACGCAAAATCAATAACAAATCTTTTCTGAACTAGTGAGAATTGAAAGAAATCAACATACAAATACAGAGTAAAATAGAAAATCACTGACTTGGATAAATTTTAAGATTGAGTTAGAATAATGAGAAAAACTAAAAATTAATTTATAAAATGTGCAAACTGGATGAAGAGAAAGGTGTTTGCAAAACTTTATTAATAAATTCGTTTCATGGCCACAAAGTTGAAACAAAATAAGTACTATTACTCTTATAACTATGCAGAACTCTGAATTATAAAATTCGATATCAGTTACCGCCCATATTGCGTCTGCGATATCATTCATTCACTGTTCATCTGGCATAGACCAGTTCTGTTATTATTGTAAGCCATTGCCGTTCTATCTAGAGACCTACTTTCTCAATTTATGGTATTGCCTCATATATGTTGTTTGCTTTTTAGCAGACATGTGTTGTATCTGGTTCAAAGTGACCGGCAAACAGTCTTCATTATTATCATTTCTATTCAAAAACTACTCAGGGATTTTCTTAGGAGAATATTTCAGTCCCCACATGGACTCGCCTACAACCATTCATTTATTCGAATTTATAATACAGTGACGTGAGATTTGGATAATAAAACACAGATGATAGAATAATCTTAATAATTCACAGCAAGTTATGTTCGCTCATCATAAAGCACGAAAACGGATTAAAAATTTAAAGCATGACGCATGTACCCTACAGAATCAAAAATGCAGTTTCTTCGCTTGATCTTGATCTTACAACTAGCTTATTTTTTAGTATGCTAAAGTATCTTTCAAATACCCCACTTTTGCAAAACGGACTTTTTTTTTGTATGAATTTTCTTTATTATGCATGAAATAATTTTTTATTTTATTATTTTCCATCAAAGTATGTCATTTTGAAGCCATTATTTTACAACCACTTTACATAACACACTTATCCGAAAGTAACTCCTTAATAAATTTGATTCAATTATGTGATATATTATTGCTTTTTATGACCCCATGGATTTTTGTACTATTTCTGCTCATAATATCTCAGTTATTCATCTAAAACATTAATTTGGGATTAAAAAAAAACAAAGCAATACTTTAGTTTTATAACAATCACACTGGTGCTGAATTACGTGAGTTGTTGTAAAGAAATTTAAAACTTACTAACAAAAAATATTTAGAGTAATGTTAGATCCATTGTCTGTTTTCAAGAAACGGTATTTTGAATTATGTCAAGCGGTGTAGAGTCTGTTACAGAGTACGTATGCAGTAGATCAGATTGCTGGTATCAGATTTTTAAATTTTATTTGAGCTGAGGTATTCAGGGTCTTACAAGCTGGTTCTATTACATCTTATTCATATATTATTACCATAAATAGGCGTCGGGCAATTTTTGAGTATACTTCCAATCCTGACGATAGAAATTTTTTTTTTAGCGCAACTACCTGATTGGTCATACAATACGACAAGAGATGTTCGTGTGTACATACAACCAGAGAGTAATACTACGATCATTGCCCCAGTTGGAATTTGTACATCTCCACCGCTTTTAATTGTAATAGTTTGTTCGTCAGTCTTAAATCAGAAGGAGCGCCAAGCTATAAGAGATACTTGGGCGAATAAAAGTAATATAGAAAACGTGTACAACTCAACAGTTGAAGTAGCATTTCTTGTTGGAGAGAGCAACAATGAGACGTCAAATGTAAGCCGAATTTTGGATTTCACAATTAACATCAATTTGTATTAGTCTACTGAGAAAGTCTGTATTAATATGTCATCTATTAATTTTCAGGAAATTTTAGAAAACGAAAACTTACAATATAAGGATATAATACAGGAAAAATTTTATGACACATATAATAATCTAACAATAAAATCCATTATGATGTTAAAATGGGTTACATCAAACTGTGGTCAAGCTAAATTTTTAATGAAAACTGACGACGACATGTTCGTCAATATACCAGTACTGGTAAAACTCTTGCAAGCAAGATCCCAGCCAAATGGTGCTTTGGTAGGATCTCTCATATGCAACGCCAAGCCTATTGTAGATTCTAAAAATAAATGGTAAGCTCATTGTCATCATTATTACCAATTCAGGAATGATTTTTGCATTAGTAATTGGTTGCAAAAAATTCTTTTCTGACAATTATAACTTCTTTTTACACATTAGGTACATGCCAAAATATATGTATTCTGAAGTGACGTATCCAAATTATCTTTCGGGTACTGGATATGTTATGAGCATGGATGTCGCTTCTAAGCTATACCACGCTGCGTTGGATACACCATTGTTACATTTGGAGGACGTTTATCTAACAGGAGTTTGTGCAAGACGTGCGAAATTGCGACCAACTAATCATCCAGGCTTCAGTTTTGCCCCTCGTAAGGCAGACCCTTGTGTTTTTCGAACTGTTATCACAGCGCACAAAGTTTCACCATCTAATTTATACACAATGTGGAAAAAGTTGAACAACCCAAGTTTGAAGTGTACGAATTCTAGTCCTAGTAAGAAATTAATTAGAAAAGGAAGAAACGCCGGGTATTATTCTGGTCGCAAACTATCGAACAGATGTGTTTGACTAAGCTAAAAAATATCAAATAAGTTTAAGATTCTAATTCGAATATGGGTTCAGGTAAATTTAGTTGGGGATTCATGATTCATTTTTAGAGAATATTAATTCTTTATCATTATTTCATCAGTCATTTAATTTTCACTTCCACTAGAATCATAAAACTATCAAATATTTTTAATTAAAATATCAAATAAATTCTCTACCACTGAACAAACTCAAGTATTTATTTATATTTTTTTGTTTTCACTCAGAGTTATTAAACTAAATTGTTTTTTATTTAATGTGCTACCATGGGAACAAAAATTGCATTCGTATGTACATACATACAGTCTATTGAGAATGATTCTAGTACCAATAAGCGTATATAGTCTTAAGTTTAACGAATTGAATTCGATATGGGATATCTGATGCAAAGAACCATTCGCGCAATTGACATTTCAAACATTTTTAAATTTCTTATTTTACATTCTCATATTTTTTATAAAGTTTGACTATATAGTCTTAATTGGTTGCAAACCTATACGTAAACCTGATATTAGTATTATTTTCCAATTTATAAATTCCTAAATTTTATCTACTATGGAGGAAAAAAACGATATTATTTCCAGCTGATAAGATTATGATCATAACTTAGAATGTGTTTGTTAAAGCAGAGTGCGGAAATATATATGCATCATATATATTACATGTATGTATAGGTATATACTTGTATATACACAATAATTGTCAATAACGGAATAATATTGTAGAACTCTATGTCTCATTAAAGACAGAATTGTATTTTTGCATTGAGAGTAGGAATTGAAAATTGTCAATTAAAGTACCTAATTTATTTGTCGATATTATTTCTGAAATGTGTTTGATTTAAAAACTGAAACTGATTTGTTTTATCTGTTGATGGTGACTGCAAGAGTCAAAACACAGAATTGTTAATTCTCCAAGTACACCTATTTATAATAACAACCAGAAGATTATTCTCAGGTCTTCAATATTTTTCATTGTTATAAGGATTAGCCATTATAGTTGAACATAAAGATTCAGGAATATATCATGATTATAATACGCACACTATTCCATTATACATAGGTTTTATAATAGATTACTATTATATTGTGTTGTAAGATTGGCTTCTTACATATTAACAATGATATTGGCATACCAGATTACTACAGTACTATACAATGCATCTATAATTTATCTATTATTACAGAAATCTGACTTTGTACAATGAGTGACTAGCAGCTTAAATGCTTTCTCCTGAAAATTCAATTATATAGTGTAATTTATTTACACAAATAATAAGTACTTATTTTACACTGGTAAAGATGTTATGTTTTAATCAATTACATATTTACTTTGTATACATGGCTCCAGTAATATCTAGAAATCCAAACCCAGAATCGGATTTGTTAATCGCTAGGAATGTGAAAATCAAATTCTGGTATCTATAGAACATTTTGAAAATATGTCCGTACTGAATTAACTTTGACATAAAACAGTGAAAAGTTTTGAAAATAATAGTATCGTTGAAATTGAAATACAGAAAAGGTTCTTCGATTATCAGTTCTAAAGGTTGTTTACCCGCAGCAATTTTAATATATACAATTTATTTTACTTCAGTTATCATTATTTTATAATATTTATAGTCAGGAGTAGTCGATATCAACAACAAGATTTTGATATTTTCAATCTCCACTTTTTGTTTTTGTATATATTTCGTATTACTATTCCAATATTTGTTGATATAATACCAATACTTGAAGTATTATCGAATACTCTTTCTATAGATTATTTTTCTATAAATTCTATATTAATAACTGATATTTATGCTTTCACTAACATACAGTATGTGGGTCAGTATTGGGACCCAAATTATTGGAAATGTAACAATGCTTGATAATGCTTTAGTACTGGTACATACATATGTATAAAGCACAATAGTTTTATCCAATAGATAATGACAAACTCAATGACTTGAATTCTCCTTCATTCACTAACGATTTATTTAAATGAGCACGAAAAGCTATGATATATGAGTTAACAAAGAACTTCTCATATTACTCATGATTCATAGACCCAGAGGCTGATTATGCTTAAAGTTATCATGACTATACAAATATCTGAATGTTGGAAAAAATCATGTTTGGTCCTTACGCTATAGCTATATACCAAGTCAGTTTTCTCTAGAGTTTTATGGGGGACAAGGAGAGAACTCACCGTGTATATAATAATCACAATAGATTTTATGATAAGGGATATATAATTAAATGATGAAACCAGTGTTTTATCCATTTAACGTGTGATTTATAAGATAATGTGTGTTGTGCTTATAAGGTAACTATGAAATTGTTAAACTGGGTCAGAGGATAATTTATTTATTCATTGATAATAATTACCAACAAATTATTTTGTCGAATTTTTATTTTACTTTTAATTTAATTTTAACTTCAATATTTAATAATAATACTTTACAGGTTTGAAACCTATTATATCTATTGAATTAAGCATTTAGATAATATAATTTATTAAGATACTTGCATAAATTTTATGAATGCATTTTGTTGTGAACAAACTTTTACTGTTGTACTATTTTAGTATAATTATTTCTTGATTCCATGTAGAAATAAGACAAGATTTTAAGATACACGTAACTGGTTTATCCACAAAGATCTCGGCAACAGTCCTGAAAATCAATTCTTTTATTAGTTCTTTACGTTCCAATGATCTGAAATTATAGAAACATTTAACTTGTTTAGTTTTTCATTTTTTTTTTTTTTTTTTTGTGTATTTTGTGTATTTTGTAACACAATATATCCTATATGGCTCCGGTTGTAACTCTAGGGCAAAGTCTTGTTTTTAGACGTGCTAGCATTACATTGAATATAATCAGAAATCATGATTTATATGGTCTACCTGGAACCATATTACAATTCGACCCACAAAACCCTAGTGGCCTTAGAAAATTGATTTTAGCCTGTTAGAGTAAAGCATAATTTCTAATTAGTAACTAATTGTAAGGTATGTCGCGAACTTCAGATTACGAGTAAAATTTTTAAAAGAATTCGCAGTTTGGTGCTATTATAGGAATTAAATAGGATTATTCTCACTTCTTATGAAAAGAACGAAAAAAAAATCAAATATTTATCCAAATTATAATTAGGATTTTTATGTAAATAGTTAACTTACCTCAAATGCGATATATGGTATAAATAAATATAGATATTTTATGATTTATAATAATGCGTTCATCACTGGTAAACAATGTTCAAAACAATTACGCAAGCTCCATCATAGGTACAAGAATATCATTATTGGTTGTTGACTGATATTTGTAATTTCTTTACATACTTTGCTATTACCGGATCAAACGAAAATAATAAACTTTATCATTTTGAAACAACAAGTTTCTCATTTAGCGCTCAGTCCTTTCCCTGGATTCCAAAGTTAGTCTTTCCCTAATCAGAGTTGATAAGGTATAGCAATTGAAATAAAAATTGCAATAAATTTTCTAATATTTAGTTTTATTAAAAAATAAACTTCGGTGTTGTACATACAACAATTCACATTTCTCATCTTTATTATTGTGTTATATTATTATAATCATTCGTCGAATGAGAATCTAAAGTATAGAATAGAATATTTCGAACATCCTGGACTTTTAACAAATCTGTCGCATCAGATAATACGTAGCTATTATTAAAGTAGCAAGAAAGGTGTGAAGAAAAAGTTCATTAAATGCTATATCAGGGTTAATATTTTTTGTTGATAATCTATTGCTCGTATCTATCTATTTCACGTATTCGTCAGTAAGAGCCTATGTAACAAGAAATCAGTAATAAGTACCTATGTATAATTGACCAAGTAATAACATTTTTGTACATTATTTCTATAATCGTTTCAATAAGAATTTTTGCAAACTAAAGTAAATAACCTTATTTAGTTGAATAGTCAGTTTACTTTATTCTGATCTTGATACGATTTTGGGGAACTTAACTTTACTCTACAAATTATTAAACCAAAATTACTATTACGATTGTTTACAATGAATACACGAATTCCGAAATTCACAATTTTTGATAATACCTATTATCGTAAGGATTTAAATTTATCATTGCATTGACGTTAACTTATGATTCGAATTCAATACTATCTCCTATATAATTTGCTTGAAAGACATGTTTTCGATGCCCCCATCTCAGTTTCTTTCTTATATTTTCAAATTTTAATTCTACGTTATTATATTGGCTGCTCAAAGAAAGTTGAGTGAAAAACAACAATTCAAATTCAACATATTGGAGATCTATTGTGTTAGCTAGATGTCAATTTTGATGCTTCATAGTTTAGGTAAATTTATCTCAGTTACTGAAATTATTACTTCTTACAACTTTTTTCATATATTTTGTTTTCAATTCATTGTATTTTGTTTTGTAGATAACCATAATGCTATGAAGTTTTTCATATTCCTCCCGAGCCAGTTCTAATCTGTATTTCAATTCATTAACATCTGATAACGTAGATTGTTTATCCTCTTTTACTTCGCTGCAGCTAGCAAGCTTTTCCACAGCTGAAACTAGATGGTTTACACTCTGACTGATTTCTTTCAATTTCAATTTCGGTTCTGCACAACATTCGTGACTACACTTCTGACTCATTGGAGTATCGAAACGAGTCTGTCTTTGCAAAAGCATTTCATGTCGTTTAGTCACATCTTTGCTCTCTGACAGAGAACTTCTTGCTTTTATACCAGCTAATTTTTTTTCGAGACATTCGCATCTATCTTTATACTCCTGCAAATCGATTATCACTCTATCTGCTTGGTTTCGCGCGGTATTCAATTCTTCACAAGTAGATTTAAGATGCTCTTTCAAATGCTCATTTTCAATTTCCAACATAGTATCAACATTTGGCATGTTAGGTGTTTTCTCCGACATGTTTATATCTGTATTTATAGATGATTCTCCTTTGTCATCATGGATTCTTGCCATCAATGAGGCATTCTGGGTCAATAACTCTTCATTCATAAACCTGTGTGTAAACAATAAATAATAAGTATATACATCATCAGTAGTAACAGTATCATTTAATTTTTCGTCACAAAAAACCGATGAGAAATACTGTTTGCTCAAGAAACACGAAAGAATATTAGTACATTCAGAATTTACTTAATAAAACTGTTTTGGCTTACAATATATTTTGAGATGATGCAGTGATGTATGTTAAATTTTAGTAGTAAAAATCTGCTGTATTTTACAGACTACTCACGTTATTCTTTGCATTTCGTTCTTCAATTCACGAGACTGAATCTCCTGTTCAACAAGCATAGCGTTTTTAGAGAATAAATTAGCGATCTCTAGTTTCAGTTCTTCTTTCACTCTAAGAAATTCCATCTTTAATCCGTCAACTTCACTGCTCATATCATGTATCTCTGCATTTTTATCAGCCAAACGACGAACGTAATCATCTATGAGGTCTTGTTGAGCGAGTAATAGCTGTCGCAGTTTATCAATCTCGTCTTTCATCTAGAAGTAATTTAAGCATGAATGATATTTTATGGTAAATCCAATATTAACGACCAAAAATGTGTTGGCTTGGACTCAATTCTTGGTAAAGCAGATAATACTTACTGCAAATATACTTGGTCGGGAATTTACTGAGCTAGTTCCCATATTTTGCGGCTTACTTCCAGCATTACTGGTATGTTGAAAGCCACGGGAGCTATCGCATGAAGATACAATGACAAACTCGTCCGAAGTAGATTTTTCCTTGGATATGCTTGTCTGTAAAATTTCATTTTGAACCCGTAATGCCATATTCTCTTGTAGACGTAATTCATTTTCTTTTAATGAATCATCCAATAATTTTGACAGAGTTTCAACTTGGCTTGCCAAAGATGAAGATTGATCAGTATGACTACTACTCTGGATTTGTTCTACAGCTTGTTCTTCGTCTGATACTTCATCAAGACGATATTGTAATTGGGCAACGCGTTTTTCAAGAGTACAATGATCTGCGCAAACATTTTTTTGCACATTCAATGTATCCTCTAACACCTGTTTCAAGGTAGATTTCTCATGTTCCAATGAAGATATCATTAATTGCATGTCTTCTGTTGTTTTTAGTAGCCTTGTATTATTCATAATCAATCTTCCTTTATCAGTAGACGAATATTCGCTAGAAAAACGTTTATGCATCTCTTCTGATTGCTTTGCGTCTCTCAACTGTTCATTTAATTTCTGGTTAACTTTTGCAAGGTCTTCCAATTCCGCCTTAAGTCTCAAACTTTCTAACTGAGTATTGTTAAGGTTGAATTTACATACTGTGAATTCATTCTCAAGTGCAAAATTCTTCGATGTCAAATTTGCCTTAGTCTGCTCACTTTGTTGAAGATTTTCATGTGCAATTGCGATCAAATTTTCACCTAAAATCAAGAGATATTTCAAGAAGATTAACATGCAACTTGATTGCTTACAATTGTTCTAAGACTTCCAGAAAAATATCAGATGAAAACTAACTTTTCTCAAGTAAAATAGTAAAAGTGTTACAAGTACATGGACAAACACTGAGAAACACTTTTTCGGATTTTGTACAAATAGCAAAATTAGAAAAATTCTGAAAGCTATAGAACTTTGGAGCTTCGATGAACATCGTAAAACGAAAATTTGGTCAGCATCTATGCATGCATTTCTTCCAAAAATGTAATCAATATCTAATATCAATACCCTCAAAATCGGGATAAGAATTAAATAGAAATCGTCACTATATTTGATTCTTACATTTTCCATGTTCCGTTTTCAAAGTTTCAATATGCTCAGTAGCTGCCATCAAATCATCTTCCAACTCTCTGACCATTATTTCAAGATGCTGATTACGATCATCCATCACCTTAATCTTATCTTCGGCATCTTTTCGCATTATTTCCTTCTCTTGCTCAGCATTGTCCAGTTTAATCTGCGTTTCTTCTAATTGTTTTTGAACGCACAACATTTGATCATTGATTTCTAACAGACGAGTGTTTTCTTTTTTCAACTCTTCATTCAAGGCGTTAGATGTACTCAATGTTTCTTGCAGTCGATCCAAACGTCGCAATGTTAAACTGTGCTTATCTTCTAAAGAACGTAGTTGTTTCTCTAGATTTACTTTTTTTTTGTTCAGATTCTCTCGATCTAGTTGAGCCTGAGAAAATATATCAATGAATTAATAGTAGTTATGTTGAATCGGGTGACGATCTTGCACCTTCTTCTGCTCGCACCAACTTAATATTACGCAGCTGATTGTTTTAGTGTGAGATTAAGCACAAATAAAGTTGACAAGAGTTGATATGCAAACAATATAAATTTCTTCATTGAAATAACAAGTTGTAATTGTACACAAAATGTGAAGAATGTGAATTAAAAAGGGAGAGCTAGTACTAGTAGTAATTAATACACGGGTCATGCTACCTTACCTTCAACAGTTTATCTTGAGCAACAGCTGTTGAGGATCGTACAACAACCATGTCTTCTTCAAGCGCAAAAGTTAACTCTTCATTATGAGGAGTACGTACTTGAAAAGGTACACTAGCACCACAAACTGCACTTTCGTTGCTAACGTAGCAGACCTGATGAGTCAGATAATAAATGAAAATTTGATTTGAGAAAAATATATATAATTTACATTTATGTGTATGTTGTGTATTTTACAAACCTGATAAAATTCATTCACATCTTTAGGTAAATCAGCAGCTTTGAAAACAACCGTAAGATCTCTCTCATCTTTTTCAGGAATTGGAGCCCATTCAAACACAACATAATCTTTTATCGATGACCAACCAACTGCAAATAAAACGACCCGATCTCCAGGTGCTGCTTCAACTCCATCGGTTAAAGAATAACGACATACTATGTCACTATCTGTAGGGTACGTATCAGCAACTCCATGGAAAACGACCTATGCGTGACAAGAGATAATAGAGAATTACCGTCAGATCTTGATTCACATAGAAGTTGATTCGTTATCATTTACTTTAGTTATTATTTGTTAGATGTGCTGATTAATGCAGCAATAGTTTTTACATTATTAGTTCAGTTGTCGATGAGTCAAGCATTGTTTTAAAATTCATAATATGAATAAAACCCATCATTGAGTGGGAAACAATCTTAGTCACAATCATACGAAGTACATATGCAATGGATTGCAAATATTTATTTATATAACTACACAGTGATTCCTTACTCCAAGATAAAGAAAGTAACGTAAGGACAAGAATGAATACCACATGTTTAAGAATTCTTACACAAATATTGTGAGCTAATGTGACTTACCATTGCATATTGAGATCGAGTTAACAAACTTTGATGTTCTAGAGAACTTTTAGCTAATTCAGGAAAAGTTGGCAGACTATAGCCAGATAATATTCCATCGTCGCTATCGCTATCAATTAGAGGAGAATTATTCTCCACTTCTGTTGTAAGGGGAATTGCAGAATTCTGTGATTCTTTTGTTTTGGTTTCCATAGTTCACTATGCAACAATATAAACTAACGTTAAAACATGAAACTATTGAATATTAGCAATTTATAATATAATTCTTGCCTTTTTATTTATAGAAAAGATCCAGATTTATTTTGCTAAAAAACTCTGTGAAAATTAATGTAACATTTATTTTCCTGTTTTGTAGTAAGTACGCGTTCTCCTCTAGGAAAGCTGAAACATTAATATCAAAGTAAAACTTAGGGAAAGTTTTAAAACTGTTTCAAGATATACATAGGTATAGCAGTTGGTGTAGGTAACAGAGAAGGAAAATAATAGCTAATGATGTCATAAGGTAGACCTGTTTGATTGTTATTAAAATATCAAATGAAAGAATGCAAACAAACTGATGTTGCTGACGGCAACGATAATCTCTCATACAATAGTCAAAATCAAAAATAAAGTAAGAAAAATAAATGTTGATTCGTGATAATGACATTTGCAGCTTTTTAAGCATGACCTCAGACTTGAGTGTATTTTTCGTCAATTCATCTGTGTGCAAGCTTATGCAGAGACGAATAAGCGCACAAATTATTCATACCATAAAACTTTTTCGACAAGTTTCAATTTTTCAACTAAATTGTTTCCAAGAACTGATTTAGGTGTGTCAATGATGAAAGTGATATGAAAAGTAACTGTAGACACCGAGAGATTCGGTGAATTCAAGCAAGATTAGATTAGGATGACTTTCAAGATGTATGTATGTCCAATGCGTTTGTGTATTCGTTCGTATATTGACATGATGAAAAAAAAGTGTGTAGATGCCTATACGACTATACCCATTTAAAATGATATCATAATAAACGATTGTATTTATTTAATAACAAATCTCTAGAGAAATTCATTGTGAATGTTGATAAGAGATTTAATTTGTTTTTACCTTTTCCCGTTTCAATTTAGCGTTCGGACGTATGTATTATTGGAAGATTTATGGTTAGAACCAGCCAAATGTTACGGAATTGATACTTTTTTTCACTAACATATTTTCAAAAATAAATATGGCTGGCTGTAACGCCTTCGGCCAACAACTTCCTCAATATAATTCACCAAAAACAATTGCTGTGTCGATTTATTCGTCACCGTAAATTAATAAGATGTATGTACAGTTTTTCGTTACTCGTCACCGATGACGGATTTAAATATCACGGACAAATTCCGATTGTTGATGCTCGTTCAATTATTCCTCACTCACGCATTCATATACAATCAATTTTAATTTATCCTTATACACTCGACTTCAGCCAGACTTCTCACTTATAGAGATCAGTGGACTTCGACCTAACTGGGGTATGTTGGGTTGCTATTAATCAGGCGCACAGTATCTTAAACCGTTGATTGGTGAATAAAAAAGACGGCAAACCATGAATCAATATGGGTAGATATTCACGGTTTCCTTCTCTTCGGAGCATTTTTTAAAAGATTATTCATGTTCATTCAAACATGGATAAGAAAAAAGAAACATGGAAATAAATTATTATTTATCGAAAGTCTTATATCCTTTTCGGAATGTAGTCAGCACTAGAAACACCGTCGATAATGTAGGTTACTCGCACTGAACACGAAGGCACGCAGCTCTAAAACAACTCATCGGTGTGAGAGATTGGTGGCCGTTGCTGGTCGTAACCTCGAAGTTACGGGGCCTGTCAAACAGTTACATTGTTGCATACAGTATGTAGGCAATTCTTTTCAACCGGATTCTCCACCGCCATTCATATTCGTAATTATCATAACTTCGAAGTTACAAATCAAAAACTTATTGACAAATTTCTCACCTTTATTTTATCGGCTTTAACATAATATTGCATAAACAAAAAAAAAAAAAAACCTAACCATGGCGTTAAAATTACAAAATTTTGCAAAAGGAGGGTATTTAAACATTCTACAAACCACTTTCCCACGTCTCAAACATACAGGTACAACATGACACAGTGATTTCAATATTGTATATCATAGGATCTCATTCGTCTAATCAGTAATTATTTGCTACAATTAGTTTATAACACACCAATTCTCCACGACTAATAAGTATTCTATCATTTTTCTGTAGCTGTAACTTTACAAGGAGTACAAAAGAGCAATGTTCAAGGTCAAAAGAAAGGTCTTCACGCTTCTGCAGTAAAGTCTTATCCATCCGCTCCAACTATACCTTTACCTCACAACATGACCCAAATATTTGGAAATGAAACTGGCCGTTTTACACCCGAAAGAGCACGGGATATTACTGGACCGGTATTAGTCTATCAGACAAATATCCCAACTCGTGAAAAAGCTGACTTTGAAGGATTCAATTTTAGCGAATCAATGTCACAAACAAATCGCAGTGATTTATATACAGAATCTTATGATTGTACTGGCGCTGTAAGTCTCAATAGTTCGATGCAGACCAACGTACCACAGCCATTTTCTTCTGAGGGTAAATCAATGCACTTGAATATGCCCGGTGGACAGTGGGCCAGAAATGATAAATACATTGCTGATGATATGCAGAAATCTCATTATGCAAGGATTAAACCTCATTTTCATAAGCTGAGAAATGGAAAAGGTTCGTTAGAGACTTGGTGACAATTGAAACTTAATAATTGATAATTTTATAGGAAATTAAATACTCTTTCTCAAATAGATTGAATTTCTCATTAGATTCTTGGTTCCAAAAATCTGAAAAATATTTTACATGAAAAATTAATTCACTGTAATAAAAGCAATTTCCTCCTTCAATTGGAAAGAAGGCTTTGACCAGATTGAATAACTTTTGCAAACAACGATTCGCAAGTTTTTTGTTGTAGTTTTATTCGCCTGTTATTCTTAAACGGAAACTTATATGACTCAATTTGATACTTGTTGTCGTAAAAAAGTTGGAAAACCGGTCTTTTTTTTTCAGATGATACATTAAGTAACTTGTAGTAGACCTGAGTTGATATCCTATTTTTAATTCCTTCTGCAGCTAAGCATTATATTATATAATATAGCCATTCGTTGCACCTCACTGCTTTAATTTAACAATACTTTTAATTAATGCTGCTTATAATATTTCATTTTTGCTTTTGGTGGTAGAAATTTATCATTATCATTATCATACAGCTCGATGAGCTGATATTCATCTCTTGCTTGGTTTAATCCACAACTGAACTGAATAAATGTATTTGAGGCAGACAATGTTGAAACTGCTCTCTCACAACTTCAAAAAACATTAATAAAATGTCTGATATTTTTGCCAATGAATCACGATTGATAATCAATTGTCGAACATGACTGAGCAATGATAGCAGAAGTCCGTTAAGAATTTGGAGAAGATTTCTTCTATGGAATAGCCAAACTATAAGAAACTAAAAATTTCTCATCTAATGCCCAGGTACTGACGATAACATCATTACAAGAAGTCGGTTAGCGAAAAATTTATACTACCCCATACAGACTCAGATATCAAGGTATTCAACGGGCACTAGTACCACACCAAATGAATCTCAAAAAGCGTCCGAATCAGCTAGTAATGTTAACGAATCTGGAGTAACAAAGCTTAAAAGAGCAGTTAAGGATTATGGAAGTACCGTTGTAATTTTCCATGTTGGTTTATCATTGGCATCTCTTGGTACTTGTTACTTAGCCGTTTCTAGGTTTGTTGTTTGATGAATAAACTTTTCATGTAATTTTGTGGGTAGTAATACATAAATTCTAAATAATACACACTTTAATCAGTCAAATTTTACAAAGCATCTAGGTTTTTTTTTTTGTATTTATTTACGTAAAACTGGCTTTGGTGATTTGTATATAATTAAACACGCCTTATATTGGAAAAATGTATCTATTTTTGCTTAAAATAATATATAGCTGGAAAGCAAGAACTAACTTTTCATAAAGTGTGCAGCTTGTAATTATCAATTGAAAAATTTTTGTCCTTTCTAAATTTCTTCAGAGGGTACTAAGTGCAACGATGTTGCATTTATCACAACAATTTCTATCTGTTAATAAAAAAATTCTTTCCAATAAATCACAACTCATGAATTGTTAGTAATTAATAAAATCATTCAAATGAAGTCACGTAATTATATAACAATTGATAAATCCACACAATTAAATTTATCAACAGTACTCTGGTTCATAAAGAATTATTTGTCAATAAAACTATTTTTTTCTTTTCAGTGGTCTAGACGTACCTTCTCTGGTAAAGTTTCTGGGACTTGTGGACAATGAAAAACTTCAAAGTATTTTGTCCAATTCGTCAACGTTTGTAATAGCATACGCTGTTCACAAAATATTTGCCCCAGTAAGGATATCAATAACTTTAGCGACCACACCTTTTCTAGTAAGGTATCTACGGAAAGTCGGTATTTTAAAAGTAAAATAATGTCTAATCTCTTTTTTTTTTTATTACATTGTCTTCGTATCAAGGTGTAGAATTAGAGGATATTCAGATGACAATTACCGTTCAGATATATGCTTATTATCTTAATGCAGCCGATAACAATTAATGAATTGTATCTATCTTGAGCGAGAAAAAAATTCTCTGGAACCCGAATAAACTATTGGAATTAAATAGCCTTAAGGCTACGGGGCTACTAATGATAAGATTTAACTATATACAAATTTTCTATTTCTTGATCAAAAATCGAAGCAGCTGGCTGTGACCAGTAACACTTATGTATTAATGTAACATATAAGTAAGTTGTATGTAATGAAACAATTCTGTTTTAGAATTTGTACTGTATCTTTTCTCAGTTTCATGAATCACCGCATTTTATAATCCTGATACTCTGTTGATCAGATTAGCATGGAGCTACTAATGTTGTATTTTTAGGTGGTATAAGGATATCTCATATTATATTTGATGGTATTTATATATATATTAAAGTATGAAAAGATGAATAAGTGAATTGCGATTGCATTGAATATCGTATATATTTCGTTTTTTACATACATTATATAAATGATTGTTACAATATGTTTTTTTTTTTTTTTTTATATTAAAAATGAGACAGCGTACAAAAAATATTACTTAGTGTTGGTAATAAATGAATATTGTAAAATTCAATTTTAATCATTACTTTTGTTGTTTGTTTTCGTAAAAATTTGCAAATTCACCGTCAATTTATCATAACTGGATAAAACTTAAGTTACTTAATGAATAAATATTAAAAAAAAGAAAAGAATTCTTTCAGCCTCAATTGACATAAATATTCACGGCTGCTGCGTAAATAATTTTTAAGACTCTTGTAATGATATTTGAAATAAAATTAGGTGAAGGAAATGGATGTAGTAACAATGTTATATGCATACACAATATTTCCGTTACAGATACTAACAACATGATTCGTGCTAAAAATTGTTGCTTGCTGATTTTTTTTCTTTTACTATTTCTATTTAATTATTCTAAAGAAATAAAAAATAGTTTCTAACCATGTAAATACAGCTGAGCAACCATATGTAACCTGTCGTTTTGTTTTTTTTTTTTTTTTTTTTGATTGAAATAATATTAACAAAAATTTGTTATACTACTGAAATCAACTATTTGAGCGTGTATTTACAACCAAGTGTTTAATTTTGGTAGTGCAGTGTAATCAAACGTGTATATGAATAAACCTAGAACCTATATCTGCGTTTAATTACTATATTATATTACTCTTATAAGAATATTAAAATATACACGGTAAATGTAGCAAGTTACAATATAGATGAAAATTTTCAATTCTGATTAATATTGTTCTGGACATTTCTTTAGTTTGAAGAAAATCGTCAAACCCGTTCTGGCAGTGTTTACGTGCGTTTATTTATACTAAAAATATGCAAAAATTTTATCTTGCTACTGCACGTAAGATTACATACGACTTCTCCTACTACTAAAAGAAAATATATATGTATGTGTATATATATATATATTTTCAATGATACAATTTTCGTCGGAATATCTCTACAGAATACATTTTTATACAAAACAGTAACCATATTTTTTATTAACGGTACGTAGTAATTTATTGGACTTGAATTTCAACCAATGTAATCGGATTGAAGTGATTACTTCTGTCTGTGAGGAACTATTGATTATATTTTACTTTAACATTAACTAGTGAAAACAAGACTCGTTTATAGGTAAATTGCAGTGTTTGTTACCAGAACATATTTAATCTTTCAAATCCAAATTAGCATAGTAGCATCGAAATCTTAACAAGTTAGGAAAATCATTTGAAATCAAATTTTCTTTTATGTTCATACTTGGTAAATCAGGATACAAATACACGATACATACAATAAAATTGATAAAAATCTGGCAAAAGGCCTAAAATCTTATACTATATTGTCTATGAATAAAGAATAACGCTAGTTGTCTGCTCTCTGAGGAGATTAATGAAATGAATAATTGGCAATATAATATACAAAATCTCTTAAAATTATAATTAATCATATATACATGAGAATAGCTTCACTACTCTCCATTCAAATGTTAGAACATTCAGGAAGGTGAACCATTGTTCTTTTTTTTGTTGTGAACCTTAATCATAATGAAAGTATATTAATTGTATTATAGAAATAATTTGGTGAAAATCAGGACAAAGAATATTTCATACGATACTCAAACAGCAGAAAGTTTCCGTACAACTTTCAAATTCATCTTACACCTTGATACATAGAGTCCATATAAATTGATACAAAGTTACCCCACCATATTATACATACATACATACATACATGCATTAAGATTCAGATCTCTGACGTTCTTCACAAAATGTAGTTTTACTAACAAGACAGGTATCTCGATTTTGTCCATATACTTAACATGACAACATTCTGTTTCATAAATTTATATTACATAGATCTTTAGGATACTGATAGTGTGTACAGAATATTGGTGTAAGTTAAGACTACAAATTTGTAGTTTCACACATACACCAGTACCATAAGAGAGTTATGACATCATTATTCAACTTTTTGTAAAGAACGTTATGGAAGTGCACACTATCATGTTAATTTGCATCAAGCTAATCGCACAACTTCCCAATCTTGCTATAAATTACTGTATACATGCTTTCGTCTAGTACGAATAAGCTAAAATTATTTATACCTATGTATTAATTGTGTGTTCATTTTTGACAATTTTCAAATTGAAAAATTTGTTCCAAAGTCCAAGGTGTGGCTTATTTTTTTTCAAAATGCATATACTTTTTGAATATTTTTTATAAGCACACTCTGACAGTTCAAAATTTATTACTTTGGTATATACTTGTTCAAATGATGGAATATTTTTGTATACCCAGTATAAATGCCAAAATCATTATTCTAAATCATGCAAAGTTTGTAGAGGTATCCAAATATGAAGTTACCATCTATCCGTAGAAATGGGCTTCATTTGGGCTCGTCCTCAAGAACTCACTATGCCTTAGTCAATTGATTGCTTCTAAGATGGGATTTTTACGCTATTTTTGTCAACTAATTTACTTTGTGGGAATTAATTATCAAAGCAAAAGCTAAATTGTTTTTAGAACAAGGTCTTGAAACTGACATTGGAACTGTTAGTTCTTCATACCTTATGCTATAAATCTTAGTAATAGTAGTGGTATACTTATACTTTATGCTCTTATGTATAAAGAATAAAGTACCTATAATAATTTGACACAAATTTACGTAACGTAATTAGTATTCACGTGTGCAACAACAGAAACATGCACACTTATATGAGATTTCTAGAAAAGTTTTTTGCAAGCGTTTTATAAGGAATTAACACGACACACAAAAGCTCGATAGTTTCAATGGACGAATTGATTTGTAGTTACAAAATGATAGTTTTAAATGTTGAGACAGTCATAGCCGTCAATGTTAAACAATGAAAAAAGAGGAAAATTTAAAAATTTTACATCTTGTTCTACTCATGCACATCGCAATGTCTGACTTGACCAGTAAGGCTGTTCAACTTTCTTTGATTATTATGCAGGTTGGTTAAAATTTAGCTGCTATAAAATTAACAACCATTGTATTCGATTTTGAAGTTAACGTGTAGTCATTTTTTGTTCTATTTTCAAACTAGCATTAGTTAATTATTTATAAAAGATTAATTATGATTTTTGAACAGACTTGACTTTGAGTTCCAATTTGTGTCTTGTTCCAAAACTTTCGAATATCATTTTCACATTTTAAAAATGGGTTTAATTTTCTTTATGAAATCTATTGTATATTCAGCACTCTAATCTTTATGTATGCATACATGAGTATTGAAAAATATATTATAGTACACAACAAGTAGAACTGCATTTATATACAGGATAGCCTATTGCAGCTTAGTTTTCTCTTTGTACCTAAAGAAAGTAATTAATAGAATTAACCTATCCATAATAGATCATTTTCACTGCAGATATATCATTCACAACAAAACAGTTAAAGTAAAAATAAACGTTATCTTCTAAATACACTTCAAATGAGTATTAAGATTACAGTATCTTATCATTGATTGTTAGTTAAAATATCGTCTGTAGTCATTTAACTAAACATATAAATTGTTCTAAGGATTGAGTTTATCATTAAATCGACAGTTAGATGTCTATTATATTAATTTGTGGCATCTTGAAATTATTCGGATATAATTTAAGTGCCAGTATTTTCATTCAATTAATAGAATAAATTTAAATAACAAATAATGAAAGACTAACATCATGCTATAAAAGTTTAAAAAAAAGAAATCAGACTTTTTGAGATTTGCTGCCAATTGTTTCACATATAAAATTTTTAATATTTGGCAAACACGATTCTCATCTATCAAACATTCCAACTGATGTATTAGACAAATTTAGTGCGTTTCCAAAAAGTGCACAAGCTTAAAAAAAAAACTCCAAGTTGATAATGAATTGTATCAATAAAGCAAAAACTTATTATTGAGAATATAATTTCGATACGTGAGATTGCAGCGTGAAAAATATATAACGTTCCTCATGATTATCAGACACATGGAAATTTGTTAGTCTCTGATAACAGTGTATCAGATCAAAAAAATAAATATAATCTATTTCTATGTCAAAAGTACCCAAGTGATTATAGAAGGTAAAAAATTGAAAATACTTTAATTTGGATGTGATGTTAACAACAGTCAGATAAGAGCGTCAGCTAATCCAGCTCGAGGCTTTCAATATCAAGAAAAGTATACAAAAGTCTATACATATGCTTCAGTGCGACGTCCTTGGATACGGTTGCAAAATTGTTGCCAGCTTGTAATGGTCTTACTTGACCAGACCCAAAAGCTACTTGTTATTCCGACAATCATTGCCATTAAATACTTAATCATAAACACTTCAAATTGTGGACGAAATAAATTTTCGGGACCTACACCTATTGGGCACGGAATTGGGTAAGGAGATGGACGTGACGGTCTAGAGCATATGGTATCAGTCCATGAAACCATCCAGGAATCGAAGTATGCTTGCTCGTAGAATAAACAAGCAATGACAATCAAAGCAGGCACCGTATAAAGTACAGAGAATATTCCAATGCGGATCATTAGTTTTTCAAGCTTGTCCGTCTTTGTACCATCGTGCTTCATCACTGTGCGAATACGGAACAGTGAAACAAATCCTGCAAGAAGAAAGGCTGTCCCTAATACTAGATAGACGCAGAGTGGAGCCAGCACAAATCCTCTCAATGCCTCGACGTTCCATAATCCAACGTAGCATACCCCCGATAAGATATCGCCTGTAAACGTAAATTAACATTAGACAAAGTAGTAATAATATTTAATCAATTTGCTAAGATATTACAACTGAATAAGTGAGTGGAACATCTATAGACTTTGGAGAAATTTTTTGTTATCAACAAAAAGAAATCAGGATGAAAATATTTTTAGATTTCAAATATTCTTAGAATTCTGTTAGATATTGTGATTCATTATCGGATTTTCAGCAGTATAAAAAATCTAACTGCCAATTACAATCAAATTAATATTTGAAAAAGTCATAAGAATCTCGTTATTTTTAATTACAAATCATGTCTCCTTCTCCAAGTGTAGTAAAAAACGTGTAATATTTTTATTTGGAATTAATTTACAAATATAACGTTTTAAATAACAGAGCAATATGCCTCCAGAAGCTAATCTTGATATTTTAATATGAGCAATACTTTTCATGATTATTACCACAGGCTCATGAAATTTACAAAGACTAAAGGAAATGAGAAAGATAAGAAAGTGCTGCTTTATCTATATCTGCTAACACATTTGTTGAGCCAAAGTTCATTATATCCTACATATTGTAGATTGCAGTCCATGTTGTAGACTTCTGATTTTAACTTCTAGGCAATCTGAAGTATTTCCTATAGATAGTTTCCCGACAAATCAAGGAGTTAAAAAATATCTTGTATTCTGTTTCACACAGGTATCTTTTATTGCTGAATACACTTGCCTTTCTAGACTAAGATTCTTGAGCAGCCTTGTTCATAAAATTAGAATCTCTCCCAACAATGAATAAATAAATTTATCTCCAAGTCAATATTTCTATAATTATCATACACAAGATAGTGGAAAATAATAAGTCAGTTGGTTTCCATTCTACATTGGGTTTAACTTTAAATCATTGTTATTCTGTTATTTTCACAATCATTTAACTTCAATAATGTAAAAATTGATACAAAAAACGTAGTAATGCATCCTTGTTGACCTTACCCTCGACCTTTCCCATGGCAAGGATGGTGATAGTTTTCAATGCAGGAACGGCCCAAGCAGCCAGATGAAAATATTGAGAATGAGCTTCAATAGCTTCATGTCCCCACTTAAGTCCAGCAGCAAGGAACCAAGTGAGTGTAAGAATGACCCACCAAATGCTAGATGCCATGCTGAAGAAGTATAGAACCATAAAAAGCACAGTACACAACTCGTGCTTAGTTCCTTGAGTAATTATCGGAACCATATTAATCCTGACATCAAGAGGCGGTGGAAAAGGCTCTCTGCATGAAATTGAGTCACCGGCAGCCCATCCGATAACGTAGACCAGAGCCACCATCAAGTAGCAGACTGATAAAAATATTATCGGTCTTTCTGGATAGCGGAATCTGTCCGTATCAATCAAGAAAGTCAAAACAGTGAAGAAACAAGAAGCTGCACAAACCGAGGCCCAGACTCCGACCCAAATTCTTGAAAATCTAAGATTGTTTTGAGTGAAAAATATCGCGTTACAAGGAGCACCACAGTCTGGCTCAGGTTTATCTCCCACTTTTAAACTGTACCCAAACTCATGAGGTACTTTAAATTGCACAGGACATACAAAACCGTAGTCACGAGCACCTATCAAATCTCCGTTCCAACCTGGGTGAAATTCTGCAATTGGTACATGAGGGGGTGAATCGTCGGGAAAAGATGGTTTAGTGGAGGCTGTGGTATTGTCGCCGACGCATATTTCCGAACCACCGGAAACGGGAAATTTAGAACACTCTAAATTGTCTGGCCATAAAAAGCCGAAACGATTCATAAGCGATTCGCAACCTGCTCTAGCACTCTCGCAAAGTGATCTACACGGGGGTATTGCCTGTTCTAATATCGTGCAAACCGGAACGTACATTGAACACAAAAAGAATTGTAAATCGGGACTGCACTTGACTTTTACCAACGGTAAAAATTGGTGCACTTCCAGACCCGCGTCTTCTTGCTTTTGATGGCTCATCAAATTTGGCATTATCGTTTCGTTGTACGGTATGTTCATGCACAATGGTATTGTTATAGGTTCGCATCGTCCATGATGTGGTAAGGAATCCCTTGCATGGAGAGCGTTCACATTCACTACAACGATTACGCACAGAAATAGATACACGGACATGTTTAACGCGCGCCCGCTAATACAGCGAGGATTATTATTGCGAAATATAAAGAATAATTTTTAGAAGATTTTTAACATCACAACATACACATGTTTCTGTTATTTTATTTTTCTTCTTGTTACCTAGTTTACTTTACACGGTATCAAAATCATCACATAAAATACATCGCTTTAAATTATCAGCGTACGCCAAAGACAAGGCACTAAAGTGTAAACAGACCGCTAACTGTGCACATATCACAAGACGGATACACGGACGATACGTATCGGCTCCTCTCTCAGTTTTGGAGCAGGCTGACGACGACTCTGACGGTCGGATTTTGAACCAAGTTCAAAACTACCCCACAAAGGACCGCCGGGGAATCCCGCAGGTAGGATTGTATCATTATTGTAAATGAATTCTTTGGTACATACTTGTCTCGAGCCTTAAAAAGCTCGACGAGGATATAACCAACAACAGAAAGAAGAAGAAGAAATGAATTAAACTGCGAGACTCGCAGTTTCTATCATTCGATTCATTCACAATAATGATACGATCCTACCTGAAGTATAATTCAAGAAGAGATTTAAATTCGAGTATAATATGAATGAATTAAATATTAATAGAACGCAAATTGTGATTTCATTCAAAATTTGATCGACTTGGTTTTTGCTCATTTTTAAACTATGTACTGTATAGGATATTATCAATAGTAGGGATCTAAAGAAAATTGATAATTAGAACATCACATTTGCCTATTAATCTATCGTATTTTTTGAAATTTGCAGCGCTTTTTTTATCTAAGCTTAGGACTTCAAAAAGAAAAAATAATTCGTTTTTATCTGATTTTGAGTTCGAAATTATGTAATCCGAAACATTTATATATAATACACTGTACATATACTTTTAATGGTCAACTTGAAATCGTAATATGATCGGAATCCTAATGGGAATTGAATGTGCTTCAAACAAATTTGTTTTATGACTATAACTTAATAAAAAATGCAACGTATATGAGTTTATGCGGAATGGCGAGTTGGGATTCGTTTGGTTTGGTAAGAACTCAAAAACTCATGAATTTGCTTAAACATGATCATTTATTTCATAGTATAGGAGATGCGAACTAGTATTTCACCGAAAATATCCACAATAACATGGAAATATATTCATTATGTATTTCAGAGACGTTTTACATGGTAGAGAAGGTAAATAATAATAGTGACATATTGGCGGTGTGCTTAGTCGTGATTACGGCCGAATCTCATGTGACCATAATCATCGAATTGATCTCGTTTTCCGAACCTCATGTGCCCATAATCGTCAGATAATTGTCGTT
Organism: Macrophya annulata; assembly: GCA_963924015.1. Classification (NCBI taxonomy): domain Eukaryota; kingdom Metazoa; phylum Arthropoda; class Insecta; order Hymenoptera; family Tenthredinidae; genus Macrophya; species Macrophya annulata. Next base: position 27,218,125 of record OZ001258.1, on the reverse strand, counting down.
TATTAAGCTCCGTAATGTCCTCGTCTTCACTAAGAATGTCGACCACTGGATACCGGCTGTAAAAAAATTAAGTTATACGTTTTATAGGAAGGTAAAAATAACACGATAATTATAATCGTAATCATCGAATTTATTTTCAAGCGAGCAGGAAACCAAAGCAAGTATCGAGCAAGCAATAATCATATCTTAAAATATAGCACCGATTTTCAATAAAAAGGCAGCTGTTTTAAAACGAAAACGAAATAATCAAGCTAATTAATAGTACATACTACATTTTAGTACTTATAAGTATACATATAAATGATGTAAGTACCCAGGAAATAACGAACGCCCATAAAATCTTCGATTCGAGTTAGAAGTTGATTCTCGAACAGCCTGGCACTGATCAATCAAAAGCCAGGCAAACATAACGGTGATCAATATGAACAAAAATTTTGCAGACATTATACAGTGGTACTTATTTAGGAAGCGTCAGTAGCTGTCGAAAAATCCACTGCCGAAATAAGCTTGATATAAGTTGCGTTTTTTTAGAGATCGGAAGAATCTCCGTCGAAGTGTATATATTATAGCGTTCAAGAACAACGAGTAACGTTCACGGTGATCTATCTGAGGCGTTGCGAACGATGGAAAGTCAACGGTTGAATGCTACTGACGATCTTTTCATCCCCCTATATATACTCAGTTGCTTTGCGAAGGCAAAGCCTCTTGTGAATTTTAATTCACGACTGATAAACAATTTTCTCTATCCTACCCGCGCTCCGACAACTCAATAATATTTCAATGCGATTTATGATTGGCAGGTAGGGTAAACGAATTAAATACCGAAGTTCGGCTCCCTCGACACCATATTTTTCATTTTCTTACTTATCATTCAGGAAGATAATCCAACCCGCCTTTCATCCCTTATACCCAACCCCACGGCTAGCTTATTGTTGAACGTTAGAAGAATTGCTATTACTTGATGTGTACATCCGAGGTACATCAGAACAAATTGCCCACCGCCTACGCGGACATATTGCGAGGGTTACGAGCTTTTTGGCAAATTTTGTCAGCTTTATTTCCAGAGCCACTCGGGCCTAGATTTATATCAAGCTTCATTATTCTCATTTTGCATTTAGGTATAAGAATCAAGGGAAATCTCTGATGAAATACTATTGGATTGACTCGAAAAATGAAAAGATAAAGGGACTCACCTGTGGCATGACAAAACTCATTTCAATAGAGGACTTATACTTTCCATTGAGATACGTCCTTAGATATTCACAAATCATGTGAAAATAAGGAAACGTGTAGTTAATATCATGTTATTCAGAAACGAAAAAATGTGAACAAAATATTTACACTGCTAGAAATTCCGAAATGCTAGAAATATACAGTTTCGTACTTTTATTCAGATGGCCAGCACGGAACGTTGACTGATATAACGATTAATTATTAACAAGCGTAAAGAACACTTTTACAAATTCTCCAGCTCATCGATACGATTCATCGTAGTACCAAGGTTGATACATGTTGTTCCGGCTGAAAAATATATCCTCATACCTACAAGTTATTCGCTTCGTAATTACGATTTTCTTTTAAAAGAACAAGTATTAGTTGGATCACGTTTCGTTGCTTGATCATTAGTCGGAAAAAGATCAATCGGAATTAGAGATGCCCGCATATCCGTGTCATTTTTTATCTCGCTATCTAATTAGAGACAAAGTTTTTCTTGTAGAAATATAGGTATACACGTCTGTAATTATATCTTGAATAATAAATGCATTTTCTTGGGTTATAAACCACCCAAAAAATTCTGGTGTTTCACTGTGGCGTGTCAATTATCACGCTAATAAAAATGGCTGATAAAGAACTTCGGTCACATTTTATGATTTTAAAAATGTTTGGCGTATGGACTCCACATTTCAAAAGCGTTATTTTTAATGGCTTATATTATCTGTGGAGAACAATATCAATTATGCTTATGTGGATGCTCTTCGTCTCTCTAACCGTCGATCTCTGTTTGCAAAATAACGTGGAAGGAATGACTCGAAATTTCATATTGAGCACTGTGATGTTGTGTTGTAATCTGAAAGTAGTTGTCCTATTGCTGAAGCAGAAAGAAATAGTTGAAATGTTGGATTTGCTCAAACTACCTTGGTGTCTACCTAAAACTGTTGCCGAACACAAAATTCTCAACGAGTATAGACGATACAATAAGCTTGTTGTGGGAGGATTCTTGATGTTGTGCTTTTGCACTCTTCTTATGCAATTCGGGACCGCGCTCTTTTATGGAGAAGGTAAGGACTGTAAATGATTTTCATAGGTACTTACTCCCTAAAGAAAATGTACTCACTCCCTAAAGAAAATCGTTACATACATAGCAATAAACCTAATAATTAATACGGAACCATATTATAATGCTACATATCATATTGTGAGTTGTAATATGCACTGTTCATCTACGGCATCTTAATCAGTCATACTCATGCAGTTTTATCGGTAAAATACGTGTAAGTTATTTTATTTTCGACTCTTCGTATTATATTTCAGGAATCAAAAGACGAAGCTTACCGTATAGTATCTGGCAGCCGTATAGTATTGAACCCATTGAATCTTATGCATTACCATACTTTTGCTTGGCTCTGAGCTCGTTAGTTTCCATGCCAGTGTCTATTACAATAGACGGCCTAATATATGGATGTATGATAATCACCTGCAGCCATCTAGAAATCCTCAAAGTCAGACTTGCACATCTGCATACAGCTACCGATTTGAAAATCTGCGTAGAACAACACAACATTATATTTCAGTAAAGTATAATAGTATAATATTTCGTTAGCTCTGTTTTCTGGAAGACAAACTCCCACAGTTCTCTCTCGCTGGAACGAACAGCGTACAATTTTTTTTTTGTTTTTTTTTTAGTTAGCTATAATTGTGTAAAATAATTGTAATCACACCGCCTGTAATAATTACAGCAGAAAGTCGAAAGCAACGTTGCAGTAGCGATCTTTCAATTTCCATGAGTCAACTCATCATCCCTAGATCGGAAGGAACTGTTAGAATTTCGTAAAATATTATTACTTGTAAGTGCCAATTAGCACAGGTTTAACCTTATGTCAAAAATGTACTGAATACTAATAGCACTTCCTCATTAGGGAATTTCTCATGGAATCCTTTTAGGAGCGAATTGTGAAAATACAGGAGAATGCCTTATAGAAAATTTTATTGATTCCCTATACGTAATACCATAGACCGATACAAATTTCATAGAATCTTATCGATTCTTATTAAGTTCTATCTACACATCTTCTTTTTTTATAATACTCATACACAACTTATAAAGAAACATTCATTCTGCAATTATAAGTCGTATCAGTCCATACCAGAAGTTATGGGAACCTTTCAGTTCCTTTCAGTCGAGTAAAGAATAACATTCTTAGTTCCAAAGAATCAAATGAGATGCGGGATTTGGTATAGATATTAAAAAATCTTGATCAATCAGATCATATTAGCACTTGCATACGCCCATGTCACATGGTTAATGATATGGCACAAAAACTTCTAGATTTGCAGAACGTATTGGAGAAATATTTGGTACTGTCGTATTCGTACAATCTTTACTAAGCATGATTAACATTTGCTCTATCATGATTGTTATAATTAAGGTAAGATATTTGACGTGATACTTTATTTGCATAACTACATTTAGTAGGCCTGCCCGTCTAAGAAGACGACAAAGATAGATGATTAAGTAATGATAATGTACATACAACCAAAACTCAACGGACATTTACCATTTTAGTCGGAATCGAAAGCTGGATCTATTGTAACAGTTTTTTTCCTCGTATGCATGATGATCGAAGTTTTATTGTACTGCTGGAATGGAAATGAAATTTTTTTAAAGGTAAGATGGTCAACAATATATCCGTTTGGGTTTATCTAGAAACTATAATTATGAGTTTAAAGAAGACTGACTATGATTCAGTAATGTCCACTAGAAAAAATAAGATCAAAAACGGTCCGATGGAAAAGTATTTATACACTCTCACGAAAACGAAGACTGACAAATTGAATTTGGCAAACAATTTGTACTTGCAAGATACTTGTTATGAATGCAGTGAACTCTTGTCCACGAAACGATTAATTCTAGATTGGACTTGTGCCTAATAGTTAACTGAACAACCCTGATGAAAATTTTTTTTGCAGCATTTAGCTGAAGGTTGTTGAAAAATTAATATTTTCTCCGAAAATTCGTAATAAACTCTATAAAAGTCGGCAAATTTGGAAACATGAGCACAGTTCCTTGGGACGTTTTGAATATCTTATTTTCTATTTCTATTTTTGATAGCCAAATATTTCTGCAGAGTCAAAGTGTGGCAGAAGCACCGATGAACAATACCAACTGGATCGACCTACCATTGCAGATTAAGAAGGGCTTACTCTACATTATGGTTCGATCTCAGAAACCTATGCAGATTAAGGCTGGACGGATGCTAACGTTGTCTCTTAATACATTTATGATGGTTTGTTAATGTACTTACATCCCTATACAGAATAGAAAATGTTTCTGTGGACTTGGTCTCTAAATTTCCACACTTGAAGAAAAAAATGTTTTGTTTTCAATTGGGCTGGTTCCAAAATTCGGATTTTCCAACGTATTACCGGTATAGTTGGAAGATATATATGAGTCTTGGTGAAAAAAATTCACTGTATATATGGCCAAGTCCACTAATTCTCTGTTAACGATCTAGGGCCAAGATTTCGATTTGTCTGCAATTTTTAGATCTTATAGTGTGTGCCGAGATGTAAAAATCCCTTAAGTTTCAGACCTCTATGTCTTACCGTTCAGGAGAAAAACGTTAATCAGTCTTCTGACTTTAAGCAAATTGACTTTTACATTCCACTTTTTATCCCACCTTTATCGCTGTAGAGAAAATGTGATGCAATGTGTTCTTCAAGTAAAAGAGTCTGATCTTTTTTAATATGAAATCCTCAAGATCTGGAAAAAAACTCGGTTTTTCGCAAAAATCGTATTTTGTCAACGTTCCCCAAATATTTTTCAAACATAATGTTTTTATCTGAAAGCCTGCAGTTTTTTACAGAAGGAACTAAAATTTCTAGAGGGTAGATCCTTGAAATGGCATCAAACGGGAGCTGCATTTATATTTATATTGAATTTAGGATAAGGTTTTTTTTTATTTCTCTGATATAATAAATGATCTCTAATTTTCTCAGATTTATTTCTCTGATATAATAAATAGATACACACCTATATGATAAATTTAAAAAAAAAGATTCAAAAAAATTCAAAGAAAGTAAAAAACTGCAGGATTTCAGATAAAAATATTAAATTGGAAAAAAATTAGGGGAATGTTGAAAACACACGATATTTGCGAGAAAACATATGTTTTTTTTTTTACAGATTTTGAGGATCTAGTCTGAAACGGATTTCATATTTGGAAAGATCAGGCTTTATTACATGAAAAATACATTGGATCACATTTTCTATACAGCGATAAAGGTGGGGTAAAAATTGGAATGTAAAAGTCAGTTGGCTCAAAGTCAAAAGACTGATTAACGTGTTTCTCCAAAAGGTAAGACTCAGCGGTCTGAAACTTGGGGGATTTTTACATCTCGGCACACACTACAAAGATATCAAAATTGCAGACGAATTGAAATTTTGGTCCGGGAGCGTTTACAGATAATTGTACCAAGTGTACAAAAGTACCAAGTTTGAAAATACATGAAAAGAATTACCCGAATTTGAAAATGTGATCTAAAGTTGAAAAAGATCATTTTTTCGGTTCTAGATTTAATTCGTTGAGCCTCAGATTGATTGTTAAGTTTGGAGCAGGACTAAGGCATTTGAATTAACCCGATTCAATTATCTTGTTTCAGATCTTGAAAACATCATACTCAGCCTTTAATCTTTTACAGCAAGCTTCAAATAACTAAATATTAATAATATTGGAGTGCTGTTAAATTGAACTTTAAATTTCGAAGTTTCCAAGCCCACTCGATAAATTGAAAAATATTATACTGAAACTTGCCGGAGTATCTGAATATTTATTTACATATGGGGCATTCGATGACATCTCGATCAAGATTCTAAGTCGATGTCTCAGATTGGTTTGATAATTTTTCGTATAAAAGTACATGATGAATAACGCAATCGTAATTTTTTTCAGAATTTTTCAGCGCATCTGAAGTATAAAGAGTCTCAGAGACAGCAAAGTCGGAAATAAAAACGCCATATTAATAATATACTTGAAAATTAATTAATATACAATATGACTCATTATCAAAGGTGTGTAGGTATAAATTGTATGTTGCTTAAAAATAAAAATGTAGGTATCTATCGAGAATGATCCAGTCTCTCCAATTGCCTCCTGCTTTACAAGTTATCATAATATAAACAACTTTCTTATTTAAATAAAATATCATTATCAGTAAGTAAATTTCTCAAAAAAACTAGACGAACGAAATCTTTCTTCGTAAATGATTACATTGTCTATTTGGCGATAACTTCTCTGTGTGCGGTGTCTGTAGCAGTCGTGTTTCGTTATGTTATCCCCCATGCGAACCTTTAATGCCACGAGAGTCATCGACCCCACGACTGATGCCCTTACCCTAGGTCGGTGCAACGCTGTTTTAAGATCCTCGTAGGCCCTAGGCACCCTCGGATATGTAGGCTCACTCAATACCGTATCCGACATAGTTCACAGTTCGTATATTCATTGAATTGAGCTCTAATAAGATTAGCCTCTGAAATAACAGCCTAATGTATGAGTACGATGTTCAAAATTTTTGGTATTACCCATGATTTCCCATATTCTTAATGGTATTTTGTTATCAAACTCTAAAGCGCCCTTTGTTTAATAATTTAGCTTTCAAACGAATTCTTCTCGAATTTTGCATTATCATAACGTCTTTATGATAGTTATCCACGGATTATACTAGAGTTGACACCTTCCTGTCAACTCAACTCAATTATTCTTTGTAAAAATTAATCGAAATAAAATGTTTATTCTTGCTACGTAGTGGGCTATTCTTGTTTTTAAGTACATTTTTTCACTTCTCAGTACCTCAGCGACGAGAATAGTATTAGTTTGGAGCAAAAATGACTTTTCCTAATTTTGCAATTTTACATTTCATGGTGTTTAGACTACATTGTTAGTCCAAACATTTTCTTAGGCTCTCAAAAATGTCGTAGGCCCTAGGCACAGTGCCTATTGCATAAGACGGCGTTGGGTCGGTGCTCCTACTTGGCTGATTAGGGGTGCTAACGAGGTTCCATATGGTACCGTGATCTATTAGACAATTTAAGAATTACAGCAATGGCACGTGGGTTGCACATAATTAGGCGTAGTGATGTTCGCATCCAAAATGACATTAGTAGAGATAAATTAGGAAAGTGAATGATTTTTGACTGCAGATTGATATAAACGTGATTTTCTTGTTAAATTCGTTATAGTAAACTGAAGTGAAGAAAAGAGCTAAAAATTGATTGCTATTTGTAATCTCCTTTGAGTAATCTCTGAATTCTATTTTATCGACAGTACACGTCCGCATGTAACTGTATGCGTTCGGATAGCAATCGAGCTTCCGTAGACTTCCGTACAGCTGCGTATAAGTAAGATCTTGATATTGCGTAGTCTGCGATAATCTGTCCGTTGTGTTTTCCGTCGTCAAAAACCAGGATAGTAGGCATTCTACGCGTTGCAGTGTGTTTACGATCCTTGTCTTCGGAATACAAGAATCAGGGTAACTGTACAGAATTTCCAAGGTAATATGTCGTTCAAACCTTTAGTTATCCCACATGAATATTTATCAGTATTAAAAAAGGAAGAGATCTCCAGTTTGTGGCACTTATCTCCGCAACATAACCTCTAACTTATTTCCACGTTATTTACTATCCGATTATCCTTATTCTGTTCTTACTTTCATGCTAGTTGAATAAATCCTGGTTTACCAGAAATCTTAATAACTGTAACGTGAATACTTGTTTGCTGCACATGTTTTTCGAATAAATATTGTTTGTAAATATCTACTGGCTTCCATGTGAGTCATATCACATCAATGTATGCATGTATTCACGAACGAATCACTTGAAAGCTATTCGTTGTTTATATTTTGTTTCTGTATCTTATTGACTCATCAGCTACGACATGTTATGTCAAGTCTTGTTGATGTTAATAAATGATAGTTGATACAAGTCCTTTGATTACACTCCCAGAAACATGCTAAAATGATAGAACAGATACATACTTCTACTCGTGCTTCTGCATCACCATAAATATCAAGCAAAAACAAATGAATCACAATTGCTTTCTAATGCTTACATAATATTTCAAATGTACACTCAACTTGATGATATGGCCTCCAGTTCATCAACCGCTTTCAACAACAAAGAGGAAAATGAATCGCTGCAAATTAATTTTAGAATAATAATATTGTCTTGAATTTTTATCATATTTTAGGAAACTGGCGGTGCTCCTTGTGCCAATTACCAGTGTTAAAAATGTTTGGACAAACTGGTAATACCACATTTGGTAAGTATTGAAGAATGGTTTGTTCTATACATTTTGTTATTGAACAATTATGGGGCTTATTAAAAATACTAAATTATTACTAAACACAAAATGAAATAATATCGGTGACACTAATGATCTCCTATTACCACTTCTGATCACACCACAAATCTGTGCTTTATTAATCGGCATGTATCAAGTATAATTAATTTATCAATGCAGATTCAAGCTTTAAGTTACCTTAGCTGATTATAATTTTGTTCGGTTTTTGTTGTCCAATTAAAACTTTTACTATAATTTGATGCTGGTTAATGGTGAGGTAGTACTCTTGTACTTAAAAATTAATAAATATAGGAGGGTTTGGTGCAGGGAACCAGGGTAGCCCATTTAGTCAATCTCCATTCGGCAAGCCAATAACAACGACGAGTTTTGGTGTTGCAACGGCACCAGTATTTGGCAATGCCAACAATTCACTATTCGGATCCAAGCCTCCAGGAGCTACTAGTAGCGGATTGTTTGGCAGCACTACAACAGCACCTGCCTTTGGCCAGCCACCTACTAGTCAATCATCATTTGGAGGTAATTCATGGAGATATAAATCGAAACTGGGAATTGTTGTGAATTAATGCAAATTTAATTTCTTATATTATTTTATGAATGTCTATAAATCGTTACAGCAGTAGCCACAATAATATTTTATTTTACATCAAGTTTTACGTCCACTTTATTAACGCTGTAATTTATATACATTTATACCTGAATCCACAATTTCTAATCTTATTGAGTATCGAATTTTCAATTTGATTGTAAAAAGTTACAGGATTCAGCAGCCCAAATACAAATACCGGTCTGTTTGGTAGTCAACAAAATGCAAACACCAGTTTGTTTGGCACCAGCAATGCTACTCCAGCGTTTGGACAAGCAACTAAACCCGCACCGTTTGGTTTTGGGGGTTCAACAGGTACGGGACTGTTTGGACAGGCACAGCAGCCTGCTCAGCAAACGGCGCCTTCCCTTTTTGGACCATCTAATACAACTGCAAATACTAGCTTATTTGGGAATACTAGTGGTACGTGATGTAAAAGCCTTGGAAAATTTGCAAGTCAAATAATCTTGAAGATCATTATTGTTGAGCAATTGATAATAGAATAGATGGCACTTTTCATCAAGATTGGTATTTCTTTGTTAAGGGTTTACCGGCAACAATACTGCAGGTGGGATGACTGGTACAGTGGTAAAATTCAGTCCTCTTACTGGTAGTGATACGATGATGAAGAATGGTGTGACTCACACAATATCAACTCGACATTACTGTATTAGTTGTATGAAAGAGTACGAGGGTAGATCAATTGAGGAATTACGTTTAGAAGATTACACTGCTGGTCGAAAAGGGCAATCTCAAGGTAAGATCTTGTGTCAAAGTAAGACACGCGCATGAAAAGCTGATATAATAATTCACCAAAGCAACATCAATAAGTGATGAGAAAATATCGTAGTAATAAGAGATTTTACCATTCCATTCCTTTATCCATGTCATTTTTGTTGCTTTAAAATTTTCTGACTTCAATTTTGATCAAATTGAAAAAGTACATGGTAAACAAATCAGCTAACTACATCGTGCATTCTTTGTTTAATTCAATAAATGATCGTTTATATAGGAGCACAAACCAGTGGACTGTTTGGATCACCAGCACAACCCTCACTATTTGGTAATGCAGGCGTAAACACCAGTACTGCTAATACGGGTAAGATTGCTAGATCAACTTTTATAGATTTGTGTTTTTTCTGATAGATTATGGCTTGAAGTATCAATTTTCCTGATTATACTTTGGGTCATTGATTTTTTTCCTACTTAATCTTGCTATGGGGTAACAGTGGATATTGGGCGAGTTTGGAAATAGATGTTCAAGTGTAATATTAAAAACTGTGTTAACTTGATATCAATTTTTCTCATTTAAAAACGCTACTTTAAAGGTTTTGGGTCTACGACGCCTGCTTTTGGAGCTACGAGTCAACCTGCAGCAACTTCCGGCTTATTTGCCAAACCAATGGCTGGTTTTGGAGCCACAGCTACCACAAGTAGTGCTTTTCCTTTCAATTCAACCACAACTACATCCAATCCATTTGGTGCAAACACTCAAGCTAAACCCTTTGGGGGTATGTTGATTCAAGAATATATGTAGTTCAGATGTAGTAGAATGCTTTCACTCGTATTTTCAATTTTAACTTTGAAATAATTCAATGGTATGAGAATGTTCAGTATAAACTCAAGCTAGATAGTTTAACTTGCACCAGTTCTATTACTGCAAATACTTGATTTCAGAGGACTGACTGAAAAAATTTCGATCTTTGTATAAAAAAATTGTCCGAGTGTTTGGTAATTGTGATTAACAAGACAGATAGATAGATATTATGTTTGATCATTCAAATCGTAATAAGTGTGATGTACTGCAGACTATTTAATCTATTTCAATTTTTAATTTTCAGCTGCAGCTCCTGCGCCACTTTTTGGTTCTACTAACACGGCCCAGACTCCTATTGCAGGATTTGGTACGACTAATACCACTGGATTTGGAAATTTTGGTAGTGTAGCACCCAATCAGGTAAGATTTGTCATATCCCACCTTCAATTTAGTAATGTATTTCTTATAATTTGTATTGTGCATTTTATACAAAACTTACACATCAAGATCTCTGATCGATATCACACACTTTTTCAACTTATTCCAAGCAGATTCTTGATTCAGATTAAAGAGAGAAAACAAACATGAATTCTTTTGTGATATTTGGTCACTTTTCAGAGTATTGGACTATTCAATCAGAACAAACCATCCTTCATCATGCCCACATCAAACATGCCCACGTCTTCAACCAGCACTGGTTTTGGCGGATTCGGACAAAATACAACAAATACCATATTATTTGGCGCAAAACCTACTGGGACAACAGCATTTGGTACTACGCCATCCTTTGGAGCTACGCCTGCTCCACCTTTTGGGACTGCCACAGGTTTTGGCACAACACCAAATACAGGAACATCGTTATTTAACTCATCCTTTAAACCCGCAGGACAACCAGGATTCTCGTTTGGTACTACGCCTTCGACATCCACCGGCCTTGGTAAGTGATTCAACATTGAAACCGTCTAAATGGGAACTAATTTCTTTTCAATAAACATGATAAATCCTCAATTGCACTAACCATCTAAGCTATCATTTCTCAATTCATTATATAAAAATCCCAATTAGGAGTAAGCACCGGACTTAATCTTGGCACTGGGTCTTCACTGTTTGGTCAACCAAAACCTGGTGGTCTTTTTACTGGAACCAATACAAGTTTTAACAGCACAAATGCCTTTGGATTGGGGAGTAATTTTGGGGCAAATAACAATGCGATTGGAACTGGATTGGGGACAATCGGAGGAGGGTTTGTACATTTCTTCATAAAGAATTCAAGAACAATTTACATGTGTAATTTGAATGAAATTAAAGCTATAATCCACTTTTATACTATAATCAACTAGATAACACGTATAGAATGAGTAAATAAATTATTGCAACTATTCTTTTACAGAATGGGAGTAAATTCAGCGCAACAGAATTCCGGGGCTATGCAGGTGCATCAACAAATTTTAGCCCTGGTTTCAGCACCATTTGGCGATTCTCCGTTGCTTAAAAATCTGTTACCAGTGAGTAGTATAATTTGTTTAATTAAATATCAAAAAATAATTTCCAACTGTGTTATGAAGACGATTTTTTCCATCATATATCTTTACAGGCCTCAGGTAAAACGGAAGATCTTTTAAAACCCGCTAATGCAACAGTTCGAACTTTGAACAGTCCCCAATATAAAATAGCTACCAATAATAATTCGCCAAAAGTAAAAGCCAGAGCTGTAACAAATGCTCAACTTTCTAAGGTAAAAACATATTAAGTTTTTTGTACGCATATAACGTAATCTTTAGCACGTAAATGTGATACCAGATTTCCAGATCTCCTTAGTCATTCATTCCCATTTGTATTTTTTATTAGAAATCACTGTTCGAGGGATTAGAAGAAGAAGATCCAGCTTTACAGGAAGCTTTTCAACCTCGGGCTAATGCAAAAAGGCTTGTCTTGCGTCCAAAGCCAATCAGTTCCACAGATGTACAATCTCCGGATCGAGTTGTCACTACGGTTAACATAAAAGAATCGCAAAGCTCTAGAGAAAATGTAGTAGAAAATGCAAACAAAGAAAATCATCAGCAGGATGATACTCGGCGGCCTGCTGACGACAGAAGATCTTCTACTTCATGGTAAGTGATAGATATTGGGGATAATTATTCCTCCGAAATTAGAAAATATCTGTTATTCCACTACATTATATCTACTTAATTATCTTACAGGTTGAAATCAACTTTACAAAGGAAAAACAAATTACCTGACGACGAATTCGAGGAACATCAAACGCTATTTCGACGATCCGACGTCCTGGAGGAGGGTCTAGACAACACTGTTGCAGAATTAGGAACTCAGAATAAACCCCAGAACTTGCCTCTAACAACTACACCACTTTCAGCAGGCGATGCGTCCTTGAACAATTCGTCAAATATGGATAAAAGCATGATGAACTCTTCACATAGCTCTGGTAAATTTTTCATTGTTTGATACCGTATACCAAAATAAACATAATCGGAATTCAAATGGATTAATATTACTTTGTATACATATATTTGTAGATACAAGTCATGAACTGGATGAAACTCCAGTCATGTTATCTCAAACCGAACAGGAACCAAACGCAGCTTGCATCATACTACAGCGGGCTGGCTATTACACAATTCCTCCAATTGACAAACTGGACGAATATGTATGCGGAGATACTTGTATTGTACCCAATTTCACAATAGGTCGCAAAGGATATGGAAACGTATATTTCCCGGATCGGTTCGACATTTACGGCCTAAACTTAGATGAGATTGGTGAGTTTGAAAGCCTAATTCTTCACTCTATAAGCTTTTACCTTGCATTCTGTCACGCGGAAAAATCTCATTTATCTTCTTGAAACATTCTAGTCCACTTTCGTAACAAAGAAGTAATTATTTACCCTGACGATGATCAAAAGCCACCCATGGGACAAGGTTTGAACCGTAGGGCACAAGTTACCCTTGACCGTGTATGGCCACATGACAAAACTCTTCATGAACCAATCACCGACCCACAGCGCTTGTCTGCAATGAATTACGAGGGAAAGCTCCGCAGAGTTTCAGCTAAACACGATACAAAGTTTCTAGAATATCGGCCAGAGACTGGCTCGTGGGTTTTCAAGGTAAATCCAAAAGTCTTTGAGAAATTGTAGCTGCAGAACTATGAAATAAAGTATTAGAACATGTCTTTTTACATATTGTTATTAATCCTCTGTAGGTTGATCACTTTTCAAAATATGGACTGAGTGATTCTGACGATGAAAATGATACACCGCCAAATTCTGATCTCAAGAAGCTCAAAGCTATTAGTAAACCTCAATCGAAGTTAACGGACCCAATTAAACAGATAATTCCACCGAAAGATTCATTAGAGAAAAAACAACAACAGGTTTGCTGATAAAATTTATTGAATTTGACCATAAACTAAACTCAATATGTTCTACAGATTAGCCTTGGCAGAGGTGCAAGTTATGAGACGCGAGATGGGACGCTAAGTTTTCACATGACCAATTTAACTGATACAGAAATGAGCATGGAAGTATTTTATCCCAGTAAGTAAACGAAAGTAACACTGAATTTATTCGTTTATACATTTTATCGACTCTGTATAAAAAACAAAATTTAATCAGCTGACTATAATTCATTTACAGATTACCCAGAGAAAGAAAGGTCCACTGCGCTTAGTCCTTCTGCGGTTTTTGCACGTATCACTGGAACGGATAGCCACAAGTTACAACTCATGAAAGCCAGTTTTTTTGACACAGACGATGAAGATATTGATGAGGGTATGCATGCTACTAATCTTTATAATTAACTGTATGCACAAGAAAATCGAATGATAATTCAATGCTTCATAATTTGAATAATTTTATAGGTACATATAAAACATCATTAAACTTGCTTGCTAAAAGCTCATCTAAACTAACTCCGAGCACAGAATCAATGGAAACTATGGAAGATGATCAAATGGTACCTTCCGGTCACATACCTATGTTAAGGTCTAATTTGACTATGCATCAGGATAACTCATTCCTAGCAAAAGAGACTGGAATTACAAAAGGTTTGTATTGAATTAAAATATTACCATGAGTAATTGAAAAACATATCAGTTTGACTATAATTTCATTGTTGATTATAGCAAGATATGCTATTATTCTTCGTTAAATACTTTGATTCTGATAGAACCAAAACCGATGGAAACAACCGAAGTTTCCAAGATGACAACTTCTGGTCTAAGGCGTGTCTTTCCATCTCCAATTGTAAGGCCAAGTACAGTTGTTCTCCAATTCTCATCAGAAGTTCTACCTTTTGAAGAATCTATTGTTGGCAAATTGAATGCTCATTACATAGCTGATGCAGGTGAGTCAGGAATGTTTTTGTCTATGAAATTTATCTAGTAGCATCCTATTTTTTTTTCTCTAAGTAATAACTGCACTTGAAACCGATATTTATTGCATTGACTCATGCCTGTATTCTTTGATATCAGGTATTCAAATGGGACGTTCATTCCGAGCAGGTTGGGGACCAGGATTGACCTTGGTCTCCCTTAGTACTCAAAAACAAGCTGCGGTAGTTCCTTTACATGGTAAATTTAGTCAACTCGCATCTTACGTATCTGGCCGTTTGTTAGATGATACTACATCAAGCATCGTACAACGTTTGCAAATTGTTGGAGGTGGTGGCGGTGACGCAGACTATCTTCAAACATTCAAGGTATACCTTCGAATTCTTACTGCACATATTATGTGATATGAAAAAAAGTACTTTGTGTAGAAAATTTTGAACCTATAATATCTATAATGTGTGTGAAATTTTCTCGACCGTGTAGTAGTAATCGGATTTTTAGAAATGTCTGATATAAACGGTCTTCTTACAGTATTAAACCAATTTATTTGACGTTTCGGTCGTTGACATGGCCTTCAGAAACGAAAAGAGACTTCTATATCATTTAAGATGTTAACAGGTGGGCTCTTCTTCTCTTCCGATTGACTTCTCCGCTAAGCGCCCACCTGTTCACATCTTAAACGCTATAAAAGTCTGTTTTCGTTTCTGAAGATGGTCGGCCATGTCAACGACCGAAACGTGAAATATATTGGTTTAATCCTATAAGAAGACCGTTTATACTCGTCATCTCCAACAATCCTAATAATATCTATATGAGGATAAAATTATGCGTAACTAATAATTTCACATTTCAATTCAGGATAGTATAGTAGGTCATCTTCGCATACAACTTGATCATTGCATCCTTGGACAAGAAGGAGATTGTCCAGCAGTTGGTGCTGGCGCAGGACCAGCAACGTTGCATGCTCATTGCAGTCTTGCTCAAGAATTAGCTGATCTTCTGGAACCAGATCCTTTGGCATTTTATTCAAGTCATGTATGGAATCTTTGCGTATCTCTTTGGGGAAATTTACCAGACATTCAACCAGAAACTGGTAAGTTTCAGTCGATTTACGTGATTCAACTTTACATGCATTTCAAATACATTATTTATTTTGATGCTTAAGTAACTTACATTCTTTGACGACCACATACAAATTTACATTTGCCTTTTTAGCACATGTATATTCATTATGTAACATGAATTTCTTTCAGTTAATGTTTCTAACTTGGTTTTTCTTTTTCCAACTATTTATAGATGAAATGAAACACCACAATGTCATGGTTAGACGAGACGCAATCAGCGAGTGGCTAGAGAATGTCATATCAGAAACTGCACTGAAGGAAATATCCGAAGATGATCCGTTTGATAAAACAATTCTGTCGTTACTTTCAGGTATTTCATTTTTGTAAATAATTTACTCAGCCATGTTCTCTTGAATAAATATCGAGTTAAAATTGAAGCATCAATGATCAATTTGATAGCAAAGCAAAATACAGTTAAAACTGTATAATTTAAAAACTGGTAGATATTGTAGCTCAAATAATAATTAATGATTTTAATCATTCTATGATAGCTCACAAACTAGAAGAAGCATGTAAAATTGCACGGGAAGTAGGTGATCATTGTTTAGCACTATTAATGGCTCAACTGGGCGGAGCACCCAGCGTTAGAGAACTGATCAAGCAACAGCTAGCTGTGTGGCAGTACACCGAAGTTGATACTGATCTTTCGACAGACAAGCTGAAGCTATTTATGCTTGTCGCTGGAGAACCGCTTATTTCTCTGAAAAATGGATTTATTAATGCTTGTGAAGGCTTGGAATGGAAACAAGCGTTAGGTCTTCATTTATGGTGAATATGTCCATTAATTATTATTTGATGAAAATATCATGTAATTACTGCTCAGATAAAAAGAAGGAGTCATAGAGGTTTAGGGTATTTGGTTTTCTTTACGAACTCAGGCAGCACAGGTTGAAACACAAGTACTACATTCATTTTTCTATGAATTGTATTGCTGCTATTGGTAAAAATCTACCATGCCAATAAATTATTAATGAAAAAAATCCGTAATATATTAATTATTTTGGATGTTCAGGTACGTGTGTCCTCCTACTGCATCGGTTACAGACGCAGTAAATCTTTATGAATCTGCTTTCAATGCATCTGAAACTGAGGCTTATGCTTCAGCACCGAACCCTGAATACCAAGAGGAAGATTACGAGGCTGAAGTAAGCAGTGGAAAAAAAATTCAAGACTTATGCTTCCATCTACTGAAGCTGTACTGCACCGGTAACCATCCGCTAGAAGAACTCCTGAATCCATTAACTCACACGCCAGACCCATTGGATTACAGACTCAGGTAATTTACTTTTCATTGACATCAAACTATTGACAATCTAACAGCTCATCTCGTGAATATAATAACTATACTTATTATATCAACAATGTGTATTCCAGCTGGCTAATACAACAAGTTCTTGTCTCACTTGGCTATTCCCACTTATCCTCGCATGTTGCTGCCTTAACGCACATAAATTTTGCTGCTCAATTGGAAACCTATGGGCTTTGGCATTGGGCTATATTTGTTATACTGCATCTAGAGGATACAGGTAGACGGCGCTCAGCAATAGTTGATCTACTCTCCCGTAATATCGAACTAGACGAAACGACCGAATATGTTAAACGAGAAGAATTCCTGAGAGAAGAACTAGGGATACCTTCAATGTGGATAAACAAGGCCAAAGCTATAAAAGCTCGTGCTATGAAGAGGTAAAAAACATGATTATCTTACTGAAATATACAATGAAGAAACCACGGATAAAAAAATTTTTTTTTTAAGAATCCTAGAGTATTTATGAGCCTCTCAATTAATTTTAGATATGGAGAAGCTGCTTGGTATCTTATTCAAGGTGAACAATGGAATATGGCTCATGAACTTATCATAGATCATCTAGCTGCTGATGCAATAATAAATGGTAGGTTTTGTCAGGTTGATTAGCTTTATAAAAAATGAGCCCCTAAAATCGTAAAGAGTACAAATACATTAACCATAGCTGCACACGTGTGCAAATATTGATTAAATAAATTTCAATTATATTACAGAAAATTTGGAGTATTTGAAGTCATTATTGAGCCCGTTAGTACCGAGTGAATGTAATGGTACAATAAACGGATGGTCACACCGTGGCCAACTGCTCTGGGATTATATGCTAATAACAGCAGAAATCGAAGCATTGTTAGCTGGAAATTCAGATAGTGTCGGTTACAAACTTGAACTATTGCAGCCACAATTGAGTCTTTTGTGTGCAAAGATCAATCAATTTCCTTGTCCAACAGCTAAACACAGGTATAATTCAACCATATTCACAAATACCTATTGTATTCTTATCTCATCTTACACAGTCTAATTCACTTAAAATGATAACATCACATTTATTATTTCCGATTTCAGATTGTGCCAAGCAGAAATCGCTAAGAGAACTGCACATTTAGCTAAGAGTTTGGTATTGTTACAATCTAACGGAAAAAGATCAACTTCTAAAATTCTGGCTCATTTGGTCACGCAGTTACCTCTACCAGAAGATTATGCTCAGCAAGAGCTTCGTTACATTGTCAATATATTATCAAACGAAAAAAATTGATTAACTCTTCCTATTGAAATGAACTGAAAATGAAAATGTAACGTTCAGTTTTAACTGATGCTCTAAGCGCGATATAAAATTAAAAAGATTTTCCAAATTTGCTTTTCGATGATGAATTACTATTTTTTCAACAAAAAATGTATAATTCGGAATTATTTCATGTAAAGTTTTGTGTAAAAATATCAAATTTAATTTTTGTATACTAACATAATAATTTTTACGTACAATGCATAATCTTTTAATAATCTTTTCAGTTGAATATTTTTTTTAAATTTCAAACCGGGCAAAACTACTAACTAATATCCATATTCTTGGAAGTTATTTGAATATTTTTTCAGAAATACTTCAGGACTAGATGATTTTTTGAACAATCGATGTGTAATATAACATGCTCGTAGTAATATGATATTTTAATACAAATAATTTCTTCTCGTTTGAGTGTAACAGATAAGCCAGTAAATGCAGTACTTTATAATTATGTAATACACATATGTATACAAGGTGTGAAAGAAACTGAACTTCTCCTATTCAACGTTTTCCATGAGCAAGCAGCTATTAACAATGATTTCGCAGACATTTATTCATTTGACAAATTTTCATGTATTTTTAAAAGCAATCTCCAAATCAAATTTTCTAAACTGCATGAAATTAAAAACACTACATGAGTCTTTCCAAATTCGGATAGTAAATTGTAAAATGGAGAAATTTTTATTTTTTTTTTCTAATAGAGTAATTTCATCAACCTTGAGGCTAAAATAAATTTGTTAAGGTACTCGTTTTGCTGTATTCAAGATTAGAATGTTTTCAAGCTCCTAAAATTGTACAAAGGTAGAAAGTCTTCTCGTCTTTCCCACCTTTGGTGTATCAAAATTTTATTTTTATACGAACACTAGGTAGATATTAAATGTTTCAAGTTATATTTTAATTTGTTTTTGTAGATTATTTTCACTTAAGCAATTAGCAATTTATTTATACAAAAAATAAGCAAATTAATATGAAAATATGGATACAATTTACAGTAAACATTAAAAATAGTATCTGTAGTATTCCATTTAGGCCGGGCTATTCCAACCTTTTGGTAAGCCTATCTGGCAGATGGTACTATACTTTTAGCATAGAATACCTGGAAGATAACGTTACCGAGAGGTTGGAATAACCCGCCCTGTTTAAAACTGTTTAGTTTTTTTGTTTTTCACGTGAATAATAGATGTACTACATACGCCATACATTCTAATTCTAAACATTTTTGTTATTTATATTTTTCCGTACTGATCTGTATTTGGATATTAAAGCTGACTAATATGCAATGAAGTCCCAAATAAACAATAGTAATAATAAAATAAGTATTGCAACATTTGCCACAGTAGATAAAGAAAAAAAATCAATCGACAAATAAACACGATTATGCACAGTATTCAGCAAATGATTCATTTGATTAAGAAATAGTAAAATAATATAAATCCATTGTCTAAATTAGAAAAACATGTATCTTCATTGAGAAACTATGCTCAGAATGAGTTTGCAGAACATTGAATGAAATGGTTGCTACGTATCAAATCCTGAAATAGAAATTTTAAACAGTTCATTTCAAATACCTTGTACAAGTCTAAAGATCTCTAGAGAATGATGATACAGTTGACAATTGTACGAGGTATGGGGATGGATTGCTACAAGTAAAACAAATTTTAGTTTTACAATAAATGTGAATTTATTTTTTAAGGCCAATTCAGGTTTACACTCATGACGTCTAAAGCGACGATATCAATTTCAGCATTCAAAATTTCAGATACGCTTGGCTTAGTTCTGCCAAAATCTCCATGTACGAATTCCTTTACATAAGTTCCAGCCTGCGTCGTTAAATCTAAGATAAAAAGATTGATCTCAGTTTCAGAGACTTTTGTCAATGACTTGTCCTCTAGTGTCAGAGGTATGCAATTCTCTGGCTCATGATTTTCACATAGCAAAATCTTCATTTCATGTGAACTGACCCAACCAGCTTTTAGGGAATGTATTGTACGTGGTCGCGTCGCAAGGGGCCGACGATGTAGAACTCTGACAGGTGTCTTCTGAACGATTTCCAGATTACTAAGTTTATTTAGAGCGTCAAGACTTGGCAGAGGTTGAGAACGGCACAAACAAAGAGCTCTGTAAGTTTTTGTCTTTGTATCTTCACCTTCTTTCAGTGTTCTCAATTTATCCCTGTAAAAAGTAATTATATTTAATAAATTTCATACTAATTTAGACACAGCACGAAACATTAAAATACTGAACTTGAATGCAACAATGCTTAACTCAATAAAAATGAAAAAATATTTTTGGGTAAAATTCACAAAGTGCAACTGAATCTGAGTACAGGAGTTCTCTGAATATGATTACAGAATATGACTATAAAAGACCTACTTCGAAATAATTTGAAGATCTTCAACAATATGAACCAATTTTGTAGATGCATTTATTTCTTCTGTTAAATTTTTCAAACTTTCTTCCGTCAGCTTAGTTATTCTAGGGTTTAGTAATTCAACTGCAAATGGTCTCCCTGAATGCAGTGTTCGTACATCTACATCTTCCCTACCAGAAGATAAGAACTTCATAGCTGTATCAAAATAACAAAACTTTAATACATTTGTTCCAAAAAAACTCTGTAGTCGCTTCGCCTCTAATCCTAGCACTGACTCAGCTTTCCCATGTTTTGTTATACTCAGGCTTTAGTTATTAATGCCTTATATGTTTGTGACTTTCCCACATTAAAATAATTTTTTGTTTCTCATTGGGCTTAGCAGCATTGAAAAGAACGAATTTACTTACAATCAGCCTTAACAAATTTTACGATCGGATCACAAAGCAGTTCTTGGACCGAAGATTCCATCTTTTTTTCACCACATATGAACCATGGTGTTTGACTCAGTTCTCTTGAATATTTGTTGTATCTTCCTAAATCAATATAAAATATTTAAAAAATCAATATATGAATTGAATCTGCTGAATAATTGAACAATAATTGAAAGGGTAAAAAATTGTGATAAGTTTTGAAATTCCTTCATGTTGTACTGTTAAAGTGTAAAAATAGAACTTAGTTAAAAACTATTTTCAATCAATTATTGTTACAGGTAGGTAAAAACTTACCTCCAATAAAAAAACTTGTGTGTGTACAAGTCACTTCATTTATTAAAACTTTTGACCCAGAAAAAGACGGAGGACAAGGATAGTGTTCAACGAACTGATCATCCAGGGTATTGGTCATAGCCATTTCAACACTTTTCCGACTAAATACACCATCACTGTACTTTCTCTTTTGTTGGGAACGTTGTTTGAAGGTATTACCGCACATTGTTAATCTAAAAGCGTAAAAATGTTAGATTATTACTTTGATTACAGAAAGATCATAATTTAGAACGCATAAGTATACCCGACTTACAAAGCCTTGCATTCATCCTCATCCTCTGGATACGATAAAAATACATCAACTACAAATGGGCACATGGCTGAAATGGGGAGTCCTGTTTTGTGAATCAGTTTTTCAACTTTTGGTAAAACTATCCATTTCCACACTTCCTTTATTAGAGGAACGCTTCGCTTTCGACTAGCCACAACATCGTCGGTAAATTGAAATTTCCGAGCTAAATTTATTTGTAATGAACGCTCTCTGAGCTGTACGGCTATGGGAATTGTCAAGGCACATGTAAACGTCTCGCAGTCGTAATCGTGTTTTTTTACTTCCGCAGCAATCTAAACATAAATATACAAAATACAAGATTTTTAAAAACGGATTAAAAGGGGGCTTTGTTTGGTTCGGCTCAAAAGACTTACAAGTCTTTTAAATTTGTATGAAACTTGTTTTGAAATATATCGAATAGTTTTAAATATTTTCCTCAAATTTTTGGAACTAAGAATGAAAAAGCGTTGATAACTGGGAAAGTGAGTTTAGTTTTTTTTGTAACCAGTTTCTGATTACTAATATTGATAATTTAGTTTTTGGCCTTCTCATTTATGACCAGTTGACTAAATATAAGTCACACAAAATTGATTGAATTAATATCTGAGTTACAGTTTACTTATTCATCTCTTTGGGTACCTTTTCAACTGCGGATGTTAGTGTCTCATCGTTAAGTATTCCTAAACAAGCGATACAACGCTCATCCTCTTTGACTTCATCAACGCATTTTAAAATTGACGTGCAGTCTCTATAGCCGAGCTAAAAATTGACAAGTAAAAGTTAACCCTAATTGAATCATTCTAACAATTTTTTGATGCATAAGCAAGGGTCGGATTAAAGTTTGGGATTCAGTTAAATAAGGGAAAAGCCAAAACTTTTTCTTGTGAAAAAGTCATCCTTAAACACGTGGGTAAAGCAAATTGCAAGTAGGGTGATTACACATGTCATAAGTTGTTCATTTGTTAGGATTGTTTCGATAACATGTGTATTCCAAAAAAGAAGGATCAAGGTTTGTTGTAAGGATAAGGTAGTTTTTAATGAAAGAAAATATTCATTGAATTTTTTCTTTATTTTTTTCACTGCATTTTACATATTATTACCGTGGCAGGGCTAAGAATCGCGTCTTCATAAAACTCGGGACTTCGAACTCCGGACAAACGTAAACAGCATCTAATACAACAACCAATTGTTAATAAATATTCGTAAATTTCACGTCCCTGATCGACAGGTATCGACATTTTTAAGATATAACCTAAATAGTCTTTTTTAAAATACAAATCGCCTGTGGGTAAGCTGGCCACGTGATTACGATGACCGAAAGTGTCATTAACGTTGTAGTAATAGAGACGAGCCTTGATCGACGTCGGTTGGCTAGCGTCTACTTTACGAGTTTCGAGGTCCACGATTGGATCTAATCGCCACATACGTTCTCTGCACTGCATCATATTCGATTGAACAAAGGTAAAACCGTGTCACAAGTACATAAAACAATCGCCTTTTTTATATCAGTATTTCAACAGCCCAATGGCTAGTTTTCATATGTAATCCATTACATAAATTTTACATTTTTATCTTCCCCCACCCGAGGGTGTGTGAGTTTACGATAACTGTTTGACAGATACGAATTTGTGGTTAGCCTGTCACTACTGTTGGTGTATTTTGCTAAATAGCTAACGATTTCTTTCACATTCTATCAAATACTAATTTCTATGAAAGAAGAACACGATATGTAAGACATGGGATATCGGTAATTACCATTTTTATTGCATGCTCGAAATGTTTTCTTCAAATCTAATACCCACCTAATTTCCATTGTTGTTACTCGATTATTTATTTACTCTTAAAGTGAATAAAAATATTGTTATCACCGCCCCCTGACCAAGTTTCGCACATTGCTAACTATGAAACTTTAAACCAATACGCCTATATGAATTTACAGCTGCTTTTTTGCTATTGCTACTTATTTGAGGTTCAAAGTGTACCGATTTGTTAACCGGATCATTGCTTTCAAATACAGTAGTTAGAAAGCCTAAAAAAATCATTAGAGTTTTGGTAAATTCTACTTGCCTATTACAAGACTAAGCACTACTCAATTCCATACTTTTCTTTCGAATAAAATAAGCGCCTTTATACATTAGGTAGTAAGACGAGAAACTGCTGAACTAATGAATATTCTCTGATGTCTTAAGATCTAAATATTTTGAGATACTGATCTTTTTTAATTTACCCCTTATGTTGTTGGAATAAAGTTCACAAGTTGAAAGAAAATATCGTTTCAAACAACATTGCCGATTTAGCGATTGTAGATCTTTAGCAAACTGATTTTCAACTTCAAAAAGATATTCACATATTTGAAATTCAGGCAGTGTTTAGAAGTGTGTGTTCGATTTTCTTGAGATTAATGAACTTGCTATAATTAACAGGAACTCATTGTTAGCCTCTGTATACCTTTGTTACTCTCACATGGCTATTTGGGCATTGACACAAATCACAGCACATACTTAATCAAATTATACAGCACTCATTGTTTGTTATTACTCTTGTTGTTTCTTCAACATGTGTTAGCTACACAGTTGAATACATGTGTTCTAAAATCGATGCTATATTTCTATTCCTTTTCCCATTCAAAGATCATTTATTGATTGTGAATAAACACACTCGTATATTTTACCATAAATTGTTTAGATTCATTATCTGTTAATTCACAGTGAATCTCAGACAGAAAATGCAAGGAATCAAGCGTACTGGGAAGCTTAGATGACACGATGGAGCTAAAAGTTTGGGTTGAAGGATTCCAACGCATTGTGTGCGGAGTTACAGAAACAACAACATGTCAGGTTTGTAGAATTGGTTGTGAAATCAATCGCTTTGTCACTCATCCATAAAGCGATGATATATAAAATTCTTTCTTCTCACTTCAAGGACGTGGTATATGCACTGGCACATGCGACAGGCCAAACGGGAAGATTTACCTTAGTCGAACGCTGGCGTAATAACGAACGTCTATTGGCTCCGTATGAAAATCCGCTCAAGGTACGAGTCGAAGATTCTTCTTTAAAGATTTCTATGTGCTACATGTATAACTTTATCTATATCATTCCCCAAATTATAATTAGCGGACCTCTGATACTACCGAAATTTAGTGAAATATGTACTTGTTACAACAAATTGACTACACTTTCGCATTACCTCATGATCTTGCTACTAACAGATTTTGCTTAAATGGGGAGAATACTCGTCTGAAGTTCAGTTGATATTGAGAAGATCCTCCTCAGAGGGAAGCAAAGCTCAAGGTCCTTTAAGCAGCCGCTGCACCCAAAGATCTCATACCAATGGACTTCCTAGTACTCAACCTGATGGTTCTTATATCAAAGAAGGAAAACACTGTGGTTTGGCAACTCAAGATTGGCAAGATTTTACTCGCAATCCAATAGTATCTACTTCTCCTGAGATAGATGAGCCGAAAGGAATGGAACGGAATCGGGATATTAGAACTTCACTCACGTTTGGTGGACTCTGCAGTACTATGCCAGAAAACACTTCAGAAGTAAGCTGTTAAAAGGCATAACGATATCCCATAATGTGTTAGGAACAATTCTATAAACAGCATAAATCATTAAGACAGTTTTCCAAGCACTCATCGTTGATAGAAGATTATAAATTGAAGCTATTGGTTTTTCAATCATATTTATAAATCGTGTATTAATTAGGTTCAAATGGAAAACGTTGCCATAGTTCAGCCGACACAGCAACTGAAATCAAAAGAACCGATTGCTCAGAAAACAGTGCATAAACCGAGCCATTCACCCAATAGGGCAGGTACCAGTGATCGTAAGTTTATCATTGGACAATTTATTTGTTGAAACATAGCTGTTGGCGCCTAGTTTTTTAAGACAGCTTATCAGTTTAATTAAACTTAATTTTTTATTATTCGAAGTACTTATAAGTTGAATTTTATTATCTAGATAATGCATATATGCAACAAAGAAAAGTACGGGAAGTTCCGCCATACAGAGACCCACCTGGGCTAGTATCACCTTTAATGAGGACTCTTCCACCCTATAGAGATCCACCCCCACCGAATCTTAGCAGCCCTAGCAGATCTCAATTTTCTCCTTTGTCTAGCGGCGGTAGCCCACAGCTTCATAAAGATGATCAATCTTCACCTAGTAACTCTACTAAATTGAAGCGAAATCTATTTAAGGTATGTATGTATGTATTTACATAGGTATATACATATTATTGGTACCTCAGCACTTCATTCTTGTAAGTTTATTGTGGATGTTTCAGACTACAAGAGCAACTCAATGTATGGTGTAATGAATCAATATATTAATATTTTTAACCTTTATCAGGAGTTTCACGAGCAGAAAAGCCAGACCCAAACAAGCAGTCAAGCCCCGGGTCACCCACAAAATATGGTAACTGTAGCTTACACTCAGCGTTATGTTGAACTGGTCAGATTAGTTAATAGACAACGCGACACCATCAATGCACAACAAGCTGATTTAACAAAGGTAGTTAATACTCTAAATTAGTTACTCATAAATATAATATCACGAGTTTTCTATTCATTTACAATAGTGATTGTTAAATTTTTAGTACGATGCAGAAATATTATATTTGGAGACTAAAAATAAAGAACAAGTTCATCAGATGGATTTTATTTCTCATGAAGTGAATCGTTTCGAATCTACAGGCCGTATAATTGAAGAGCAGGTAGCCAATTTAAAGTCAATATATTTGAAACATTTAACAAATAATCTAATATGTAGTTATTGTTTTTAAACTCTTAAATAAAGCGTTCTACTAGTTTTAGTTAATCATCGTGCTTAGCTACTATATTTTTAAAATGATACTGAAGTCTAGTTTACTTTCAGGTTGAGATTTTTTTTTTTTTTAAGTAAGCTAATGAAGTAAAATAGCTAAAGAAGCTGTGCTATTGAATAAACAAAGATTCTTTGTTTAGATTTCATACAAAGAATGTTGTATTTGATGAGTGAAATTTTCAATTCAAGTCCTCACAGTTTTCTATAATTTATAATATATATTTTAAACAAATCTGTTGTAGCTAAAAGAATTGGCTCATGTAGAAGAGGAAAGTGAAATTGTACGACAACAAGAGAAAACTTTGAAGTCAGAAATAACATTGCTAAGATCTAAGCTGGCAAATTGTGAAACGGAACTGCTGCAGTGTAAAAATAAGATTAGGTATGGTCACCGCTGAATGGAATATTATCATTAAACTATTTTAGAATTGTTCCCTTGCATCTGGCCTTTAGTTAATTAACTAAAAACT
This sequence comes from Macrophya annulata, assembly GCA_963924015.1. NCBI lineage: Eukaryota > Metazoa > Arthropoda > Insecta > Hymenoptera > Tenthredinidae > Macrophya > Macrophya annulata. The sequence continues at coordinate 27,190,668 of OZ001258.1, read as the reverse complement.
AATTATTTCATCTTCAGGCTTGTAATAGAAGAGCTTTCATCGGAACAGCATGCGATGAGTCGAGAGGTTGATGAAAGGAAAATGATGGAACGAAAAATAATCGGAGAAGTAGAGCATTTGCAATCTGAAGTTGAACATGCAAAACGATCAGCAGAACTTGTTACACAGTGCGCAGAATCTCTAAAATTAGAAGTGGCTAGTTTAGAATCAACTATTGTTGAGAAAAAAGTACAAGTTGAACGCTTGGTAGCTGATATGAAGGAAGCCAATTTGCAAAGTCTTGCTGTTGCATCCCAGGATGATCAAATCAAACATCTACTTGAAGGTTTATACATATAATTATTTACACATTATCATTCCTTGTTTACTCGGTGAAGTAGATTAGAAGTAGGATATCAATTTAATGGTAGGTACAATAAACCTGATCGTGTTTTAATAGGGGCACTAAAACCAGGAAGCACACGAAAAATGATTGGATCACCAAGACAGCTTGAAACTGCAGTCCCTACCAGTAAAAATCCGCATGGTGTCTGGGTTTAAAATTACATATGAATCGACGGAAACACTATATCAAATGTGCCCCACGTACGTATTACAAACAATTATTAAAATTTTGTCCAAAAATATTATGATGTATTCAAAAATTGATAGTTTAATCAAATGTTGCTAATTCTAAACACAAAGTTTAGTAAATTGAATCTAGAGCACCTAACTGAGGTAGGCCATTTTAGATAGCTGACCTCGGTTTCAAGATGTGTTAAACTAAATCTTTATCATATTTGAAATCTATTCTTCATTAGTATTTGAAAATGATACCTATCTATTGAATGTTTAAAAATTTTTTACAAGATTTGAAACAATGATACGATATTTTTTGCACTGTGCACAGTTGTTTCTAACGTTTTATGGTACGAGATATAAGATAAAAAAAAAAATACTTTTATGGAATGTACTTATAGTGGGCGTGTAAATACAACATACCGCTGTCATCTACTATGTGAAAACATATCTCTTTTCTTTCTAGCTCAATCTCATAGCTCATTAGTCAAGCCAATCTTTCTGAAACACTTTATGCCTACTTGAGATAATCTCGTTAATTAGAATAAAATACTTTTTTAATTCTATAGAGCAATGAAGGGAGCATTATTTGTTCGTATACCTGAATGTACAATTTAATAAGAGATTGTTGTTGTACGGTAGCATGACCAATACAATGCTACAGGTCAATAGATCAAGTAAGAATTATGTAATTTCATATAACTATATAAGAGTTAGATAATTAAACTCACTATACTTAATATAAATTAGCTGATAGAACACCACAGAACCAATTATTCTATATTATACATTATTCTGTAAGACTGTGAACAGTATCAAGGCTAATAGTTGTATAACTTGAATGCAAAATCACATTAACAATTTATTCAGTGATTTTGCAAGTTCAAATTAAGCTTCGTATATCAGTGAAAATCTCATTACTGTTCCTTGAATAATTAGAAAAAAAAAAACAGAAAGTAAGCATTGCGACTATTTTATGCAGTATACATATAAACAACATCAGAGATTAAATATGTATATAACCACTTACGTCTGTTTTTCTTAAAAATTTATTTACTTAGTTATTATTTTCATAATTCATTATAATCATTTCAGCACAATTATTCACTTATTATTAAGTTTGCAACTGTATATGTCGTCTTAGTATGCCGGTGTGTTACCTGACATGTGTTGCCATAACGTTTTAATAATGCACCATGCATGGTCCAGCAGCTAACTTATGCTGGTCTTAAGAAATGTACTAAAGTACCTTAAACCACCGACTTTTATGCCATTTAAAGCCCCCTACATTTAAGAGTCGACAGTTATTATTAATTGTAAGATTCAACAATTGTGAAACAAGTCTAGGCACTTGTTATCTTCAGAAATGTTTCAAACGGCATGATTTTATATACAACAAACAGAAGCATTCACATTCGATGTAAACAATACTTAAATTATATCTTACGCTGTAATCTCACAATGACAGAATATTAGAATTGCATATTCAAGTATTAAACAATTGTGTATTGAAAATTTATTCCCACCTGATGAAATTCAGATGAACAATTAGAAATTTAGACATGATATTATTAATATGGCTACCAAATAACTAGAGAGTAAAGACTGACAAATTATTTGCATTCATTAGGAAATTACAGACCCAGAAAATTGGCGATTCAAAAACACTCGAAAAACATTTAGTACTGGAAATACCTACGTTATTTACAATGAAATGTTTTTTTTTTTTTTTTTTCTATCATTTTAGCTGAAATTGCGAATTTTTTTAATACTGCCTACTCTTATTATCATGTCTTAATATTTTTTGTTGAATGTTTTGGCTGATATTACAACAGCACTGTAACTTTGATTTAACTTTGAACAATAATCTCCTCACTGCATTCACAATGTATTCTGAAGCTGATAAACACTTTGCAAGCTAAACCTTTGAGTAAGATATTTTTCACTTCATTTCATTTCATTATTAGAAAAATCCAATTTTTTATTGACATTGAAATAGTTATTTATTTCGAAAAGTAGTTGTCATAAAATTTCGATAGTAAAAAGTGAATAATTTTTTATTCAAAAATTTAATTTTTTTAGTACAACAACCTTAGCATCAGGTATAAATTTTTAATTGCCTAACCACGTTGTCATTATATAATGCTGTGCATTATTTTAATGTATTTTATTAAATATTATGCAAAATTTGGACCTCAATTGTGAGCTCAAAAAATATAGATATTCAAAACAGATTTCAAGCAAACATAATTACGATAATATAGATATTAAAGAAGAATTATATTGTAATTAGATATTCTTACTTGCAGACAATTTTTGATTGCACTGATATCGGGCTTTATTAAAATTTGCATAATTCATAGATAAATATGCATGGCTGAATTGGTAAACCTCACAATTTGAGTTTTCTATTTGAAAAAAAACCAAACAATTTATATTTTTGTCATAAATTGTTTTTCTGAAGAACTTTTCGCTTTAGTTATCAAAATTTCACAGAAAAGGGAAAAAATAATTTACAATGAGGATGTAAAATGTTTTATCTGACTCTTGTAAAATTAAAAAAAAAAACTATAGTTACAAGGTTTGCTAATTAGGCCATCTTGGTATAATTAGTATAATATAAGTTTACCATATCATAGCAAAAATTGAATAAAAATTAGTTTTTCTAAAAGACATGTAAACATATCCAGGATATGTAATCCGAAAATTATTGTTGGTCCCAGTTATTTTAGTAAATAATCATATATACCTATTTGTATAAGCCCACTGCCATTATTATTACAATTATTACTATTATAATAATAATCATAATTATTATTATTAATATTGTTTTTATTCTTAATCACATACATAAACATAAGTAAGACTTGAGTTAGAATTCTCATTCTTGATTTTGGAGTCAGCTTGCAATTATGCTTTAAACTCATGTAGAATTGAAGTAAGATATTGTATCAATAAGATGAGATGTATTACTTGTTAAGAAACAAAAATAAAGCAATATATTATTTGAAAACATTAAATAATGGTAAAATTCCCGCTTGCAACAGCAATCTTGGATAAGGTCCCAGTAAATTTGGTTCTTAACGTAAACATGAACATACGTGTTGTAACTTCAAGCGTGATGAAATTTTCTTTACAATTTATGGCTTTTACTAATTTTCTAGTGTTTGTAAATTGAAAACTTCAATCAGTGATTATGACACTTGATTTTGAACCAGATCAATAATGATAAAACAACAAAATATCATCTTGCTTTTGCTGAAAATCACTTACAAATGATTGCCATGATCGAAGTAAATGCAATCTTTGACACGATCATTTTAGTAGGTGCAGCTACACAATTGTCAAGGATTTACTTGGAATTTCTTCTCTCGCAAAATATGTCGAGAAATCGATTTTGATTTCGACCGGATCCACCACAGAATACAATAAATAGTATCGGTCGAATACCGGTTTGTCGTTAGGTCATTGACTACATCGTATGAAATACAAGAGAATCTAATGCACCTGACACTGCACGCCGTGCCGGTAAAGAAAGACATCTGTCTAAACTCCAAGAGTGGGATATTTAATCGACATTTGATCAATAAAATGAGAACTCTTATCGTGTGACTTCGTGTGGATTTATAATATATGTATGTGGAGTGAGTGTTGCTTATTTAAAACATAGGTTAAGCTTGGAAAAACGAACAGGAATCTTGCTGAAAAAATTCCATCTCTTTGTCACGATTAGACCACGGACATAATAGATTCAAAGAGTTGAGAATCGAGTTCAGCCTCTTTAGTTCTTCTCTAATCTCATGAATTATCAAGTCGATGCTCGTACGACAACCCTCCAGTCACGTGACAACTCAGACCATTTCTATTGGCTATAAAATCTTGATTCAAACATTAGAATCCGTTGCCCATTCAACACAAAACAGGAGTTTGAAGGCAAAGTGACGAAGTAACGCGGCCTTTCGTGTACGGCGTGCCTAAAAACTCTGATTTTAACCGATTTCTAAGTTTTATACATTGATCGCATCGTGGCTCAGATTAACTGGGAGGACCGAACATGTCGAAATATGAGAAAGACAACGTTATTCCCGATATTATCCATGACTCGAATCTCGGCAAAAGTTACATTAAGGGTCGTTTTTTCGGCAAGGTAAGTCTTTACGTATATTAATGCCCTGCCGTTTATATTATCACGGTTCCCCTGTGCATAACTCTAGATTCTCAAACGTTACACTATAAGTATAAAGTAGGTGATTTACTCTGAACCATGCGATTAGATGCGATTATGATGCTTAGCGGTCCGTGAGTTGAAGAGAAATTGATCAAACTTTTCGATTCTGACAGTATCTTAACGATGTATGGTCCTTAATTCGAAGGACAAACGGCTGATGATTATAGGTCAACGTGTTTTTCAAAACAATCGTTTTACGTCTCCCTCGAAGTAATATTAATCTTGAGTTACTAGTTACTAATTCATTGTTTTTTATACAAAATCGGAACTACCGGTCATTTCACATCTTTAATATGGCATTATGATTTTGTATCTCAATAGTCGTGCTTCAAGTACGAGTGAGGTCAAATTCTCCAACACATTTTACAATCTAGAAATCACCTTGAAAATTATTTGTCGATTTTTGAATGTATACTTTGAGATACCTGTTTTTTTTTTTTTTGTCTTTCCAATTAGTTATAACCTACACAGCATTTGTCATACATTTAGCATATTTACAGATTTTTGGGCAATATTTTCACTCCAATAAAGTTTTCTGAAAGAATAGTGGGGCGTATTTTGCCCAATTTTAAATACAATGAAAGAGCATGTCATAGCAGATTTGATTAATTAGTTTTTTTTTTGGACAATAATATTTTTTTGTCAATTTCAAATATTCTTCAATATTCTCAGTGTTGATGATTTTTTATTGTCTTTTTGATAAACTTGTAGAGCTAATATATCATGATATTTTTGCTAGGGTGGTTTTGCAAAATGTTACGAGATCAAGGAATCCAAGACTCATCATGTGTTTGCTGGGAAAATTGTGCCAAAGTCAATTTTGACCAAAAGTAATCAGCGAGAAAAAATGACACAAGAGATACACATACATAAAAGTCTCAAGCATCGGCACATTGTTGGTTTTCATGGATTTTTTGAAGATGATAATAATATTTACATCATATTAGAACTCTGTCGGAAAAGGGTGAGAATTTTGTGTCCAATTTTTTGTTCCCTTATATTTATAAATTGTAATGTTAATTTTTCGAGTTGTAAAAAATACATCTTCAGGTCATTTCATAATTAAACATGTAATGAACAGTTTCTATTTGATAAATAAAATTTATTTATTGATTTGAGTCAGTATTGTGACTTTGTAGTATGTGCTTAAATTATGAATCTACTTCTAGTCAATGATGGAATTGCACAAAAGAAGAAAAGCTTTAACCGAGTGCGAAACTCGCTATTATATGAAACAGATTTTGGACGGTGTTGCCTACTTACACAAGAATAAAATAATTCATCGTGATCTGAAACTAGGCAATCTCTTTTTGGATGATGATTTGCAAGTCAAGATCGGAGACTTTGGATTGGCTACAAAGTTGGAACATGATGGCGAAAGGAAAAAGTAACAATACTTTATTCATTTGTTGACATATTTGGGTTGCGCATATTATACGTTACTCCATAAATATGTGTAAATACGTATTTACTCTCATGGCACGCATTAAATTACATAAAATGACTTAATCTACTTGAAAAGTTTTTTTTTGTTCAAAAACACCAATTTTTCATTATTACAAATCAAATTGAAGAATCTATATTTTTGTTGACATTGAAATTGAGTTTTTATTTCTTCAATATAGGCAATTTGTGCAGAATTAGTTCTGCATATTCGTGACTTTTACTCTGGTATTCCATGAAATGTTCAAATAATAATCTTTCACTCAATTTCTTATTTTAACAATTTTTAAAAACAGAACCTTGTGTGGCACACCGAATTACATAGCTCCAGAAATATTGACTAAAGCTGGTCATTCGTACGAAGTTGATATTTGGAGTATTGGATGTATTATGTACACTCTCCTTGTTGGAAAACCACCTTTTGAAACATCAAGCCTCAAGGAAACCTATGCCAGGATTAAACAAGTGGAATATAAGACTCCAGGTTTCCTTAGCAAATCTGCAATGAATATGATCACCAGTATGCTACAGGGAAATCCCTCCAAACGTCCCAGTGTCAATACGCTTATCAAAGATCCGTTCTTTACCTCTGGTATAAAAAGAAATGGTTTCAAATAGTAATAGTATCAATACTACCACAGATCTGCATCTAATGTGTACTACTAGTTGTAAATACCTAATTATGTTCAATAATTATGAGCACTTCATGCAATGTCTTTAACATCAACAGCCCACGTAATTGAAATTAATTCATTGTTTTGAATGGCTTGTGTTCTTACAATGATTACTTTTTGTTATAATAGGTAAACTATAAGAATGGCTCTTATTTTAAATGCAATTTCTAAGAAAAGATTTAACAAAATTTCTCTAGGTTTCCTGCCAACAACTCTTCCAATATCTTGCCTTACGATGGCACCTCGAATGGATGCACTTGAGATGCACAATCTACGTAAACCATTAACCGAAATGAATGGCAATGGATATGGAGACGTGAACGATATTATGTTCAGAGTTCCTAAAAGTCCTGCAGTCAAGACTAAAGGAAATGAAATGAGTGATGAACAGAAGTTAAATCTTGATATTAAAAAGATGTTATTAACATTGAAAGATCAACTGGGAGCAGTTTTAAAATCCAAACCTGCCAGAGAGACAGTCACTTCCGGAGGTATGTCGTGTCTCATATCGTAATAAGTTTTAGTAAAGTAATACCATCCAATTTTCATTTTAATAATTAATATTCTATCCTTAATACAGAACGGCCAAGACCCTATCAGATTATCCTGGAAACCTCAGGCATGCTTCCTATTCCTATCTAACACTAATATACAATGTGTTTTTATTCATAATTAATATCTCTACTGCTTTAACATTATTTAAGAAAGACTTTAACGTATATTTGTTTTAAGTCTAAAATTAATCAACATACAATATTTATTAGTTATTACCTTGCTTATATTTTTAATCAACAAATAGACTTATCTATTTTCAAAAAAAATTGAATTCCTGAATTTTAAGTTAGTGATTATTGTTTTGTTATGATTAAATGATGTAAAATTTCTCTGTTATATTACACATTGTATATTGCCATATCATTCAACATCCTCTAATATACCATGAAATAATTTTTTTTCCATCCATCCTTCAGATGAAATGACAGACCCAGATGCCCAGCCGTTTGTTTGGATTAGTAAGTGGGTAGACTACTCTGACAAATATGGTTTTGGTTACCAATTGTCTGACGAAGGAGTTGGCGTGACTTACAACGATGGCACACGTTTGATAATGCTTGCAAACGGTTTCAACGTACATTACATAAAGCGTGAAGGAACAGAGTTATACTACACCGTCAAAGAGTATCCAAGCAATTTGGACAAGAAGATGAAACTGTTGAATTACTTTCAACGATACATGACTGAGCATTTGATGAAGGCTGGAGGCTCCATTCCTGTTAAGCAAAGTGATTCAATGTCCAGAATTCCTTACATGCATCAGTGGTTTAGAACACAAAGTGCCGTTGTTATGCAGCTGACAAATGGATCCGTACAAGTAATTAATTAATAATCCCTGTTGATTTTCCTTCTTTGCATAGCTCAATCAATTAAATACATGGCTATAGAAGAATATAATTAAGTTAAGGAGTCGCTACGTTTAAATGATTTCATAAGATTCTATTAGTGTTATCTGAAGGAATCCTAATTTTTATTTCTTTGTATTTTCTAGGTAAATTTCCTTGACCACACAAAGATCATTATGTGTCCTTTAATGGCCGCTGTTACCTACATCGATAATGAGAAAAATTTCCGAACATACAGATTCCAAACAATTCTTCAAAACGGTTGTAGCGCTGGTCTGGCAAAAAACTTGGCCTACGCTTACGAGAAGATCGGTTACATGGTAGCCGGCTTTGGCCGATAATGCCTGATTCTATTTAGAATTGGTTAACGTAATGCGAAAATGTATTATTCGTCAAATGTCATCCATTGTATGAGTAAGGGATCCATGTCCAAGATAACAAATTTTAATGACTCTTAACTTTTTTTTAAAGATCATTTTTTTTTATTTCTGCTAGCTAAGTACCACGATGGTCTGTTAATTTTAATTTCTTTTTTCCTTTTTTTTTTCTCTTTTTTTTCTCGCCTTTTATGTATAAGTTTATAGTATTTTTCTATAAGTTTTTTTTTTTTTTATATGCGCCAATAGGTGACTAAAATGATAGATAGAAGTTAATGAAAGATAAAAAGGAAGCAAACTTTCGCTTATACCTAATTTGACTATAATTCATATCTCTATAAAAAAGATCATCAATTCAATCCTCAATTTTTCAAGTGCAATTTGCAGACAGAATCGATTATGCGGCTTATAATTAATACTAAACTAAAAACTGTTGTGTCTCTTCTTAATATAATACGCAATGGGTGTTATACTTTTATTATTTCAAATTCTTAACAATGATATGTGAATTTTGCCATGACGATATTGATCGCTAATAAGATGTACGGTTCCATGATAATAATGAGTGTATCAGTTGCGATTAGTATTTAAATTATTTCAATTATCAAGATTATGGTAGAGCAACTTTACCACAAGATATATCATGAAATAAGACTACTCTTAAGTATATAAAGCGTAAGGTTACGTAGCTAATCAAACTAACTTCACCTTTCACAAAATTGAGAGAAGATAAACAAAAATATAAAATATTGAGACTTAGATTTAAACGAAGAAGTGTTAAATTAGATTAATTTTGTTTTACGATAATATTAAGGTAATATTAAATTTAACCATGTGTACATACGTAGTTATTAAACATGTCCTAGTATAGGATAGATAGAAATATTACTGTTGGAATTAATTTCGAAAGAAAATAAGATTTTTAAATATGAATATGAAAATGAAAATTTCCAGTACTACTTTGTATTTTTTTTATAAACAATTGTACGATACACTGTCCATATCAATATCGGAGTATAATTGTAAAGAAAATAAACTGCCTGCATGTGTAAATCTTACTTTTGTGACTAATGATATTTTCTACGATATTTCTAATATGTTTATCACAGGTCTTATAGATGCCAGGGCATCTCTTTCGCGTACAGAAATACGTAAAATAAACGCAGTATTAATAAATAATGAGATAAATATAACTTTATTTTTTTCCTTATTTGAATTGAACGACGCTATTACCATATAACATAATACTCATTATTGTGGATATTAAAGTTGCTCAAAAAAGTTACGTGGTATTTGTATAATTCTTAAAAATTAAGTTTTAATTCATTTATTGTTTATTATTAATGTGGCTAATAGATTAGTAGTATCAAATAAACGATTATGTGCAAATATATTCTTCCTTAATGTGTCGAAAATCGAATTGAATTAGTAATGAGAGCGTACTCCCAAAAATTTCAAGATATTAAATAAAAAAAATTCGTGGACTAAGGGATATTAGATGTAATTTTTCTCTTTAAATTTTGGGGATAAATTAAAAATCCGTTTTATCGAGTAATTCGAATATACCACCATGCGGAAACCAGTGTAGGTAGCACCATCTCACGAGATCTATTTATAATTTTAAATCAAAATTGTAATGCCATTTGGTGTATAGATGGCGCTACAATCGTCGCCACGCCAACTGTACCGCCCTCATATCCAGTAATTTGCGCTACGCAGGATCTCATGACCTTGTATGATTTATATTGATAGAATTGAAACTGGTAAACTAGCATAATATCCGACTTGACCTTAAACCATGTATTACCGTACAAATGACGATCATAACTAATCATGAAAATAATTTGCGCATGTTGCGAATGGTGTGTCAGTCTTGCGATGCACGCGTGTGGGATCAGTCGCTTAAAGACGATTAGCAAAACTGGTTTTCCGCATATTTAATTAATTACGGTAAACTAGAGAACGAAATGAAGTTTTTTGTAGCGGAATAACATTTCGAAGCATCGATACGCATCCCCAGTTTCATACCAATCGTCAGCTAATCGTGTCGCAGTACATATTGCGGTTATCCTGGCATGCGCGTTACACAGAAAACGTTTACCGACTGAACGGGCCGAACTGTCAGTCACTCCTCTGATGTCACTGCCGCACATGTAGTGTTAAATGTTCTTGAAACGCGTTTACGTTCCGTTTAGTAGAGAATAGCGGTGGAGGTTGATGTTAGAAAAAATATCTGATAACATTATACACGGAATATTAATTGGTGTGAATTGTTTACCTTCGATGACGCATGGCTGAATACTAGCACGAAAAACATTCTTTTGCAACAACCTAAATATAACGCCTATGTATCCTGTATCATTCGCAGTAGTTTTTTGGGTGTAATCTTAATAAATATTCATCGTGAATATGATAGGAGAAAAATGAACCGCGAATAGCGCAGCAGAACGTGGTAAGTGTCAGAATATCATGGTATACGTGAGTCGTGGTCCTAAAATTGGTTTTATCTACCAAGTGTCGATATACCGCAGTGCGCACACCGCATTTCGATACGCATACTTCTTCCTGGTAGTTTTATTTTCGCGATATCTATTCCGGTAAAATTTTTTACACCCAGATGACTTTTTGTCCTCGTTCTTAATTAGAATAATTAGGAAGTTGTGTAGTCTTGTGGCGTGACGTAATGCCTGCTATATGCGCGTTTATTTGCGTTATTTTATTGGGCTGTGCCACGCTCGCGCGGAAAATAATTTTTACCCAGGGTCTCAATTTTTACCCACTGACCCGATCCATCTTTAGATTTATACATTGTATTTATTTACGATCCGTTCTCGGTGATTCATTAACCCATAAAATTACGCTACGTGCGTCACGATATTTCCTGTATGTATAAGATATTGATATTTAATTTGTTATCCTTAGAAGGTGAAAAGTGTCCTTTTCAATTATCGAGCTATAGTCGTATTTAGACCCATCATTGACCTCTACAAACAATTTTCACAAGTATATATATGTATACTGTATCGTAAAGCATTGATATTGATTTGATTATGTATACATGCAGAGCTGTATAAGTACATATTTTTTGTTCACAAATATCATCCGATAAAAGTATGATAACTAATTGTGAGAGAAAAACAAATATAAACATGTGTTCTCAATCCTCACATTATAATTTATTTTACGTTATATAACGAATTTTTATTTATTTTTTTTAATTATATGTATAACGCTATTAGAGCAGAAATATTATATTGCACGTTCTTTATTTTAATTCACGAACTCATTCGGATTTAGAAATGAGAAACTAGATTATGTCGTTGTAACACCTAAATCAGATGGTAACATTCTCGTTGAATTTAATTCGCGCAATACGAGCAAAGTTCACAAGACTTAATTCATCACTTGAGCTGTGTATGTAATTTAACATATCGTGTGGTCAAAGGTAAGGTAACGAGGAAATGACTAGTTATTTTTAACTTGTTATTAATTATTGAAAATGCTTATTACCATTTAATTGACATTTCTATATATCGTTTGATAATGTATCATTATTTGCCATGATCCGATAAGATATTTATGTTAGTTAATTTGAATGATAAGTAAAAGAAAATATTCACTACTGCTATAAGAATAAACGAAGATACTTCCTCAATGCAGACAAGCATACAGAAGTATGATTTTCTTTTTTAAGTCTAGAACACACCAAAATACATCCATAAAGATTAAATGATTAATACCTTTGAGAATTGAGAATAAGGTAATTTGAAAGAAAACTATTGTTGCTGGTATCGTCATAATATGCAGTAATGAAAAACACAATCTACAGTCAATAGTTCTATTTGTTTTAATGCTTTATTGTGTAACTGTTATACATATAACGAAATTGAAAGCAGAAAATTTTGATTGCTTACTTATAAAGGGATTGAAGAACGTTGATATAACAATTAAACTCAGAAATACGTGGCATATTGATCACTGCTGTTTCCAGCGGATAAAAATTTTAATGGAAAATGTAATTGGAAAATTATTATTTATATATGTTGCTATAGCTAAATTAAGTGAAAAACCCAATGGACCTGAAAGAAAGTTGAGTAAATAATGATTGAAATTTTGTAACGATACAGAGGAATGGTTAGGTAAATACTAGGTACATTTACTGACCTTATTCATATACCATTACCTTTCTTTCATGTATCCATTCATTTTCATGATATTGATAGCACTTTTGATAAGAAATATGGAATGACATAAACTAGAGCCTTTGTGTGTAAGTGATAATTAAAAATTTTCATTTTCTGTCTACCATGTAATCGTCAAACTTGTTTTATAGCATTATTTTGCAAACGGAAGTAGATTAACGGGCATTCTATTAATCGCTTATCTTATGTCTCTTTGCAATGAGTGCTTTTTAAAAATAAGTTTCAGACTCACCTTATGATGCTGCATTAATGTTAGTAATTAATTGAAATTGTTATGTAGTAGACCTTGATATCATGTAGGTGTATTCATTTGTAGGTCACTGCATCAAATATTACTACAGCACTCTGGATAATGAATAGATTTTATTTTATGTTTTTTAACCCAGAGAATTTCATGTAACAGTTTAGTCAAATGTATTTCACAAATGTATTGATTCTATTCAATACTGTCCATACAACAGTCACACCCAAATACATTAGTTTATGATACCACACTCTAAATCAGGCACACCTAAAATCTTTTGTCTTCTTTTCACACACGTGAAATTCATTCATCCACTACCTATGCTCTGTCAATCAATAGAACAAATAAAATTAGCCTGTAGATTTTGAGAAAAATCATGTAACCTTCTGTTTGAGCAGCGCAAGTTATTCGAAATTATGTTTATATCTCAATTTAATAGGAAATTTCTTATATCTGCTACTTGGTTTGTATTTTTGTGAAGAGTGACTGTCTGATTGTTGGATAAAATGCTTAAGTAAGCGAGCCAGCGCTTAGCAGCAGATAAGGCTTATCTGAAACAACAGTCTTAAGTCTGCCAATATTTAAAACAAAAAGAACCCAGTGGTCTAGAAAAAGTGATTCTGCACTACTAACTTTGACACTGAAGAAATGAAATGAATATTTTAATTAGAAGTTCTGGCTATATCCCTTTCTGCTCTCTATATATTGAAGAGTAGAATAGAATTGGCTTAACAATAAGCTTTCTTTCAAAACCGAATATCAAATAATGACACACATACATTACTCAAACATGAAATATTGATTGATTTCTAAAACGTATTCAAGTATTCAAGATTTTCTTGAATACTTTTACATGTTTGAATATCGGATGTCTTTCATAATGATCTGACCTATAAGGTCAAAGTAACATATGCATTTCCAGACAATATTTGGAAAAACTCTAAACATTTAAATATTTCTTATTAGTTGGCAACTTTGGTTATCCAATTATTTTAAACCATACAAAAACAGTCAATATTCCTGGGTATATTCACAATATTCTTTATGCCTAGACACATTATTTTCCTTTCCTTATGAATCCGCATACTTACAGATGATAGCATGTTTAAAATCTTATTCTTTTTTTTACCAGTCTAAGTGTAATGCTATTATAAAGATTTAGTCTCCAGCCTCAAAAGTATCAGAAATATATACCTCGGTGGTTTTTTGATTGACATACAATTTATTGCAATTTTAGCGGCACTGAAAGATGCACATAGATTTATTAAGGGCTTTGATGTACGTACTCATTCATAAAATTAGATGTGATATATGTTTTGAATGGGAAATGATAGTAACTAAACTAATAAAATAATTTGATAATGTCCCCTGTCTTAGTATTGAAATAAACATGATACTGTATATTATCTACCTGATGATCTTCTAGGAATAAAAGATGAGCTCACAACCAATCATGGTGCCTGGTGGTGAACGTCGCACACAATCTGAATCTCATTCTATCTCAGTAGAAAACCCTTCGGAGCCATTCAAAACCATGACTCCACCAAATGTCAGTCGTTCTCTAAGCAGCCGTGAGTATATTATATTTTGTATAATATTTATTGCTTCTTTTATTAACCGTGATGAATATTTGTCGATTATAGATAAATGTTAATTCCATGTAATTTAATATACATATATTTGTATACATGTGTATTCATATATGTTGTATATATGCATGGAACTGGCTTATGTTATTAAAGCAATAGCTATCAACAATGAAATATACCCTCCTCTGAATCCTGTAATGGAATTCTGTATCAAACGTTCAGGTTTCCCAATCTAATAAAAACTAAACACTTTATGAGATGATTATTGAAGGTTAATTTGTTATTATTGATATTAGTCTTCATTAGTTACTGTCACTACAACAATTCTTTAGAAATTATCCTCACATTCCATTAACCAATCGAGTAGGAGTTGGGTGGAAAACTTTATAGTCATAAAGGCGTGTCTATGGCTCTAATTATACAGAATACTTTTTTAGTTTTGTTTTGTATTTACGTTTCGGATCAATTACCCAAGGCATGCATTGCACACAATAACGTTGTTTTACCACCCAGTTCTTTAATACCGTAAATAATAATTATAATCAATAATATCAATCAAATCACAAATATTTATCAACATCATATCTATTATATCACAGTTTTTGAATATATGAGATTTATTTGTCTTTTTTTTTTCTTGTTCATCAGCAGTAATGTAATGCTCATACTAAATTATTGTTCTATAGAAGACCCTAATATAACCCTGCATTCCTTTAACATTTTTATTTGACATATTTTAGTGCTATACGATATGGACCATGTGATTACGCTACATCAAGAGCTGTAACTTAACTCTCTTTAAATGCCGGAATAATTAAGACGTTCACTGTCTTTGAACTTTATCTGCCGAATAGCATGAATGTCTCTCCTTGAAGAAGGTACTTGCCTCTTGTTGCATAACATGATCCAAATGGTCAATACTATTTATTTTATTTCATATATTTATTTGGGGTGATAATAGTGATGTAGATTATTCAAGTTCAGCATGTCTGCCTGTACGATAATCTACTATTCCTCCTATTGAAAGTATGACTTGTATAAATTGTGTTGGCATGTAGCTTTAACTTTTAGAATATATCGAAATGGTCGTAAAAGCTTTGGTTGCTTAGCTCTTTATATAAAATGTTGATACCATAAGTGCAATTGTTAATTGGAAACAACTTGAAGTAGTAGCTTTTTGAAATTTTCTCATTAATCAGTATAGCAGAGTTAAAAAATATATGCGGTAGTAAATGTATCAAATTTGTTTTTCTCTGAGCTTATAAATCTTATGATAATTTTATATCAATCATTTGAATTGAAAAATTAGGACTGTTTACGCTCACGCGTTTAGTATACTGTTGCATTTGGGTATAAGTTTTAAAACTATATTGAGTAAGTATGAAAAGTGTTCTGCAATCTGTTGTGTTGTAATTTAGCATTGTCACTTCAACCTTGCATGTTTGTTGGAAAAAATGTCTCCGGATTGATGTATAAGGTAGTATACAACATTCCGTTATTAATGCCGATATATAAAATATCTATATATTTACTCCAAGTGGCTAAGGATATTTTACTTATCATTAGTAACTGCCCAACGAGAACTGACCGCAAATCTCGGATTGAATTCTTGATTAGATAAAGGTGCCTGGTATGTTTTCTTTATTTTCCTGACATTTAGTTGCGAAATGTGTGCTCCAAATTGTTTAAATGTTTAGATTGGCAGGCTTTAGTACCTATATTTGTACGGTAATATGTAACAATTTATAATTAAAAAAATCATGTATGTACATATGTCTTATAAATAGTAGAATCTGGCCTATCTTGTATTGTAATTATACACTTGATGGTTGAAGTTGAAAAATCAAAATGGACATTTTTATAAACCTTTGTTCAAGAATCAGTTTTTAATTATCGCATAATGTGATTGTTTCCGATAGTTAACTACTCCTGCACGTGTTGCAGTTATGCAATAATGGCATACAAATAGTTTTTTTTTGTTTTATTCAATGAAAATGACATGCAGGTTAACTGGTTTTGGTGATTTTCTATATAATTTGAATGTTGTTTTAATTACTAGATAAACGAATAATGGGAGTAATATCGTAAACATCTTATATTTCTTTTATTGAATTAATATCAAGTGGTCAGCTGTATTTTATTCAGTTCTATGAATAATTAGAATGATTATGTTAAGGAAATTACTAGCATAAAGCAATTATCGGTTAAATCAGTAAGATTACTTAATGTTATTCATAAACATAGCAGCAGCAGATGATAGACGACCTCGACGTGGCAGTGTTCAAGCTGGATCCACACCGCTGCCCAAACTACCATCATTAGAATCTCTCTCGACAAGTACAATTATTACCACTTGTGCTCCACCATCCTCTCCAGGTAATTTATTTAGAATAAATCTTGGCGGTGCTTTGTATGGCAAATAAAGAGCTAGTTATTGCCTGAGCACCAGACGGATGGTGTCAACTGTTGTTAATGGGAAAACGAATATGATCATGCAATGTTATATACACACACACACACACACACACACACACATATATATATATATATATATACAGAGGTACATACATAAAATTCTTCGAGATTATAATGTGTGGTTGCTTCCACTGTCATAGATATTCATCATTCGAGCGTTTCAGTTCAGGTCTGTCAAATTTATCACCAGTTTAGTCAACTTGAGTTATAGCTAAACTGACAGTGAATGTGCAAACTACAATTTGCATCTATTGTATTTATGTACATAGTAATATTAACAATCTTCTTACACTTATAGACGAGCATAGTTGTGAGCGGTTTACATTTATTTTTAATTTATTTCAGTTATGAGCACTTACTTCATTTATGACGTTAAGCCGTACCGCTGCATTCATGGATGGCATTTTATTGACTTCGAGCTCTTGAGTTTTGTACCCATAGTTAGGTGATCATTAAGTTCAGAAGTTGCATGAAAAATTTAATATCTTTTTACATAGATTACATATAATTGAAGAAGGGGAACTGGAAATATATTTTCTCTATTCATTGTTATAAAGCAATAATTGTATATTCTATCATTGAAATGAACTTCAATTTCTTCTATACCATAAAATTAAACCAGAACTGTAATGTATTTAAGCTCTGTCAGGTTGCCTCAGTAGGGTATCTGTTGGCCAATCGTAAGGCTGTGCTCGCTTGCTATGCATAACTATAAATCTGAATATAGTAAAAAAAAGTAAGGGAAATCAGTTAGTGTTGATTACCTTCCAAGACTTGGAGAAGCTGAATAACTAGGAGTAAACCGATATGTTAATTATCCAAAATCGTACTATTTATTTAATGTTCGGATAAATGTAAAAATTTTTTTATAAATATGCTATAAACAAATCACTGTAGAGACTGCTGATTTATAAAAAGCATTGTTATTTGTGGGAAACATTTTCGATAGACCTATCAAGTTAAGTAGTTGCTTTGACAAAAATGTTACATAGCAATATACAATGTTACATCTGCCATTTCAAAGTTCATTCCGAAAGGTTTTTACATGAAACATGTCTATATTGATTAGTAGCATGGAGCGGTTGAATGATAGATGTCCACAGTCGTAGCTTACTGACCTCTGACTCAATGCATATTTTATTTATGTGATCACCTAATTGGCACAAGTGGTCGATTCGAAAGTCTTCGTGATAGAAATACTAAATTGGCTGCCTATTTAACGTGAAAAGCTCGTTAACATTTCACATTAGTTCTCTGTTTCAAAGTCTATGACTTTATGGTCTTATATTGTGAAAAGAATTTTATTGGAATCTATCTGACGCAAGAAAATTTGACATAGTCTGTAGAATATAACATATCTGGTTATGGCTCGATACCTAGTAAATTTATGAAAGTTTAGTAAAATGTGAATTCCGATTGTCTGGTATTAGTTATATTTTATTTTAAAGTAATGTGTTGTCCATTATCTTTTGAGCCAATGTCATTTCTTAAATAGCTAGAGTTAAAATGATGCGAATATATAGTGATAAGAGTTACAGTGTGATTAGATATTATATCTATAATATGTTTTATAGCAGTAAACAGTACTACTTTTACCTCGATCATACAAACATAGCTGTGCATAGATATTGATTTTTTAAGTCATTTCTACATACAGATATAATTTCAACCATGAAGTTTCAAAAGTATATGTCAAATATGTTTCGTAGTACACCTAATTTGAGCACATCAAAACCGAGTAAGACAGCCCCCCCAGTGTATTAAGTAAATCAATAAACAGGCTTGTAATTGTTGTAATTCGACCATTATACTATAATACGATAATTAAATATCCATGACCGTTTAATAAATTGATGCAGAGAATTTAACATCAACTAATGTAATTGCTGCAATACTCAGTAATCAATTAATCCCTGTGATAATAGAGAACAGAATTATTTCTCGACATAGTTATTCACACATTGCCACTAGTGATAAGGTAAATAAGTTCGGATTGCTAATTTTATAGCAAATAATGTGACTACGCATCTTTTCAGTTGAGTGTATGCATTTGGAAATTCAGAGTTATATGTTATTGGCCACATGTACATGTATACTGTGAGATAGATAGGATGAATTTCATGGTTTATAGACGTTTTTGAGTTTAGGATGTAGCTAACACGCTACCAATGTATTACAATCCAATATTCTTTCACACCTACTTGTGAAGCCTTACCTGTTGAGAGTTTACGGCTTCATTTCTTGGTCATTCACCGATAATGACAATCAACACCCCTCAAATCTTAGAAAACTTCATGCCTCAAATTAAGGAAATCAATTTTACACTCTTTACAGGTCCACCTGCCATGGGTGAGAGCTGTCCCAAGCTTGCGGACAATTCGTCCGACAAGGTAAGCACGTCCATATTTTTGAAAATTTATGGACATTGCAAACATTGTGAAATTTATAATATGTGAACATAATATGTTTATAATATGTAAATGAAATGAATGTTTTTTCAAATTATGACAAAGAATTAGTTGAGTTCTTTATTGATTATTTATGCCCACGAATTGATAAGTAATTACATAATCTTATAGTCGGGCGATACTGGAAAATTGACTCGCAAAGAGTCCTATAAGGCGCAAAGAAAAAATTATCGGATGGAGAAGAAAAGAGTGGCTAATGAACTTCTCAGCTCACTCAAAGATCCAACTGTTGTGGTGATGAGTGATTGGCTGAAAGTACGAGGCACTCTTAAGAGTTGGACTAAATTATGGTGCATTTTAAAACCGGGATTATTACTGCTCTACAAGAATCCCAAGATTAAGGTAGCTTTTGGATACAGCAGTGATCATTACTTATATTACTTATAATCGATGATTGATTTACAAAAGAAAAAACTGAAAATTACAGTTATAATTATATTCTGTATTATATTTTTTACTTTACAGAGTAATAACTGGGTTGGTACTATTTTGCTCAACATATGTCAGGTAATAGAACGACCCAGTAAAAAAGACGGGTTCTGCTTTAAATTATTCCATCCATTAGAGCAATCGATTTGGGCACCACGAGGTCCTGAAAAAGAGGCAATCGGTAAGAAAGATTTTTCAACAAATTTATTTTACCAAAATTTTTGCTTCAACGACCACTACAAATATGAGTATTGCTCAGATGCCAAAAGCTACATT
The DNA here is from genome assembly GCA_963924015.1 of Macrophya annulata. Classification (NCBI taxonomy): domain Eukaryota; kingdom Metazoa; phylum Arthropoda; class Insecta; order Hymenoptera; family Tenthredinidae; genus Macrophya; species Macrophya annulata. The sequence goes on along the minus strand of OZ001258.1, from coordinate 27,170,305 downwards.
TTGAGACTTTAAACACATACACAGTATTGCTAGTTGAATTGTTGTCTTTTACACATCTCATTATTAAAAAATTCGTGGTCATAGTCATGGCGCAACTTCATTTCTCTGTCTTTTTGAGAGTAAAGATGTTTTTGCTCTAGGTGCTGTGGTCCAGCCTTTGCCTACATCTTATCTAATCTTTCGAGCTCCGTCTCAGGCTGCTGGTAAATGCTGGCTTGATGCATTAGAATTATCTTTACGTTGTTCTTCACTCATCGTTCGATCAAGTAGTGTTCTCCCTCGCTCACCGCAGCATGATGCAACTACTACTCACGAAACCCAATGGAGCGAAGCGGATTATGAAAAGCATTTTAATGATCATGGTGAGCAGTCAAACAATGAATCTATTTTGTACTAATTCGCAGAGTCTGACTAGGATTGCCAAGTTGGCATAGAATTGAATTCATAGAATTGGTTTTAATCAGCTAGATATGACCAGATCAAACCAATATTCACGTTTCGCTGTTTTCACGTAATTAGTATGATTTTTCTAATCGTTAAGTTTTCTGAAGATTGGATTTTGACCAGGTCTGCCATGTATATAAAGTACACGAGAGTAATCCATTAACAATAACTATACAATCGACGAACTTATTAGAGTTCATGTGTAGATATTTATGTTACCTTGTAGTATTCTATGCAGATAATGTGTTACATTGCTCTCTGAATATAGAAATCACCGGCAATCAAGTTCGAATAAAAAATGCAGCCGCTTAAGCAACACAAAAGATTGTAATGACATGCTTCTCGTAATCAGAAAATATTTATCTATATGGTCATAAGAAAACTACCATCACTTTTAAGCTCAATGCTCGATCATAATTGTCACTTTAATAAGAATAATACAAATGTTCAAAATTTCTAAAGGTATACTTGTATACATGGAAAGATAATTGCATTACAGCAAGAAATTTATTTATAGTTTGATTACCTGTACTTGCACTAGAAATCAAAATTTATGCTTGAAAAAAAAATGGGTATATGTAAATTCGATCGATTGATCGAAGGGGCAGCCAAAACTTTTCAAAGTCCATCAAAAACTTTCATTTTACAGCCATTGCATTATATTAGTGTTTAATTTGGACAAAAAATGTTGAATTATTTAGTCGAACAGCGCAGTATCTAATACACTGAAATTAGCAGTGAGGTGTTAAGCTTGTTTAGAAATTGTCTAGAACCCTAAAAATATCATGTGCCATAATAATGATTCGATAGAAGAGATTAGTGATCACTAGGCTGAGTCCTTATAGACATTTTATATACAGAAATTAGTACGCACATGCCTTCAATGGTATTGATAAATAACTGATATTGTATAATATGTAAGGTCACTAACACTCACTGTTATCGGTGCATTGCTGCTGTTTATCGGTCACCTTCAGAACAATTTCTCAGCGCTCCGCTGGTATGTTTGCGCGACTACGCTCCTCGATCACCCAATACGCCACAAAGGCGTTTACTCTCATGTCCGCAGCCCTTGTCTCCTAAAATGCTTTATGTTCCAAAGAGTTTATGCCCATCTCCAACACCAATGTTTCAACAATTGTACCATGCTGTAGCTTATTGGGAAAAACAGCTTGACGCTAGACCATCAACTCCTGCAACAGATCCTGAAACTACTTTACCAATATCTAGGGAAGGATCAGATACAGCTGACGGTATATCTGGTCCACCGTCACCAATCCCTCAAGCCACTCAACTCTCCTTATCTCGCCGCATGACCATTCCTTCTGTCCATGTCCTAGAGTACGAGACCCGACACGTAGTAAAGCTAGACCCTGTATTCGCTTCGCACACAGACCTGGACGACATCAGCCAACCAGAGAACGGAGTGGTCGCAGATGCTGAAATCAGTGCCTCTGACAGTGAATCAGAACCCTCTGTCAAGGAGGAGGAACCTGATCAAATCGAGGAAACACCTTATGCTGTTGTGGAGAACGAAGTTCTTGGATCGGTAAGAGTTAACATAGCAACATTCTTAGTTTCACCAAAAGTTATCAACTTACAGCAGCCTAAGTTATTCGGTTTTAATCATAGATTTCTTTCTGTGTGTCGTCATTGGTGGTGATCTAAGTTTTTTGATGGAGAAATTCTTTCTTTATGTGTGATTGAACATAGAACTCGTAAATTAGGAGTAATAACATGACAATTCTCCTCGAACAGGCAGGAGAAGTAGTGGCAGAATTACAAGAAGAACAGAAATCTTTGATCTGGTTTTTGATGAAGCAAGTGAGGCCAGGAATGGACCTTTCCAAAGTTGTATTGCCCACCTTTATACTAGAACCGAGATCATTTTTGGAAAAACTTGCAGACTCCTATTATCATGCTGATCTTTTGTCCAAGTGGGTATATATTTAATTTCTATATTAATTTGTAAATTAATTTCTATATTAATTGGTAATTCATGCATACCTGGCTCAGTTATAAATAATTTATTACAAAAAATTGAATTTTGATTAAGCATTTTCATTTCACTGTAAATTTTTGAACGTTTTTCTCAATCAGGGCTGTGTTGGAGGACGATGCATTCACACGTATGAAGGGCGTTGTTAAATGGTATTTATCTGGATTTTACAAAAAACCTCAAGGTTTAAAGAAACCTTATAATCCACTCCTGGGAGAGACATACCGTTGCTATTGGCAGCACCCTAACGGATCACGAACTTTTTATCTGGCTGAACAGGTATTTATTAGTACATGACAAGAATTTTCGTATTACTCTTAAAATTTATAAATATGTAGCTTTGTATATACGTTAATTAAAATATTTCCCACAGTAAATCGACCAAATACCATTCAATTATTCAAAATTATTTCAAACTGTGTAGAGTATTCATTATTTCAATTGTAAATCACAAAAGTTTTTCTAATGATAGAGAAACTTGAACGATTGTGATAGATAATATGAACTAATTATTCTCAGCTGTCCCATCATCCGCCAATCTCTGGATTCTATGTGACCAATCGACAAGATGGTTTCACGATTAGTGCCACGATCATTGCCAAGTCTAGATTCTATGGTATGTATTGTAGATTCACTTATATACAATAATTACTTTAAATATCAGTCAAAAATATAGCACACATGGTTTCAAACATAACTGTATCCACGTGTTATCTGTGAAATTATTACAGTGACAAATTTCAACAGAGAATATAATTCGAATACAAAGCAAAGATCAATTGATAAAGATGCCCTGAGTCATTTACAATATACGCTTACATGAAAGTGTCCAAGGAGATACAGATCAGATGAAAAGCACATGTAGGCATTCACACTTGAATGAAATTTTATGCATCTGCAGGGAACTCAACATCGGCAGTATTAGATGGTGTGGCAGTATTGACTATGCTACCAAGAGGTGAGGATTACACCATGACTATTCCCTATGCCCACTGTAAAGGCATTTTAATGGGAACTTTATCAATGGAGCTGGGTGGCAAGATCAATATCAACTGCGAGAAGACAGGATATCAGACGGAATTGGAATTCAAACTTAAGGTACATACATACCTTGAAGAAAATGAATAACATAGACATTCAGGTTTAATTTTAATTGGTCATTTTAATTACAATTTTCTTTACTACTGTGGTTCAACTTATTCAATCATTAAAACACATCAAGATAGGTTTATCCAAAAAATATGATAATTGTTCGAATCAGCAATAGAGATTAACTTTTTCATAGGTTGATATTCATATTGATCTAGACAATTTACAAATAAGGTAAAAATTTCTCTACTTGAAATTCAAACCGTACATAGGCACACTCAAGTCCTCCAGTTTTCACAACTATTCCTGTAACTCCGGTTTTCTTTTTTAGCCATTCCTAGGTGGTGCTGAACAGATGAATCAAGTTGTAGGCAGGATTCGACTTGGCAAAGAAACACTTGCTACTATTTCAGGATATTGGGATGGACAGATTGTCATTACTGACAAACGGACAGGGGTAAGAAATTGAAAACTATAAATTAATCCTCAATTTAATATCCACTTATCAAAATCCAAATAATTTTTGGGTTTGCAACAACACTATGCAAATGATATATAAAATTGATCAGACCAAGATGGATTAAATTGATGAAATTTTTTTTCCATCGGAAGGATAACAACATTTATATCTTTTCTGCACAGAACGATAGCGTATTTTTCAACCCAACAACTGAGATTCGTAAGAACAGATTGAAGAAGTTTACTGTACCGCTGGAACACCAAGGACAATGGGAAAGTGAAAATCTGTGGCAGGCGGTGACCCAGGCAATTAATAATGATGATCAGGTGGCTGCAACAGAGGCCAAAACCGTTCTTGAAGAAGCTCAGAGAGAACGTGCTCGGGACAGGAAGATGCAAAGTCTGGAATGGGTTCCAAAATATTTTGCACAGGTTTGTCAATAATTAAGAGACTTGAATAGAGATAATCTACACAAGTTGTAGCAAGAAACCTAGTTTGATTCGTTTTTCACAAGTGAAATGGCTCTTGAGCAGAATAACACGTTCAGAAAATCAGCTGCCTTTGGTTCATTCTCTTGCTAAAAACTGTGATTACGTCTTGTGGCTTTGAAAAAGCTGATGTTTCATTATCAGTTTTATGATGACAAATTTCATAAAATTTTTGCCTTTGTGTTTTTTATTTTCATTGGTATGTGATGCTTTGCTATTGACATTGATTGATGATTTATTCAATTTCTGTTATTAGGATATAATCACAGGAAATTGGATGTATCGGCACGCTGACCTACGGCCTTGGGATCCTAGAAATGACGTTGTTCAGTACGAGTACGATTATGTTGTCAGAACTAAAACCCGGCATAAAACACCGATAATGAGGACTGGTAGTATCATCTCTGTTGAACCACAAACTCAGGTACAGCGTTCCCAAAGATCTGCATCTACATCCTATTCAAAGTCATTGTCTATATGCCAAAGAATATTCTTGAAGAATAAATAGAACGTCCAGCAACACCCACCTCTTCATCGTATTCGTAAACGACCTATTAGCTTGACGTATAACTTATTGTGCTGTACTATAGTATTTTAGCCTGGATGGATTGTAAATGCTGTCACTATATGTAATAAATGTAATTCCTCTTGTTCGGGTTATATTGACTACGTTTTGTTGTTTTCAACTGCATATTATTTATTTATTTTAGTTACATATTTTTACAATCTCTCCAGGTAAGTTACGTTAATCAATGGATAATCCAAACCTTTTTTTTTTAGAAAATTACCCGACAAACTTATATGATTTATGGACTTGAGAATTATAAGAACCAATAGATTATAATATTGTTCATAATCTTAACTATCAGTTTTCAAGTCTTTGAATTTGGTATTCATTCTAGTTAGTTTTGGTGTTACTTATATATTTATCATTTTTAGGATTATATTCAAGACTTCGAAAATTATAATTAACAATATTTATATTGTATTAAACAAAGGGAATATACACTCTGTATTAGGAATACCTAAATCCCTATCCTGTTATTAGTTTTGTTGTTTCAAAACTGTATAGAAAATACCGTTTGAAAACTGTTATTCTGACCTAAATTTAACTGTTTTTGAAAAATTACCCCTTTCAAGCATTGCTTCCAATTAGATTTTCTGTTCCAAATTTGAATATCAGCACATAATTCTTGGCACCTTTTGACTAAACTTATCTATATTGCATACTTTTCTGTACAGTAATTCAGTATCATCATAGTAGAACATCGGTGATATCTGAATGCGATCTGATACATAGGTGATAGAACAATACCGCAAGCTGAATTAATTGGAGAATTACATAATTCTTAATCTCTTTCTAGTATATTGATTTACATTTTGGATAAGCCAGTACAAAGCGTTACGTACATGAATATTTATAATACATTCAGACATTTTATTTTCAAATTAGATCATCCAGCTTCCATGATAATTAGCAACATAATAATTCAAATTACAGATGCCATTGCTGCAAGCTGAGTCTCGTTCATCTTTGTCTGTATTGAAATCTTCAAGGAGACAATTAACAAACAACATGCCACTCACGGAAGCAGCCCATGATTCAGGCAGCTCATCCGCAGAGTTCCACTCTGATTCTAGTCAGTCAGTAGGCAAAAGACGACGTTCTGCCGCTAAGTAAGATCATGATATTACAATAATTTTTCTGTGTGCCTTTCAAGTAGCTAAAGTGACTGCAGATTTTGTCTTGATAAATTATACTGCTAGAAAGTTGTTTTGAGATGTGTGGAACATTATGAGAACCCGACTTTAATTAATTATATATAAAATACGAGAATCGAAAATGTTTTTATTTCAGAATTATTGACGTTATTAAAGAAATGGACTCGCGAATGGTAGATCATGGGGAGAAGCTGAAGAGAATTCAGAATATCGTTGAGCAACTTGCAATTAAGCAACGGGAACAGAATAACGAAGCCAATCAAATGAAACTGTCGAGGAATTTAATGGATACTGGTATTATTGTTGCTGTGATTTTCATTATCCAGTATATTCTGAAGTTATGGAGTGATAGATCATTGGAAACGAAAGAAACGTGGTGAGTACGAATATCAATTTCTTCATAATTTTTTGCAACCACACTTGAAAATGATACAATTATATCAATAATTGGTGATACGAGGTACACGTTTGGTTTCATACAAAAAGTGCTTTTACTATACCCAATAATATTTCGAATGCATTCTTATCTGGTTGATCATTCAAGTATGGTTTTTATTTTTACCAGATGAGAAGCGTCAATGGAGTAATTAATGTTACGCCATGTGCTTCAGAAAGTAAAATTCTATCAACTGGGTCGACAGAAAATGCAAAGTTCTGAAATTTGGTGAGATGTATTTGAAACCAGCTAAGTTTAAGTATCACTTATATTTTTAAACGCTAAGATACACTGCTTCTTTAAAAAATTTAAGTTAATTAATAATTAAAATTATGAATTTCAATATGACAATCAAATCAAATGGATTCTCGTATTATTGAAATTGCTCTAGTTTTTTTTAAATCGATATATTATAGAAACATATCGAACAGTCATCTTATTAGGCAAACGGTTCTGTTTATTTGAATGAAAATTGATATTTATCTCTATTTGAGTTGATTTACTCAAGTACAACATTGTGATTTTATTTAACAACCAGTTAATGTTATACTACCTTGAATCTTCAATTAGCATTGTAATACCTAAATCGTATAATTTTTGGCTATCTGCACTATCGGTGTAAAGAATTCTTTAAGTGATATTTCTTTATAACGAATAATAATTGATGTTTAGTGATTTATAGAATTGTCAAAGCTTCTTTGAGATTTCTTTAAACAATCTAACTCGCCCTAATCGTGCTAATATTATTACTGAATAATAATACATATATTTATAGAATTGCATGTTTAGTGTCAGGCCCCATTCTGGCTTTAATTGTATGTACATACGATATTTGCTGTAGGCAAATGAGAAACATTAAAAAGTTTCTCAACATGATGTTCCCTATAAAGCTATATATGCCGTTACTCAGCCAATAATGTTATAGTAGTTATATTAATGTTAATAATAATACCTCATCTCAGTGAAAACTTCAGGTCAACCAGCAGTTTCTATGAAATGTAAATACAGAATAAAAGGAACTCACAGCCGCAGTAGAAAGAATGTCATTGAATCATGATTACCACTGCATTTAGATATTTTACCTGATATACCATGAAACGGTATACAGATTTGATACGACTCGCTTGTATCATATGAATTATGTATATCAATTTGAATCAGGTACCTCGAATCTGATCTTGCAAAATTTATTTGAATTATTTCTACAATTGCGCTATATTACGCTAAGTATACTAGTTTTATTATGTTATGTGTTTAAATATCTCTCTATTATATTGCCTAATTTACCATGAAACTGGTAAATTTAGGAATTGTTTCTTGCTGTTTAGGCACAATATCATACAATATTATAGGTATATTATATTTATTGTTTTAATAGTTTTATTAATCTAACAACATACAGTGCGATTCTTTTCAAAGCTCAACATAGTCGTGGTCTTGTTATACAAAGTCAGCACCCCTGTTTAATGTCTGTTTTCTCTGACTCATTTCATTGGGAACATGGGTACTAGTTTACGATAATAAATCGACAACGATATTCGAGCTTTGAGAATACTCACCTTGTATAATGATAATTAGTTTTCCGAATAATGTATATTAATAAGTGGCCGAATGTACTTGTATATAAATGTTATTACTGTTAACCTAATACATAACAATGATATTATAATACATAATGATCACTTACTGTTATCATTAAATTTAAGAATTGATACATACTTTCTCATATGAGTACATGAAAGTTGTTTGAAGATAGCAGCGCTTTATAGTATGTATGTACTACATGAAAAGTAAACAGAAAAAAAACGAATTACAAAGAATTTCTTGAAGATTTCAAACGCGATATTCATGATCTGGAATTGCGGATATGACATTTTAAGATCCTACTAATCTAATGATAAGCCATTGCCCAGAGCTTTTTATGTGTGTGGTTTAGTAAATTATAAAGCATTGTCAGAAGGGTATAAATTAGATGTAAGTAAAATTCATTGACATGTAATTTTTTAACATGGGCATATATTGTAAAACAGTTGATTAATCAATAACTCGTTATTATGAACTACTTTAAGATGTATAGTTGAAAAAAGACATTCAATAGAAGGCTGAACTGTTATACATAGAGGTGAGAACTACAAGCAAAATAGTTCTTATATATCGATGCCGATTAATTGAAAGTGGTGGATCTATAAATCTGTATGTCTAATCATATTTCGGAATTTTGCTGTTAAGATACTGATAAATTGAAAAATATACATAAAAAGAAACGATAAGATCGTGTTAATCATATTAACATAGCTTGAGAACAGCTTTACTAGAAAATCTCAGCTTTTGCATAATTGATACAAACTTTCATTTGTCACTATTGTAATAATGAAAGTTGGCTTCAACTATTAGATTTAAACATAAATCTGTAAGATTTTGAACGGGTTCGAATTGATATGTGATGAATCTTTCACAATTGCTACGTAATTCCTCCTTTACGAAAATTAGTAAACTAACATATGCAGGTAAATATCGAATATTAATTCCTAATTGCAAATGTAAAAATTGCATTTGAAAAAAAATTGTTCAGATATAACATTACTTTTTCATTCATAATGAAATTTCAATAATAACATAGTCTATATGCAATTTTCGTCATCGAAATCGTATACTTGATTCACGTAAATTAATGTGTTTGTTAAACAACACAGGTCGAAAATCACCAATTTATTTGATATGTGAATTTATACGAGTATCCTATGTATTTTACAATGGTCAGCGCCTAGTTATTTAGTCAATTCTCACGGGTTAATATTGGGTAGTAAATAATAGGACACTCATAATACAAATCCAAATGCACAGAGCATGTAATGTGCTACTTAAAAAATTTGTTGTATTCAAAATGATAGAATACCGTCATATCTGTTTCTCAAGTAGTGTTATTTACTTCTCATTTTTATTATAGCTTGTTTCGATTGAATTGCATTAATGTTAATTGCGACTCGATTTTGAAGGTGCATATAAAGGTGTTTTTCCCATATTCGGCAGTAATGGGTCTCAAAGAAATTTTCTTCAATTCATGCACCTTGATTATATGTATATTATAATTGCAGAATTTTAGACACTTTATTTATTAATTTTTTTTGATGTTAATTGTGTGTCCCTAGTACTGAATATAACTTTAGAATCCTTAGATAAATGATATCACAGTCAGATCTATATAATAAAATTAGCTTTCTGCACTACACCACAGAAATACGTTCAAATAAGACAAAAAGTTCGGGAGTTTGGATTTTCATCTTATCCTATTTCATATAAAAATAATGTATGTTGTGATAGGAAAATCACTGCTATATGCTTACTTTATAGTTTAGAAAACAGACATTCCAGAAGCTCTTAGAAAAAGTACTGAGGCTTTGATAATATTCAAAAAATTGGCAGTCAAATTGCCAAATTATTATACAAGAATTAACAAGAAAATCAAGATAAATAAATATTTACCACTTTGTTATACTGCAAGTACCGACGTACCTAAACTTGAGTATATTGTAAATACATTATCACCGTTTTGTGAATTCGATGTATTCCGTAACTGAAATATGTGATCATATAATTCAAGTCTTATGTGTACGTATATATGTAAATTTTTGATTAATTCATTATTGTTATGTAAACAGATTTTTATTATGTAATAAACTTACATTTATTTTACTCAAGTGCTCATCATATTTCACTATACTTACCCACAATTTGTGGCCCTCCGCATGAAGAGGGCCCACTTTGTCAATATGGAGTTAGCACTATGTTATCGAGGTTTGAACTTGATAATTTGAAAGACTCAATATGTCTCATTCGACGCGGGAAGAGTTCCAATTCCATTTAGAACAATAAAGAAAAAAATGATAATTTTGAGCCACACTGGAAAAATGTGAATATCTCTGAAACTAGGATCAACAAAGTGCGCCCTTTTCATGCGGACGGCCACATTTGTTTTTGAACGATTCTGTCCCAGATAAATATAATCTACTCTATTACTTGATTTATTATGAGAACATAACACATAAATATTTTGGTAAGCACCATAATCTATGATGATACCTGATGATATCATAGACCCGTATTTATTTTGATCTCTTTCAAACTTGTGTACCAAATATTAATCATAACTATCGTAAGTATGTACACGGTATATACCAGATTGCCATACAATGATTGTGATTGAATATTCTCTGCAAGCAAAGAGAGCCTGTAATACTGTAGAATCTGATGCAAATTTTCGACTAGATTGACTGTTAAAGAGCTTTGGGAACTTTGAAGACAATGAATATAGGCAATAGGATAGTCTGAATAGATTATTTATTAATTATTACACTCAATGTTTTGATGTCATTTATATTTTATTGTATGTATAATCATATGACTTGTGACTGGAGTGTGAAATATTAAGTACTTATTCTTCTTTATTTTCAAAGAACCTTAAGATATTGAGTTTCTTTTTTGCCCACTATCGTTTAATAAGTGATTATGTTACAAGTTTAAATGCTGTGAAGTAGCTTAAAATGAAAACTAGTTGAAAGTTAGATAATGTAACTTAATTAGTGGCTATTGAACAAGTTCCATTCCATTTCATAGAGATAATAAATACAATAAATAATATCTTTAGATCAGCACGTATGCTACACGTGCAAAGAGCAAGAATAGAAACAGCTAAATGATAATCAGTCTTCGGGAATAAGCTTACAAATAGGTAAAAGTTAAAAACTTTAAATCTACCTATCGCTCCGGAATTATTACTCATTAGATATGTAGCTCGAAAATTTTTCGTTTATACAATAGTGAAAATATTTCACCAACATAATGGTAACATGGTAGCTATTTACATCTTCTATACTACTATAATAATTTATACATGTCATAGAAATCACATATGGATAATTTTCACTATGTAATAGTATGTAATATACGTATTTACATTAAGGTATACATACCTACTTTATTTTCATTTGATGTTTGGCATTCTTATATTATTTTCAAGTACCAGATAAACTAGTTCTAAGCCCCGAAGAAAACTGCTATAACAACATAGTAAATGACGAATTCGTTGGGAAGGTTTATGCCTTAAATATAAATATCTGGTTTAGTTTTTATTGTCTTCTTATTTTTGAAATATTTCTGTATGTATTTGCACACGTCATTTTCTTCTGCAATTTAAATAAGCTGTGATTAGTAAATGAAATTAAAAATTAGATGAAGAATGTAGAATTTTATTGAACAGATATTAAAGTAAAGTAGAAGGCTTACCAGGGAAAGTATTCTCAATTATTAGCATGTCAGCTAAGTGTTTAGCCACTGTTTTGAACAATCTTCTATCCGTGATACGTTTTTTTTTGTAGAAAGGCATGAGGTACTTGACAACCCAAGGTGCGATGCGTTCTTTACAAGCATTTAGATGTTCTTCTATACAAATTGGTGAATCAGGCATCATTTCTTCTTCATCAGCTTCACCAAATAATTCTAAAAATTTGGCTTTAATTCGACCATGTTTTCGGTAGTTGGTAACTGAAATTTCAGTCATTTTTGCTTTTAATTTTGAAACTTGATGAATCCGTTCAACAAACCACACGCCACTTGCCTTTCTCCTTTTCCTTTCTTCTGCAGTTTCTTCTGGTTTAGGAGAAACGGGTTCTCCTCTTGCCCGTTTTTTCATTTTTTTATAATTTGAAAAACTTAATTTTCTTTTATTTTTATGTATCTCCGAAGATTCTCCTGTATTATCTATCTTCTTTACAACCGATTTTGCCACCAGTTTTGGTGCGCTGATTTCTGGACACATTTTTCCAATTTCTAAATCAATGTTTGCTTTTGAAACTCCAGAGTGCTTTTCTATCAATGCCATTAAATCACTACTGTCATTACTTTCACAAAACATATCTTCCATATGTTGTAAAATCGAATCCTGCGAATCATTGTTATCATTCTGAACTACTGATATATCTACCGTATTATCCTCACCAAAAATTTCTTGAATATCATTATGCGCCTGCACAAGATTTTTTGTTTGAAGGCATGCAAAGTCTTCAATAGACTTGAAAATATCATCGCTTTTTAAATCCAAGTTGCTGTCAGTCATTTCTGACTGAGAAATTTCTTCACTATCCTTTTCAGACTTGACAACAATTTCATCCGTATCATTGACTTCAGATTTTAAAATTAACGACACTCTTTCATCCAGACTGGACTTTCTTGTTTCCTGGAGTTGAACGGTTGAAGGTGCTACAGATTCGTCATAATTAGACGTTACCGAAGAACTTTGAACATGAGAATCCTTTGCATTCACAAAAGTTGTATCTGGATCTCGATGTCTTTCCATTGGCTGTACTTCATCTGTTTGTACGCCAACATCTATCGTAATTTGGGGCGTATTTAAAAAGGAACCCAATTTTTTATGCATCCTTTTAACAGAGGTGTGTGCTTTTACATCTGAAATCTAAAATAATCAAATAATAATGACTTATGGTGGGTGTTGATTATTAAGTAGTAGAGGTAAACTGATATGTAATATCCCATTGTTACTATAGATATTCAGTTTCTCAAGTTCAAATATACCATTTTAAGCATTGCTTGTCTATACAGTGATGCCTCCAGCGAAGCTCTGACGGCATTAAGTTCCATCTGTCCAGCGCATTTCTTTAAATCTGGTTGTCGAATGAACTGGCCTTTTGTCTGGCAGCAGATAATGTAGTTACTGATCAGTGACTTATAAAGGTGAGAAAAATAGACCTCTCTGACCTGGGAAAATGAGCGTAGAAAATATATTGATTTCAAAATTTCTGAGTAAGGATTATCAATTTTTGATTCCATTTCAAGTCTGCCCAATTCTTTACAATTCAGAACAATATTTTATAAAATTTTGTTAAATATTGAGGCATGCATTGAGCGCAAGAGACACAGACATAATATTTACACATTCAAATTGCACCGTATTTAGATACAAGCGACTCATTAGTAAAAATGATACCATGGCAGTGAGACGAAGGAATTCTTCGTTTGGATCATCATTAGAGATAAAATTAGTGTCAGGCATTGTAGGGGGTGGCAATAAAGTTGATTTGCGATCGTGATCTTCATCGTCAATATCTTCGTCAAATTCTTGTTTTATTGAAGATAAAAGTCCCTTCGCAAGGTTCATGTTACGTATATTATGTTGAAAGTTATTGACAAATTGAAACTATTGTATTTGTGAAACAAGTGATCAGTGAGAATGTCGATGAGAGTTTCGCACACGAATTATAAACATTTTTGCACATGTCCACTGGTTTATTCACTACTTGTCAAATATTTTGACAGAGCCGGATGATTTGACGGTCCAATTTAAATTCAATCAATGTAAATATGTTTTGGGGTTATTATCATGTACAGCGCGAAAATAAACAATTTTAGCTTCACAATATTAACCAATGAGGAATCTGCATTTCCTGTTTGACAACGCTAGCAGACGACAGAATACCAAGATGGGATAGTTTTTTATGTTGGTCAAAGATGGCGCCTTTGCGCGTCATCCGCGCAAGTTGTCGCGGAGATTTTAGACAAGCAGTATGTGAATTTTCAAAATTGGTTTATTTTTGTCTGGCAATCGAACCACTGACGCGGCTACCAGACAAAAATCAAGAGAAAAATCTCTGTGCGACACAATTTAGTTTATGTTATAAGAACTTGTATACTAATAAGCAAATAAAGATATACTCGATAATTTGCGATGCGTATACCTATGTATATTTACTGAACATAAATAACATTGACAATGAGAAATATTGTATCGATGCTACAGCAATAAATTCCCAGATATACCTATAATTACTCCCCTTCCGGCGACTCTTTATTTCAGGTATTGAATAAGTTAGGTTGATTATTATAATCATGAGAAGACACGGCACATTTTTTCGGTGTACAGGATTTATTGAACGAAAAATTAAGGATGTCTAATAATATGCAATCTCAAGTCGGCTATTACACGGATGACGTGCGGATTGCGTATGATGAGGCTCTCAATTTGTGCCGCTAAGAATTTCAGAACACCTCCACCTCAGATGTTCTCCTGATCCCAGGAGCAATTTTTCGACTTAAAATTTCGAAAATCTTAAATTTTGTAAATTAATGAGAGATACAGAGAGACACATCGATGGGAATGCATGCCTGCTGAGACACATGCTCCTGATTTTTCCCGCCAAAAATTTCAGCACACCTCCTCGGGTCAGATGTTCTCCTGATACCAGGAGCAATTTTTCGACTTAAAATTTCGAAAATCTTAAATTTTGTAAATTAATGAGAGATACAGAGAGACACATCGATGGGAATGCATGCCTGCTGAGACACATGCTCCTGATTTTTCCCGCCAAAAATTTCAGCACACCTCCTCGGGTCAGATGTTCTCCTGATACCAGAAGCAATTTTTCGACTTAAAATTTCGAAAATCTTAAATTTTGTAAATTAATGAGAGATACAGAGAGACACATCGATGGGAATGCATGCCTGCTGAGACACATGCTCCTGATTTTTCCCGCCAAAAATTTCAGCACACCTCCTCGGGTCAGATGTTCTCCTGATACCAGGAGCAATTTTTCGACTTAAAATTTCGAAAATCTTAAATTTTGTAAATTAATGAGAGATACAGAGAGACACATCGATGGGAATGCATGCCTGCTGAGACACATGCTCCTGATTTTTCCCGCCAAAAATTTCAGCACACCTCCTCGGGTCAGATGTTCTCCTGATACCAGGAGCAATTTTTCGACTTAAAATTTCGAAAATCTTAAATTTTGTAAATTAATGAGAGATACAGAGAGACACATCGATGGGAATGCATGCCTGCTGAGACACATGCTCCTGATTTTTCCCGCCAAAAATTCCAGCACACCTCCTCGGGTCAGATGTTCTCCTGATACCAGGAGCAATTTTTCGACTTAAAATTTCGAAAATCTTAAATTTTGTAAATTAATGAGAGATACAGAGAGACACATCGATGGGAATGCATGCCTGCTGAGACACATGCTCCTGATTTTTCCCGCCAAAAATTTCAGCACACCTCCTCGGGTCAGATGTTCTCCTGATACCAGGAGCAATTTTTCGACTTAAAATTTCGAAAATCTTAAATTTTGTAAATTAATGAGAGATACAGAGAGACACATCGATGGGAATGCATGCCTGCTGAGACACATGCTCCTGATTTTTCCCGCCAAAAATTTCAGCACACCTCCTCGGGTCAGATGTTCTCCTGATACCAGGAGCGATTTTTCGACCTCAAATTTCAAAAATCCCAAATTTAATAAGCTAATGAGAGATACAGAGAGACATCGATGGGAACGCATGCCTGCTGAGACACATGCTCCTGATTTTTCCCGCCAAAAATCCCAAATTTAATAAGCTAATGAGAGATACAGAGAGACATCGATGGGAATGCATGCCTGCTTAGACACATGCTCATGATTTTTTCCGCCAGAAATTTCAGCACACCTCCTCGGCTCAGATGTTCTCCTGATACCAGGACCAATTTTTGGACTTGCAATTCCCGTAAATCGGAAAATTGCGCCGTGTCTTCTCACAATCATTATAATTTACTTACCTTATTCAATACCTGAAATAAAGAGTCGCAGAAAGGGGAGAATGGAAAATCATGAAGTAATTAATTATAGGTATATCTGGGAATTTATTGTTGCAGCATCGATACAATATTTCTCATTGTCAATGTTATGTATACTACATACATACATACAAAATGTAGTTATTTCTTATAAGTAAATATACATATGTATACGCATCGTAAATCATCGAGTATATCTTTATTTGCTTACTGCTGCACAAGTTCTTATAATATAAACTACATTGTGTCGAATAGAGATTTTTCTCTCGATTTTTGTCCGGCAGTCGCGACAGTGGTTCGATTGCCAGACAAAAATAACCCAATTTCGAAAATTCACGTACTATTTGTTTGACATCTCCGTGACAACTTTTCCGCGTTCGGAATATTTCTAATGAGATGTCTTTCAAAGTCGTCACAGACTCCCATGTTAACTCGTTGACGCCACGAGGCCGTGTTACCGCGTGGACTGGCGCTGACACTATGAAAGCCGAGAGGAACAAGCCCAATATCAAGAAGAATACTACCAGGATTTCAATGACGACATGCGGGTTGCATATAATGAGGCACATATTGTATATTGCATATACCTACACAATACTATTACTAATTAGCAAATTGTATAACTCCATTTTCATAAATTTTTCAGGAGAGGCAAAAAACACATGGAGCATGATATTTCTTAACAGAAAATACAAAACAAAACTATTTTTGAAAAAAAGTGGAGTAAGAAAATTTACTAATTAGAACGTCGATATACTATACATATAGTATATAGTAGTATTGTATATTGTATCATTATCACATTTATGCCCTATGGGACACTAGGCTTGCAGATAATTATACATACAGGGCGGACGCGTAGTAACAATGCGAAAAATACCTATCATCATATAGGCATGTAATACTACTATATTGCTAATCCTATGTGGAAGGGTTAGGAACTAAGAGAAACAGAATATATCTCTAACTCACTTCTTCAAAGTTGAGTTGACATGTTCTGCGCAGCTGCGATAGTAATCGCGGATTGACGGGTTTTAAAAGTATCTTAACCTTAAAATTGAAATGTTATGGATACTATTATACATATATTCTACGCATTATGTAATACTCCTGTATTGCTAGTAGGGTCTGAAATGAGACTAATTTTGTACAGTGCCGACGATAATGTTGTCTCTTTCTATCATGTTCAAATCCGAGCTTTCTGTGCAAGTCAACATCTGGCACTTGCGTAGAACATGAACACGTATAATAATCTTTTGAAGGTTAAGATTTAATCGACGATTTGCTCATACGTTTCGTATCATTATCTCATTGGCTAAAAATATTTTATTAACTCATTCATGCTCAAGCACAAATTATATGTCAATTTTAAGGTTAGATACTTTCAAAACCCGCCAATCCGCCATTATTATCGCAGCTGCGCAGAACATGTTAACTGGACTTGAAAGAAGTGAGTTAGAGGCATATTCTATTTCTCTTAGTTCCTGACCCCGTCTATAGGGTTAGCAAATGGTATTACATATATGGTTCTACGCAAATGCTAGATGTTGACTTGCGCAGAAGGCTTTAACTCCAACCTGATAGAAAGAGACAACATTATCGTCGGCAGCGTACAAAATTAGTTTCATTTCAAACCCTACTAGCAATATAAGTAGTATTACGTATGAAGTCATCATGATCACTTCCGAAGTGATCGTATATTTTATGAGATCACTCGATATATGATCAGAATTCCGACCGCAAAATCGGTCAATTTTCAAATGTGGCTTTGAAATATAACTTGTTGTTCTGTTCAACTGATCATGATCACATGTGATGATCACAGTGATCACTGTTCCAATGATCACAGAGTCAAAAGAATACACCTCCTGTATACCGAAGCAAGTAAAGAGAATAAAAACAATGGCAAAGCGATATAATAGAATTAAAATATACCTACATCAGATTTTATTAGCTATGTCGTTTTGGCAAGGCAATTGAATTCGTTAGGAATTATCGCTAAAGAACAATATTTTAAAAGGAATTCAGAAACATTATATCGGATATATTGTTTCAATTGTTGGCTGCAAATCACTAAATAGTTGCATAAATTGAGTAAACACTATAATGTTATTACCATCTTTGAACCGTGTACAATATATCTTAATTGCTGTCAAGTTAATGAGTTGTCTTTATAGAAATTAAATGTAATATTGAATATTATTATACATGACATACCATTCCATCTATTCGTTTGTTTATTATTTATTGTTTATTATTTTGCAATACAATAATTAAGTCTGTTTATTCGTTTACATAGCATTGTGAGCCTAAAGTCTAGGCACGCACATATTAGCTACTTAACATTACTCCTGTTTATACTATAGACAATCATTATTTTTTAACTTACTTTTTTCTTCCGCCTGGATTTCGTTTCATTATAGATGTTAATGTGACATTTATAACTAAAGTTCGTATAAAAAGCGTCGTTAATCGTACTAACAATACCTGTACTATATAATTTAAATAATAATTAAACCTTAAAAAATTATTTTTTTATCATTATGTGTTTATCATAATTTTTTTTTTTTTTTTTTCTGTTTTTTGTGATATCTAACGCGTCCAACTACAGCCTATAATATACCTATTTATGTCGCTCATTGTAGGCATACTCCATATTAGTTTTTGTGCAAATACTGTACTTTTAAACTAATATACTGACAATAATTTACATCAATTACTTACAAAACAAAGGAATTACATTATATTTTATCATTTCGCAATGGTCATTCTTGTGATTGTAAAAGACTATAACTTGTTCCATGAATTCAATCACTCATTCATTCATCGCGACGTATCTACTTATTTCAAGATCAAAATCTCTTACAGACTGCGAAGTAGCTTTTCATATCGGTTGTACGTTTAGAGAAAGAAAAATAGGTATATTTGGAACATGGAACATGAAATGAGGAAGTTTTCCTTCCAGATGATTGAGAGCAAGGAGTAGGCACTTGTTATCTTTATATAGATTAACAAACGTGGAAAATGCACTGCAAGATGAATCTGGAATAGAATCAGAGGCATCGAATATCACGAGCACAACCATGTTCCAATTTCCACAACTTGCTGTACACACTGCTGTGTAATATTGGCATATTATAGTACATACAAGAAGAGCGTCCTGTTTACCTTTATACTAGTACATTGTTTTCGTTTTTATGGGCAAATAATTTTTTTAATTTATCACGACGAATCAACAATGAATCAGAGTTTAATTTTACATTATTTATACTAAGTTTAACATTAAAATCAGGAATGTTTATATTTATCAGCCTGTAAATAGTCATGGGTTTGCAGTCATACGATACGAAATGGGCCTGAAACATAGACGATGACAATTCGTTGAATGTATTAAAATATTTTCAACAGTATCCAGAGCACTCTTCTTAAAATACTATTCGTGGGTTATTTACTATTGTTAGAATAGACTTTTCTGCGACTCTGTCCTGAACAAATTATTGTTTAAAAAGTCAGCACGTCTGAAAACAAAAAAAAACCGGTTTTTTTTTCGTTTTCTTTTATCATACAAACATATTTCTCAATAATCATACATTATTTTTATTTTAGTTTTTATTGAAAAAAAAAATATGCACACACATACTAGATACTTAGATACTATACTCTTGTATTATGTTTTACATATCGATTCTTTATACAGTTACATAAAACGTTTTTTGTTCAAGAACACGTGAAATTCATGGACTGGTTCTCACTCATTACGTAAATTACATTTTCTCGTCACGCTTGCTCGTAATGCCATTTTAAGTTTCAACAGGTTTGTTACACAGTTTGTATAATCAAATCACTAATTATGCTTGTTCAGCTAATTTTAGAATTCTACGAGACACCAGATTCGAAATGTTTCTCTTATACACGTAGTATATTCTAAAATTAAAGATTATTCTATTAAGTCTCATAATGAATGCATCTTATTTATAATTTCATTTTACAACTTTAAAATACTGACAAGCGAATACGATTTAGAGAATTCTCTATGCAGTAAATAATAATAATAATAAAAAAAAAATATATAAATAAAGAAAACAAGAAAACGAAATTAAAAAAATACTCAACAGTGGAATGGCATCTCACCCTATACCAGTGTATTTGGATTATTCTAACATTTTTATAACCTTATTTTATTCTTAGAAGTTAATACATCTTCACAATCATTACTTTGCAAAATATTTCTGTCATTACTGTGATATTTGTAATACAATCAGAAACCCACTTAGGCAAGAAGTTTTTGTGTTCTAAGTACAAGGACCATTGTCGTATCTTCGAATTATTATTATTTTTTTTCCAAGAATTTGCCATATTGAAAGTTATCACGATAATATCAAGATCAAAAATTTAATATTTAAACCGCAATTTCTTGATATGAACTTCTACCTTCAGATGAATGATCATGAAATAAAATTGAGAAATTGAGAGATAGTTGGAGGTTTGTAGACCAACAAACTATACTGTAAATGTTTATTAGGTGAAATGGTTTATTCAACATTTTTGTCCAAATATGAAAAGGAACTACTTGATGGTAGTAACAAGGCATCAGATTCGATAAGATGACGTAAATTCTTTGAATGATTATGTATACATAATTTTAATAGAGTTGATTCCTTGTTAAAATTAATAACAATGATTATGAAAGTAATGAAAATATTTTTCTATGATTAAAATTCTCTGCGAAGACACAAAAAGATAAGAATTTTAACTTTTAGTTAAATTTATGAATACCAAACATGAAATAATTTATTCTTCGTGTGCGTCTAGTAGTTCTTCGTATTTTAAAACGACGGACTTAGAAAAAAAAAAGCATTGGTCTTATCATTATACGACGGAAAATTAAATAAGTCTTCAATTAAATTTATCGCAGTATTTTTCAGCTGTGTTATGCAAAGGGGAGATTCAAGGAACTCTGTTTGGTACAGAAACTCTAGAACTGAACGAATAACTACAGAGTAGAATGTGTCGGTAGCATCAAATTGGTCTGTTATCAAATAAGGGTTGACAAATCTAACACGTCTTGTTTTGCATCATATTTTTATCATCTCCAATCAGAGGTGAAACAACGAGCCCAGCAATTTATCCAACATCTACAGTTCCTCATCTGTAATAACATTACTCATTGTTAAGATCATTGCTCACAACTAATAATAAATGAACATAGTGTTGAAAGGTAAACGTATATGAATTCTGAAATCTCCTAAAAATCCGACTATTTAATTCAATTAACTATAAATACTGGAAGCTGAAGTATGAAATATGTGGGCGTCCTCGAAATATGCAATGAAAAAGGGCATAGAACACGTTTCACTTTTCACTAAGCCAATAGAAACGAATGGCGTGGCATAAGCTGACGTTTTGTATTATGATAAAATTTAAGTTAAGTCGGTATAATTGTTATAATAAAAGTTAAGTCGGTATAATTTGAGGAACCTCTTCATAGAATCAACGCGTTTGTTGACATTGATCATTCGTATAAATTTACGATTAAATAAGATTCTTAAATATTCGTTAAATTCTTCTGGTAATCATATTTCTGTAAATATTACAAGAAGGTTTATACATGCGCACAAATTTGTAATAACAATATTACTAAACAATCATAGATATCTGGACGATAGATAATGTAATTATACATTTGGTGAAACCTTACATTGGACTAGTAATAGAAATGCGCAAAACTGTTACAGTTGTTACGTGAGCGAGCTGAACCTCAGCTATGTGTTGGTGGAGGAGGTGGTGGCACTCCTGTTATCTCTGTCCAACGCATTTCAAAAAAGCTACGCATTCCATGACCAGCTTTACCCACGGGACTATCATCTTCGTTAAACACCTCACAGTTTATAAACATTTGCCTGACGTCAATGCAAAATTCGTCTCTTGATTTGTACCTGAAATACAAAAAAAATAATTTCATTATAATTTCGATTCATTTTACACTTAAGAAATAGTTAATTTGTTCATTGCTTAAGGCATGTAATAATCATAGTTTTCATTTGAGTGAAATCAAATCGTTAAAAATAATGTGCTTTCGTGTTTGTATGACAATTTATTGTTACAAATAGAATTGTTACCTGCGTGTTGCTATATTAGATATTGTTTTAAAAAGGGTATGTGAATAAAGAATTGGAAATATAATCAATTAGTCCACACAGAAAACTTTGCAAGCTCGTCAAGAGTTGAAAGAAACTGGTGTAACAATGACGATTTTTTATTGCCTCAGCTTGTATAATTGTTTTTATCTCTTCTATCAAATAAATGAATATTATTTTGGTATCATTTTGAAGCAAGCATCGAGTGAAGTCCTTTAGTTATGATGTGAATGAATAACATCTAACTTACGCACAGTCCTGTAACTTTTTCTTAATGGTACTGAGATCCATTGGAGTTTTTATTATTTTCTTATATGTTGGAAACTGTTTTGTGTTAACTGGCAATAAAAAAGGCCACGCTTCATCCTGTTGCTCTAATTGTTCTAGTAAAATTTTACATGGTGCCAATTCACGCTGTTGCTTTTTCGTTAGTGCTCTGCTATTTCCTTCTTTCCGAGGTGATGCTGTTGGCGTCGGCGGCTCAGAGGAACTTACATCTTCGACGTGGGTGTTTGATGCTGTTGACGGAGTTGGACTGTAAATATAATTGGATATTTGTTTTTTTACCTGTTCCATCCAAGCGATTTCTATACCCGTAGTTTTTTAATCAATCTTATACCTAGTTGGAGGATGGTCAGAACTTTCACTGTCTCTTGTTGCCCCTTTGGTATGACTTCTTCGACTACTGTTCCGTTTCTTTGGTTGTTTGCTGTGACAGTTTGAACAATACCATTTTCCCCTAGGCATCTATTAACATAAAAAGTATAACCGAAAATTTAGGTCAATATTATGCAAAAAATTTCAGAATTGTAATAACAGTTAATAACCAGTAGAAGAAAATTACCTTGGGCATTACAGGATTGTGGCAGTCGGTATGATATGCCCTAGGGCACAATTCGCACAGGACTAAATTTTTTCCCATTCGTTTACCACATACCAAGCAGTTTCTTTCACCTGTTGCTTTATTCATACATTCATGGCAGTACCTGAGACATTTATATGGTTAATATCACACCTGAAGTTATAATAGATACGTAAATTATCTACTAATTAGATGATAAAAGTGATTAAATATTAAAGTAAATCCAGTCTAAAACTGCATGATTTTTTTCCATTGAGTTCAACAGACTTAAACTCAAAGATTAAAGAATGTTCTAAATCTTTTTCATATCTTGAAGTCTTCTAAGTGGACTGTATCAATTCATTTTTTTCATAAATAAAAGTAACACCCACCAGTCACCATCAGGAATGTTTTCCATTTTTGGACGGAAGCAGTAAGTATGGTATCCACGATCACAGCCATCACATAACAGTAGTTTATCTTCGTTATCGCCACTATGACAGAACTGGCAATTCTGTAAATGAGAGAAAATCCTCATCGATTAGCAAATTGAGAGACAACAGTTCTTTCCCTATTTTAGATTGTGCTGGTTAAATATAGTCTGACTTTTATCGTTTGCAATGCTGTTTTGTGAAGTCTTGTACTAAATGAAGATACGTAATCACATGGGAATTGAATGATACTTATAAAACATATACATAGATTTTAGGACTTGTAGGATTTTAAAACTAATTTGTATGAATGATCATGAAATTAGATGAATTTTTTATAACTAATGGATTTTCATATTTAAAATACGATGAATATTTCGAATGATGTTAGTTTGAAAGCTGGTTAACTCAACTTCTTAACAGAATTAAAATAAAATGTATTTTCAAAACGTAAAAAAATAATCAGCACAATCTGAAATGATTTAAACGATCCTCATCACTGTATTTTGATAAGCAAGCTAACATGCTGTGCCATATACCTACAAATCACTAGAAACCAAGTTGATTAAAATGGAATGCAATTATACAATGCTTTACATCACATTCACATTGAAGATTATTTTTAGGCATAATTTTGAAAATCCTGCCAGTTAATATCGGGCAACTTAGGATTTGGCGTAGCAAATTATACATCGTGAATGATAGAAAAGGCATAAAAGTGTTCAGATCAATGACAAAAATAAAATTCACTCGAAGCAGTTCATTTAAACTATTACATTATTAACGTTTTTTACTGGGGTTCCACTGACTGCATTGACTGTGTATTTATTTTCTTTCATCTTATGTTGTTAGACTACAATGAGACAGACTCAGTGGAGTCAGTGAATCTCAAAAGAAAACGCTCAAAGAATTAGAGAAATTATGAACATTTGATATTAAAGCCAGCCATAATATTTAAATAATTTTATAATTTGAAATTATATTCATTCAAAAGTTTTACACAAATTACTCGATCTGCAAAAATAAGCACTATAAGCTATAACTCATGAAGGCAATAGAAATGTTTATACATATAGGGTTCATTTAAATATCAAAATTATGGTATTTATAGCACGCAGATAACATAGTTATTACTGTTTATGGTTCAAGCATTAGTTATTTCAAGTAGAACAAAGCAAATGGATCTACCTTCTGAAAAAAGGTTAGCGAAAGTATTAAAACAAGGCGAATGAAAGTTAGCATCTTTATAAGTAATTGAGATTTAATTGATGTTTCAAGATGGTTAAATTATTTCATAGAACCAAAGATAAGTTGACAGGCCTCATGTGCAAAAATGATTGGACAAACTTTGTATGCAATCATATGCAGCTGTTACTGATTTAGAAAGTAAATTATATAAGCAAGCAATTTATGATAGACTTCTGAAATTGTTATGCCAAAAAGATAATTTACATGCTATGGATACATACAAATTGCACAACTGTATACACGACAAAGCTATTCACAAACATTTGTACAGCTACGAGTAGGTCCGTTCTGTTCTTAGAAATTAGAACACATACATTTTCAACACTTCTCTTCAGAATCTGGTACTTATTGCATATAGGTATATAGTATTTCGACAAGATTGAGTCTACGATTGATGATATCAATTGATAAAATGTTTTACCGATTTGAATAGATTTTTCATTATCCAGACTCACGAGAAATGGTAGAATATTCTATTGCAAATTGTGTGTCGATTTTATTACGGTATGAGGATGTGAATTTATAAAAAATAATTCTGGATTGCAGTTTGCAAAAGCTCAGAGATTTCAGTGTATTGGTAGAATCAAATTATGCAAATTGTTTGATATCCACAGCAAGAATACGCAACTAAACTACGTTATAAAATTGTAAAAAATAAAAATACCGCAAAGTTCATCAGTTTATTTTACTATTACAAAATTCATGCCATCATTCTTTAAAGTTTAGTGTGTTATCTGTGGTTTGACCAGTAGAAACTCTAAGCCTCCATTATCATTTTCTTCGTAGGTTTCAAAAGAGAATGTTTGAATAATTGAACAAACAAACAACCCTAACTTCGGCTATGTGCGTTAGCTAAGCAGGATTAATATAAGTAACAGCATGAATAAATTTATACTATACAGTATACACATTTGAATACATTTAAAATGTCACATAATATAAAATTTCATTGCAATCCAATGTTTGTCCTTCATACATTTGCAAAAAAAAAAGTACCTCTGTGTCACTCGAGTAATGATCGGCTTGTTCTAAAATGAATAGCTTATGAAAATGAACATCCAATAAGAAAAATTTTACCGAAGTCAATTGAAATTACATGAACAGTATAAGACTGATTATTTTTTGGATAATTTTACATATAAAGGAATTCTGTAGTATTAAAACTAACGAGAACAAGTCAAAACAAAAGGCCAATTTATCACCACAGTAGTCTAGAAAGAAAAGCCATGCCGATCGTTTGTTCGAAATTTTTCAAATGTCAACTAAGCATAGATAAAATTTTAAATAAAGAATGAGACTCAAATATGTGAAAACAATAAAATATGATTGATGGATCTAGTTTTATATTCTTTACGAAGGTTAATAATGAAAGAATTATTGTAATAGTAAAACTTTGAATGAATACTTCTTGTGATTACATAGTTAAAAATTTTAAAATGCAATACTGTTAGATACAATTGTTATAAAATAATGTGATACCATGGCTCGCTATCTAAATTTTGATTTGATCTTGTGAAAGAAATATTAATTTCAAGTATTCCCAACATGTATACTGTAATTTGACATTTCTTCACCACATAATAATGTATGTGTAAAAATATTTCAGGTATCCGAATACTTTTTTTCTTTTTTTTGAATATATAAATATGAAGACTTTTAGGAATAAGAATATTTCGGATACCCAATATAAACTTGAAAATTTTTTTTATAAATCAACCAAAAAAATTCTTTTTAAATTGAAAAAACAAAAATCTGTTACCTCCACGCTCTTGATACCAGAAACATGAATAAATCATGCCAAAGAACCGCTTTTGTAAACGTTTTTAATGCACATCAAATGAGTCGAAACGAATATTAAGCCTTAGTGGGTATGCGGAATACTCTTCCTACTCAAAGTCTCCATATTTCAAATGTATTTTAAATGTTAGATTGTTAATATGCAAGGGGATATCGCAATTTAAATTCTGATAACATTCTCTTCGGATGCCCTTCAAGGTAGGAAGAAAGAAAGAATGAAAAGAGAATTCGGTTAGTAAGTTAGTGCGAATACCCACAGAGGCCTGAGTAGTAGTCAATAGCTGATTGTATTGAGTGGTAGCTTTGAGTGAGACGCAGCGGTTTCGCAGCATGATGCAGACCGAGTTTCTAGCTGGTGTTAGACTCACTGCCTTCATGATGCTTTTGTCCCAGGCGATGCTCGCCTCCAACATGTATAGCGCCATAGCCAGCTGTGCCGAAGTGTGCGCCCTAGCAGTTGCCTCTCGCCAGTTATTAAGGCCCCGTGGAGTTGTTTCCTCAATAGGTGGTGGCCCAAGAGCATTCGAGTCTGAGTTGTTCACATTAGCATTTGTTGCAGCTGCTTGCTCTGCCTTAAGAGCTGTCAGGTTTGGGTCCCCGGTACTGTGATATCGAAATTGAAATTTGCAAAAGTTTCTATCATTTATTGGTGTTTATCATCTATAATCTATACAATAAAATTCGTGATAATTTTGTTAAATTGTTCTAATAAATGCAGTGACATTAATTAGTTAAAACTACATATAATGCAGTTCTTCACAAATAAATTGTCACTTCTGACATTTCAATGCAGTTTATTTTTGTTTTGCACAATAATTTACACATTGATATCCGGATCAAAAAGGTTAGATTACAGTGTGACAGAAAATGTATTTTATTAGCCCATCAAGTAATTCGAGACATTATTTTTTTTAATGCATCAGACTCAAGTTGTGTTTATCACGACTTACCAGATACCGAGAGGTGGTTTAAGATACCTCCTCTCAATTGCTGCTTCTAGCGATAGTAACCTTTGCCTTGCTTGTTCGACAGCACTGACTTGTTCGACTTCGTGGATCTTTTCTAATTCATCAGCTTCATCGGTACCAGATCTTGGTGGTAGCTTCCAGCCTTTCACTTGCATACTAGCATTAGCCACCTTATCCTCAAGTGCCTCAACTTGCTCTAATAGTTGAGCGTCAACGCGCAAAGCCACATGTTCACTCCAATCATCAGGCTTGTCTGGTCTTGGCGTAGGAATTTCTGACTCATCTCCTTCTCCTTGTAGATCAGTAGCTGCAGTATTACCGGGATCAACATGAATTTTGCCAGTTATAGCTAAGAAAGATTCCATTGTAGCCCAAGTCGTGCGTTTCAGTTCTTTCTCTCGTACACCGCGGGAGTGGAGATTCTCCAATAATGATTGAAACGTATCAATGTCTGATACCCTCCACCAGCCATAACGAAGTTCTTAAAAATAAAAGATCAAGCTAAATCAGTACTTGGAAAATTTTTAATACAAACGGCCCTCCACTAACAAGTTTTCAATATTTCAAGAAATTCATCATTGCAAATATTAGCAGGAATAGCTGATAAATTTTTGTAAAACAATGCAGTTTCAGGTTTTGAAGTTGCTGGATTTGGAAAAACATTTTACCAGGCATTTAGAGCTTGAAAAGCAATGTTTCCAAAGTCTTGTTGATGCATTACAGGGCTCTAATATTTTTCTCAATGCTCTAGTAATTATATGTACGAAATTATTTCTGGAGTCTCACCTTCTGGTACTGGTTTCGGCTCACCAGCTGGAGGCAATCCATGGACCTTTAAGTGTTCTAGTTGAGCAGCTTCGTCCTGTGTCAACACTAAGGGTGCCGGGCTATCGCACCTGTCATAAGATGGACTAGAAGGCGGAGGAAAAACAGGTATCCTGAGTTCCGTTGTTTCAGCGATTCCGAAAATGGCCTTTGTACATGAGCCCGGCGTATCACAAGTTTCTCGAGGAAAAATAGAGAACCAAATAGGCTCAGTATTTCCACCTAACATAAGTAAAATAATGTAGTCAATCAGTCAACTACACCATTTAAAATTAACGTAATCATATTAATAATATTTTGGAATTTAGTTCACAGGTTCGCAGCATGAATACAATTATAATAGCTGATATTATATTTTTTGTAAAATTACTCAAGGAAGAGTGTAGAAAACCACGTATTAGATGTTTTCATGTATTAGAGCTTTATTAATACAAAATGTTTGAAGCTTACCACAAATGAATGTCCCGTTTAATTCTTTGCCATTTGAATAATGTGAATTATTTACATGATTACATTTTTCACCATTTGGTATAGTTTCGACAATTTTATCTTCCATAGTTTTCGCAACAGAGCTAGTCATCTCTTCATCCGTATAGTTTTCTTCATTCTTCGGTTCTTCAGTACCGTCAATACTTTTTAATTTAGTCTCTTGTTTAATCTCTTCGGATGTGACATTTGTTTTTGCATCAGCTTTAATACTGTCAATATTCATCTTAAGTTCACTCTTCACACTTGTTAACTCTTTATTTATGGAATTTTGAAGTTCTACCTTGCAACTCACTTCGTCAACTTCCATTTTAATCTTATCATCTTCTGATTTTATGTTAACATTTTTAACTTCCTCAGAACTCAACTTATCATCAGTCATAGTCTGTTTGGACAATCCATCATCAAGATCTTTCACATCTTTTATTTCTTCTTTTATATTCTGTTCCTGTGTTTCATTATCTACATGCGTAGGTTTATAATTTTTATCCAATTCAGCTTGAATTTCAAGGATTTCTGGCTCTGCACTTTCCATTGCCTCAACAAATATCCCACCTGCACACGGAAGTTCCCAGTACCTCCGCCAATACCTATCCTGACCCAATACATGAGCACGGAGTTGTTTCGACGAACTGTTCAATTTTTGAAGCTGCTCTTCCGAATGCTTTAAAAGTCGATCTAACTTCTTTCCCAGTTCTTCACCTGATAGATTCTTATCTTCTTCCTGTTAAATCGGATACTCATTAGTGAGATTCGATCCCTACCATTAAATATCTAGTCCAATATTTCCCCAAAGCTTATTTGAAGCTCGTTAACATGATCTAAGAATAATTTTAATTGACTCATTCACTACCCCTTTCAAGGTGACATTGGAGTGTAACAAGATAAGTTATTTGTGTTTAACTTTTGAAGTGATTTTAAAATATTTAAATCTTATAGTAATATTGAAATTACCTCTTCGGGCTGTGTGCCTTCACTTTCATTTTCCGACATATCTTCAACCTCATCCTCTTGGTGTATTTCATCTAAAGTTGGTGTAGTCCCAACTGCTGTGGATGTCGTATTGCATTCATCATCACCTTCTTTTTTCTCTATGGTGATGGTGTCACCAGACTTGTTTACTATGACACCGACTGCTTCCATTCTCACCTTTCTGTTATGTAGTTGCCTAAGTCTGGAAATTGAAAGTGATCTCGCCATGAAATTTTTCCAACACAAGGCAGTTAAGAATTATCTTTCAAAAGTATAATCCGTTAGAAGACAATTAATAAACCTAATCTAATCCAAAAGAGGGATAAGCTATAGAAAAAGGAAGTGATCAGAGAGTGCTTACTTTCTGATCTTGGTATCGAGAACAAATCTCTCTTTCTTCATCTGTGCTAAGGTTTCTAAGCTCCCCTCGATTTGTTTTATCACAGCCTTATTTTGAAGCAACTCGTTGCACAAGAATGCAAGCATTTGTGCCTTTTCAGTTGGATTTAATGCTAAGAACGGTTTGTCTCTCAGTTTCTCTGACATTTTCCATGTCTCATTGTTATGCAAGTGTTCATAGAACTGAGCATTTTTTCCAGAACAGGTCGATGTGTAATCCCCACCGTTTTGATGGTGATCAGCAAATTTTTTGTCCCTCTCTCGTTCCAAGCAAACACCAGTTAAAGCTTTAACTTCCCCAGTTGCATTTGCGTACAAATAAATTCTCAGAACTTCACTGATATTGGCATGAGTTATATCTGCTTGGCGTAGGCTTTGCCCTAAGCCAGTTGTATGACGTGCTGGTTGTGGAATACCAGGATCTTCTATTGCACAAACTAAAAGATGTGTCATCACAGATAGCAATTCCTCCTCAGCTTCTTCATCATTCAAGAGGGCTAGTTGTAGGCTTTTTAAACTTGGCAGTGATTCCATATCTAATGAGAAAAGTTAGAAAATAAAATGATCTACTACTTTAGACTTCAGTTACAACTCGTACTATCGAATCTAAATTTACAGCGATGAATTGCATGTAGGATGAAAGGAAGACATGATTTCTCAAGTTGACAAGCCGAAGCATGATTCAGATTACTTTTTACCAAGGAAATTCACCAGCTAAGCATATATTGTCAGAACGTGATTATATCTATCATATCATTCAAATCAGGGTATATTAAGACTTACCAAAACCAAGTGTTTCGCCAAAATTGTGCAAGAATTCGAATACCATGACAATATCGGCAAATGCTTGGCCAGATAATTTCAGTCCTGGTATCCTATTCAGTTCCGGCAGTAATTTTTGATCTGAAAAAAAAAAAAAATTTCTGTGTGTACCTCTATATTCGTACATCGAGATTTGGAATCCTTGACTCCAGTATAAATATGGTTATAAATTGATTAACTGTTTCCCGACAATTTGTCTGAAGTCTGAGTTGATGAACATTAATTGAATTAATTTCCTTTACTCGGTAGATAGAATGGTGGAAAAAACAATACCAACCAGTCAATTCCATATCTTCAACAGGTTTTCTGATTTGTTCGATCAGTTCCATTTCAAGCTTCCTTTGCTCTGCCCGCTTTTCTTTATTCGCAATTCTTTCAGCTCTAGCTTCTAATCTTTTCTTCTCTCGTTCTTCCATTCTCCTTCGATTTTCTAACGCCCTCACTAATGCCATGTGTTGTCGTCTCCTTTCTCTCTCCTGAGACATTTTGAATATTAGTCAGTTTTTAAGGCTTATAATCTGTCTGAATACTACTACATTATTATTTAAATATACAAGGAGTAATGCTTTACGACTTTAAACTGAATCGTAAATATTGTTAAATCTACACATTAATAACCATTTGTCAAAACCACTTTTTGAAATGTATACTACCCATCAAAAGTTATCTCATCCCCATATTAAAATTAAGGATAACTTTAATGGTCCTGCCATGCTTTTCACTTTACAGACATAATCACAATCTTGAGTAATTAGAACAAGAGCTCTAGCCTTTATGTTTCATCGTTATATGTTCCAATCGACTTTAAATTCTTGCATTTACAGAGCAGTGAGCGTGACAGAGTTTTTCAATTAGATTCATAAGCATTAATGTCTTATAGTGTTAAATACGAGCTATTCTATCACGTTTTATTATGTTAGATAAATTTCAATGTTACCATTGACTATATATTTCTGGTGTTCAATGATATTGAACAATGATTTTGATGAGATAATTTGATATGAAAAATTGTCCTGCCTACATAGTGCTCACTTAGTAAAACAAATATTATAATCGAACAGAAAGAAGGAATATATCTAGGTAACGTTTGAAAACTATTTTGCCAGTATTAACTAAAATAGTACGAAATTCAAGATTATTTTACATGGTGATTTACTGGAATTAATCTACATGTGTCTGCCTAACTTGTGATGGAATAACATTGCATTTTCATTTCCTGTTTTGCCATTTGAATGTCTAAATAGGAAAAAGATTAGAAATGTTCCTCCTTCCAATATTAATCGATAAAATAACTCGCCAATAATATAGTGCTGATTATTGTGTTATATCTGATATTAAGAAAGTTGAAAATATTACATAGAATATAGATGTTCAGTGATTTCATTAGACCTGCACAATACTGCAATGGTTTTCAATTAGTTCAAATTTTCGTTATTGCAATTCAAAGTTATAATATAAATGTATTTAATGTTTAAATAAAGGTTGGCCATAATAGAGTCTTATAATAAATACTATTCACCCAATGTAACACCTTATTGCATTTGTATTCCGTATGGTGCGACATACTGTCCTATGTCATGTCCAATAATTTGTATTAAAATTTGACTGACATTGCGATTTTTATTTTCAGCAAATTAGTATTGTCTTAAGATTCATAGTTGTTTTAATTTTGGTAACCAAATCATGTCTCTGTATGGTGTGTATATTTATAATTGATCAGATTCAACCGTAAATGAAATCTACTACTATCAGGAAATGATAGTAAAAGATTAATGAATGATATAGCTCACATGATTTGGTTTTTGGGTATTGATGTGTTAGTCAAAGATTTCTGATAATATGAGAAATATGCATAAAAAGAATTTCATCATTTCAAGGATGAACACTTCAGACAAACTTAATGCGTTTTTATACTTTCAGTGGCGCAATCATGGTTTTCAGAGAATAAGTCAACTTTGAGATCATTTTCGTAGCATAGTATTACGGTCTCTTGAGAATGAGAATCAATTGAAAACATAAGGAAAATATACAAACTATAACATAAGAAAACATAACAAGTTACTGAAACAACTTAAAGGAAAAAAAAAAAAATGGTTTTAAACGCCAGCAGAAACTACTCGAGAACACAAATGTCTACTAAATTTAATAAATTCAATAACTACAGTACCTATCGACTTTTTTTTTTTTTTTTTAATGAAAATTGTATCATATACACAGCTAAATTGATTTTAAGAAAAGCAGAACACATAACACCAAGCAACACAGATGTGCAACTAAACAAATTTGATAATCTAAAAGACAATTGACTTTTGGGAATAACTTTCAATGAGTAGAAAAAAAAAATATATATATATGTATATATATATATTTATGGAATGCGAAATGATCTATATGATTGGGCTGATAATTGATAACACAGATTTTCTTTTTATGTTATACATCACATCCATGTCGAACATGATATTTCTCATTTAGTCAGGTGATTCGTTGGACTTGAGGAAAATATGTCGCTGATATTTGTGAATATTGATGGTACTTTGTAGTACACATTTCAAATATTAATACGTAATATGTATAATTCGGATGTATGAAATAAATTGAAACTTGAAATTAAAAAAGATTAGAATAATTATTGCTACAGAATTAGAGGTACTAACATTTCTTTGACATATTTCTAAAATTCATATTTGATACGAAAACGTCAATCCCTTATCAACATTGAACTGAACATTATGATGATATAGTTTTTTCACATATAAGGAAATTCAGAACATCTTTAATAAACCTTCGTATTTTATTGGGCCAAACCTTTGATCTAATAATCTCATAATGTCTGGATGTGAAACGCGCCAGAGAAGTAAAATTAAAAAAAAATCTTTTAGGCATATTGTACTGAAGCAGTTTTAAAACTATAAGAAGAGAGATTTAATCATCTTCTTAATCATGTAATCATACAGTATATTGAATGCAATCAGCTTATGGGTTTATTGTTAATTTAATTACGAAATCAATGAATTGAAACTCTTTCGGTAATGCACTAAAAAGAAATATACAGTTAATTAAGATATAATCAGTTTCGTTATGTAGCTTATCATGGAGATGTCACGAAAAAGCACTAGCGAAGCAATGTGGTTAATGAGATAATAACGTTTCAACAGTATACATAATATACGAACATATTCTCTTCAGCGACCCCTTATTATTGAAATCGCAGTATGTAATACTAAGTAAGTGGGATGATAATTGTTTCAAAGCTACGGTTAGGTATGAGACATACCAGCTCGACGGTGTAGAGCATCTCGCGCTGCTTGCTCAGCTCCTGCATGTACATCTGCGGCACAAAACACACATCCAGTCCACCAGTGCTCAATCCACCGCTAACATTCGAACTAATATTTGTCTAAACGATTGTTTCTGTACTAATTTGTACTAGTTATTTGAACATTCAAGAGAAAAAAGGGGGAAATAAAAATAAAAAACGAAAAATAAAATGGAAGTGCCAATACAATACTGTCCTTAGAACCATGGTAGTACATAAAATTGATAAGAATTTCTAATAAAATATAAAGAAAGATGAATAATTGATGCAGAGAAAAATATATTTTCCTGCTGCTTTGAGTAATTCTGATGATACGCAGTCTACATATTGAATGGAATGCATGCAGTTGCAATGATTGATGTTGAATCTGAAAAGCAATCTACGATTTGATTGTATTTTATTGATAAAATTTCTCAAAGTTTGAACCAACAATATATGATATTGCTTCAAGGTAAGCAATTCGTGTATGATACAAAATTAAAGTAGATTTTTAATTGCAATGTGATGAAGTATATAACGAATGAAAAACTGACAATGAATGAGGATGCGGATTTACTTATGAAATCTGAATATTTTAAAATAGGGAGAATGGTATACATAATTTTGGCCAAATTTTCTTATGCCAATAAATTTAACAAAAGATTTTTAATTCGTAAAGCACAATCTTTCTATTGGCCTGGCTATTAGCTAATGCATTCTAGACTTAGACATGTTATTTACCAAGCCCTTCATATAACCATGTATCATAGGAAAATAATGTACCGTTTGGCAATTTATTTTATAATTAGTGCTAAGTAATTTATCACTTGTTAGCAGTGATGGCGTAACTGTACAATTGAAAATCTACGTAAATTACATGTGCTGATTGGATACTTTATTTGAATAGGGTTGGGCTTTTATTGTTACAACAGTATAGACTGCTTCAATAAGTATTGAATATTAGAATTGAAATTCGAATGAAATGGAAAGATTGTTACTTTACACAATCAAAAAGCCATTGAAAATATGAAAAAAAACAATAATGCATTCAAAAAACAAAGGAACATTAAAATAATAATGACAACAATGGATGGCATAATTTTATGATTACAACTATAGTTATTTGATCATTTGTGGTCACAAGCTTTCTTCGGCTTACAAGAGTTGCATAACTTTGAATATTTCATGAACCCTCATCCATGTTGATATGTTGATATAGTACAGAGCAATGGAAACACATATAAGGGAAATGGGCAATGCAAGGTACAATCACATGAAGAAAATGAAAAAGAAGACGAAGAGAAAGAAGGTGGCATTAAAAGCGTTTGTAATGATCACAGTATGTAAGATTTGATGATAAAAGTATGCCAGAAAAACTCACCATCACTGCTATAGGGCAAAATAAAACGAAAAAAAAAAGAATTGATGAAAATGTATGTATGGTCGATGTGGAAAAATAATATTTTTCAATGGAACAGTTTGACCGTATTGTGAAACAAATGGAAGCAATTTTTCATTAATGTTTTTCAAAAGTAATGTACAAAAGAGATTACCTACGTCAAACTCAATTCAAAACATTAACATTTCTGTTGGGTATACAATAACAAAAGCAGTGGGGAAACATAACATCGACTAATTCTACAACACACATACTAATCTACTTGATAGGAGTAAACGATAATCTGTGCAGCATCCCCATCAGGCTCACCTGTTCCTTGAGCATCACAGCTTGCTGTCGTTTTAGTTCTCTCTCCTGCAACAAAAATTGAACAGTTCTTCATATTCAATGATTAAAATATCAAAAGGACTATACATCTAGTCAAAGATACCTGTTCTTACTACGAAAGGTAGATAGATACTTGTTTCAAGATAAGACCAAACTAAAACAACTAATTCAACAAGGTTTTGAAAGATATAAAAACCTACAGTTCTTCTGCATATGGTAGCACGTAGATAATTCACTACTTTTAATTTTGTGAATATTATACATATTTACTGTCACCGATTAAATTACAGTGCAGCAATTAATTTAGGCATTATTATTTGTGTAAAAATCGCACTCATCAACGGCATTGAAATTAAACACAATCAAATTAAATCAAATAATTTATGTGAGATATCTCAGAATGGTTCCCTCAACAGTAGGTGTATGTATGTGCATGTAAAAAGTACAATGCCAAAGAGTATATCTAGACAACACATTTTCTATGAATTAAGCTGTGAATGACAGCTGATTTGCAGTTTTATTAAGTAGTTTATTTAAATAGGACTAAATATTTGGTCTTGAAATAATAATTTTATCCAACTAGCAGAATCAACGTGCATATTGCATTGATTAATCAAGATATATACAATTACAATTGAAATTCAGCATTTTCGGACTTTCAGACTATGATGTATATGATATAAAGAATTCTAATGAGTATAAGTAAAGTTGACATTCTTTTTCGAAACCAATTATGATATTGATAGAGAAAGTTTGGATTGTGCTGATTTTAACTTGTGAGAATCAATATCAATGTTTTAGATTATGAATAACATACATTGAGACCGAATAATATGAACTTTCAAAATTATCGTTTCATCCGTATTTTATCATGGAATCATTTTGAACATTGAAACAAAATAACAAAATGTAAAATATAAGATCAAAAAATATTAAAAATAAATAATAAAAATTTGAATTTATAAGCATGCGACACGAAGCAGCCAACAGCGACAAAAATACAAATAACTTTTCTTTTGAAACTATTTTTTTTTAGGAATATAAAGTTCTCAAAAAATAATGCATATGTTTATTAATTTTTTGTGACATTACCTGTTGCTTTCGTTGTTGTTCTTCCATGCGAAACTTCTCCATCTCCTCCTGCTTCTTTCTCCGCGCCTGCGCACATGCCACACACACGTCACCCACATCCATAATATTGATAAACAATCGATGTTATCTACTCATAATTAGTAATTAAAAATTGTTACCAAAAAAAAAAAATTAAGATCAACCCTTTCAGTTCTTTTCAACTGTAACTGAAACATGAAATATTTGAGAAATGATATTCCTATCGTTACATTGTTTTTTCATTGCTATACAAGAAAGTCCTGGCATAATAAATATAATATATCTGATTTTCTCTTCAACTACCGTTATACAAAGATAAAAATTTTATAAGAATAATTATTTTTCTAAATCTAAAATCCAGGCACACAAATACAGAAAACAGATACATGATCTGTCGCGCTTACCAACAATAAAATCTCAAATAAAATATTTATGTACATTGAGTGTTTAGCCCTGAAAGCTTTTTCATTCACTCGTCTAAGATTTCAGCAAATAAAATGCAATAATTTTGAGCCAGATGCAACTTATCTAGGACAGTTAAAAGCGAAAATGATAATCAATAACACAAAAACAAATAACAAAGGTTCTTTGAGCTTTGTAACTGAAAATCAGATTGACTGACGGATGGTAAGCTAAACAGTTAAATGAAATTGATCAAGTTCTAGTAATTGGCGGATAATAACTTGGTACAGTAGTTGTAAATTTTTACAACTTATTTTGACTTAGAAAAGTTCATATTTAGAATATTCAGAGTTTGTATACTTTCAGATGTTATAGGTAAACTAATAAAGCGCCACCATATTTGAATCACATAAAAATGAAGTTTATAGCCAAAATTTCAACTCATCAGCAAACATCATTTTAAATTACTAATAAAAAGTTGTGTGGATAGAACAGAGTATAATTCTCATGCGAAAAATCAATCCAACATATAAAGAAAGATTCATATTTATGATCCGCATTAAGAGTACGTAGATTTAATGAGATCTTGATTGTATCACATTGCCCACTACTAAATTGTGCAATGTGAAAGCTCCTAGGTGTCATCGAAATGTAAAAATTTGTAATTCGATATGGCTTGAGCCACCACCCTTCTTGATAACTAATTTTTATTTTATCAACAAATACTAGACTATTCTAAATTGGTGAAATAGTTTATTAATATGAAAAAAGTTGCATAATATTTTCTCACATACTGTTATAGTATAGCCCTTGCGACATTCACAAATAAATGTCATTCATAATGCAGATCGTCTTCTATATT
This sequence comes from Macrophya annulata, assembly GCA_963924015.1. Taxonomy (NCBI): domain Eukaryota; kingdom Metazoa; phylum Arthropoda; class Insecta; order Hymenoptera; family Tenthredinidae; genus Macrophya; species Macrophya annulata. The sequence continues at coordinate 27,131,724 of OZ001258.1, read as the reverse complement.
ATTCCATTATGTAATAATCTGACTAAGAGTAAAAGGAATAGACTAAACTTCGGTTTGCAATGTTTAATTTATCCTGATAGTATTTTAAAAAACAATGATTATCTACTGCGCCATGAATTGCAAAGTTACCATTTTCAGGTAACTATTAATTTTCTTCACATTTTCGTTTTTATTATTCGTGTCCTGTACTTGATATATGGTTAGACAGAAATTTTTATACAGGGCGATTCAATGGTTTGATAACTTTTATATTTTTATGTATGTGTATAAACGAAAATAAACAAAAAAAAAATAAATAAAAATAAACAAATTCCTGAAGGATACATCATATAATTGTAATCAGTTGCTGAATCGTTAGAAAAGAATACTCATTACAGATTATTAAGAAGTCAACTGTAATCATGACAGTGCCCTACCCTTGTATCAAATAGGCACTTCAAGCAGATATTTCAATACAGATATAGAAAAAATGAAGAGCCCTAAGTCACCACCTGATATGTGATGATAGCCACTTAAGAGCAGTAAAGATTATATGGCTCTAAATAAGAGACTCGATATGAGGGATAATGTAGTACTACTGTCGCTAGGGCTTAATATCAAAACTGTTTTAAATACTACCAGAGTTATAATAGAAAATTCAATAAACATTTAAGTAAATGGGGTACAAAAAATAAGCACAGCATCCATGCAGCGGCCAAGCAATGATTGTCTAGTAATACATAGGAAAATTATCACTTAATCCACCTGTTATGTTAATTATAAAATACACTACTTATATTAGATAAAATACATAATAAAAGTAATTTAAAAATATATATATTGCATGCTGGTTGATAGCTAGCTGTTATATGTAGTGACAGGAGAAGCTAGGCACAGGGTAGTGTTGCTGCTGTTTGTATTGTACCTAATTTAAATCTATTTCATTTTATTTCAGAAATTATCACAGTTATTTAACCCACAATTTTAATATACCTATGTATATCAGACGTAATAGATGTACGAAGTATGTGCTTTGGTCAATTATTTTTAACGTACAAATGTACCATATTTTTCTGCACATTTGTACATTGAAGACGTCCTGTCTTTCATTATTGACATCTGTGTTCCATATTATCTTCAATTTGAACAATCTTTTACTGACCATTAGAAATACAATGAATATTGAGGACAAAATTTCATTCCATTGACTAATTTCGTACGATCAGTAACACCAGATATAATATGTAATATGATTTGTTATCTTTCCTAAAGTTGTATATCATGAGGCAGTTACAGTTATTTATGTGACTGTCGCATCATTTGTGTTTGATAAACATATCTTTTTATTTCTCCAATTTTATGTCAGTGTATGTATTTTGTTCGGTCACATTAGTTTGTCACCAAGTATAATTGTGTGTAGACATCAGCGCAGAACTAAATTTGTAGAAAATAAGACCTTCCCAAATGAAAATACAAGTTTGTTTCTAAACACGAACTAGTGTGATGTTGAACTTTGTTAAATCTGTATTGAATAATCTATATTGAATCCAATTTGGCTGTATTAAACAGTGCCCAACACAAAGATAATTCTTAACAGCAAATACTAGAAAATCCTTAGAAAAATGAATCAATTTGATATCAAATCAAAGTAACACTGTATGTATTTTCAAATCTACATTAAGAAATAAGTCAGAAGTTTCAACATAGTTTTCCAAGCCACCGTCTACGTTACTCATATTAGTAAAATAACTCATTAGTCAGGTACTAGTTAATCATATGTCTCTGTGTAAATTTTCTTTGTTCTTTCGTTTTTTACCACAATATGGATAATTGAGCTCTATATTGTCTACATTTTTTAAAGAATATTCGGCGTGAATGCTTTGTACAGTAATAGAGATTATTTATATGCATATGAAAATGAGATTTTGATTTATCATGAAGCGGTATAAATAACTACTGATATTCTTGTTATTCATTTTATAATTCGTTCGAGTATATCAGGTAAAAAAAATTTAAGTTATGCTAGTGGAAATTAGCCAAACCATATTTTAGCAGTAACTGATTACAAAAGTGACATGCCTGATGACTGTTGTGCTTGTGTATATCGTGTTGGTGAAATTTTGTGAACAAGTCAGGGCAGGAGGGACAGTCAGGGTAACGACATCTTACCTCCAGCAACTCATGGTTTTGCGTTTGCTTCTGGACCTGTTGCACCTCTTGGATTGCCGTCACTTTTTTCAAATCAGTATCTTCCATCTGCATTACGTCTCTATTTCGCCAACTTTCTGTGATACTTTCTCGATTCTTCCAAATTGTTGCAACGGTACTGCTAGCCAATCCTAGCTCTCGTGCCACATCGCTCTTGCTTTTTCCACACTCGATCTCCTGGATGATCTTCATTTTCTGTTTGATCGTGAACGCTAGGCGCTTGCGACCCTGCATTCGTGCCGTAGCCAGTGGCTACTGTCAGTCCACAGGCTAATTTTGCTCTGGCAGCTTTTATTTTTTTTGTTTATGTGTATGTGGGATGGGGCAGGGCAAAGAAGCCATTGCAGCTAGGGGTCGTTTTAAGTCGACCACATTCTCAAAATAGGTGAGGCTGTATTTTACTTTCAATATTTCTGAATGGAATACGAAATACAGTCGTCTATTTTTTTTTTTTTTTTGTCGATGTATGAATTTCATGGTCAAGTGTATAAAAACTACATATAATTATTCCAAATCGAGTTTCAAATTTATCACAACGCCACTAACAACAGTTTGTATTTTCTGTGGGTATACCTTGCTTATAAATCTTATAACAAATATTGACAGCAATTTTCCAGAGCATTTAACTTAAGTTACAATAGCAGTGGGCTTTTATCAATCAATTCATTAACACCGCACACCCATGCTCTGAAAACTCGCAGTAGTCACAAGACAGCCACAAAATCCTCATGCTCTTCAAACCACAGAGCTCGTACATTTCCAGATACACAGAGCATTAATGTTTGGTGTTTGTATGATGATACACACTTAGTACATAGGTATATGTCTTTATTTTATATAACTCGACATAGAGATCTACCTCTGTGGGATCTGGTATGAATATTTTACACAAATGATATGATTTATTCATCTTTAATACATCTGCATGCACTCATGATGTATCTTTCAGTCAGATTAACAAGATATTGAATATTACGTTTCTGGTGAAAAAAAATATCTTTATTTACATCTTAAGATTCAAATCATTCTCATACTTCAGATTATTTTTCACTTTGTTCGTATATACGAAAACGTTTCTCAAATCTATTACGATTTCCATCAAGTTTACTGTTCAAGGCTGTTGATTTTTGTGTAATAAAACCGAACACTTTGATGAATGTTTAAATTATAAACATGATTGAAGTAATGAAGTAATTCAACAAGACAGGCTGAAGCCGTTCGAGTAACAGAATTGCAGTTAAAATAACAGTTAAAAAGCAATAAAATCGGTTTTAACAAACAACGGTACTGAATGATACACGACTGGTAAATGATAGTGTTTCACTACGTTTGAATATATAATTTGTATTAAAAAATAAGACCTCAAAAATAAGTCCTCAAATTTCCTGACAGTCGACGTGTATTAAATAAAACAATAATGCAATGATATCATTCATGTTATTGTAGATATCTGATTATGGTATTGCTCAATAATAATAAAGACATATACATACACATATATAACTAATTTGTGTACAAAAATTAATGCTCTAAGCATATATTACTCAGCAATAGCTTGACACACACGTCATGTGCTTGCATAAGCCTTGAATGCAGTCTATCAGTAAACATACAAGCACTACGTGTACGTACAGTGGTAGACTTGTAGCTTCAGTGAATCAAAGAATAGCTTATTAGCATCAATTTTGATTAGAAGAGAATAGTTAGGTATTGATATATGATCAAAGTCATGAATGTGAGCATATCACTTGTAGTGATGTAGAACCTGGCAAATAACTTGCTGACAAACAACGAGGAGTTGAAATTTTCTTTTGTTAACTATGGTCAAACAAGAAGTGAAAACTAATATTCTCGAGACAATTTATTATTAAATATAATCAAGTATTACGGGTAATTATTCTGGGTCTTGGCTTTCTTTCTAGCAAACGATATCCATGCTCTGAAGGCATAGTAAGCATTTCTGATTTATATACTGAGTTAAACGACGAAAGATTAAAATTCATCACCTGAAAGTCAAAATTTCATACATTTCAGAGGAGAGGGTTTCCTCAATAATAATGCTGAGTAATATAAAATATATCTGAAAAGTACAGGCAAGTACATAGTTCTGTCAGGTACAATAATATAATATCAATTTTGGAACATCGAACGTGATCATATATGTTCAGAATATCAACCTCACCTAAATGGAATGTGGTTTTGCGACTAAGTCGTTACCAATTGTAGTAGATAATTGGTAAACGCGTTTGATGAGAATTTATCGATTCATTGATTCTGATGACAAATGAACCAACAATTGGAACGATAATTTTGACTTTTTATAATTCTTCAGTCATTTTATTACAATCGTTTTAAGTTGAAGATGTAAATTTCGAGATGGCACTTTAATATAATATTTTTAACAGTGGGGTGAATTAAATGCTAAAATTAACACAGATGTATATTTTTCTTTGACAATTTATCCTCATATATCACGTTTGATACGAACTGTAAACTTAATGCTTCCATGCTAATACTAGTTAAAATTTTTTTTTGTTTAGATTTTTCAAGCTATTCTACAGCATTATAAGTTTTAGCATGTACAGAGCTCCGTAATCTGTAATTGAAACACGTTTTATATAAACTTTTCCCGAACGTAAAATAAGAGCAATATTTACTTCTAAAAAATCGATTACATTCTGTTCAATGGAAAGATGACATCTTCCACTGTTTATGGTAGTTTAGGGTAGTGAATTTTCAACAAGAAAAATTAATTTACATCAAAATATGTTTTCGGTATTTTCTCTATCAAAACAGTGACTCGTATGAAATAAATTTTTGAAAATTTAGAAAAAACACATCATTATTCTCTGGAGCAATTTTTTCTCAAAATGCTCATGCTTTGCTAAATACACAACACTAAGGAACAGCCTTAACATTAACATCAGTGCCATCTCTTTATATTTTTTTGTTCTGTCCATCCCTACACGTCATGTAATGTTTTTAATTCAATTTTGATGTTATAAATAATAACATAAAATAGCACACATTTTCTTAAATAATAATGTTAACGAAAATAAAAGGTAAATCATGCTAGGTTCTCCTGTCACTATGGCTAGCGGGTAATATGGTGGACTTGTTATAAGTGAAATTTGTCACATCTATTATCTATCGGTTAAAGGAATATGGCACACAGAGAACATGCGACACGCATGGCAGAGAGACAAGTACGAAATGTATCCCAAAGAAGAGAATAGTCGTTATAATAAGACAAAAAAAAATTAATATTTCCAAAGGCACTTACTTCGAGCAGCTGCTGATTTCTCAGTTCACGCTCCCGCTTCACTGCCTCTTGCCTCTCAGACTTCTCTTGTTCCTTCATTAGCCTACGCATAAAAAGCAAATATCATAAATTAGCTTTGCAATAGGGAGTAAAAATGAAGGTAGAAATATGGTCGTTGTTCTTAATGTTACAAAAAATTGAAACTAAAAAAACGAAGCACACAATAATAATGTAATAACTGCTTCATAATTTGCTAACAACATTATGAAATAATAAATCGTTAACAATTTATACATACCTAACTTGCTCTTTATATCTTTGAGCTTCTTCTTTAGCTAACTTTTTAGCATAAGCCAATTTATCTCTCTCGTATTGATTGTTCGGCCTAGCATCTCGGAGGCCTCCTGCTACCCTGAGCTCTTCTAATCTTCTTGCAACTTCTTGCGAACCAAGCCTGACAAATTCAGCTTCAGCTAGGCCCATAGTCGGTTGCAAAAATTCACCAACAAGTGGTCGTGAAGAGAATGAAAAGTTGGCAGTGGTAAGTTCCATGGAATTCTGTTGTTCAAGAAACTGTAAAGTAGCATTTCGTTATTTCCTTTCTCCTTCATTGCGCAATTATTGCACATAGAAATCAGTATAGTTTATTGTTAGATGAGGAGTAACTGATAAGAAAAGATAAGTAACTTGCGAATACCTAATCTATTGCTAATAACTAATGAATGCCAATTTACTTTTAAAAGCTCAGGAGTATTTCTGAATGTTTTTCCACACGGGCTGTAATAAGTTACATCTCCTTTAATAACTCCTGTTTTTCCAAGTCCCTTAATAACTGTTTCACGTTTCCACCCGTGATCCAAAGCAACCTGAAGATCTTTTTCACTGGGGTTAAGTTTTCTTTTTTTAGCACTGGGTATTCCTTCAACATTATCGTCGTCAGTATCTGTTACAGCGTCCGTGTTGCTGCCACTTTCACTTGTCACATCCATATTGCTCTCTTCACCAGATACTTCGAGTAGTTTGTTCTTCATTTTTTCCTGCAAATATTAAAATTTAGAAGTTTCCATCTTAGTTATACAAAACTGTAATAATTAATACTGCTTAAAAGTGCTCATAAAAATTTCATTCCCCTACCAGTATAAATATTCAAGTTTTATAACGACATTCATCCTCGATATGTAATTAGTATTTAAAAATTACGTTCTCATATACCAATGACACTATTCAATTTCATATAATTACATGTTTGTACCATTAAAAAAAAAACACTTTCGAAATAATTATCAATGATTTTATTATTCTGAAAGTTAAGAGATGCACGTTAAAATAGCATTGCATTCCTTTATAGAAACATCTGTTCGTACCTGCATCTTCTCATCCAATAATCCTGTACTTGCATGTAACTGCGCAGCGAATATGTTAGATCTAAGCAGAGACACCTGATGCGCTAATGGCGCACTAGGATCTAAAGCAGGTGTGGGTTTAATACCAAGTGCTCTACTCTGAGCTAACAGGGATGCAACTGTGTTCTTCTTAGGTTTCGATACACCACGACCAAGATTTCTAGGTCTCCCATCTTTGTGGTGGGCTGTCATGCTATCATTTTCTTCGCTACCACTGCTTGGCCTTTGCGGTGAGTCTGCAGCAGCAAATAGCTGAGCAAGAGATGGACTAGGTGAGGCAGGTACGGGCACTGAATTTTGTGGCACTCGTCGAGGTTTTGGGCCAGGCTTTCGTCGTGCTGTATTTCAAATGAAATTTAAAGGGCATAAATTGAACATTCTTTCATATAATTCACACATATCCTTGAACTTTCAGCTTTACGAAATATCCTATGAGTGTGTTGTACGTTTCAAACCAAAAATCTAACAACTTTTCGAAAAATATACATCAAAGTTGGCAAAATGTAAAGTAATTAGCCCAACATGTTAATCTAAAAATGTTGAGCACATTTGAGGAAAAACACTTTAGTTTATTGATTATTTTTCATAAAGCTTGAGCTTGGATAGTTAAAAAATGATCACAAATGAATATGAAATGATTAGACTTACAAGTTCGGTCAGAAGCTAGAAGAGACTGACTCAAATTGCAAAGTTGACTAAGAGCTTGACTCCCGGTTATCGGGGTACTGCTACAAGTTGATGATGGTTTCAGTGAAAGATTTAGAGGTGCATCTGTATCACTGGTGTTACTTGTATTGCTGGTGGTATATGTCGGTGGGGCAGACAGTACCGATCCATTAGTTGAATGTGCAGGTAGTTTAATCACTTCGACTCTATCAACCGAATCTCTATAGTCATTTGAATCATTCTGAAAAGAAACAAGTTAATATATTAAAAAATTCTCAAAATAACAGAGAATCATCATCATATTTAGAACTGTTTTCAAATAAAAAAAAACGAGCGTGTGTCAACTCTCATATAAATAAATAAATACTTGATGAATTAGACTCAAGACATTGCTCCAAGTTTTAAAGACATTGCATACCCCAGTTCGATTATATTTCCGTGGATCTAACATAAGAGAAGCAGAAGTATTAGTTTGATGTGCGCTTATAGCAGGTATAGGTGGCGGATGAACACTGACACTTGGTGTGTCCAAAGAAATTGTCTTCTTCCTTCCTCGATTTGTTGTTCCAGGAATTTTGGGCCCAACTATACTAGACGTGTACTTGATGATCTCTGTATCAGGAGGAAGTCGAACGCCACCCAAAATACTGCTTGGATCACTAAAGAAAAATTTTATTGTCACCATATTGTATAGAAAAATCTAAATGTGGATGATAAATGCAATGTTATTGTTTAAATTGTTAAAGAATTTGAAAGAAAGGCAGTGAAAAAGATAGTGGCTGTTTCTTAATTTTATGTATAATAACGTTAGAATTTATCTAGGCTTTGTAAAGGAAAAATAATCACCTTCCTTCCTTTGCAGTGCTACAGCGGCCAAAACATACAATTGTTTTATTAATCAGAAATAATATTTGCTACTTCTCATGTAATTCATGTGATTAAATTATTCATAGATATGCAAAATATTAAGTGAAAACTGAACTAAAAAAATTATATATTAAGATGCTGAATCATTGGGTTTTTACCTGACAACATTTGTTTGTGAATTAGATGTACTGCTAGTAGAGGAGGTACTATGATGGGAAATTGGCGCTTGACTCATAGCCAAACTGCTCGTCAGACTAGCCGTTGTAGAACTACTACTTGCAGGAGTCTTGTGGCTCTTACTTGATTTAGCTGTAAGATGAAATTAAAATTAATAATAATTCTATAGATTGTTGGACCCATTTTTGTTATAAATAGAAACAAACACAGTCTAAAAAACTAAAAAATGCTATAAGAACTGCTTTATTTAGAGAACTTGATTTTCTTTTTCATAATTAAGACTTAATTCGGATTTACATTTGTTAGACTTGTGAGATGATAAAGGTGGCGGATTGAGTAACGAGCCAGGATATGGTGGCAGTAAACTCTCCGCACTTGGAGGAAAGCCGGGTAGTCCAGCAGCTCCTTGTAACCTCGCGAGGTAGTCCTGTGCAGCAAGATGCGAGGCCATGGTCCACCATGCTGCACTAGCTGGATTGATGCCTGTAAGACAAATAAAATTATATGTAATCATTATTCAACAATTATTCAACATTATTACTATTCCTGAGGGATTATAGTTGCACTAAGATGATCAAAAGCAGGCCTCAAATTCAATCAAGTTTTGATTTGTTATAGTGCTATCCTCTCAAGGGCTACAATTTTATATGAATTTCAGTCCATAAAAACTTAAGACTTGATCGATTTATACTTAAAGATCTCTCATCAGCACTCAATATTATTGAAATGTAAAAATGTTTTCTAATCTACATACGAAATTCTGAGTCATTACTGAGATTGTTTTGTTTCAGCTTATAAATGGACATCAAGTCTTAGTTACCCAGGTAACATTGGTACGGACTATCATGATGAATCGACACATGATATCAAACGGTAAAACATAGATACATATAATTCAATGACTTGAATATTCTCTAATAATTAGTGATGATAAAAGGCTTCTGAGACATTCATATGAATAAATATGAGACTGATTTATTAGATTTTTTAGATGAATTTTCAACACCGTTTTTGCCGAAAAATGTTCACGTTTTTCGATGTGTTTTTCTTCTTTTTTTCTACTTGAAGAAATGACTGCTTCTGTATTTCATTATGATTTATTGTAGTAAAAATTTATGTCGACACTTTTAAAGATACTCTTTATGAGATTTACCCAAAGTGATATTCCGGAATAGTTTGCAAGCAAAACCAATTAATTGAAATGAGCCTTAAGGGAAATAAATCTAAAGATTACACATACCTACTAATTCTGTTAGCTGTCTTAAACTTTACGAAATTGGAAATGGAATAATAGAAGTCCATGAATTAATCAGGAGAGAAATTCCAAAAATCCTGATATTTCGTCTGTTTGAAAACCCATGTCAACTAGCTCAATTCCCCAAAACTGTTTTCCGACCTTTGGGACGTGGTTTAACTCGGATTATTTTACTATCGTGAACCAGAATCACAAAAACTAAGCCGCTTTGAAAAACAAAGTCTAAAAAACATCGAAAAATCGAGAACCTCATATAATTTTTGCACTTTATACACGAACTGCAAAATTATGTAAATGCAGTACTACTTCCTTGAAAAAAATTTCAATCCGAATGAATGTGACGAACGGAAGTATGCAATACAAATCGAGATTACATAGTATCAATTAGATTTCAAAACCCACAATTTTCTCTTTGACACAATATTTGGAACAACCAAAAACTACATAGAGACGAATAAAAAATGCGTTCAAGATTCCCATTGTACCTAATTTTCAAAAAATATCTACAATTTCAGTGGCTATCAAGGTATTGATCAAGAATACATCATATTTCCATTGAGTTTCTTAGTTCGGTTATACTATTGCTAAGATGAATGAGTTAAAAATTTTCCGATGAATTGTGTAAGTGAAAACTCTTCAGTGTCCAAAACATTATATTCAAAATAAATACGAGTGATAATCTTGCAATTACCTAAACTAGCAGCTTGACTTGCCGCCACACTCAAGGTCCCTAAACTGCTGTGAGAATAGGGTGGCGGCGGTGGTGCAGAAGTCGGTGTGTGACCTCCATACCCTTGTCCTGAACCACCTCGACCAAGTATCGCATAAGCAGACGGCAAATGATGTGGACTCAAACTGTAACCACCTGGCATTCCACTGAACAGCGACGATGTTGTACTATCCCCTCTCGGCCAGTATGCTAAAACAAAGATAAAAAAAAATTAAATTTGAATTTAAAAAAATAAAATAAAATGAATAAAGCAACACCAAATTAACACATGTAACATGATGATAATGGGGACCGACGTCAACCTCTTATTTAAATGTGTATACATTTTATCTGAAAATTAATTTTTCTTTTTCCGTTATTTTTATTCCTCAATTATGATTTAGTGGGTAGGTACAATATATAAGCAATTTATCGCCTGTAAACACACACGCAAAAAATCAGTGTATAGTATTCTTATACCACAAGAAATTGTGCGTCTTTTATTCAACTCCATTGTTCTACTTGTTGTAGAATTTTCAGTTGGAGATTTTCAGTTTTATTCACAATTGGTTTCTTTTTTGTTTTTCTTCAATTCGCGTGCAATTTTTTACTCAGATTATCATCTACAAAAATGACTATAACCGTACGTTCCACTTTCGTGAATTAGTTCGGCTGAATCTAGTTATTAATTTTCTCATACAATTTCACTTAATGGGGAGAATAACAGGAGATAAAGTAAACTGCAAGTATTCCAAATCTTCTATTTTTAGTTTATCACTATAAACGGCGACATTGTTATCGTGAATTAAAATATAGCTGAGACGGTATCAGAGCGATCAACGGTGAAGTATAGTCCAATTAAAATTAGTGATTATACTGATTAAAATTACTTAGTATGATAGTTAAAGCCTTTGCAATAAGAGGACGAAACACACTATATATTCAAGCATATAGAAAAGTCTTTTTAAATTTCGTGATAATAAAAAAAATTCTGAGATGATTTTATCAGGAATCTGAGCCTATAGTCTTAAGATCATTATAACACGTATACAAACGACCAATTTTTCAAGGTCAGTGAACCATTAATTTTCGAATCTTTTAGCCAGTCATAGTTACAGAACTACGCGTTGCGCGCGATTCGAAGCATACGACCCCCTGCCCCCTGTAGAAATCGATTTCATAACACGGCCATTTTGCGTTCCCACGATATGAGGAAGCGATGTAAAGGGACAGGGGGGGGGGGGGGCTGGAGGGAGAAATGGGGAGGAAAGCGACCCCCTCAACGATGTAAAACTGATATAAAATACGAGGATAGAAGAGCTCCGTCAATTATCCATTGTGCATACGAGTGGATTTGGATAATGCGCGCGTATAAGTATGCGATCTACCTTATACTGCAGCATATTGCGGCGTATATGTACGCCATTGAATACACCAAAGACAAATGCGTATATTACGTACGACTGACGACAAACCTAAGCGATAATTGAATAGCGGGGAAAAAAAAATAAAAAATAATAATAATTTTCTGTTATACAAGAGGATAGGAGGTGCCTTACACACAGATCTTATATTGCCAGTTAGGGTATAGATATACCTGCACAGTCTGCAATATAGCGAAATTTCGAAGCCCTACAATATATTGATTCATAGCTGTAATCCGATAAGCCATTTTTCGAAATTTGGTAATTAAATCGTATTTGAGTATTAAAGTACCTATAATATTCTATTTCTGTGGTACGAAATCCTTTTGAAAATATTTCACTACTTCAATGACACAATGAACAATATATAAAAAAAAAAATGAAAAAGTATACCTAATAGTAGAGAATATTCGATGTTGGATAATACCGATTTTGATCAATTTTTTTATTTCAATAACCACGCTGATATTCATAATTGTAAAACGTTTTACACAGACTGACTATACATATATCGAAAGATTAATGCATCGAAGATACGCACTGTTCCAAAAAAAAGGAAAAAGAAAGCTTTTCCTAAATCTTAATAACAATTAAAATAATCTTTATTCCCGTGTCTGATTGAAATTTTTATATATTTAAAAAAAAAAATTTAACGTCATGTTGACACAGTGTCGGTTAGATTGGTTCCGTTTCAAAATGTACTTTACTTCAAATCGAGGTAACCGCTCGTGACGCGTCATTGCGAACGGAAATGGGAGACAGATTGGTATATCGCAACTTGCAGGGTGAAAACATGCTGGGCGAGTTTTTTTACATACACGTTTACGATTCAAGAATATCTATTCGTAAGTCGTGTATGTAGGTATAGGTACCTAGGGATTGCGGCTAGAGTATGCGACGTTCAACGCGCAACGAGAGTCAGGGTAACTGGCGGCCAGACGTTGCAACCGTCCGTTTCTCCTCAACTCTATTTCGGTAACAGCGTTGCTTATTTCGAATCAAAGAACGTCCACGGCATCTCCGTTATCTTTTTCTCTTCTCGGACCGCGGTTGACGATGAGACCGGACTGTATTTCTATATGGTACTTTTCTCACCGCAGCCGAGGATTTAGTACCCATACATATATATGTGTATATATATATATATATATATATATATATATATATATATATATATATATATATATATATCCTATTCATGCACGTATACCTGATATTTACGCTGAAAAATTTACCCAAGAATTCGTATACCGATAAGGAAATTGTAGAATGAAGAATAAATTAATAAAAACAATAAAAAATAAAAAAATAAAAAAAACGATGTAAAACTGAAGAAAATATCAAGAGAATAGAGTCTTATACTCTTATACATAAAAATTTGCACGTATGAGTATGCGAAAACATTTAAGTCGAATAAGCATATGTCTATGCTTTTTCTTTTTCTTGTCTAATATTCTCTAAATTAACACCAACGTAGGTATATTTTTAAAATCTGAATTAAACAGGTATACTGAGAATGATTATTCGTTGAGATTTGAAAACGAAAAACAGTAACCAGAGAAGTGTTACCCATTGGTGAAACTGAGAATATACATACACCGACATCTTAAAGTTTTATCGTTTTATTTGACCACCGTCATGTTCTCGAGTAATTCCAGGCCAGTTTGAATCGGCAGTCTGCAGTAAATTCAAGGTTGGCATTTTCAATGCGGTATAGTTCGACGTTATAGCCACAGACAAATTTCCGTATAAATACCGTAATCGATTCTACATAGCCACTGCACACGCTTACTTACATACCTATAAGCCATACTTTGGTATACCTATAATTTATGCACAAAGTGCAAGTATGGGTACAACATATAGTAGCAAAAATCGCTGTAGTTCTAAAACTACAATTATAATGAATCCATTTATGTATGTATAATGAATATTTATAATTTAACCCAAAAGTTGAAAGATTTTCAAACAGCATTATACTTTTCGTGTATACATATATACATATACATATATCTTTACGAATTTTCATCGATTCGTTGAACTCTGTTTCTTTGCACGGATTTATACATACGTATCACGTCGTCTCGCAGAATTTTTTTTTTCAAACTTTTGCCTCGGACTGTAGACGTGCATACCTACGTGTTCGTGCCTGAAGAAAAGAGGGAGAGAGAGAGAGAGAGAGAGAAAACGAGAGAGATAGAAAGACGGAGAGATATTCTTTTGGGCCTTCCTTACGCTCGATCTTAGTGGATGAGACCAGGACCAGGCCTGTCGGCGGGGCATGTCAGACCGTCAGCAATTTCGAAAGCGTAAAAATATCTAAGCAGTTGAAAAGAAGCAAGGAGAAGAATTGATCTTCGCTAGACTTTATCCTCATGATCCTTTGCATTTCTTTCTAATTTTATCAATTTTATTTAGCAATTTTTTTAGAATGAAAAATTCGCTTTTAATAACTTTACGTTTTATATATCTATGTTACATCTTCGCTATGAAATTCTTACCCGTAAAAGCTATACACACAAGTGAGTTAATCGAAATTTTCCTCTTATTTGTTAGTAGGTATGTACATACATACATACCTACATATCTTTGAAGTTTTTTTCTCTCTCTCCCTCCCTCTCTCTCTCTTTCTCTCTTTCTCTCTTTTTTGCTCGAGAGGTGATTAACGATTTTAACGAGCAAAGGATAAACATTACAAACAATACGGGTCGCACGCTCTTTATGATATTTGTATTACTTTATTATACCTACTCGTCAGTAATTGGCATCGGGAAAGGAGAGGCCATAATTTTCCTTATTTTTCTTTAGGGCTTTATTCGTAGCTTACTTCACCTGTAATTATTCTGTTATCTCACAGCTCTTGGTAACAATAAAATAAAAAAAATAAACAGAAATCAATGTAAAAATCAGTCATTTTGTTATATATTAATAAAGATTCGAAAATCAAGGATATAGAAAGACCGCATATAATGTACCGGTTTTCTAACGTACCTCGCTATTTGAGATATTAACCGAAACGTCCGATCTATCTAAACCACTGCTGCTACTATTAGATTTAGATTTAGAATCTGATTGTCGGACAAGTGGGAGAAAACTATGCCAGAGGGTTATCGTATTACACAGAGAGATTTTCATTATAGGTTGTACCCTACTACAACCGATCTGAGATCAGTAGATCTTGAGTTCTTAGAAGTCCGGATAAAGGTGACTTAATTGTTTTCCAGACTAACTCCGTCTCTCAACTAAACCCGACTCTAATCCTCTGAGGGATTTAATACACGGGTGTCAAATTTTTGCAACTTTAACATTAAATAGCTGACAAAAATAAAAGTAATATTTCACAACCGGACGTGTACATTGCAGAATGAAATTGAATTTTATACACAAAAAAAAAAAAAAAATAACAAATTCCTTCAAGTACTGTAGTAGTAAAGTTAGAAAATTTGATGGTATATATTTGACCGATGTTCGATATTTCTCACGTTAATAACTAAATTCTCTAGATAAGATTGTAAAACGCTTGTAATAAGCGCACATCATTCATGGAAGAGGAACTGTTCAGTCTGCATTTCGCATCTGTCTCTTCCCCGCTGTTCCCCTTTTCCTCAACTAAACCCCGTTTCAAGCGGCCATTTTGGCGTGAGACCAAGCCGATGCGATGCATTACTGCCGAGACACGCACCGACCACGACAACGAGAAGCAAACCTGATCTGATCTTACCTGCTCACTTGAGAGCTCCATTTCGAGAGGACGGTTAGACGTTTAATACTGACATTCAGTGACGATTATGGCTACTCAGAATTATGATTATGACCGTTGATTTATTCAGATTTTCATAGATTCAGCAGATTCGATTTCGATAAATTTGACGGTAACTGGTCCTCGGTCAAGGCAAGACACTCTAATAATATCTGGCTAATCATCAAGAATACATTTAGCGGTTAATTTTCTGCCCTGATAAAATGAACTCTGCAGTGAATAATCGAATAAGTTGATAATAACTTATATATGATCATAGTATGTAATATATTAAACACTTGGTATATTAAAGGTACCGTCCACTTGTTGTGGTTTAATAAAAACCCCTGTGTACAAATCACGATATAGATAGCAAGTGAAATGGTTCCCACAATTCTTAACCTGTACTTTTTATACGGTATAGAAAAATCTATCAAAGTTTAATTATTCTATAACCGTATATAGCGGGCTGAATCTATTATACAGAAAACATGTTTTAACAAGTTTTTATTTAGTGTACCAAGAAAGTCTATTGAGACACCTACAAGTTTTATACATATGCTCTTTCTGTTTCTGTTTTATTTAGGAACAAGTAGGTATATCAAATGATGATGGTACTATACGTTCAATTAATAATTAACGTCGTAGAACTTCAATAATTCATTTTCGAGTACTCGACGAGGTACGGAGTTAATTGAAGGGGTAAAGACCGAGAAACTATCACTTCGACTCTTCGACGAGTTATCACCTCTTAAATCTTCTTTTACAGCAGAATGTCGAGCGCGTTTTACACTGTGCAATGCACCTTGAACGAACATATGTCGTTTAGGCAAGCAAGCAGGCAGGCAGGCAGGCAGGTAGGTAGGTAGGTAGGTAGGTAGGTAGGTGGTTAGGTACAGGTTTGTACGTGGAATTACTCTGGTCACGCTTGACGCTTGATTACGTCATCGCTGAAAGAGCCAAGACGTGAAATTACGCGTTGCATATAGTTACGTTTAATTAGAGGTTAAGGTATGGTTAGAAGACTTCATTTTACAGGTCAAGCAGTTCTTTACATCGCGCATTATAACTAACACAGCGTTAACTTCAAGATGTAAAGATGATTGCAGACGATGAAAACGGTCAAAAAATTAAAAATATATAAAAGTTTCTAAAACATTGCGAACTGCTTTTCCACCAACGTGTGCAACTGATCTAATAATTAAGAATAATTTTTTTTTTGTTTTCCAATTCTATAATCTTTCCCCCTACAAAAAAAATAAAAAAAATTATACGATTATTCTTGCCCAGATAAATTCCCGATTATAGAAAATTGTAAGAGAAAAAATTATTTTAGATACATTCGTGGCTTCTGAGTTCTATAACAGTATTTATGATTTTTTTTTTTCACTAAATTGCTACAAACCGGTGTGAAATGTTGAAGTAAAAAAAAATAACAAAATTTATCTTGACATGAAATCTCCTGTTCGTTAGATACGAAATACTAATATACAGTATAGGAATTTCAATTATTACTGAAGATCAAGCCTCCTATACCTCTTTCGAAAAATGTCAACTGACGTGAGTCGCGTTAATTTTTTCATCTTGTACAGGGACGACCGCACTCGACGAGAAATATCGCTTGTAAAAAGTGGAGGCTTTAAATCCTTCAGACATGATAGTCTCGCGATTCATCTTTTAAAAGATTTTTTATCCGACCGTTCGTAGCGATCGAAACAAAGTTAAGTACGCAACTAAAATCATATATATCTATATATACAGTTATTGGAATTTCATTGGCATTACAACGCTGAAATGGATTTAAAATTGTTGTAAAGTTTACAAAAACTATAACGTCAGATTTCTAGTAAAATTATGTTGATAAATATCAGTCGATCAGTTACGAATTATATCTACGATATCAACCCAAAAAAATTGTATAATGATTAACGATCAGTAATGACCTTAAACTCGTATATACCTACTTAGAGTTTTGATTGATGCAATCTTATTCGTAAAAATATAGTTTGCCGTTTGAATTTGATTCCCTACTCTGTAATAGTGCTAGAAACGAAAGGAACCAATTTCACATCGTTCGTTCGCTCCTTGGCACGAATATCGCGTGTTTGGTGTCAACTATAGCTCGTATAACTATGACGTCGGTTATCCTTAACTCCGTGACTCTTTCGGTCACGCATCAAACTGATGAATGTATGTATGTACATACATACGCGAAAATAATTACATATACTGCCTTATAACAGGATAGAAAGTGGCCATTGTCATCTTTCATCACTCCTATAAGAACAATTCAATAATTTGATGAATTTTTGGGGTTTCTGTCTCTCAGAGCGAGACACAATAATTTATGGGTGAAAAAATGAGACGAATAAATTTAAATATAATCTTATCGATACAATAAAACGAAAATTTTTAATGAACAAGTAAACTTTTTAACTTAACTAGCTGTGTTCAAAGACGATTATTATAAATATCAAACATTATGTCTCCCTCTCTTCCCATATAAAATACATAAAGTTTGAACTATAATATCCAGCAGTGTGTACTTATAACAACTAGTTTCTCGACTATATCGAAAGTCAGTCTCCTGCGTGCAGGATTCATTTAGTAATTCGAAAGCCCGTTGTTCTCAGTTCCTCGGGTAATTCTAGTCGAGCAGACTTCCTGGCAGCCATGGCCGTCAAAAATATTTCTCAGAATTATACTGGTACGGAACGGCGTTGTCCGCGCTTAAACTGACATTCGTTGGGATATAGCAACGTTATAAAGAGAAAACGAGAGAGAGAGAGAGAGAAAGAGAAAGAGAGAAAGGGAAGCCAGGGATCTGCAAGAGGAGGGCTACACGCCGGATGGACCCCAGGGATGAGGTGAGGTGAGGTGAGGTGAGGTGAGGTGAGGCGAGGCGAGGCGAGGCGAGGTGAGGTGAGGCAAGGCGCGGCGAGGCTAGGTGAGGTGGCAATCAATAAATATACAGAGAGAACTGGCATAGCTGTTCCCCATTCCCGCTATATCCCAGCTCTCTACGCCTCTCTGCCCCCTTCGTCCGGGATAGCAGGGCGGCCACGAGCAACCAGGACAGTCGTGGCATGGGGATGAAATCCAGCGACAGCGACAGCGTCGCCAGCAGCAGCAGCAGCAGCAGCAGCAGCACCGATACCCCGCACCACGGGACCATTTCATTTCGCCCGTCGCTCGTCGTCGCAACGTTGAGAAATAAAAGTTAAAAGTAACTTTGACCGGCAGGTACAATATACAGTACCTACAGTACAGTGTCGGAGCACGGTACGGCCACAGGATAATATACTCGTCTCGGATGAGTTATTTATAATTTATCAAACGCAATGCAGTATCTATATTATATTATTACGGGGTGGAATGTAATGGTGAACCAATTACAAGTCATAATGATATCCTATGAAGGAATAATTCATGACAAGATACGACACATTAGTATTATTCAATTTCAGATCCCCAACGTAAGCTGACTGATTCGATTATTCCGAAAATTATTCTCTTCTGAGAGATTTTTGGTATCCAAGACCTTGCATCTTCCTGATAGCCTATATAACGGTCGTTATTTAAATATAGATTCGTTTTAAAGTTCAATTTGTGAACTCTATCGGGTTAACAGAATCTAATTACGAAAGTGATATGAAGCTAATAAAATAAATTTCATGTTATCCTTTTCACTTTTATGATACAGTATCAACAGAATATCTATATACTCCATAACACAATATGCTGACAAATTAGTTGATCGACTCACTTTTTCAATATATCGTTATTCCGTTAATATTTAATTGAGAAATTACACTGGTCTCATTTTCTGAGCAAATTGATTCTACGATATTATATTATTTCTAATTTTGAATAGAGGAAAGACTTTCACATGATTTTATAATTAAATACCAATTATTCAAAGATGCACCGCGAAATAATCGATATTTAAGTAAATTTTTTCTTCTGTTATTTGATATTATTTATCGTTGTTGAAAATGACATGCAGTGGCCTTTTTTGTGAAAAATGATATATGGTGCTCTACTTAACTCGTGAGAATATTTTTTCCTATATGTGGCTGCGATTTGAGATGATTTGAAAATTTTTAATACTGAAAATCGCACTGAAGACGAATTAATAATAGAGCGATCCAAGTGGTGAACCTAAACCTAAACGAGGGTAATCCCTAATTCACCGAGCCTGGCTAGCTGAAGGGAGATTTATTATTCGTTACGATTATCGATTACGAGAACCGTGGAGTTAGGGCTTTGTAACTCCTCGTTGAATGTGAATTGTACTGTTGAATTTCAATTCTCTTACGCGCAGGTTTATACAGCGCGTTTAAAATGATTAATATTATATTCCGAGGCGGAGTTTATCAAATGAATAATTTCTGTATGGTATAAAATAATGAACATCGCGTACAAAAATAAATAAAAAAAAAAAAAGGATTAATCAATTCCTTGAAACCCGGACGAGAGACGATCGTGAACTACCGAAGGCCGAAAAAATGTCACTGGAGGGCGAACAAAACCGGAAATAATTAAATTTCAACCCAAGTAAAAGAAAAAAAAAAAGTGATAATAAATTAAATAAATTAGTACCACCGTAACAGACACGAACTTTTGGCCCCTTATTTAAAATTGCTTGTCTCCCCGATCTGAATACACATTTACATTTTTTTTCATCATCGGTTATCTAAATTAGCGTGGCTGATGATAATATAACGCGAATACATGGGACTAGAAATAGACTGTGAAATTCTTAGTAATAATTGTTTAAATAAATTGAAGATTAAAATCAAAGAGAAATCCTTCATATTCAATTTTTGTTTCTATTAATACCTAATTTTACAATGAAATATTGAAGTTATTAAGATTTCGTATCGAAATGATTAACGAATACGGTACTTGAGTCAATATTTGGATATATAACTTATTAAAAAGACGTTGTTATGTCGCATGAATACGTTTACAGTTAGGAACCGTAAAAGAGAAAAAATAAAAACGAAAAATAAGGAAATAAAACTTTTGAATCGATAAGCTCAACAATCGAGTCGTTATATAATTGTCTGTATACAACTATGGGCGTATATACAGACGATAAGAATATAATTTCAAGTCTGTCTACGAAGTTGTGTTACTCCGGATGGAGAGTTTAATCAGATGTAATGGACGCTGAAATGCTATATCACGCTATCCATATATATATATTTTTTTTCTTTCTTTTGCAAATTTATTCCATAATGTTTTACATGAAAAAAAAGCCTCAAAAACTGATTAAATATGCATGTATATAATCACATAGAGCAATCGAATTCTATTTCGTTAATTCCGTGATTAATAAATTAACCTCTTTCCGACCAAATTTCGTAGTTCCGTGAAAAAAAAAAACCTTCATCGCGCGGTACAACTTTTATAAATTGTTTCAGATATGGAACACTGCAAGCAGGAAAGAGGTTAAATTATCAAAAATATAGCAAAATCTTTGGGTTAAATATTTGACATCTATTTACAAAAATTAGCCCCCCCCCCCCCCCCCCCCCCCCAAATGCGGTAGTAAGTTTTTAATCATAAGAAATAAAATAAAATAAAATAAATATATACGGATATAAATATTACTGAATATTCGTGATGCAGGTGTTACTTACCACCAAAGAGAGCCGTCGGGTCCAGCAGAGGGTTCGCCTGATCAGCCTGAATTTTTTCGGCGGCTGAAGCAGATGTAACCGAAGCTGCGGACGCGGAGGTCGAGGTCCCTCCCGGCGCGTTGTCCGCGCTCCCTCCGGAGTTCTCTTTCTCCATGCCAGTCCTCTGAAAGAAGAGATGATCGGCATAATTATTTAGATTGCCGAGCGTACAGCGTTGCGAGCTGAAGGGAAGAAATAATAACGTCTTGAAGAAGAGATAAAAAAAAAATAAAAAAAATTTAACCAAAGAACGAAATCGTTGTATAATATATGGAAGAAAAGGATCATTTAATATTTCGCAGTTCCCAACTTTGAATTTTTTTTTTTTTTTTTTTTCTTTAAAAAACTGGTTTGCAAAAAAATCCAGACTTAATATATTGATAATTCGATGTTGTTCGTACCATTTGGTATTCTAGCTATTTTTACGAAAGATAACGTTGGATTCGAAAATAAATTGAGGGTAGATTTCTTTCCGTCCTTTATTAATATTATTATTATTATTATTATTAATTTTTTTTTTTTTTTTCAACAAAAATGAAACAAAAATGAACCTGGGTGAATATTGAGTCAATAAAATTTGTATAAAGGGAAATACAGTTTTACAGAATCTGATGGTTGATCACAAACGTAAACAGATTCAAAATCGGTGAATTCCATAGTTATACGTTTATTCTCCCTTAATACCATTAACCATACCATTAAAATTTAATAAAACCGTTGAAATTGAAATTGAAATTGGAATCTGATTCCTCGACAGCGATGGTCACACGAATCTTACCGCAGCTTACCGAATACGTAATTCTAATGCGCTCAAGAAATTTGAAACCGTGGAATAAAATAGGCAGACAAAATATTATTATTTTCATTTTTGATAATTTCAGAAGTGATCCTCCTTTCCTCCTCCTCGAAATAAAATCCTTTCTTCTCAATCATTTCCGTCTCAGTTTTTTAATTGTCAAATAAAAATCGGTATGAAATGTCTGTCTCGATTACTTGCGATTGAAGAACCTACTGACCCTGTAAATAATTATTTTTACCAACAAGTTCGTTATAGCTCCTCAAATTTACCACGTATATATATTTTTTGTTCGACTATCGTATACCGATTACTATACAATATATATGCGAGTATAGATAGCATTTACATTAAACTATAAGCTATTTGGTCTAAATGACATCGCGGTATCACACGCAATCTCTTCAGTAACAATCTTGTCATGATGTATTAACTGATAAAATCCAAAAATATAGGTAAGCCAAGTTAATTCTATCGAGCGTGAACCTAATGGATATTATCGTGTTAGGTAAACGCTAGAATATAGATGTAGGTATATCAGCTGACAGTAAAGAATGAAAGTAATTAGAAAAAAATAAAATTATTCTACTTTAACCAGGCGATCATTTGATTTACATTTTTCTATAGAAATAAAATCTTCCAAGTTCCATCTCACATGTGATTAACTATTATACCTATATACCCAATAAACTACTATATGTAATATATATATTACATATAATATAACTACGACAAATTATATTATATATGATTTTGTCAAAGTAAATCGTTTGTTTCCGATCTCGATAAATCGTAGATAATCTGTTTCCATCGGGGAAACAACCCTTTGGAGGGAGCTGAATCACTATTCTAGTCTATATGTCGTTGGCAAAATGTTATGTAACATAACGCCCCGAAACGCCTGACGCGATGAGATTTGGACACCTTGTCTACACGGGATATCAAATTACTCAGAGTCTATTATCTGTAAACATTTCTAATCGATGCGTGTATATGTATAATGATATATTATAGTTTAAGTAATCATTTGTTCTCTACATGACATCTTACGAGATACAAATGATCGTCTCATATCTCATTTAGGTATTACTCCATATACTATGAACAATTTATTATAATGGCAATAATAGTTACTTTTTTATAGATTAAAAATAATATATAGGACAAGTTGATTGATTAACCGTTTAAACCAATCTCTAAGTTCTATTTCATTACCAAAATTATCATCAATGAAATATAGACTATAAGAAATATTGAAAGGAAATTAAAATTTCCATACTACACATCATATCATTGCAGTAATGAAAATGAATGAATTTTTATTATGTAGTTATAGCTACTATATAATTATGTAATCGGCTGTGTTATAAGAAAGTAATTGCATACTTATGACCTCGATATATACATAGAAGTTAGTGTTTCCTAATTTATTCAAAATTAATTGGAAGCCGGTGACCTGAATACACCTGTTATAATCGTTAGTTAGTAACGTACTGCATATAGTATTCACCAACTTCTTTTTATTCATTTATTTAATAATTTTTA
The DNA here is from genome assembly GCA_963924015.1 of Macrophya annulata. NCBI lineage: Eukaryota > Metazoa > Arthropoda > Insecta > Hymenoptera > Tenthredinidae > Macrophya > Macrophya annulata. The sequence goes on along the minus strand of OZ001258.1, from coordinate 27,108,007 downwards.
TTATTTTTTTTTTCACTTATTTTCTCTCTCCAAGGCGTTTATTTATTAACCATTAAAGTCAAAATCGCGGATTGCCGTTTAAACGTTTGCCTAAATGAACCTCTCGGTTCCCACCTACTTTCTTAACGAGTTGGTCGAACTACACTAACCTATCCCAATCAGTTTCGTCTAATGTAGAAACTCGAATCCTTCGATACAAAAGAGTCGATACTAATTGCAGAGTTTGGAAAATAGTATCGTTAGAATAAAAGGATTTTTTTTTTATTTTATTTTTTTTAAACATATAAATTTACGTGTCTACATAAATTCGTAAAAGTAAGAAGCAACTCATTTTTTTTTTTTTTTTTTTTTTTTACAGTAGCACGTGTTTCATAAATTGGTGTAGTTGTTTTAAATTACAAAAGTTACCGTCATCAGTCAGACACTTAACCCCACAGATTGTTGTGGGTTCGTATAATGTCACGACCATAGGCTATTCTACTTGCAACAAATTCAATGCGTTGAATAAATTTCCATGATTGATGTATATATGGGGTTATTCTGTATAATCTCAAACCGAATACCTTAGACTCAGAGAGATAATCTCACTACGGTATTTCATCTTTTTTTTTTCTATACACGATCTTCGTGATAACCGTTTAATGAAATGTTGTTAATCGATTAATTAGCAATCGAGTAATTATCAGTTTCAGGAGAACGTCTTTGTAGAATATAGCATATCTTGACCATATTCCGAAAGATTTATGTATTTTGATTACTGCCAAAAAAACCATTTATTAAATTTTTATAACACCAACTTTTTTTTTTTTTTTTGTCTTCATTCAAAAACAATAATTTCTCGATTCAACAGAAAATATGTCTAAATCAGATAAATTATATACCTTATTTCATTCATCCAATTATCAATTCCAGATGTATTTTTTCTCCATCTCCACACAGATTTTCTTACTAATATCGTTAGTTTTAAATCTAATTATGCCAGTAAGTACGATTTATCCGTCGCGTTAAAAATATTATCTACTTACTCCCGCGTACCTCTATTTACACCCCTAAAATTCACTTCTATGATAACAAGGTCGAAGGATTATCGGAATTTAAGCTCACGTAAAAATGAGAGAAGTGCATATAAGGAGTCGGGCAATAGACGACGCAGGCAGGACTCGGCCGTGTAAATCCCCGTGATGATCGTTGCCTGTGGACTGCATATGTACAGCTATATATAGATAACGTAGACATATATTCTAGTGGATATCCAACAGCGTTGGTTGGGGTTGGGTCAGGTTGGCTCGGGCTCGGCTGGGTTGGAGTGGTTTTGCTCTGTCGGCTGCGTATTGATTGCTGCTACCTTCCTCTTCTCTTCTCTTCTCTTCTCTCCTCTCTTTTCCTCTTCACTTCTCTTCTCTCCTCTCCTCTCCTCTCCGCTCCGTGCGGTCCACCGTGACTCTATCCTTCGCGTGAACTACGAGTGTACGCCGATTCCTTGGCATCGTGTTATAGCGGATCCAGGACGGCCGCCATGTTTCGCGAACGAGTATTTCTACAAGAAATCCAGACCTCGACGAGACGAGACGTGATTATAAATGCTAACTTTTTTTATGTAATTTTTTAATTTTTATTTACACCCGTAAATAATCGAGCTAATTATTATTCTCAAAATATATATTTGAGCTATACGTATGTCCGCATTTTTATACCACAATTATAGTATGGACACTAAATGTAATCCAGTAATTAACGGAAACGGATATACCCTGACCGATATAAGCTTACCAAGCTCTCCCCTCGTTCAAGGGTCTAAGAGACCCTCAGGCATACAAACGAATACGATAACAAGTTTGGATCCGATCCGTTAATTATAATAAACGTATCGATCGCAACTAAGAAAATAATACAAAATTTTTCTGTTTTCGCAAAAGGCACTTCCATCGTAAACACACCTGTTTCTCAATTTATTTTTTGGTTATTTGCACATACATTAATTTTTTTCAGTTTTTCTTTATACGCGGAAATAATCCAATCATTCACCGAAAATACGGATCTCTGATTCTTACAGGTGTAAGTCCGGGTAGGTACTTTAAGCGTAATTCATAAAGTTATATGTATGCAATATGTTATTTGTCGGTTGGAAATATAGTTACGATATAAAATAAATCGAAAAGCAATATAGAAACAAAGTTTATGTCGTTAACTCAAACGCTTTTCCTATACATGTATATACACAGGTATATATAGCAATTAGGGGGCTACAAGCTGCGGACGTTAGTCACGCGAGTTGCACCCCCTGAAAAAATACATCAATTATGTATATTTGATAGCACGATATATAATCGAATGTCAATTTAGTTACCATATTAGATTGTGACTCTTTCAGTAATAATTTGATTTTTTTTCAATGATCCAGTTAATATTTTTTTTTTCCTCAGTTAATAATGAATTTGATCAATTTATAATTCTATGCTATAAAACCTGGTTTGAAATTTTCCGAGTCTTTTGAAATTATGGTGATTTTATTCATTTACATACCACAGGTTTACGGTTTAGGGATATATAACAGATTCGCATATAGTATATGCATGAACGTGGTAAAATAAAAATAAAAAAATAAAATAAAAAATCTTCTAACGTTGCAATCGTACATTTATAAAGTTTGCTAAGCTATATATGTATATACGTATATATATATATATATGTATATACGTATATATATATATATATATATATATATATATATATATATGTATATACGTATATATATATATATATATATATATATATATATATATATATATATATATATATATATATATATATATATATATATATATATATATATATATATATATATATATATATATATATATATATATATATATATATATATATATATATATATATATATATATATATATATATATATATATATATATATATATATATATATATATATATATATATAGGTATATGAATAAAACGAGGAGAAAAAAGAAAAATTAAAAATAAAAAACGATTACCTGCAGGCAACGATGAATTTTCAGTGAATATAATAATTACGTTTATTATCGACACGATATACCGTGCGCAAAATTCTATGCATTATAAATACCGATAAAAACTCCCGACTTTATTAAACGTGGAGGGATGTGAAAATTGCAAATTGTACACGGCGGAACAAATTGATTTCTTTTTATCACAAATGGGACAGAAGATTTATCTATCTTGTGTCTAATCGAGCATAACTGTATACGATTAGTAGATTAGATGCCTTATGATTAGTTACAATCTCCTAAATTATTATTTTTTTTTTTATTTTTTTTATCGAAATATGTTACATTCTTTACGCTGTCAAATTAACCGAACAATAAAAACTGTTATTCCGGTAAAAATGGTCATACGTCTCAAAGCGTTAATTTGTTACAATTTTTTTTTTAGAAACAAATACCGTTTTCATTGAAGACAAAGGTGTAATAAATTGACACTAGTCTGAAAATTGATCAGACGAAGATTTTTTGTTTTGACACTCAAGGCCCGTTATAAATTATATCATATATCCAGTAATTATTATACTTACAATTAGTTTAGCTGCCTCAGCTCATACTTATTGGCGTCAACGAGCCCCATCACACCTGAAACAGACACGAACATGAAAGTGGCGACTTAATTATATATGATTAATTATATATCTGTATAGTTAGGATACCATTTGTGAAATTTATAGGTGAATAAAACGTTAAAAATGAAAAAAAAAAAGAGTAATCAAAAGTAATGTCAATTAAGTTAAGACAATTACTTTAAATTACTTAAAAATTTTTAATATTTAAAAAAAAAAAAAATTTCACGATATCTAATACGCGTTATTATATCCTCAATAAACGACGACGTATATACAAGTGCATATAGGTATCTAATTACTCATCAAGCTTATCAGAATTTTAATGACTCGATAACACTTCCATAATATTTGATATAATTTTAATTTAATAATTTCAATCGATACTGGGTGGTGAAAAGTGAATATAAGTTATAGTATATATCGAACGAAATGATACAAAAAGTTTTAAAACGCAGCTAAAAATTTACTACACCGATTTGAAACGTGGGATATTTATAAAAAATTTTTTTTCTTCCTTTTTTCTCACATACGTGAATTACGTTTGTATATTAAGCTCTATAAAAACATTAAATTTTCAGGATTCTTGGTCATTTTTTGTATCCTCAATTTTACAAGAATATTGGAGTTACTTGCACCCTTAAAATCTAGGGGGGTCCGACTGACTCAACAATAGCGAAACGAGGGCGAATAGTATCTTGTTTCACGATATACAAAGAATAACTAAAAAATACGAGAAACACGAAAGTTGAAACTTTTTCCTTTTCACATATTTTTCTTTTTCTTTTTTTCTTTCTATTCAATTTTATTTTTTTTTTTTTTTATATTCGTCTGTACGGTTTCGACGCGCTTTCTGGAGTCGATAATTCGGTCAACCAGGCGTCGTTGTTGGACTAACAATTTATTCAGCTGTTCTACTTTACCGCCTTCGCTCTTCTGCTCAACTATATGTTTTTTTTATTTTTTTATTTTTTTCCAAATATCTAATCCCCGACAACTGCAGGATGACGCGGTACTCACACCCGGATGGTTATACGTGGGAGACTTTACGACGCTGCGGTATTTCTATTTTCGCACTTTTCCCTGTTTCCTGGCGATTGTCAAACTCGTTAATATATATGTATATGTATATAGGTATCTACATATAACGTGAGTTAAGTAACTAAAATGGGGGTCCCGAAATAAGTTTTCGAATATCTCCGTTAAAGAGTTTTCGTTCGAAAATATTTCGTTTTAGGAAAACATCAAATAACAAATAATGATAAAACAAAAAAAGAGTAGAAGAAAAAAAAAATTCTGTGAGAAATTACCTGATCATTACACCTACTTTAACAAAAGAAGAGTAATGAAATGAATTTAAAAAAAAAAATATATATATATATATATATATATCTACATATATAAATAAAAAATAAAACCTGAAACAATTATCGTAAGAAATTATTACTTATATATACAGGTATATGTATATATAGATCGAATGTGAATAGTTAATACAATACTTAAGTGGATAATGTTGTATCGCATTAAAATCTTACCAAGGGGATGGAAGTGCGAAACAATGGGAAGCGATCAAGCGTTGTACAATCAGATTATGCAAAGATCGACAAAAACGATAATAAATATATATATATAGATATATTAACAACGGATATTATATCCTACATTTTTCAGAGCTACCTCCTCTATAGCGTGTAATTAAGTTATAAACTGTGCCCAAGTTTCAAATTGTGAAAATAGATTAAACTGCATTTAATAAAATAGACAGATACATACATGTGTAATATCACAGTCGATTTTTATAACTTATTGTAAAAAATATGATATAATTTTCTATAAATGACTCCGTTTTTTTTTCTTCTTGTTTTGTCTTTGTGATTAAATTTAAAGAAAATTCATTTTTAAACAACGTATATATGTATGACGTAGCAAGTTAAAATAAAAAAAGAAAATATTTTTTACTTGACCTACGCTATACTTGATCATTTAAAATTAGAGAGAGAGAGAGAAAATTTGCTGAAAGACATTGACCCAGATACCTACATAATATATTTACATATTATATATGTATATATTATATATAGATGAAGGTCATATAATACATATGCAAACCATGGTGTTGTGATACGCACACAATACCTGCTATAACATTTCTCCATAAAATAACAAGCTATATATTTTCTTGAGCTCGTGATTGTGTGCGTGCGAGAGTGTGTTCAGAGCGCGTATACTATACCACGTCGAAGCAAGCGAGCGAGCGAGCGAGCAATAGAAAGAGAGAGAGAAAGAGAGAGAGAAAGAGAGGGAGCGCGCACATTTATGAATGAAAATATGAGGCGTATCGGTGACTCACTCGCTTCATTATTTATGTACGTCTTGATTTATTTACGATTCAGTTTATCAGCCGACGGGTATTGCATATAGTTTTAATTCGTTTATACCGACCGAGTATACATATGGATAATAATAACGATAATAATAATGATAATAATGATAATAAAAATAATAATAATAATAATAATAACAAAAATTACAAACAGGGAACTGCCGTCATTGAATTTCTTAGACATTTTATAATTATACGAGGAAGAGATAAGGACCATTTCGAATACGTAACACACGAGTTTATTCATCACACCCATCCATATTTATGTATATGTATACGTGTTAAATGAATTTTGTTACATTATTATAAATCGTAAGAAGATTTGAAAAATTTATCAAGAAATTTGTATAAGAGTAAAAGAGTATTCTCATTAATGAACAAAAAAAAAAAAAAACTCAACACATACAATGTGCTCATATGTTAATATATAAATCATTTATTATATACTATACATAGATATATATGTATTAAACTTAAATCCACGTATATAAGGGTAAACAAAGAATTTTCTTATTCTAACGTATATTATTATTTCGTAATTGGATCCGGTTGTGTTGAATTTATGAATTATGTATGTATACGGTATTATGCGAACGAGCGTGTCCTACAACGATGTCGTAAGGTTGTGGTGGGTCAGGATAGTCTCTATCGAAGACTGGTTAGCTCTTTTTTATTTTATTTTCTATTTTCTATATTTATTTAATTATAGATATATAGTCAACTTTTTCTTTAAAATTTTTTTTATTTTCATCAGTTTATACATCAATTTTTTTTTTGTTTTTTGTTTTCTATGGAATGGCGACGAGATAATCAATTATCAATATTATTATTATCATTATTATTATTATTATTATTATTATTATTATTATTATTATGATTATTATTATTATTATCATCATCATTATTTTTATTATGATTATTAGAAACAAGTGGTAAAGGTTATCTACATCTCTTGATAATGTTTATTTTTAGTAAAAATTATATAACATTATAGTTATACTTTGACATCGACATGATGATCTTCGGCGTTATTCTTTATCATCACCGACTAACGCTTCAAGAATGGATTAAATATTATTTTGAGGAGGAAAGTATGCCAAACAATTCAAGAAAAAAATATAAATAAATTGAAAAATAAATAAAACAATAAAAACATATATTACAAACGTAGCACGTCATATGTACGATGATACATGCATGCATGTACAATTGGGTTAGGGTATATACAGACTCGCAACAGAAGAGAGAGAAAGAGAGAAAATGCGCGTGGGGAGAAGGAGATTTAATATAACGAGGACATTGCCGGTTAGTAGTTTTCGTCGTGGTTAAAAAAAAAAAAAAAAAAAAAATGGTAGAAGTGGAGAAGTAGAAGAGGAAACTGCGCGGGGAGATGAGGCTCGGTGGAATGGAATCGCGTTCGATTGCCAGGCGACGCAGCGCCGCGTGTACCTAAGCAACGTTACCTCTCCTCCCTCTCTTTCACCCCTCTAAAAACCCGAGGGACCGGGACTGGCATCCCGACGCTTGTCCCTGGTTTTTTACCCCCTACCACCCCGCTCCTTCTCCTTCTCCGCCATCACTCGCTCACTCACTCGCTTACAGAGTCTTTTCTTCCCTACGACGGTCCGCGATGTATAAGCGCAACACGCGGCGTAGAATATCGGGTCGAAATCGCAGTTGCAGTAGCCGAAGGCACAGAGACTACACAGCGACAACGACAGCGACAGCGTCTGCTTCGACGAAGAGACACAAATAGAATCGCATAACGTCCATAGATGGAAACGCAGCTCGGTGAACCTATATGGTCTAGTCGAGACCCGTACGTTGGTAGTATATCATTGTATGTATAGATATAATGTATAATCTGCAGAGTGTAATATCTGAGCACATGAACTCATCATCTATGTATTCATCAATACATATGTGCGCGTGGATCAGTTGCCAGCTAGTCAGCCAGCGATCCAGCCATCCTATTTCTGTAATTGTAATAATTTATGCAACGTGACCTCGCGGTACAGTATAAAACGAATTGCGCTAACCGCATCTACACGTATTGCAAGTTCGATTTTTCTCGTATAACGCGATACCGTACTTATACGTTCATACATCGAAAAAAAAAAATCATTCTAATAGTTTGAATTAATTTCTAGACGAATTTACCTAAAAATGTAAATTCATATAAAAATTCGTTAATTATATTTCACATTGAGGTTATAATTCATTATCCGTAATTCACTGGCATGTATACATATACCACCTTCATGTCGATGTATAAAATCCGAGTGACTCGTAATTTTGTGAATAAAACATAAAGTTCACATATATAATTAGCGTTGTCAAAAATGAAATTTTATTAAGTGATGATGAATTATCGAACAATCTCATTTGATTCGCGTAAAAAATTTATATAACTATTCATTCATTTTTGAAAAATATGTTGTCTCTATAAATAAATACGGATATATCTATATATAGGTTCATATATTCGAATATATAAACCATCGCATTTATTTGACGTTTAATACCGGGGTGTATGAAATTTACAACAAACAGACTTTAGATGACGCTGTTAATTTTAGAATTCAGAAATTAGTTGGCTTTTCAATAAGCCAAGATATAATCTTGGCCCTCGTTCTTGAAAATTAAACGGTTCCCGTGGTCGGAAGACAACCTCTAAATTGAAATTCGCGGATCTTGAATCTTATATAATGTGGCCCTTCGCAATACACTAGCCCATAACACGTTTTCATACATGCGTATAAAATTGTGTATTGGATTATACATATACATACACTAATCGCGGCATCTTTGTCGGCTCAAAAACCACATCCGGTATCAAATTCTTGATTAATTATATCTCCGACGAGAATTAGCGGTGGGTTTCGTCGGTTAACAATTCAGAATTCAAAATAACGGACAGTATGTACCCTATAGTATATACCATAGTTTTTCAATTTTAATGCAGTGACCCAGTAAATTTAAAAATGTGTATAAAAATGAATGCATACTTTTTTTTTGTTTTGTTCCAAAATCAAAAACCAAATATTTTCACCTTTGGCAAGGAATTTCTGTCTCTCACGGTTCACTGCGCGCACTAACTGCAAACGATCTCTAAATGTCTGTTTTTTATTTTTTTTTTTTTTATTTTTATTTCTCCGGGCAATAGCGTAACGTCAAATATGGCCGCTCGCATGACTATTTCAAGTTTGTCGATGTCTGCGCAACGAAAACTATATATTACTGCAGTACGCCCTCGGCTCGGAGGGTTTCTCTTCTCTCTCTCCTTCTCTTTTCATCTCTCTTTATCTCCTTCACTCTTGTTGGAGAAACAAGTATGGTGCCGACTGCCACCATGTACCGGCACCATCTCGAGCGAGTCGTCAATTTCAATCGCCCGACACCCAGGTATGCAATGGGACAAGAAGAACCCAACCCGTACGTGGGTATACGTCTGTCTGTCTGTCTGTTTTCCTCCCCATTTTTGTCGAGGTAACCAGACAGAGTCAGGCTACGCGACACTATAGAGAGTAGAAAAATATTCCCGGTTAACGTTATTTTCGTTTAAATTGAGGCCGGAGGATTTTTAATTGGCCTCGAGAACCGTCCGCGTCAAGTAACGATCGACGCGTGAAGCGAGGATCCGGATAAACCGTGACGGATTCGTCGAACAGGGACGAACTGGAGATAAAACTTTAGATAACATAACGAAATTACGTGTATACCAGAAAAAAAAAGATTAAAAAAAAAAAAGCACCCAAACCCGGACTTTTGCTGTTTTTTATTCTTTTTTTTTTCTTTTCGACAATTAACAAAAAATCAAGGCTGCACTGCTGTGGCATAAGTGATATACATATAATTGCGTATATAATGACAAATAAATATACGAAAATAATATACCAATCATTATTTCTTTATAAACTGTGATCACCTATACTGCACGTTAGATATAGTCCTAGTTTATTTCTGATAACATATTGTACCTACTTTATATATATTTACGGTTGTTTTATATTCTAATTAGATGGAAATCTCACGCAACAGCTGATCAAATTAAATACACTATGTACGAACATATACATTAGGTATGCCATTGGCTGTGTGTAAACACATAGGTGTATTATAGGTATACATACTCATATAGGTATACTAATATTGTATATCTTATATTATACTGTATGTATGTATATATATATATATATATATATATATATATATATATATATATATACTGTGTTAGAACGTTATTATACTTTATACATACGTTGATGTATTATAGCGTATGAACGGTATAAAGACATGAATGAAAATTGATGCTATAACTTAGTACATTTTCCATTGATAATTTATTTACCACGAACCCCAGCGTCAACCGTAGTTCTTTTCATCGATTTGTAAATCAGCTGATGCCTGTGGGGTCAACGTACCGGTATACTTATTTATCTGATATCAAGTTAGGTACATGTGTAGGATGTATTATACTACATATATACATACATATATATACATATAATATTTGATTTTCTCTTATATCAACGAAATTCAACAGCTGAAAGAATGAATATAATTATTATTGGCTTATGGCAGCAGATTTTATCAATCACGATATCTATAGATATATATAGGTAGATAAATAGATACCTTCTATACACAAATGAGATATGCCTTTTTCTTATTCTTTGTACTTTAATAACTGTTCAAACATTTTCAAGTCTTTAGTATATTATCGCAAAATCAATATAAAAAGAAGGAAAAAAAAAAAATAAAAGAAATGACAATTCAAAATAAAGAATTGATCTTCATTGTTAATTGATTTCGAAAATAAACTTGAAATAAACATTCGAAATTGCATATTGAAATTATAAAAACACGATAAAGCTATTTTTGGTTTGTTTGATTGTTTTTTTCTTTTCTTTTCTTTTCTTTTTTCTTTCTCTCTCTCTCTCTCTCTTTCTTCACAAAGCTTTCTATTTAACATAATTTAGATCGTCTATATGCATGTATTAATATATTTCTATTCTACAAAATGATTGCGGATCGCGTTGTACAGTTGAAGCAGCAGCAATAGTAGTATGTATGTTGTAGTAGTCGTAAATAATTCGATGCCAATACAGAGAACGCAACAGACGGATGGTAGAAAACGAAGCGAAACAAAACGCAACGCCGTGCAGAGCCAAGGATCTATTTATTGCTCGATAAGTCCAACAGCCAACGGTTAGCAGCGTGTCCCGTGGCAACGAGAGCTGATCACGTGACACGCCTGCGGCCGTTGCGGACCCGTACCGGAGAGCGTGGTTAGAGAGTGAGAGAACGAGTGAGAGAGTAAGAGAGAAAAAGAGTCCTCGCCAGCCGTATATAGTAAACCCTGGGCTAAGAAGAATCAATACGGAAGACGCGAAACTGTAGAGAAGTATTGGAACGGGAAACGTAGAGGAAGGAAGCCGCCGGCGAACCCGCGAACGGGTCCTCGACTATGCTCTGCAATAATTGCGTGCAGAAATGTTTGCCGGTGCTGTGAGAGAGAGAGAGAGAGAGAGAAAGAGAGAGAAAGAGAGGGAGAGATAGATAGGTAGAGAAAGAGAGAGAAAGATGAAGAGGGAGAAGGCGTGGGAGGGAGGGAGAACCACGGAGCCGTGAAACGGGGCAAGGTACAGTGATTTTCGCGGATGAAAATCGCCCGAGCGAATATTTAAACTTGAGCAAAACCGTTACGCGCTAAGCGACGACCGAGCAACCGCGTGCGATGTAGGTAGGTAGGTATGTATACTGTATATATATGAACGCGCATAATACTTTACGTTCGTTGAACTTTTATCACAAAATGTTAAAATGTTATTTATAGATATTATATATCATTATGTAATATAAGTATATGAAACATTGCCTAAAAACTCTTGCATTATATCTCGAATTTAAAATAAGTTATATATATGAAAAAAAAAAAAAAAAAATAAACAAAATACCTGAATATATTTATTCCAAACGAAAATTCAGATAATTGAAGCGTCTTTGTGTATACAGAAATATGTCATCTAAAAATCTATCTACAATCTATTAAGATTATTGTCTACTATATAGACGTAGGTACGATATCGTGCGTACTAGTAGAGCTGGGGGTCGTGTCGCGTAATCGTGAATCGTTGATCAGACGCTATCTTATTTTATCTTATCTCGTAGATCTTACGTCACGAATATCTACAGTGTTAATATAACGTAACAACTTGCCGCGTATGAATCATACTTTGAGTATATGTATATGTATATAACGCGCACATATATACACATAACGTTATAGGTATATCCTCATATATACGTATTAACTGATTTTATTGATTCTGTGACACATTATTTTATCATCGAATATTCATAGTTCTATGTCTCATTATCCATTTAAAATTATTGCAACCGTTATCTGCAGTTCAATAATCGACATTATTTCTTTCTTTTTTATCATCAATGATATTGTTCATTTATTTTGTTCTATTTTTTGTCTTTTTGTCTCGTTTTTTTTCAAATTCCGTGATAATAGAATTTTTTTTCAACAAAAACAGAAAAAACAAAATGCTAATAATTTCCGGGAGCTACAGTATATCTTTGCATACGACGTCAATCAGTCTGCAGGCGTCGAGGAGGCGTCGCACGATGCTTGCAACGCGACTAAATATAAAATATAGAACAGCACGTCGGGGTTACTGAAAAAAAGATCACTGCCGAGTGTTCAAACGTCTCTGTATATAAGGTTCGAAAATACGTGTCTGCCTCCCCTTACCCTATCCGAGAGTTAGCTGCGGCTGTCTGTCTCCTGAGGGGAGAGTTTAGGTCCCACACATCGACCAAACAAGGGTAGGTATATGTAGTACATATATAGCTAACGCGGCATGAAAAAAAAAAAAAAAAAAAAAAGAAAGAAAAAATAAAACGAAAAAGTACACGCTACGATAAAGAATGCTATTTTGACGAGACAAAGGTACGGAAACCGCGTCTGTATAATTTGAAATCGGAAGCCGAAATTTATCGGGACGGAGAGGGGAAAAGTGTACAGGGCGTGAGAAAAATAAGTTTAGTTCATATAAGGCAGAGAATAATAAACTCGGTTTTTATTCATCTAGTTATTTTTCGTAATCTTAAAATAACATTAAACAGCAAGAAAGCTCATCTCAAAAAAAAATTAAAATTTATCTAATTAGTCACAGTTTCAGGGATTTTAAACACAACATTTCATTTTTTAATACATTCGAATTAAATTTTTTTTGTTTATAGGAATTCTCGAGTCTATATAATTGTTGTCGTTTATTATAACGTATAATACGTATAATGTTTGAAAAACAAACAAAAAAAATAAATAAATAAAATAAAGAGTTATGCCAAAAAAGGGGAGAGGGAGAAGAAGTTTTAGACATTTTTTTTCTCAATACGACTTCGCTTACGCGGCAAAAAAATAAATGGAAAGATTTTTTGGAACGCTCAATTCATACAGAATTAGACTGGGCAAATTTCCAAATAATTAGCAAATTTTTTAGTCTACGTAATTATTTCTTAACAGTTGAAATTTCCTTTCAAAACTAGAGGTGAAAAAAGGATTCTAAAAAAAAAAAAAAAAAAAAAAACCTTACCGAAATGATCTACCGAGAAAAGCCAAGATTTGAAATGCCTATTTCCAGCTGAGACTGTTAATCGACATTTGCAAACGTCGCATGAGAGCTACAAAGGGATTTCAAACTGTCTTAAGCAGAAAATTTAACCTAGGCCTGCGCCTTTGCAGACAGGTGAGAATCAAACTAACAATAAGTCAGTAACGAGTGGTTCTAGCGCCGACTAGTACTTGCAGAGAGTAACTATCTTACAATTAGTACCTAGTAGAAGGTAGATAAGAAAAATAAAATGAAGTAAAATAAATGAATAAATAAATAATCTTTGAGCGGATTTCAAGATCGCGAAAATTTCTCTCGCAAACTTAATACATGATAGAAACTTTATCGAGCTTATCTAACACCGCAAACGACACGATCAAGTTATCGTCCGTGAAATTAGGAAGGCCTAAAAAAAAAAAAAAAACTTATAAATTCCATCGATTAATGTTTAACAAAAAAAAAAAATTGTAAAAATTCAATAATTTTTTTTTTTTATGACATCGTAAACAAAATTCGTACATCAATTCCACAAACAGATAACTTAAAAAATATACGGCTTTCCGATTATTTTGCAATTCGAATTTCCTTGGAAATATTTTCTCGAAGAAAGAAATGGTCGAAAAAAAAAAAAAATAATAATAATTCCGAAGGTATATAATAGAAGCTGAAAACCACGGCGCTATGAATGGACCGTCGTAGCTGCGCGGCTCTTTCGTCTGTCGAATCGAATCATGACCGTTGAGATTCTTGGAGCATGGGGAGACCGTCTAAAATCTGGATTCTATATTCCACGTATCTACGTACAGGCTTAGGTTTAGGTTGAGGGTTAGGGTTAGGTCTACATAATACATACATATGTACGAGTATGTATGTATATATTTCCTCGGGTCTCTCTCGACCCGACTTTGACGGCGTGTCGCCATTCTCATCAACTTTATATCGATCGACGACGTTCAAATTCCCGAAATACACTTCAAGTTACGACTAGAGTCCCCCAACTGATGCCTAACTATCTGAACGTTTGAAATATAAAATATCTGATATTCTTAAATTCTTTGAAGAGCGAAAATACACGAATTAACGGCGATAAAATTTGAAAATTTTCTGATCTGTAAACTTTCGCAAAGTCCTGTAGCAAATAATTTCAAATTTTTTCTTCGGAGTTAAAAAATCATCATAGGAACATTTCTTTAAAAAATTTATAACGAATAATAATTTCACCTCTGTTCTTCACTTATACAGTAAAAACAGCTGCAACATTTATCCAAACCTCTAAGGCTCGCGCGCTTGTATAACCATTGTCCGTTTACAATTGCAGGTGTCCGAACGGTTTAGCCGAGCTCCAGCGTACCTCGATGCACAGGTAAGTATATAGACGATGTAAAGGTGGGCCTGAGCAGTTAGGCAGTAGCTCAACGATACTAAGTTAAGAGAGTGTACGTAAACATGTACGTATATATATCCTAAAGTATATAGTATGGGTAAAATACCTGACGTACCAACCGAGAATCGAGGTCGAATAAAACGCTCCTTCCTTTAACGACCGATGGTCGGGGAGGGGAAGGGGGTTATACTTGCATAAACTGAATAGATAGAGAGATATGCACTTGCGCTCTCTCTTATAAATACTTGGTATCTATATGCGTATATCTCCTTAGAGATCAAGACTAGGACGTGCGTCATGACGTCATATTGTTAAACGAAATAACTAGAAGCTTACGAATCGTAGATATATGTATGTCAAACCTATTACGTGTATTGATAAAGTATATATGTTACAGTTCCGATTGAAAAATGAAAAAAGAGATGTGAGAGAAATTTTCACTTGTATTATAAATAATAATAATAATAATAATAATAATATAATCAATGATAGTAATGAGACTCTTTTACGGTTTACGATGTTAAAATTGTATTGGCTTGTAAGTATAAATGTATAGCGTATACGAATCTTGTCAGTGATTAAACGACCGTTGTGAATTGAGCCTAAACTCAAAACACTAAGCGAATTGCCGGAGGATTAATAGAGGCAAGTTTCAGCCGCCTGGGGGCAGCGGTTCTCAATTATTCAGGAGATATTATACTCCATAAGTATCTCGGTAATCGTTAGATTAATGTATACGGTATATCTAGACTACAAAACTTCGTGAAATTTTTTACGATAATGATTCTAATTTTTTTCGTTACTAAGAATGAAAAATAAACGGAACAAAATCAATTTGTATTATATGGTATATATACTAATAAAAAAAAAAAAGATCATTTTCATATAGTTTGCGATAAATGTCGATCGAATTTGCATATTGCCGCAATTAAATAGAAGAATCAATTATAAAAACGAGTTTGAGACGACAATTATTTTTTTATGCGTTTAGACTAGTGGTTAAAATTAAACAATAACTCTGACAAATTATCGTAGAGGGTATAAATAGATATGTATATATATTATAATCCGCACCGAGCAAGATATTTAATTCATGTCTTATTCAACCGGTAAAACCAATCGAAATTCAATTTGCAAGGTTCACGTACGAAATCCGATAATAATCTTATCAGCTTTGTAACGTCAAAATGCCTATATATCCATTTCTGAGTATTAATTTATCTTCCACGTTATCGATTACACGTTCAATCCTATAAACAATAACCTGTAATACATAATATGCATGGTAAATTGTGCAAAGATGAACCGCCAATTTTGAAATAAAAAAGAAAATAGAAAATTCTACTCTTTACTGATTCAAAAATATAAAACACAATTTCACTAAACGTTTCACTATTTTTGGTCTCGAATATCGGAGCTGGACTGAATCTTTCTCGGTTTTATGTATAACGGTTCTATATAACAACCGAAGATAAATGTACATAAAATTTCGACATTTATTGCTGACAATATTTTCAAAAAACACACCGAAAGAATTGAAACTATTAAAACTGCATTTCATATTTCGAAAACTTTACCCTATATCTATAAACGCTACAAGGGTGCAGAGATCGTGGTTAGGTGAGGTCAGGACAGGACAGGACAGGTCAGGTCAGTTCAGGTCAGGTCAGATCAGGTTAAGTTAGGTTCAATGACTCGACAGCTGGACCAACGGAAACTAGACTAAATATTCTTCCCTAATTTTGTAAAGCATTAAAAATTGAATGGCGAGATTAGTTATTGATTAATTATTTGCATTTATTCTGAAATTATAATTCTGTTTGTCTTTACGAATAACAACTATACAAGTAGTAGTACATACATACATGTGATTTAATAACCAGAAAAACGGGCAAATCAACCGTAGCCGCAGGCCTCGAGTATATAACAACGTTGGAACAAGTAGCTACGTTCGCTAACTTTAATGGCTGCCTAATTCGGCGAATTTATCGATTCACAACTCCAATGGACTGCAGAGTATGCTGACTCATAGTCGTCAGCGTTAACCCGGCTCCAACATATGTAACCAGTAAATTATTCGCTCAAAATCTGTCGCGAATTATTTCTGTAAGTATATAGATAGATTTGTACATATATATTCGAGTTTATATACATCGTGTCAAGTTTTCTCGTATTACATATACGGGGAATAAAATCTTCCGCGAATAAAAGACTAGACGAAAATTATGCGACTGCATATACCTTATACGTTTTTTTATTTTTTTTTTATTTTTTCATACTCGCCCATATTTTATCGTCTATATTGTATGTACGTCTATACTCTATATAGAAATACGTCACCCGACCGTTGGTTAACACGAGCTAGGCTGCGTGTTCGGATACGTAAAAATCGATAAGTACCGAAACTACGTTGAGTCTGGAGTGAACGGAAGGAGAGACAAAGGCGGGTAGGTTGTCAAAATCAACGAGCAAATATGGCTGCTATATTATGGAGCCAACCCTGGATATACGAGGAGTAGGTATAAGTGTACAAGTAGGCTCTAAACAAATCGCGATTATCGTCAATCAGCCGTTAAATCGCAATTTGTCATTGGAAAGGTGTGCAAAAATTGGGCCAATAACACCATCATCAATTATTTCACACCAAGCCATTAATTTTTGCATGAAATATTTTTCATATATGTATATATACATATGTGTACATGTATGTACATATATATTATTTATTTTTATTTTTTTTTTAAGATACATACGTTGATTACGGAGGAGTGGTGTGCAGCTAATAATGGTATAGTTTTTTTTTTAATTAGGTACAATTTTTTATTTTTTTTTTCTGCTTTTTTTAAGAAAATTCAATTTGACATTTAAATATAGGATGAACGATAAAACGACGTGGTAAAAATAAAAAGAGTAATTACTAATTATTCTTAATATCAATTATGAAGTTTTTATGGTTATGGCTGTATCGGAAAATCGAGA
This sequence comes from Macrophya annulata, assembly GCA_963924015.1. Lineage (NCBI taxonomy): Eukaryota > Metazoa > Arthropoda > Insecta > Hymenoptera > Tenthredinidae > Macrophya > Macrophya annulata. The sequence goes on along the minus strand of OZ001258.1, from coordinate 27,090,023 downwards.
GTCTGAGTCAAAAAAAAAAATGATTAAATATTAAAATTACTTCTTACTAAAACGAATTCGAAACTCGTAGTATAGGAAAATGGAGGGACTCGCCCCCAGCTCCTCTGCTCCCATTAACCGACCCTTCGATTCGACGCGGGGCTCGACGTATTCACCCAACCTAACCCAATTAAACCTGGGTAGGAATCGATAGCTTTCCAAAGCTGCATATTATTCTCCCTTGTCCGAATCGTTGGTATATGAAGTTAAAAAAAAAAAATAAAAATAAAAGAATTTTTAATTACAATAAAAATGTCGTTCGTACAAAACCTAATTCTTCTAAATATTTAGCCATTGAATAATAACCTTTTTCAAAAGGGTTTAAAGTTAATCCATTTTATTGCGATTTCAGTTTATTGAAGAATCACATATTTCATGCTATTTCTCAAAGATAAACTTTTACAATTATTTTTTATTTTTATTTTTTCAATTCATTTTACGGGATCAGATACCAAGCGATTTATTGGAGTGATTGTTACCCAGGTATATAATATATAATATGTATCGTTATTGTAGGTATGATTATATCCATATTTATAAGCGGTAAACATTTGCTTAAAAAAAACTAAACCCGTACGGTTGAATGGGTATCCCACATACATTGAACGAATGTATTTATAAAAAGCTTTGTACTGCAGTTACAGAACGAGCCTATTTTAGTAAACCGTCTGTTCAAATATGCTTCGTCTATACTGTATGTACAGTTTCACGGAGTAATTTCTTTTCTATTTACATGGAATGTATACGTATGTGTATATATATATATATATATATATATATATATATATATATATATATATATATATATATATATATATATATATATATATATATATATATATATATATATATATATATATATATATATAATATATAATATAATATATAATAATATCAAAGTTTCAATTATAAATTAATTGAAGATACGAATTAAAAAATGCAAAAAAATTATGTAATCATCATAATCCGCGCGCTCGCGTACATATCAATATTACCGAATATATATGTAGTACATACAAATAGATATATACAACATATGTACGTAGAATCTAAATTATCATATAAAAACAAAAAAGAATGTAAAGTCAAACTTTAACCATTTGGCAAACAGCTGTGCCTATTACTAACAATAAGTTAAAAATAATTGTCAATTCTGTCTATTGTCGTACGGTTGTCAAACGCAAAGTATAATAATCAATCGCGAGGAGGTAATTACGACAAGGTAAATTGAACAATATATTACATTGGAAACAATACGAGTATATTAATTAGCTTGTACACATACGTATATATATATATATATATATATATACACTTGGAATAAAAAAGTAAAATACAAATAAAATAGTTTCAAAAATAATTTACACCACGTGCATGTAGCGGTTTCTATTTACGATGAAAAACGTCGTCAATTATAATCGTCTTTTTGGCTATGCACTAGACGCTGTATATATAGGTATATGAATACAGCATAGTATAATATAATAAACTCGGCATAACTGGTTAATAAATTACAGAGGATGATCTACGAGGTGTTATTTTTGAAAATTTAGTAATTAATTACAGCTTAACTCTCGACTTATATAGCCATAGGAATTCTTCCTGAATTTCTTAAATCTAATCAAGTTTGAATGAGAATCGAAAATTAAATTTGTCTCAGGTATGTTTATACTTACGATTGTTTAGAGTGAAATAAAGGAAAATTCGTACACTGCAGTTATAATTAGCTAAACAATTTTTAAATATCTTCAAATTATTTAATATGATCTAAAAACGATTCTACACGAATGTTTTTTTCTTTTTCTAGTTTTTTTTATTATATTTAGACCGTCAAGGACGCGCGGCAAACAGCTAAGCAATGCTACAACTGAAACATGCTTACTGATCCAGAACTACAAAAATTACGGTAAATACAATACCGGCAACGCGGACAATATCATATATGTTCGGTAAAACGCTATATTCATCAGACCGTGTGCTAAAATCGTGTAAAACCAGGCTTCAGATCACGGCACCGATACCGCCACGGTGTTCGAAGTTCAAACCTCTCGAGATATCCAACCAGCTGGCTCATTGTCAGTTTTTTTTTTTTTTTAATAGGTTCTCGGTTACTTAAATTTTGGCTAACTTAAACCTGCAGCTCTATATGTAGTCTAAAATAGTTTTATTACTCGTTAATATTTCAGAAGTAAAAATATATATATTTATAAAGAATTTGCGAGATAAGAGGATATTTAAACCTTAGATATATACATCACATGCACAAGCCTTATGACACATATTTGAATAATAATTAATTAACGCGATTTGAAAATACGTACGTTTAAAAGTATTAACAATTTCGAGGGATAGTATTAACCAGAATACTCTCGCTTCTCGGGTGGTTTTTTTGTCTCGACTTCTATATGTATAGTGTATAGGGAAGAATCCTGAGAAGGGTACATCTACACACGTATATGCAGCACGTATATCTCGGTCTTTCCGAACGACGGAACGGGTTTGAGGAAGAATGTCCGTCCGGGGCTGGTGGGTTTTTAACGCGTGCAGAATCAGAGTGAGACGGTTGAGAACGCTCGAGGGGAATGGGAATTCGTCGTATTCGTATCTACAGTGGCGATTCTCAGGCAACGAATGAACGAACGAACCAACCAACCGACCAACTAGCGAACCAGGCAGGCAGGCAGGCAGGCAGGCAGGTTCGGTTACAAGAAAGCAAATATATTCAAGTGGTTAATATCGCTCGATAATATATCGTGTTATTCTCAAAAAAATTGATATATATATATATATATATATATATATATATATATATATATATATATATATATTTATGTATATATATATATAAGAATTGGCATCAATTATCAAGAACGAAATCGAAAACATTTTGTTAAACGTTCAAGTAAACAAGAAATAATCCTTTAATATCGAAAAATAAAAATACAAAAAAAACTTTCATAACTATATATGACGATGCCTATTACCGGTACTCAAGTTTGCGTATATTATAGATATATACTATACACATAAATATATGTACGGTTTTACGTTCCACGAATAAGGAAGCGCGGGGCTAGGGGAAGCAAAGAGGAGAGTGAGTGAGTCCGCGAACGAGACGACGCGACCCGACCACTGACCGTTGATGCGAGTGATATCGAAGGCTTCGCTGTACTTTTATGTAAGCGTGCTACGGACCGAGCGAGTATTATATACGTATAAAGTAGTGTGCCTTCCTCGAGTAGGTATGTACGTATGTACGAGTAAGCGGAACGTTCGGTTGGATTGACCGCCTTTAAGTATTAGTGTTTTAACTTCTCGTATACGCGTATGTCTATATCTGTGACAATGAGCGCGTGTGCGCGAGTTGAGAGAGCTCCGTGAGCCAAGCCCAAGCATCAAAGGTGCGTCACGTACAAAAATATGCGTGGTGGACGACGCGACTGCGACTGCGACTGCGACAGCTACAGGGACAGGGACAGAGACACCGGAACGTTCCCAGCTCCCGCAATTATAACGATACTATTATTATTATTATTATCGTCATCCTTTTATACCTACACGAGTAGTAATTTTGCTGACGATCATAGAAAAAAAGAATCTCACCGTTGGGCTATCGCGCGTAACTTAATAACCCACGTAGGATTAATTTTTATACTACGGAAAACCCGGCGACGAGAACTATCATAGTCGCCGATTAATTGTTGAATTCGTATATAACAATCGCACGCGCTGCTGATGTAATGTATTAATGCGGATATGAACACATGAACGAGTATAATCGTCAACGATCGAGATTGTATATACCTGATTGCGAATTGAAAGAAATCTTTCAATTGTTTTTTATAATATAATTGATGACAATTACCTTAGTTCTGTTTGTTTTTTTTTGTTTCTTTCACCCGCCAATGATCAATCGCCTGAATTATCGTGTGTATATCTCTTCTTTCCTAATCGTTGTATTTATTTTTAATATTTCGTCAAAATTTATTCCTTGTCGAATCGAAACTCTCTCACAAATCAATGTTATGTATAATAACAACTGTAAATATCAATACATTAATCTATTAAACTCGCGATTTATATATATATATATATATGCACACAGACACTGCAGAAACGCAGTAAAACTTGAGAACAGCCAGACAATTGCTTCGGCAGTGACCGGCTCCGCGCCACTTCGACACACACTCACTAGACTAAGAACGCGACAAACACGAACACGTCCGAAACGAACAACGCTCCACACTTTCGGGCTTACTTTATACCACCGAACCGAATATCTCTGCCACCGCTCGTTCGCTCGTTCGGCCGCTCGCCTCTTCAACGACGTATGTATGTACGAAGGGCTTGGCTCGACTGTGGGCTCTGACTGCGACTGGCTAGTTGGTTGGTTGGTTAGCTGGCAGTACTCACGATCAGTCCGTTCCAGATTTCAACGCTTGCTATAAGTATACGAGGCACGCTGGTTAGCGTTGTAACCGTTGTCCACATCTATATGTCAGTTTTACCGGCCACGTCACTTCACGTAGAAGGAAAATAATCGCAATCGTAATCCCGTCCCCGTCTCGTCTCGTTTCGTCTCGTCCAGTTTTTCGGGGATCGGAAGAAAATCGACGGTTGAGACTGGAGGCTACATACTACATCTTTTTACATTTATATCGATATAACGTGGTAGCAGCCCACCTCCTCCCCCACTCCTTCGTCTTGAATTTTATGCAGTTTGTTTGCGAGCGATACTCGGACGACCGGTCGTCGTCTCTGTCTCGGGGCGTAATTCTTACCGTGGCGAACAAAGAAGACCTTTTTACTGACTGAGCCGCGGCTTCGGCTCTACGTCAGGCACTGTGGCGGCACACGCATACCGCCTGCTTGCTTGCCTGCCTGTGCCTTCCTTCCCAACACGCGATGTTCGTGTTGTAGGTTGGTATGTACCTTGAGTGCGAGGTCAATAGATGACGATGACAAGCAGGGGTATTAGTTATGTGACAATAATTTCTCGTTGATCTTGATCAGCTGTTTAATCTAACGATTTTTTATTTTTATTATTATTATTATTTTATAAGCTCTTCACTTCACCTATAGTACAATATATAATAAACTCACGTATACTTTTAAACGCGGAGGATTTATGCAGTTTTAAATATGATCGTTGCGAGGATTGAGAAAATGCTATACACTTATGATATTAAACTCGTTGAAAAACCGTCAAAACACACACACAAACACACACACTGTTTTCTACTCGTGTGTTTATAAATGTAGATGTATATAAGTGTGTGTATATTGTATATATACCTATATGTATATACATATATATGTACATCGACCACGTGGTGGCACACTTGGAGAGCTCACACACGCGCAGTTATCCACGTGCTCGATTACGCAACCTCGATTACTATATACCGGCGAAAATTAACGCGAAAAAACCCTCGAAATTAGCGAATATAACAACACCCGGTCTTTACTTCGTGTCTCTTCCCGAGTGTTGCATTGCACACACAAGATGGTCGCTCGCTCAGTTCGTTCGCTCCCCGTCCCCTGCCTGCCTGACTGCTTGGTTGGTTGCTTGCTTGCCTGCCTGCCTGCCTGCCTTGCTCGGGCCTCGGTTCCACCGTCGTGCTAGCGGCAGTTGGGCTCACCTCCCCGCAGCCCCCTCCACCTCCCGTCCCTCCGCAGCCGTCGTCCCGGGTGTCCCCCCGTCGTCCACCCCCCTGCCCCTGCAGCCGTTTCCCTTCTCATTCGGTCTCTTCGGTCGCCTTGTTTCGATGTAGGTGACGGTATACCTATATTCGTGTTAAAGTGTGCGTTGGGTTAGTTCGCTGGCTCGTTGGCTCGCCGACTCGTCGCAGTGTGAGCCCCGTGTGATTTACGAAGGATTTGAAACTGATGAAAAATGAACGGGGAATATTATCATTCTTATTCTTATTCTTATGCCGATTAGATAGCTACAGGGTCGTTATATATAAATACTTTACCGTATTGTACGGATCGTAATCGAAGCAAACAGTTTACCGACGAAATCACTGCCGAGTTTCGATCTACCACCTTTCTATTATACCGACATGCAATTTGTCCCAAATTTCGACTGAAATATTCGATGAAATGTTTCACCGGTACGTTACACGTGATGATATACGAGTACGTCCTTTGACCACGAGGCAAGTAAATAACCATTTGAGAATCGGGCGGCTGCAGCATTATTAAAAATTCCTACGTTACCGACGCGTCTCAGACCTCCCCCCTTCCCCCCAAATAGCCTGCAGTTAGTTTATAAGTGTTTTAAATCGGCGTCGTAATAATTGGGACACTGTCAAGGTCAGTATTTTGTTAATCTTAATGCCGTCTGGTATCTCTGGCGTTTAACTCAAATCTTGCATAAGTTACGAGGCTATGGCTGGGGTGATTGTGAGACGCGATGCGTAAACAGCAGCTGATTAATAAAAAAATTGATGATTTTTTTTTTCAAGTCCTTATCGTTAGCTGACGAAACTAGTTGGAATTCTAGACATATTATTATCTGTAGTATCTACGTTGATTGTTATCCCCACCAAATGAACTTGGCGAATCGAGAAAACGATTGCTATTTATTCCTAGATATTGCCGGTATGTGATCATCTAGAACCGTCCAACGAACCGAATAGAGTTTATCGAACGGCTATCGTCCGCTCCTAATCGTGGGAAGTGAAAGTGATGAGCCGTAGGTCACACTTCCCGCAAGCAATTGCAGTTCTCAGTTCGGTTATCTATTTCTCCTTTCAATTTTCTCCGATATGTACTTTGAATCTTTTAGGAGATCTTCCAGATAATCGAATACTATTATATATATATTTAGTATAATATATTGTGCCTTATATTTCTATATGTTGTACAAGAGCTGGGTCATCATTGCGCGTTCTTTTTCAAGATATTCATAAGTTTCTATAGAGGTTTTCTGACTATCCTCGCGATTTCACGCTGGCATAGTTATAACACGATATCGTTCTTTAGCGAAACGCCCCACGCGACTTGATACCACGGACCAAGCTACCCACCATCATCCCCGCTCGTTCAGGACGCCCGTTCCATATTATACCTTTTGCTCAGCTCAACTCGGCTCGACTCGGCTCGGCTTGGCTTGGCTTGGCTTGGTTTGCCCTGGCCTGGCCTGGGCTGTCTCCTCCGTCCGCGTCGACCGTTGCTCTCCTCCCCTTCTCTGCCCCCCGTCGCTCGTCCCTCTAATACCAATTCCCCTTTGCTTTGGATGGAACGCGCGACTCCGCGCTTCGAACCGACGGGTACTACATACACTATTGCTTATTTCACATACATACACACTCTTTATGGGAGAGGCGCGCGCTAGCGATCTCTCTCTTTCTTTCTCGCTTTCTCGCTCTATTTCTCTTCTTCTCTTTCTTTCTCTTTCTCTTTCTCTTTCTCTTTTATCATTCTCTCTCGCTTCCGCGGTGAGGAGGGGCGCTTGTTCGCTCACACAACTCGCAAGCTTCGAGCCAGACCCTCTCCCGTTTCCCCCTTAGCGGGCCTCGCGGGGCGGCGGTGGCTCCCTATTACCCGTCGTACCCCGCGCGGCGTAGCTAGCGAGCGTCACGACAGCCGCGATTATCTTTTGTCCGATCGTGCGGTGCGCGGTGCGCTGCCGACCTGTGCTAGTGTGTATATTCTTTCTTCTATCATGCCTCTCATGCATCGCATGCACGCAATGACGCGCTAGTGTTGGTCCGTAACTAAATTCTTTCTTATGTATAATTTACACTCCTGCTATTTGCGACGAACAATTAAAAGTTCGAGGGTTAACGGGTTCAGGTTTACCTAAAGCCTACCTGTAACCTGGTTGTAAATATGAAAAAATATATTCATCACTTTTGATATAATAATCATTGATTATTATAAATCAACGAACGATTACGTATCATAGGTCAACGATTTTAGTTACGATTAATAAGCGGTTCAAAATTCGTGGCGATATATAGGTATATGTATAATATATCCGCAAGATCTCTATGGTTATTTCTCTCTATTACACACTTTGTGGGCTATACCTATATATACATATATACGTACCGTTTACAACCGATCTTTATGTTTTATTCACGGCAACTCTCCTTCTCGCGTTTCGTATAATATCCACAGTACATTTCTCCCTCTATAGCAGTTTCCCGTAACGGACGGAGTGACATTTGCATTTCTGTTGTATATACGTTGGGTTTCGTTTCCTCAACATTTTCTGATTCTGGTATCGTCTTTATTATAGAACTGTGGTCGATAGCCTAGGGTGTTCTTTCTACGAGTCTGTAAATATATACCTAAATTCGTACATACTACCGTATAGGTATTTACCTATACTGTACGTTCTCTCATTGCCGCATTTATGTTTAAAAAAAAAAAAAAAATCTCGAAATAGTATAATATACGAATAGGTATGTAATAAATATATAGTTTTAAATGTATTTTCATATACATATACATATACAGTATATATGCATATATGTATACAGATGAAAGATATATAACGTTGAAAAAAAGATTTCTACCAGGAAGCGAAAAGCGATATTCGTATGTATATACTCTGGTTTACTCACATCGTGCCAAACCGAGTATGTATATTCATAGTCTTTTTTCTTTTTCTTTTTTTTTCCTCTCTTATATCTTTAGTTCAAGAATAGAAAAGGTCACTGCCACCGCGGGTATATGTATAAGTATATATTATGTGTACCGAAGCGAGAAGAGTTGGACTAGAAGGAAGCCGATAATTGTACCACCACCCAATCGTCTCCTAGATTTACAGAGGCATCTATTTTTTTTTTTTTTCCCACTTAACCTTGAATATATCTGTTTGCATAACAAAGGATAAATAAATAAATTAAATAAAAAATAAAATAAAATAAACACTCACTTCTCAATATTCGATCCGTTTATCCAATTTCTGTAATTGATTCATGCATACAAAAATTTGTAAAATAATAATAATAATAATAATAAATGAATAAAAATTTCCATGTATATCCTTACGCCAAAAGGTTTCTATTTTTTTTTCTTTTTTCTTTCTGCTATCACTCACAACTATAGGTGTTGGTATATAATATCACCGTCGAGATTTACGTTCCACATACGTTATATCATACAAGCTGAGTAAGTTATAACTGAATCGCTGCAGTAGCAAAGCAGCTCTCGGTCTCTAGCTGACGACAAAAGAGATTGGGACCGTTTCAATGGAGGAGAGTTAGTGTCCACTGAGTATGGTCCATACTCTATGCCGCTTGCATACACGCTCTAATATCGTAACGAACACGCGTGCGTGCGTGCGTCACCCGTATAAACGGATGTATATATGTATAGATATACTATACATATATTATACTATACACTATAATACTATACCTATCTAGTATATGTATACACGTATGCCCACGTCTGTCGAGTCTACGCAGTGCGCCAAGCCAGCCCAGCGTAGCCTTTTAAGTTTTACGTGATCGTAGTATCTATGTAATAGTTATAATATACATGTATATAGTGTATGCGTGTGGATGTGTGTAAGTACAACGTACAGTGAGCGACGAAGCACTGCGGTACCTAACTGGATAATTCCTGGAAATCTTTGACACTATGTGATTCGTTTGAGTGACGTGGTTAAGTGTTAACTAACGAGGCTTTTAATATACCTATTGAATATATATAGGTACATACATGTAAAATTATTTACTGGTTAGATGTATTACAATTAGATAGATTTCTAATATAAGAGTATATATTACCTTATACACCCGTATCTATATATTATAGATTTTCGAACACTTTTACCCGACTTTCTTATCTTCTTTTCTAATATTTTTATTTATATTTATTTATTTTTTTCTCTTCTTTTGTATCGATATATGAACAGTTACAGTTTTGAGGTTACCGAAACCTCTAATTGTTAACGTAAACAATTTTTTTACTGTTTAAAATTCGCGCCTGAATACGTATAGAGGCTTAACAGTACAAAGCACAATGCGCTAGTAGCTGTATAGACGATAATTATTACCAAACCCGAAACGTGAGCGATCGATAAAGTGATATATGTGGTGGAAGTATAGTATCGCGTGTCTCCTACTCCCGAAAGTACAATAATTCCATGAACTGTTGTCCCGATACACACGTCGTACTATTGTATACAATTATGATTCGTTTTTATCTATTACATGTATAGTCACATTTATATTTACCGAGGCGATAGTATTAATCACAGATATATATATATATATATATATATATATATATATATATATATATATATATATATATATATATATATATATATATATATATATATATATATATATATATATATATATATATATATATATATATATATATATATATATATATATATATATATATATATATATATATATATATATATATATATATATATATATATATATATATATATATATATATATATATATATATATATATATATATATATATATATATATATATATATATATATATATATATATATATATATATATATATATATATATATATATATATATATATATATATATATATATATATATATATATATATATATATATATATATATATATACACAGGATATACGGGATTGAAATTTTACCCATCAAAAAAAAAAAAATAAAAAGAAAAGAAGAAATAATATGTAAAATAATTCTTTTAAGAAGCTGACCGCGATTATAGTTTTTAGTTATATACAAACCTATATAGGTATCTATATGTATATATAAATAGGTAAAACTATAATGAGAGTAGAGTATAGTACTATGTTTCTAACTAATAGCTTATTTAATTAATATACATATTATACAAGGTCAAAATAGTGTCGAAAATTAGTTTTATCGAGACGATTTTAATCACTTCAGTACGGGTGCTAGCAACTAATTCTGAGTCACGCTGTACTTTATGAGGCGCAGAGAGCGCAGCCCTCTTTCTCTTTCCTCTTCTCCTCTACCCCGCCCCTCTTTGTCTGTCTATATGTACGTATGTCTATCCCAGTCTTTTCCCTCCTCATTCTATCTCGCTTATAATGTTTTCGTCTCTCTTTCTCACACGCGATCCTTTAGCGAAAGAACGAGCCATAGTAGCCGGCAGCCCGGGGATAAGCATAGTTCGACTATGTAAGGCCGGCCGGTCGTTCATTCGTTCGTTCGTTCAACGTTCAGCCGGCGGAGTTCGGTCGGTGCCACAGTAATCGCGCAGAAAATAAAATAAATAGAAGAAAGTAGCGGCCAGAAATGGTTGAGATCGAGCGCTTACCGGCTACTATCGACCAGGCACCCACCAAACCTTCTAAATAATATACATCGAGCTACGAGTCGAACGTCATGCGCGGCTAATGGGCTGACTAGGGCGTCTCGCATTGCGGAGATATATTCTCTTCGTGGATATAAAGTTTAAAAGATATGGCTTGTGGTTAGCCATAAGTCGTACATGGAGAGTGAGAGAGAGAGAAAGAGAGAGAGAGAGAGAGAGATAGTTATACTTTGATAGAATAATGAAATACCGTTAAAATCTTATTAAATTCCGCGAGCGATAAATAAAATATGAAAGAAAGATTGTTTACAGAGTATTCCGAAGATGGGTAATTTTCAAAGAGTATACCTCTGTACCTATACGGTACGTCGACGGGCTGCAAATTACAACTTACGTATGCTGTATGCAGATTTTTTTATTTTGCTTTTTTTCTTTTTTTGAAGACTCGTGGAATTCTACCAACTGGGAATTCGAGACTAAAACACGAAATAAAAGATTCCTTAAATGCCAGAGGCCCAGGGCCGCCCTCTCCTTTAAAGTATGGGTAATGGGTATTATACCGTTACACGGTCGAACTGGTCACAAAACTCCCACAAATATTCAACCTCTAAACTATATGTATATATGCCCTGCATTTCTTATGATAGATATAAGTTTGTACGTCAGTGAATATAATGTAAAAAAATTGTCAATTAGCTTTACGTAAAGTTAGACGAAAGATTGAAAAAACTAATAAAAAAAAAAGGGGAGAAATATAATTAGGATTGAAATTTCATTATAGTTTCCAAAATTTTTTTTCTTATCGACGAACCGTGATCTTGTTATTTTATTTCAAAGTAAACGCATCAACGTATATAGGTATAATCTAAAAGATGAGAATCCCCGTTTGACCATAAGTACTTTTTCGAATCCTCAAGAAAATGTAAAAGTGGGGGTAGAAACGTTATGCTTAGGTATGTCGATCGCGATTAAAAAATAATAAAAAAAAAAAAAAAAACTAAACGCGTAGAAAGAATAGGATATGGCGTTCGTATTATATAGCCATGCAGGTATATATAACAAGAGAGACGGGTATGACTCATATATGAATTCGTAACTTGTTCTACAGGGTAACGTATATAAAGTTTACTATACATTCACACATATATATAATCAGCGAAGAGTCGGGGTCCCCCCCGTTCGTCGACCATTTTTCCACCTGATGGCCGGGTCATAGCTGTTTGTCTCGAATGTACGGTTTTTTTTCTTCGTCTTTTTTTCTTCTTCTTCCTTTTTTTCTCTACATTCTTTCAAACCGTGATGCGAAATGTGTGATGCGAAATTAAATATCTATGTATTCGTAATCGGTTCTCCCTCCCCCCTCCGCCGCCCCCAGATTTATTATTCTTTGAGATAAAATAAGAGGTGATAGAATAATTATAATTCTATATAATTTTTCGGTCAATGCTGTCTTCCTGACCCAATTTCCTTTGCGTTTTAGTCTAAGACAAAATCGGAGATTTCTGATATCAGACGTCCTTTTAATAAACAAATTAGCAGAATGATATGAAGAACTAATCTTCCACGGTATAAAAAACATTGTGTATAAATGTACATTTCACGGATATGTCCAATACCACTATAATATACGATATGATAAACTGCCACGATTCATGCATCGATTTAGATTAACCGTTTATAACTAATCGGATACAACTAGAGTCCCCCACTTCTTTTTCATTATACATATATAGAGCTATATGTATACCCTAATATACATACACGCTGTACATACATATTACTATTTAGTTATCATTCATCTGCACGGTTGAACCTCGTACCGGTATATATGTAATAAGAAATATACCGACCCAGATACGTGTGGGACGCGAAGTAAAGACCCGATCAATTCGAAGTTTCGTAATTGCCGGACTCTCATAGTCGTCGCCTACCTCTCCCCATCCTAACTTTTTCTCGCTCTTTCTCTCTTTCGCTATCTTCTTTCCTTCTCCCTTCGGCAAAGCCGACATACGCGAAAGGATGACAGCGAGCCGTTTGGAAAGATCAGTTTGACGCAGGACCAAAAGGGATATAGTATACTGATACTGGTGTCTCTGAGCCGCCGCGAGCGAGAGGGGCAGGTGTTCTTGGACCTATAGGCCGAAGTACTGGCCGAGGGACAACACCGCTCCACGACGACGACGGCGCTTTGGGTTCGATCCGGTCCGGGGAAAGACAGCGGCGGTTCTCCCTCCGTTACCCTCCGACACCCCCTCGTTCGACGAAGGAAGGAACGCGAGTGGCCGGGCTTCGTTGCCCTTCTCTCATTCCCCCCGCACAGCCCCTTGACCTCGTACCCCTCCTCGTCCTCATCCTCCGACGCTTCGTCGTCGTTTTACTCATCGTCGTCGTCGTCGTCGTCGTCGTCGTCGTCGTCGTCGTCGTCGCAGCCGCCCCGCCCGTGAACTCGCTATACGACGCGCGGTACACTCTCGCATGATTGTGAGAAAAGTGGAGTGAAGCAGAAATAAGAGAAATAAAAAAAAAAAAAATGATCAAATTATTATACATATGTGTATAGGTACGTATGTACCATGCATGCCGTATACCTTTTTCAAGAGAACGTGAAAAAAAAAACAAACAAACAAAGAAACAGAGAAAAAGAAAAATAAATTTAATCCCTACCTCATATATAAATCAATCCCACTTTTACCCGCTTTAAATGGAAATATGAATTACCCCTTTCGCGATGTTTAAAATTTCAACGTAGTTTAGTAAATGTAATGTATGTATATATGTATATTATAGGTAGGTAATTATTAGACCTTCTGTAAGCTTATTTTTAAGGGTTTATTTTGAACTTGACTTAAAAAAAAATAATAATAATTTTTTATTAATTATTATTGGTAGAATTTAGGTAAAACTAATTTACAATGAGTATACGTTTATATGTATAATTGAGAATTGATGATACTGTTTATTCGATAATATATATATATATAGGTATTTATAGTCGCACTGATTACGCGAATTATTTCTCCTAAGAGATGATGAAGAATATATATGCGCGATATTTTCGATAAAGACCGTTCGCGAGTTTGATATAAAATTTTGTCAACTGACCTAATTGCCTTAATTATATCCTTAGTTATAGTTAAGAGTTATATACCTATGTATTATAGGTATATATGAGCGATGAAATAAAAGACCTATACATATAATAATTAATGTGTATAAAATTCGTTCGATTTGTAATAACTTAGTGATTGATGAATATATAGAAAAGAATAAGGAAAAAAGAAGTAAAATAAAATAAAATAAAAAAAACATGTATGTATAAAATATAGTGGTTAGGGTATATACGTATGTACATACATATAACCTGCACGGTGATTTATGGGACGAATTTGACTCTTCACCGTCCCGTACGTGAATTTGGCGAAGTAAAAAGTCTGATTTATCGTGTATCCCTACTGCCGACAATTTTTTACAGTTATATATGTATAGCAACCAGCAGCTACGTGTAGCGACTGTTTCAGATGAGAAATAAGACAAGTATGATTTAGGAGTTTAGGGACAAGAGGTATGTGTAACGTTTTCGAGATACTATATATATACATTTACCGATTATATATGCGCCTGCTATCCATGGTCAGTGCAAATCGTTTTCGTAGCTTCAATTGTCTTATCTTAAAGTTTTATCGTTACCTTGATTAACTAATGGATTATGCTTAATTAAGTACCATACTACTAATCTCTCTCGTCTAACCGGTAAAACGTCTACCAACGAGTAAAGATTAAACGGCTATGTCATCGCTTTATGAGATCAAATTTACGCTCATCACCTCCATGACCGTATGTATATTATAAGGATCATCTTTGACGATGAGTATTTACACGTATAACAGTCTGCAAACCGATTATAAAGCACAAAATAACACCCACGCTCAATCGTGATTAAAGAAAAAAAAAAAAAAAAAATATATATATATATATATATATATATATATATATATATATATATATATATATATATATATATATATATATATATATATATATATATATATATATATATATATATATATATATATATAAATCTCTAGTGTATTACCGAGAGAACCTTATAGTCACGAAAATAATTTAACTTACTCCTATTTTCAATCCCAATCCTCATACGTTTAGATGATCACCATGAGAAAATTTAATGGATATAATTTACCAAGAATTTGCAATAAATTTTTTAAATTTCTATAAGATCGGCTGAATTATGTATTAACTAAAAAGAATAAACTTTGCTATACGACTTACAACTGTACAGTAGTGTGGTAAATGTGTGAAGAGTATTTCGCTTTATGGTAAAAATAACAAAGATTTTCTGATCGTATACCTATCCCGACTTTTACACTAAAGCTATAAGCTACCACTTCGGGCGAAGGTTTCCGTCTGTTTGCAAAACGTGACTTAAACGCACTAAGTGCAGTTAAATGTGTTGGAAAAATGTTGGTGCAGAAAATTATTATTATTATTATTATTATGTTTTCATCGTAGGTATAAAGAAATTTCGTCTATAGTGACAAGTTTTTGGGTAAATCGAACTTCTGTGTAATTTTTTGTCTTCTTTGTTTTTGGTTTATTTTTATCTCGAGGGTACACGCCATCTATATAAAATGTATGAAATTTTTACTGAAAATCGTATATATATAATATCGTATAGTATATCCCCGATTTTCTATTTCATCTTATCGTACCGATCCGCTCGTAAAATGGCAATATAGACAAATACGTATAGACATATCTATAGATATACATATACCTATATGATATGTATGTAGAAACGTGAAATATACGTATATAGCTGAGTTGAAAAAAAAAAAAAAAAAAAAAAAAAAAAAACATCGAGAGCTAGAAACTTTTGTCACTATACATATATAAATATACCTATACTGAACATCGCCTTCATTGTCATACGCCGCGGGGTTTGGATGGTTATTTGTGACCTGGACTCTACGGTACGGTGTGCGAGGAGGTTTTGTTCGGGGAGGGAGAAATCGAGGGGGAGGGTTCTCTCTTTCTCGCTCTCTCCACGCGTAGGGAACTCTATAAGCGAGCACTTTATTGATCTTCGTTTGAACCGCGGCTATGAACACTCGAAAGCTCGGATGGCATCGGATGACGCAGCCTGCACGACACAGCTTCCGGTTCTCTATTTCTCTCTCTCTCTCTCTCTCTCTCTCTCTGTCTATAGCCATTCTCCAAAACTCCATTAATATGGATTGACTAATTTTCTCATGGAGAGAGTAAGAGGTGAGACAAATCGAAGATCGATAATTCTTACCATTTTTATTATTTTCTAATTTTATAAAAAAAAAAAAGAGAAAAAATAGTGTAGAAGTTGCACGGTCAATTATCGTTTTATAAATCGATCATCGCGGTCTGTAATATGTAGACATATACCGAGAAATACAAATACAAAAAAAAAAAAAATGTAAAATATGCGAATATGGAGGGATAATTGTCAATCGATGAAAAATTTTTTTTAACGCATAAGAAAATTCATACCCGCTTGATAGTACCTATCTTGCCGTATGGTATATGTATATAGTATGAATATCGTATAGAGGAGAGAAGAATTTATGTACGAATTATAGAAAGATGAATCGGAGGGGGAAACGCGAAACTGTATATATATATATATATATATATGTATGTATACATACAATACCTTGTATGTATTGTACCTACTATGCATACATCTATAATACAACGATCATGAGTATAAGGCACGCGTGTCTGAGCCACGTAGGCTGTTATCAGCTGCTATTAATTTGTTTTCCCTTGCGTTTAGTCACCGCCATTCTCTCCCCACCTCATAATTCGCGTAGATTTTCACGCATGCTTCCCTCGCAACTTTTGATACATTATTTATTATACACACATATATATGGAACATATTAGGGTGACCGACAAAAAATATGAATTTATTTTATTCCTCATTATTTTCTTGTTACAGTATTAATTTTTTTTTCAGTTTTAATACCGTAAACGATATACCCCTTCATATTTAACAATAACTCCGATAATATATTACACATAAATAATGTAAAAATGAACACTTTTTTTTGCTTTTTTTTTTTTTTTCTCGCAAAAACAATCCTACAGTTATTTTATCACATTTTTCACAAATCTCGGTTTACGTGTTTCGCTACTTCGTTCGGGTCGGTTATTTCACGAGGCTTGCAATTAGCTTATAACACTACAATACCTACTCATATAGGTATATTGTATGTATTATTTTATTTTATGTAAGCCCTCGAGATGCGGGCACGCAGCCCCCTGTCTAGCGTGACTCTTTCTATAAACGTACCTATATACATATTCGATATACCTATAATACCTTGTCAGAGAAGAAACACACCTGTACTTCACCGAGCCGTTCGTTGTATAGTTTTAACGACTCTCGACTTCCGGCTATTCGCCGTCTCTTACATGATTCTCATCCCCCCGTTCCCTTTCCCACTCTCGCTCTCTCTCTCTCTTTCTCTCTTTTTATTTCTCTCTTATTCTTATTCTCGAACGCTTCCGTCAAGCTCTACTAAATAAACCAACGATGAGAAATACGTGAAAATAATCGAATTCTGACTTTTATACAGAAAACAACAATTATATATGTGTATATGTATGCGTATGGTACATTCACGTGGTTAATTGATGTAAATTACCCACAGTTAAATGTAAAGATCGAGTAAATTAACGGTAGTTATTATAATCCCGGGTGATTAGTGAAGCGCTAGAAAAATCATATTTCGCTACTTTCATATTATACGCCTAATATACAGTAGCGAGATTTCTATTACCAACCGCGTTGTATAGGTACGTGGATATACATTTATACATGCCGCATCATTCTCGCCACGTATGTATCTATGTCGTAGCCACCTCAACCTGACTACATACTTTCCGTCGTCCGTTTGAATCATCTCGTTCTCTCTACTACTATCGCATCACAAACACAGCAGTCGGAGCGAAAACTGGTTCGGCCTTTCGGCTTTGTCCTCTCGCCTCTCTTCTCGAACATACATATATATATATACACATCTATATATTCATTTACTACTACTCTTTCTCGAAATAATTCTAAATACAATTTTACATATACGTAACTACATACCTACGCTATGTGCATCGGCACCTTTTGCTTTTTCATTTTATTTATATTATTATTCAGAGCTATACGCGATCAGCATTAGTATATATATATATATATATGATATCTCTATGCATAGGTTATATACCTGCGCATGTATATATTATTGTTATTATATACTTGTTACCAATCCTGTGCACGATGTATTATATATTCAGTATATGTTGAATCTTTTTAGATCGAAACGTAGTTATATAGGTACAGCGTCGTCCGAAACGCTAGCGACCCCGGCTACGAGGATGGCAGATGGCCGAAGCCAGGATTGATTCTTAAGGCCGTGTCCCCTCCGTCTCTCTGTCTCTCCTTCCCTCGACTCATGGCCACGGCATCGCGGACCCTTCCCACCGAATCGATTCAGTTTCTCAGTTCAAACTTTTCAAAACTAACGGAGAAAACTAAAGAATCGTTCGACGTCTTACCCTATAGCATATAGTTGCTAGACATTGATATATTTCTTGTATATGTGCAGTACGGGTATCTGTGATCGTAAGTTTGATCTGAGAATTAAATATCTTGATATTACTGAATTAGCGTATATGTCAAAATAATGCAAAATTTTTGTTCATCGGAAATAAAAAAACAAAAATTAGAGGATATGAAATTTGTAACAAATAAAAGTAAAAGATAACGTTTGGAGGAGTTATTTTGATAAACAAGTGTAAAGACTTTTCTTAGATTGATGATTATTAATTTATGGCGAATAACTATAAAAGCAAATGAGTTATGGGATATAATATTTCTCGACAATTATTTAATATAGGGTTTCATCGCTGTAGCTTCCTCCATCGTTGTTCCAGCATCGTTGGTTATAGCCTTAACGCGGTAGTTCTACTGCATATGCATATATACATCGTTGGGTTTGGATGGCGGTAGATATAATAAACTTGTATATTTTTCAGCAGCGTTAGTGAGACTCGCCCTGGCATGCCAGTTCGGTCTTTAGATGGGTCGCGACGACGACGACTTGTGCGAGGTTCTCTCTCCGCGAGTATTGAACGAACCTGAGCCTGGCAGGCAGGCTGGTAGAGGTGCGAGAGAAGCAGGACGGCTACGACGAGGAGGAAAAGAGAAAGAGAAAGAGAAAAGAGAAAAGAGAAAGAGAAATAGGGAACGGGGGGAGGAAGGAGCAAACCTCCTCCATGCGGCACGTTGAGAGAAGAGTAGAGTAGAGAAGCGCCCAGCTATATCTCGCTGTCCTCATCCAGCATCCAACATCCAACATCCAAACGCTAAAGTCCTCTTCTCTGAAACGCGCGGCGCTATGGTATACACGAGCATCCCTCTTCTCCCAACCTCTGCACCCTCCCCACCTATTCCTCTACCCCCGGTCTCACTCTCCTCCGCCATCACCCGGGCAGCCCTCGTTCGCGGAGGCTTCGTGCCGTAGAGATTACTGTAGCAGGCCGAACGCGAAAAGAGACTCTAGCGATGTACGTTATATACGTTATATTATACGCGTATCTATCTATGTATGCATGTATGTGTACGTATCTATCTATCGATGTACGTAGGTACCCGCCCGCCTCGGGCGAACCAAGTACCAGCAGTAGTATGTTGCTGCAGGGTAACGTTGATACGACCTATACGTATAATATGTATACAGGCATATAAATACGTGCGTATTATATACTATACAGTCGGTAGGTATGCCTGCCTGCCCAGGCCTGACTGCTTGCCTGCAGCTCGAGTTTGCGTTCGAGTTTGGAAACCTGACAACGAGTAACAGTGCCGCGAAACTACTATATCTACCTACAAACGGAGATTTGTTTAATTGGTTATTTTTACATTCGATTATGTTGTATGTAAAACTTTTTATAAATCGTCACAGTGATATTTCGTTTTCAGAAGCTTACCTTTACTTCCAGCGAAAAATAAATTAGTTAAAAATTGACAAACTATTTAATTTTTCTCAATTTTTGACTAAAAATTATCATATCCAAAACGTATCGATAAATCTTTGCGTAAACAAAAAATAAATAAATAAATAAAAAAAAAAAAAACAGATGATTAATATTTTATCGTCTGCGCTCGGTTGAACCGCAATAATTTTCTATACGTGATACTACATATAGAGGAAATAGAATGAAAATATTTTGCTAGGGACGATTGATAATATAATGAATCAGCCGTGCAGTGTGTGTGTATTTCCCACATAGAACAATCAGAGATAAATTCTGCGGTTGGATTAACGTTAGCGATTACAAATGCTGTTATAGTCCTATATACATATATATGTGTGTGCGGTATAACATGTACCGTAAATAGAAACATATTATTCACATACATACTGCGATTATGCGTTGAATATTGTCCGAGTATAATTCTGTCCGTCAATCTGTTTATCGTCAAATTTCATTACGTGAGTCCATAGTACGTTACTGTAATATCTAATTTATATATTTCAGTATCTGCAACTACTTAATTGTAGTGGTAGTGGATGCTGCTTCACGTTACGACATATATGTATAATCATTAGAGAGTTACGTATATTATTTATATATGGGAATTTAACGCAAAAATCTTCGTTTTCGAACTATACTATGTACTATAAATCTAAAATCAATGCTTTTGAAATTTGCGTGTAAAAATTTACGATATTCCTTCTCGCAACAGGTTGCACTCAAATCCTTACAGTTATCAGTCTTCAATATCACACGTAGATATAAGAAAAATTCTATCATACATAATATACGATGAAAAATAAAGGCGTGACTATTGCATCGTCTATAATATATAATATTCAAACCTCGTCTGGAAATTAATGGACAATAAAAATAATTCTTCCTTATAGTAATGATCGGATAACTATACATATGTTACGTGTATGTATTATACCTATGTTCATCCTAAAGAACGTAATATTTTCGACGATTTTAATCCACCTGATTAATAATGATAATGAAGTATATTATCACATTCATTGTCTGATAAATTGTTGAAATCTATAACCATGATTTCTATATGTTTTTAATATATAATAGGAAACATACCTATATATTTATACAGGAAGAAAATAAAAAAATATATATAGTCCATATAATATATATAAGGTGTTGTTTAAACGTATGCAAATGTATTTCAAGTACATCAAACTGATTTACAAAAAGTATGTACGATAAGACGGTCGGTGACCTTACGCCCCGTCATTCTCTCCCTCCTTGCTTCCCTTCCATGCATAGCTCGTATACGACTACGTGAATTATACTCAACAAACGTGAGCTATGCTGTACCGACGATGAGTATAATATACTGACAGGGAAATAAATGTGAGGATATAGCTAGCTGGGTTTTCTACTATGCCTGCAGACTCTTAAGACACATGTATAAGTTTTATACACACCGTATATGTATACATATATGTGTATGTAAGTATAAATACGTATTATCTTTCTTCAAACAAGTTGAAAACCCTGTACGTTGTTTATCGAACAACTGTATGGTATTCATAGTTCTGTGTATTATTTACGTTACAAATAGTTATGTACCCATATCTATCATGACGGATTATAATATTGCGTAAACCGCATAATTTGTCACGCGAAAATTTCGGCTTAAATATCATAGTAGGTTAATAATAATATTGAAGGACGTATCTACGCGTTAAACACGTTGAGTAAGGATACATGCGATATGAATCATCCTTAATTCACTCCCATAAGATTTTATTTATGAATTTAATTCAACAATTCAATAATTCTATACAAGTTAATATACTTAACAGCTATAATTATATAGAGACTCGAAATAATACGCTCCGATATTTACAGTTAGATATTCTTACCGAGTGAATGAAACCTCGTGTCGAAAAGGGTCTTAAACCTTCAGGTTTAAGGGTTCTTGTCTTGCAGATGGCGTCGAGGATATATATTTGGGATGAACGAATAGGAGGCAGCAAGGAAATAAGAAAGGAAAAAAGAAAAGGAGGTTGATGGGGATGTGGTTAATTATTGCTGCATGTAAGTATAAAATATAATTATGTATATACAAGATTAAAAAAAACAGCTGACGAATTTTCAGCGGAACTTCTTTTCCACTTTCATGTACAAGTTATACAAGTTCTTTTTATTTTTTGTTGATTGAGTTTCTGTTTTTTAGTTTATTATCATCATCTGGTATGCATTATACTTATTTCTCAATAATTAAATTAGTACTACCAACACTTTGCGGTAGTAAAATGATTAAAAGGTATTTAATATAACGCGTGTAGATATTTTGGTTAGATTTATTGAAAACTTATTAAGTTGAACTTGAATGTTTACATTGAACTTGAAAAACGATGCTACATTCTAAAATACTTGAACGGAATATATCATATGTAAGTATATGCATGTGTACACATAAACGAGAATTACAAACTGTAATTAACGCATACCTCGGAATTACCGCGTGAGAATTCCTAATGTGAACTGGTAATAGTATTAAAAAAAAAAAAAGAAAAAAAAAAGACAGTGAATTTGTCACCTATATTTTTCTAAGAATCTATGTTCCTATATGTATATAGACACGGAATATAATTTGCGGGTAAAACGTCTGCGGTAATGAAATAATACGTATATATTACATGAGAATTATTATACGCATGTATAGCTATATATACACGGGTTTTTACGAAAGTCGACCTTTGATCCATTTCGTATACATTATTTCATCAAATTATTACGACAATAAAATAATCATTCGAATCACAATTCATAATAAATTTGAAACGAGATTTTTTTTTTTTATTGCCTCGACGTTGAATGCATATATGATAAATTGATTTCCCTTGGTACGAGCTTATGTCACCTTTTTATTTTTCTTATTGTTGTTGTTATTGTTATTAATATTATTATCTGTTTTTTTAAGCTAGTAATGTAATTCTGTGGGAATTCAATTGACAAGAAGTGACATGATGATTACAATACGCAGAAATAACGTAAATTAGAATAAATCGCGATTTTTATTTCGTCTTTTCATATGCATGATAACTTTTCTAACTATAAAACAACGTTGGATTCACAGCAGTAGACCGTAACGTGTAAACTATACGTAAATAGTATACTATATAGCTTCTATTCATTATTAGCTATGAATATTACTGAATGAAGTTTCGAAATAAATCTCAAAGTCTAGCTAGATCGTATAAAGCTATAATATGAACAAGCGTTTATCTTTCGAATATATCTTCGGTCTTCGTTGACAATAAGTCAATAAAAATAGAAATGAAAAAAAAAAAATAATAAATTAGCTGAATAAATTTTAGATTTATTATTATTCACTGGCGGTTTTGTTTAGAATATTCTCTCTCATATACAAATCGAGATACAATAATTACATTCACGTGGTTATAAGCACGTGATATTTTATAATTATTGCTTACATTAAATTACAACAATTTCGGAACGCGAATTTTTGCTGTTTTATAAAACATGTATATCCGCGTTAGCTAGAAAGCTACCGAACGCCGGTGTCAGAATGATGACTAATCATAATAAATATTAGCCAAAATGTAACGTAGTTTATCCGTGTGTTTAGAAATACGAGTATAAATTACGTTTTAAAATACACGTGAGAGTATTTCTTTTATGTATAGATGATGTATTCATGGACTCGAGAATAATGCACAAGATCGACGAAGATTTCTATTTATGTGCGAAATAATCAAGAAAAGAAATTGTTTACGGTTATAGGCATCTTCTATATAATATAAGTACATATATCCATGTTATGCAAATGGCGTCACCGCGTGCGCGAGAACTGCTGCTTGCTGCAACGACCGCGAGCGTAATCGATACTATTTACGAGTAATGAGATAGCCACATAATTTCTCGCCGTATTAGTTTTAGAGAAAAACCATATATTTAAGAAAATAAGTAGTGCTAGTAGTGGTCGTAGTAGTAGTAGCAGTATTAGTAGTAGTAGTAATAGTAGTGTAGTAGTAGTAGTAGTAGTAGTAGTAGTAGTACTAGCGGTGGTGGTGGTCGTCGTAGCTTAAATCTGCATACCTATTTACATAGACAAGTAATTTGCCTCTAATTAATTCTCAAGTTCAAACCACGCGTCCGGAAAACGAAGTTTCCTTGACCTCTGTAATAAAATCATTACTACTCTTCCTACTAGGCTGAAAATTCCATTTACATATCTCTCAAACGTTATACAATGTCATTATTCATTAATAACAATGTGTATTGTTATTCGATTCGGGATTATTTCGATAAACGTTATTAATATTTCTTATCAACAATCTAAGTGGCTATAACTATTTTCAAATCATTTATCTACCCAGCTTCGAGTCTGAAGTTTTTTTTTTTTATTTCTAGCTGCGCATGCAGAAACCCGTAACGGTAAAAACGGCCTACCTAGCTACTAGGGTACAATGGTAGATCTTGTTTCTAAATACCGTGGCATTCGTAGGAAGCTATGAATGCCCATGGAATTTAGCCTCAAGTTTTTACAACGTCGCATTTTAGTACCCGCATTGTTAATATCATTTCGTATTTCTTACCTTTACGTTCTAAGGGGACCCCCGGATAGCGATCGTCTTTTGTTCGCAGGATGGTTGGAGTAACTGCAGCGTTACGTTTAGACGAAAGTAGAGTTTCTTTCGACTTATTTAGAGATAACACAGAAACAGTTGATATTTTATTATTATCTAATATTCACCGCAATAACACCGTCCATTTCACCTTATAGTATTATAATTAATTGTTGAAGAAAATCATCCTTTTCACACGTTTTTACGTATAGTAATTATCATCATCAAAGGTAAAAGAATTGTCGTTTATTACATTATAATTAGGGATTTATAATCATCGAGATTCACTTTTTATTTAGGCTATTTATTTTCATTTTTTTATGAATTTCATCAAATATAATAGACACGTATACATTTTACGTATGTATATATAGGTATGTATGTATCTATGTATCTACACCGGTGCCACGGGACGTGTTCGAGATCTTTTAAGAGCCCATTTCGATCAATACTAATTCGAAGTAAACAAATGATAAATTTCAGCCTATACGCGATCGAGGAATAAATTGATCAACCTTCAATTATTATGAGTTTATTTATTTATTTATTTATTTATTCATTATTTATTTTCATCATAATATGTAGCTAATAAATCGTAACGCCAGCGATCGCGTCGTTGATTTAAACGTATATTTAATAAATCAGATGATAACAGGTAGAGTCGCGATTAAATACCTATTGAATAATCCCGATGGACGATATTTGTTGACTAATCAATCAACTCAGTGCCTTATTCGAATCGTGGTATGTTGCGCGTTTTATTTATAATTTTTCATTTTTTCTTTCTTTTTCTTCTTTACGTACGTTGTTTTGTTTATAAATAAAACATTACGGTCGGAGTAACATTGACGATGACACTATGGCGCCACGGAGTTAAGGAAAAAATTTAAATCATGATGAGACAATTACTTTTTTTTTTTTTTTATCTTCTAATCATAAATTAATTTACACAGAATTTTTTGAATCACTCAATTTATTTACCATCTAAATAACAAAAATTATCAACTCACAGAAGATGAATTATCCACAAACTAATACACTATTAAATCGACACAACCACTTCGTAACTATAAATATCGGCGCAGCTTGTCATTCTAACATTCACTGCTTCGAATATTTTACGTATTCCTATTCTTCTTTCTATCTTTCCTTTTATGTACTTCAAATATAACCGAATTATCCAACTTTGACGCTCGCGTTTTCCCTGAGCTACGATCCGTCCGCTTCGGGTGCCACTAAAGGAATGAGTCGGTAGCGCTCGCCGTGTTTTCCTCACGAACTAACAATCCCTTACTCCTGTAAAACCGAAGCTTATTTTTTTCTTATATCAGTGCCGGCCCGAGGATATAGGGCCCTTGATTGACGAGCGAAAACACTGCCGAATTTACCAAAAAAAATATGAAACAGATCTCTCCCTGATTTATTACACATTTCACTCATAATTACAAATAAGATTCAATCATTTTTAGAAATTAATTCAAGTTTGTTCAAGCAATTTATACC
The DNA here is from genome assembly GCA_963924015.1 of Macrophya annulata. NCBI lineage: Eukaryota > Metazoa > Arthropoda > Insecta > Hymenoptera > Tenthredinidae > Macrophya > Macrophya annulata. Next base: position 27,063,510 of record OZ001258.1, on the reverse strand, counting down.
CTCTATAGGCAGGATGACTTGATTTTCTATTGATGGTCTTTCTTTCTTTCTTTCTTTCATTTGATTTGGTTCGATTTACGATTAGAATGCCAAACTGGTTTGATGTGTTCGTACCACAGGCTAAATGAATACTGCAGCCAAATATTCTGCGAGCCTAGTAACGCGATCTGTAGGAATTAAGTCAGTAGTTTTAAATACTTTGTTTGAAATTTAATTGTAAGTCGTATCAAATAGCAAATATTATTGTAATATGAATGTTATAGGTCTGATTCGTTATACAATTACTGTTACTATCATTAATATTATTGTATACAGCATAATTTCAATCATCCTCATTTTCGTACTTTAGGTTAGTTACTTCTACTACTTACTACATTTTTATCGGCAGTAGGTAAAGAGAAAAATAAAACTGTGCGACTGATTCTTATTATCAACCGATCGTGGTCTAGTACTGAAAAGAGGCACCCGTTTACAGTAGCAGTACACTCTACACTCAGGGTTTACTAGGAAATAAATAGTTATTAAAACATTGTCATTTCTTTTGTTGTGTTTGCCTATTCTTGCGGATAAATTGATTGTAGGCGTGCTCGACTTAAACTGAAAACTGAATTGTGGAACAGTGATAACACTCTCTTGATCGTAGTATTATATTAATATTAAATATGAACATATCGCAAATACAACAACCGGGCCAAATGGGTTTAGGACCAATGCCTCAAACTAACCCTCAAATTCCACAAGCTCAGCAGCAACAACAACAGCAACAACAGCAGCAGCAACAACAACAACAACAACAACAGCAACAACAGCAGCAGCAACAACAACAGCAGCAACAACAACAACAGCAGCAACACACACAAGAGAAACTAGACAATATTTCAAAAGTAAAATCTCTAGCCGGTCCGCTCAGAGAATCGCTTGCTATCGCTTTGAAAACAGCTGCGTCAACACTTCATCAAAATAGCCTCGTTGATGTTGGTACTTACAAGGGTAGCGACGTCCAAGGGCAGTACAGATTTGACAAAAACACAGAAGAGTTTTATTCCATTTGTGATCAGATAGAATTACATTTAAAAACTTCAATCGAATGTTTGTCACAAAATTCCAGTTCTGTAAGATATCTGCCAATATCTGTCGCACCTACTAGGACAGAGGCTGTCTCTGGACAAGATGGACCAGTTCTTACTTATCCACAGTTTTTAATGACTGTAAGATCCCAAGTATCGTACGCCAAGGATATTCACGATACTTTGATATCTGCTGCTCATACTTTAACTCCTGGAGAATGAGACTAGAATTTGAACATTTTTCTCCGTTGTGAAGTAAAAAATATTCAGTTTTGCATACTAAACTATATAATTTTACAAATCATATTTAGCAGAACAGTTTCGTTTTTCACCATACTCTCATGTGAATTTTAATTAGTATTCGAATGGTTTACACTCATTGTAGGGCTTCAACGTTGTACTGCTGATCGATGATATAATCGTTTAAAAACAATTTGTAAAATCCATTTTATTTGACTTGGAGAATTTTCGTGTAGGTTTATATTACATAGTCACAATTTTTTCTGGTAAATCATGGCCCTTGATTGATTTTATTAGTATTACAAAATGTGTATTGTTGGTTTATATTCCTCATTCTCTTTTATTTTCGCAATTAAGTAATGTTGTAAATAATCATACTTAATAAATATTAGTTTAAGAAATTACAAAAAAAAAAATTGATCTAATAAAATAATACTTCATTATTAAGCAATTAAATTCTGATATTACCTGCATGTAAAAATTGACTTTCATAGAAACTCAAACTTCGGAGAACTTGCCGATTAATCTGGAATTTCGATTCTGGTAGATACATAATTGTGAATAATAGTAGTGTGGAACAGTATTTGGTAAATTAATAGCACTAGCTCATATAATATCAGTAACTATATAATAACGGCATAGATGTCAAGAACCTTTGAAAGTAATGGTCTAAAAGCTCTTTGACAATATATCGACCATTAAATGCTATAGAGGAAATTACTTGAATTCTAAGAATTGAGATAATAATAATTCTTATTTTACGGTAATCAAGTATGTTTATTCAGAGTAATAACAATGCTTGTCTGTGATTAAAGTAGTGCATTTAAATCCATTGATAACAATAACATAAATTGATCAATAGTATTGCAATCATCTGTTTTTCACTACTTTATAATCTTCTTGCTTTTCTTAGCCTTCGAGGGTTCCGAAATACTTTAGTGCTGTCTGTAAGAAATTGAATATCCAGTCTCTACGTTTGCAGACCTTTTATCGTAAACTGAAACCGAAATAAGAAAAGTTTAATCAATTGATAGTCATAAATCACTTGTTATAATCAGAAATCAGTGCTTTTGCCTATCATTTTGCCTGGACTAAGATCTCAGACCCAAACTCTGATGGTCTTTTAATTGTTTTTAATAGCCTGCTGTAAACATGTTAACAATTAGAGCCTTAAATCAATAAGATTTGGTTTCATCTTGTAGTTAAATAAGTTTATAGTGCCCAAAACAAATTTTGAAAGTCTGCATATTGATTTAATGTCCTTACTGTGGTGAGAATGGCAGCTGTAGCCTGTGCTGCGATGTTACTTCCATTGGAAGCATTTTTGAAGCCTTATCGTAAGAACAGCCAGCTTGATTTCTCCTACATTGTAAATAAGAATCCAGAAAATAAAGTAATATAGATTGAAATATGTTGCTCACGAGGACTAACTTTAATATAGATATTTTGATTGAGTGATTTGAATCTTACTTGGCTGCTGCTAAATAATCGATTTGTATTGACTTCACTCCTGGTATTTCTTGGCTTTGTCTATTGATGAAAAGGCGAAAGTATTAATTGTCTATCTTCTGTCTTTTAAGATGTCGTCTTAGTATGAATTTGTTGGTTAACCTAGAAATTTCGCCAATCAAGTTTAGAAATGACAATTTTTTTCCAAAGCACGGGGAGCTCAGCAGTCTGAGGATTTTGACACTTTGTTATTTCCAAATTATGAATAGTTGTTATTTGTCGTGGAATATTGGAACGAAATATAATTGTAATTAAAAGCCTAGCGCACTAGTCTCTAGATTAAATTGGCACACGGGGTGTGAAATGGTATTGTTATCTCGCGGACGAATAAACAAACTATTTTTGCATTAAACATTAATACGCCTTATTATACGCAACTTGCATGTCATTCCTGTTGCTCTGGCTTACCTCCACATAGTTAGCCCCTCATCTGCTCGGAATGAATTAATTGTTTTTGCAATCGTTTGTCGGTCGTTTGTTGGCGAATAATTGACTAATCCGGACGTTTGATGGTAATTCATTAATTAGAAAACAATTTTTTCTAAATCAGCCTTGTGAATTTTTTCTGTTAGCCCCCCTCGATCGTATTACTTTTGATCCATTTTGACATTGACCGAAGTAGAATCGTTTGTTGGTGATTGATGGACCATTTTCACAAAGAAAATTTGGATAACTTCCCAATAACCACAGAAAGAACAAAAAAAAATGCAATCTGGATATCTTCTTCTTTTTCCCGTAGATAAATAATAATGTAAATTAGCTGATCCCGCCAGAATTTAAAGTGATGACGTCATACGGACTTTCAACACAGTGGCTCGCGCTTGCACGAGGGCTGATTTTCGTGGCGACTGGCAGATCGGCGCAGCAGTCGCCGCCGGCAGTGGCTGGAGAAGGTTGGAGTGTCGCTCGTGGTTCCGTACGTTATTATTCTCCGTCAAAAGTTCAAAGAGTACATAACCAATGAGGAAAAGGAGAAGAAAGTTATTATTCTGTGCCGGAACAGACTCCGGGGATAAAAAAATAATTGACAAGTGAATTAAAAGTGACATTATAAAACTTGTGTATAAATTTCTTCCGCGTATACGCGAGCTGTCATCTTACGTCAGGTACGGGGACTTGTCCATAGCGAGTGGCGACGGGCATCAGTCGTGGTCAAGCAGTGGTTAGAAATGGTCGGAATGTCGCTCGTGGTTCCGTACGTTATTATTCTCCGTCAAAAGTTTAAAGAGTACGTAACCAATAAAGAAAAGAAGAAGAAAGCTATTATTTTGTGCTAAAACCGACGCCGGGGATGGGAAAATATTTAAAAAGTAAATTGCAAGTGACGCTATAAAACCCGTGTATAATTTTTCTCGACTGAAGTTGTGTTTTTTGGACTGCAAGACCGTCGCTGACGTATGAAAAAAAAGGTAAGAGTAGTTTAATCTCGATATTGCACGACCGTTAGAAGTAAAATTCAAGTCCGGAAATGTAATTCCCGTTTTACAAAGTCATGCATTTCCGAGACGAAATTTTTTACTCGTTTCGCCGTTGATTATTTTCAGCAGTTTCCTTCAAATATTTTTTCTACTCGTAGGTAGTTAACAATTGTGTATCTTTTGACAAAATTATATATTGAGACTTGATTAGATTCAATTTAGTACCGTAGGATTGTGATCTGCGTATAATAGCAAAAAGTCTCAATGACTAAGATATAAAGTAAAGACAAGCGAGCGGGTCGCATAAACCGAATGTTGTTTATATTTGAACAAAATTTGCGAATAATCAGACTACAGTTATTTATTTACATTGACAATCTGAATGAACTTCTAATGTATGGCCAATCTTTATTGATCAGAAAAATATTTTGATTACAGAGACGAGACTGCTGCAGCAGATCGTGAATGCAGATCTCAGGTAACTTGAACAGATGAAATATCGCTGATGAATCGAGAAAAGGTAAGGCACTAATCGTAACATTAGTTATAATTATTTTCCTTCACTTCTGTTTGTAGAATTTTTAAATCTATAGATTAAAATCCAATGTATTCATTTATTCATTAAGATAGCACAGAATAAATGTTTGGCTTTTTTGTTTTATCTAAAAAATATCGATACATTTATTGTAAGCATATTCAATTGATAAATCTGTTCCATTTTTTTTTTTGTCGCAGTGAAATAATAAGTTTTGCCAGCATCTGCTAATCACATTCCTGTGGAATCAAATACGGACCGAATACTACAACCAAGTTGAGGATTTCAATATTGATTATACAGCGCTTCTGAGCAGGTAAAATGCAAATATTTTTATTAAATATCTTTTTAAAAAATGTATGCAGTAATAGTCAGTATAATATGATCACGGCCCTGTATTTCTATTGACTAATTAAAGAATTGTCCATATACAGAAGTTCTCTTTAATATATGACCGTTTCTACCTGCATTCAAAATCAGGTTTATATGAAATTTATTTCTAATTTTATTCGTTCTTTTTCTTATTTTACAGAAAATCATGTCAGCAGCCGCATCGTGGCAATTAAATGGACTGCGAGGATCTGAACTTCGAGGATAGGATACGGACTGAGGGAGTTTGAGGTAAGAATTGAAACAATTATCCGGTAATCTCTGTTCTCATTATAGAAGAATGACTTATCCTGTTTCAATAAAAAACGCGAATTATTTTCATCTTGTTTCATACCGAGCCAAATTTAGTTGAAACAAAAAAGAAAATGTGATTTCATAGATTTTGTAAAGCCTCTTATCCCCAAGTTGAATCATTCTATCCATTTATTATTGATATCGAATTGACAACGAGTTTTCTTCATGCAAAAATAACTCTGTTAACAGTTACAATAATGAGTGTTCAATTATTGAAACTATTCCCCAATTTTTTTATATTTCTGTTACAGTGTAATATATGAAACGTGGACCAAATATGATGAGGCTAAGGGGGCCAAGGTCTTAATCGTATATGCAGCGATCATGCAGAGGTAAGATGAGATATCTTTGATAACAATATTTTCAACAAAGTATTTTTATTGATCTCTCGTAAATTTTATCAATTATTTATAATTGAAAAGTTGACAAGTTATCGATATAGAGAAGTTTTCCCTTAATTTAGGTGCGTTATTTCCTATGCAAAATCAAATTTGTCTGCCATCTAGTTTTCTATATTTCTCTCGATATTTCTATTATTTTTTCAGAGAATGTCGTATCACTTATCCCCATCAATCGGATGAATTGTCAGGATCAAGGGATGGTTCACAGATCATTGGAGCGGAGGTGAGAATAAGATATTTTGTCATCATTTTCATTTCACGTTTTATCAAAATGTAATAACCGCTTGTAATTTTCTAAAAACTGCGTCGCAGAAGCACTACTTTGATAAAGACTTTCATTTTAATTTCATTCATACAAAACCAAGTTGAATCCAAACAGTAAAAAAGAACTGATATATTAATGTATCAAATTTCTCGTGAATAGTTGTTGATTAGTATGATAAGCTGGTTGAATACTTGTCCAATTTTCATCTAACACTTTATCATTTCTCTACAAGGTGGAGAAGGAAGAGGAGTAAAAATGAACAATCAGAGGGAAAACGAGGAAGAGAACAACCAAGAGAACTGATTTATTTCTTTAGTTTTAATATTTGTATTTTCTATAATTTTATTGATTGCTTGTCCTAATTCAATTAGAATTTCACTGAGATCTATTGCAAGATCGAGCCTTATTTGGTCGATCAATTTAATGCGCACAAGATCGTTCATGCAAGATATTTTATTGAATTTAAAATCGTAAATTTCAATTCTTCATCAATTGTGATAACTGTAAATTTGGATTGGATTTTTTTCTACAAATTAGAGAGATACGTAGATATTATCATAAACATAAACATAGCTTGCAGCTCCATTACATGTATACTATTGATCGATCAACGATATGGGTATAAAATGATTAATATTCGGACATCGATCGTGTATTTTTATTTGTATTTGTATTTTATTTTTATCACAGCATCTACTGTTTGCTTAGTGTAAGATCAGAATTATTAGATAATTCAATATCAAAATTAAAACAATTGTACGAATTTTTGTGTAGACAAAGAGACAGAAAAACATACAGTTGGCTTGACAAAATAGAGTTATGTTTGCTTAAATAGAGTAGACTTAATATAATTTCAGAAACAACAACTTTGTCAGATTCAATTTGCTTTTTATATGATATAATTGTATATGTATGTATACTAATGTATAAATTATACCTGTTCAAAGTATAATTATAGTTTTAGTATAGCCTAGTTGAAATTTTATTGACAAAAATAGTTGTTATTTCATGTGGATATTATAAAAATGCCAAACATGTGATTTTCAATTAAGTATATAGGGTGGTTCAAGAAAACATGAATTTGCTGAAATCAGTTGTTCATCCATAGTTTTATACGTTTTCACGAAAAAAAAGTGCTCGCGGAGATTAGCTTATACGAGCAAGAAAAAATTCTGAGAATTCGTATAGCAGTAAGCAAATAAAGATATACTCGATATTTTGCGATGCGTATACCTATGTATATTTATTTATAAGAAATAATTACAAATTATACATACCTAATATGTATAACGTTGACAATAAAAAATATTGTATCTATGCTGTAGCAATAAATTCCCAGATATACCTATAATTAATTACTTCGTTACTTTCCACTTTTTTCTTCTTACCACTCTTTATTTCACATATTAAATAAGGTAAGTGAATTCTAATGATCGTCTTTTGATACCAGGAGCAATTTTTCGACTTAAGATTTCAAAAATCTCAAATTTTGTAAGCTAATGAGAGATACAGAGAGACACATCGATGGGAATGCATGCCTACTGAGACACATGCTCCTGATTTTTCCCGCCAAAAATTTCAGCACACCTCCTCAGGTCAGATGTTCTCCTGATACCAGGAGCAATTTTTCGAGTTAAAATTTCAAATTCCCCAAATTTGGTAGGCTAATGAGAGATACAGAGAGACACATCGATGGGAATGCATGCCTGCTTAGACACATGCCCCTGATTTTTCCCGCCAAAAATTTCAGCACACCTCCTCGGGTCAGATGTTCTCCTGATACCAGGAGCAATTTTTCGACTTAAAATTTCAAAAATCTCAAATTTTGTAGGCTAATGAGAGATACAGAGAGACACATCGATGGGAATGCATGCCTGCTTAGACACATGCTCCTGATTTTTCCCGCCAAAAATTTCAGCACACCTCCTCGGGTCAGATGTTCTCCTGATACCAGGAGCAATTTTTCGAGTTAAAATTTCAAATTCCCCAAATTTTGTAGGCTAATGAGAGATACAGAGAGACACATCGATGGGAATGCATGCCTGCTGAGACACATGCTCCTGATTTTTCCCGCCAAAAATTTCAGCACACCTCCTCGGGTCAGATGTTCTCCTGATACCAGGAGCAATTTTTCGAGTTAAAATTTCAAAAATCTCAAATTTTGTAGGCTAATGAGAGATACAGAGAGACACATCGATGGGAATGCATGCCTGCTTAGACACATGCTCCTGATTTTTCCCGCCAAAAATTTCAGCACACCTCCTCGGGTCAGATGTTCTCCTGATACCAGGAGCAATTTTTCGAGTTAAAATTTCAAATTCCCCAAATTTTGTAGGCTAATGAGAGATACAGAGAGACACATCGATGGGAATGCATGCCTGCTGAGACACATGCTCCTGATTTTTCCCGCCAAAAATTTCAGCACACCTCCTCGGGTCAGATGTTCTCCTGATACCAGGAGCAATTTTTCGAGTTAAAATTTCAAAAATCTCAAATTTTGTAGACTAATGAGAGATACAGAGAGACACATCGATGGGAATGCATGCCTGCTTAGACACATGCTCCTGATTTTTCCCGCCAAAAATTTCAGCACACCTCCTCGGGTCAGATGTTCTCCTGATACCAGGAGCAATTTTTCGACTTAAAATTTCAAAAATCTCAAATTTTGTAGGCTAATGAGAGATACAGAGAGACACATCGATGGGAATGCATGCCTACTGAGACACATGCTCCTGATTTTTCCCGCCAAAAATTTCAGCACACCTCCTCAGGTCAGATGTTCTCCTGATACCAGGAGCAATTTTTCGAGTTAAAATTTCAAATTCCCCAAATTTGGTAGGCTAATGAGAGATACAGAGAGACACATCGATGGGAATGCATGCCTGCTTAGACACATGCCCCTGATTTTTCCCGCCAAAAATTTCAGCACACCTCCTCGGGTCAGATGTTCTCCTGATACCAGGAGCAATTTTTCGACTTAAAATTTCAAAAATCTCAAATTTTGTAGGCTAATGAGAGATACAGAGAGACACATCGATGGGAATGCATGCCTGCTTAGACACATGCTCCTGATTTTTCCCGCCAAAAATTTCAGCACACCTCCTCGGGTCAGATGTTCTCCTGATACCAGGAGCAATTTTTCGAGTTAAAATTTCAAATTCCCCAAATTTTGTAGGCTAATGAGAGATACAGAGAGACACATCGATGGGAATGCATGCCTGCTGAGACACATGCTCCTGATTTTTCCCGCCAAAAATTTCAGCACACCTCCTCGGGTCAGATGTTCTCCTGATACCAGGAGCAATTTTTCGAGTTAAAATTTCAAAAATCTCAAATTTTGTAGACTAATGAGAGATACAGAGAGACACATCGATGGGAATGCATGCCTGCTTAGACACATGCTCCTGATTTTTCCCGCCAAAAATTTCAGCACACCTCCTCGGGTCAGATGTTCTCCTGATACCAGGAGCAATTTTTCGACTTAAAATTTCAAAAATCTCAAATTTTGTAGGCTAATGAGAGATACAGAGAGACACATCGATGGGAATGCATGCCTACTGAGACACATGCTCCTGATTTTTCCCGCCAAAAATTTCAGCACACCTCCTCGGGTCAGATGTTCTCCTGATACCAGGAGCAATTTTTCGACTTAAAATTTCAAATTCCCCAAATTTGGTAGGCTAATGAGAGATACAGAGAGACACATCGATGGGAATGCATGCCTACTGAGACACATGCTCCTGATTTTTCCCGCCAAAAATTTCAGCACACCTCCTCGGGTCAGATGTTCTCCTGATACCAGGAGCAATTTTTCGACTTAAAATTTCAAATTCCCCAAATTTGGTAGGCTAATGAGAGATACAGAGAGACACATCGATGGGAATGCATGCCTACTGAGACACATGCTCCTGATTTTTCCCGCCAAAAATTTCAGCACACCTCCTCGGCTCAGATGTTCTCCTGATACCAGGAGCAATTTTCGACACAAATTTTCGAAAAATCTCAATAACTTAAGGGAAAGGAAAGTGAAAAATAACGAAGCAATTGGTAATTTATAATCTGTGGATTTATTGCTGCTGCGCCATGATATAACATAGTAATCATAATACTCATCATCAAAGTTATGCATAATTTGTACTTGTGTCTTAAGAACAAATTCACCCATCGCAATCGATAGAGTATTTTTATTTGCTTCCTGGCACAGTTATACGAGTTATTATAATATATACAATAGTATACTAATTCATATAGCCATAGGTGTAGGTATATATAACTTAGTTTGCAAAGACTACAGAGTTCAAGTTTGGAAAGTGCGGTCAATCGGGACTGCGGACAGTGTGGAAAGTGTGGACAACTCCTTGCTGGACGGAGATGTTTGGACTTTGATAGGAGTTTATTCAGCTGTAACAAAAGGATGAGTATTATAATATTTCCGACAATGAGTGGGTTATTAAAAAAAATTGACGATCAATCTTTCTTCGTCAATGAGTACATTGTAAATTTTGCAACGACTTCTCTACGCTGGAAGTATTTTCATTAAGATGCCCGTTACAGTCTCGTCTCGTTGATGCAATCCCCATACGCACCCTTTGACGCCACGAGGGCCACTGACTATGGCAGGTGCTCATACCCTAGTTCAGTGCTCCTCTTTGCCGAACGTGGTGCCGAATGGTAACGCTATCCTACGATGAATCGACAAACTACTTTTGAAGCAAGCATCTGCGCAAGATATCTGCACGACTCATGATATGCAACCAAGTCAGAACTACAGTAATGATATGCAGGTTGCATGCAATAAGGCGTAGACTTGACAATCGCGCCCCCTCGGGCACTGAACCGTCTGCATTCTTGAATCAGTTCTGACTAGTACGTATAGGTACAGGAATACCTCTTTCGTAACTGAGAAACTAGCAGTCCCTCGAATTTTTGGCAAAAGCACTTAGTCCTAGAGTTTCATAAAGAAGCCCTCCTGAAAATATGGCAGGTCAAACTGAATCATCCCGTAAACGACATTTACACGTCATGATATGAATAAGTCCGTTTAGTTGTTCCAAGGTTGAAAATTAATGAGAAAACGTTATCTTTCTAACGTGATTTCTTTGTTAGGTATGTATGTTCATTTGTATACAATCTTGCTATTTTTACCTATCTGGTATTAAGATTGAGATTGAAAGAAGGATAAGTATGCTCTTAACAACGAATAATATCTTTATTGTATAAATACAATTCTATTAACAGAGTCCAAAAGTATAATTTTACCTTCCACAAAATAATGATCTACCTTCAAAAATTCATTGCAATAAATACCATACATTCAATCACAAATAATTATCATTTTCATTTAAATCCATTAGTATAATTTTCAATTACTAGAAAGTCATAGAATCTAAGAGTTTATAAAAATTTAACTTTTTTGAAACTTTTGATTTACCTCGGCACAAGTTTATTTAATTATATAGAACCCTAGAGGCCGTCAAATCAGTAGATTTTAATTAAAGCAGTGAGATCTCGAATGGTATGAAATTACTTTACTCCGAAAAAAATTGCCACTCAAATTCGTTGATTTATATAAAAAATAAATTGTTTCTGCAATTACGTATATTATACCGAAAAAAATACGGTACGAAGAGTTTTTCTTAGAGAAATTTTACTGCAACGAAGAGTCTCAGATCCATCCGAGTCTGACGCCGATGAATAAATGCCAAGGATCGTTCCCCAATGATGACTAGTCGAACTAAAATCCAGGAGAACAACAGTAGTTCAAGAGGCTCGAAGTGTTTGTTTCAATCATCTGCGTTGACTACAACAAATATTTTGTCATTAAATCCCAATGATGACGTAATGGGCCTAGATGCCAATGTAATTTAAACATACCAACTTATCAAGGACAGGAAAACAGTTACAATCAGTTTTTCTTAAATAATGATAGACACAAAATATACATACTGGAGTGGCGTAATTTTGCAGTGGTAGATAATTGAGGTGACTGCCTCAGACACATCAGCTCGTAGAAGTGCTATATCACGCAATGTTGTTCCTGCTTTTTCAATTTTATTTTTTGTTCTTAATGATAGTAAAAATTGTAAATATATTTTCGTACATTTTTTAGCACCTAAGTCGTCTTTTTCGTTAGAGCTGACAATGAGAGTCATTTATTGCAATTTATAATATTGAAATAATGACAAGCATGAGAAACTGTGGAGATTGGTATAAGGAAGGCTGTGATGCGATTGATGCAGCAATTTATAATTGTATACATATAAGGATCGCAGATTAATGTAAGGGTTCCATATTACCCTGATTTCCACGTACTGTTTCTAATGGATGAGATGGCTAAATAGAATGAGTGAGAGAAAAAGAAACAGAGAGAAAGATAAAAAGACAGAGAAAGAAAAAAAGTAATAAAATTTGAACTTCAGAGATATAAAACAAATTTTAATGTCTCATTATATATGTGTATTTTCTGTCTCTAAATTTTAACAAAATTTTCTCTGTATCGTTAGGTATATTCGAAGGGGGCGACAAAATGTAGACATAAGCATAATGTAATAATCAATAATATTATGCGATAGTAATTAACGTGTATACAATTAATTAATAATTATTGATAATAACTAATTGTTAGTTTAATCGTAATCATCTCAACAAGTCATTGCGTTAAAATCTGCCCAATTATTATGCAGTTAATTTTATCGCGTTAATTTTTGTACCAACATACAAAAATAACATTCACAGATAGTATTATATAGTTATATATAATTAGTTATCAACAAATTATCTTACGATATTATTACTTCCTTGAATATGGGCAGATTTTCCTGTAAAAATCCACAATGCAATAATTCTAAAAACCTTAGTCGTTTAATCAAGAGGCTACTTTCAAATATAACGTATACATCTAAAAATTAATAAGAATTATTTAATAAAACGAATTCAATACAATATATATACATATATATATATATATATATATATATATATATATATATATATATATATATATATATATATATATATATATATATATATATATATATATATATATATGTTTCTTTGTGTATGCGTGTGTGTGTGTGTGTCATTATCTGTATACGTATATTACTGTATATATGTACACATATATATATATATATATATATATATATATTTGTAAAAAAAAAAAACAATAAATAACCAATATATTACATCGTATCAAGTACATCGTTTGTTGTTTTTCCATTGCTAATTGCTAATTTTCATTAAACATTCGTTCATGAATGTAAACTAATTAAAATAACGCTATAATTGTTGTTGATGTTGTCTTTGTTTTTGTTCTCGTTGGAAAAGAAAAAGTGGCGAGATTTGAAATATTGTATTCGAAAAGATGTTTCTGAACAACACGGAAACGATAATCACACGAATTACGCAGAACCGCCAATATATTTCCACATATTGCCATTATATATCTACTCACTTGTCACGTGGAAATAGGGAAAATGGGAGAATTCAAAATTGGATCACGCGAAGCTCGTTGTCAGTTGAGGTCAGATCAGTACGTTAATAGTAGTAGATTTATATCTACAGTGATTTTCTATTTATTTATTTTTTTGTTAAATATATTTTCTCCCCGTTATTCATCCAAAGCAAAGCTTACCTGCTTACCGGAAGTCAGTGGGTCGTATAGGTGTGTCACTATAAATCACTAGACAATATTTAAGATAATATCTAATAGTCCTAGCATTTACCGACGTCCTTGGGCCGTGCCGTATGGTGATGTCATGTGTATTAACTTACAATTTACTATAATTTCAGTTCCAGTTTCGTTGCAAATTGTCTGCACGTGGTCATTTTATAGGAGGAGCCAGTATAGAGGGATTGCGTAAGAATGGGGTATAGATTAGTTGGAGCCATTGAGCTATTAAATTTTTAATTATTTATTTATTGATTTTTGGTTTTTTGTTTTTTTTTTTGTTCTTTTATTTAAAAATTTTTATCTCAATACCAACGCGCACGAATTGTGGCCGTGTGAATTATAAAATGATTAAAATACGTTACTTGAGATATTTCAAAGTATAATAATTACGGTTAATTAAATTGAGGCGTTGTTGCAGCTGCAGTGTCAAAAGAAATTTGTATTAAATGTCTCGATACCGTTTTACAATCTAATGTAACTGAAGAAAGAGAAAAAAAAAAAAAATTAAATTATAAAATAAGAGACAAAAAAAAAAAAAATCAGTCTAACCATGACCAACAAAACTATACCTATATAGGTATAAAGCTATAAAGATGCTAAAAAAAACAAGGCATTTATTCACAATTAACATTATGCTGATATTATTCTATGATTAAAACCCCAGAAATTCATATACCATAATAAAGTTCGCGTACATAACATTCTTTCAATGTAATATTCAAATTCTTTAATGTTTATGTTCATGTTCAGTTCATGTCAATGATCTCTTATTGGGTGCGTGCACATCTAGTAACCTTACAGTTGGATAGATATATATTATATATCTATTATATATAACGCTTTTACGAAATATTATTATTATTATTATTATTATTATTATTTTCTTTCGTTTTTTTTTTAACTTTTTTTTTCGTTTTTTTTTTTTTCTTTTTCTTTTCAATGAATCTACAAGTGTGTGTATGTAAAATTCTTCGATAAATGTGATTTTTATTTTAGTTTCTTATTTAATTATTTATTTATTTATTTATTTATTTACTTATTTAATTATTTATTTTTTCTTCTCCTCTGATCCTGTTTATATATATTTACAAAAGCGATTTTTTTTTTATTTTCAACCCTAATAAATACGACGCATCTCCACTTTGTTATATAATATTAACTGTATCTGTATTACTGTATGGGTCAGAATTATAGTTCGGTAATCAGTTGTCATCAATTACTGTACGGTTAATAAAAATTCAATTTTCAAACAATATATTATCTTTAAATTTTCGATACGTAGATCATAGTTACGATGATATTACTTACATTTTTCCTCTTTTAAAGAATCCAAAGTAGCATAGCTGGTAGTATCAAACCCGTAACATCTTAGATGAAATTTGAACATAATTAGTGATAAGTTATCCTGTTATAATTATTTACATATCTCATTACCCCATCAAACGACAAATCGAATAAAATTTTAATTAATTATTATATTGTTCATGAAATTTTGTTTTTTGACGTACTAAAATTTTTGTACAACTGTTTACCGAATATTTATTCTATAAAAAGACTTTACGAGAACGCATGTATATGTATACGCGTGTTCCTGTACGTTGAAATTGAAAGCATCAATTTATATTATAATTATATAATAATTTTTTAATGAAATAACGATAATACATAGCTAGGATGAAAGATGAATTAGATAATTTTTATCTATATAAATAAGTCTTCGATGAAAGAAAAGATGAAAATTATACTCGGATTGATACAGGTTCAAAAGGATATAAGATAGGTATAACTCTGTTCACTGGTAAACGTACAGGAAATTCATTTTCATGTTCTAACAAAGTCTTTTAAGAAGTTTAATAGCACTATTTTTCAAAAGCGGTGATTTTCACCAGAACGAATACTCTTATAATATTATATATATTATATATATAAGTAATAAATGTATCTCCAAACGTCAGAACAGCATACTTTGTTAAAAATACATATATATCATTATTCAATATTTACTTTCTATTTTATATTTATATATTAATGGTATTGTAATATTATGTGTTTGTTTGTGTCCGTGTTTTCATTTTTTTTTTTTTTTCTTTTTTTTTCTATATTTTTTTTTTTTATTTCATTTTTTTGTAATTTTTTTTAAATTATTTTTTATTAATTCAATAAAAATTTCTCATATAGGGTGAAGGTAAAAATTTGTGTGACACGTGAATTTGTTCGTGACAACGGTACGGTGATAAAATAAAGAATATTATTATTATTATTATTATTATTATTATTATTATTAATATTATTATTAATATTATTATTATATGTATAATACGGCAAGTGAAGTCACAGAGTAAGTAAATATAACAATTATTATATTAAACGCGTTGCAATGAAGAAAAAAGAAAAAGAAATAGAAAAAGAAAAAAAAAAATAATGTTTTATAATTTAACTTTCACAATAGAGGTACATTAACAACGTAATTGAACAGCACCAACTTCTCCTATAACCGCACGGTACGCGA
Organism: Macrophya annulata; assembly: GCA_963924015.1. Classification (NCBI taxonomy): domain Eukaryota; kingdom Metazoa; phylum Arthropoda; class Insecta; order Hymenoptera; family Tenthredinidae; genus Macrophya; species Macrophya annulata. The sequence goes on along the minus strand of OZ001258.1, from coordinate 27,047,210 downwards.
CCTTTACAACAATAAATTATTCAATTCACAGCTACCTACTTCGCACAAGGCGTAGGTGGGGATACAAACTCGATGTCCAGCAACAATTTTATCACACAACGTCGCGTTTTAATATCATAGATCAAGTTGAGGTGAAGCATTTTCGTTATGATGAAAATATACACGAACTGTGGAAGTTGAAAAAGATTGAAATTCTCAGTTTTAGATTCTCTTGCCACTTCTATACACTATAAACTTCACCTCGACTGGAATTTTTAAATATCAGGAGTTAGAGTTTTTATTTACAGAAATTAATATATATCAGCTGTAATATACGTGGGTTTCTTTATTACATTACCTATACATACTATATAGTATTTATTTGAAAAATATTACATTTATCGGAGTGAAATCGTAATATACCTAAATATATTCCACATCGAAAAGTCACGTTGGTATCCCGACCTGCCGCTCTTATTATTCAATCTCGAATATTAATCAATTTCATTTGCTATAAATTATATTGTAAATAATTACCTTTTATTTATCAACGCGCTCATATACTATATTAACTACTATAGTTTTTCTCCGGGTATGTTTTAACTATAATCATTTAACTGCACAGCAATAACGATTGATAGTAACTATTGAAATTTCAATCAATCGATTGCATTCAGCATATTTATTTATTTTTCTTTTGTACTAACAGTGTGATACCCTGCTCAAGTAAAATTCCATAAAACATTTCATGGATTTACTTTCGATTAAAATTAATCGATCCAGAAAATGTTCATTCTCATTATAAACTTTAATTATCCTCAAAACGGCAAGAAAATAATTTAACTGGTCAGCTGCACACGGGATTATGACTTTAAATACCTCTTTACTGTATATATGATCATGCAAGGACATGAATATTTAATTTTTTTGTTATATATTATTTCAGTGATCAAAATTATACCTTAATAAGCATCTTCGTACAGACACATTGCATTTTAATGAAAAAAAAACAAAAAAAAAAAAAAAAAACTGGAAATTCTGTTTACATTTTATTAATCAATAAATTATGAAAGATGATTTCCCCATACTCTGCTCGTATTATGACTACGCGCAACGGCATTGGACCAACAGGCACAAGATAAATAAATTTTTATAGAAAATTATAAAACGTCGATGTCCAGGCTTTTATTTGCTCGATAAAAGGATGATTTTGATTTTGTGAAAGAAAAGAAAAAAATCTATATGTAATTTCAAAAAACATATGTAGTGCTGAAGATTTAACTATTATAGTAAATTATACCAATGCTATAAATACATCGCATGTATCTTATAGACAATTAGGGAACGTTAATTTGTCGTTTTCATAATTTTAAATGCTCGTCGAGACGTCAGTGATTCCTGCCTGTATTGTGTATCGCGTTGATAAAAAAAAATTTTCCTTTCCCTCAATTCAATAATTGATGATAATCATTTTACGGCGAACTTATATGAATATATATATATATATATTATATACCAATGAATAAATGAATTGTGGCTATAGACATATAACGTAAGCGTTATAACTTAGCCACCTGAAAGTCTTGAGTATATACTTTTATAATTTTCTTATATACCTATAGTTTACCTAGTTTTTTGAATACTCGTTATGATTTTCTTTAATTTGTTTTTTTTTTTTTGTTTTTTTTCTCAATTTTTAAGATTCCCTTCATATATTTTATCCATCATGTATAAATTTGCAAAGCAGAGAGCTTGGCGGCGTCGAGAATTATAGGACTGACTGACAGAGAGAACGAATTTTTGCCTTTTCTTTTTCTTAATTTTTTTTTTTTTTTTTTCAATTAGAGAATTAATTAATTGATAGATTAACGAAGAGAGAGGATCCGCGAAAGCTGCAGGTTTTTTGTTAGATAACGCAGCTCAGTCACCGTTTTTATTATCACAATTAAGTTTTTACGTAACGTCATATGGCCATGCGTCCCGCGAAACCCAGTTCTATATACCCACTTTTCTCAATTTTAGATTCATTAAAATGTTCTATGAATTTTCATTCTTATTTGTTTTTATCATTATGTTTTTTTTTTTTTTTAATTATTTATTTATTTTTTTTTTTGTTTTCGATTTTAATTAAATTTTCTCAATATAAGGCGCCCGCAACAGTCTCACAAGTATCATCAGTTCTTGTATCAACAATGAATTTTCTAAACATTAAAGGCTGAATACATGCATATTATAATTTATATATTTATATGTATAATATATTACGAATTATCAACGATATCGTCAGTTTTTTTTTTTTTTTTGTTTAAATAACGACAATTATTATTGACAATCGTTACTCTATATACGATGCTAAATTACGTACGTATTATATGTATATTTAATAAGTGCGATAATATCACCTACGCAGTTCTATGTATGTATGAAAAACTCGAATCAACGAGATAAACAAGACAGATATTTTTTTTTTTTTTTTTTTTTTTAAGAAATAGGTTTACTACATTTAATTCAATTATGTATATACCTATGTGTAGCATGTAATACGGTAACGACAGTATTTTCAGATGCAAATTTAATTATTTATAAGGTGCAGAATATATGTGTATATAAACTCGAAGCTTTTTTACTAAAAAATATCTCTTCCTTTCTATGTATATTAAAAATATATCTATATCTACTATACAGGGTAACGAATGAAGCGTCGAAGTGCCTAATAACGATTAAAATAAATCACGATAGTGAAAAATTTACGCAGATAGTGTAAAGATATTGAATCGAGCCAACGCGCGTGTGGTAAATATATATCTATTGTCGAGGAAAACTATCCGAGGTATCATTATCAATCGATTATTTGTAATTTGAACTGAGAAAAATAAAAGACACAAAAAACAAAATTTTCCTCCTAATTACGGGCAAAGCGTAAGCATGTACCTACGTGTATCGTATATTCGATTGCGTTTAAGAATATCGATGAATACGACGGAATTTAAGAAGAGCCGATCGGAGTCCATACAAAAAAAAATTAAAAAAAAAGAAATCAAATATACGTATAATTATTATCTAGGTATATACCTATGTATGTATGTACCTATAATATTATGATAACTAATTCAGATCCACGAACAACGTTTACACTAATTGAATAAGTTTAAATATATATATATATATCAGTCCGAAATAGAGCTATAATAGCGAAACGTGAGAAGAAAAAAATTTTAAATTCACAACAAAAAAAAACCTTTTTTCTTTTTTTTTCTTTTTGTTTCCGTATATCTAAACCGGAATTAATTCATAATTTATGTTAATATGTTATGTAATGTATAGGGAAAAATGTTGGATTTCGCGGGAGCATAGCCGACGTGCGCGGGCATAATATAATATAATGTAATGTAATATAATATAATATAATATATATAGCAGGGCCGCCGTGTCTGGACAAAAATCCAGCGAGTATAATAATTCAGTCCAATCGCGTTTTATATAAGTTTAAATGAAAAAATTTAGAATGTATGGTATAAAAAGGCCTTGTCTTTCGTCATATGTATTTACCTTACATACATACATATATATATATACATATATATATATATATATATATATATATATATACACATATATATATATATATATATATATATATATATATATATATATATATATATATATATATATATATATATATATATATATATATATATATATATATATATATATATATATATATATATATTTTATTAACTATACATATAGGTAGGTCAAAACATCATTTTCTCTCCCCTTCGATACACCATACAAGCTGCGAATAAACTTGCTATGCAAGAATCTCCGTTGTCTCATGATTATAATCAAGTTTTCATATTATTTATTTATATATTTATTCATTTATTTTTTGTTTTGTGCAACTAATTCGGTTCATTTTATTTTATTTTATTTTTTTATTTTTTCTTCCTTGATTTTCTTCTCTTTGTTACAATATAGCGTATTGATAATCTTTTTCAAACAATAAAAAAAAAAAATCTTTTTTTTTATATCTATACAACTATAATAGTGCGGTGTTCTCGTGTCCGTGTGTCAAATTGTAAATTGCATCATTTTTGCTTTAATATGCGATGATAATATATACCCTAAACGTGTCTTGAAAATAATGATCATTGAAATTAATAAACGCTACTTATCTCATTGGTATTACGTAGTAATGCGATAAGTCCAGGGATTCCCGGTTGCCTCGGTGATGCTTTTTTGTTTATTCGACCCTCAAAACCTTCATTTATTATTTTCTTTATTATTATTATTGTTATTATTAGTATCATTATCTTTATTACTATTATTATTATTATTATTAGTTGCATTATTATTATTATTATTATTATTAATATTAATAATATTATTATTATTATTATTATAGATTTATCGAGTTTTTCTATTATTAACTAATATAATCTTTATTCAATTGCCTATAACGCTTAAATCCTACAACCACAGCAGGTACTGGAATACTTTGGCGCCGGCAGTCCCAATATCATACGTACACACATATACATCATTTATTTCTTCATTTGTTTATTAATTCAATTATACATATATTTATGTACGTATGCACGCCGCGTGTCCGTTGTTGCATGCTCTTTACTAACCCTTCGTTATTAAATCCCATCATCTTATCATCGCCATTACGCGCCTGAACCATTTCTTTCTCTCTTATATAATCCCCTTACGATTTCAAAACCACGGTAATTTATTTCGGACCCGTAAATCCTCGCGGAACTATGTTGAGATCCTAATCACAGTAGCTTAAAGGTGTTTATTATTATTATTATTAATATTATTATTATTTTTTCGTTTTTGTTTTTGTCCAACCTTTAAGCTAATAGAACACATTGTTGGTATATTTATATTCGCAGCAATCATTAAATTTCCCCCTTTATATCTTAAGCGGATAACGCCCTGATCTCTTGGGCATATTTTCCGGGTGATCACGATACGAAGACGGACTAGCGGATTACCCGCTATACCTAAATATCAAACACGATTTCGTAGTATGTTTTCTTGTTTTGTTTTCGGATTATCTACTATTTCGGTTCTCATCTGTACTTGTATGAGATTTTGAATTTCCTTGTATAGGCATACTTGTTCAATTAATAGTCTTGTAATTTTGAAAAGCCTGAAATATGTATAGACGGAAATTATAACATAGATTTCATAATGAATAGCCTACAGCCTGAATATTCGATTATTATTATTATAATTAGTTTTTTTTTTTTTCTAGTTCATGATCGATGGAAGTTTAGATTTTCACAAATTTTATTTATTCAAAGTGCGATATTAGTACGTACCTATTGTATAGTTGGTATTAAACAAGCCAGAGATATCAGGGAAATTAGAGCATCGTTGAACGCTTCGGCAATTCTGGATCGAATGTATATTAGGCCCCCCACCTGTACGCAATCACCCGGTGTACGCATATTGATACATCCATATATAAATATTACAAGCAAGGGGAGACTGGTATAAATTAATTGCCATCTCAATTTGTCCAATTGTTTGTTTGGGTATTTTTTTTTTTTTTTTTATCATTTTCTATTGAAATAGGATTGAAAATAAGGATATCCCTATTTCGGTGTTTGGAGGATAAATGGGACTCATTGTTATACAATGTTCGGATCAAGAAATAAGAATAATGATAATTTTAATTTTGGAAAAACAGTACCAATTATTGTTTTAATTTAAACAGTACTAATAACTATTTTCAAAAGAGAATAGCTAAAAAAAAAACAATAAAAATTTACGTTATATATATATATATATATATATATATATATATATATATATATATATATATATATATATATATATATATATATATATATATATATATATATATATATATATATATATATAAAAATATCTACAACTGTATTATGCAAAGTTTGATAAGAATTAATAAAATAAAGTAAATTAAAATAAAATTAAATCAAATAGAATATAAAATAAAATAAAATAACAAAAAACACACACACACACACACATACATCAATGTCAACAGCTACACTTCGATGCTGCGTGATAAATATTCAATAATTTATTCATAGAAATTTCTTTTCATAGAGAATAGAATGAACCGAGACGAGGGAATCCTTATTATTGTTGAAATTATTTAGAAAATTGAAAAAAGAGCGAGAAAATAAACGAAAAAATCAAAAGGGGATTAATAGAGGAGATTTACCGGTCTCCCTTCCCTTCCCTTCATATGTATATGTATATGAGGCGCTTAGAAGCCAACGGGGACAAGTGCACTTTTTTTCAATTTCGAAAAATTGTTGACATTCGTTTTTCACTAATTTTAATTACAGAAAAATACTGTTAACTGATATTTAAAAAAAAATTCATTTATTATCCTTGGCTTCTGAGCTCGTCATATATGATTGAAAATAAGTTGGGGAAATTTTTTGAAAGACAAATATATAATTCTGTCCGCGTTACCGATTCGCCGACCGCGTGTTTAACGTCTCGCGCATTAGTTATTTCATTAACTTCTCATATCAAATATATAGTAAAATATATCCTTTGATGTAATATTTTCGTAAGACGTAAAATATTTTTTCAAACATTGTAGTCTTGAAACAAAAAATCCGTTGGTCCAATCGAAGATCCGTTTAAATTTGTTCCTTTTACTATTAATCACCGTTTTTTTTTTTTTTCTTTATTTTTATATCTTATGTTTTATTTTTTTTCTTTTTACTTCTTGTTTTCCATATTTTTCAAATAAACAAAAAATAACCATCGTGGCAACAACGACAATCATTATTAATATTGAATTATGTATACTATAGATGTTAAAGCTAAATTGAATTATAATATTATATATGCACCTGCAGCACGGAGACATCGACCTTCGACCGATGGCGCGGACACGTCGCCGTTTTCAATAACTGGTTGTTTGTGTTGTTTGTTTTTTATATTTTTATTTATTCATTTCTTTATTTATCAATTTATTTTTTTTTTCATTTTCTTTATTTTTTTTTTGGTTGTTTTTTTTTTTTGTTTTTTTTTTTGTTTTTTCAAAAACTTGGGAAACAACGAAAGTATACTATACATATACATATAAATATACATATACATATATATAAATATACTTGAAGGTAACGTGTAATAATATAATAACAAATTAACAGTTTATGGTATAAAAAATATCGAGCTATTCATCATATGGCGACGGTTTTTTTTTCTTTCTTTCTTATATCAATCGATCGAATATCGCTGCCCCTCTCTCCCCCTCTCGCTCTCTCTCTCTCTCTCTCTCTCTTTCTCTCTTTTTCTCTCTCTCTCTCTCTCTCTCTCTCTCCATTTATCTGTATATTTATATTTATATATATATATATAGATATATATATACCTTTACATCATTCGTCAACTTTCTTTAATATATTATATTATTATAAAATTGAACACCAAATCGTAATAACTTCTAGTTATAATGTGTGTGTGTGTGTGCGTGTGTATGTGTCTGTATGTGTGTTTATATCGTTTTTCATTTATGTAGGTATATGGATGTAGGTTTTCTACATGTAAATGAACTGCATTTACGTAATCATTAATTAATAGAATAATATTTATACTTTATTTCCGCTACCATTAACGTGTCAGTTTACGCACCTCCTATTCAACTCATGTATGATATATATTAGGTACAACTTAAAGTTTATATACGTATTTACGTACGTATGTACCTAATATATACCTAAATAACCCTGTCATTTCACATTTTAATACGTACGAAAATTACTATCAAATCAATTTTATATTTACAGATATATAATAATATCATAATAATTGTGTATACAATAAAAAATTTTATCCAAACAAAAAATAAATAAATAAATAAAAATATAAAAAATTAAAAAAATAAACAAAATTGACAAACCATTGCGGACAGTAAGTGGACCGTGCATCTAATATCGTGAAAAAAAAAAAATAAAGAAAATAAAAAAAATAAAAAACTGATTTTATTCAATGATCTTTTTTTCTTGACCATGTTGTCCTATGCACTGTATGCAGTTTATGAATATTTTCAGACAATTTGTATATCAAGGAATTTACACAGGTTTTTCTTTTTCCATTATTTTATTTTTCTAATTTTTTTATTCTTTTATTTGTTTATTTTATTTTTTCTTCTTTTTGGAAATGAGAAATTCGTCGGCTATTAATTAGGTATTGTAAATATTGTATATATTATATATGCATGCATGATTTATATTATATTGCTATTACGCTAAATAGAGCGTTGCAGATAACAGAAAAGAAAAAAAAAATAAATAAATAATTGTATGAAATATTTGATAGGTATAGGATTTTTTGAGAATATATGAGAAGTTTGTATTTAGATAATCTTTTTGGTTTTTCTTGTTCATTTGATTTTTTTCCCAATCCACTTACAGTTGTATGTATATATGATATAAAGATTCTGCTCGAAGTAATATCGAAACGTAATGGAGAGGGTGTATTTTATAGTATTTAAGAGTGCGTTAACCAAAACGTTAATCTGTTAATTACTCAATTAAGTCTACCTACGCTTACGAGTGCCCCGCGGACAGTCCGGGGACAAAGGTTTTTTTAATCGCGATTTCGATTTTTCTTTTTTTCTTAAAACAGCCTTTTAATTTTTATTCGAGTTTTTAAATAGTACAGTAATAATATGTATATGTATATAATAAGTGCCAAGTAAAGCTACGCGCTAATATTATATCATTTATGCATATACGGTATGTATAATGTATATATTATGCATAATAATTCATTTTTACGTAGGATCCCGTGATCGTTTAACAAGTATACGTATTTACGTCATGTAAGGTTCTCAGTTTGTATTCAACTATATGTATAATCTAACCGTCAAAAGTTAGTCAAATTAAAATTTCACCGTGTTTTAGTAATATTTGTCGTCTTTCCCGTCTTTACCGGCTTTGTACAGTCGTTTTCGTCATATTCTTTCATCCCCGGACTGTCCTGCGCAAAATGACTTCGATTAGCGCGCCTTTTATACGAATCACACCGAGGTTTTACCAAAATTAGTAACGGAAATTGAATTTTTTCTTTTTCTTATTATTTCATTCATTTATTTATTTTCAGTTTTTGTTTTTTTTCATTCTTTTCTCGATCTGTATATCGATCAGTCATAGATAGATATACATACAATTTCGTTTTTGTTTTGTCTTGTTTTACCCGGTAGATTATCATTTCAAGGAATCGCGCTGAACACTAATTATATTCGGTATGAAAAATCGTGCGCGCTGATCGTATTCATATTATTTTTTTTTCCTGGCAATTTGTATAATGATATTAGTCAATATATACTTTAATGTATGATAACAACCGATAGCTCATTTATACATCTGTACATATGCGCGTGTATACATACAAATATATATATATATATATACACATATGTATGTGTTTGTATACACGTGCATGTGTACACATATACATATCTCTCTCTTTCATATATACTTTTTTTTTTCTTCTTTTTATGTATATTTTATATATAACAAGGTTATTATTTTTATTTTTATTTATTTTTTTTACTTTTTTAAATTTTTTTTATTTTTTTATTTTTTATTTAAGGCCCAATACGTTCAATACGAAGGAAATAATCTGCAACAGATAGAAAGTTTGGCTTTATTATTTGGAGAAAAATAAAAAAAAAAAAAAAAAAAACGAAAAAATCTATAATTATTATTTTATCATATACCTATTTTTACTTGCTATGATTAATGGTTATATTCATTATTTGTATACCCCATACCTATACATATGTATAACTCGGTCGGTAATTTTCTTTAAATTGAACTCTTGCACTTTCATATTTCTTAATTGGATACAATTAAAATTACCTAGTTTTATTAAAAATTTAATTTACCAAATTATTTTTTACACTTAAATCAAAATCTTGACACGATTTGTTCCAAATATTGCGAATAATATTCATCATTCGGTAAATGTTTAACTATATCTTCAAAAGTTAATAAAAATAGTTTCACTAATCATACAATATTCTGTCTGATCTAACGTCACCTCCACGGGGTACACAAAAGCCTATTGTTTATTGAATAATGCGTTAACGAGTTACCGTCGTCCGTCTAAAATTTATGCATAAATGAACCTTGCTTTGAGATATGAACTAATCACATTTTGAAAATTTTGAATCAAATAACTAAATTTTTGACTAGAAAAAAAGAAATAAAATAATACAAAAATCGAACCAAAGTTTGAATTTTTGAAAATGACCTACCCATAGATACGAAATGTGATGTTATGTCATAAAAACAACTTTTTTTTCTGGGTCAATACTGTATGCATGACGGCTATACATATACGTATACATATATGTATAGCTGGATTGCCGAGAGCGTCAATTCCCTCGGGAAATCCTCATTTCCTGACTCAGTCGGGCAAAATCATATAGGTATATATGTATAGCTATATATGTAGTAAAAAGCATACATATATACTTACACTTCGTGAAAGACATACCTAGATGTATGTATTTGTATTATACGTATATATGTATACGTCAGAGAGAAAATTAAAGAAAAGTACTCAAGAGAAATAGGCGAGAGAATGATACTGCACGGATTTACTACACTGTAGATAGAGTCATAGGGAAATTTAGAGGGAAAGATGAAAATTGTAAATCTCTAGAATGTAATCGTTAATTCGATTCTGAGATCGGTACCGAATACTAATATTAGAATTATCATTTTTTCTTTTTTTTTTTGTGTATTGTTTAGTACATTCTGTCAATTTAGTTGAAATTTATTCCCTAATACGGTTTCCGCATATCGAGTTTTCAATTTTAGCACAGAAATATTGACTATAGTGTACGTTTACAAATCTAGATAAAAATTTATGCTCTGAAATGAGCTTTTCAGGTGTTAATAGGACAGATTTTTCAAACTATAACGTAAAATTTAAAATCCATGAAGATACAAATGTGAAATTTATAGTACACTATGAATGCATTGCATAATAATTAGATTCATCGATGATTCTTCTCATCTGTCTATACTTTATTTAAATTTTGGTGAAAATGAAAAAAAAAAAAAAAAAATACAAACATAAAACATTTGGAATTGTTGTTCCAAAAAAAAATGGCGATAAAATATAATTAAAATAAATAAAATAAAAATTCTTACGAACCTCGACACGGCAAGGCCTCCAGGTCAGGCACTATTCGCGACGCGGACCGTCGTCGGATAGCCTCGCGTTGCGCCGGTCGTTCAGCTGTCGACGCTGAATAGCTCCTTGTGAAGAGCCGGAAATTCAAGGTGTGGCTGAGAGCGTTTGAACTTAGCCAGGGCGTCCATGTGCAGCAATGAGATTTCACGTAATTGTGGAATCTTCGCTAACAACGCGTCGCACACCGTGACATCACCCTTTATAGGCGATACGTGATTACGCTCCAACTCCGCCCTCATAGCCCTTATCACCGCCTGGGAAAGCCGCGTAATTTCGGCAAGACCCTTAAGCCCAGGTCGATCTGTACAAAATTCAAATATTGGGTCAAGTTTCTTCAAGAATCGATCAATTTAAAATGCAAAAATATATTATTGTTTTTTTTTTTTTCAAATATGTATATTCCTTATTTTTAACTTAAAAAAAAAACGAATGTAATAAATTACTTTCGACAAACGTTATACTCACCAGGACTGAGGAGAACCGCCGCGCTATAAAGCGCCAATTCAGTTTCTGTGAGTTTTAGATCAGCGATACACCTGGCTAGTTCAAAAACACAGGATACTAGCTTCTGCTCGGCAGTGTCTGTCGTGTAGAAGGCATCCTGGGGTAACATTGTGTCACCGTATAGGACACAGTTCTGTTGCAGATCAAGATACCTGCTCATTCTAAGCACTGCCAACTCGAAGGAACCTGTGTTATCACACACGTATATCAGATATATACATATACACATATTACAGAAAAATATACTTTTTATAAATCTAAGAACGATGTAATTTTATTTCTATTTTTTTTTTTTTTTTTTTATTTATTACTTTTATTTTTTCAATAATTTTCAACTCACCCGCTTTGAGTAGAACGATTTGATCGTCCTGAGACAGCTTCATGAATCCTGGTACCATTTTGGCAAATTCAATGATCTGTTGAATGACGGTGGTCAGTTTTTGCGCACACTCAAGCCATAGCTCTTCGTGCGCCATGTTCTTGTAGTACATCAACCTGGAGAGGTCGTGCGGTTTGCGAAACGACTCCTGGATCTGTTCCGTCGAGACGAGGCACGTCCGCGCGTGTGCGTCCGCTATTGTCTTTGAGAGGAGTTCGCTGATCTGCGCTGGGTCTACAGGGAACCAAATACCGATCGTTAATTCCGTGACTTGGTTGAAAAAAAAAAAAAAAAAAAAAAAACTAAAATATCTTATTTTTCCCCCGAGGCAGGAATAAGACGAAATACGATAGTTTTTAGGTACGGACGACAGAGATGCACCAATACGTCGCACTAAGACAACATTACGTTATCCTTGATCAGGATTTCTATTGGTATACGAACAATCGGTCGTACGATCGGCAGAAAACATTCAAGATAAAAAAATAAATATTTGTAAAAATTACACTTTTAAACCTTACTCGTAGTAAAGTGGTACCTATATACATATACAGTTGTACACCTGCAACTAGGTACCAACATACATACATACATACAACGTATGAGAAACTCGTGTAGTTTCTTTTCGTTCTTTGTAGGTATATATGAAATTTTTATAAGTATAACAGAGAAGAAAATGGTAGAGACTCTGCAAGTGGAATTTTACAGCATGAAGTTGCTCCCAGCTAAGGAATTATTTATATTTTTTAAGTTTTTGAGAAAAATGTAGGTATATAAAACTATGATTTTTTTTTCTTCTATATATAAATTGAACAGATTGCTGTATGTAGGGTTTGATTTTTTTTTATTTTTGTTACTGCCGATCGTTTTTACAATTTAACTATAACCTATCACGAAAAACAATCAAGTCAGATTTTAGAAATAGAGAAAGATATAAGCCCCAAAAGCCCTGGGTTAAAGAATTATTATGTATCTATAATACGAATTTAAAGGAATGCGTGCGTTTTTATAATGTTATATATGTATATATCATAATACCTAAGTGTGAATAATGGAAGAGATGTTTGTTAGTGCGTTGAGGCATCGTTCTAAACAAGTACCACTACTACTTTGACGTGCAAATTCATTAAATGTTTACCTTTTTTTTTTTTTTTGGCTATACGTTTCATTACAAACTATTAAACGTTGTATATTTTCTTAATTGACCCTAAAACTGCGCATTTCACAATTCGGGTCCATCGTGTATGTCACCCAAAACTCATTCGTTGTTTACACTTAAAACTATAAATTATATATTGTTGGAATCGAAAAGAAATTTTTTCCGAAATGTTCAGCTGCGTGAAATGAGATTTTGTTTTTTTTCTCTATATGCTTTAAACAAGATTTTGTCAAAAAATAAACGAAACGGAAATTCTATGAAGTCTGAATTGGAAGGGATTATATAGTTAACAGCCAGCCATGGACTGTTCATTCATTGTGGTTTAAACCTCAACTTCCGTTACAGAATCTTAATGTCACAAACAGCTATCCTTAACTGCTATACATAGAATAGTTCAAAAAGTGTTACATAAATCTTCGTTATTACATAACTAGTTTAATACCGCGTTAATACTCCTTGTTTAAGATTTTCAATCACGGATCTATATTATAATATCGCAGACTGATGGTACCGAACTTTTTTCATTTTTCATTCCTCTGTATTTCCCCTGCGACCTTCTACTCCCCAAAAATTCATATAGACTCGAATGTGTATATATTCCCGGGTTGTAATAATATGTATTATGTATAATAGAATCATGCACATGCAGAGAGAAACACAAACATAGCCTCACATCTCGTATGGGACATACTGGGCAGGCTTGGGACCTCGTCCTCCTCCGGTGGATTACTCGGCCTCTGCTGATGTTGGCTACTTAGAAAGGTCGTAGAGTCCACCATCGTGTAGGAACCGTGGCCAAGGCTGGCAAGCTCAACCGAGCTTTCTTGTTTAACGGCAACTATTCCACCACCACTTAAGGAGCCACCATTTCCACCCCCAACACCCCCAACACCACCACCACCACTACCACCACCACCACCACCATTACCACCTCCTCCACTACCAACTCCTCCACCACCACTATTACTTCCGGTAGACGTCGCTGTCAGCGACTTACCTGACGTATGTGAAATCATTTTTTTAAATTTTTCATTCTATTTTTGTTTCATTTTTTCAATACCAAGCATATGATAGTATGAGTCAAAGGTTCTTAAGATATTACGATATGATCAAGGGAATTTTAAACTTACCGGTGGTGACGCCGCTCGACATGACTCCACTGGTCGCCGTGACGGACGGCGTATCCGGGGTGACGGCATCGACTTGCGTTTGCGTCGGCCGGGGGTCGTAGGCCGTCGTACTGTCCGCAAAGTCGGGACTGGGTTCGTTATAGTTGGGCATAGTCGGGTGGTTGTAATACCCTGATCCTCCGGTACCCGATACTGGAGATGTGTAATCGCCAGCACCGTATGGATAACTAAAGTCGAATCCTAGATTTAGCAAAAGAATACCCTGCGCCAGTTCTCGCGGAGTAGCGAACTGAAAGTTTTCAGTATTTCTCATAATTTAGAACCGTTTTTTTCACTCTACATCTATACTCTTCAGTTACTCGTATAAATTTCATCTCAACACCGTACCCCTTCGTAGAATTTTAATACTCTTGCGAATTACGACCGTGTGAAGTGCCAACTCTAACAAGAAGTCGATCAGCAATGTATGATGATATGAATTTTCCAATCAATGTTCACGTTTTTTGTTTATTTTTTTTTTTATTTTTTAAGTTAAATTGACAATTGAATGCATTTCCACGTGGTCTCCTAGTCCCGCTTCGATGCGCAGCTTGACAAGTTCCAAGTTCTTCTCTTCATTTACGAAAATACCAGCCTATACTCTCGTTTTTATTTTTTTATTTTTTCATTACGCATAAAAATATAACTTATAATATTTGTAAAAAAAATAAAATAAAAACATTTACGAACCCGCCGTTGTAGGAGTTATGATGCTGATCCGAACTGCTCGGCGTCTGTTGTTGATCGAAGTTGCTACTGTCAGGTGCCGTTTCTGAGGCTGCCCTCATCTGCGCCCTGTGAAACCGTACCTCATCCTCAACTTTCTCTCTCTGCTTTTTTGACATTCGTCCGAATTTTACGGCTGTTGACAAAAATAAATGACAAATTATAGTATGAGACCCCATGGCTCGTATTTCGTTAACATAGTTATATCCGGAGATAGGCATACTTTATAATGATTATAGGACATGGCATGTGTAGTTCAAACGAAAAAAAAAAAGAAAAGAAAATCGTGAAATTTACGAGATCTGGGGCTAATGTGATAATACAAGAGTACAAAACGGCATAATTAAAGATATATCAATACTAGAGCATAGGTGAATATAGGTGAATATAAAATTTTCGCAAAAACGTGATCAGCGTCGCGCGCAGCTTCTCAATTATAAGTAAAAGGTTCGTATATATGTATGATTCGTCGATAAAACCTCCCTTGGTAAATCGATAGTTTTATAATATAAATTTTCACCATATATATATATATATATATATAAAAACATTCATAGATAATATATACATAGGTTATAGTATAGCTATGAACCTGCATAATTTAGAATCCCTCAACTTCACCTCTATAATGAAAATAAAAATCTGTATACGCTACGCGTCCCTTTTTATACTGACAGACACTCTGCACGTTGCACAGAAACGATTCTCATACCTAACATATTTTCGAATCAGCCAAAATATTGGTTAAAATTTTGAATCATTTAGAGTCTGATAAAATATGCGTTAGCGAATTGGAGACCATCTTGTATCATTTTCCGTATTTTAGTTAAATTTTCTCTCCAACCGCACGTGGAAAAGAAAATCGTAGAGTTCAATGTGCCTTCCTTAGTCAGTTAGAACGGTTTCAGGACGTGATGCAAGAAAACGGTGATTCCGTTCTCCGCTTATGCAGGATGCCTTCTAGACTATACGTATATATATGTACTAAGATTTCGATCCAGTCGTGGTCGGGAAGGCGTTAGAAAAAGGAAGGGATAGAGGGGCAGGGGCGGGGGGGATCAGAGTCCCGCTGCTGCCACGGACGTTGCGGTAAACAAAAGACGTTGAGGCCGACGTGGTTACAGTTATTATTACCGAACCTGGCGTCGTTCGTGACTATGTATTTCTTACAGCATATACATATACGATACATCCATACATACATTATAGATATACATATATTTATTCTCGATATACGATGTCTGCTGCAGTAACAAGGTATAGGTATCCCGGTCAGCATTTTCACCAGGTTACATGCGCTTGCGCGTGTACTGCACATATACATACAAACATGTCATAATAAAGCACATATAGGTGTGTATATCAACCTGGGTATTTGCCTTCGACATGCATACATCTTTTTGTCGACAGTAATTGCGACCACTGCATGTACAGTATATCTATTAAATTTGTCTGTCTGTATGTATGTATGTATATATGTTTATACCAGAGATGAAGTAACGTATATTGTAAGTCCATGGGCTCTTTTGAACTTACAGCCCCAAGGCTAGTTGTGGATTTAGAATGGAAAATGTAGTTGGAGAGGGTCGATGAGAAACTTTTTCTAGGTACTTGATGGAATAAATTTATTAGAAATTTATGAAAACATCGGGATTTCGTTTATCTTAGAAATTGGTAGGATTGAAATTTGGAATTAGAAAAATTAGTGCCTTTATGGCGATCGCCGCGAATAAGTCACATTAGTTATTCAGTAGTTTTTATTCTTTTTTATGACTGTTGGAGTTTAGGTTCGTCAATTGAATTCCCATTTCGAAAATTCTTAGTTTATTTTTATTTTCAATCGTGAAATAAGATATAATAAATAATACTGCATTTCAATTATACCACAACAGCGGTTTGTTGGTTATAATCGCTAATTAGCATTTATCATATCATCAGCAAGCCGATCAGCTCAACTCTGACAATGGTAGGTACTTATTGGTAAATACCTACATTGCAATATATAATAAACCAATATTCTGGATATTCCGATGCAGGAGTTTTGTTAACGAGTATCGAAATAGGTACAAAATAAAAAAAAACTACTGCAGCTACATGAAAGTATATAATTCATCAAAGAGCCCGTGCCAATCAGTACTCCACCGACCAGAAAGGAATGAGGAAGTTTTGATTTCTACTTTGAAAAAATAATAAAGGTATATAGGTACGTAGGTATATCTACTAGTAGGTATATAATAACAGCATAAAATAAATTGAATCAACAAATCTTACAATATAATAAAAATTTCGAAAAAGTTACATCAAATAATTTTTCAATTTTTTTTTTTTTTTTTTGTTTTATTGGCAAAGATATCAGTGATTCAATGTTTCAATAATAAATTGAATCTTATAATTAATTCATAAAAACAATTACTAAAATTGAAATAAATATACGTTTATACTACCTAATATAATTATCATAAAATAACTATAAAAATGTCAAGTTAATTTAGAAAGTTTATTTGGAAGTGATCAGAGTTGAAAAATAAAAATAAAATAAAATCCAAATAAGTAATTTTGCAAGAGAAAACTTTTGTAATAAAAAATATGTGATGAAATATTATTAATAATATTTTCTCATTACTTCACTAAAATAATCAAGAAAATGAAAATTCTTTAAAAATAACAACAGATAATACAGTTTTAATTTTATACCTTATATATCGATTGAACTCCCTTAAAATGTGATCGAATTAACGTCGTACCGCGGATATAGGAGGGCCTAAACCTGCGCCTAACAGTGCAGAAAAAAAAAACCGTAGAAAAGATAATAAAAAAAAAAAAAATAAGAAAAAATCTGTAACATGAAAAGGAGTAAGGGAAACCTTACACCGAGCCACAAAGTTAACGAGTACCTAGATACATAATAACGATAGTCAGGTAACCGGTAATATAAGAGCCGTTCGCGCCTGGCGCATATACATATACGTATACTATACAAGAGATGTTGAGTAGTCGGGTAGTAGCGAAGCCCTTGGGTTGGTCCGTCGTCTGAAGAGATCTTTGGAGGGAGCCGTGAGGGAGCGCCGGGGGAATGCGGAACAGTCAGAGAACTGGCGGAAGTCCTAGCCCGTGACGTCACGCTATCTCATCGTATACGTCACGCCGCTTCGAGAGCCGCTACAGCGGCGCATGGACGCCGCCGGACTAGACGGGGCGGGGGCCCGCCCAGTGACGTCACTTGCCGTCGGCATGCCACGCGAGAATGCTGCGCGACTCCGTACGAGAGAGAGAGGGAGAGAGGGAGAGAGAGAAATAGATATATAAAGAGATGAAGAGAAGAAGAGAGAGAAGAGTCGACGACGAGAGGGGAAGTGGGACGAAGAGAGACGAAGGGTGATCGACCGCGGGCGCGCGGGCGTGTCTGAGAGAGACACGAGTATAGGAAGAGCCAGGATACGTATATATGTGTTTAGATATGTGTATAGACGGTCATAATATGTATATATCTACATGCATATGGTATATGTGTGTAGATAGATAGATAGACATAGATATATTTATGACATACGTATGTCATACATACGTGTACACGGGGACCGAGCGACGATGCACTTTCAGCTATATATAGCGTGAAGCGTTGAGCCTTATCAGCGCGAGCGTGTGTTACGAACCGTGGCGATGGTTCGGGCCGAGCGCCGCGCCGTGGAGTCGTGATTGTCGCATTTCAGGGTAGGAGGGGAGAGAGATTCGTCTCGATTAATTCGTATACGTATCGCTTGCACAGTTGGGTTTGAACGAATTTATTAAAACGATACGACCAGCTATCTATCCCTGCTTCAACCTCTACCGAGGGATGCAGATATGTACGTATAGCTATATACCATATACATGCATTGTTCATGATGCAGTAACACTACATATGTAGGTACTAAAGAAACTCACACACCTACGCAACGTACTGTATATATATATATATATATATATATATATATATATATATTATATACATATATATTACGACTCCACTCCCGTCGTCTTATCGTCGAGTTTGCGGAAATGGAAAGAGGTAAGGCTTGCGGTGACGACCCATGCGATAGTACGTGCTCTGTTCTTATACAGTCGTGTTACTAACAAAGTAATAGAGTATAAGAGTCAAGCAAGCATTGCTATAGTTTACGATGGACTGAAATTTAGAATTAGGTATTGTTATTTATTAATTAAATTGTTTTTTTTTTTTTTCCATTTTGACTTGATGCAGCAGGTATAATAGGTTCAATTTTTATGTCATTCTTGACGTTATACAGATATGTAACTATACATATACATAGGACTCATTATTACGTATACTCCTATAAATATTTTTTCCTATATACTTTTTCGTAATAATGTTAATATAATCAATTTCTACGGTTATTATAATTACATCAACTAATTTTAACAATTTCATTAACGCGTACATTATTCTTTAAAAAATTTCATTATTTGAGAAAATTTTCGAATACTCTATACCCAACGATGTTATTATTTTTTTCTTTATCTCTAATTGTTAATTGAAATCATTACTTTCGAGTTATTAATCGCCCTTGTACGCTCTCCATGAAATAATAATAACAACAACAATAATATTAATAATAATGATAATAACGATGATAATAATATTCTACCGGGACTGAGATTTGCGAAATAATATGAAGCATCGTGTCCACTAACGTACCCTTTATATGGTCATCTGGATTAGCGAGCGAGCGAGCAGAGTTAACAAGCACGATTCGTGCCTCGCCTATTTATTATTATACATCCATATTATATGTATACGTAGGTTTAAACCGTAACAATCATATCTGATCATATTGATACGTACAGTCGACGTACACCGTATAGATATAGATACACATACATAGGTTGACTGTTTTACTCCACTTGTTCGATGTATGTACGTATGTATGTATGTATGTATATGTTTGTGTATCTACATACCATACGCGTGTCGAAGCGTATATAAAGTCGGAGAAGCGGTCTTTGATTAAACGCCTAAAGATGTCGCTACCGAATTCGTTAGAGAGTTAAGTTGAGTATGTATATAGGACTTTGACTTTAAGAATGATCGTAGCTTGGTGAAACCACGGGAATTCTCGGGACGCGAGAGGGGGAGGGGGGGGGGGAAGTCAAGCGCCAGATTTTATCCACGCTGTGTAGATTAATAGTGTCAATGTCCTCTTCTCTGCGCAAATTCCTTGTATTATATATTGTACGAGTCAATTTAAAAGGAAAAATGGCTAAAGGCAAGCAACGAGAAAGAGAGAAAGAGAGAGAGAGGGAAAAAGAAATGGGTCGCGATATCCTTGCGTGTGACGATCCGATATATAGCTTCGCGTATTCTAGGCGAGATCTCGTGTCTACTACCCGCTTGTGGATCTTCTCCTACCCTCAACGAAATTAGATACAATTAAAGAGCTCGTCGTTTCGACTACCGAATCGCGGTATTCGTAAGGTGTCGCAAGAAGCCCTCCATAAATTATCCATAGTTATGTATAAGTATATTATGTAAGTTGACACTTTTAAGGATCTATTATTCCGATCAGATTTTCATCGATATTATATCGCCCGAAATAATTAATATACTATTCTAATAAAACTAATCGAAAGAGAACCAAAAAATTCAATTAAATGATGTGTTTTAAAAATCATTATATTACATAATTCAGTCTCGGATCAAATGCCTCTAAAGATTCTCTTATCACTCTCTCTCTCTCTCTCTCTCTCTCTCTCTCTCTCTCTCTCTCTCTCTCTCTCTCTCTCTCTCTCTCTCTCTCTCTCTCTCTCTCTCTCTCTCTTTCAGAATTTAATCTATAAACTTTCTTTACTCTTTTCTTTGGTATATATGCAAAAAAATAAAAAGTATACCTATTTTCGGAGCACTAAAACACACACACACACACACACACACACATACACAGGCAAATCAATGCTCAAAGTGTACGTATATACATATAGAAGGAAAAGCTCCTCGTATATTTTATTCACAATTCCGTATATATCGTAATTGTGTATGTAGAAATTCGTATAGGTATAGAGTGGTCGTCATCGTCAAAGTTTGTTGTATTCGTGCGTCTGATAAGTGGAAGACGTGGGGTAAAGTGGTAGCCGAAGAGAAGGAGAAAGGAAGAAAGAGGAAGGAGGTAAGAGGATGGGGGAGGATGAGGTGGTGGATAAAGGGGAGAAGTGGGATGAAGGGAGGGAAGTAGTGATAAAGGGTCGTACACCCCGGCTAGTGCGCGTGCCATGGCTAATGGCTTTGTATAGCCTCGGGAGTCTTTAAGGTTGTGCCTATACATACAGAGCTTGCGCGCCTTCCGCGACTAGCTAGTTCGTAACTTACGTACATGGGTAGATTATACGCAGGTATACGTATACACATAAACATATACGTACCTATACCTAACTTTTGTGTATATGAATATATGCGTTTGCGTGCAGCGTCCATAAAGGTGCGCGCACGCTGTGAGCGTGTATTAATATATATACCTATACATATATGTATGACAGAGTATGGTATATAGTAATCAGGTATATTAGCACTGAACAACCAAATTTTATAATTCTTTGATATTCCTACAATTTGCCGAAAATATTGATCGTATTGTATAATTATTTGAAAAATAATTATAGATTTTGCAAAAGTTTAATTGGCTACTTTAGTACCAAATAGACGGAAAAAAGGCATTTTAGGTGTAGGTATCAGATAAATTTACATTTCTTTTCTGTTTTTTTTTTTTTTTTGTCTTTATTTTTTTATCTCACGAGATAGTATAGATATCTGTAGCGATCGTATAGCGATGGTTATATCCTAACTTCCGGCTATTGGTATTCCGTTATTGATTTTTCACATTTCTCCACCTATCCTGAGAACTCGCGAAGGGAGCGCGTAGGCGCAACGGAAACCCGTTGTTCGTTTGATTTTTATCCTTGTCAAGGTATATAGTGTTATAGGTTCTTGTAGCAGACTATTTCTTCCCACGCTCGAATGCTATGTAGTCAGATTAGGAAAGTAGAAATTCAAATTTTCAACAAAGCTTGAAAAAAAAATCGGTATTTTTGAAAATAATGAATTAAAAAATTTTTTAAAAATTGTTAAAAATATTTTATAGCTTCTTTTGTATACTTCGACCTGAACTGGCTACGAAAGAATCTCTTCCTATACCTTCGGTTAAGGGGGAGGAGAGGTTTGGGCTCTAAAACAGCCAAAAATAAGCTTACGTAACATTCGACTAGTCCCTAAACCAGAATTCAAACCAGTATTTTTAATCGCTATATTTAAAATTGTGCAAACGTTGATTTTCAACTCCGAAACCGTCAGTCGCCTTGTTTTTCTTAAGATATTTCGTACTTCTTTGCAAAAATTTCAAGACAGATATAACGTCATTAGATATAAGATTATAAGTTTCGCTGTATTGTACTGCAGTAATTTTTTTTTTTTTTTTTTATGAAATTGAAGCGATCAGTCGACTCAGGTAGTAACAAGCGGTAAGATCGCGTAGGAAGACCGATTTCGAGTATGATATGTAATATTAACTATAAGTAGGTTGATTGTCGGGATTGAAACTAAATTTTCTAACTACGAACGTAGAGATCATTGACGTCGTTGTAGGTATAGGTCAACGTGATTTTTTCATGAGAAAAATAAAAATAAAAAATAAAAATAAAAAATTAAGGACCACTCCTTATCGTCAAAACCGTTATCCAGCTCGTTTCCTGGGCTGTTAAAAACTGCTCGGGTTTGCGTGCAAACCCTCGGTTATTTTCAATCAGTTTAAAGGCAGTTTTAATTTATCGTTAGATCAGTAGCTATAACGTATGTATGTATGTATGTACATGTATGTACTTATACCTAAAGTATAACGTCGCAAAAACTGATTACGTAATTACCGGGTAAAAAGGAAGGGATAATTTTCACCTCTAATTTTCACCATTTAATATATAATCCTCTTGGGTGTGAAAATATTCTGTATCATTAATCGATAGACAAATTTAAAAAGTGGGAACCGACTATAATTTAAAGAATATTTTATAAGTTAAAATAATTTGATTAAAATATATTTTTATTAGAATAATAAATTAGTAACGAGTATTCGTGTATATGAATAAATTTTTAAAATATACTGCTGGTTTAATGGTGTTAATTTCAAATCAGAGAGATTTGATAAATGGGCCAATTTGATTTATGAAACACCTAAACCGTTAAAATAATGATAATAAATTATGTTTTTATAAAGAAATAAAATGATTCTAGAACACGATTCTGAACAAAGAAATTCTTTTACATGGGTGACGGCAAGGAGTCACGACTTCTAAGAAATTCCTATACATACATATATATACTACCTATATACACGTTTAATTTTTAAGATTATGAAAAATTATATCAGTACTAAAAATATGAATAAAAAAAAAAAATATATATATATATATATATATATATATATATATATATATATATATATATATATATATATATATATATATATATATATATATATATATATATATATATATATGTTGTATGTACAAGTTAAATCAATTGTTTACTGTTTTATTTTTTATTTTATATGGAAAATTGAGTGAAAATTCTTCTTCAGAATGTGTATTGTTTAAGGACGTATTTGTGGAAGAATCATTATTGCCAATGGCATCATCATTATGAATATTACCATAAGTATAATAAAGAAATACGACTACCGCGGAGTCTCGTATAGTTAAGAGTATATGTAGGTATATCGAAGCTTCGAGAAAGATGGGCAAAACATTAAACAGGCATATACCTATATATATGTATATACATATATACATCCTCGACAGAATGGCGTAATTCTTGCAACCTTTTAGGCAATCGAATATTTAGCAGTAACTTTAATCCAACGTTCAAATTCAACGTCACGAACGTTTGCTTCCAAGTTTTTCATAAAAAAGTAAGAAAAAAATAAAAAAAAAAAAAATAAAATATGAAATCAAATTAAAATTGTCCAATAAAATTTAATTTCAAATTAACAACAGGAAAACATTTTCATAAATTATTCCTACACGTATTTAGTCACTGAATTTATTTTCGTTTCCTTATATCTAGGAACTGTTACTTCAAATCTGTATTATGATTATTTATCAAGATTTAAGGTAAATTTTTTCACCATGATCCGGGTCCGGGTCTGATGTATCTAAGCTACAGCACTGGCAACAGGTTTATACGTACTATACCTAGCCCTGACGCGCCTTTGGGAAATACCGTTGTCTAGTCAACTGAAAAGCCTTAAATTCCATAGAATCGTTGAATTTGAACCAGGTAATTGGATAATATCTAAATCGTGCTAAAATAAGCGAGGATCATTTGATTTAATAACATAATTCCACGCACATAGCACAATAAATACCAAAGAAAAAAAGAAAAAACCGAACCATCCCCTCCCTCCCCATAGATTTAATTTTATTTTTTATTCTTTTCATTTTGATAAATTCCAAATCGTTATAAACGAGAATAAGAAATGAAGAAAGAAAGAAGAACGTTTACAGATATTATCAAGGCAGTTAATCTTATACTGCATAGATATTGCATAAAGTGCATGCGTAACGTGTATAGTTTATATACTTATAGCTATTTACTCATACGTATATACATAGAATTGTGGGGTTTTGAATTTAACAAAGTTTACCGAGACGGTGTGACAATTGCGCATCTTTATAAAACAGCTGTCGACGTATCGTCCGACCCGGTAAGTTTCGGACTAGCAGAAGTCGTTGGCTCTCAGAATTAGGGGGTTACTCTAGGTTAAGTCAAGTTCAGTCACCTGTGTTCGGATGACTAAACAGTCATCGCAGCGAGCAACGAACGAACGAACGAACGAACGAACGAACGAGTGAGCTATAGCGTTAGTAAGCGAAGGAAACTTGACGATGTATTTTACCTTCCGCGTCATCTCAAACCGACGACTGTTTAACCGTTCAACAATTTCGTCATTTCCTTTTTTCCTCTTTCTTTCTTTCTTTCTTTCTCTCTATTCTTTCGTTTCAAGTATGTACATACATAAGATAACAGAGAAATAAAACTACAAAGCAAAACGGTGAGAAGTAGAAATCACAGTATAAAGATAATAGAGCGGTGTTATAGTCTCGAGAGTTTAAACCGTTGCTTATCGTAATAAGATGACGGCATTATACATCAAAGAGAAAATATTCAAGCCTCAGATGATCTCCGACAATAAATAGTTATAATTGTTTGTTATAGTTATAAGCTTTATCTCGTATAGAAAATTGCATTGCATCTTTTCGCAGTCTCTTCAATCTACTGCGTTTATATTTCTCTCGGGTCGTATATTGCTCTACCTATATGCGCCATCGCTAGACATAATCATCAAATACCAAAGGCTGAAGCGATTCGAGGAATTTATTAATCACTTTTCGATCAATAAATTGATTAAATCGTTTATAATACCCTCCGCTATGCACCTATCTAACGTCAGTCAATAATAGAATATTTTTTACGAATTTTCCATAAGCTTTGTGAATTTTTTAATTTTAATTTTTTTTTTTTTTTTCTTTTTATCTTACTGCAGTTATTAATTCATTTGAGTAGGTAAATAATTTTGACTTTCTTTAATATTTACAAAATAAAATAGAAAAGATATTTTTAATGACGGTTAAAAAATATATGTTCTCGTTAAATTATTCGGCTAATGTCAAATAAATTCTCGACAATATTCGGTCTACCTCGTTGTTATACATATATAGATGAAGCGTCGCATCGCGGGAAATTGACTACTATTAGAGTTTAAAGTCACTGATTGGGACCGGTCAATGCCTCGCCAATGTCAAATCTGACAACGTATATACGGAGGAGACTAGATATCGACGGAGATATATTGAAAGGTGAAACAACGGACGATGACACCTCGTATTATAGACGGGTAATCAGAACTGATTAAAAATAAAGCGGAATTCAATTATTCTATTTTATTAAACGTATCATACCTATATATACACATACTATAGTATATAAGTAATGTACTTTTATGGGATAAATTGTTGAGTACAATTATATTTGTATATAGATAATTCGTAGGTATATAGGTATATGAGAAAATTAAAGTGCAATATAAGTTTGGCCGTTGAATTCATTCGATTAGAATAATTGCGAGTTGTATAGTTGAACTTTATACCGTTCTATAAGTATAAGGCGGCAGGAAAAGACAACGGGATTACCATCTTACCCTATATCAGTTTCTCTTCCAGCATCTGTTAGGGCATTAATCCGTATTTAATTATACTAGACCCGCAATTAATCGTTGCGATTTATCGTCCTTCGTATGGAAATTTTAAATCGTTTAATCTCAGTATATGTATAGCGAATATAATACACACAAATTTGACCGCGAATGAAAATTTCAATTGTTACCAAAAATTATTTGTCTATTAATATTTATTTATTTTTTTTGTATTTTTATTATTATTTTTTTTTTTTTGTTTCAATATTCGGAGAAAATGGATTCTATAAATTGTGATGATATTGATAAACGGAGGAAAAATGAAAATGAAAATAATAATAATATTCAAATAAACTTACCGTCTCTCGACATGCCTAGCCGTAAACATTTTTGCAATCGACAATACTGGCATCGATTTCGATTTACACGATCCACAACGCAGTTCTTGTTTCTCGGACATTGATAATTTACAACGGATGACTGCGACCTTCGAAAGAAGCCCTTGCATCCTTCGCACGTTATCACACCGTAGTGAACACCGCTACTTTTGTCACCGCACACCTTGCACGGGATAATCTCGATCTGGGCTGAAAAAGATAAAGAAAAAACAAAAATTAAAATTTATTAATTATCATTTGTATGAGAGAAAGAAAAAAAAACAAAAAAAATGAAAAAAAAAACATATTTATTATATTTTGATAAAAATTTGTTTACGCCAACAAAAATCGTTAAGTACATCAATTATGTATTCTGTATACATATATTTGCACGGATCATCAACTAGGGCGAAAAAATATGTTTATGTATCAACTTAAAGATAGTTTTACAGTAAAAGGACTATTTTTTTAAATAATAAAATATACAAAGACAATCTATTTTTAGTCTTCATGACAATTTCTTCTTATCTTAATAGGAGGTACTTTAAACGCTTGCGATAGACGGTCATACATACATATTATGTACATATATATACGCGTAGATTAGAAAAGTTTCATGATTAGTGAATAATATGAGTTATATATGTATATTTTATGAATGCACATGTGTTGCAACATCCGGAGATTAGAATCCGGAGCTATAAAATTTTTTGGGAAAATTAAGAAAAAAAAAAGAATATTACAGTATTTTTATCATATTTTTACTTTTCTGATTAGAAACTATAATGGCGATTAAAAATAGATGAAGATATATGTTTTGAATATAACGAAAAAAAAAATGAAATTTTCAAAATCTTTTTTATACCGATGTATATTTTTGGAATCTTTAGTATTTAGTTTAGCTCAAAGTTGCGCTTTTTAGCTCTTCACATTTCAATAATAGTTTAAAGACTGCGTCAGACTTTGGTGCGCGTCGTTAAACTGTCATTCAAAGATCGACGAATCTCGAGATACATACATTCGGATCGTAAAAACTCCAACATTTGACATAAACATATATATACTGTACACATACGTATATAAAACATGCTTAAAGAAGATGTAATGTTCTTGACATGACACAATGATATACGCGTGTTATACTGCATTAGGTATACGTTAATGTATATTGTCTGTGGGAATTGCAGTCAATTTTATAATAAACTTTTATCGCAAGTTGTTGATATGCATGTGGATAAAACGAGGAAAAAAAAAAATTAAAATATAAAATAAAAAAATCGAATACAAATTCGTTCTATTATAAATCGCGTCTCATCAATCCGAGGCGATTATTATTTATAAACGTTAGTGCTAACTGTTCGCTTAAAAAAAAAAAAAAAAAAAAAAAAATTAAAAGAAAAAATAAATAAATAAAAAATCGTGATCAAGCAATCTCCGAACAGCGACGTCTTAAAAGATGTAAGGTTAGTATTTGCGTGAATCAATTTGCGTTCAACGACCTCGCGCGATATACTCCGCGGCTTCCGAAATTCGATCTGCGGTATACATGTTTACTAATAATCTTAATATAGCAGTGGGTAGTAATTTAGTCACTCGTCATTTGTAATCTCAACTGCTCGTTATACATATGCTGAACACATCGCGGTATCTTCGTAACAAATACACATATACATATATACCTATAAATATATTATACGCATATCTGGGTATAACATATATCGCAAGTTAAAAAAACCTTCGTCAAGCAAAGCAAAACTTTGTATCTCGATTATAGGTATATGTATATATGTATTTCTACATAAACAGCTGTAGGTACAGTGAGTTCATTTGTGGCATTGATAAGTAAACTTTTTATACACATAGGTATATATGTATATATGTAAGTGTACGAAATGCGATAAAGTTCGGCTACTTTGTTCTAGTGCCGTGTAATATACGCCTCGTTCCCTATCATCTTATACATTTTTAAATCAAATCATATATATACCTATACTGATATTCGGGAATAAAGCTTTCAAGGAATAAAAATTTTCAGCTCGTTTAAATGAGGAATCTGTACAACGTTATATCCTATATTTATGTATCTTTCGTAATTTTTACGCCGGTTGAGTAAATGACTAATTGAATAATACGCGTATATTATACGCAATATAGTTTTCATTGAGTAAC
This sequence comes from Macrophya annulata, assembly GCA_963924015.1. Taxonomy (NCBI): domain Eukaryota; kingdom Metazoa; phylum Arthropoda; class Insecta; order Hymenoptera; family Tenthredinidae; genus Macrophya; species Macrophya annulata. Next base: position 27,018,285 of record OZ001258.1, on the reverse strand, counting down.
TAGGTATATTATTATTATTATTATTTTATCTTTTTTACACACGTTAAAAATTCTTTTTAAAATTCAAAAATAAATAAAATCAGTTTATAAGAATGTTATTATTGCTATTATAAGTCACAAAATTTTTGAAGTTTACAAAAATTTTTCCATTAATTTGATAATTATTATTTTTTTTTTTTTTCTTTGTATTTATTTATTTATTTGTTGACCACGATCTGTAGAAACCAATACAAAATTTAATGTCGAGAATCAAAAAATGATAAGTCGATGTATACATATATAAGATATCGCGATTAACATAAACTTAACACACAATATATCAGCTTATAATTACTGTGTAGATAAGTTTAATCTATTTCGCTTCAAAAACCGCAAACTCACGATTCGCTCGTTGAAATGGCAATGCACGATAACAGGTAATAATATCTATTCGATCTATTCGAAAGTTTTCACGATTAGGAACAAAATAATAAACAAACAAAAAAACAAAAAAAAAAAAAAGAGAAAAGTATAATTCAGCATGTCGATAAAATTTTATATATTTTTTTTTTGGGGGGGGGGGGGGGGGGGGGCTGGAAAGAGATAAATAATTTCCGCTCTAATTTCTTCTATACCTCGTATAGAATTTGCTTGAGCTCTTCGATCATCCAAAATGGTATTCCCCGGACTTCCGGCCTGCGGTGGCGCCGGTCCAACAACCGTGGTCTGTCCTTCAGCGGGTTGAGGACTTGTGCTGTCCGCTCCCCAGGTACCGGGGCCACCGTACACTGATAGGTTGTTCTCCATTTACGCCTTATCACGATATCATCCCTGGATTTTGATTGTTCACGTAGGGAACTTGCCTCATTCAGCATATTAAGCCATTCACCGCGACACTCGCCGATTCACTTTTTCCAATTCCAGATCCTCGACGCAGATCCAGTTCACGATTTGATTATTTATATTAATAATTATGCGGTGGAAGTCTCTATATATATGTTATATATATTTTTTTTTGTTTTTTTGTTTAACGGTGGATTCTGAAATTAAAGCCCCGCGCTCTCGTTCAAAGAGCGTTCAGCATTGTCAGTCGTAATTTTTCTATTTCGTATAAAGTATAATATAGGTATAGGTATATAGAAATTGGAAACTAGTATTTTCCGACTGATTTTTTTCTTTTCTTGTATATACACAGAAGTATATATTAGGTATATATCTGTGTTTATATATAAAAACAAAAAAAAAAAAATAATAAAAAATAAAAACGACTATAAAAAACGGTGTAAAAATATCTGGCAAAGTTTTCTACAAGCTAAACGAGTAAAATGGAATATTACCCAACTGTCGAGTGGTAAAAATAAAGCCAAGACACGACTATATAGTAACTAACTTTGGCTATGACTGAAAGTTGACTGTGATGAAAATATCGTGAAAATTTGAATATCGTGGGATAAAAATTTTCTTGAAAAAACAATGGGGAAAAAATATATATATATATATATATATCGATGGCGACTAATGAGACTAAATACCGGACGTATAGACGAATGCCATTTAATTTTTAATTATCCTTATAACAATTTTAATAAATACTTTTAATACATAATATTTTTCGAAATATAATTTTTATATTTTAACATTAAATGAGTTAAATTTATTGCCAGATAAATTTTCTACATCGTATACGTAGGTATATACATTATGAAATAAATAAGAAAAATGGTTTACGTGCCTGTGAAGTTATAAGGTGCTCGCGGGTAAAAATTAGACTAAAGATCTGACCTTTTAGGGTTTGTATCGTATTATACGTGCATACCGCGCAGTCTTTAGTTTATTTTTCTAGTTTTTCTTTGATTATATGAAGTTATTGATATAATTCACTTAATGTTTTTTTTTTTTTTTGGTTTTCTTGTATTTTTATTATTTGCGATTCTGTGCCAATAAAATAAAAAAAAAGAAAAAACTAAAACTAAAAGAAACTTGCGCGATGGAAACCTGTGGGAGAAAGTTTGACAAACGACAAGACCAAGTAGCGCGGCTCCAGTTTCGATCAATTATAATTATGTAGATTATAGTACCTATAGTTATAATGATATTTTTAGAGATTGATGAATGACAAAAAAAAAATAAATAAAAATGGTGATTTCTTTTATCTTAAGCCATATTTGTTGAAGCACAATACCTTGAATTGTTATACAGCCATAAAGTATTGAATAATTTTTCTTATCATTATGACGAAATGTAGCTGTATAAAAATGAATATATATATATAAAAATGTAAAATCAAATATATACAATTTTAATTTGTTATTATAACATAAAATCGATCTGAAGCAGCTGTAGACTTAAAATTTTTTTAAAAACAGGTAGAGAAGACAGTTTTAACTTCTTCTTATAACGCCTACATATATTGCGTGTACTGTGTAACAAAACGTAATCAACAATAAAGATAGAGAAAGAAATACTACAGGAAATAATAAAATTAAAAAAATCGCTACGACTCAAGTCAAATGATTTTAGTAACACCGTTTGACACGTGTCATAGGCTGGTAGGGAGCAATAACGAATAATAAATATTCAAGATGGTTCTAAATGGTGAATCGTAACTTGTAATTGTTCAATTCTCGACACTTTACTTTATACATTTCTATACACACAATAAACACGTATTGGTATTTATAATACCATGTACGAATTTGTGTGTGAGATAAATCGCAAAGCTATATAGACGTTATAGTGTTCCAAAAACATTTTTAATTTCCATTGATTTTTCTTAATGAATATTAATTTATTTTTAATTAACAATTATTATCTTAATTTTTTAATTTTTTTTTTTTTTTTTCATTCGTTTTGTTTCAAATGAATAAATATAAAAAAATTAAGTAATATAAAATAAAACACGCGAAGTAGTTTGACGGTCGATTTTTTTTTTCTTCAATACTAACTTAAAAACGTATAATTTATCGATATAAGTATAAGTACTACAGTTGGATTATTAATTCGATGACGCTATGTATAACCTGCAGGAATCACTCAAATTCCCTTATATCCTCCTATATATAGTCATTTTCTCTTAATTTCGTTCTTGTTATCTACCGCTAATGGTATTACGAAGAAAATAACACCAAGCAATAGGTTATTATAGGAGACGGTCCACGATCGACCCACTTTAGGTATATATAAGCGCACGTGCCGTTATAGTACGCGTATATCTATATACATTACACATACATATATAGTATTATACACAAATTCAATAATATATTATATGGAAAATTTTTTATCCCCGTTTCTAAAAATTCAATTAGTCAAATAACAGAATAAAAAAAAAAAATAAAACATAAGAAAAAAAAAAAACTAATAAAATTACAGATTCTTATTTATAAGAATCCAAAAAAAAAAAAAAGATCTTATCGATAAAAGAAAAAATCAATATAAATAAATATCTTCCGAATTTCGAAAAATTTCTTTATATATTATTCGATTCAAAAATTTAACAAATAATAACAATTTAACGGGAAAAACAGTGAAAATTTTCCGGCTCATTTAATGAGGAAATAAAAAAAAATAACAAATAGAAAAAGAGAAAAGTAGTAGAAAAAAAAAAAAAAAAAAAAACACGTTGCCGCGTATCACTAGACGTCAACGCTCCGAATGTTATCGTATACGCGTATATAGTGTTTATGGATATATATATATATGTATATGTATATGTATAGTATACACACATGTATATGTACGCGTATGATCGCGCGTATTCTATCGTCTCTTGGGAGCGCGAAGGCAGCGCCACAGTCGAGCGAGTCTCTTGCAGTGTATAGGCAAACATTACATAACTGAGAACGTTGAACTCGGAGTACAGTCACCCGGCGCTGCTGCTAACATCTTTATGACACGTAACAAATGCAGTAGCGAAGAATTTCGGCGAGACTTTTAACCATGGCAGAGAGGTGGGAGGGGGTCAGAAACCAAATTTTATTTTTTTAAATATTCAAATTTACGTAAAAAAAAAAAAAAAAAATCAAAAGACAAAAAAAAGCGAAACAAAAATAAATGAAACGCTGTCTTACGGAATGATATCAATAAACTTTTGGTTAGGTATATAACATATTATATATCGGTATCTGTGCGGCTATTGAACACGTGACGCGAAATTCCTTTACGTCGAATGAAAACAATATCCAGCAATCGTTTATTTTTTAAAAATGTCTTTTTTTGTTTCTTCTTTTTTTTTTTTATTACTATATCGATTATGACGCACCTAGAGATTATATTTATTGACTCTTTTGAAATTTTGATTATTAAATATTAAATATATAAAATGAAAATTTTTCGGTTCTTAAATTCGATAATTAGATTTTTACGTAACAGTGGCTACGGCGAACGATTATTATAATGATCGAGTACGTATATAGTATAATAGATATAGGTATAAGGGTACTGTGCTTCAACAAGTAACGCATTAGCAAATGATTCCTAATGATTTTCAATGTTATAATTACTATCGACGCCAATTGGTTTTTATATATCTAAAAAAATGAAAGAAATAAAATAAAATGAAGAAAAAAACAATTTTTTTTTCCGTTTTTGTTTTTCTGTTTTTTTTTTTGTTTTTTTTTTTTTCTCTCTACTCGATGATCACGTGATGAAGAATGATGGTTAATAACTCCAACGGGTGAAGATATATTTTAATTTTTTCTTTTTCTTTTTATAGTAAATATGTGACACTAAGCTTTTGCTATATTTATCTTCCCATTTTTCACTATAATATTAATAATAACAATAAATCACAAGGAATTTTTTTCTCTTCTTCTTTTCTCATTTGTTTTTTAAGAACCTCGTTATAAGTACAACTTCGTGTATATGTATGTATGTATCTATGTATGTGTGTGTGTGTATGTGTATGCGGACGTGTATGTGTGTATGCAATGTATATAATAGAAGTTCAAAGTTTTTATTTTGATGAGAAAAAACAAAAGATTAGAAAATAATAATAATAATGATTATAACAAAATAAAAAATAAAATAATTAAAATGAAAATTAGTGTGGCGCAAATTTGAATACGAAATCTATAAATGTCAACGTCACTTCACTCAACTCTCGAAGATGAATAAAATTAATTTATTTTCTTTTTAACTATACAAAACAATTTATATTCGTCTAACGAATGACGTTAGAAAATTCATCGTCTCCATAACGTGGGTGCAGCAATTATTAATGCTTTTTTTATTTTTTTTTTTTAATTCTTTTAAATTTCTTTTCTTTATTCTCTTAAAACTCTCTTATCTTGTTAGGTGCTTGGCCCGATTATTCACGAGACTATTCCTTGGTTTATAATTAAAAACAACAAAGAAATGAAACAAAACAAAACAAAAAGAGGAAAAAAAAAAATCTTTCGAATTAACAAACGATTATTACACGACTATCGCGCACTACTTTCACCGACACTCATCCACTCACTATTGTTTAACGATAAAAAATAGAATCTCGCGACCGCACTTGTTGTTATTATTATTATTATTATTATTTCACTGTTATTTTTCAACAATTCGATGCATGGTATAGGTTCGATCATCGAAGATCCACGTTTCACGAGCCACTGTGGTTACTGCGTTAAAGACTACACTCGATCACGAGGTTTCTCACAACTTTTAAAAGTTTGAAAAAAAAAAAAAAATAACAACGTTATAAAAAAAAACTAAAAAACTTTGAACAAATGTTATATTCGATATAAAGAACACCGCAGATAATAATATAACGTGTGTGATGTATAAAGTATGGTATTGTATGTATTTTATGAGATTCTTGCACCGTTCGTTCACTTCAGAAATACACTTCCTTGTTTGCGCGAAGCACAAGCACCGCGGCGAACCCGTGGTAAAACTAGCGTTTCTATATCCTTACGTCGTAAGACGCAACGGGTGCAGCTGCTGCTGCTGCTGTTGCTGTTGCTGCTGCTACTGCCGCCGGTTTTTTTTTTTTAACGCTGGTTTTATTATTATTATTATTATTATATATGTGTATATTTTTTGCTATTAATAATTATCCAAATTTTCTTCGTATTTGTAATCGCAACTCCGGGTTGTTGGCCGAAGGTGAAAACCCATTGGAAAAGCTCAAAGGCATGAATTTTTTCGGGGCTTTCGTTTAACCGAGCGGTTTAGTAGCCAGCGGACCAGCCTGGCATCCAACAATATGTCAGAGAGAACCCCCCACCACTAACCGCGCTGTGGCAGGTCACTGAACTGTACTTCTAGCGATGATAGCCGAAAACCCCTCGGCTCCCCCTCCCCGGCTAACCGTCGACGACGGAATTGCCCGAGTACCTAGCGCGCGCTTTCCGTGCGCCGAGAGTTTCGCGCCGTCGATATAGCTGGAACCTTGCGTGTGCATCGCGGTATTCGAAAATTGAATTTAAAATTTTGATATAAAAAAGAAAAGACGTTTTTTTTTTGTTTCACATTTTTGGAATTTCTTTTTCTCATACAATTATATTTATTCATTTCTTATTTACTGCAAACGTACGTGAAATTTTCGTGTGCAGTGATAAAAATATTTTCAAACACAACACGAAGAAAATTCTACTTCCTTATTATACCTCGAAATATTTTCTATCTCTCGATACTCATGATAACTCTTTTACGATTATAGGTTTTCTATCCCTTAATCCCGATTTAATCACACCAGACGTAACAGACGGTGGTGACGCCGTGAGGCTGTACCACGAAGCTGCTGAGTTTTCTTCGCGCACGTGCCCTCTGCTATACATATACGAGTAGAAATACTGTACGACTACGCGACAGGGACGACGTGCAAACAATGCTATTGATAAGCGTCTACAAGACAAACGCGGACGCAAACAACGCGCCGAGTGCATCATCGCGCAACTAGACAAGACAATATACCGTATATTATACTCACGGTTGAGAACTTTGAGGCTTGAACTCTGTACGATCGATTATTACGACGATCATAATACACATACGTCATATGTCTACTATGGGGAGTGTCAGAATTCTTGGTAAATTAACGAAATAAATTTTCAATTTTTTTTCTTTCTTTTTTTTTTCAGCTAATAATAACAATGTACAAAGACCATTGTATAATTACTTTGACCCTACCTTATGAGTTTACCTATACATATACCCTTTTTAGAAGTAACGTGACAAGTTTTCTTCCACCTTTTTTTATCCGTTAGACTTATAATCTAACGGATAGCGGACAGTTCAATCTTTGGTAATAGATATCGTAGAAATTGCCGCGGCGATTGGTTCTGGACACGTGATCAAACGATAAAATCTAAGATAGATAAACGCACTGTTCTTTTTCGTGCGCTATATGGTTGCAGTATCTAGATCAGTATATATAAAATCGTTTTATTAGTAAAAAAAAAAATGTCTCGATATTTATTTGAATTTACATTTTATGCCTTGAAGTGGAAAACGTGAGAGTTAAGAAAGATAAAAAGTGGGGATGAGTATAGCTGGTAGCAAATCAATCGTAAATGAAATTGGGATACAGGGAAGATGAAATAAATATAATAACTGTTAAGACAAGATTAAAAAAGATTAAACATCCTGAACTCTGAGAACTTAGCGAACTCGAACTCGAACTCGAACTCGAACTCGACCTCGGCTCCTTGATCTACGATTCGCGCTCGTTCACTCGCGCATAATTTAAAATGCAACGACGACGCTCACCTACGTTACCTACGCCTAGGATAGACCAACCAGTCCCCCAAGACACGTTACCTACATTTGCTTCAACGTTACCCACGCACTCGCATAGACAAACTTCTTCTCTCATTGTTAGTTACAACCGGCATGATAGCTGGCTGATTCTCCGCAATTTATGTATGTACTACAAACCAGCAGCAAGAATCGATGTGGAGAGATATACCTAGATTAAAATAAATATTCAATCTTTGATGAGAAAAGAATAATAGAAAATTTTAATAAACGAGTAAATAAAACAATGAAAATTATTCCAAAGAATTAAATAATTATAAAATCGTTTTAATCGGTTGTGACGAAAAATAATTACGCAATGATTGAATCGCGATATAATTATATATTCTTAACGAGCCTCGCTGATCTCTGATAGACATATTATATTCGTCTACATGTGTGGTATAACTACACATACATAGGTAACTTTTGACGCAGGACACGTTATGAATGTGTTATGCAAGATTTTTTTAATTTTTTTTTTACTTAATAAATAAAAATAAAATAAAATAACATATTTATAATACTTTTTTATTATATTAGATATTACCATGGCACAAATTACTGCACACTCCATAACTAAGAGTAATACTTATTATTATGGATGGTTACAGGTAATATATTCATGCGGGGGATATGAGCCTCAGGGATTTTGTTTATCTAGAGAGAATCTGTCAGTACATTGTCTTGCACAATCTACAGCAGCTGTCCGCGTGCGTATATTCTGTACGTGTGAGACTAGCACGCTAAATCTGCATCCTTTCTTGCATTATTATTTATTTATATTCTATAGCTCGTTATATTATAGTTAAACATATTATAGGTATATGTATAGTTATTATAGACGTATTATAGCCTTGAGCGTGAGAAAAAAGAATAATATTAAAAAAAAAAAAAAAAGAAACAATGTTAAATTTTTTTCTGTTAATTTTTAATACAAAACGATTACGATTGACAGTTCTATGTTTCTGCGTAATCTACAAGTTTGCTGAAAATAATCTCAAAGATAATTTTATGAATTTCATTTCTTTTCTTTTTTTTTTTTTTGTTGTATTATTAAAAAAAATTTTCCCCTTTTAATATTATCCACGTTTCAAACTTGAGCTCTTCGAGAACGCCCCGGCTATACTTTCTCTGGCAACTATATATCGCGTCACCCGCGCGCAGTTTAACTGTCTCACTCAAACTCGTGTTCTTTCCGTTTATATACGTCCTTGTCTTTATCCGCGGCTCACCGCTGTCCGCTATGTCTTTCCTTCTCATTCATTGCATAACCTCGCACGGGGTTGCCAACCTGCGACACGTAACTAGCTATAAATAAAACTAAAAATAAATAAATTGTGCAGTAGCAATGCACGGGCGTCCCTACTGTCTAAATATTTAGGTATACCTACTTAGGATGCAATTCGTTTACCTCCCCCAACTTACCCCTCTCGTGTTTTTGCGGATTCTTGTGTTAAATCAAAACACGAAAAAACGCGATTTTACATGCGGGGATTATAGAAATAAGAATGAAATAAAATAACATAGAATAAGAAAATTCTACATACGGAATATGAATGTGTTAAGGAAATTACTCAATAATTTTTATAACACTGTCAAGTTTCAATTAAAAAAGTATCCCTTTTTGTTATTGTTTAATAAATATTAAAACAGATGGCGTTAAGATCGCGGTAAATAATCTCTCGTTTAATCTATCCTATAGGAATGTGTATAGATACATACAGGTTTAGGTATAATAAAAGATGGAATGGGATGGTGATTTTTGGGGAATTTGATCCGAGAGTAAAATTACATATTAAAAATTCCTACGAAAATGTTTTATGCAATAATGAAATTGAGAACAGGGCTTGTATCTCACACTTGATGATTTTAAACGATTTAGATACCTGTATAATATCTCTGGGAATTAGGAATATGTCAAAGGAAGGTTTTTGGCAAGAAATAATCACGTTCGTATCTTAGATGGACAAAACTTAGTCGTATCGTATATGTATGTACATATACATATATTTACGTATATAGTAAAATGAAACGAAGAAGAATTAAGAAATAAGGATAGTGAGGGAGAGAGAGAGAGAGGGATAGAGAAATAAAATAAAAATGAGAACGAAATGAAATGAAATGGAATGAAATGAAATGAAATGAAATGAAACGAAACGAAACGAATGAAACCCGTGTCAAAGGTACAAAAGAGACCGAAGGCACAATAGAGAATGTTAAACACGCATCGTCGACAAAAGGGAGCCAAGACACTCGCTCGCCGATCCTATCTCATGTCAAAGTAATTAAAAACGTTACGTAAACAAACAACTTTTGATTACTGATAAATAGTTGTCGTCTCGGATTTCCTATTAACACGATTACAAGATTCTCGACTTTCAACCAACTGAGATCATGAAATATATAATATATTGTATTATACTGCATATGATGATAATTATACTCGTCTGAAAGAGCGGAAAAATATTTTGCGCAGTTTTGAAATTAATTAAATTAAAAGAAAAATTATTAGCGGATGTTAAATTCGACAATTCTGTAACATATGACTTGTTATTAGTAGAGTAAAATTTGTATACATACATACTTATATCGTATATAGATAAATTAATACGGGAAATTGAATCCCATGGAGAATACAGAATTTTTCTGTACAACTAATCCTGCATTAGGTTGTATTAATATATGTATACGTATATACCTATGTGAATGAAACTATACAAGAGTTGCACCGCAACTCGCGTGCATAGAAAAACAAATAAAATAAGCAACGGGTCTGGTGTATAGTAACTATATGCGACGCGACATCCGCCTCGATTCATCTGATGTTTTGTACGAATATAGATAGCAGCGGCTCTAAATAGCAGCTCATTGATCGAGCCGAATAGCAGTGTGCAGGTTCCTTTTGAAATATATAAAAAAAATAAAAATAAAAAAAAATACAAAAAAAAAAAAATAATAATAATAAAAATAAAAAAATCTCTCGCGAAGAAATGAAGAGACTTTGAAAAGCGGCTAGTGGTAGATGAAAATGGAGAAACTAGTGGTATAAGGTATATGTATAGATATATAAGAATATACTGACGTAGGCGGTAGAAGGGGGAGTTTATATTGTCCCGCAAACGCAAAGACGAGAATGGACGGTACGGTTCCGTTAAGAAAGCAGTAGCAGCGGTGTTGCAACTCTTACGACATTGGCGAATAAGATGGGGTATAAATGTGATCGTACGAATGTTCGTTTGATGCCAAGATCGCGAGGCATTTTAAAAAGATTTTTGAATTAGGGCCGCACTGCCGCGAATAGCCGATACGCGATCCCCAGCCCGGGCCTTTTTGGCTTCCGCTTAATGTCGGTCCCGTATAGATGTATACGCTAATTAAAAATCGAGTGGTAAACCGAACGTCAACTTCAAATGTAGAACGAGCAACGATACACCTCGAACAGAAACTTTGAAGCTCATACATACATCCATTTACAATAGAATAAGAATTAGCAATTTTCTAAATGAATAAACAAATTAAAACAATCCTTCGTGTAAACAAAAAAAAAAAAAAAATACAAACAGAAATGACTAAAATTAATTCTCTACGAACGTGCTGCGCAAGTCGAGGTATTCTTTAGGCCGGTTATTATAGATTCAGAGTATAAATAATATGGAATAATTTTTGTACAATAATAAATGTAACTGTAAGTTTTTGACAGAATCGGTTATATTTTCATTTTATTCGATTGCGTGTAATAAGGCAAAATTTTATCCGGCGGTCAATACGCAGGCATGAGACGTGCGGCGGGTACCGCCGTCGGCAGGTTAGTAACTTCGTCGGTGAACGCGGTGAACGACCGAGGGCCGTAGGCGCATGCGCAACGGCACAGCTGACCCAGATACAGAACGTGATTGTTACTCGGTTATTTCCGACGTTAGTCGGCTCGGTTCGGTAGACACGGGTGTCTCGCGGCTGACCCACATCGTAGAGCGAATCGTACATCGGCAACAGACCGCTGTTGGCGGGCATCGCGTTTGGTACGTGGATCGAGCCGATATTTATCGTACTTGCAATTAAATACTGCGTTAGGAATTCAATTAAATAGCTAACCGCCCTTGGAAAAGAATTACAGTATGGAATCTCCATGCATTTATGCTAAATCGTCGATATACCTACAATTCGCTATAGTTTAACATTACCTACAGTAAACTCAAACTTTATATTTTACAGGTTTATTATTTATTCGTAATCTTCCCCACCCCAATCCATCATGTATCATGTATATTCAGACATGTATCATACTTTCGCGATTAATTCTACTTCTCGGAAATATCCGGCGAGAAGTATAGGTACTGCACAAACTATACTGGTTACAGAAGCAAGACTGCACTATTGCGTTCGGAAGCGTCCGTCTGAATTCCTTCTGGTCAATTTTAACCGTTTCCTCTCTATCTATATTTGTACTAGCAGTTGGTGGTACCTACTGTTTCTTTTTTATACATCGTACGGTACTAACTTAGAACGCATTGAAAAATACAAAATCATAAAAGAAATATAATTATTTGATCGTTACTTTTTAAACACCGTTTACAAGTCTATTCGATCCTATACGTGAGCCGCGACCTAAGCTCCTAGTGGAGGTAGTCGGTGGTCAGTACTCTCCGTACGCAGTATAACTCAGCGTGTCAACGGTGGTCAGTGATTAGTCATGTTTCGGGTCATAGCCATGGCTATATGTGTCGACTTCATGATTTTGATTGCCTCTGCAATTTTTTTTGTTCGTTTTGCAGCACACGGGGTTAAGATTCTCGGTAGATTTCGTCTCCTCGCGCATGACATAAAAATCTAACGATCTATACGTGTTGGAAGGTTCTATCGAATTTTACGAACTTTTTTTTATTCAAGTTTTTCTTCGTACAGATGATTTTTTTGAGTTTTATTTAACTAGATACAAGGTCAGAAGTCGAGAATTAACGTAGGATAATATTTGTGAATAATTATTTTTATTGGATTTATTTTAGTTGACGTTTTGGTTAATTATTTTAGTTTTTATCTGTTTGGGATGAGGATTTAATTAGATCGAGTAAACGACTATTGCAGGTAAAAAACAAAAAAAGTAATCGCGTCGCGTTACATCGTAGGTGAGAGTATATTGGAATAAAATAACCCGCGTGTCATACAGTTTCCATATAATTTAATTTCTCAGGAAACACTCGGTGGTGAAGCAATCCTTCGAGTAATTTCAGTTTTCAGAAACTTTTAGAGACCGATATCATAACGGTGAGACCTAAATTCCAATCTACAAGAAGAAAAAGAAGAAGAAGAAGGAAAAGTAGAAGAAAAAATAAAGTTTCAGGATATTTGATACGAGATGAACCGAAACCTTTACTTTCAACTCGTCGACTGGAGCTGAAATTTATTTTTGACGCATTGTTTCATCGTTTTTCACAGCTGCTACTGCAGGCGTGAATATATACCGCTCCCGGTTTACTTTGCTGTGACTTTGCCACGTTTCTCTGCAGCAACTCTCACACCTAGCTCGATCCATCAACCATCACGTCGACGTATATTGGCTCGGTGAAAAGTTTCAATTTTAGAAGGCCAGAAGTTAAAAGGAAAGAAAAAACAAAAAAAACTAAAAAAAAAAAACAAAATAATAATAATAATAATAACAATAATAATAATAAATAAATAATTGAAGGATTTCGAAATATATACATGTATATATATTTTTTTTTCGTTTTTTTTTTTTTTCCTTTGCATTTCGCAATATAATTTTATTCACCTTTATTTTTATGTATATACATAGAAAAACTTGAATCGTCGACGATTTCATCCAGTCTGATTATTAAGCCTAGTATTACACGTATTCGTTATAACCGTTTGGTAGGTAACCTTTAGCCACATAACGCGTCGGCGCTTTCTCTGCGGTTATATTTTATTACCTTGCAAACGTATTCGACTACTTGGTAAATATTTGTATATAATGTTTGGCAAACATTATAAGTATCCGACGCCATTGCATCGCGTGTCTCTTACAATTTTACGTTAGATCAACAGATTTCATATTTAATAATCATTTGTTTCCTTTTTTTTTTTTTTTTTTGTTTTTCTTAATGAATACATCAAATTTTTCCGTTGTTCTATTATATACTTTATTATATACTTTTATATTCATATTTATATTATATAAGCTGTTATAGACTTTCCCGCCTGTCTGTATGTATCGATATGTATTTCTCAGATGTATATATGTAATAATAAATCTATATTTATATACACAAGCATTATAATTATAGACACATTAATCTCCCCTCGAACAATCGAAACTAAAACTGTACAAATCGCGTTATAAATTATTGACATATAAGGGTAAATAATCGATAGAAAATTCACAACAATAATCACCGAAGATTATCATAAGATATATAATTCTCTTTATTTATTATTTACTAAGAAAAAATATTATAATTAATGCGTTATAACTATTATTAAATTCTCTCATTCATGGCAAAAAGGTTATCTCGTGACGTTTATATGTATAGCGGGAATTAGCCTTGTAAACAATGAAAGATTCAAATACCTAAATATGTATACCGACGAATATATTTGTATACAGAAATGTAGCGTATAATTGGTTCGCATTTCTTAATTACTTGGTATATTTTATTAATTAAAATATTCAATAATCGAGGATAAAATGAAAAAATAAAATCTGCTTTTCTTTCCTAATTTTCGTATATTTTTAATCATCCACCATATTAAACGGGTCGTAATGCCTGCACATGTGAATTTTATAGCGAAATCTCTACGAGACGGAGTTGCCAACAGTCGCAAGATTTTAACCCGTTGATGATGTGGGTAATGCTTTCTAAATTTCACCTACTCACATGCACAACCCTAGAGTTTCGTTGCTTAGTTCACATAGTAAGCTAACAATCACGATTCATTACGGCAGCTGCTATATGGGCAAATATTATACCTATCATAGATGTGTATAAACGCGCGGTGATTATTATAATTTATTATCAAAATTGCCACGGCGTGAACAAGCTCTTAATAAAATCATAATCTAACTGAAAGTCTATCATTAATATATTTTTTTTTTTTATTATTTTACAGCTGTAATAAATATTGTTTGAATCAGATATCCTTTATGCTTTATCTCTTATATTCAAGAATTGGTAAATGATTACGTTTGAGATGCTGTTACATCGCGAGATGTTCTTTAAAATCGTATATAAATTGACAGACATATTAGCTCGTATATACATACACGTGTTATATTTAATTAATTTCTTTAGAATGATTTTAGAGCAGTACTAATCTCCTCACTGCAGATACACTGTTTACAGCTTCTTGAGTATTCTGGCTTTCTCAGTTGCCTATTTTCCTTGCTTTCTCGCTCTGTCTCACTCATTTTCCAAAAATAACCGACAAATTTAACGGCTCGTTCGTGCATCCAGTTGCATCGCAACGTTGTAAAACGTGTCTGATTACGCGGAATCTGATGAGTATAAAAATACGAAACAAAATTGAACAAAAAAAAAAAAAAGAAATTATTAAATAAATATTTTTCGGCTATACCGTTCATAGATTGTGAATCATTATAATTGCATAGAGTAAAATTTCGCAAACCTCTTATATATACATAATATATACTAACGATATATATATTATAGTGTGACCATGGCAAATATATACACAATATACATATATTATCATTTTTTTAATTTTATATCCTTTTTCTTTATATAATATAAACGTTCAGCTCGTATATATATATATATATATATATATATATATATATATATATATATATATAGATATAAACAAATAATTCACAATCACCGTGCTCATAGCTGTTTGCCTAGGGGCACCGCCGCCGGCTTTAAGTATGTAGGATGTAGGTATGTATTTTATTTAGCTGTCCTGCTACGCCACCGAGTTTTATATTGTCATAAATAGTATACTGATTGTGAGTAATGATTGGTTTCACTTCGTGTCTGGAGTCACCCGCGTCGTTTCAAATTGTAGCCTTGCTAACACCGAGACTCCAGCACTCGATTACGGACTAATAGGTGAATCTCGGCTATAATATATACGTATACATATAATCTTCAATAAAAAAAAAAATGATTTCTATATTTAGAACAATTGAATTATTCATTTATAATAAATGAAATTTTTCTATCAATATTATATTCAACTATCGATTATTATTTGTTTTTCTATATGTCAAATTAGTGATGAAATTTTTTTAACAAAAAAAAACAAAAAAATAAAAAAGTTTTATACATTTAATATGTTCTGTTTGATTTTCAACCATTTCGATGGTGGTTATAACAGGTATATGTATAGAGGTGCTCGGTATAACGCCTGCAGTATAATAATTAGTACATAATAACATGCGTGCATTCGTATCTTTGCACATTGAGTATTTATCTGTGCATAACTAACAACGGTGAGGGTATAAGTATTGCCTTTTGACTCACTAGCAGCAACAGCAGCTGGTTGGCACTTGAAAATTATCATCATTTATTCTAACTGCGTTATAATAGGTATACTTGCTGATTGTAACGTGCGATCCTCTTTGTTTAAGCTACAACATATTTAGGCAATAAGAAAATTATTTACTTCCATGTAAATGTACGTGTAATAAAATTTTAAACTTTCTCCATGATGGGTACATATGCACGTATACATATATGCTTATATATTTAATTAGTATTTAACCGATCAATCCTCAAACAAGGAACCTCGATCTTACCACATATTATGTTATCTATATTTATACAAGGCGATTTTTTTTTCTACTCACTGTTAAATGCTTATTACATAGGACACATATATGTAAGTTTGCAACTATTGTCGTGTATGTAGATTTACATACTATAAGACGTAATCCGCACGGGGAAAAACTAATCCTGTATAATATCTTAAATAGGTTAAATATACCTATATTTGTAAGTTTGTAGAAAGAGAAAGGAGCTGTTTCCTTTTTTTCCTGTATAACTGTTTTTTTTTTTTTTTTTTTAATTTTTTCTATTTTTTATTCATCGTACGTCATTATTTATATTTCTGTTTAAACGTAATAAAACATTTGCCTAAGTATTATACACCGGCTACTTCATTCACTATAATTCCTACAACGGAAGAAGCCAATGTTGTCGATTGCGTAAGTAAAGGCGATTGTCTAGGTATACGTATACACCTATATGTGTTATATACAAAACGTGGGAAATTACCGTGTCCGGGTAGTAGGTAGCTAGGTAGGTAGGTAGGTGTACCTAATTGTTTACAAATTGTTTTATTTAAACTTTCCTATATGTTTATCATTAGACCTTTGGGTTTATAATTAATCGTACAAAGTGAACACCCGCAGTTCAAAATAGTTTGCTAACAATAAATTCAACGATTTTTATAGAGAAAAAACAAAAATAAAAGAAAAAAATGCCTATCGATCTTATAATAAAATCCTATATACCTATAATACATGTATATACTACTACAAGCATATATAAAACAACAATCACGAATAATAATATCCATTGAATATAATTTGTCAGGTGGGAATGACCTCCGTATTAAAATATAAGGTAGATCGAAGTAAACTTCAGGGCGTTTCATTCGAGCGGCAAGGACATTGAAAACTCTATTGTTGATTTAAATTAGGAAAAACTATGTATATGTAGAAAACATGTATAATAGTTTAGCCAAAAGTCGGGCGAGTTTCTGGTTCGGTGGACCGTTCCATAGGTTTTTTATTTTATTTTTTTTTTTTTATTTATGTTTTATTCCTATTATTATTATTATTATTATTATTATTATTGTTATTGTTATTTTTGTTTTATTCTATCAAAGTTTTACGTCTGTAATCGAATGCTTGTAGCGCCACTACGCCGCGATTTCGTACACGACGTATATATATATCGATGGGGTTTCATTCTGATTATTTATTTTTTAATTTTTTCCTTTTTTTTTTTACTTCACCAGATTTTCATCGCGCTCGTAACAAACTCTGGATTTTCATTCCCCAAGCCTCTCCTCTCCTCTCCTCTCTTCTCTCCTCTTCTCTTCTCTTCTCTTTTCTCTTCTCTTCTCTTCTCTTCTCCTCTCCTCTCCTCTCCTCTCCTCTCCTCTCCTCTCCTCTCCTCTCCTCTCCTCTCTTCTCCTCTCCTCTTCTCTCCTCTATACGTTACGCTCCTCTCGGAGCAGCACTTGCCAGCATTTTATCTGGCGTGTCGTTCTCGCGCGAGAACGCGTACGTGTTAATGCACACCGCATGCACCGGTGGTACGGTGTTAGTGCGTGCGTGAAACTGGGTCGCGGGTTCGACAACTTCAGCCAAGGCTGCCTGCGCAGCGGTGCTCAACTAACGATGCAGTTTATCTTTACCTTGCCTGACATACCGTATATAGCTATTAGCTGTTAAAACTTTATTTATTTATTTATTTTCTTTTCTGTTCTTTTCTTTTCATTTCGTTCGTCAAATCATACGATTTATATTACACATATACACCCCTTCGTATTATCAATATATATGTAAACACATGTGAGTTCCGGTCGAGTCAAATTTTTTATTTCTTTTTTTTTTGTATTGTTTTTTTTTTTTCTTCTTTTTCTTTTTTCTCCAATTAATTCCGACCCGAGTATTGGTCAGAAATCTCTCGCTCTCTTTTTATCTTTTATCTTTCATCTTCTATACGAGTTGTACGAGACTGTAACGATCTGATAATATCTACTCCATTTAAGAGATACCACTCACGAAGTCTGAGTCTGTTTTTTTCCGTTTTTTTTTTTCATTTTTTTTTCAATATTTAAACAGCTTTTTTTTGGCCTAAAATTCTTCTTTAATCTTTGATTCAGGTTTAATAGAATCTGTCTAATTACAAATAATACAGCTTTAAGATCGAAGTAATGGATACCTAGTTATATTGTAAATATTACGTTGGCAAGTAGTTGATTTCCTTGTGTTGTTGAATTATTTATTTATCTATTTATTTAGTTTTTTTTTGTTTTTATTATTTTCTTCTTTTTGTCTTCGGTATAGAATTTAAAGTGCATTGTATAGTTATTATATATCTTATTGTTATTTAATGGCACGTGAATCATCCACATATAGCTTTATATACACACACACACACACACACACACACATATATATATATATATATATATATATATATATATATATATATATATATATATATATATATATATATATATATATATATATATATATATATATATATATATATATATATATATATATATATATATATATATATATATATATATATATATATATATATATATATATATATATATATATATATGTGTGTGTGTGTGTGTATATATGTTGGAATACATAAGTGGGTCAAATAGTTTAAAATTCTTTGATAATTTTTCATTTTGTTTTTTTTTTTTATTTCTTTCTTCTCTTCTTTTTAATATTGTTATTATTATATTCTTCGAATATACGCAGTTTTGAGCTACAAAGAAAATAAAAAATACATGACATATTATATATTTATTTTTTGTCCCATTTTAAATTTCGATCGTTACCCTCAATTTTCTACTGAATATCAATAAACTACGTCAAGACAATAACAAACATAACAAACGTGACAAAGCATCGATGATTATCGATTTATCGTATCTTAAATATACTACGATTCAAAATTACGCGTTGAAACCTTTTTTCCTCCCCGTTAACATAATTTATATGTTACTTCGGTTTATCAGCTCCGCAATTTTTTTAATCTATCCATATGTATTGTATATGTATACGCATATTATTATTATTTTGTATTATTGTTTTATAATATTAAGGGTGGGGGGGATACACATTAATATGTCAGATTTCATTATTACACGGTGCTACAGCTATTATACATCCATCGTGATAGTTATTTACTCGGTTTGATTTCCTGTTACAGATAACAGAATTACTTCTCAACTCATTTATATACGTATACGGGGCTCGTACCAATAATCAATATGTATGTATGGATGTATGTACCTGCTGTGCGATATACCGTATGAGAAGTTATAGCCTGGCTTGCAGATATTCGAATATCTCTTTTCTTCTATTCTTTTTTTTTTTTCATGATACTTTGTTATGATAAAGATTTTATAAAACTATCATATACAAGCCGAATCTAATTAACATTAACGTGTTAAATAAAAAACACAAAATTTTAAATCTGTTAAAATTTTCATTGAAAAAACAAAAGTTTTTCATGCAAATAATAATCAAATAATGAAATCAAATATTTACATGTTGACACGGCAGATCCATTTCTATATAAAATAATGGGATTTTTATATATACCAAAATGGATATTTATACGTATATGTATATAAATGTACGATGTATTTTTATTTATCTATCTATTTATTTATTTATTTTTTGCAAATTGAGAATCTCTGCGAGATGCTATTAACCAGCTGTCGCAACGCCGGTGCTGTCAACCAACTTCTATCCGTTATTTCTCGGAGTTTCTATGCTTTGCTATATACCTGCCGCATTTGCCTTGTCGTCTCATATATACATACATACCTATATATATATATATATATATATATATATATATATGTATATTATATCTGAACGTACGAAGTAGCTGTAGGTATACAGAATTCCAAAAACTTTATAGCTAACTGATGCGTTGAGTTGTACACATACCTATATCTATAGGTATATGTATATTAGACGCGCGTCGCATATTGCAATAATATACTTATGTATGTGGTTTTTCTGTTTAATATTTTTTTTTAATTTAATTTGAATTTTTTTTTTTTTTTTTTAAATTTGACTTCATGGAAAAATAAAATATGTCGACAGTATAATCGATCGAAAAGTAGTTGAAATTTATTCAACCGATCATTAAACGCGTCGTATAAGTAAGTATAATAATTATATATCCACTAATTAGACAAATTTCAAAATAAATGATAATAATAATAAATTATAAATAAACAAGTAAAAAAGAAAAACAAAAAGAAACTCGAACAAGCGTAAAATATGATGTTATAATATAATTACAGGTATACGTTATATATGATAAAGTGATAAGAATATATATATTTTTTATTGTTTTTCTCTTTGCCGGACTTATATGCCTTGTATATAATAATCGTAAATATATATGTCTATACACACACCTAATTCAGACAGTGAAACTGCAGTCGCGCATTGTGTGTTCATTTTGACTATACTGTGGTACTTGAGCCGCAAAATTTTTTTTTTCTCTCTGTCCACCTGTCATTGTAACATTACTCTATACGATATGTTCCACTCGTAAAATGAGAATTTACATATGAAAAAGAAAATGAAAAAAATAAATATATATATATATACAAAAAACATAACGAAACAATCTGGCAAGAAAAATAATTTAAATGCTACTCGTTTCATTTTTATGATCCTTTAACCAGTACAAGGATAAAGGTTTAATGTTCCCGGTGGTATTATACGTAGGTAAATACATATACATACATACAATATAAATATATACACCTACGTACTCAAATTGTACCAAGTAAGGATACACGCGGTTAAAAATAGCTCGCGAAAAACTCATTTTCACCTATACGTGTTTATAAAAAAAGAAAAAAAAAAAAACAAAGAACAAAAATACAAAAAATCGCTAATATTAGAGATAAAAATTTAACGCTTCGAAAATTTTCAAACCATTTCAACTATAAATATGTATACATTTTAATGTGAGGTAATTATCCGTCTGCGGTCATTTATTCAGTTACTATATTATATATCAATGATTTATACGAGCTAATTCACACATATGTATATATTTATATAATTATTATAAATGTTGTATGTCATTATACATATATACCTATAGCAATGAATCGTGTACAACGTAAGTATAGTTGTATGTCAAAAATCACGTGTGTACAACAATACTGTACACAGGTGTACATGCATACATTGCCAATGCTACTGGACGCAATATTTTGTCTTATGCAATAGCCATTGCCAACAAACAATTCCAAGTAGGTATTCCCTAAGCGATAATGAAGACAGATTATAGTAGTCGAAACTTGAAAGAATTGTATTATAGGGTAATTTTGAGAGAGATATCTGTGATATATTATCTCGTTTTTTATTAAAAATCTCATGAATTTTTTGAGTTAAAAATTTTTAAGGTATATATAGGAGTGATCGTGGAGTAATCGAAATCCCAATTTTTAAATTTTTTTTAATATTTAGCTATTACTCTGTATTAAAGCTTGGAAATTGAGGTTAGCTTAATTAATCATCAAACGTAACGAATCAATCTTATAACCTTAGTTTGTATATTCGACAACGACAAGAAATTTTTCTATGGAAATCGTCGAAGGTCGTAAACGAAAACGTGTTCGATCCAGCGTAATGTTTCGTGACAATTGTACATTCATACATATACAATTACCATCGTGTACCTACTCCGAGTACCTATGATATATATATATATACGATTATAAAATTTATACACGTAAACGTACCTACCTACCTACCTACCTACCTTCCTAACTACCTACATATAATAATAATAATAATAATATCTAGACGTAGAAATCTACGTCAAACAATCCTCCACGGTGTACTTCTATCGCGATCTAATTGTAAGGCCAAACAAACAAGTGACAACAGAAATTCTGTCTGCAGCAAGCCCTATTGCTATGATGTCGCAACTAACAAAGACAAATAATATAAAGTTACTACTTTTATTTAAGTAAATTAAATACGTTTAACGTCAATACGCACAAACTAGCACGGATATACATATCTAATTAGTATAAAAGATATATAATCGAAGGGCAAGTTTGAATACAAATTCAGGGACTTTTCTTTCGAATCCGTTTGATCTATGTACCTATAATAGAAAATTATATACACGAATATATTTCACGGACTCGTAATCCATTCTTTTCTATATTTTAACCCGGTATCGATATAACCTGACTTCAATTTAAAAATCCATGTAACTTATAACCAGTTTTTTTTTATTTTTCGAATTAATTTAATATTTTAGTTTCATACGTTCATATAATATGTTTTTGATCCTGAAACATTAACGTCTTCGAGGACGAATCCGTAAAGGATAGGACACGTAGCGGCGCCGAGTACGGTAATCGTTGATGCTAGTCTCGCGCCCGCGATAGTTGATTGTGTAACGATCACGACGAGCCTGTTTACTTCGCCATGATTCTCTTGGCCGCTCGACAGACCTGAACTTTCTTGTGTCGTTTTGTAAACTCGTATTTCTGTTAAAGACTATAGGACCGCCAAGTTGTTAGCCATTACAAATCTCCGGGAGAACGTGTCACCGTGGATTACGCATTCGAGAAACGTGTATATGCGCATATGTATATATGTATGTATATACGATGAAGACGAAACGAGTGTAGCTATATTCAGTAACCGTCCATTTTTCCCCATATTTGTATTTAGGATAGTTAAAAAAAAAAAAAAAAAAATAAAAAAATAGTAAAGGTAAAAAATTGTGAGCACAATTAATGAAAACGAAAAATGTTGTTTTTCTAAAATATTGCAGACCATAGATAGTAGCGAGAATATAAGGTGTACCTGTACAATTGAGCTAATGATAATCTTTGGAACATTTTTCGAGTAGATGAGTAGGATACGTGTATAGAACGGGTTAGGATCTTGTTCTTGGTTGATTGCAAAGCAAAATCAGTTGATACAGAGTTTGATGGTGAGTCAATTTCACTTTGCCAAAACTTTCGCTCCCGCCAACTCTCACTTCCTACGTAAGTAGGTATATAATATACATATTATACACATATATACATATATATATGAATGTGTATCCGTGATATTCGATTAGATTAAGACGGCCATAAGAAATTATTATTTTATTTTTTATTTTTTATTTTTTTTTTTTTTAATTTAGTTTTTTTATTCTGTCAAATTTCTTTATTCTTTTTGAATCTAGAACAACCCGACTCGATTTAACGCGGTTATAATTTGTATAGTACCAATACCTATATATCACAGCAACGTTTCAACGTATATTACCACATCGTTAAGGAGAGAAGATTAACGCCGACAAAGCAGCTGATACCAGAAGGTGTAATTCTTTCCTCGAAGAAACATTTTTCTGTTTCTATGTTTTTCTATTTTTTTTTTTGTTTTTTCAAATGGATTTCAATTAGCAAATGATTCGATGCTACGCAGTAGAGGTAACTTATAACTGCTGCTTATACACTCCTAAAATGGTAGATCGTATACGCGAGTAAAGTTCCATATATGTATATGCGAGTTCCCCTTCTACAGAATTCATCTCGTTAAATCAACTCGTAGGTATTAAATTGGGGCTGTCCATGTCAAAACGAAACGGTTCCAGTACCTCAAGAATTTTGATTTGATTTTTGATTTCATATATATATGTTATCATTCTATGTCTGGAGAACCTGTCAATTTTTTCGAAAAATTGAAACAAACCGTACGGACAGCCTCATTATACGTATACGAAGCTAAAAAAAACGATTTAAAAATTCATATTCAATTTTAAGAAAATTTTCTTCGATCTAAAAGAAACTCAAAAAAATTCTCTTATCTCGTTTTTCTTTCGTTTCACGAACGATGGTCAGTATATATATATTTTTTTTTAATTTTTTTGTTTTAATTTTTCTATTCAATCATTAATGGAATTCAGAAATGGGATATCCTGCTCGTATACATATAATAATATACCGACTCATTGGTGAACGAACAGTATTTAGTTCAGAATTAAAGTACAATCTCGTTGCGCGTTGAGAGAAGCTGATGATGAGAAAGGAGATCCGATGTTGCAGTAAAGCTGCATTTCATTCGGGCTTCATGGGTCTTATGCACGCGCGGATGTATTGATGCGGCAGCGGTGTGTGCAGGCTTGAGTTGCACAGTTGGGTATCGATCCTGACCCCTCATCCCCCCCCCTCATACCTCCCTAACCCTCTTCCACCCCCGCATCCTCTCCTCACTTTGCGCTCGTTGCTGCTTCACCCTCATCTCCTTCCTTGCCTTTCCTTTCCTTTCCCTTCCTTTCCTTTCCTTTTCTCTCCTCTCCTTTCCTCTTCTCTTCTCTCCTTTCCTCTCCTCACCTTTTTTATATACTCTCTACTATTCTTCCTCTAGCTGCAATGCCAAAGATCTACACGAAACACCACCAACAGCGCCATGTTTTATACGAGTAACAACAGAAAAAAAATTTTCACACGTATTAACGTGGGCCAAAAAAGGATTTTAAAAAAAATATATATATATATATATAGTATATATTACAGTTTGCTTTAGAATAATTATTTGAAAATGCAAAAATCAAAAGTTTAATTAATTATACAATTTTGTCATATGATACTCGTTTGCGTTTTAAGGTATACCTTGTAGTATGTATTCTGACTATTTCATCGAGCGCAGTTTTCTGGTTTACCTCGACAAACTGGAAACAAGTTTCTTTATTTATTTATTTTTTATTTTTTCCTATTATTTAGAATTTTTTTTTTTTTATTTTAATCTGAGAACAACTTTGGTCGTAATTTCAGCTATCGTTGAACCTAGCCTAGCATAGCATAGCCTTGCTTTTGTGTCTTATACATATATGCACTAAACTGGTCTAGAATTAGATCAGCTCGCTAGAGTTATAGAATATATTGCAGTATATGCCTATGTCGAAAAAAAAAAATCAGTCATTGCAGAATTGAAAAAGTTATACTAAAACTATTTCGCAAAAATTGACGAAATAACAAAATGACTAAATGAATTGACAAAAATTCATCCGCGGTATTACTATGCGGGGAAAATGTGCGGATATCAAAATACTTTAATATATTATACCCCCTATTTTTTTCTGTATTGGGTAAAACGAGGAAAAAAAAAAATGAAATGAATAATCATTCCAATATATGTATATATAAGAGGAGTATATATATATATATATAATTTAGATTTAGGAATTTGAGACAAGAAGTTAACAAATTATAAATATAATTTTACGAGTTAGTTTACTTGATTCATTTTATAGGATCAGTTTCGCAACGAGTTTATCTCCACGAACAGGCACAGCTCCGTATCTAACAAGTAATAGAGGTAGGTATGTATTATACCTATGGAATACAATATTCACAGGTATAGAGGCAATAGTTGTACACACTTAAACACACTGTGTCTAACCTGAACAGTTGTGTAATTATAACTACTACGAATTTTTAAATCTATGTCCACCTGGCTTGTCTGACTTACTATATTAATGCTCGAACAATTAATCACCTTTTTTAACTAACAACTCGTCGGAAATTCTCATCTCTTTAAATGAAGTTGTGAAAAGAACTTACATGTATGAACCTAGCTCTTAATATGATCCATTGCTCACACGTCGAAAGACGTTGAAAATGAAAGTAGGCGAGTAATTATACATATATATTATTACATAATAATTTAGTATTATCATTTGTCAAATTTGTGTTTGTTTTATTCATTAAAAAAAAAAATTTTTTTTTCTATAACTAATTCGATTTCTAGTTTAAGTTGTGTAAAATTCGCAAAGTTGTATATCTATAGGTACAACGTGATTAAATTTCCATCAAATCTGGTTACAGAGAAATATCTGTGTGGGGGGTATAATGAATGTAGTTACATTATATACGAACTAGCGTGTAGTGGTGTACAGGACAGATACGATTAAGATTTTTGTAGATTTTTTTTCTTGTTCTTTCATTTTTTTTTTTTTTTTTTTCTTTTTTAATTATATTCAGATAGTTTGGCGGGATACTCTTGTTTGTAACGCGCCAAGTGTGTTTCGTCATTGGGTTGATTTTTTTCGTAAGTGAAAGTGCCTCCGTGTGGGCATGTGCACAACTTTATATACAAATACAAATTTACGTATACGCATATACGTTATACATACACATTATATGTATATAAATATATAAATATATAAATATACCATATATATATATCTTCGAGTGGGTATATACCTACGCAGACATTTATTAAGTAGATATATATATATATATATATATATATATATATATATATTTATATATATATCTATGTATGTACGGAGGAGTTCATTAATACTGTTTCATTTCGATCCTTCGGACCAGTTTTCAATTAATTATATTACATATTGCAAAATAACTGGGATTGTGCAGGATTTATAATAATTTATACTGTGAATATATCGATTCTATGTATATGTATATACATACATATATACATACATAACTACTTCTAATATCGTGCAAGTTATACAATAATTCATCTAATTGCACTTCCGAACAACCGAGTAAACGTGACTATTACGATATTTAATTTAATTAACATTTCTCGCCTCAAGATCGTTTGCTGTTCATACACTTGATGGAAAATTCCTTATTCTTTGCCTTTTTTATATTCGCATGGCAACGCGGCTGTTATTACTGCGCATACCTATATCGCGTTCTCTAATGGACCAAAAATGATGACAACATATTCACCTTACATTACACGATGAGAATTCAAGCTGAGAAAAGAAGATTAGTCCCCAAAGTTAAAGTGGATTTGTAAATTTGATTAGAATTAATAAAAATAATTAGGCTGCGGTCTTAGCCGACTTATACCGTAAATTTATTTCCCATTTTTATTTCTTTTTTTTATTTTGTAACGGTAAACTCTCGAGCAGTTGATCATACGAGTACACTTACCCTACGTCACCGAGAGAGCCGCCAAGGGAAATTTGCCACCTGGTAATTTCGCGGACTTGACTCTGATTCATCGTTTAAGAAAGCGGACTTGCGTCCTGTTCGCGGTATAGTATACCTAATTAAGGTAGAATAAATAACGGTTCGAAAGATTAATACACTTTTTTTTTATTCTCTGCTAAGAGGTTTTTGCCTATAGAATTTTTACGACTTTTTTTTTTTTTTTTTGAACTCTAATTACACTTCATCAAAAAATTTGCAAGTATATACTCGTGTCGATTTGGTATTGTTTATTTTTTATTTCGTTTTGATGATTCGATGTTGTATTATTATTATTATTTATATTTTCGCGGAGTAAATATTTGTAAAAATTGAAAATACAATTTCTATTGATATTTTATATTATTTTTATTTATTTATTTAAATTTTATGTTTATTTTACTCTTGAATCAAAAAAAAAGATAAACTGAAAGAAAGATAGATAGAAATGTGTAGCAAAAGATTTTACAGAGCCGGATCTGAAACGACATGCAGTAAAGTCTCATTACGATAAACCGATCATGAGTTATCGGCTTCTAAAGTATAGAAGAGTATAAATTTGGAGTATAGACGTACAAGCGACGTTTTCCTGGCAACGTCGATTCAAAGCTGCGGTTTTATTCTTCTACCTCGAAAGCCGATAACTCATGGTTTGCTACTACGAATGATAGTTGGTTTATCGGAAAGACATTGCTGCAGCAGGATTCAGTTCAATCTCTTCTTCCCTATTTACGATGAAAATAAAGTCAAATTTCATTAAAAAAAAAATAAATAAAAATAAAAATTATAACCAACATTCGCATTATTGAACATTTCTTGTTTTAGGGATCGGACGTTGAATTCAAGAAGATTTGGAACGATTTCATTTTAAAAAAATTTATAGAAATTAGATTTACCAATTTTTATTATTATTATTATTATTATTATTATTATTATTATTATTATGCGGAGGTTTGTAATCCGCATTTTTCACGTTTTTTTGATTATTTTTTTTTTTTTTTATTTCCTTACAATTAACTTGTACAATTCGTTTCGTTATGTATATAAATAATGTAAATAGCTACACCGGCGACCACGTGACATGGCACGAAATCGGGCAAGGACGTATGCGTAATTCGAAAGAAATAAAAGAAAATTAACTCGACCAATTCTACAACGGGTCAATCGTACGGAAAGCTTAGTATCTATCACACCGGGTGGTCCTGTCGTGGGATCAAATTATCATCGTGATTATTTCTAACTGGTTTTATAACAGTAGATCAAAGATCTATGTATGATAGAGGTAATTGACTATGGCCAAATAAATATGAATGTACAGGTATAGGTGTGACCATCGAACTCGTTAAAGAAAAAAAATTGAAAAAAAAGAAAAAGATTATGCCGGGTGATGAATGAGATGAAGACATTTCTCCGTAAGAATTGATCGTTAGTTTATTTTCTTTTTATTATTATTTATTATTTTTTTTTTTTGTATTTTCAATAGCAATGAATGACTGTCGAATATATCGCGTTACTCTCGCGTGTATTTTTTTAGAATTTAATCGCGTATTACTACGTTTCACAGAGTGAACGAAGTTCTGATTCGTAATGACATAATAAAAGGATTAAAAAAAAAAGTCATGGATTAATAATAAGGTATAAAAAAATCAAAAAAAAAAAAAAAAAAAAAAAATCTCGATTAAAAGATCGCGAATACTGATAAATATAATATATTATAGTTATATGTTTGAAACTTTCAAATATTCGAAATATTGAGAAAGAGTTGCTTATTCTGAAGGACGAAAGAAATCGCAGATATGTTTTTTGGATTATATATATGTATACATATTTTATTAGGGTGGTTCTTAATTTAGATGTATTCGTATTTCGATGCTACTAGATACTCAAACGGTTTGAAATAAATTTAAAAAAAATAATAAAATGAAATAATATTCACAAACTTTCAGGTCTCTATCTCAATTTTAACCCGTACCCCCCTGCGATTTAGTCAATCAATATATTATTTTGGCTAAAGATAATGGTTAAAAAAATTTCAAAACTTTGTAGATTTCATCCTTATGATGGTAGCTATCCCTTAGAATTTTTTTTTTTATAGATATTTACAAAATAATATTAAGAAGAATATACGAATTAAGAAAACAATAAAAAATTAATTTTTATCAAATTGCAACTCCAAAATTATAATAACTAAAAATCTATAAAAATTCTGGATGATAGCTACTATAATAAGGATAAAGTCTAAGAATCGTATGAAATTTTTTTTAACTAATAACTTTAGCCAAAATAAAAAAAAAAAAAAAAATTCATTGTTCAATGTCAAAAATCTCGTTATTTCGATGGATGAACTTACGTCACAAGAAAGCACGGGTTAAAATTGAAGTAGAAACCTGAAACTTAGGGAATTTTTTTTTTTTCTTTATTTATTTCGAAATATTTGAGCCTCTGGGACATCGATATTCGATAAAATCTAAAATAAGGACCACCCTAATGTATGTACATACATATGTATATATATTAGTTAATAAAATATATATATACGTTGATATTTCACTAAGTTTTTTAAACTTTCGTACCTTTTATACTTCCGGACGATGTGTGGGGTGTCTGTGGAGCGTGTGATGCGTGCGGTGTATGAGCTCCGTGCGGTGCGTGCGCCATGGGGATTGGGGAACCCCCTGACGCCCCCGCATGCTCCAGTTTCGTGCTCACCGCACTCCACATTTCAAACATGTTGAACGCCGTTTTGACGGCCTTCTCGCAATTTCGGCGAGTCACTAATTATCCACTTACATCAGTAAAGATTTTTGTTATTTCTTCAATAACATATCACTGTATTTAAACCGCCGTTATAAACGGCGTTTTTTTTATTTTTTTTTTTTTTTTCGTTTTTTATTTTTATCAAACGAAGACAATCGGGTGAAAACTTGAAACACTTCTTTTTTTTTTTTCTTTGACTCACATCAAATCGTTTAATCGCTGACACTATTTCATCTATAGAGTTTTAATTATTTATTTATTGCTGTAAAAAACGTGTTTCACTTCGTTTTTTTTTTTCGTTTTCTCTTCCTCTTCTTCCTCGTCTTCTTCTTCTTCTTCTTCTTCTTCTTCTTCTACTTTTAGCATTGATGTATCGTCACATTTATAATTATACTCAATAATAACAGATACAGTGTCTCGGAGTTATGATATACCTGTCCAAAAAAACAATGGTCAACAATCTTTTTTTCCTTTCGTTCTTTCCTTCCTTATTTATTTATTTATTTATTTATTTATTTATTTATTTTATTCAGACTACCAATCGCGAGCTATTTATTCTTATTTATTTATTTATTTTTTTTTTTTTGTACTAAAGGTTTATCTCCGCAGATGAATTAATTTAAGAAAATAGTTTCCTGCAGTGCATATAACATTGTTTCGGAAACATTCACTGATTGCAAACCGTTACTCACTGTCAAGCACATATGCTTTATAGGATATTGTTGTAGGTAATAGGTTATAGGTATAACTATAGTCATAAGATGTATAGATTTACGTAGAATATATATATATATATTTTTTTTGTTTTTTTGTTTTTGTCAACCCAAATCTTAATCCTTCCGTACGATGTTGGGGATCTAAAAAAATAATGGGTACATTTTTACGATGAATTGCTTGTATATAGGTAATAGAAAACAGTGCAGAGTCATATGGAGTATATAAAAAAAAAAAAAAACCATTGCGCGCTAAAGTGTATATACACGAAAATTTATTTTTAGGGAATTAGTATATCATATATTGAATCCATATACATGGATAATCTTCGGTATTTCAATACACGCTTTAATTCATCATTATTTTTATTTCTAATAAAATTGCGATTACGGGATACACGAATCTGGGCTTTTGAAGACTAATACGGGAACTAAAAAGTTTTAACGAAACGAGATTCTATAGACACGATATTACATTAATTATTGTTAATTGTCATACTTGTACACGAAAACATATAGAGAGCGATTGATTGATCCTAGTTTTGATTATTATTATCTTTTCATATTTTTCCATAATTTTTTTTTTATTTCTATTAATATTGATTAACGAGTTTGTCCAATGGACGACGGATGGGACGCGGATATACAAGCGTCTACGACGGTAACGTCGAAGAGAAAGTGGCCGTGATGTTGCATATGTTACATTACCGTCTAAAAAAGCAAAACACTTTCTCCATTTCAACATATATATATACTTACACATATGTAGTATATACGCGCTAAAATCATTTGGATCTCGCATTTTCCGCACAATGTATTTCGCATTTTTCACAGATATTTCATTTCTTTTTTTTTTTTTTTGTTTTTTTTTTTTCACCATACAAGATCATTATCGTACTTTATTTGTTTTTTATTATTCTTCTTATCATTATTATTTTTATTATAAAATAATTATCAACTCATTATATTTATATACTAATAAAAAATTTTCAATCATATAAAAATCGATAATAAATCATTTGTATTCTCCTAAAATCCTACTCACGAAATTAAATCAAGAGAAACACGCGCAATTTCGCTAACCAACGTATCGCGAAGAACTACTGAAATGATAAGAATTGTTACGCCTGCAGTTCTTACTTCAAAATGTCAAAGTCATAGTAGTAAAAATTATACCTCAATTCTTGTATATTATGTGCAGGTATACCGTATAATATATATATATATATATATAACGCATTACGTAAAAGTTACAATCAATGACTATTCTAAAAAAATTCATTCATTTCACGAACATTATAGGTGTTCTATCCTGAAAAGGTGTAGACGTTCTATCATTTGACTATATTCAACTATATGCATTGATTATTATTCCGGGTATCGTTTACCTTATTCCGCATTAGCGGAAGCTTTAAAAAATTTCAAATCCCGAATAATATCGGGGTTTCGTGTTTCGCATATCGCTACTCGAGGTGGTGGGGGGGGCTGGTCTCTAAATTCTTTAAGTCTCAATACAGATTATAGACTCTGCATACTCTATACGTTAACTCGGTCTCTTGGTTGAGGCCACCGAAGGGAAGCCAAGGGAAGCCGAAAGCTCCTGTATTCGCTCGGGCGTTTCCACTTTAAGCGCCAACGGCGGTGCAAGCACGAATTCCCTCTCCCGCCAAGAGGGAGCCGGCGCACTTGCTATCGAGCGAACCAGACCAGACCCAGTTGCACCACGACCACGAGGCTCACCTACCTACAACACTAGTCGTCGTAGCCCCACTAAATACACTAACGGTACTCTATACGTGAGAGGAGGCGGCGAGGGGAGTTATGTGCCATATACGTACATTATATATATATATACATACATATATACATACCTACGTATATATATATATATATATATATATATATATATATATATATATATATATATATATATATATATATATATATATATATATATATATATATATATATATATATATATATATATATATATATATATATATATATATATATATATATATATATATATATACTATATAATATATAATACATATATACATATATATATATATATCTCGACAAACGCCACCTACACATGAAAATGTATCACGTAACACACGAGCATATGGGTGTGCATATACATATACTATGTACATTTTACTTGTCTATATGGGATTGTATACGTCTGCACTTTTCTCTTATATACTTTCTACTACAGATCGCTGAGTCTCGTGAATATAATAGATATATATTATATGTATATGTGTGTGTAATATGTGTATATATTGTATATATATACGTGGGTTATGTATGTACGTATGTATACATATAGGTGTGCGACTATATACATTTATATACTCTCTACCCTCTGTTCAGAAAAAAATCTGTAGTCTATATGGGTGCAGATTGTGAGAGAAAATGCATAGAGACCTGAGAGATTTAGAAAGAAAAAAAAAATAATAATAATAATAATAATAATAATAATCTGACAATGATTACGGTAAAACTGCAACGATGCCTTGAAAAAGAATCATTACGTTTACGGATATTTGGGTACCATATACCCAATTTTTAGAAACCGATATTATGTTTTTTTTTTTTTTTTTTCACAATTTTCATGAATAAAACAAAAAAAAAAATAATAAATGAAAAAATGAAACGAAAGAATCGAATATATATATAGAAACTCGATTGATGAAAAAATTCATCACTAGTATTCGCATTGGCGAATATTTTATATATGAAAAAATATTGAAAAAAAAAGTAATTATAGAAACTGCAATTATAAAAAAAAAAAAGAATAAAAAAAAAAATATCGCGGAAGATCTTTCGAGGGTTCCTTCGATCTATCCCCTCAGCTGGGTGCACAGTACTCTCTACATCCCTATACCTATACATAAAGCTATAATACGCTACTGTGTATACCTGCAGTATATGTATATATACCTAACCCCGCATGTACAGAAGTTTCCGAGTATGAGGTAACGTGTAGTTATAGATATATGGTGTTAGGTTAGTTACGTGACTGTATGAGTGTACGATCACACAGAGAAAGGGATACTCGCGTTGTTGTGGGCCCAGTGCCCCACTGACTCGCGCTACCGTTTCAGTCCTCTTTAATGTCCGCGCGGCATTGCTATTAGTGCATCCGCACGTGAGCTATATATATATATACGATGTATGTGTATATGTATTAGTATAGTACAGTTGTACACACTTATACACGGTATATTTGTTATTATAGATATATGTATATACCTATATACGTGCGAACGAATGAGTGAGATTTTTATTAAATATATATATCCTATACGGCCTATATTATGTATGTATACATAAATACATATACGCTTGGATTATTTAGAGATGAAATAACCTAACATTTTTTAATTTTTCACTGTTTATTTATTTTATTGTTTCTTTATCTAAGTTTTTCTCAACTCATTTTCAATCATCTATAATAATTATTAAGGCATAGGTATACCTACATACGTTTGTAACAAGAATTTTTATAAATGTATAGGTAAATATACGGGACATTTCATGACATTTTTTGTATAACGCAATCGTAATTTTTTTCAAAATTTTTCGACCCGGCATATCTGAAATATGATTTAACAATTTGCAAAGAAAAAAACCCGTTTTATAAAATCTGAAAAAATTCAGCAAAATCTTATGAAATATAACAAAATTTTTGACACCTATTAGAAGATCGAGATTTCATAACTTCAAAAGATAAATAAGGAAAAGAAAAAAAAAAAAAAAATTATTTTTTTTTCATTGCATTTTTGATATCAGAATGAACAGAAAAGCTCATTTTCTTTTGCTGACTGAAGTCACATGGCATGTCCCATATATATATATAGAAACGAATTGCAATCGCGGTAATCAATCTGCATAAAAAAAAAAAAAAAGATTCAAAAATGTACAGATTTCATATAACATATCGATGTTCGTTACGTTTTAAATACTGTATAAAGAAAGTGATCGTTTAATTAAATATATTCATCGCGGATGTAATTTAACTTTGAATTCTAAAGATCCACGTGTTTTCAATATACGCGCTTTACTGCAAGCTTTCAATTATCAATTATACATTATAAATTAATATAGGATATAGCAATGTGGAAATTAAACTGGATATACAACGTATATACACGTTTAACAAAAATACAAAACGTCCTTCGGCTATTGGTCATGACCCGCGAATTTGTCGCACACATTTACTTAATCTGAACCTGTATATATATATATATATATATACGTATTACATATAACTATATATATCTAAACTGAGTGGTAATTTTCACACACATTTTAAATGTATAATGTAATTCATGTACATACATACTACGTATAAGTGTATATATTTTACATTTAGAAATTTACAGTATTTCATTCATTCATTATATGTATACGTATACTATATATATTATGGAATTACGGTACTTGCGGTGGACATATATATATATATATATACTCATTACGTGTATATGAATACTTGCAAGTTATTATTTCTTTGAATGTGGTATATATAATTACACATAATTACACATAATTATCTACCCCATGTGCAAGTTAACTCATACATTTTGTAAATCGCTAGCGCGATCCTCCAACTCGGTAAAATGTCTAATCGCAACTCTTTTTACGACTGCCTTATAGCTAGTCTCATACATGTATGTATGTACGTATATCTATATGTGCATAAGTCCTTGTCTTATAATCGCTCAAGAAACGGCTTGTTTTTCCGGTTCAACGTCTAACCCGTTGCAGACAGGTAATTCTCCAACACAGTAAAATTTTTGCCAATTTTTTTTACATTCTATTTTTTTATTTATTTTTATCACGATAGTTCGGTTCTTTTTTTTCGGATTTTTAAACAACCGGAAAATTCAGAGGCCAACGATCAGCTGTTGCATAAACGAATAGGGAATTCTGTAAAACGTACTATCGTACGTCTGCATAATGTAACGGCACATATGTATAGTATATTCTATTCGAAATAAGTACCATACATATATTATTTAGGGATGAAAATTTAAGCCCATGAATTATCGATTATTTTAATCGCAGACTCGTTGCAATAAACAAATTATCCAATAATGGTACATACCTACGTGGACGGATGAAACCCTTATAGTGCATAAATGTATAAACGGAAATAACGTGCATAACAACGTTATTAACCAACGGGAAGTGCCGCGGTGAATTTAAAGTTCATGTCCGGTTTTAATCGATTAAAATCGCAAGTACGATGATGAGCCCGTTATGATTGATAACCGCAAATTATAGCTCTCTCATAGAAATTAATAGGAATATACTTTCACGGTATAAATTCATCGTCAATTTCGCTGGAAATAACAAATATCTTCTACTATATCACACATTTTTCTTTTCTTTTACATTTCATTTTTTGTTTTCTTTTTATTATTATTATAGGCTGCAGGAATTTATGGAAAAAAATTTGGTTCTATGCATTTTCAGATGGTATAGTACGACTGGCGTTTCTACTGCAATTTTCAACGATGGAACAAATTTTTTTGCATTTTTTTTTTTTTTCGTTCATATTGTCAGACATAGAATTCCTATATCGGAACACAAGAAATTATCGTAAGCCGCGTATGACGTATGGAATTTGAAAAATAAAAGAAAAATAATATTAATAATATTCGGATATTTTGAAAAATAGTTAATACTAGAAAAAAGAAAAAAAAAAAAACCTATTAAAAAAAACTATTTTCACTTTTATTTTCAATTACTTTTTTTTTTTTGGCAGGTGGAGTAGGTGTTATCTATCTTATAACAATGACAGAAGAAAGCTCAAAAGCTCAAAAAAAAAAAAAAAAAAAAAAACAATTACCCCGGTTAATTACTACTCTGTAATTTTAGCTGAACTTATGACGCAAAACGTTTCAAAAGTTTAACCAAACCATATGTACAGTACATATATGTATGTATACCTACATATAGTATATGTGAATATAGTGAAAAAGTACGGGCGACAGTTGTCTCTTCTCTCCTCTTTCCTACGGGCGGTTAAATTTTCTCTCGTCTGTGACACAAATCTATACTTAATTAGTTCCGTGCGCCCACGCGCTGTAATGATTACGTGAATTTTTTGTCTGTTTTGCTTAATATTTTTTTCCCCTCTTTATTCTCTTCGTCTTCTGTTTTTTTTTTTATTTTAAATTACTTACATGGAAAAGAGCCGGTGGATTTGTGAAAACATATAAATACAATTTTTTCGCAATACAGGTATTATTATATATATACATATATAAGGTATAGGTGTGCAAAATTTGAAAATTTACCGATCGCAAAATAACAAACGCGAAGAACAGCGATCACTGCCAGATACTCGACGAGACGAGAACCAACGTGTACGACCCAAATACGAAGCAATGCCCCCGCGGCGAAAATAATTCATACCCGACGCTGCCGTACGTCTTGGATATATCTTGTAAGTTCCGTAGCTGTAGGTATATGTATGTTGGTAGGTACATACGCTTCACAAGTTGCGAGTATAATGGACCTATACCTATCGCAATTTTATTTTCCCAAACTCGTATACTGTAATATATTATAGACATTTATATGTGAAAAATATTAATCAATATTATATATAATGGAAAAGGAAATTGTTTATTATTTTTATTTTCATCTATTATATACGAGTTTTATATACGTACGAAGTTGAGAATATAGTAAATATACAAAAAAAAAAGTAGCACTCGCTTGCTTCAAATACATTACGAAATTTTATTTCGCTAATAAAAAAAAAATTATCGTGTTCAAAAAAAAAAAAAAAAGTTAAATGTTGTTTTATTTGAATTTTCAACGTTTAATATTGATGATTATAATTAATTTTATTTTCTACCGTATATCGAATAATTAGTTAAGCGACTATTTCAAAGGTACAATCTAGTTTTTTCTCCGAATCTATTCATCTATAACAAAATTTCGGCAACCGTTCGATGCCGATAATTTCTTTTCCAAGCCTCCACGATTATAACCCACAACAATTGTATATAGTTTGAAGTATTATTCAAATACCTCAGTTCGATTCTCGCGATATAATTTTCCTCGTAGTATTTTTTTTTTTTTTCTATTTTTTATATTTCCTCATTACTTTTTTTTTTTTTTCTCTTTGCTTTTCAAATCCGTTTTAAAACTTCAAATCTATTGATTTAAACGCGCTAGCTTCTACGCGCAGCAGCGAATATAGAATATATAGGTATACATATCTATATGCAGTGTATGTGGCACAGGCCACGTGTGTCTGCGGCGTGACCGTGTTACGACCACGTGGTTAACGGAATTTCATATACCAGCAGGTAAATTTCCTTAAAGATAATTCACCTGTCTATATAATAACGCCTATGCAACTTATATGATATGCAATACTTAAATATATTCAATACAAGAATCTAAATTATTTAAATAAACGTGAACATTATACGTGTGTATTACGGTATTCGCGTATATACATATACATTAATACATATATACCTATATCAGCTAACTGTGGACACAGCTACAGATATACACGTAGATACCTATAATATAGGTAAAAGTTTTTCTCTTTTCTTAACGTTATCAGGCTTTGCAATAGCGAACCTAACTTCACTATGCGATATAACGGTATACTGATTCAAGAAGGAAGAGATTCTTTAGATTCGCATGTAAATATATTTATACAATAAATAGTATACCTTATAAATTTATCAAGAATACAACACGGTAAAGAAAAAAAAAAAAAAAAAAAATGAAGAAGAAAACTTGACGCATGTGTAAAAGATAATAAAATATAAATAAATAACGTTATTACGTTTGTTCATTATTCTATTTTTTATATGTATTTGTTTTTCTTTTTCATTACGATCGCAGGTATAGAAATTATACTCTACGTACCACATCTAGGTATGTACATACATACATACATACATAGATACATATATACATATGTACTAGATATGCGGGTGTAAAGTGTCACTCGCTTCGTGGCCTATAGGCGGTAACAACACACAATACGTTTATACGCGGCGACATTACTCCGGTAATGTAATGCATGGGTGTTCATATACTATACATATATATATTTATTGTATGTATGTACGTGTATTGTGTGTGATGGTTCGTATGCGCGCAATGTATTACTTAATATGACTCCTGGGACGGATGGACAGGAGATAGGAGGAGAGAGCGAAAGAGAGATAAATATGGATAGAGAGAATCAGAGAGAGAGAGAGAGAGAGAGAGAAAGAGAGATGGCTTAACATGAGTTTACACGATGATAAATAAAGGTATTGAAAAATAGAAACAAAAACTCATGGCTAACCTATCACTGTTAATCCAAAGACTTTCACTGATCACGTCACAATAAATTTACATTTCAGCTGCAGTCTTCCAACGTTTTTTTTTTTGACGAGTTTCTTTCGTAATTTATTTATTGTTTTTTTTTGTTCGTTATTTTTTTCTTTAATCAAGTATTACGAAAATTTTCGTTTGTTTATTCAATTAATATCATTGTAATAATTATTCACTGTATATATATGTATATATATATATGTTATCTATAAGATCCACATTAACTTTCCACAACTATATAAAAATCACAACACTTTTGAATCACAGCTCTTAGTCGGGGGCCCACCTTTTTTATCAATAGTTTCAATTTGTTTTTTTTTTTCCTTCTTCGTTACTCCAACTTTTAATGTACTATTTTAGGTTTAAATGTCAAATCATTTTATATTACATATACGAGTATGCGTATATACGATTACCGGTTATATATATATTTTTTTTATTTTACTTTATTTGATATCGAACGTCGAACTATACTGATCGCTGCATCAACCTGCAGCATGAAATCCTGCACGAATTTCAAAATTTTTTAATTAATCCAATTTCTTTATTTTATTTTATTCTTTTTCTTTCTTTTTGTTATATTTACATTACACGAATCCATTATAATTAGATTTAAGAAAAAAAATTAATAACAAATAAACAACAAGCTGCACGTAACGCATGATCATGCATTAAAAATTTTGAAAAAAAAAAAAAAAAAAAAAAAAAACAGAAAAGAATAAGAAATATGTAAGAGAAAGAAAAAAACAAAAATATGAAAAAAAAAAAAATCAAAACATCAAAAACGAAAAACAAAAACAATCTTTTAAATCACTCAGAGCTTATGCATTATTGTAATACGACCGAGCTCACTAGCACTGCGGGGGAGTTGCAGGCTTATAGGTATATGTGTATAAAATAATATTCACAATTCTTCATTTTCACGTATAATATTGGAGAAAGAAAAGGTTTTTTTTTTTATTTTCATATTCATCGAAATCGTATTTCCATTGTAAATGTTTCTCGATGATTAAAATTTGAAGAAAAAATAAAAATAAATAAATAATAATAATAATAGTAAGAATGATAATAATAACAATAAACAAAAGAAAGAAGAATAAAAATGAAATAAAAAACTTCCCCTATCTTTGCGTTAGAACACGTAGTGAATTACGTTTGTTATAAAAAGAAAAAAAAAAAAAAAAACACCAGAAAGAAGAAACAAAAAAAAAAAAAAAAAAAAAACAAACAAACTAGGTATATTTCTTTTTTCTAAAATAATCACCTATACAATTAATCAACGACCACCGGATTCGTTCCTTTGAAGAACGATTGTCGACAGTGGTTCGCGCCGCGGTGGCTCTTGGTTGACTGATGCGCGCAGACTTCGCATCCCCACCAGTATTTTCCGCGGGCAACATAGAGAGCGAGAGAGCGAGAGAGCGAGAGAGCGAGAGAGAGAGAGCAAGAAAAAGAGAGAGAAGGCAAAAGAGAGCGAGAGAGAGAGAGAGATCGAGAGAGAAAGAGAAAGAAAATAAGAGAGAAAGAGAGAGAGAGCCGTGAGGTGAAAGAGCGCGGCGAAGAGGGAACGAGCAAGAGAGAGAAAGATAGAGAAAGGAGTAAAAGAGAGAGAGAGCGAGAGAGAGAGAGAGAGAGAGAGAGAGAGAGAGAGAAGATCGCGGTGGTTAAATAATATAGGGAGGGGGTTTAGGTCGCGGTGCGGCTGACTTGGAAGGAGCAAAGGGGCCAGGGGGTAGGGAGGCCGGGAGCGGGAGGGGAGAGGGAGATGGGATAAGGGGAGGACGAAGAGGGAAAGGGGTGTAACGCGAACAACGTTGGGGTAGGTCTCGCAGGTCCCAACGCGCGGAAGATGATTGCCGTTCCGGCGCATCATCGTTCGACGTCCGCGTCGCGTTGCGGCGAACGGCCGCGGTTCGTGGACCGTACACTGGTCCTGCGGAATTTTATTATCTATTTTTATTTTCATTTTTATTTTATTTTATTTCATTTTTTCATTTTTATTGTTTTTCAGACTTACGGAGGTGGATTTTTTTACGTTTCGTATTTATAGGAGAAGATTTCAAGTTACGCGTTATTCGCTCAAACAAATAAATTGGTTCATGTTAAGAAAATTTTCTTTCTTTTTTTTTTCTATTTCATTATATTCAACCAATTTTTGTTTAAAATAACGAAATTAACCTTCATATTAAAAAAAAAAATAAAAAAAATAAAAAATAAAAAATAATGAAAAATTTCTAGTTTGATTCTATATATTTATATACCTACACATGAACAATAAATCGGAAATGCTTTATTAACGGAGAAAATTTATAACCATAAATATACAGATACTGGATAAATTTATTTATGTTAATTCACAAAAAAAACAAAAATAATAATAAATTAAATAACATTTTTATTAACTTTTGCAGGTTTTGTATAAATTTGATCTATGATTCTATATTTATTAATTTTATAATACAGTAAACTGTAAAGGTATGGTTAAAAATGATTCATCCTCGGAATGCAAGTTATGGTATATATAATATAGGTATTACATATTGTAGATGTTTAAAACACGGTATAACATGAGCATATACATAAGCGAGCGTTTAATCATCACAGACGACTAAAAATCTCAACGTTACAGATAAAAAAAACTGACACTAAGAGTAAGAATGCCTGCAGCTACAAT
The DNA here is from genome assembly GCA_963924015.1 of Macrophya annulata. Taxonomy (NCBI): domain Eukaryota; kingdom Metazoa; phylum Arthropoda; class Insecta; order Hymenoptera; family Tenthredinidae; genus Macrophya; species Macrophya annulata. The sequence continues at coordinate 26,976,345 of OZ001258.1, read as the reverse complement.
CTAAAAACGGTGATTAAGTTAGTTCAGGTTTATTGTTATATGTATACCTACATGCGTATATATTATATACAAGTTAGTTTGGTTTACTCCGACGAGGATATAAATTTATGTTATTATACGATAACAACTTCATAACTTCTTAACATATCCTCGGATATGGGTATCGCTTTGTAAAAAAAAAAAGTAGAAAAAAAAAACCAACAACAAATCAAATTAAAAAAAAAAAAAAAACGAAACTATATATATATATATATATATATATATATATATATATATATATATATATATATATATATATATATATATATATATATATATATATATATATATATATATATATATATATATATATATATATATATATATATATATAGAAAAGAAATACTGTTATAAGTACATTATTCGATCGACTGAGAGCATAATATATCGCGTAAGATTATACCTCCGGCAAAACGTCAAAAGACGAATGAACACTATATGCATTATTAAATTTGTGATAGGACACCAATGTTGGAATACGTCGGAGCTGGTGGATGTCCGGAGCCTTCAATATGGCGCCTTTGTAAAGACTGATCCAAAGAGCCCACGAACAATACGACTCTACCCAGCGATCTTCGTATACCGATCTTTCGTATAGAAATATAGAAACTTGGATAATGGGAGAAGGGGGGGGGGGGGGGGGGGGGGGGGGGGAATGGAAGACCGTGGGTAGCGGTAAAGGAAGACACTTGATATCGTACCGTTAGACTCTTTTAATTCTCATATGGTGCACAAAAATTTTTTGAACGATAGGATGTGGGAGGTTTTGGTATACGAAGAGGAAAAAAAAACAAAAATGCTCCAAATACATTTTTTTATTTCTCTTTTCTTTTTCCTTTTATTATTATTATTTTTTTTGTCATACATCTTGAAATCTCGAGAAAAGTGTTTTTTTTTTTTTTTTTCTTTATAAATATAACCCAAAGGGAGGGTGAAAAACCATTTCAAATTACATCTCGTATACCATAGATATAAGTTTCCTGTTCATTGTATACATATAATAAAAACTGTTGGTATTATAATATATACGCGTAGTGTAGTGTGTAAAATTTTACCGTTCGATGGGGACAAGTTGCATTATTGTATTGAAGCCAAATTTTATACGTTGCCAAAGAAAAAAAAAAAAAAAACAAAAAGAATAAAAATTACCGCTATCTAGATTGTATGATTTTGAAAACACGGTGTTCGAAATCTAATTAATTCGTAACATCGTTATTTGGAAATCATTATTAACACCTCGAGTGTATCGGGAGTATAAAACTAGGTAAATAAGTAAGTATATACGTACCTACAGGTATTATACGTGTAGGTGTATATATATATATATATATATATATATATATATATATATATATATATATATATATATATATGCTATATACCATAACTTTGCGAAATATTGAAATGGAATAATCTTCTACGCTCGAGAGGAAACGCACATCCTAGAGAGACTTGGAAGAGATTCGCGATATGATTGCATTGCGTTAAAGCGAATTATTCATTTATTTAATTTTCACCGACTTGTAACGAGGAAACTGCTATACCTATATTATAACTATCCTTATGGCTATATACTTATCTTATTCAAAGTCAAAAAGTTTATTCACTTCCTAGTATACATTATAGGTATATATAATGTGGTTAATGCAGCTAAACTAAATGTATCCTGTGAAATATAAAAGATTTCAATGCATATGAATATACGTATTAATGTTTAGACCATGCGGTACATATATATATATACGTATATATTTAACATAACGTGATAATTTATTTCAAGTTCTCTGTTATATATACAAAGTTTAGCCTCTACACATAATTAATTATAACAGTATCTTAGTAATTTTTTTTTCTACTTTTTTTTTTTTTTTAATTCAAATTCTTTCAAGACCTCGACTTTACCAAATATAGAAAAATCAAAAGCACGTGAAAAGAAACGAGTCGATGTAATCTGCAGTAAAGAGTTACACAAGCTTCCGAAAAGGACATGGTATACATATTATGTTATGTTCAAATTTTAAATAATAATTAAAGATTATTATATTGATATAGGTAATAAATAAAAATGAAATGAAGAAAAAAAGATTCGAGGTTATTTTTTTCTTTTTCTATTCGCATATTTATATCTATAGAACCTTTCAACGGCTGATGAATAATGATTCATTTTGAACTTTGGCTGTAGAGAGTTTTGTATGTTTTAAATTTTTTATTTTTTTTCATTCTCTCTTTTTGTTTCCTCCTTTTTTCATCTCTCTTTTTCTCTGATCATCCGAAGCACGAACATCCACTAAATCACATGAAGCGTAACATTGTTCAGAGACGCGGAGCTTCTACTATATGTATGTACATGTATCTATACGAGACAGCAACGTATCAACGTAGCCAGCCGGGTCCCTGACCAGCGCTGTTTGCCCGCGGTTCTCGCTTATACCATCACGTATATATATATACAAAACACGTTAGTTTAGCTCCCAAAAAGAGCAACTTTCAAAAGTCAGGAGGTTGCGCAACTCTCAACGTTATACCGTATATGCACAGGTATCTACATAGACCGTAGGATACGCTATATATATCCACTATATCCACTTTCGATTGCATCATCTTTTTCTTCTCGTTTTTTTCCCCCGTCAATTTATTTAATTATTTTTAATTTCGGTTTTTTTTTTTTTTTTTTTTTTTCTTTTCAAAATATCGCGTGAAATCTGAAAGAAATTATCTCGAAATGTTATCCAAAATGGACACAAATCTATAGGAAAACGAACCATTTTATACTCAAATAATTAATTAATTAATTTAATTTACTTTTGTTTCACTTTGTTCTCTTTACGTTTTGTCACTTTGTATGCGCGAGAGTCATCTATACTAATCTATACGACAACTCTTGTACAGTTATATAGGTATCTACTTATATACAAGAATTCACAGCTGTGTTAAGGATGAGTTGAATCATTGAATGTCTTTATATTTTTTATTTATTTTTGTATCCGATTCGATAGTCGTAACAGTTCAGTAGTCACTGCCAAGTTCAGCTGCATCTGTTTTACAATTTTCTATGATTGATGAGCGAGAATTGAAAAAAAAAAAAAAAGAAAATATATAAAAAAAATTTTTTCCTTGTGGTTTTTCGTCTTACTTTACTTTATGTTTTTTATTCTTTTTTTAAATTAACAGTTTAGTGACATTGATGAATCACACTGAAAACATGCAACTCTGGAAAAATTCGTTTCCCAACTTTTCTGGCAAAAAAAAATTTGAAAAAAAAAATATATATTCTTTTACTCAAGATAAACGAAACGAAAAAAAAAGTAATAATAATTCAGGTCTTATATGAATAAGAAAATGGATTTTCGATGAGCTCCGAATAGAATTGAGATATCAAGCTGATGTTTTTGGCAGGATTTTGTTTAAACCTAAAACCATCTTCTGAGACTATAATATAAGACCGTTTAAAAAAAAACAAAAAAAAGAAAGATGTTCTTATTTTTTCAACCACCCTAATTTGATTCATATGTTTTACTTTCACAAAGCGATGAATCTTCAGTTATTAATTATTATAAAAGTGTACACAGTTTTATTTTTTGAAACGATATTTTCTCGTTATATTATTTATAAGATATTAATATGTTATTTTCTTTTAATTATTATCGACTGTACACAATACAGTGTACATATGCATATATCGCTGATCGTAGCTTACGTCATACGTATAGGTATAATTGTACTTAACTATTGAATTTGAACCGCGATAGTATCGATATACGTACGTGGATATTTATTTATCGATGTAGTTACCTATTCCGTATTTATTTGAGATAAATTGCATTGACCCTGTCGGAATTTGTGCTCATACTCGCACCCATATATGTATATAACTATATATATATGTATGTATACATATATTTATAAATATTATGCGTGTATGTATGTTCCACTCATTCGTATAATATACCATGTATTTATGTGCAGTGATCTAATCGTGTATTTATTATGAAACATTATCTATCGGCATTCACGGTTAGACATAGAATGCCACAGGCTTCCTTTCTATAAAATAACTATAAGATATATATATATACGTTATTGCCAGTCGTAGATATATTTAAAGAAAACATAAAAAGGATAAAGAAAAATACAAAATAAAAAACGAAAAATTATTGCATATTTGAATGAATAAATAACGATTTGATAGAAAGTGACAAAGTGCACAAGTCACAACTGCATGTATCTATGTATAGAATTGTACGAAATTAAACCGTTAGAAAAAAAAAAAAAAAAATTATATAAAAATGTGAACAATAAAAAGTAGATATTTTCTCGCATTGGTAAACTCGATCACCGAGATACTAGACGGTTAAGATAGAAAAAATTCGTTCAACTAACACTATGACTAACAGTAATCACTCTAGCTTGCAAAAAACAAACATTCTCGGGTCATCATCGATGCAGCTAAAGAACAAGTGGAATTATTATTATTGAGATTGAAACTAATAATCTAACTACATAATTAAAATTTACCGCTTCACGTAATTGTACATATTATAATTCAATGCACACATTAATGTTTGTAAATGAAAATTATTTTTATATATTCAAAAATTTGTTGCGTCTGTCTATTTTTTTATTTTTATTTTTGGCACGTCGTATTCATACGATCATTGAATGAATGAATGAATGAATGAAGGGTTAAAAATATTTAAAATTGTTTCAGAAAAAAAAAATAGATAGGTAAAAAAAATTTTAATCACAAAAGCATGTGAAATATCTTCTTTCATATAATTGCTGTGTATCGTATACCTACAGCTACAGCTACATATCCATGCACCGAGTTGTACTGCAAGTATAAGCGGACGTTTTGTTTTAATTACGAGCTGGCCATTAATTTTTTTTTTGTTTTTTTTCTAACGACCGTTGTAAAAAGTGTGCGAAAAGAAGAAGAAAAAAATAAAAAAAAAATTATAATTTAGAATACAACATCGTTTTAGCGTATGTAATATTAATTTTAAAATCCATATACGTGTAGTTATTTCGTAGGCATCATTACAATTATATGTATTGTATGTACCATTTATAGTGGCGAGAGTTCCTTTAACGTTATAATAGAATAACTCGCGATCATACTTGCAATTTCACGCTCTGTGTACTTGAAGAAGTGTATTTTACTAATTGGATTATTACTGATAATTATAAAACGTGTTATTACCTACCCGACGAGAAACTTACGGTAAAATAAAATCCCTAGTTTTATAATACGAAATAATTACCGTTCAAGAATAATGAAATCAACTCACGCATCTCATTGTTTGATGCGAATTCTTTATATGGAAATAATTAGAATTTAAATCACCTAAATCGGATTTTTTAATTTTAATTTTAATTTTTGCATTTTTACGCCCTCTGCAGCTGAATTCATTCGTTTATTTACTATATACGTATTATATGTATACTAGAAATGAAATGATGATCAATACATATATAAAATCTAACTGCATAAATATATAAATCTATCATTTACCGAATAGGCGTGTCCTAGTTCTTAGCTCTTGGCTTGAAGTGACGGTGATTGCATTCTGATCTCACTGAATGAATTACGTTCAGCTCTTATTCCAACGGCGGTTGGTAATCGGCGTAACTACCAACCAAGACCAATACGGTGATATCGCGCGCGGAAACGTAGTTCCAAGTTCCACGTTACAATATATGTATATGAGATCGGGATTCTTTACGAGGTTCAAAAGCGGTTGTGTAATTAATTCTCTTCATTATATTCCTTATCGTTATTACTGAATCGATTTTCGATTTTAATTCGATTTACTTCGTACGTACGTAACGTAACGTAACGTGATCAATAAATTTTATTACAACTTAAAATTAATATTTCGACAAAAATCCGACGCCTCCTTCGGAAAATAAATATAAAATAAAATAAAAATTACATTTTTGCGAATTGTGAGTTTCAAAGTTTGCCCCGCGTGCACGTGTACCACTTCGCGGTTTTAGCAGAACAGATATAAGATAGTTAGACGATAGAGGCAAAGCAGACTGTTCGTCACCGGAGATATTATAGTAACTATTTTTACTTTGAGCAAATTTAGAATAGACATATGTGTGTAGGTAGTTGGATAGTTAGTTACATGTATAGTTACGAATATACTCGAGAAGATTTTCGACTAACCGGACATTATTCATTCGTACTGCCAATATCTTTGACTCATTGTATGTAAAAGATATATAATACTGCCACTCCGTCTGAGATGTTTATTGCAAGGCCATTCGGTCGTAAAATTTCTTCTATAGATATAGTTATGTATATATATATGTATGTATGTATGTATGTACACAGAGAGACAGACGACGTATAAACACTTTGGACAAATAGACTGAGAAAAAACTAGTTAAAGAAAATAAGAAAATAAAATGAAATAAAATAAAATGAAAAAAGGTCACAAAATCAGAGAATTTTCGGTCCGAACGTGACGTGAGTTCAAACCGTAAATTTCATACTGAATTTTCCTATACATATATATCTATATACATATGTGTACGTATAACGGTATGGTTGCAGCTATACGAGGGGGAGGAGGTCGTACCTTCGGTTTAAGTTTAAATAAACGTTATTCGTCGTTGTAGCGATGGTTTTCGGCGTTTTGTACCGTTACGTATGCCGTACGTACGTACCGCGGCTGTCAATGACCCGAAAGTTGGCGGGTATAAGCCTTTCCCCCGTGCAAGTGAATCATGTAATGGGTTCGTCTAAAGGTTTCGAATATGCATTCAAGGTATAAATGAGTAGCTGTATGTATGTATCTATATAATATATAATGTATATATGAAGAAAAAAAAAAATTGTTGAAAATATCTCCAATTTATAGATAAATATACATATGTATATATATGCGTATACGTATGTATGTATGTACGTACTTATTTGGCTTTCAAACGTTATACTTGAACCTACACCTACACCTACGCCTATCTCCATTTCTATTTAGTGTAATTAAACAGCTTCAATCTTGGCGCATTGCAGTTATAGACAGAGCATGTATGTATGTATACCTATATACATATATATTTACGTATGTATATACATAGATGCATTAAAAGTAGTGAAGCTATATGGGACATAATATGTTTACCGTTCCAAAAAAATTAATTTTATTATTTTGAATGAATTTTCATTTTTTTTTTTTTTTTTTTTTATGTATAGAAATAAAGTAAAATAAATGTGATTTAGTCTGAAAATTGGCGCATTTTATACTCGATTATTTATAACTAACAGTGATTTTATATATGATAGTGTATATACATAACATTATATATACCTAAATATACAAATACGCCTATAAAAATTATTTTTTTTGTCTATATGAAAATATTACGGTGATGAAGAACAATATTTTTTACTCCAATTATTATTTCTCCTTTCTTTTTATACGGTAGGAAATTTTGAATACCCGTTGTACTTCAGCTGATGCAGCGAAAATAAAAAAAGAAAAAAAAAACACCCATTTCTCACGCGTAAATTATTCGAGATATTATTTATGGGTAGGTATCAAGTAGGTATATAATATCTCGTCGAAATCGTCGTACGTCTCATTTATCATCGTCTCATAGATTTGAATAAATTCCTTGGTTGAATCTAACATTGCTTAATCGATGATTTGACGAAACAACTATCTCCGTTATATGCCGACGTACTAATCGATTATTCCTACTTTATATTCATAACTTATAACGATTATCGCGCTTACTTTGACGGTTTCCACGTTTCTTGTTGTTTTTTAATTTGTTTCAAAATTTTTTTTCTTCTTTTTTGTCATTATCATCGATGCCCTAGAATCGTTACGTGGTATATGATGATATAGGTATAATAAATAAATTGTGCAACATGATTTGCCGTTCGTTATACGTTATACTATACGCGTGTAACATCGAATGCGGGTTGTGGGTATAATATTATATACGTATACATAATATGCATATAGAAAATTATTCGACTAGATATGAAAGAGATTATACCGTACAAATAGTATGTAAAATAAATGAAATTTCTTTTACCTTTGTGTAAGAATTATTCATGCATTAAATTTGTTGCTTAAAAAAAGAATAAAAAAACAATAAAAAAAAAAAAATAAAAAATAAAAAAAGAGGATTATACCTAGATACCATTATAACGCAAATGTTTTTATGCTCGTTGTCTCGTCACATATTATGAATTTTAACGAATTTTAACGAAACTTTGCTTTACAGTGATTGAATTAAATTACAACCTTATACTGAACACCTTTGCGGTAATTACGCCACGTTATAGTCGCGTTTTAGAAACGTCAATTCGTGACGGATTTTTATATTCTAACGATGAACAAGACCTCAAAGACTCAAGAATTTTAATACTGAATATGAATATGGCGCATTGAAAAACAAAAAAACAAAAAATAATTAAAAAAAAAATCTACAGGTAATACGTATTTAAAAGCAAAATAAAAATAAAAAAAAAAAAAGTAAAAAAGTAAATGAATTCAACCGTGATTTTTTTTTTTTTTTTTTTCATTTCTTCTCTACGTGAGTATCGGAACTGTATAGTAATCCTGACATGCAAGAAGCGTCCGTTTAACGGTTATCTTTAGCTGCCAACGAGGACACGTATATGGGTAAGGTAGATGTACATACGTACATACATACATGAACATGATACATGCGTACATACATCCGAAAACCATTCTCTCGTTTTATCTGAGAGTATAGTTGTTCCTCCTTATGTTTCTTTCGTTGTATCTCGTTTTCGCTGGTTGTCAGTTTCCTCTTGTGTATATACCTATATGTACATACATACATACAACTGATTTTAAACCCCGTGGTTAAGCTGCGTCGCGTCGCTTTCACGGATTACACAATCGATGCAACCAGCATTCGCAATTTCGGGTGTAAGTATATAGCTACAGATTTCAATTCAAAACACATTCAACAATTTAACGAGTATATACTAAAAACACGACTATTTATTCTATCTATAACTGTTCTCTTATCATGCCTTTCGACGCCTACTGCATCTTCCTACATTGTTAAGCGATATCACAAGTATAATATTTTTCATAAAGAATAGTAAATTTCATATTTTGGTAAATGTTACATATAGCCGATTGTAGCTTTTGATATTATTGAATCGTGAGATTTCGTAAATCGCATTGTATACTACATAAATGTATTTGTTTATTGGCATAATGAATATACGACTATCTTCATCCGTCATTAACTAAAATCAACGTGCAGTTTAAAAAGAAAAAAAAAATCTTACCATCGGCCAGGGTTTCCGTTTCCATTTATGACTAACGATAAAACATACGCGTGTCCAAGCGATAAAACATACCTAATAGAAAGTTGAGATTGTCGGACTATATCTTGCGAATCTCGTATCAAACGTTACGCCATCTTATTATTACAAAGGTGCAATTAACACCGCTGCCAATCTATCTTCGTCTAAAATGAATCGAATGTCTTACAATCATTGCATGCATAAATATATAATTCAATTCTGGATTGATATATTATCAAATTTTTTTTTAGAACAGGTTATATAATTACAGGTAAAAATGATCCCCGAATGAATAAAAATTGTCAAACTTTACGCGGATTATTATTTGATTAATTTATCATTTTTCATTATTTGCTTTATTTAAGGAAGGGCGAATTTTGGTTTAAATAGTTTCGTCGCTGATGTAGGATGCAGTGCGGGTAGGTAACAAGATGATCGTGCAGGATCAAAGGGTAATTTAATGTGAAAAAGTTTGACCATTTCCCACCTGCTAAATATTGTCTTCGATCGGTAATAATATACCTACGACCGTTGTAAAAGAGAAGAGGGAATATATTAATTTGCGCTGGAGTTGTGCCAAACTAATCAAACCAAGTGAAATCTAGGGCAACCCCTTCTTCTTTCGTTCCTTCACCAGTTTCCATCTCTTCACCTCTTCACTCAATTTTTTCTTTTCTTGTTTTCATTTTTGTATTTTTGTATTTTTTGTTTTTTTTTTTTGTTTTTTTGGTCTTTTATTATTTTACCTTCCTTCGTCATCTTTCATCTTTCATATTTCATATTTTATATTTTATATATAGTTTTCCCGCGTTCACGTATCGTTTCGCCAGACAATATCATCTCATCTATACGATAGTTTAGTTTATAAATATATATATATATATATATATATATATATATATATATATATATATATACACGATATATTTTATTTATAGATTAAACGTAGGGTACCTATACATAGGAAATACTCCTACGCCTGCTGCAGGTGCAAGGAAAACTCGTACGTGATCTGGTCCCTTGGCTTTACTCTTGGCAGTGGATCTATGTAGGTAAGTCTTGAAATAGTATCGATTATTTGAACAGGTAGTTATATAGATAGGTTACATACATACGAGGGAGCTTCTTCCCTCGTGGGTTACCTGTATTATGTGCGTATTACTCGTGTCGTCGTAAAAATAATATATATATATATATGGAGTATTATCGACGTCAAGAACAAAAAAAAAAAACGAAGAAAAATACAAAAAAATATAAAACAGAAAAAAATTATTTTGAAAAACTTTGTACGATTAGGTCAAATGATGTCAACTAATACTGTTACCATTAGAACCCATATTAAACATCTTGTGTATATGAACAGTAAAATTAATTGAGATTCCTACCGTAGAATAAGAACCGTGACCGTCGAACTGCGGGTTGTAAATTCATTCAGAATTAGGAATTATGATAAAATTTACAAAAGTTTTATCAATTTATTAACTGTCTTATTCTTTCACTCCATTAAGCTATATTAGTTACGGTATATTGACTTTTTTCGAAGACTTGAGATGGTGATAACTATAATAATTAACTAATGTCCAAGTTCTTGTAGCTGGGCTTTCAAAGTCTTATACATCTAATAAATAATTAACGATCAGTAACACTAGCCTTAATAATAATAAAATTTTTATACTAATCGTCTCATTTGAGGATCTAGCCATACTATTTGTATTTTTAAAAACTGTCATCCCGTAATGTAAAAATGTTTATTTGTTATATGTATACCAGATATAACGATTAATGATATTATACGATTTAATATGCATCGGGAGCGGTTCGAGTGGATGTATGTACACATACATACATAAACCTAGTCTGTTCTTGGTTCGTAGCTAGTTTCAACATATGGAATATAGTAGCAGAAGAATAAATTGTAGTCAATTCTATTACCAATATATTTATATTCTTGATGATAAATAACGACGATTATGATAATAGTAATAGAAAATAATGATAATGATTAAAAAATTTACTTATTATACATACTTGAAACATTTTGCCATTTAACTTAAAACTAATTCATCATTTTTTTTGGACACTTCAGCTGGCATACTGCAGATACGTATAATGTATACGTATCTATTTATCTACATATATACAAGCGGGTGTATATATTTACATAAAAAATAAATATATATATATATGTATATACATATATGTGTATACAAGAGACACATTTATCTGTAGCCTAAATTAATATTTGACGTAGGAAAAAAAGAAACTTGAACAGAAAAGAAAAAATTGAAGAGTAGAGAGAGGGAGAGGAATAGAGAGAAAAAGAAGAAGCAGAAGAAGAAAAAACAAAAATTAAGAAAAATAAGTAGGTCATGAATGGAAACACTTAACGACATTTAAAATTTTAGTTTTTACTTAATTTTTTTTTGTTTTCCTATTTTCTGTAAAAGCACTTTCGATGGATCATACTTCTATTAATTATTTGAAAAATTGATCGAAAATTGTTGATATTATTAAAATTTTTGATTCTTCTTCTTTATCGACGAAGCAAAAGAGTCTCGATTAAATTTTTCATTAAGCTTTAAACTTTATTAAAAAAAATTATCCGATGGTTCATGCGGCTGAAATTTCAAATAGTGGCTAATTCAAGTTTTATTATTATTTTTTGATTCTTCATACTGCAGGTATGTGTATACAACGCTACACATATAACTCTTGATCAATCGATAATCTATACCCTGACTCTTCGGCTATTGGATATTCTTCGTTAGACCTGGCGCCATGATGCCCGATAATATACGTTAGCTACATACCTATACGTTATATATATACACATATATATATATATGTATAATATAAAATACATGTATATAACATACATAGGTATATTCTCATGGTGACATGGTAAAAGCATATGTATTATACACTCGTGCAGCTGTCTCTATGCGGCAGATATAACACAGAGACGTTCTAAGCTTCTCTTTAAACTCTAAATTATTAAATCTTCAATATCCCAAGATAGAGCTCGCCGACAATCTGAAGAGAACGTTTCTTCTACCAAATTTGGTAAGAACTGCTTGGTTCGCAATAATATAAATACGCACTCAGATATGGTTTAGAACAATATTCTGCACCCATCACATTCAATCGATTATTATTTATCGCCGTTTATTAATCACAGTAAAAAAAAAAAAAAATCAAGCAAAATTAAAAAAAATTTGCAATACATTTCAATCATTTTTATTTTTGTTTTCATTTTTCGTTTTCCCAATCTTATTTGTACACAATTGTTAGATTCGCGATTTGCGAATTCGGGACCACAAAATTTAATTATTGTGGCAGAATTTTAATCTCGACTACAACTTCCCTTCAACTGAATGCGAGGTTTCATAAGCGGAAGTTTGTATTCCGCGAGGGGCGTTACATCACTAAACAATGCTAGAAACCATTGAATTGAACGCGCCGCAGTTTACCAACCATACAAGTAGAAAACTCCTTTCGCAAACGGCAGTCCTTGCTGGTGCAGTACAATGATGACGCGATGCTAGGTAAAATGCATGAAATGCATTAATAAAGAAAGAAAAGAGTAAAAAAAAAGAAAAAGAAAACTGTAGTCTCGAAGGAAGTTGAATTTTATCTTTTTTTTTTTTTTATGAAAGTCTTGACCAGTTATAATTATTAATTACCCGAAAAATTTTTTATTTCAGTAATTTCTTTCAATTCAAACAATTATTCTATATACAAGCTATTTTCGCAGGAATTTTTGAGAAATTTTAAATGATCGTTGGTCTGGCATTTTTTTTTTTTTTTTTTTTTTTTTATATAAAAACTTGATAATTATATGACAAATAAATTTGTCATGAAATCGTAACGGAATTTTCAGTAAAGGATTAACAAAACCCTTACGATGTTTTATAATTAAATACAATTCAGATCAAATGTATAGTAAAAAAAAAAAAAAAAAAAACAGAAATAAAAAAAAAAAAAAAACCTCCGAAATAGTCCTTGCGCGAATAATAACCGCGAGGTCTGGCAGCTATCGCAACGAACGAGGCAGTTAGTTTTCGCAAGTTACACAACTCCGTAATACTTGGCGAATAAGTTTACCTGTACACTTTTGCGTTTCTCGACTTCATATATACTTACGTATCTCGAGTTTTGCGGTATGTATGTATGTATGTATGTATATATATTATGCCTACACACGTATACAGGGTGTGCCATTTCTATCCACCCACACAAGCAGGTTTAAAATTGCTAAATAAAAGAAAAAAAAAACAATAACAAAAACAAAAACAAAAACCAAAACTAAATAAATAAATACTGAAGTGATTTTTGAAACTGATTGATATTGCAAACATTTGAGAGAAAATTCGTTTCGCAGAAAACTGATATTCATATATAAAAAATTGATACGTTTGATCTGTACCTAATAATATAAAGAAATTTAAAAACAAAAATTTTTTTAAATAAAAAAAACTGTTTAATAAGCTTTAAATACAAAATTTGAAATAATTTTTTTTCATTCGGCAGCTAATGAGATTCTTAAATTTAGGGAGAGTTTGCGATGAGACACCCTGTATGTATGTATGTATGTACCTGCGTGTAGATACAGTGGTGAAAACGTATTATAGCTATATGTAACTCTATGGGGCGTAAAGAAAGAAAAAAAGAGCAAAAAAATAAAAATAAAAATAAATAAAACGAGAAAAAACAAAAAAAAAAAAAAAATTACGTTCTCTTCGGCGAGGCCCGGAAACAGTTCGATGCCCGGGGCGAAGAAAGCTCAGACCGGCTTAACAGATGGCTTGACTCCTTCTTGCTCGTACAATACGTATAGGTACCTATATACACCACCGCCGCAATGCTTATCCGCCACGGGGCAAACGGTATGCGATCATACAATTCGTTGTAAATCATTATCGGTGTGTATTATCCGGTACATGATAATCGAAAGTTAGGTGGGAAAAATTTTCAACTTTTACGCACACCGTACGTCCTAATACAACGAATTTGATTTTAAATTTCAAGAAAAGATATAAAGATTTTTTAATTTTTTTTTTTTTTTTATATAAAATAAAATCGACTGAACAGAAAAATCCTTTAATTAGAAACGTGGTAATAGTATTTCGGAAATTTTATACGAAAACTTTTAGGTTTCTTTTTATTCTTATTTTATTTCTTATCGTTGTGTATGAACCCCAAAAGTCAGCACCAATATGGATACTGTTTAAAACCTTTGGGGTTTCATAACGCGTACATATCCAAAAATTTAATTTGCAAAGTGGATTGTAGGTATATATGTATATACCATGTACAATGTATTATAGGTATATTAGGAATAATAGCTGCGTAATATCGAATGATAATGAGCATTAAATTACTCACCTCGTCCCACCAATTTCGAAGTAGTAGTTATTATTATTGGACAGCAATCAAATGGTATGCATGAAATTGAGACTCACCTGGGAAATAAATGAAAGAATTACGTTAGTAATAATTACGATAGATAAACGAATACACACACACACACACACACAGACATACAATATTTTTATTATTTATAAATTTAAATTTTAAAGATATTTATTATTTATAAATTTTTGGATTACGTGAAATCTTATGCAGGTTTGAAAAAAATATTTTATGCACAATATTTCCTCTTCGAATCACAAACAAGTTTTGAATATTGCTATCGTAGGTATAAGATATCGATAATTGTAATCGTTGTTAGAATTTATTTTCGGTTAATTTCCTATCTGTATTAATATTACGTTTGGTTTACACCGATGGTTCTATTTATTACCTACCAATTAAATCTAATTCGATACTATGATCGTACCTTATTTATATATGTTTTTAGAGATAGTGATACTAGTTATAACTATAAAATATAATTTTAATGAACAACCATTACGGTTGAATAAAATATAGCTTCTATATAATCAAACGATATTATTAAGGATCAATTCATTGAAAATATAAACCCAATAGATATAGGTACATAAAACTTTTTTTTCTGTCTATTTAGTATATGTATATAATCGATTTACCCATATACAAAAATAAAAAAGAAAAAAAAAAGGAAATGAATGAACAAAAACTATTCGTTATTTATTTCGATTTATGTATTATAACGTTACTAAATTTTAGATAGAGAATTTTTATGATAAAGAAATCAAGTGTCAAAGTTTTTTTTTTTAGTTTAAAAAGAAATTATCTAGGACAAGGGATAAAACTTTAAGGGAAAAACTCTGTACCCTGTGAATATACAGATATTATAGGTATAACGATGTATATATGTATAATAGAATTGATGTTAACGCGTGTAAATCCAATTACGAAACAATGAAACGACAGAACAAACACGTGATATATATATGTATATATATTTCTTTTATGTATTTTTGTGGCTTGTGGCACACCAGATTAAAAAAAAAAAGAAATAATAAAAATATAGAAAAAAACAACAAAAAAAAAAAAACTAGACCTCGCAATTTTTTGCGTTACAATATCTACTACACCTAGCCACCTACAAGTTAATAAATTGAAGGCAGACTTCGTCCATGAAGCCACGTATGGTTATCCTACCTTTGACCTAATTTAACAGAACAAAATATAAAACAGAAGTCAAAAAAAAAAAAAAAGGAATAGAATAATTAAACATGGATTCGGACAACGAAATAATAGACTAAAATTTTCCTCTCCATTTACAAAATCTCTTTTTCTCTCTCATTTTACATACCTCACCGTGGTCGCAATGGATGGACATAGGTATACAAGCGGTAAAAAGTGATTTTTCATTTTTTTATTTTTTTTTTGTTTTTTGTCGTTTGAAAGAAAGGCTTATTATTCTCGCGCGGCGAGCCACTTTATTCGCAAGCTTTACTGGTCCATTTATCAGAGTATCTGCACGTGTACCACTTTTCATCCGTCGTGCAGAAAGTGATTGTTTTTTTTTTTTTTTTTTTTTTTTTTTTCGTTTTTAGTTTTTTTGTTTTATTCTTTTTGCAGTTTCGCAATCGGAAGTCTTATCGAACGATTGGAGGGGTTATGAGTTAGTTACTATATACGTAAAGATTTTGAATCGCGGCTTACTTATTACGCAGCACCTTTTAGCTACTGCAGTAAGCCAGCCCGAAGCTATTACTCGAGAGTCGCGGACAATCTCCTC
This sequence comes from Macrophya annulata, assembly GCA_963924015.1. Lineage (NCBI taxonomy): Eukaryota > Metazoa > Arthropoda > Insecta > Hymenoptera > Tenthredinidae > Macrophya > Macrophya annulata. The sequence goes on along the minus strand of OZ001258.1, from coordinate 26,959,825 downwards.
GGCTTTCAATCTTGTCAGACAATCGCGAGTGCCCGAGCTCGAATAATGAGAGATCAATTTAAACAATAAATAAATACAAAAAAAAAATTTGTGAGGTATCTTAAAATTACTCTAATAGCGAGACACGTGTATAATACTTACCTACTCAATACGTATATAAAATAAAAAATCTCCACGAAAGAAATATATACCCTATAATTTTATATCTCTTGCATAACTTCAACTGTAGAGGTATGATAAAAAATAATCGATTATTAATATACAGTTTCATTTTCGGTGCATTATAGCGAGTAATTTAGGGTAGGTATATATATGACAAAAATTCTGCGGCTTATTATTGGTAAAAAAAAAAATTTCAACGTTATAAATATCTTAACGGAAACGTGCATGGAAGACAAATTGTCTCCGGTCGTAGGTATATACCGTTTGACCAATTTGACACGGAAATTATCATAAATTCTCGGATGCATGCGTATATGTATACGTATATATATATATATATATATATATATATATATATATATATATATATATATATATATATATATATATATTATATAGTATAAATTGAGTAAAATAATCCGAGTGAATTGAAACGGTTCTAAATTGTTGTAACTCGGACTATTTGCTCGATGCTAACGAAACTTTTATTTATTTAAACTTTATTATGTAATTAATTGTGAATTTACGATAATATACATATAGTGTATAATATACGTATAATTATGTATGTATATACACCTGCATATTTAAGTATATAATATACACGGTAATTAATTTGTCAATCAAATTAAGATACATGTTTTGAAACCGTTCTGCGCACGAGAATATATATATATATATATATATATATATATATATATATATATATATATATATATATATATATATATATATATATATATATATATATATATATATATATATATATATATATATATATATATATATATATATATATATATATATATGTATATATGTATATATATATATATATATATTCTACAGCTGTTTAAATATTTCTGCTATTAAAAAAAAAAAAAAAAAAAAAACTGTGTCAAATCTATATACACTGTAAATACTTATCTATACATATAGGTATACATATGTGTATAATGTATAATATATACATATACATATAAAACGTGAAAATATACTAAAATATATATATATATATATATATATATATATATATATATATATATATATATATATATATATATATATATATATATATATATATATATATATATATATATATATATATATATATATATATATATATATATATATATATATATATATATAAAAAATATTTGTATAATAATAAAAAGAATTTGTCAAATATCTGACCTGGCTATACTATTGGCTAAATGTTCACCCACATACCGCGTATATGTGTAAAAATTAAAGAAACAAAAATAAAAAAAGAAGAGAAAAAAAAAAGGTTTAAAGAAAAAAAGGTCTTCTAACTCGCGTCGTGACCGGCAAGAAGAACAGTTATCGCCTTATATAATCGCTAATTCCCGCTTCACCCGACGTCACGGATCCCTTCCAAAAGTCTCTTCACGACGGACGACGCCGTTACAGTTAGACAAACGGACGGTGGGAAAAGTGGTTGCCGGCAACGGTACCGTGTACTACTTTAAAACCGAGTTCTAAAAATTCCCGTATTAGTTAGATATATATGTATATATGTATACTTGGACAGCCGGTCAATAATTCTCGACTCTCGATCTTTCGAATATTTATTATCTTCTACGCATGGTAGTGATACGGATTGATAATCTTTAGATATACATAATCCACCCGAATATTTAACCTATTGAAAATATAAATTACGGACTTTAATTTATATAATTTATGAAATAGAAGTAATCAAATTCTTGCATATATATATATATATATATATATATATATATATATATATATATATATATATATATATATATATATATATATATATATATATATATATATATATATATATATATATATATATATATTTGATTTGATTTCTTTTGCATATATAGCGTGTATCTTTCTCCGAGGCAAACAACATTTTCATTCAGTAGTCGTAAACGTCGAGTCAATGTCTTGTTACGACATAACCCGCGAGGAGTGTTGCTTCATCGACGTTTCGCAACCGATTACCCCACGCTAACGGAGGCTCGCGCATACGGCACACGAATGGTTTGGTTCACGAATCCTGAGTATTGAACTCGGCTTTTTCGTACCCTTTCCACCGTCGGTAATGAAGTAAATGATATATGAATATATATTTTTTACAGTTGCCTTTATTACCGACGGTGTAAACCCAGACCTCACTACTTAGTCGGTAGCGTAGTTTTCCCGCGCTTTTTATTACGGACACCAGCGTTATCTTACGGCTGATATAGGTACGCATGTTAATAGACTATCACCGGCCTTGCAAGGCTGTGGGACATCGACCTCTTGGCCTAAATAATGGATAGATGCACGTACAGAAATATCGTGCTCGATCAAGAAAGGAGGAAACTGCCTTTATTTCTTTATTTCTATTTGTTTTTTTTTCAATTTTTTTTTTTTTTCTTTTTCATTCTTAATTACAAAAAGGGGAAAATGTTCGTATCACTTTATTAAATCTCTTTCGGGGGTGCAGGTATTTGTTTTAATAATAAACGTAATGGCACTTAACTTTATTTCGTGATTCAGTTTTATTCAATCAAACGAGATTTAAAAAATTACGCGATTTTTATTACCTAGCGAAATAATATTATGATTGAATTTTTCTTTTATTATTTATATATATTAATTTTTCATTTTTGTATTGCTTTCTTCACAAATTAGATGCCTAGTGCTCGCGAGTGTAACGAGCAATTTACAGTAAACGGTATATTCGTTGAAAATATTAAAATGTGATTAAAATTAATTGCTACTCTTGTGGTAACCATTCTAGGGTCAGCTCCGGGAAGAAATAAAAATGTGTTTGTGTAAATTTTTTTTTTTTTTACTTTTTTTTCTTTACTGCAAAGTACCTACCTACCTACCTTGCACGTACATGACTAACGATAATTAGCGATGAAATATATTTTTAGATTTTATTTCTTGAATTATTAGCCAATTTTTTTTGTTTTTTCTTTTTTTTTTATCACAATCGAGGTTAAGGATTGATTTCATGCAATCAGTGCTTGTAATGTTGTGATTATTCATTCAGCTGTAGATCGATATAATCAAAGCTCGAGAATATCCCAATACGTCTCGACTAACTTTAAATAACAATTTTTCACATTTTAAATCTGAATGTATAATCTCAGATAATATTTCTTAAATTAAAAAAATAAAATTGACATTTATAAAAATATTGTCGTCATAACGTGATTTGTTAAAAGTAGAAAGAAAAAAAAAAAGAAAAAAATTTCTCTTCTTAAAAATTTTTCCAACTTTCTTATGTATATTCGTTTAAATCCAGTCGTTTATCTACTACCTATATCGCAAGAGCTAACAAAACATTATACACACATACTATAGTCTACAAGGGCATATGGGGTGTGACTAGATCAATAAAACTTTGATTTTACTTGGATTCATCGTCAAGTTTATCAGTTTCAACTTCTTTTCGATTTTATATGGACACGTTACAGATGGCTGAGTATTGAAAATGAGGGCTAGAAACTTGTGTTATTTATAAGATTGTTTTTTATAAAAATAATTTGGCATTTTAATGGGAATCGTGTATATACTGCCCAAAACTATAACAATGATATTATATATTTCCCGTGGGTAACAGGCCTCTTATTATTAGTATGTGAGTTAATAGTGAGCGGGGCTTCGTCTTATCGTACGCCTCGGCCACCCTCGGTCATTCTACAACGAAACTAAGTCTATTAGTGTGATAATCTCGTATATTAGATCCCTGCGGCCAAGGGTTAAAATAAAAATAAAAATCAAATTTTATAATTGTCCAAAAATTTTAATCTCTATTATATTTAAAGAAAAAATGGAACAAAAAACGCACACTTCTATATTTTGGATGTTTAAAAAAAAAATTTTTTTTTTTTTTTTACAGAAATAAATGAAAACTATTCGATTCCGTGCCCCAAAACAGAATAAAACATAAAAAATAAAATAACGTTGATATCTGTGTTCTTGTTCACGAAGAAAAAAAAAAAAAAAACAAAAGAAGAAAAAACGCGGTTTCTCTACAGTGCGTGTGCGTTTCTACGTGTCATTCGAGCTTTTTGGAGCATTATATAGGTATGTATCGAGTGAAACCTTAAAATATGTAATAGGACATTATCTGAGATGTTTTAGTGTTATAGCTACAGGTATAGGTAAATACGTATGACGGATACAGATAATTCGTAGTTATTTTACGCGATAAAATATCAAGGGACGTTTTTATAGTCGTCACACGTGAGGTTCAACGGTTTCCATGAATGACGGTAAAAATTTCACCGTATGAATTCACCGCGCTAAAGAAACAAAAAATAAATAAATAAATAAATAAATAAAAAAATAAAAATGAAGAGAAAGAAATAATAAAAATAATAAAATAAAAAAGAAAAGAAAAGAAAAAGGTACATATATGAATAAATAGCGGTACCTCTGCAGCAATGAGTGTTTATATTCTTTTTATATACATACTTGTTCTTACCGCAATCCTTATAAACGCATCTTCCCGGATGTGTGTATAGTTCGTACCGTACAGGTATTAAGTAAAAGTTCATACAAGTTCGTCATATTCTAACAGATAAATGAAAAATAAATATATACATATATATATATAAAATCTAAATTTTTGACTCTCTATTTTTGTCTCTCTCATTATACCAGCATATCTATGTAAAAGATTTCGCTTGAAGTCGAAGTTGTTTAAAGAAAAAACAAGAGACAAAAACCAATTTACAGTAAAATGTTGATCTCAAGATGACCCCATGTGCACTCGAAGGGGTAGGTATATATATATTTTTTTTTATTAAATCAAAAATAGATCGAGACGAGACAATCTATCAATGCAGTTATAAATCGTCGTCGTCATACACCGCGGGAATCACATCCATACGTATAATTCCATAAATATAAAAATAATCAATTACGGATACGGAAACGATGATTCTTTATGCAGATATATATACATTTTTTTTTTTTTTGTTTTTTGTTATAACCGAAGTGTGCGAAAGTTGAAATGTTTCAAAAACGAAGTAATAATAATTGATTTGTCGAGGGAATTATTCCCCGTTCCCTCTTCACGTCCCCTTCTCATTATAATTTAACGATAATTAATTAAAATCGTATCTCCTTTCTCGAGGTGGCCATTAAGTACGTATATACCTACCTACCTACTCTCCTATATGCCTATAGTTTCATTGATTTTCATTCTACTATAGATATAGGTATATGCATCCGTATAGGCATGTATGTAGGTAACACGTGACTCATTCAACGGTAAAAGCTCTCCCGAAGGCTCAGAAATATCCATATTATACCCATATACATGTATAGTATATCATAGATATATACCAACGTATAGGTATAGAGAGAAAAGCTTTTGTCATCGCCTTCATTTGTTACCCGTGATGCACAGTGGGCGGTGGGTGGTAGTATAATATACTTAACAAACTTAAATAAGCGAGTGTACGGCATTGCATACCAACAGCAACATTCCTATAATCTTTAACGCGAGAACGATTCTTCTGCACAACGGAACTTTTTGGAATTTTAAATTCTCATCATTAGCGAACACCGTCTAGTGCAATGGCCAATGTATGTATATATATATATATATATATATATATATATATATATATATATATATATATATATATATATATATATATATATATATATATATATATATATATATATATATATATATATATATATATATATATATATATATATATATATATATATATATATATATATATATATATATATATATATATATATATATATATATATATATATATATATATATATATATATATATATATATATATATATATATATATATATATATATATATATATATATATATATATATATATATATATATATATATATATATATATATATATATATATATATATATATATATATATATATATATATATATATATATATATATATATATATATATATATATATATATATATATATATATATATATATATATACCTATAACGCCGATCGTTGTTCGTGTGATAAAACTTAAAGCTACCTTTTCAGATACATAGCCGAGGATAACGCGATTGCCGATTCGTGAGTCGACGTAGTCACGTGGCTGCTGTAAATACAACTAAACTAACGGTTATCGGCAGAACACGTCACGCCAGGCCTGCCTTCCTTCCTTCGCGCGCTAGCGGGACCGATTTTGTCCGTTACTTGACCGACAGATCCGCTAGCCGCGAACCAACACTTGGCGCACCTCCCTACCACCGTATACTACACGGTTTATATGTTGTTTACAAACCTTGTGTACCGCTCTTTTCCAATTTCTCTATATGTACTTTTAATTTTCTTTACACACTTTGCGGTGGCTAAGAATTTTTCGATTAACGATCTGCTACCGCTATCTGATATATCTATCGTGTATCGTAGCACACTGATATACGTATACACAATGAAATCGACTCATTGATACCTGCATTCTTTTATTTCAATTAGTTAAATGCTGCGATAAATATTACCAATAAGTTCCGAAGTTATGCTTGAAAAGATACATAAAGACAACCGGAAATTGAACAGATTTTTTTTTTTTTTTTTTTTACCGAACGGTAAACCTGGACAGTAAAGAAGTGCAAGATATACTTTCGTGGTATAAATAATTTGACCGGTATATATCTCTTTTTTTTTATTACAAATTTTCGTATGGTAAACCAAATAATTCCTACAGGTCATCAAACCGCGAAAGAATCGTGAAGCATGAATAAAAATCGACAAAATCATTCTGATATATATTTGATAAAAAAAAAAAAAAAGAAAAAAAAGGGTCTGACTATTGCAGGCAGGCTACTACGACGTTGACTAAAAAGTAAATATACCTGTTCCCGTAATCGGTGGTGATGTCAACTGAGAACTACTTATATCTGGAGTTGGATGCTGTGGCTGTTGAGTTTGTTGTCGTGTTTGTTGTTGCTGTTGTTGAAGCCGTGGCTGTTGGGGACTTCCAGCAGCCGATGCAGAAGCGGGGCTTCCGGCGACTTCCGCCATTTTTATTTACTTACGATTATTCTATTATTTATTCCACTATTTTTGTTTGTTTTTTTTTTTTTGTTGTTATTTTCGTTTTTTTTTTTTCAATATATATCTAGTCTCGACATTTTTATATTCATCGATTTGCCAACTGCACTAACAATTGTGCAGCGACACAGAGCCAGTGTATAGGTGAAATTATCGGTAATGATAATTCCTATATATAATTTAAATTTCGACTAAATTTTAAGGATTTATTAGAACGTTCGATAATTATATTATTATAATATCTATTATTACAGCGTTGCATAATGTCGCGGTTATATATTTACGTAACTCGCCCTTTCGTCATTTAAGTATTATTCTTTTCTATAATTATTATACATACGGGTATGTTTAATTATTGGTTAATTATTAGTTTTCAAATTATTTTATATCTCTTCTATATATTACGTTTATTATGGTTAATCAGACTAAATTTAATATCAGCGAATTTCAGCTGCAGCTATAAACGCGTTAGATGGTACATTAGATGTATAATATATATATATATATACCTATAATATATATGTATATATATATTTTTTTTTTCTCGTTATACCCTTAGCGAAGTATTATTTTTGTGTTGGCATTTGAAATTATATATTTTCCTCTCGTAGAGTGGATAACCTTCAACAGCTACTTAAATAGGGATTGAACTTTAAGGCCATGTCGTTCATGGTAGAATTCAGTCCTAGAGTTTCAGTCTTCTCTTCAAAGTTCAAGCAGGCGCCAAAGTAAATTAGATTTTTCAATTACTCGTATTAAATTAAAATCGAGATCTTCAACATATGAAAATAACGAAACAGGACTTAAATACCTAAAGTCTTAATTAAAATCGATCCCCGGGGTTTATCGTGTTTTCTTTCGATTTTTTTTTTCTTCTTTTTTTTCTTTTCAGTTTCAGGTTCAAATTTCCAATAAATTAATTTACATAAATATGAATCCAGGTTATTCAAATAAATTTCTTATCAATTTTTAATTACTTATATTCCCACCCTGTCTTGCACTTGATCAATGTATATATGTATATTTTTTTTTCTTAGTTTCTTACTTTTATTTCATTTATTAAAATTCACCGATCCTCAGTACACCTTGATTAACTTTTAATTGAAAATAAACAAAAAAAAGTAACCACGAAAACATTTTCTATTTTCAAAAAAAAAAAAACAAAGCGTCTCTGTCCATTGGATATTCCTTATTGTATAAGAACTCCGAGTTTATATCGCAGAATAAAGGTAGATAGGGTAAGGCTAGGCTAGGCCAAGCCAGACCAGGCCAGGCTGGGGTAAAGAAGTCAATAGGTTACTAGAACCAGAGATTTACGGCAGCCTATAACAATCTTGCGCTTTGTTTATCGTTAGCTGTTTAATTATTAGTTTGCAATAACGTAATGAAATTTTATTTATTTAATTATTTATTTTTCTTTTTCTTTTTTTTTATTTTTTTTCTTTAATATAGATATTTCACTTTTTAGTATATTTGAATTTCAATTATTATTAAATTTATTGCCATTTTCGTAAAAATTATAATACGATCGTGCGAGACAATGATGACTTTATATGGTTTTATTTTTTTTTACTTTTTTCTTCTTTCTTGTTTTTTCGAATATATTTTAATCGATGTGAGACTTGTTTAAATAAATTATTATTATTATTATTATTTTCCTTTCAAACACTATACGTAATGATAAAAATTCTCATATTATTAATCAATCAAATAGAAGCACTTTAGGCGGTGTTTTTATTCATTAAATTTTGATATCAACAAACGTGATTAACGATTATGCAAAATTTTTTTAGTAATACCAATTATAATCGGATCTAATAATTACATAGAAGGTTTTTAAAATGAATTTTATTTAATATTATTATCGTGTTATAAGAGTGGAAATGGTGTTACATTTATTGAATTATAAATTGAAATAAGATTTTGCCAATAATAATATGTGTCACGAAACATCGAACAAAACTGTAAAATTTAATTATTTTTAATAACACGTTATAATATATTAATTCTCTCTGATTATATTTTATCACGATATGATTTTCAATTGATTTATAAAAATCCTCACCCATTGTTCTTATATATATGCACGATATACGAATACAGAGCACACGTAAAATTATTAATCGAATATCAACACCGGGGGGAGGCTTTCGGTAGCTACCACCAAGTTAATTTATATAAATAATTATATCACCTTCTTTTTTTTTTTCTTTTTCGTTTTTTTTCTGTTTTTATTTTTCTGTTCTTTTTTTTTTTTTTTTCTTTCTTTTTCTGAACAAAGTTTATGTTATATAATAATTTTATTTATTTATTTAGTTTATTTAGTTTATTTATATTATTATTAATGGTTTATTTCATTCGATACCCCAGAGGGTTGGCGAAACTGATGTTTCGTTTCGGTGGTGCACTTGTGGAAAAACGTTGTTTAGCTTCGGATATCAGCCACTGGATGCCACCAGTGCGCCCTGTTCTACCAGAGGCCATATTACACTCGATACCACCGTATATGTAAAAGATAATTATTTTTATCTTATCTTAAAAAGCTAACTCACGTTCTTACAAACCATTCGCTAATTAAACTCCAGATAACCGCTGCAATAATCCATACATGCGTTTCTTTATTTCACCTTTTTTGTTTCTTGTTTTTTTTTTTTTTTTTTTTCTTTTTTACTAGAAAACGGAGAATCTTGTAACGCAACGAAATAACCGCGAGATTTTTCCTAAAATAAATTCCTACTCAAACGTTGATTTAAATGATTGCTGAGGAAATGATTGAGCGAGAATCAAATAAAATGACACACCTTTTTTTTTTCTTTTTTTTAATTCTTATTTTTTGGATTTCTTTCCTCCCCCCCCCCCCCCCCCCCCCCCCCCCCGCTTAAATTGGTATATGATTAGAGTATATGTACAGTTAGATGAAAGCAAGATAAATTAAGATTTTTACTGTGACAGAGCTAATGTGATCGTTGATGGAATAAAACGTTGATATTTTTATTTTATTTTTCTCCTTTTTTCTTCTTTTTTGCGCGGTTAATAATATCATTGGATACAGTTACCTACTCTGGCTAGTTAAAATTCTACAATAATTCGATGCGAGAGAAGATTTTTAAAATATTTATACCTTACTATGATGCTAGGATAGCTTTTACTTTCGTTAGTTGCAACGCACGTTATCCTTGTCGGCACGTGTATCGATTCAACAATGCATCTAGGTGCATTAAGGAGTCCGTCAGCTCTGACCCGAAGTAAAATGTTTACACGCGGTCATTGCATAGTCGTGTATAAAATAGTAGATTACTATTTCCATAGAGGAAAATATGGAACAACGTTAATATAGACAAACAAAAAAATAAAAATTAGAATCACGTTATATATAGTGTGAATTTATAAAACGAAGTGAAAAATCTTTAGGTATATATACTTCTGTAGTTTTTTTATTTGAAAATTTCGGTCTGCTGTACATCAGCGATTTTTTCTTAACTGGATAAAGAAAGAAAGAAAGAAAGAAAGAGAAAAAAAAAAATCTGAGAACTTTTAATTCGGAAAGGAAAGATCAGGGTTGAATCGTTCTTTTTTTTTCTGCCAGCTGTAGAAACTGGCGATTATACGTGATTAAAATAGATAAAAGTATGAAAAAATTTCAAACTTCGTTTCGCTGTCTCGATTCCTGAATATTTTAGCAAACAGTATATAGTATATACTATATAGGTATACGGAATGAGAAGATAGCCTTCTCATTTATGGTATTACGGAAGCTTGTCGAGTATAATTATATAGCAACGGAATATATAGGGACAGGGAGTGAATAATTTTTTATCAACTTCGAATTACGATTTGAATATAATTTTCGTGGCATACCTACCCGTGAATTACGAACCACGCATACCGATTAAATATTTAAAAACCTACCTAACGGTGAATATCATTCTGATACTTTGTATGTATGTATGTACTATCTTACCAATGGCGGATTGAGCTACATATATCGATCACGTACTTACTGTTCAAAAAAAAAAAAAAAAAAACGAAAATAAAATAAAAATTTCAATATAATCTCCATCTAATCGTTTATGAAAAAACATACATCGATTGATCTCTGCATTCGTCTTCAAAATAAAGCAAAAAATTTTCAACAATTATTTCATTTCTGATTGTATAATGCCAAAGCTTGAATACCGAGATTTGGGAATTAATGTAACCCACAAGTTGTGAGAATACTAATTTTTATTGTGAAGCTATGGATGAAGAACTGTCTTGATTGTTTATTGATGCCAACTTAGAATAATAAAATGGCTTGAACTTGTACTGCAATGTTGTATTGCACTGTTGAATAAAAGATATAGCACAAGGTACCGTTAGCTCGATTACTTGTAAAGAAAAATGATAAAAGTGGTCTTCGATTCTGTATATTGTTCGAAAATCATATCAATCAAATTTTTTCTCGAGTCTATCAAACATCAAATTATTTAAATTGCTACTCGGTTGTTATTTTGAGAGAAAATATTCCCTTAGAAATGGTACTCGATTATTTCATGAAACGTGTGAAACTTGCGAGCTTGTAAAATTTCTTAAACCGTATATTTTCTTTTTTTATTTTTTCTTTTTCTAGATTTTGACAATTTTTAGACTTAAATTCGAGACTTTAGTACCTTTTTCTGATACATGACGTGTGATCGTGACGTCACATCAGTATAGTATGTATCATCTGTAAAACGCGTGGGGAAAGACGAGGGGTGAAGAGGAAACCTCGAGTGCATCGAGCAATCGAGTGTAACAAGGCCTTTCCAAGTCCCGAATGTCCCGTGCATGCGCCCTGCGCCGGAAAGCCCGCACTACTTCGATCCAGGCTCTGCCACCCGTGGACATCGCTTCCCTCCCGGAAAGCTCGAAGGCCTGACGTCCTACACCATCGAAACCCCCCGTCAATTCGGATGTAAAGCGCATGAGCTTGCGGTTTCTTGTTTCGTGATTTTACCACGTTGGCGCATTTGGCGCCATCAACCGAACTTCATACTTATCAGAATTTCTTTCATTTTTATTTTTCTTAAAAAATGACAAAAATTTATTAACCTGCACTGCGTATCAAAAATCAATTTTTCTAACCGTTTTTAAATTCTGATAGTAGAAATTTATTCATTGTTATACGTATGATCGCAGAAAACGTAGACAATTTTGATACAGCTATATATTCTCTTTCTCGAAACATCAGAAAATTCGATTCATATCGATTAAGCTATAGGTCGAGTTATAGGTAATACACAAGCTTTCTTTAGAATTGAAAAAAATCGATACGAAAATGCTAAAACAAATTAATTTGATTGTAAATATATAATAAAAATATTCTACATAATTCATTGAGTGAAGAAGAATTTTTGAGTAGGTATATAAGTCGAGTTAGTCATATGATTATAACCAATTTTTTAAAAAGTGTAACAAAAAAGCTGTTTCTCACTAGCTGTTGGTACTAAGAAAGAAGATAAAAACCAGGGCATTTATATTATTGGCAACTGTATTATCAGCTGAAAAAAGCACGCAAGCTTCCTGCCATACACGTGGCGGCGTGACTATAACTTTAATGCTTTTCGTGTGCTTTAGGTATAACGTATATACCTACATCCTGTACAGATAGGTTGTAGGTATTTAATATAATCCAATTTTTTCCCTTCTGTATGTTATGAATGACTAATTGATACGTAGGTAGGTAACAGATGCTTATGGCTATTGGTTACATTGCAAACAATGAATTCCAGTTACTATATAAGTCAAGAAAACTCATTACATCTTATCGCGCATGTAGATTGCGTATGAGTATAAGGTATAAGGTACTGTGGTTAGTTCACATAGTATAAAACGTACGGGGTTTAATAAAGGCGTGTGAATTAAACTGCAAAGAATTTATTAAGTACGTAGAAACTGAAGAATTATTTATGAAAATGAGTTTTTTTTTTTTTTTTTTTCGTTTCTTACTAGAATATTTCATGATTTAAAGATTATATAAACGAGTGTTATAGCAGCTATATGAAAGATCTTACGAATGAGGAAAAGCTAGAGGTTTAAACCGTTATCTTAATTTGCTTCTTATACTAATTTTATGATTTCAAAGAATTTATTTAGCCATCCGTGCAGTTGAATAAAGTCTTTTTATTCATCCGAAAATTGTCATCGGTAAAAAAAGAAAAGAAAAGAAAAAAAAAAAACTTTGTTCCAGTTCAATTAAAGAAATAAAAATAAGTCTCTACTACCTTTACATACTTTGCTATTTCTTAAGGTATGGGTATAACATATATACCACAATCAATAAAATTCTTCGGATCAATGCCCGCGAAGGACTGAAATAACAAAAAAAATTAAAAAATTTTTTTAAATAAAAAAAAAAAATGAAATTTTAGTTTCAAAAATTTTTTTGTTCTAGTACCTAAAATATAAGGAAAAAAAAAAAAGAAAAAATAAAAAAACTAGAAAAATAAATGCAAAAATATGATTCAATTTGAAAAGCGAAAAATTGATGATCTCAGCCAGTTCAACATAACAAATTTTTAATAAAAACTACTTTCAGTCAATTTATGTTACTTGTAATGTCGTGAAACTTGAATTAAAAAAATTTTACTTTTTTGATGCGAAATAAGAAAATAATTCAAGGTAATAGAGTCAGAGTAGGATCCGCACGTCGAGAAGGCAGTAGTTGCGGCAGTGAGTGGTCAGCCATATCAGATCGAAGCGTCCGCGCTGCACTGGGTTTACTACTAATACATGAGGGAAGAGGTAGCTAAATTTGGATCTCCGGATCTCGTGAACTTTTCTTTTTTTTTTTGTTGGTTTTTTACTGGACTATGAGTGTGAAATTATGCCTCAGGGTTGGATCTAGTGGTAGATTATGATGATACAACTGGCTAACGGTTCAAAGAAATTTTTTTTAAATTGCTGTTTCACGAGTTGTACGATTACTCACAATATCTTGATTAGAACCATTCGTCACATTAGTCTGGTTATAGGATTTTGACAAGACTTTTGAATGGGTTTTGAAATCAGCAATTTTATCCATTGTTGGATATAAATTGTAATGATGATTTTATACTCGCTGTTTTTTTTTTTTTTTTTTTCTTCATTTTTTTAACTTTATTTATTCCGCATTTGCATCTTTATGGACAGATGAAAGAAATCGATGAATCGAATAAGAAGAAATTTGATTATTTCTGAGAATACGAGGTGCACGTCTTTGGGCAGACGTTATTTCGCATGCTTATGAAATTTTTTTTTTTTTATTTCACTCGATCTCGTAAGTTAGGTTCGTTCTTGCGCAAGTCGGGGTTCTTACTTTTTATCACAACCACTTATAGGCAAGGATAATAAAAACGTGTGAACAGTAAATAAGTATTTGATTTAAAAGCCTGCAGACCTTGTGATCTCATGTCAATCGTATAATAAAGAAACGTTAGAATGAATTATTTTACGAAAGATTGATAAAATTGTATAAAACCGCAGGATCAGAATAGAAATAATGTAAAAATGAAATAGGACGATATATTTTTCAAAAAATTTTTATCGCTAAATATACGAGTCATGTGACTTTTTGGATTCACGAAAAAATCCAATTCATGAATAAATTCAAATTTTGAAATAGCAATGACAAACTGATTGACAATATTACGCAGCGATGAACCGAAAGTAAAATGATCGAATTCTATTAATATAACCATACGTATACATTATAAAAATTCTAGGTAATACGTATACATAAATAATACAAACATTTCGATCAGATAAGACAACATAAGCAACATAGTCAAACCGTGGCAATGATCTATTAACTTTGAAAAGTATAGTGGCAAAATAAGTTTAAGAAAAAGATTAAAAATAAAAGAAAATAAAAGTTCATTGACTTGTATAATCAAATCTGTAAATTTAGTACCGTATTAGCATCATTTAGGTTCTTTTTTTTTTATTATTATACTCGTTGTGTAACTTTTATTTCTCCTTTTTTAATCAGTATTGTATTAGCTTCAGATTTAAAAAAAAAATAACCAAAAAAAAAACTATGACAGGTGATTCTTCCCTTAATAAGAATCTTTATACCGCAAACCGCACTCAATTCAAATGTACATTATGTATCTATACATATATACTATATAGTACTAAACAAATTATTGACAGATACTTAGATCGTGGGGGTATTATATCAACGATATGAATTATAAACTCTGAAATAATAATGTTTTTTTGAAAATTTGTTTAAAATATATTTCTGTTACGTTCTTCTAGCCTTACAATTAGTGAATCAGCAATTTCGATTTGATAGTCCTCTTCCAAACTCGTGTGTTTTTTCTAAGATTCAAACGAAAAATAAATATCATTATATGAATAATGATTTGTCGATTCACATGCCTCGGGCTTTTCTTTTACGGACTTAACTTATAAAGCTTGGCTGACTCTACCTCACCGGTTATCGTTGGATCAAAGCGCCAGCAGCGGTCCAGCAGCGGGTGGCTGAATTCTAATCGAACAAGTCCGTTATCCAACCGGCCAGCGGGCAGTAGCCGTGAAACCGTTACTGTTGATCTTTAGTAAGTGTAGTACAGAGTGTATAGATATAACTTATAATTTTTTTTTTAGTACAAATATCTTTGCGACATCTCTTTTGTTCTTGAAATTTTTTACAAAATTTATTAGTATAGTTAATAAATCTTTAGTTTTATATGTTACACACATAATTCTTGACACTTAATCAAGTTTTACGTTACAACGAAGTTCCTCGAACCTCTACCGTATATACACAGCTGCTACTGGGATCGAGTATCGGATTTCTCAGTAAACTTAAAGGGTATACAAATTTTCATTTTTTTTTTTTTTTTTTTGTTTTTCCCTATATTTTTTCATTTCGTTTTAAATTAGGTATATAAGTTGAAAAGTGTTATTTCTTATTTTCTGGAAGTTCGGGTAAAAAACGTTTGTACTTATAATCTCTCAATTATCTATTCAGAAAAAAAAAAAAAAAAAATATTTGACAAAGATGAATATCAAATGTGGACGGATAATGTCAAGTATCTTCAACTATATCAATACTGTGTAAATGATTCGTGAAAGCAAGTGTAAGATATACCATTGAAAACAGCTATAGTCGTATATATATCCGTGACAATCTTATTTTAAATATATTCATAACGTATCTATACAGCTTATCTTTATAAGTAACAAACGTACATTGTAAACTTTGATTACGAACGGTAAATAGTTGGACAGGTTTTATGGCACAGGAACTAACTTCGAACTCTACATATGTATACGTTGTACAAGTTCGATTTTATATAACCACGTGCATAAATCTTAATGCAAATAATAAAGATAAGATGTATAATCTTGTATATGTACATACATATAATGTGCAGATATATATATATATATATACATAAATATATTTATATACCTTTAAACGAGGTAAATTTAGCGGTACCTGAAAATTCGCCAACTGACTAAAGAAAATCTTAGCAAAAAGATTCGCGGATGGTTTAAGAAAAACTTAGACTCTCCGATTCGGACTGTGAGTGGAGATGGGTCAATGATCTCTGTGGTAAGCACGTGGACCATCGCGACCCTTACTGGGAACTCCCGTTCAAGCAACGAACCAACCAACCAACTAACCAGTCAACCGGCTACGGCTACGGCGCCGGCCAAATATGAAATAAACTGACGAATATCTCATAAGGAAGTTATAAAAGTTTAGTGGTGAAAAAGGGCCGACGAGCCTGCAGATATGACTTCGTTTTGGGACTTAAAAATTACACTTTAAGGTTACTTCCACGTTTCAAATTTACACGAGATAATTAAATAAATTTTCACAGATATTTCAAATAATAATAATAATAATAATTTTTATCTCTGAAAAAATATCTTCAACTACATGTACACGTTAGTCTTGCTTCCCCTTTTAACGTGGTCAAGAAATCACAATTCCTTTTCACGTTTCTCATAAATGGGTAAAGAGGTTTTACCCTTTTCCGTGTTTATTGCTCTTTGTGGGTGGCTTCGGAGGCAGGACTAGAATTATGTAGACTCTGAAAAGTACCTTTGGTATTCGGTATATTCAAAATTCTGGGGAAGTATGGAGGCATGGACCATGTGAGACCGCTTAACATCGGCCCCAGGCTCAGGATCGTGTACATGTGCATATAGGATCGTAGGACTATGAAGGTGGTTTGACCAGGTGGTCCCACACCACTCTTTGGTGACCGGGGTCGTTGTCCCGCCAAGGCAACGTCCCACCCGTACTACACAAAACTATTTCAACTACAACAACAGCGGGATTTGAATTTTCGGATTTTAATTAACGCGTATTATACAACCATGGGAGAAAATGACGGGTTATTTATGACTCTGGGTCCCGATTTATCGAGGAAATTTTACGATTAACAGATACAACACGTAGCAAATTTTTCTTTACGAACTTCGCCTGAGTGTTTATTCATTTCAAGAAACGTAGGATATAGGTAAAGTTCAGTCGGACTAAAGATAAATTCAGATAGTTAATTTTGAAGTTGATTTTTTTTTTTTTGCATTTTTTTATCCAGATTTGTGACAGCTCGAGTATCGTTTTATTGGTATACCTATCCATTCCCGAAAGAAAAAGATTTATTTTCGAGGAATCTATCTTGATACCGAAATACGATCTTTACAATTGTCATAATTTTATTATATGATATAATATGTCTTAGAGTAAGACGACAAATTTTTATACTCTTGAAAAAAATTTCGATTTGGTAAATTATGCCTATTTAACAACAATTTTCATATCCCTTGTTGTTATCTCGTATAGTATAAGAATTTACCTAATTTGATGGAATAAATATGTAATAAAATCACTCAATCAACGTTACCCCTGTAAAGGTTAACGAGGCATATACATATATAAGAGTGATTATAAAATTGTATCCATGATCAATGTAAAAAATAAAAAAAAAAAAAAATAAAACGAAACCGAAAAAAACAAAAAAAAAAAAATTATCTGAAAAGTCAAATGTGTTTAGTCGCCACGGTCTAGTTTGGTATATATAGGTATATATATAATAAACTTGGCGATGAGATGTTTTAGTGCCAGTTTTATGACGCGGCATGTAAAAATATACCGCGCGCTACTCTTTCGGCGGACAAAGATAAAAGACTTGGACAACCCGTGGTATTGGTATATTTGGTATATTCAAAGCACACAAAGAGAGCCTCAGGTATGTAAGTGAGAAGGGCAACCAAGGCAACACCTGCGGTCATTGACCTTGCCGCCCGTCGAATATCTCAGAGTAGTATCCAACCGAACGGCGAAATATTCCTAAAACGTCAGATCGAATTGACTCGAAAACTTTATTTTTATTTTTGTATTTTTTGTATTTTTTGTATTTTTTTTTTTTCATTTTTACATACGGAAACAAAAGACGGTAGTGTGTTGGTGGTGGGTTCTATTAAGTTTGGAGAATTTTTAAAGCACAGATACATAACGATCTCGTTCCTGGAAACCGGTAATAAGATTCTTTGAAATATATCTTTTAAATCTTCAAGCATCGATGCCGATTAACTCTAAGTTTTACCTGAAACTACTATATAACTACCGATTATAACAGCTCTTTGTTTGTACACGAAGTTTTTACCTAATCAGTTAGAAAAAAGAAAAAAAAGAAATATAAAAAAATTACCGTAAATAAAAACAAAAAAAAAAAAAACTGTTCAAATATTTTTTCACTGTGTTATCGAATTTCTAAATTCCTTTTCACAAAGAGCAACGAGTAGTATATTAGATTCATAAATTTTTCACGATTCAATTAATAATTTAACGACTAGTAGTAACCGATAAGTAGCTAATACTGTGAACTTGATCGATGACCCCAAAAGTGATGATTAATTTATTAATTGATTAGGAAGGTATATTGCATGTTTTTTTTAGCCCTAGTTTTTTTTTTTTTCTTTACCTTTATTCAGTTTTTTGTAGAATTCTAAAATTCGATATAATTATAATAAAACGGAGTAATGCGTAAGAAATTTTAAACTCGAATTATCTCAAAGACAATTTTCTAAGCCGACTTTATACTTTGATGTTAGAATTTTTTTTATAGGCGTAAGTTTGCCGGATCTTTGATAGACAGTTAAAAAATATCTAATCAAATCTCGTCGGAAATTTAAATATATTTCTCATTCGTTGACCCGACCATAGAGTGACAATCCTTATGATTAATAAATAAAATATGACTTGAGATTATTTTATTCCATAAAAATAAAAAAAAAAACAGGCTCACGTAAAAAATGAGTCAATTTTAGTTCCTTTATACTTATCTATAAATTCATTTCCTCGCAAATATAATTGATTGGTTATTTTGAAACGAACGAATACGTGCCGGGAATTGGTCATATGAAGTATTGAAAAAATAATTTGTTAAAGAAATAAAAAATAAATAAATAAATAAATAAATAAATAAATTGATGAGTATTAAAACGTATGGAAGAAGTTGAGCGTGATGGAATGAATAAATGTCGAGTATAAGGTATTCGTGCAGCGTGGCCAAGCCTCTGATACATACCTAACCTAGGTAATTTCAATCTAGACACGCGTATCTATTAAGTTCAATTTATGCGACGTTTATATATATGGTTAGGTGAAGATAAAATAAATTTTATATACAGTCATCGCGTTAGCTCGCGTGGCTGACTCCCTAAACTTGTATAAGAAATGCACGAAGCTAAACTTACTCCGGGGGCGGTCGCACTCGCGCGGTATCGTTGTCTCTATGATCTCATAAACTGACCTTTAACTTGAACGTGACTTCAATGAGCGGTATATACGAGCAAGCGAGAGAAGAGGCGAGAAAAGGAAGAATAACAATAATAATAATAATAATAATAATAACAATAATAATAATAATAATAAGAAGAAGAAGAAGAAGAAGAACGACCCGAACCAGCTCACCAGACTGCTGGGAGTCGGAATCAGCTGGAAGTTTAACTGTATATAATAAAGTTTGCAAGTTCAATGACTTGCAGCGTGCGCGCGCGCGCGCGCGTACGGTAACTAGCTGGTATATCCGTGACTCATTACGTACCCGCGAGATAGACGCGCGAGGAGATACTACATATAGTATAGTTGGATAGGTATATATGCTATTCCCTCGGTCTCTTGTTCGTTATTTAGTCCGGTTAAGGACTGTTGTGCAAAAAAAAAAAAAAAGAAAAAAAAAAAGAATCTAATACCAATTTTATGCTGACTTTTATCTTCACGTATTAGTCCGCTGCTTATAGGAGTCAGCGAATTTCTTTCCATATTATATACCTACTGTATGTGTATTTTAATATATATTAACGATTACACGTGTGTATTCTTATACATTAGTTGAGTATAATCCGCTTGGTCATTACAAACGTATATCTATATACGCCAAAGCGTGAGTCAAAATTAACGATAAAACTGAACCCGTACTTATATACTAATCGTAAAGTGAAATAAATATGTATTATAGGGTATATATGTATATATACCTTCACTTTCGAAGGAACCGGTCAATTTCAAACGGTATATTTTTACGATGATTAGGATTATACGCGTTTTGTAACGATGTTGAATAAAACAAGAAAAAAAAAAAAAAAAAACTAACATATAAAAATGTTGTTTCTTATTATAAATAAAAGAAAAAATAAACGATGTATATATGTGCATATAAAATTGGTACAGGTATAATTAATATATAGAAATTATTTATTGATCTCGTTTTCAAAGTAACGGTTAGATATATATCGCAAAAATCAGGTTACGATCATATACAGCTATTCGAAGAGATGGTTTCATCCACTGAAATTAAACATAGAGAGATAGAAAAAAAAAAAGAATATTTAATAATAAATCTTGTTCCGTAAAAATACAGTTTTAATTATACACGGCCAATGATCATTATTCGTCACTAGCTTGAAGATATAATATATCTATATATCTATATACTCATGTATATGTATAATAACAATTTGAATTAGACAGATCATGGATAATCATTTTTATTACCCTCGTTTTTATTCTTAAATATTTTCCTAATCGACTTACGTGCGTTTTGTATTAATATTATATCGATATAAAAAGAAATTTAAAAGAAGAAAAAAATCGTGTATGTATAATTTTTTTAAATTTTTTTGATAAAATACGATATTAATAAAACAAAAAAAAAAAAGAAAGAAATTCAGAACTAGGGTATTACACAGCTACTAAACACGTGTTAATAAACTCGTACTTTGACCCAGGTCGGAGAAGCCGGCAAACGGAAAGTCTTGCGTTAACTTGCGGTCTCACGTATTCTAGACCATCTCAATGAATAGACTATCTATACATGGATGTACGTATGTAGTACATACAATATAAATACATATACGCACGTAATTTCTATTGTATATTCTTTATACCCGATAGTATAACTGTACACCTACAACTTCGGTACATCTATATATATCTATACGTATACCTATAATGCCATATTTTATAACTGAAAATAATAGATATATACAAGTGCGCTAACCGTATATCTTATATCTAAAAAACACACGTATATACATACGTCGAGTTTATTTTACAAAGGAAAAAAGATTTGCATTATGTTAATTGATCAATCTAATTCTCAATTATCACTAATTAATTATATCAAATTGCGGATGAGTGTCAGTATGACGTCGTCTCATCGCATTAGTCGTATTAAAATTATACTTTTTCGAAGAATTTGTATTTTTTTTTTTTTCTCTTTTACAATACTGTCATTAGCGAGATTTGTTCCTATACTTCGACAAACATATGGGTGGATATTAGGCAGTTAAAAACGCGTTTATTCATTATGCGCAGATAGATTTATCGTTTAATGTTAATACTGTTGTATACATAACCGCGGTTTTTATTATTAACGGTTTATTTTCGTTTTTTTTTTTTCTTTTTTATTTTTTAATTAGCATGGTGATATATGCGTACACTCGATTATGCCACATATACCCATTAGCCTACTGAAGTGAAGGTTACTATACAATTACTTGCAAAATGATCAAATCAAGCCGAAATTTTTTACTAGAATGAAAAAAAAAAAAGAAAGAAAAACAAAACAAAAAAAAATTCTATACAAAACACGTAATCAAAATACTTGATTTTTTTTTTTTTTTTTTTGCTTTAATTTTTTACATTTAATCTTTTTATTTTATTTTTATTTTTAATCAATCCGAAGATTTCAATGTGCAAACTTTTGCGAGGTTAATAAACTTAGTAAATAAAGTTTCAACGTAAAAGTATCAGAGAAGGTATATCTTGCCCGGATCTTAAGAACAGGAGAAGTTGTTAGACCTGCACCAACTCCGACTCCATCATACCTCAAGACCCTACCTCGTAGACCTTGACCTAAATTCCTAAAATTCGAATCCTCTGGTACAGAGTTGAAGAGGTATATCAAAGCGATCAACGCCTTTTATAAGTATACGTATACACAGCTGTATAATATCAGATATATTCTATAAAATAATTCTAAATCTAATATTACTAAAGGAAATATATTCTTGTAATAAATTCTAAATCAATAATTTTTGTCTCTATGTAAGTTTTTTTTTTTTATGTAAAGCGTTAATGATCGTTGAGATTTGTTAGATCAGCCTATAACACGTATATTTTTATACGCGATTAATCAAACGGACAATCATTTTATTATATCTATAATAACTAATAATCAAAGAATCATTATATACTCCTAAGCTATCGATGATCTTTGGGTTTTACCTTCCATCTCGTATACATATAATTCATACAACTTATTTTTATTTTATTTTATTTTTTATTCATTGTTAATTAATCTATGATTTGTAAGTTTTTTTTTTTTTTTTTGACCAAAGATCGCGCGACCTTTCAATAATCCATTAGAAAACGTAAAATCGACAAATTCACTAAGTTTAATACCCGAATTTGAAATGAAACGATTGCGAGATATTGACCAACCGACTAATAAAAGAGTTACGGATTAGTTATAATTATTTTTACGATTTATAGTTTTTGTTCAGTTCTATTATATACGTAATTGAATAAAAGATCGATCTATATAAAACACAAGATGGGTTTGGGTTTTTCTTTCTTTTTTTTTCTTGTCTCTCTTTTTCTGTCATACGTTACTTTAGAGTCAGATTACGTACCCATGCCCACCTGCCAACTACTGGACGAAATTTTGAACCAGGTATAGTTACAGTTTTTTTTTTTGTTTCAATTATTACATACGAGTAAAACAAAAAACATAAAAAATTTTCTATTATTTTTTATAAATAATATCTGTGAACAATTTCAATCGTCGTACTGCATAATTGCGTCTGCTATAATACAGATTTATAAATTTCCATTATATATATACAGTTAGTAGGGATGAAATGTTCAAGTTTTTCGTAATTAAAATTTCGTTAAAGTATTAATAATCATTTATGACGATAAATCTGAATTTCGATATTTCGACAGAATGATAAAAATAAAAAATTTCAAAAATCTTTAATACCTACCTCAAAGAAATGATCATAAATATTTTAAACTTCGCTGTAAAACGTGTCTATAATACAAAAGTAGGTATTATATATCCCATTAAATATATAAACGAACCAAAAGATTCGTCGATCTATGCAAAGAAAAAAAAAAAAAAAAAAAAACCATATTCAATCCGAATATAATTGTGTAGATATATTTTTATTAATTTCGCACAAATCAACTGACTCGTAATATAGTAGAAAGACGAGAGGTCGACGACCAAATCGATCTTAGTTTATAGCCATTAAAAAAATACAAAAGGACTAAAAGGGGTATATAAGTTCTTAATTTTTCGGCTCTGAATCTGTACGGTCAGAGGTCACTAGCCGCTAGTGTATATACCAACCCTGGTTATCTCACGCCAGATCTCAATCGCGTCGCCAACGGTTGGTTTTTTAAATGTTAACTTCGTCCTTACATCAAGTATGTATGTACCTTTATTCAACGTCTGCAGGTTACGGTAGCTGTTCACTCCTACCATACGTATATATATACAATATATATATATATATATATATATATATATATATATATATATATATATATATATATATGTATAAATATATAAACTATATTTGAATATTTAATACATATAGCTATCGATGCGTGTGTAAAGAGTTGTTATATACATTTATGTACATAAGTATATAAATGTGTACATTATAGATATATATGTATGTATGTATTATATCGGAGTATATAGGACCTGTAGGACCTATCGCATCCTTAGGTCGTTGACGATTACGTAACTTGAGCCAGCAACATTGGTCACGGCAAGTTGGATCCTTCTTTTTCGTAGGGGTCGTTAACCTCATGGGTGTATACCGGGTGAATTGTAATTAAAGAAATTCTTAACGGATGATAGGCGATAGTCGTCTATACGATGAGTGGGTAGCTGGTATATTATATGTATATACCTAAATACGTCTGGATATACGTAAGGTCAGAAATTCTCATCTTTTTCTTAAAACTTTGTTCAAAACTTGCTCGAATAATAATCCGGAAAGATATATCGGACATATATACCTACATGATAATCGTGTATAATTTTTAAAGGTAGATGGTATTGAAATTTAGTGAAAATTCTTGAACACGTATGTATACTGGTATATATGTGTAATTTATATACTTACAGTAGTTATAATTTCATTAAATTATACATACGTACGTATACATACTTTAAAAATATAAAATTCTGTCTATAAATGGACGACGTTTGGTCACTAATCGACTATTCAAATATTTGTTACGTACTTGTCTCGCGGATCGTTTTCGCTCTATTTTTACCACCTGTCCAGCTTTTAGTTTATACGAACGATGAATCGTTTTACTGTAAACCGAATTTTTATACAATAACAAAAATTGATTAAATTTCGTTTGGTAGTAGGTACTCGATTTTATTGGCATAACTTCGTACACATACATCGTAAATAATCTATGTGATTTGCTAATGTTTTTCTAACTTTGGAAATATTAAAGTATGAAAAAAATAAGAAGTTATGGAATCGGAGATCGATTCGATCGTCGAACACTAAATGCGTTATAGGTACGTGATTGACAATTTTGATACAAGTTACTTAACCGTGTACAGAAATCGTAATAGGTAACACGCCCTAAAATCGAGTTGGTTATTCGATGATAACATCGCAGCCACGATCTTGGGTTAACGAACGACAAATCATCCTCATAATTTTTATAGAAATGCTCACGACGATCGTCTAGACGATATTCTATATAGTCAATTGAAAAATATATTTTAGTATTTTATATATAATAATATTTAAAACGTGGGCATTTAATATTTTAACATTAAAAATAGATATGTATATATACGTATATACATACAAATGCATATAAAATGTTAAATATATTCAAGAAAATTTTTTTTATAATTATTTCAATATTTTTAAAATATTTTAAATCTTCTAAAATAATTGTGTTCGTGGTATAAAGTAGGTACATTGATCGGATAAAATTTCTCTGAATTTATAGCAACTACCAGTCCCATTCTTTACATTTTTTATTTTGTTTTTTTCTCTGTATTTCGAAAACGAACGTACAGCACTCTTGACTTTTGCAAGAGTCAGTGTAATATGACGCGTTTCATGATTTGAGATATTTTTTAGCATGTAGTTATCAACGGAGACAGCCATACTTTATATTTTAAATTATACTGAATTATATATATAACAGTTGAAATTCGTCAAACTTTTTTTTTTTTTTATAATGGAAGCAAATCCGCCAAGTATGCAATTATTATAAATATCTATAGTCATTACGAGCAAATATATTTACAATAGTTATAAATTTGTTAGATATTTCAGCTATCTGCAGATTATTAAGTATTTCAAAAAATTCATCAATTTAAATATACCAAACGTGATATTACATAACTATTAGAAATTATTCTAATAGCCAATAATAAAAAATATAATTATAGATTCGAACATTACATATATTCGTAAAATTAATTTTCAAAATCTCACATATAATTAAATATTATACTTATAGACGTGTATGAAATTCGTGATAATCAAATGGTTCGAATTTATATAAATATATCAGCTGAAAAATTCAAAAAACTAAAAAAACGGAAAAAAAAAAAAACTAAAATATTCTTCCATCTAATCGATGAGACATTAGCTATTAATAATTCCGATAATTGATAATCGTATGAACGATAAGTAGAAGGAAAATTTATTTTCTAACGTCTTCTAGTAACAGCTGTGTGGCTGGCTCCTAAGATATGAAACGACACTGGTTATGCCTACGACTTTACTTTTCTAGTCGGTAGGTTTGGCTCTAAGTCTAACGCATGTACGGGGTCGTTGACCCTTTGGCCTTTGTTCCTTCGTGGTTGAACCAGGGTCCACGCTGTGAGTGTTGTGAGTTCGACTCCCGAAACCACAGTTCGTCCGTCCGTACGTATGCCGCCACGCCACACTACACCACGCCACGCCGGGCCGGGCCGGGCCAAGCCGAACCATGTTAAGTTACTATACTTGTAGATGTATAAATGTGCATGTGTATTGTGTATATACGTTCGCAATCGATTTCGTGCAAACAAGGTCTTTGCCACCTGCTATATAACCCGAAGTTATATATTAGCCGTGAATTTCAGATGGAGACTATACCTCGATTTAAAAAGAAAAAAAAAAACAACTAAATAAAAATAAAAGGCGAACTATTAATGGAACGAATTTATTGTTTAAGAATGTTAATTCGTTCGCGAAATTTTTTCGTTTTATTTTATTTTTATTTTTTATTTTTTCTTTTTGTTCTTTTACACACGAATCATCATCGTGGGTCAACATTATTTATATTAGCTTTCGACCACTTTTTTTACTCATATACATACATACATAGGTATATACATATACATATATTATACACAGTTATATTCAAGGCAACTTAGGATGACTTCAGACGTGTTAAGTTAGGTCAGGTAATTATCTTATGTCTCAAATCTTGTTTCAAGTATTTTTTTTCGTTTTTTTTTTTTTCTTAAATACACACATGTATAATTTTTGGCCGAGTTCAACTACACACTTAGCGATGGTTTGATTAGGGTAAGCCAGTTCCATAATTGGTGATATGGGCAAGTCAATGAAAAATCTAAGCAAATTCGTATATCAAACGTTTTTGCCTTTTTTTTTGTTTGTTTGTTTTTTCGTAATTCTTTCAGCTCTTATTATTAAAAAATCGATAAATTATACTCCGAACCACGCCTTATATATAGTTTGAAATAAATAATAATTCTTCATTTACAGAATTTTGTATCTTAGCTGCTAATAATAAAGTGAATAATAAATAACGACTACTAAGTTAATCAGCTTTTATTCTCAACCAACGCAGACGATGATCTAATCCAATCCGATCGATTATATTGAATTATATAGTATATAGGTGAATAAAACCATAAATAACAGTTTTAGTCTGCAGAAGATAAAGTTTGAATAAAAAAAGAAAGGAAAACAAATAAAAAATACTCGCCATTAAAGATATGCATATGAATAGCGATTGATTTTTACCAAAATCAATTCACGTTTTGAGGAAACTGTAAACAGCTGTAAATTTCATTATACCATTTTTACGATTATATTTTTAATGCTGCAAAGTATTCATCACCGATATCATTTAATTTATTATAAAATAAATTTTTCAAAAACTACCCAATGGATTTCATGATTGATTTATTGGTAAATCAATTCCGTTAATACGTTCCGTATATGATATATGTATTTCCGTGTGTATATACGTATTTATAATAATACATACATAGAATATATATAATTTTACTCATCAATGAATATATTTCCATATAAATATAATTTTTCACGCTATTGCACAAAATTATACGTAACTATAATTAATACTATATTCAAGTTCGCGTCAAGGTATAAACGCGTAAGATTATACCGTTGGCATAGTTTGGTTCGCCGCTTGAATAACAGTACCGATGTATGCCTGTCTTGAGTAAAATGCGGTAAAGGTTGCTGCCAGTAAGTATAAAGCCCCGTTAAGAAAAAAAAAATAAAAAAATAAAAAAAAATCTGCATTTGAATTGTGACGATGTTATTTCTTTTAGAAATTGATGAAACTAAACAACCGTTAATTATTACATTACCATCTAGTATTTATATATATATATATATATATATATATATATATATATATATATATATATATATATATATATATATATATATATATATATATATATATATATATATATATATATATATATATATATATATATATGTATAAGATGTGAAAAATGTTAAAATAAATAAAAATTTAATCTCAAAAATCTTTTCAACGATTTAAATTTGATCGACGAATATATAAGAGTAGGCGTAAGCGTCTGATGGTTAAATCGGTATAGGTGTATATATCTATAGGTATATCTTCTTCTTTGTACCTGATTCGAGGAGGATTGAGGATTTAGATTCGAAGATCGAGAAACTAGTAACGCTGCAGCGTCTAACGGTAACGTGTATTTCTATATATCTACAGATCTTGCTCGCTATCAAATATATACGTTGTATTACTGTATGTACATACATATAGGCATGTATAAAATTTCTTAGGATATGTATATACATATATATATATATATACATCTATACCTACACGAGACATATACTTGTCTAATACATAAATGTAGTTAATGCTGCACGTTACAGGCGCATATGTGTATAAATAAAAAATTTTTTGCAATGTTTTACGAATCAGAAACTACACACATGCGTATACTATATAGTATATTGTAGGTAATGGTAGTGTGTTACTGACCGCTTGTGACCTTAACTTGCCTTCGCGACCGCAAGGCAAAGTACTGTTACCACGAGTGTAAATTCTTGACTCTGAAAATTCTAATATTTCCTTTACAGTACCAATAATATCGATGTATATTACATATAAAAATGTGTAGATACGTTTATAATTTAACGAGATATATTTGTGAGGTCATATGTTGGTATAGTATATAGCCCACGGTTATATATCAATATATATATATATATATATACATATATAATATTCTATTCAAATTATTCTGAGAACAAAAATTTTACTACGTCTTAATCCGACAGGTGTTGGTTATAACTTATAATTAAATAAATGACGCTACCCTCAATCAAGTTTATTGCCAAATACCCAAAATCTTCGACGGTCGAATCGGTATATTCTAAAACCTAAACTTAAACCCGTTTATTATACCCTGTACCTATCCCTATATCAATAGTGACTATTTACCCAAACTGTCCTACGGTCAATTGCATTTTCCGATTAGTTGACACTAGTCAAATTGTAGAAGCGAAATTTTTATTTTTTAAACAAAAATTTCTATCGTTAAATACTTATTAAGGATTTTTATTAATTATTTATTTATTTATTTATTTTTCTTTCTTTCTAATTCGTATATATATCCGAAGAGACAAATATCTTAATTATCGAATAATATTTCATTAGATAATCAAAGAGAATTAGAGAGAGAGAGAAAGAGAATGAATAAATGATGAATTGCAGGAAGTATAATTAAATAATTTAATGAACTAATTTGTAAACAGGAATAACTAATTCAATTTTTTCTTTTCTTTTTTCTTTCTATTTTTTTTTTTTTTTTTTTCTTATTTCTATCTCTTGTTTGAGAAATTAATTATTTCATTACGTTAATGTAGCCACTGACCTCTGATTGTGCTAGGCATCTTGTCTGAATTGCATATCCTGTTATCCGTAAATGTTTAAGGTATCCTTCCTGCACTTGAGCAACCTTATACACACTTCACTAATAGTTTTCACTAATTAGTATAATATACAATTAGGTAACCGTGGCGATAATATTTCGTTTATTTTAGTCAGTAACACAAATTAAGTATCGCATATATAATATATTTTCGTCGCATTTTGATAAAGTTATATTATTTCACCCTTTGTATTTTGTTACAATTATTATTATTATTATTATTTAAATTATACTTGTTATATCACTCTCGCGTTTTTTTTTTTTTTTGTTTTTTTTTTTTTTTTGCAAATAATTTCAGAATATATATCGATCAATATTTAATTGATTTATGTGTTTTTTTTCTGTTCTATGTATTAGCAGTCAAACGATTGGTAAAAATTTTTGATATTTATTAAATTTAAATTATTACCACGCCGAAGAATTTTTTTTTTGTTTTTAAACGATAATTAAGGTGGCCACGAAAAGCAACAAAAATTCGAAAGAAAATAGAAGAAACAAAAAAAAAAAATTAATAATAATAAAATGAAAATGAAAAAGAGTAACGTCCAAATATGTTTGATCAAGATTTATTAAAAAGACGTTAAATTTCGGATTGGTTTTACCCCCAAAAATAAAAAAGAGTTCAAAATAAAATTAATTAAAAAAATTCGAAGATTGAAAGGGGCAATAAATTTAACAAAAAAAAAAAAAAAACTGCAGAGCACAAAATAGTTGCGAAAATCACGAGATCCCGTACGTATTTTTGAGTCCTTGCTGCAACAGCCTTCCGCGTGGTCGTGTCGTTGCCGGTTCGCCGGGTCGTCGAAGTGTGGGATACCACTCCTGCACGTAGCCGGGGTGATGGTCAACCAAGAGGTATAAAATACTCTTAGTTTGTGAGATAAAATTTCCAAGATTTTTTATTTTATTTTATATTACGTAAATATGAATATAATATAGTATAAATATTATTTTTTTTTTTACGTTATATATCTTAAAATTTTTTTTTTTTTTTTCTTCCTGTGTGTGTGTGTGCGTGCGTTTTTTTGTTTATTTTAAAAACCAACAACAACAACAACAACAGCAACAACAATAATAAAACAGCAACGGTAACAACAAAATACAGATGAATCTTTTGAGTACATTGAAAAAAAGGTGTGTGTATATATATATAATAATATCCAAGTTTCGGCAACGAAATAATTGAGTGAGTGCTTGGGAGGTGCGGTGGTGGTGGTCGCTGAGTGACTCTGAGAGCGCGGCTATCCAAGAGCCACAGGTGTCCGACGTCTCCCCTCTTTACCTCCTTCCTTATCCCCCCCTTCAGCCCCCCCCCCCCCCCCCCCCCCCCTCCTTACGACTGGTCATTTAGAATTTGAAACACCGTGTATATAATACTATGTATGTGCGTACCTACGACTATCCACTATCCACTATAATCCACTATCGACAATATCCGTTATCCACGATTCACCTGACACCACGAAATATTCATTCGGACATTGAACGCATCTTGTGAGGTGAAGGGTAAGGTATTTAAACCGATTCATAATCTTAACGAGTTAAATAAGCCGTACTTTATTTCTTTACACTTTTATAGAGCGCAGGAGCAAGAGGAAGCTGTATAGTGTGCGATGAGGTGTTAATAAAGATTGAAAATATAGTTTTTGATGATTGCTTACAATTAAAAGAATGTTATCACGTTATACACGTCAACTTTTTCACACTCAGTTATACTGAAGAGATTTTTGAAAATCATTGAGTTTGATTTTTTTTCTTTTGGAATCAATTTATCTTTTTTTTTTGTTTAAATTATTATACAATCAGAATGACACGTCTTGAGAAAATATATATATTAAGTTAATATTTGATATTGATTTTATTTTTGAAGATATTGAATTTTTATCATTATAGAGTTAAGACATGATTAAATTTGTAAAATAATAAAATGTAATTAATTTTTGTTGGAAAAAAAATTATTATATTATTTAAATTCAAATCACTGGTTTGTGTGGTATTAATGAAAATTTACCGAAATTCTTCACGTATATATATATACAGTCTTGTCTAAATCATTGTGATAGATTTTTATCATACCTACCCCATGAAGATTACTAATTTCCTTTTTAATTAAAAATTGTTATTCAAATTGGTCGAAGGATATTAGCCAGACTTTTCATATACCTACTGAATGGTAAAGTTGAACGAAAAAGACTCCGAAATACCAAAAGCGTTAGAATATCATTAGCGATTTTATTTATTTATTTTTTTTATTTTATAAAGGTTCCTTTTTTATTTCCTAATAACAGTTACGTGATTAGTTATTAAGTATGATCGACAGAAGATCGGTAGTTCTCGTGGTTTTCAGCGCGTATGAGTTTTTTTATTTTTTTATTTTTTATTTTTTTTTTTTTGCGTTTAATAGATCTCAGTAAGTTCGCATGTTTAGTATTTCAAGCCTTTCAGATAACGGTCTATACGCAATATGTCTGTTTCGGTACGGGTCGAACGAACCGGGCTTACAAAATAACTAGCTAATCGTGATTCGAGACACGTAGACCAACCTGCGAACAATTTTTGTCAGATATAGGATATTAAAGATAATATAAAACTCCGAAGTGTTAATCATCTGTATTTAAATTATTCATTTTGCACAACTGCCTGACTGTCAGCTATCATAAATTAAAGACAATATATGATTAAAAAAACGCATGTATCATTCATATAGACATCGGATTCTGCGAAGATTCAAAATAAAAGAAAAAAAAAAAAACAAAGATAAAAATAAAAATTTGATTCATTTTTGCATAAGAAACAAAAATAAATTGAAACGAACAATTTAAAATACTTGAGTCAATTTTTGTGAAATTTTTATCTCGGTAATTATACAGTTTTGTTTCTTTTGTAATGGCAAAAAAAAAAAACAAAAAAAAGATTCAAGACTAGGGATTTACGATTAAATAAAGTGAGGCCAGCTGCTTGTCAGCTGTGAAGAAATGTGACGAATCAATCTGACCATCAGACGATAAAGGACTTCGATTCGATTCGACAATTAAGATACGGTGAAAATCCGTGAATGAATGGTTGACCATAAAGTGCGAGAAGAAAAAAACAAAAAATAATAAAAATAAAAAAAAACGAATTTAACAAAAAAAAAAAATCTTGTATGAAATTGATTTCTGTTCGAATGATCAGTGCAGACTAGACTAAAAGAAATGCAAGTGTCGCGTGGCAATATAATTAGAGTTGTTACTGGCCTCTGTAGACAAACGAGAGCGTGTAGAGTCTAGAAATAATTGTTTGTAATCAGTTAATTACATCACTAATTAACATCATTTGATTATAACCAAGATTCTTGTTACGCGAATAGAACCCGTTACCAGAACAATATTCACTGACAGACTGTAAACCCGGAATTGTTCTTAATCTTTAGCGAACAATTATAAAAAAAAAAGAAGAAAAACTATTTTTCAAAATTAACCATTAGTGTATTTGAAATTGAAAAAAAAACCTGATGATATGAAAATGTGATTCGAAAAGTTTCGAAACAAAAAAAAAAAAAAAAAACGATGAAAATGTAATAATTCAGAATTAGCAAAGGATATACTAGGCGATTAAAATTCCGCGGTAATTGCTATGTATATATATACGTATATACTTCAAGTTAGTTTAGCTCCTAATTACTAGCCGGTTTTTGAACCGATCTTCAAATCAATTTTTCTTATACTTGCCACGTCTAATTAATGTACATAAGCCGCAAATCGCGGTGTTCAGAACTCACAACTTATCCTGTAAGCCTGTACTTATGTTTACGTAAAATACATAACGGTTCAAGCATCAAAAATGCAAGATGGTCATGAGCCCTTCACGGCTCCAGGAATCGCCCGTAGGCGTTCGTATATAGACTCTTGATATATCTCGCTGTCTGTACAAGACGATAACTCGATAAGCCGTTTGTTTCCTGATCGGTTACGTATATGTATAATATCTCTACCAGTTATACCTACACAGTTCTAATTTTTTTTTTCTTCTTTCTCACTTTTCTTTTTGCCAATATAGTTGCTCAGTGGGTATTATATAAACTGCAATCAATTTATTTGAAATCTGAGATATAAAATCTACATGAAATTCGAATATTTCAATTCATCGATATTACTATCCAGGATTTAAATATCACGATTCTAATATTTTATAAAATGAAAAATTTCAAGGTTCTTCCTGTAGCTGAAAAACACACGTAATGTAGTAACTCTGTATACATATATGGCATAACACATGCACTGCATGCAAGATGCCGAAAGTATATACGAATATAATACGTGCGATCAGTATCCAATGGTCAAATTCCAGAAGCGTTCAAGTGTCTCTTACATATGAGGATGACAAGAGATAATATATACACCAAGTCTGTCCGATGAGATTTTTTTTGTCATCAAAATTTATCCCCATTTATTAATTTAATCGATTCTAAGATCTGTCTAATCATTGATATGATATGATTTGAACTGAGTCTGAAAATAATTCATCTAATTATAAAATTGTATCGAGTATAGAAAATCATGATGAAGTATTGTTGTTTTTATATTAAGGCAATAATTAGGACGAAAATTGGGGGTAGATGTGTACAATATTTATTTTTATATTAACGTAAACCTTGCCTTTATATAATCACGAAATTATATACCCCGGTAGATAACGCGGATTGTTATAATAAGTTAAAAGTGTAAATTTCTCACGTGATGTTAAAACGTGGTATATACGGAGATATGCTTTCTATATATATATATATATACATATATATATATATATATATATATATATATATATATATATATATATATGCATGATTTATTTCTGCAGAATTGATATAGAGTATTCGGATAGAATAAGAATTACCAGTTTTGTATATATCTGTATATAGAAACACGTGTATATATATATATATATATATATATATATATATATATATATATATATATATATATATATATATATATATATATATATATATACATACACAGATATATAGTTAAATATACGTATGAATATATACCCTAAATATTAACACGTATACATTTTATATATATGTATATATAAATGAAATAATCATGAGATGAATCCACGATCATCATCATTCATCGATACCATATCAAATAATCATCAGCTGGAACTGGACCCCGAGGTTCGGTGCCTTGACAGCAATGTTAGGTATAGCAACTCGGCAAGGCTGGCCTTCAGAAGTCAAGAACCTCTTCGGCCACGCTTCGACGCTGAGTATATAGTTGAATGAACTATAGCTTATCGTACGGCAAACTACAACGGTAAAACGAACCGGTGGTTGAGGGTCGATGTAACACTGCCAGCTAGCGGTATATACCTCTCTTCCCTCCACCCCGTGTATATATATATATATATATATATATATATATATATATATATATATATATATATATATATATATATATATATATATATATATATATATATATATATATATATATATATATATATATATATATATATATATATATATATATATATATATATATATATATATATATATATATATATATATATATATATATATATATATATATATATATATATATATATATATATATATATATATATATATATATATATATATATATATATATCCCCACTCTTTCCTCTACTGCTACTTTTTACCTCTTCCATCCATCCACGATATACCTCGTAGTCCTCTACGTTTCGTATCGTGTATGCATCTATGTGTGTATATATATACATTATAACTACTGCATATACATGTATATAGTTCTATCTATCTATGTATGTATTGTACATAGAGCTAGACGTGGATATTGTACATGGTCTATCAGCTCCATAAGCAATGCGTGGGTATGAATATAATTTGTTTTATACATCATAGGATGCACAGTGTAAAATAAAAGAGAAAAAGGAATTAATAAAAATAAAAAATAAAAAATTCGTTAGATATGTTGCTTGACGTGAAAATTGGTCGTACATTTGTGTATATAGGTATATATATATACATTGATTATACTCATGTATATGATAGAGAATATTTTTATTTTTTTTTTCGTCGATTAAGGAAACGGTATAATATAGTTAAATATATAAGTAATAGCTGAAGGAATAGATAAGGGTGTTTATAGGTATTGGGAATCTACGTTTACGATTTAAACCGTTAAACGATTTTATTTACATGATCAGATTAAAGTTTTCATTGTTATTTTCTATATGCTGATGTGCATATATATGTAAAAGGGTATAATATTTTTGAATGTAAAAAATGAATGAAATATAATTATAATTGTAATTAAAAATAAAAAATTGAATTGAACAGGTAGATATATAACGTGTGCAACGTTGTACGTATGTATATATGTGTACATATTATATATACCCTCGAGAGAACTTTAATTACAAATTTTATTTGCTGAACTAGCGAGTTATGGGTATTATATGTGTATATATACCCATACCTATATACACTCATTCCGAGGAACTTTGTTATTCAAACTTTACGGTATAATATATCCATGCAAAAATAATCGTTAATTTTAGTTTGAAATTTATTTCTGTACGGGAGAGTTTATTATCTGGTTCATATGTCGCGTATATTATTCTCCACGATTTGCATCATGGGCATACGCGAATCATCTTACAAATCGATTAATTTTACTCGATCGTATACCATTCGTATGGGTATAATAACTTTTCGAAATTACAGATCTGTATTTTTATAATGAGTAAAAAAATTCTACATTGAAAACTTGAATTTTCTAATGTTTTTTTTTTTTTTTTTTTTTTTTTATGGTGATAATTTTTATATAATTATTTATTCTCGTCGTAATGATTTTTCCGCACACAGTGTACTATAGTTCCTTTTATCTGACATATATCCGTTAAGTTTTTTTTTTTTTTTTGGCAAACATCCTGAATAACGAAAAAGTGTCACAGAAGTTGGCCTGAGCAGAAAATTAAACAGTTTGACTTATTCGTTACGAATTTCGACATCATTCAAATTGATGTGTGAGTGTTGATCGATTTGAATTCGCTGAACGTCCTGTGTGTTAGTCTAACCCGTATAGATAGTTAAAAATTTGTATTTAAAGACTAAGTATGATTATTTGTGACTTGCAGATTTTTTATCATTTTCTTTATTTATTTATTTATTTTTTTTGAAAATTAAAGACCACGCGATTCTGAGTTTGAGATCAAAGTTTTTCGCGGCAAACTGTATAACCAACGGGAAAAACGCGTCAGCTCTAGATACTAGCGCTATCTCCAGGTTTACCCGGATGGTTATTCCGACTTGCGTGTCGGCATTGGAGTGTAAATTTAATCGACACGACTGTTGGTAGGGTTGTCTAGTGCCAGCTAATACATCGCGACAAAATTGTGCGAATTCTGTAGCTTCCCGATCAAAGAGATAACTAACTGAATCGAGCCTGAAAAGGATGGTAACAAATCAGTAAATCAAATGAATAGGTCGATTTGATTTGTTACTATTTTTTTTTTTTTTTCCCCAATTTTGGATAAAGATGAATTGAACTGAATTTTACCGGACAAAAAATCAATAATTTTTCATCAATATTAATACGAAATAATTACGAATTTGAGTCGATCAATTTATTTTAGTATTACTGAAAGTTGCGGAAGATAATCGTGGCTAGTTGTTAGTAAAATTATACTGCAGTTGAAAATAGTGAAATAAAAATCAATTTTGACAGATTTATTTATTGTACAAAAAAAATAATGAATTATTCATTATTTTATATTATTTTTTTGAATTTAAACAAACGATAGAAATCATTTTGAGAAAGTCGTCGTTACTGCAGTGTATAAATTGAAATATCTTATGATTAAAATAACAGCTGTGACTCGATGCTTTCTAAGGGAATATAACTCACTTTGATCGTTATGGATATATCCATGATATTAATGGGCAATTATTTACAATTAAACAAATGGTTTTATTTAACAGTTATTTAAAATATATATTCACAAATAAAATATGTTACGTCATATGAATCGATCACACGTCGAGATCTAATCGTTTTGCAAACCCTATACTGAGATCAGCTGTATTGGTAATTCGCAAAAGAATTAATTAAGGATAAGGATATGGATAAGAAGTTTTATATATTTTTGTTAAAAAACATTAAAAAAAAAAAACTTTGCTACTTTCAAATAAGCGAAATGAAATGCGACGAATTTTTCATACTGTGCGGAAACTTGGTGTAAAATCTGATAACGTTTTTGCTATACCTAGTCAATATCGAATGCTGAATTGATATAGAAGATTTTATTCGTATTGGTCGCATTCTCTATGAGATAAGAGTATTTCTCTTCTCTTTCTTCAGTCTCCCTGTATGAGCGCAGTGACGCGTGCGCCTGTTTCAGTTACTCTTGGTATATAAAAGGGGGACACTTGTTGAGCGATGCTCATACCTCCACATCAGCCACCGTATAATTTTCGATCGACTGTAAAATTTTCACTAAAAATCGGTGTTTATAATCAAATTGAAGGAAAAGAATCTCGATTATCTGGACGATATCAACTACGTTATTTAATCAAAGGAAAGGTTCGTCTATTTATAAAAAATTTTTTACGTTTTATATACGTACGAAGTTCATTTTATTGTAAATTTTTAAATAATTTTCTCTAAGGTTTAAGGTCGAATTTAGTCGTTCAAAAAATTCAAACAAGTTATACCAATCTTTTAGTTACAGTGTGATTTTCTATGCCATATAATTAGTTTCAAAAATTATGTACGATTTTATCGATCATAAGAAACGTAAATCTGAATAACTGTTTTGCGGTAAAAACATTCAAGCTATTAATTTCTAAAGTAGATATACAAAAATTTCGCCCATTAATTGCAGCTACACATCTCTGCAGTATAAAACTTCGATAGAAATTATTATCCTTTCATTTTTCATGGTCTACAATATTTATTTGCTGTTCACTAACTATTCGAATTCCAAAAAATGATAATATCGAATCTCTGTGAATGACATGAACGTTTATGTATACCGATTCCCAGTAATTTGAATCATTGTTAAAATTGGAAATGAAGTTTGTCAAAATTAATAAAATTATCGGTACAAGCGTGACTAAAGCTTTCTAAATTCTCTGACGATTAGTTAGTTGTTTTATGCTTCTATGTATTCGTGCCTGTAAATACACGAATTATATATTTCTATGTGATCTGATCCGATGGTTTTTGATACCGGACTAAAACTGACGCTAAAATCCGCATCGAATTATTCAATCGATACTCTTAAAAGCTGGGAGATACTGTCTTACCCTTTCCAGTTCTGACTTTTCTAATTTCCCGTTTCTTTTTTCATTGTTCTATATCGGGTCGAGAGGGAAGAAAATTCAAGAAAATGGAAGTAGGAGTGACGAAGAGTTTTTTCTTTTATTTCGATTTCCAATCCGAATCCACTCAATGAAATTACTCATCGTAAGCTCGACGTGTTCATTGCCTCCGCGGTCTGCTATCTATATTTTGTTAAGTAGCTCGAAAAGATCAAAAATAAAAAAGTAAAAATATAAAAAACTGTTTGAAGACTAACGAATTGATACTTCACACCGTGACGAGCTATACATATATGACAAACCATATCCTTCCACTTCTTAATTCACTCACATTTAATACGAATGAGCAAACTTCGTGAGCGAAACATCGGGAAATGTAACGAAAATCGTAAATTTAATTAATTTATTTTGATAAGTTTAATCTTAATTGAAGAGTTAGTTTGGATATTTGTAAACCATCCTGCTAATGTGCGGTTATTCAATATTTTCGGGTTCATGCATGTGTCTGTAATAA
This sequence comes from Macrophya annulata, assembly GCA_963924015.1. NCBI lineage: Eukaryota > Metazoa > Arthropoda > Insecta > Hymenoptera > Tenthredinidae > Macrophya > Macrophya annulata. The sequence continues at coordinate 26,919,987 of OZ001258.1, read as the reverse complement.
TTTTTGTTATCGGAATATTGTAAATAACGATATGATATAATTCAGACTACAGAATATGGATAGAGAAAAGAGAAAATCTCTGCAATCTCTATGCATGCAAATGATGAATCTTACTTTCCTACTATTTCACGACGACTTTGTGAGTTTCGTCGTAGCGGAGGAAGCCCTTGAATCGAACCGGACGGTGCACGATGAATCGCGCGAAATGAGTTTTATAATCGAATATTACAATATGTTTCAATAACGAAGGATTCAGCCACATCGGTAGGTACTAATAGGCTTACATTGTCCTGAAAATTCGCAGGATTGATTTTAATAAAAGAAAAAAAAACATTTACCTTCTTTAACGAAAAATCGATTCAAATAATAAGCGAAAATTTTATTCTAGAAGGTGGTAAAATTATTTGGCATTTTATTTTTGCACAATATTTTATGAAGACTAAGATATATATATATATATATATATCTACTACGTAGCATTAGTCTTATGTAGTCAGAAATTATCCGTGAATTTTTTTTTTTTTTTTTTGAATAAATAACTTGATCAAATGTAAATGCGCGGTTTGCAATTGTAACTTCCTGAATGTAAAACTGACCTTGCGCTCACTCAGCTAATCGTAAGACTTTCCACTCCATAGATTACACTTGACAATGGCTTCCTCTATCGTCAAAGAATTAAAACCGTTAGGAATCGAACCGCAACTATAACCGGATGACATTTTATTAACTTTCCCAAATTTTTATTAAAGTTTTTCTAAACGATGCGATGGCATAAACGATCGCGCTAAGTCATTGAAATGAATCATTATTGAATCTTTCATCATTTGCCTATTTTTGTATTTTAACAAAATTCTATTCTCGAATATCCAGTTTTGTTTTAAACTGAAGGATAAATTTTGACCATCGTAAATAAGTCTGTGACTTTTTCGAAACGAAACTAATCGTAAAAGTTAACAAAATGTGCAAGCTGCTCTACAGACCATTGGCCTATACTGTTGGTTAGTGGCATTCGCTGTTTCGGAAATGAAATTAGTAACTAACTGTGAGACCGTCCCGACTTGTTTAAAGTCACAACAAAGTTGGCTATAATTGTTGGCGTTGAACAATCGGTTTGTGTTTCAGTTATTCCTCGTTACAGATAATCTCAATTCTCAAAATCTCAAATAGGTATGAACCGTAGCTACGATATTCACTATCTAATTCTCATGATACTAACATCTAGAAAAATCTGTGAAATAATGATAAAATAATTTGTATGTCTTATAATTTTTGTGTTAACACGTAAAAACGAGCCTCGAGAACTCTGTGTGGTGATTCATTACACGTACCTGATGTTGTCCAAGGTAGGTCATTCGACGACGGATGGTCGAGTGCCTAATGTGCTATCAACAGTTGTAAGACTTCATCATAAGATGTTCGTATAAGTCAAGTTGTACGTTCAGTGGAAAATCTGAAAGCATAATATGCATTTCTTTGATATAATTTCCGGATTATATCCTTTTGGTTATTTGATAAGAAATTTTTGGCTTTTTATTACCGAAATATTGCCAAATTTTTAAAACAACTTATACCACATGAGTTGCGGCTGTTGAAAATGCAGCATTTACATGCATTTAGAAATCGATTAAACCTAATTATGGATTGAGCATGCGAAAGGGTGGGAATACATGGTAGGATAAAAGTATTAAGTTCTAGGGCATGACGAGCCTTGTGACACTAGCCTAATAAGCTCGAACGAATTTCTATCGGTCGATAAGAATCCATACAAGTCTTTCGCTTGGTTCTTTTCCCCTTGTTAACTATACTCTGATAGTTCTTAACTTACGGGCATTTGTTCATTCGCAAGCTCGGAAGTTCGCAAGAATATTTTCGTTCGTTTTTAATCGTAAATCTAAAAACCACAAGCTTACTTAATCCAAGCGATTTTAAAATCTTGTCATTTCAATCACAATCCAATCCTCTTGACTAATGCACGTTAAACGGTGCGATCGTAACTTTGAAATCTGGGTTTTATGATTCCTACAATTGAATATTGAAGTTGATTCAATAACTGATATATACTTGAATTGCAATTCTGCAATACTAAGAACACAAATATTTGTGTTGCAGAGAAGATGGATCTCAACGATTACCGCAGACATGGTAAGTCTATTCATTTCTTTAATGAAATTTAATTATTGTTAAAATTATCCTAAAGTAATCCTCAAATCCTATAGCATTATGTGTTCAGTATAACAAGTCGAACCCGTTGAATGAATTTAAAAATCAATTAAATTTCCAAAAATTTATGACATCCCGTATCATTATAGTCATTGTATTTTATTTTTCTTTTATATATCTTTGATGTACTGGATCATTTTTTGTACATGAGAATGTAAGTGAAACAAAATATTATTCAGGCAGTGAACTATCTTAAAGATAGTATAAAAATTGGAGTAATCATTATTGATTGAGTAAAAGAAAATGATTTGAAAATCCTACTAAGTGGCTTCTCTTTCAGTAAAGATGTTCATTCGTTTGTAGTAGAATAAATTTTCCCGATAGAAGCCTAGCTCTGACAACAATCCGGAAATCCTTTGGATTTAGTGACGGCCTTGTGAACCAATAAAGGAAATCGAAGCACTGTTATCCCACCATGTAAAAAAGATCCCAATAAAATAGTTTAAACGATACGTACAATAAAAATAGCCTTGGGGGTTGTATCGATACTCTGCCAATAAAGTCAAATCAAATACAGGACTTATCGCATATGTATATACAGAGGGAGAATACGGGGAAAGCGTGAACGTAAGGAAACTACAAGACGACTTATAAACGTCGTATAGAAACTCGCGGAATAGGCCAGTGAGACTTTATGGGAAAGGTATTACTTCCATTGGGTTTACGAAACGCAGTTGTTCCTCGACTTAATTCTATACGTATATATACCTATTCTAAAGAAAACTAACTTAAAATTCACGCACTGTTAGCAAACTGTAAAAAAATTATTTTTATTATCAGTACTGTACGATATTTTTATGAGAAAGTTAAAACTACATCTCTAACTGCTATTAGGAAGACATTTCTTTTCTTATTTCATTAAACTCATGAAAGGGCTCGGACTATCTAGTGTTTATTGTACTTGCTCGGTAGAAAAACACATTGTCAAGTCTGAAGAGTAATTACTGTTTATTTGAGACTGTTTTTACTTCAATTGAAAATTGATTTAAAAACATCACAGAACATTCAATCGAGATATTTGTGCGCTTTTGTCTTATCTAGATCACATAGAACGATTGGAAGCGTTTGATTAAACCCTAAGAGACTACAGTGTATTTGAGAACTTTCAAGCCTCCTATCGTATTTATTAATCATCAAATATAAAATTTAAGAAATCATCATCATCACGCATTGTCGAAAATTATATTTAACTTCGTTGATCGTAATTAATTTTATTATAAATCCGAAAAATCTTTTGATAAAATATTTATTTCTTCAAGGTAAAGAGATGGTCGACTACATAGCCGACTATCTACAATCCGTACGATCTCGTCGTGTTTATCCCGCCGTATCTCCAGGATATCTTCGCAGTATGTTACCCTCGTCAGCTCCCGTCGAAGGTGAACCCTTCGAGGACATTATCGGGGACGTTGAAACGTGCATTATGCCAGGAATTACCCATTGGCAAAGTCCTCATATGCACGCATATTTTCCAGCACTTAATTCACCTGCAAGTTTACTGGCCGACATGTTAGCCGACGCTATAAACTGTCTAGGATTTACTTGGGTAAGGGTATACCTAATAATTTATTCGATATTAAAAACCGATCATATAAAACTGTATCGTTATTTATCAATTTTTTAAATTAAATCCAATAAAATTTAATTCAATTTTGTGATAGGGAAGTTTTGATATTATATCTTCTTGATACAGGCTTCCAGTCCGGCTTGCACCGAGCTGGAAATGATCGTAATGAATTGGTTGGGAAAAATGATAGCATTGCCGGAAGAATTTCTTCATTCTCCTGAACGTTCCGGCGGTGGTGTGATTCAAACAACTGCCAGTGAATCAACACTGGTCAGTCTTTTAGCGGCAAGAACAAAGGCGATAAAAGACAATCAAAAAAGCCAGCCTGAAGAGACTGCGAGTAACATAAACGCTAGACTTATTGGATATTGTTCCGATCAGGTGAGGGTCAGGAAAGAAGATTTGAAAAAGTTAATTCCGATTTATCCCTCGATTATCGTAGCCGGAATTCTCATGTTTCAAATTATTTTATTGTTTTTTTTTTTTTTTTTTTTTTTTAATTTCAGGCTCATTCGAGCGTTGAAAAAGCTGCGCTTATTGGTCTTGTTCAAATGCGTTACGTAGAATCTGACGATAATCTGAGCATGAGAGGAGATCAATTAGCCAACGCTATTCAACGCGATCGTAAGGCAGGACTTATTCCATTTTTCGTAAGTATATTCAAAGTCTGATGATGAATAAAATTTTATAGATTTAAAATATTTTTTCGTTAATCAGATAGTGGTAAGAATATACTATCTATATAAACGACATTCCCCTTTCGCTTTTCATTCAATTCGGTCTGTAGAATCAATTTGTAGTCGATCAAGAAGAAACAATCTTCTTACTCTTACGTCGTGCTCAAATCCTTCGCCCAATTAATATCGTCTTATTGTTATTTATTTTGTTTTTTTTTTTTTTTTCTAAGAGAATTCGCTCGTATTATTTCTCCGGATGTTGCATCCTTTACAGATAGTTGGTCCCTGAGGGACGTGTAGATGCTTAAGCTTACAGTTATTACGGTAGAACCGCAAGCTCATTATTTTAAGGATTGTTTCGATTTAACAAATTCCTACTATACAAGGACACGTTGTGTCTTACTCGATTCGTAAATACATCAAAATTGTCAATAAATCATATTGCACTACATATTTCCGATTTAGGTTTGCGCTACTTTGGGTACCACCGGGGCCTGTTCGTTCGATAATCTCAAGGAAATTGGTCCGATTTGTAAGTAAGGCTATTGAAAAATGATCGGTTAAATATAAACTAGGTTTGATTTTAAGAATTTCATTATTATTTATTTTTCTTCTTTTTTTACTCTTTTTCATTTTTAAGGCGCGAAAAATGGGCTTTGGTTACATATCGACGCAGCCTATGCCGGAAGCGCTTTCATTTGCCCAGAATTTCGCTCTTGGCTTCAAGGAATCGAATACGCTGACTCCTTTGCCTTCAATCCAAGTAAATGGCTGATGGTCCACTTTGATTGTACCGCAATGTGGTGAGTTTACGCCTGTTTCCTAAACTTTTGTTCGTTGAATTATTGATAAATTATCAACTCGTTAATATCGAGGTTATTCGAAAATAAAACCACGCGAAGCAGTCAAATACAAGAAAACAAGTCTGTCCCAAGATATTACAAGCCATATTTACGATTTTCAGGGTAAAAAGTAGCCAAGCCTTGCACCGGACATTCAACGTAGAACCATTGTATTTAAAACACGAAAATTCAGGTAATCAATGCATTACATATTTATAAAAAAATAAATAAAAAATGGATTCATCTGTTTCGCAGTAGCTAAGGGTTCGATTTTTTCATTATTTTCATTATTTGCATTAGGAGATAACACGAAGAGCTTAAAATCGTTCTCAAAAATATTAATTAGGTGTAAATAAATCGTGAATAAATAATTAGTATCATATTTTCATTACTCATTTATTATTTAACCGCATCCTTTTCGCGCAAAGACGTTCATCATTGCAGTCTCGTCAAATTCGAATAGCAGAAATTTAATTTACAGGTCTTGCTATTGATTATATGGTGAGTTCTAAGTCAAGATAAGATTGTTAACACGTTAGTTAAGCTACTGGTAATTAACCAGTATCGATTATTGGATAACAATGAACTGTAAAAGCGATAAAATTTTTCACAGTTTCTTAGTGTCACGGATAAGAAATAACATTAACATGAAATAATACCTTATGGGCCTTATCTATGACCGAGGATTCTAAACTGAGAAATTCTTATCGCTAATTTACTAATCTAATTTTTTACACAACGACGAATAGGTGAACTCTTTTCAAAACGAAATCCTGTACCATATAGGTTGATCATTTCTTAGAACCAAATTAATCAAATATTATTTTCAGCACTGGCAAATTCCACTATCGAAAAGATTCAGAGCTTTAAAACTTTGGTTTGTTATACGAAACTTTGGCATTACTGGATTACAAAAACATATACGAGAGGCAAGTTTAGCTACTTATAATAATAATCGTTATTTAACAATTGTTTTACTATAATATTAAAAACTTTGAATAATTATATATCTGTTATGAGTATTTTCAAATTTTATACTAAATCCCTAAATCTACCTGGAAGATTCATAATTTATGGTAATAATTCGATAATTTTATTCCCAGGGTGTTAGATTAGCCCAGAAATTTGAGGCATTGGTCTTAGCTGATTCTCGTTTCGAAATTCCTGCACCGAGACATCTTGGGATGGTCGTATTTCGTCTAAGAGGTGACAATTCGTTGACTGAATGTTTACTGAAAAGAATGAATTCAAGAGGACGAGTTCACTGCGTACCTGCTGCTCTTCACGGAAAATATGTAATCAGATTTACCGTAACGTCAACTAGGTAAATAATACTTAAAAAAATTTCAGATATTTAATCAAAAATTTAATCGTTTTCACTATAAAAATGATCAGGAATTTGGGTTTGATAATCATTTTTCGTTTTTTTGATACTCTTATTTAATCGAATAGAATTATAAATCAGATTCTTCTTTTAAATTTTCTCAGAAATAACTAAAAGACGTGCTTAACAATTTTGTGCAGAGAACAACGTTGCTATCATAATTCCAAAGATTTTTTGTCAGTAGAAAAAGATTTTCCGCTTAATAACGATCATTCAATAAATTTCAGAACTACCGGGGACGATATCTTGAGGGATTGGACAGAAATTCGTGGTACAGCTACTGAAATACTAGGAGCTATGAACGGGTCACCAGCAAGAGTAAAAGTTTCTCTAGCAGGTAATTAATTTCGTTAATTTAAAATAGACAAAATTAATTGCATGTATATTGATTTTTTTTCTCTCATCATTTGGAATAATAAAATTATTTATTTGATGAAACAAACGTTTTAATTTCTGTTTTATCTTTATATGTATTTAATTATATTTATATATATATATGTATTTATAAGCATGATTTTGTTTGTATGTTTGTATATATATATATATATATATATATATATATATATATATATATATATATATATATATATATATATATATATATATATATATATATATATATATATATATATATATATATATATATATATATATATATATATATATATATATATATATATATATATATATATATATATATATATATATATATATATATATATATATATATATATATATATATATATATATATATATATATATATATATATATATATATATATATATATATATATATATATATATATATATATATATATATATATCAAAATTGCACTAAATCGTGCCTCATATTTGAAAAAATAAAACTATTATTCGAGAATCATCACTATCACCATTATATATCACGTTGCATGATAACTAAGTCAATGAATGTCTATCACAATCAGTTCTATGATTTTTTAAAGGAGCATTTCCTATCAATTCAAATTTGGCTCAATTCATAAACCAACGTATAAGGTATACTAACTCTTCGGAGCTTGGTAATATTCTATTACATTCAGGTACGTATACAAACAGCTAATGATGAACTTTTCGGGGAATAGTATTTAGATAAAAATAATTCTTTTTATTTTTTCTGAAAAAACATTTAAAAAAAACCATCTGAAATCGCTTGGAATTGCCGTGATAACGTACGAAATAAATTTCAACCATAACGAAATCGATTAATTAAACTTACTTTCAAATTGAGTCATGTAAATAAAAAAAATTATCGAGATGTTTATGACAATGTCTTTACGCATCAACGTTGATTACGGTATTCTCAGATTACGAATAAGAATAAATTGTTTTTTATACACGTTCTATTCGCCATTAAATAAATAATAATTGTACGTCCTTTATATACAAGATGATACTCCATAAAAATGTGTTCAGCTATTGGGATTTTAAGATTATTTTGAGTTTAGGGAAGGTCTCCTCAGTGAAACTGAAATGATAAATTAATTGCCAAGATTTTTGTAAGATGATGTAATGATATCCTATATATATCTAAATACGTAAATAAAATTGAAAAACAAGTTTTATAAAAGAATTTAGCGATATATTCAAATCAGGTCTGAAATAATTTGTATGAATTGCAGAAACGCGTCAAAAAAATGAAAACTTTGGATCTAGTCTTCTACTGGCAAACTCTCCGATGTCCCCAAAAATTGTGAACGGTAGTTTCGCAGCTATGTATGATACGGCCGATGTATTCAACGAATGCATGAAAACCTTTGGACGAAATCCATCGGAAGCCATGGATAGTCCGGGTAATTAAAATAAATAAAAATAATAAGAAGACTTATATCCACATTTTTAACAAACTATTACTTGTTCGCTTGACTATAAAGAGATTACCTCTATTTACGAAAACTACTTAATTATCAATATTTCAGCAATGCGGCGTCGCATCAGAGGCATATTAATGTCTGGAAAACAATTCTCGTTGGATTCCCGCATGGATTTAGTACAGGTAATAAATACTATAGTCTAAATAGGATATCGCAGAAAAAAAACAGTGTCTAAATAATTCGGAAACTCAATATTTACCATCGAATATATATACAGAGTTTTTCGGTATGTGTAGTTAACTACGTAAGGCATATAATAGAAATATTTACCATGTTGTTCTGAATTGAATTGATGATTAGTTTTCATACCGCATTTTAGGACTTTTTTTGTTCTTAGATACTGAACGAAAGTCGAGTTTTGTGTCACAATTGTTATAACAAGATTATATTTACACATTTTACACGAACTTATAAATTGCATTCTTTGATCCCGCACTAAAACGAACTTAAAACTTCCGTTGTAACTATTTCGAGTACTTTTATTCTGGCGATTTATCTGTGAACCCCGGGATTTCAAAGAATTTTCAGAATCCACCATGTCTGCACTTGGAAGATCCATTTTTACTATAATTTTCACTTATCTTACGCATTATCATTCGCAATTTGTTTAGACTTAGCCGACGCCAACCGGAAATAATTGAAGATCGAATTATCGATATCTCGCAAATAGCGCGCATTAACCGCAACGTGAATTCGTCGAATTTTACGATCGAACTGTCGATAAGATAGTTTCATTTTTCAGTCGGTAAGATAGATTTTTAAAAATCCTGCTGGTAATATCTCACATTTGAAAGAATACAGAGTACATACCTTGTAGAGTAGGTTTGAAACTCATCAAGTAGTTTTTTCATCTTCAATACATACAGATAGTTATCTAGTAAGATTATGATGAGTTATTTTACTTTACAATTTTATGACTTCATTTTTCAGGGCGCGACATGTTGCAGACCGATAATTGATTCTGCTACAGAATTACCGCTTATGAAAGAAGACGACGATTCAACTGACAAACCAAACTCTCGTAATGGTAGAAATAAAATAGATTCCTCTATTGGTGAGTTATCAACGGAACAAAAGAAAATACAAATAGGTATTTCGTACCAATCCCCACAGTATCAAAATTGGATCAAAATTAAATGCGATTTAGTAAATCAATTCATACACTAGGACTTCAATTTATAATGAAATTTGACTATAAGTGAAAATTAAAGTTACAAATATTCGCATTCACCGTGTCCACGAATTTTTTAATAATAAATAGATATAACCGCGGCATAAATATTGAGATTACTATAAAAATCATGAATTTTACATTTCAGATGATGTCATCGAATAAACTGCAGTGTTCCACTTACGATCTCACATGTCTAGAAGAGAAGCATCTTACATCGTTATGACATAATGTATTGAGTAAAGAAATAAATAAATAAAAATTATTGAAATTCAGTGTAGCTACCTACTACATATCGGACATTTCCAAGTCAGATCACGGGGTCATCGGCCAGAACCCCCTTCGATTTTGATCATGAATTTTTTTTTTTTGGGTCCTTTCAAGCCCAAAATAAAACCCCAATTTTGTTCAAATTTTTTCTTCATTGTTTCGCGGTCCCGCACCCTTTAATATCAAACGGAAATAGGTAAAAGTATAATTTTTTCCACAAAATTTAGGACTAGCAAGTATTTTCATCGTATTCCGACAGTAGGCCGAAATCAACTAGTATTTTTATCAGAATTTTTTTTTATTTCTGGTTAAAAAATTACGAATTGTATCTCGAGAAATTGACAATTTTTTATTCGTTTTTAAAATGAATTTTGGTTTGCTCGAAGGTGAGGATTGAATTTGGGAAAAGTTTGAAACCTTTTGCAGCTATGGACGGGTGCCTAATTTCAAAATTTAGTTTGAACATGATAAATTGTAATTTTGTCAATCATGTCTTTGCAAGGACGAAATTTTGTTGTTCAAATAATAAAATGTACTGGTAATTTCATTGAAATTAGTTAACTATTTTTAACCGATTCAAAAAGATTCCTATATAATCCTTAAAAACAGGTTCGTGGGAAAAGATTATTCAAGAGAGAGTAGTCGATAATGGTTCACCTTAAGCCAATCCTGGTGAAAATTTTTATTCCTACGAATTTCTAAGAATTTTTTGGGGTATTTGAATTGGAATTTTTCCTTCTAAGAGAATATTTCTACTGCAGATTATATCGATTTATATAAAACGTTAATTTTTGCATGATAGTCAATTTCCCTGGCCAAATTTAAACAGTCACAAAAAAACATCTGATAGCTACGCTAATGTTTAATTACATTTGTAGTTTTATTCGATTACTTTAGTGCTGGCTTTGACACGGGTACAGATGGCATTTAGACACCCGAGGTCATCGTTCGCTCACGTGATTTAGATAAACTGCGCGAATAATACCAATTCTAAAATATCAGACGATCCGTCGTATACTAAATATTGACTCAATCCAGGTGTCAAAATTCTATACGAAATGTAATAATTTTACCTTCATTTAATTTCACCAGGATATATTTAAACTGGCGCTGTACAATCTGCCTTGAAATATTTTCAAAATCATTAGATAATTTGTATGAAAGCATGTAAAGACATCCTTAGTCTTATCAGAACCCATCGAATCTTAAAAAATTTCGAAATCTCGATATTGGATGACGTCCTTTGCTTGGTGTCCAGCCGAAACCTCGAATAATTGTTATTTTGCATTCTGTAATCGATTTAGGTACTCAAAATTCATGTTCAAAGATGTATTAGGTCCACACTGCAGCAGCTGTGTAAATCGATCGTTGAGTGAAACGTGAATACTTATGACTTATTGAAAATTCCCACTTATTCCATTATCAGTATGAATGAACAAGTCTATCAATTGTAGACAATTTTCATGAGGTTTGTGTGGGGTCTTTTGAAAAAAATTGAGGTTCCATTTTGGACCTCAATGGACCCAAACAAAAATTCATGATCAAAATCGAAGGGGGTCCGGCCGATGACCCCGTGAATTGACTTGGAATGCCCCGGGTATCCATTTTTTTTGTACCTACTGTGCGAGTTTCAATTGCAAAGTTGATTTTGAAAATACAAATTTATTATTATTTACTAAAAATGAAAACTGAAAATAATCTTATAGGCAGTAAATCTGTTGATACTAAACGAATAAAATATTTAAATTTACAGTACGTCTAAAAGTTAAAAACACATTTAAAAAGACACTTGCTTGTACATTTAATCCTCTTATTACGTGGTTAACACTGTTTCGATGTGCTGGAATGCGGTAGACATCGACAATATTCATTCATGTCAAACTCGTTGTGGGATATTGCAAAGGGACCGTTGAAAACACAGTGTACAGTGACAGTCTCTGTATATAAAAGAGCAGGCAACAACTGCAACATTTATGAAAAAATAAGCTTGTTAGATATGTTCATTGATACAATAAGCTAATTTCAGATTCATGAACTAAATGACGAACAGTTTTCTTATCTTACCTTTGGCGTAAGCAAGAAATACTGGGATCCATTTGCTTTTCCAGTGATTCTTACAATCAGTTCAAAGACTCGACGTTCGTTAATTGCATCCATACCCTACAAACATGAATTGTTTTTATTTCATAAAGCAAAAAGATTCGACAAAGTGTGGGAAATATCAAATGAACTATTGTCAATTCGGATCTAATTTTTTGATGATGTAGTAAATAATTGGCAAACATTAAAAAACTAGAATTATTAATTCAATCCGATTTAATGAACTTGGAATTTCATGAATTCCAATTCCTGAGGACAAATATTGAAGATAGATCAGTAGTTCATACATGTTGGAGACGTTATTATATTAAATATTATTCAGCTATTATTCTCACCTGATTAATTTCGTCGACACATCGAAAAGGCACTTTTGACAATTCTTGTAAGGCTATCATGTATATTGCAGTAGTGACTGCCCTCTCTCCTCCACTTTGATGAGTGCGAGTTAACTCTTGCAGTTCATCAGTATCGCGGAATTTCACTTTAATCTTGAGCCCGTATAGCTCGAAATCCATCTATAACAATAGTATCCAAAAAAATAAGTTATACGCAATTTGACAAATGTAAATGTGCATTCTTTCACGAGTTTCTTTCTTATTCTTTTCTTTCCTATTTAAACCTATTTACAATGAACTTACAATATTCTCTCCGTGAGTAATGGACACTTCTCCGGCACAATTCATGCTTGCCAAATAAGAGCTGAAATTCTCATTTATATTATCAACTAGTTGTTCAAGTGGCGGTATCCATTTACCACGAATATCTTCCATTTCTTTTATGATAGTCTCCCGCTCGGCCATCTTTGCTTCTTTAACTTCCTTCAACTTCTCGATATCAACTTTAACTTTCTCATAATCTCGCAGTATCTAGAAGAAAATTTCATAATAATGCAGAATTAAAAAGGGTGCTCTCTGAGCAGATGCAAACTGTATAGAAAAATAAAAATGAAACACGGAAATACATTCAAAATTTAAGTAATACTTTCACACTTACGTTATCTCCATCAGGAGTGTTGCCAAGGCAAAAAACTTTGGCCTGAGATACTTTCAATTCGTCATTTATTTCTTCGACTGTAACTGGTAACTTCGAAAATGCTTTATTAAATTTTTCAAAACCTTTTTCTTGTGGTCTCAGGCCGTTTGTACTGGCTAATGCTGCGTCGAACATTCTTTTTGCCTCTGCCCTAAGAGGTTGCAAATCGCTATCAAAATTACGAACAGTTCGTTCAGCCCTAGCACATCTGTCTTTCATCTCATGATATTCGTTTTGTTTAGCTGCGAGCGTTCGTTGCAACAGTTTTATCTCCAATTTAACAGATGCACTTTTATTGCTAGCCTCTATGTACTCCTCCAATGCCTTGTTGTATTTTTTATAGTCTTTCATTTGCTGTATTATGATGTCCTGGAAGTAAAGACTTGATTAACAGTAAATGTACATTTAAACTGAATCTGGAGATGTATACGTTTATAATTCTTGTTAAATAATGAAGTTAAATTCAAACGGATACAAGACTGGAATAATTTCTACTATATAATACTCAAAGAAAACTAGTAAGTAAATTATAATGAAATGAAATGAATGTCACTTACATTAATATCTTTCTTGTTAGTTTTTTTTATTTCGTCAATGCTTTGTCTTTCTGATTGCAGGTCATTTATTTTTCGTGTTGCCATCATGATTCTGGTACTTACAGTTTTTATCTGCTCAATATGCTGTTTACATTCCCCTCTTTTTCCCCTCAATTCTTTCATTTTCACTTCAGCTTCGGCAAGTTTTCTTTCAAGTTCTACAGCATTATTTGCCATTTCTTTTTTATCATCATTCAACGATGCTAGTCTGTAAGAAAAAGTTTTACAACGCATGAATTATTTTTTAGAATAATAATTAACATGTAAGCCAATAAAAATTCAAATGTTAAATCCATATACAAACCTTTTTTGGATCGTTTCTAGCTTGGTGTTATCCAAGATGATAGAGAGAAAGCCATTGCCTATCACTCGTGACATTCTAGTAGATTTTGCTCCAGTATATTTTGAAGTAGAAACAGCATAATGATTGTTGCCTGTTAATTCGAGGAAGGAAATTCAGTCTATAAATACATATATTTCATACATTTTTATCACTTAATTTGTATAAATAATCTAGCAAATGATACTTACGACTGTAAAAATAATTCAATGTGTTGGGAAGTTTATCGACGTTGTTTTCAACCGTATCATTCCCAATCGGTATGTTGTTTATTCGATACATGGAGACTAAATACTTGAGTATAGTCTGCGGAGCATTAACAAGAGAGCTTAAGTAGTTCTCGAAACCAAATTTCGCGATACTTTCAATTGGAATTCTGGGATTCATGTTAATATTTTTGTCCGGATCTGAGTGAACGCAATTAACTTGTAGTCTCTGTTGATCTCTAAGATATTTCATAAGCAAATTCATATCTTGTTTATTTTCACAAACAAATGCACATAAATCACGATGCGCGATGCAATTCTCAAAATATTTTGAATATTTTTCACTTTTTACATTGATTTTAAGTAACATTGGTTCATGAATAATTGTAGAAAATTTATCAGTATTTTCCCTTAGCCAAAGAACGCCCCTATATGCATCACCACTCGTTTGCCTCAATACCATCAAACGCTGTTTTTCCACATCCTTAACAGACTGCATCTCTGCCTCTTGGGCTGAAAATAAGCAACAATATTTAATCCTAGGCATATAAATAATAATATTTTTTACTAAGTGGTACTGCAGGTTTTTTCAAAAAGTGAACCAGTATTTTAATCTTTTAATTTGCTGGTGATGAAGAGTGGTACCAATTAATGACAAAACTACTAATTGATCATTAGATTTTATTTGTTAACTGACTTCCTCAGCTTAATTCGCAAACAATACCAATTTTATTGTGATACGAACCTCGTATATCTCTTCTAATCTGCTCTTCTTGTTGTTTGATATTCTGCACCTTGCTTGAAATCTTGTTAATAAAAATTCTGTGTTCTTCAATGAGGGGTAATATATTTTGCTGTTTTTCCATCAAAGATTTTTCTGAAATAACAATTACATATTATTATAAGATGCAGTTCTAAAAGTGAAGATCAAAATTAGGTATTATACATTTTCACATCTTACCATCTCCAAACTCTTTAATTATACGTTCCAAATCGTTATCAAGCTTGCTTTTCTGCTGCTGAGCTGTGGCGATTTCCTGATCACGTGTAACTTCTGCCTGTATTTTACGGGCAAGTGATCTCTCCATTTCCTGAACGTTTTCTTCGTGTGTGGTAAGATTATCCACTGTGCTGGTCAAGCTACGAGCTTTTGCTAATGTTTGCTTAATCTAAAAGTTAGAAATTCACAATTTATCAACTGAAAGTTGTTAAAAAATTTCCAAATATCTATCCAATTCCTTAAAAAAAATCAACGTACAAACAACAGATTAAATACTTACTTGTGTGGTAACGGATCGTTCAGTTGCTTCAACATCCTTCTTCATTTTAGCAATAGTTTTCTCAATTGGTCTCATAGTTTCCAGCAATTGGTTCATCTCCTTGACTGCTTCATCCCGCACCTTTTTTGCCTGAAATCGGAAAGATACAGACATTAAAAATTTACTATGAACAAAAAGGAAAGGATTTACATTTGAAAAATGGTTTCCTTACATTAACTAATTCTTGACGACTCTCGTCGTACAAAAGCCAAGCCTTTTTCTGTTTGAGGCGCTCTATTTTATTCTTTATAGCTGTTTTCTCTTTGATACTGCCAACAATTTCCTTCAATCTATCATACTTCTGGGTTTGTTTATCCAACAAATTACTTTTGTTAGTAATCTCTTCTTCCAGAACAGCATGTCGTTTACGAAATTCTTTTAATTTAATATGATATTCAAGTAGCAAAGGATCACCGACAGATTTTTCTGTATTTTCAAGCAACT
Organism: Macrophya annulata; assembly: GCA_963924015.1. Lineage (NCBI taxonomy): Eukaryota > Metazoa > Arthropoda > Insecta > Hymenoptera > Tenthredinidae > Macrophya > Macrophya annulata. The sequence goes on along the minus strand of OZ001258.1, from coordinate 26,903,927 downwards.
CTTGAGAATTCATTTTAGAAAAATCTTGTACCTTATCTTGAGGCAAAAACTGGCACAAATTATCGACTTGAATATTCAAACTCTTTGTCAGTGCTTCAACTTCTTTGAAACCAGCATTTTTACCATTTAACATCCACGTCGTTTGACCATCGGTTGTGAATATTCTTGTTATCAGGTAGTTCTTCTTACCTGGATTATGCAATTCTATTTCTATTTTTGCTTTATTACGACCAGATTTTACATAGTCTCCGATGTTCAAGGATCGACCAATTACTTTGGGCTTTCCTCCCAAACCCAGGACTATAGCGCAGACTATGGTAGATTTACCAGTTCCATTTGGACCGATAATAACATTAAGGTTACGACCTGGTTTTATTACAGCATTGTCATATGTTCTGAAAGTGGTAATTGTAAAAAAACTTTTTTTTATGTATGTACTTGGCGCGCGACTCTGCCGAATCTCTTGATGTTTGTTTTCGTTGTTTTTGTTTTTTTTTTTTTCGTTAAATTGATACGTAACAATATTCAAGAGAGTTTGAAAGAATACTAAGGTCATGAATTTTCTTAGAACGAGTAGGAAAAACATTGCAATATAAATTCATAACAATTATTCAGATTGATAATTAGTTGATAGTTTGTTGATAAACTTACACGAAATTGTCGACACGTATTTTGATTATGGTGCCTCGTTCAATATTTTTATTATCCATGTTTGATCGATTGAGAATAATACGGGAATGGTCATCGCTTAATTTTTAGTGGATAATAATTCTTATCTATTACGTGCGAATATCTGCTTCGTTCTCGGATATACTTTGGCGGCAGAATAAAAATCATAACAAATTTACTTGTTTGCTTCTCAAGTGAAGTGAGGCGAAAGTCGAAAGTATCCAAGCGTGATAGTGTTGCCAACCACATGAAAATTTTTTTAAATCAAAGCCAGTAGAAATCATCATACATAGCTTTTTTCTTTATTTTTGTAGTTGTATTTTTATTGTTTTACATTTTTCAAACATTTTTCTGTAATATCTCGCTAGAATAGAATCTCACAGAATTTCGCGACAGATTCATCGAGTTGTTGACTGAAGACTGCATGAATACGACTTTCGCGGGCTTGGAGTACACACTTGTTGCAACATCATTGCCACTAGTATCTAGTGGATTACATAGATCGCGCGATGTGTACGTGTTGTTGTGATTGTTTACACTGTTGCGTTTGATTTTGACGACACGTGTTCATAACTTGAGTAGCGGGAAACGTAATGTGTTTTCAACAAGTATAGTGATTATTTTTAATGAATTAATTCGCATAGTTTCGTTTGGTAAACGTTACATCAATATGATGGTCAAAATCCTGAAGATATTCATCTTCGGCGACAAGGTGTTTGCGAAAGTTCGAGGTTACCGGCCGGCATGGCCTAGTGATGTAAGTTTCTTGTTGAATTCTAGTGATTCTTATAAAATTGTCGTTTTAAAGATTTGAGAACATAAAATGAGAAAAAAATTTCCTCATTTTTTACCGCCGTGTCCATACGTATCTCGTTAGTCATGAGCCAAACTGTACGCAACCTCGAAATTTTAAATATCGCGAACGCATGTCAAACTTCATCATACCAACAGCAAGGGATTAGAATATCCAAAATTCTCATTTAGGCTTGTTTTTCTGTTTGTCGAAGCTTACATGAAATTATTTTACTGGAATTGCCGGATTTTTTACAACTTGTATTCGATTTTATATAAATTTAATAAAATAGAAAAAATGACATCGATCTCATGTCAGAAGCAAATTTCGAAGAATTTTGTAAGACTGTATAATCTAACAATTTAGTGAATAGTTTTTAAACTGTGGTAGACAAAGTTATGTTTTCAAAAATTTATGATAATTGAAATTCAAGGTCAACGAATTCAATTCTTTCTGAAAAAATCATTAAACAAAAGTATAGCAATTAATGTAGAAAATACGAAATTTTGCTGCTGTTTATTTGAATCGATTCAGGTAAAAATTCTGGTGAAAAACTTAGTTGAAAATTCTTTTCCAAATATCATGCGAAAATAGGTATATAATAATCCGTTTTCATTTTTCAAAACTCGTATATTATGTTCTCAAGTGATGAATATGCTTAAAGTAGAAAATTAAAATAAAACAGCAATGGAAAAACAACAACAACATCAAAAAATATAAATTAAATAAACATATGTCTTTTCCAAATTTGAAAACTTTAAAGTTGAAATTCACAGAAAAATTTTCTTTTATGTGATAATTTACTACTACGATATGGTGTAGTAGGTATGCAATTTATTTGTTGACAGTGATTAGAGTAGCTGTGTCAACACATGCATAATTTAAGCAATATATTGACATATTACATAAGTATGAATAAACTACGCTGCCGCGCATTTATGGGAAGTTATGCAAGTAAATTGCCAAGCACTCTTTCCATTTCCTCTTTCCAATTCCCTAGCCAAGCTTCAATAGAATCGGGTGAATTAGCGGTACCATCTTCGGTGGAATCTTTCCATTTTCCATTAAAATTTTTCCATTTTCAAACAGTTCTTTTATACGAGCAATTAATTTTTTTTATATTAAAAACACAAGAAAGTGATTATTTGTTGGGAATTTGAGCGGCTGATTCTGTGCAGATGGATCTATAGTTATTGTTTAAATCGATAACGGATGGAAAATTTTTGTCCATTTGGTTCAGATCCCTTGAGGAAACTTTTCTAGAATTTGCGACTCGTATGAATTATTTCGTAAATGTATCGATGTATCAGAATGTGTATTTCATTTCTGTACGAAATCGCCCGCATCATCCCTAAGAACAATTAACCTGCACCTACCGATAATTACAAGTTATCCAATATTCCTTTAGCTCTGACTATTCTACTCCTTAGGTTGTGGCAATAAATTATCCACAATGACGACTCAAAATGTTCCGGTGCTTTGAGTTGCAACTTATCGGATTTTTGTTAATAAAAAGAAGCTTAGGATATAGCGATGATGTGATGAAACGAAAAATTGGTAATCTGCTGTTTTTTCTGTCGTGTGTTTTGTTTGATTGTTTTATTGAAAAATAGTTTACATTATCATACATTTATACATTTTCTTTATTCTTTTTTAATCGATATCTCACTGTACGATACTGACGACGAAGAACATGGTAAATCATGCGGCTCATCGTCAGTGTTATAAGATTCTAAATTTTCTGTCGATATAGTTGCCGACATTGATGAATAAGACATGTTTTGTGTTGATGTATTGGGCAGTTCAAATTCATTTTGTTGGCATTGGATGATCTGTTTCATTTCAAGATCTGTAATAATTTTGAATATTTCTGACTTGGCTATGTTTTTATAATAAGGAGAAAAACCTTTGACAGTCGATGCAATACTGGAAAAAAATGTGTCTATTTCACTGCAGGGTTCTTGATTTGGTTCTTGACGTGTCGGTGCACTAATTATTTTCCGTTTATTATCGAGTAAATACTCAATCATAACAGGATTCGATCCAAATTTATGTCCTTTCTTTACTGTAGTAACTGGTCTTACGATTTTTCTATTCATTGCTTTTTTTCGTGTTATTTTCTTGTCCACACGCGGATTATCGTAATCAATCCCATCATCCATATCATCGTCTTTATTGTCTTCTTTATATTTGCTACTATCGTCGTTATTATCTGCAGAATCCTGTCTTTCTTCACCGTCTTCATCGTCGTTGTTATCATCAGTGTCTTTCCCCGGATTATTACAACTTTCTCTGTCTTGTAAATGTGGTTTTAAAAAAGCCATTTCATCTTCAAATTTCCATTTTTTTATCTTAGAAGCTGCTCGTCCACTCTTTGTTTCTCGCTTGTTCTTCAATGCTCTTCTAAACGAATCGCGAAGATTGGTCCACGTTTTCTTACAAACTATTCCTGAAAAGTAAATCAAACGATATTCAACATTTGAAGACAACAGAATTTCACCATTTGCTTTTTATTTCCTAAGAACGGATGATCCGAATAATTTTTTTTGAAAATTTTTTCTATCCAGAACAACTTGTACGTATTTATTCTTCGGATATTATTTTTTTAGAAATTTTATACCAGCTCCTCATTATCTCGAAAAATTAAAATATCGATAGTCCGCGCATGCACGTGTGAAAATTCGATTCAAAAAATTCAAAGATACTTTTTAAGACTTTCAAATTTTAATTATCTTCTATTAGTTTTCAATAGTTTTTTGATGTTTTGTTTTTTATTGACAGAAGAGATATAATACTGCTGAATTGAATCGCGAATAAAAATTAGAAAATATAGTTCTACAATAATTGTAAAATTATTCATCTTACCTGGCTGTTTTATTCTTTTTCCAATTTCTTTCCAAGCATTTTCCTTAAATCGAATGTCACTGTACTTAGCGTGGGACATGACATATAAAGGTTCGTAAAGTCGCACATATTCTATCAATTTTTCTTGATCCATTTCTTGCATTGCACGTTATTTATTATTATATTATAATATGTATTTTGAAAATGTATGTACACCGCAGACCATTAAATACTAGTACGTACGTAACGACACGAAGCGCGTCGTAATATTCTGTCCGAGAATGTCGGCCGTGCCGTTCCGTGTCGGCGACGGACGGCGTCGGTCGGTGTCGGATAATGGATAGGTACACTCACGCCAAAATCTTTATCACAACAGTCTTGTTAGTGCCCGTCTCTACCGGTCGCAAGAACCACTCAAGCATAATACGTCATCACATTCTGCTGCAGAAAGGTCGATAAAAATATTTGTAAAAATAAACTTTTTCGTAATTTTCCATATACCAAAATGATAATAATGATAAAACCTGAAATAAAATCATTATCAAAATGTTATGCAGATCTAGCTCGGATCAGATAAAATCGAGTATACGGTATCAAATCTTCCGACAGATTGAGGGTTAAAGATTCGTTAATCAATATTTCATCACTTGTAAAGGATTTATTTTCGACTCAAATTCTTTTCTCTAACGTTCGAAACTAATCACGAAATTTAACATTATATGCTCAATCATTAGGATTAGTAAATATTTGTACCGGTTTGATTCGCATTGCGGTTATTTCTTCTAGTATTATTCAATCAGCAAAGAGTTCTTATTCTTAGATTTCTTATAGAAAGGGATAGTTGATCATGATTAGTAATTTATTTTTCTCATTCAAATACGTACACCGATATTTAAATTTGGCGTTAATTTGGGAAGGTAATTAATTCAGTTCAGTATCTTACGTCGAAATATTTTTATTGACAAGTGTGTATTATAAATAACAAATGAAAAACGATCATAACAATTATAGGATGTAATTATGATCTACATAATACGAACGTCATTAGAATAGATAATAATTAGTGCGCGTATTACATTTCTAAACATACGTATTATACATATATACGTTACAATAATTATATGCGAATCAATTGTAAAATAAATAAATAAATAAATAAATAAATAAATAAATAAATAAATAAACAAATATGTATGCACATACATAAATTAAATTGACATTCCATTTGACTAGATGTCGAAAGTAATAATTCAATAATGTTAAATAAATAATATATATTTCTTATAATTTGCGAAATTTAAGAAATTATGGTTTAGGATTAATAATCGTGTGAACGTAGCGAGTAAAAAACTTTCCCATCATATCTCTTTATGATAAAAAATCTTCAACAAATGAATAAATTAATTATTATATAAAAAATGAACAAGTATATAATAAATATTCTCGGTATACAGAATATATACCGCGATTGATATATATATTACTTAACACCTGCAGTTGCTCTTAAAACTATAGAAATTTATAAATTAGGGGTAAATGTTGATGATGTTGCACTGCTTCTTGGCAAACTATCCGTGCTTGATTGAGTGCCTTGGGTACGACGTAGGGTACGTTTGTGAGGGTGAAGATTTAATGGAGGTAAATTCGGGTTTTCAATTCTCGTTGGAGAACTAACACGTGGACGCAGAGTCCCTCGTTGCAATGTTACGTTGCCTGGAATACAGACAGAGTCTAATAAAATTTGATACATAGTTGAATAGTATGAGGACTTTAATAAAGAGCATGTACCAGATTATGGTCTCTGCATCCTTCCCGGACCAAATTCTAACAAAAACTAATTTTAGAGAATTGTATTTTTTTCAGATTTAGCAAAGTTGTTAAACTACGTGTACCCTCTTAAAAAATTAAAAATCTTCATGTGCTCGTCTTATTTTGTAAAAAGGATGTAAGAAAGAGATTCAAGTTACGCGTAAACTGACCTGAGAAATTTGGTTCCAAGACATCATCCAATTGATAATATTCAGTCCTCGTAGAAAGAGGTTCCTCATAATCAACGAAGGCAGTGTTATCAAATGCCGACCCATCTTTCGGAATAGTTTGCACTGGCGACGGTACGGGTGGTTCTGCGTACACCTAAACAATAATTATAAACAATGGTTCACAGTTTTATGCTATAAAGAGATGAAAGTGTTTTTAATGCAAAATCAAGAGAGAGAGAGAGAGAGAGAGAGAGAGAGAGAGAGAGAGAGAGAGAGAGAGAGAGAGAGAGAGAGAGAGAGAGAGAGAGAGAGAGAGAGAGAGAGAGAGACAGACAGAGAATTTCAACGTTACAAATAATGGGAGTTGTTCTTCTGCTGACAGTAGAAATGCCACGTTGGGAATTTTTAAGATGCGTCTAATACGAATCCGTTTAGCATTACTTTGACTTATTATTCTGCCACCATCAGTATAGTGATAAACATTTTTCGAAAGCGAAAAATTAAATTGAAAATCTGCAGTAGATCTATAAGATCAGAACTTGAAGTGATATTGGATTTTCATTCATAGTATACGGTATGGAATTGTGATCATAATTGTTATTATGCTACAATTTGTCGTAAGTATTTATTACACTTTTATATTTTAACATATACGTAACGAATTTATCAATTTTTAAATCATCTTAACTTTTATAGAACAAAATATATTTATTCATGTGTTAAAATTATAAGACATCGAAAATATTAGCCAGAAATCCAATTATTTTATTAAACTTAAATTCAGGTAAATTGACATATTGTGTAGTTCGATGAAGCGCAGATCTAGTGTAAGTGAGTACATATTATACGTTGTTAAAAAGCCGATCGTAAATGTCACATGGGTTCCACCACTAGTCCAGTAAATCAAGGTTTGAACCTAAAAAATTTTGAAGTGGCTGCGAACTTGATTTTATGTTTGTTTTACACTCAAAAATACTGTACATAAATTTTCGTTTTTTGCAATTATCTCGGCAACGGTAAAGAATTTCGAAAAAAAAAGTTCCGGATCAAATTTGTAGAGCTAAAAATTCTACGTTGAAAAATGTTTTCAGAAGTTAATTTTTGTTCAGTATTTACGAAGTGGTAAAGAATTTCCCGATTTATGCATGAAGAATTGAGAAATTCGTTGTCACTTCGTAAATAATTGACGAAAATCAATTTCTGAGAATATTTTTCGACACAGAATGCTTACCTCTACAATTTTTAAACGAACCTTTTTTCAAAATTCCTTACCGTTGCTGAAATAATTGTGAGAAAACGAAAATTTTCCTCTTTTTTCATTAATTTTCATGATCTCCCGGAAATTTCTGATCCTGCTAATATTTACGTATAGTATTCTTGGATGTAAAACGGAGATTAAATCAAGTTTACAGCCACTTTAAAATTTATAAGGTTCAGATCTCGGTTTACTGGATTACGCGTTTCGTTTAGAATTCACGATTAGTTAGATTGTTCCGGATTGAAATTTTTTCCAACAAAAAAATCCAGCGATAAGTGGGCTGGATTCAAATTTTATAATGCATCTACATATATAGTTTAAAGCATCGTGTCTATGAACTAAGGAAGAAGCTTTTGAGTATTGAATAAAAAAAAAACACCTAAGTTTAGCTGAAATACAATTCATTTCAATCTTTATAATAAATAATGCGAAAGTATTGTGATCAACAAATGAGATTTCTTTAATTTGGGTGTATTCGGTAATTCTGTTTTTCGGTCAGAACGTACATACGTGTAGATAAAATCTATGCGGTTTATACCCCAAAATGTTTATAAATATAATATTCGATTTTCTTTCTTTCTTTCAATTCTTTATTAATTGACATTTGTGTTATTTATTTATTTTGAATTTCGATACATCCGATGCCAGGATACCCGTAGTTCCCCGCGACTGTCACTGAAAATAAATGCGAAGGTGTAAAAATCATTGGCAATAAATCCACCGCAATCATTCAGTTGAAGTAAGGTCAGCTTGTAAATTGAATGAAAGAAAACTGAATCTCGCAATATTTTACTTATCCGCATTATATCACAGTTTGTTTTTTTTTTTTTATAAACATTGACGATATCCTAAGATCTAATAAACTACTAAATATATAAATAGTAGATATATATTATGTGCCGAATTGTGCAGAAGTAAGAATTCAAAAGCGCAACCTATTTCAGCATCTCTAAAGCTCCTATTAAATTAAAAACGAAACAACGAAGTTGATATATATTCTAAATTAAAATGATCAAAATTAGTGTTATCCCAAAAATTAAGAATTTTTACGCTGATTTAAAATCTGATGATATATACAGATTTAAAATAAGAGCTTACCTAACTTAAACTGATGTGTGAGGTGCGTTAGAGATGATTATAGGTATATATATGTATAATATATGAATGTATGAAAAATCTTACGTGTTCGGATGGAGAGGCGGCGAGAGTGCGTTTTGGGAATCGCGTGTTGTTTATCGTTTCGTAATGATGATCCTCTAAGTAATGACGTGTAGTTCCTCGGGGTGTAAGCGTTGCCCACATTACTCTGCTGTCCTGCAGCGTGTCTGTAGCGCAGGGGTAAAGAACTGCCTCGTTTGGAATCCTCCCCATCTTGGCCTGAACAGTCGAAGTTGCCACAGGTATTGACGAGACACCGGTCTTACCGCCGCTAGTTCTGCATGTGCACATCATTCATCGTGACTTTACTTACGTAGATGAATTTTATTTACATTTTGATATACATGCGTGTGTATGTAGTAGGTATATACAGTCTTTGCAGGGTATTAGATTATAAATTATTATGTACAGTTTTTCATTTTTGTGCAATCAGCTCTAATTGAGTATTAAAAAAAAAGAAAAAAAAAATATCAGAAATAAAAAAAAAACTAAACGCAGATTGAGAAGAGGAATAATTTAATGTGAAAACTGGATAAAAATTAGACCGGGTTGAAATTCCGAACAGTCAAACTTCAAATATTCAAGACAATATTTCAAAAAATTCAAATCGGAAAACGCAGGAAATTCAAAATTGTGAAACCTAAAGATCTGAAGGGCTGAAACTCCAAAACTTTAAATTTACGCATTGAACATCGTCCACCCCCCCTCCCTGGATTGAATTTTCGGGTTGGACTTGAACTTTCTGATTTTTTAGCTATCTGCAGTATTCTAATCTTTCAAAATTTTCATATTCTTTGACTTGAAAATTCCCAAAGATTCGAAATCGCCTAAAATAAATTTGTAACTTGAAAAATTCCGAACTTCAACCTGGTCTAATAAAAATGATTTAATTTTCTGAAATAACTTAGATCGCTTTTTTATATTTTATACATACATTGAATAAGTAAAAGAATTTTGATTGATTGTATTTTAGTTTTGAGACTAAATTTCACGTCTTACCTGATCGTAAAAGGTATACATAATAATGTTCAAATCTCGGTTTATATACTTTTTATATTTGATCCTTGAATCCATGCAGAAGTTATTTATATTTCCTGTGATTTAGACAAACGAGAGAAAATATAATTTATATCCTTATAAATTTTCAAATTTACAAATATTTTACGACGATCATATACGGATCTGATTTTTTCCTCGTGCCTGAACTCGGCCTTTCCCCTAACGCGTTGCATCTATACTAGTCAGTCTATAAGCCTTCTAATCTGCATATGGAATTGTGTAAGCAAATGCAAAGGCGAATTCGAATCTGACATATACCAGCGATCAAATATTCCACCCCTTCAGGATTTCGACTTTAAATTCTCGCCGTAACTTTGAATAACTAAACAGATTCTATACCCATCGAGGGTGTAGATGTGATTATTGTATGTCATAAACCCTGTCAGTAGTAACAGTTGCATTATTTATTACCTTCTTAATAGTATCATGCTCATTTGTGTCCTTTGGTGAAAAATCTCTAAATAATAGCTCTTAGGGTTTACTTACGACTTGCATTTGAGGAGTAGAACGGCAAGGATAATACCAACAAAAATAACTCCGACGCATGACGACATGAGAACAAGGAGCCATGTGTCGTCGAAAACTGTGCCTGAAAAAATTTTTTTAACTATTCATCGATGGAGGAATAAAAAATAATAACCGCACATCCGCTTTTCGAAAATTTATATAATAATTAAAATTATAAAAAATAAATAAAAATGAATTCGTAGATTCAATTTATCGGGTTTATATCGGAGTGAAATCCCGTAATGATATGATCCCGTGAAATAATTATTGAATACCGATTTTCAAACGTCGTGATTAAATCGAATGCTGATTTCTTTTAAGACAAAGAATATCTCGGGATTTTATTATTTTTTTATTTCTTGAATAAATCGCTGAGGTTTTGCGATTGTTTGAATTATTTATTTATTTCTTTGAATGAACATTAGCCCTAAACGTATATTCCTCGCTTTATACATATTTCAATGCGTATATGCACCTTGTTGCGGGAGTTCAATGTACTGAACACCTTCCGACCTCCAATCACAAAAATGTTTGCAAGGGCTGTCGTTCAAATGCGTTGCAAACGATTGAACTTCCGAATTTAAATAAAATGGTGAGATGTCAGAATTACGTTGCAGAAATGCTGGTATCGGCGGCGGAGGTAGACGCAATATCATGTCCGGCGGTGGACCCAGCTTACATACCGTACAGCTCGTGTTGTTCATTACTTTAATCTGAAAATAAATCGGGATATAATCTAATTGAACCGTGAAGAAAATTAAATAAAAGATATAGATACATACTATTCGTTTTCTATTTATTCTCTTAATTATCGATACATTTATAGTTATAATTTTACGTGAAGTGTGTGTCGCAATTTCGAACAAAACATTAGATATCATACAAATGTGTATTGTATAAGACCTCAAAAATTTTTGCTAAAATTGATAAAGAAGTTACGACCATATCAAGTAAAAATTAAAGATTTTTGAAAAAACGATTAACTAATTAGCTCATTCAATAATTTTATCGTTCTTCAACTTTTGTTCGATAAGAATGTTTAGGCCAGTATAATATAAGCACCTAAATACCTATGAGATAAATTTGGGCAGTGGTATTCGTAGCTCAAAACGTTTTTGCGATTTGAAATTGACGATATTAGGGGAAAAAAAAATTTAAAGATTGAAATTCAGTAATTGTAGCCTAATGAGATAAATGTGATTTGACAATGAAAAGTCGATAGAAATGATAATCCAACATAGCCGTGTATCGCTGCAGAGATGATAGTTTATTATGCAGTAGAAGAATGCAACGAATTTTGTAAAATATTCTTCAAAATGTAAAAAGGAAAATAAAAAATCGATGATTCTGAATAACTGACTTTTATAATCCATCGTAGATACATATAAGGGGTGGCCATCAAGCGCGGACATACATATTCAATTATTACGAGTATAAATGTATAACAGAGGTCTATGAATTTTAGTCAGAAAATCAGGTGACAGGTGAATCCCGATTGGATATTAATGACAAGATATTAATTAAAAAACAAAAAATATTCTTCTTTATAAACGCTTACCCTTCGGAACGAAATGACAAGTTGTTAACGCAGTGACAGCATAGGACGTACTCGAGTTTTCCGGAAGTTCGGCGCACGCGTGGCGTTATCGACCGAGACGCGAGACCAATACACCGAAATGCAGAGTGTATTCGTTTTGTGAATCAAATATTCGCCTTATAGAATATATGGGGATGTTAATGTTTTCTTTTTCATGCATAAGCCACGCATTAATTATTCATCATCCCTATGCAACTTGGAGGAATAATTAATAACAGATAATATGCATCGAGTATCTATGTGTATATACGCCTGTATCATGGTCTGCTTTTTTTAAAGCACAATTGTTTTAGTGATTTAAAATAATGGAAAAATCGTTTTCATCAAAATCTTACCGAAGTCTTCCCTTAGTTCATATCTCTGAACGATCGAAAACAAAAATCGAAAGTAATTTTCATCGAATATAACTGCAAAAGCTATGTTTTTTTACCGTCCATGGAAATTTTGAACAATACTCAAATGGGAGATCATAATTGTAGGGTTAACGTGGGTCATGTTCACAGTATAGAAACTGTAGATGAAGCATTGTTCATCCTAGTATAAACGGTGGGTGGGATGGTAGATTTAATCACGGCTTTATGAGACTTGAATATATGGCCCACAGTTTACCGATAATATATTGATAGATTATTATCGAATCGTATACGCATGGGATACTGCGTTTAATATTATTTAAAAGCTTGAGAAAAGAAAATTCAATCATGGATACAGCTAAAAGAATATGGACTCGAAAATTCTAAATTTAACTCATATCTAGATACGTGCTTATCCGGCTTCGATTATTTCAAGTTTGAATATATCAATGTTATTAGATAAATCCATAGAAATTTACGGCACAGAAATTTCGTAGAATATTTTCTACATGTACAGATGATACTAATTGATTGAAAACACTGCATTTTGATGAGAAACTATAGAGAGATAAAGTTTATATTAGGAAATAGAATTTTAGTAGATAGATGATAGACGTTTACAAGATTATCCGAATAAGAAATATGCATTTATAATTCATTTTACTCAATTATGGATACCTTAATTCAATAATTAACACTTACAAAATACTGCAATAGCATAATAAAATTGAATTCGTCTTCATTGATTGGGTGTGTTAAATTGATCTAGGTATGATGCTTATAGTTTGTCACAATAACGTTTAGGGGCTGGTATGTACTACATACATGCAAACAGATTACATTACATCGTTTGAGATTTGTTTGCACGTTGATTTACATAATCATCTACGAATGTGCGTGTATTTGAAATCAAGGTTCCAGTAATACAGGCTCGTCGTATTTATCGAAGTAACGTAGTATAAAATAGTAACAATATCAATGCGTTGAAAACTTTTCACTCAACGTTGGAAATAAATTCCGTCATGCTAAACATCAAGATCGTGGAATCCGAAATTTGAAAATGCGCGCCAGTTCCAGCCATAGTCTTAATAGTGCGAACGCCATCTGTTGTTGAAATCAGCAACTCACACAGCTACGTAATATCGTAGCGCCATCACTTGATCTCATTACCAAACTGACCTTCAATCGACTGAGTTATGAGAAAAACCTTACTTCATGGAGAAAAAGTTCATTGTTTGTAAATTAATAATAATTTAAACGGAATTTTATAAACATTTTATTACAATAATTTTAAATCAAAAATACAAAATTTTCTTAAAGTTAGATAACATACTCAAGTAATATGGAACGGCAGATAAACTGACCATTAAGTCTGTAATCTGAAAGATATAATTACATAATCTCGATATACATGTAAAATATGTTTTGTAATCGTTTATTTCATAGTACGCAGAGCATGTGTACTCGATAGATATGATCTACATAATATGAAATTCGCATTTCCAACGTAATAAAAACTTTTAAAAATCCCGGGCTTTTTCTTACGGGATTAGAGCAGACGACTATTGATATAAATTTCAAATACAAAATGTTAAACTAATTATTTATAAGTAATTATAACAATCTCAAATGATTAGCTCGTTAGTCGTGATCAATACACTAATTAAACACGCACAGTATGTAAACAGTCAAATAAATAATAAATAATACTTTTTTCAATAATAATATATCAACTAATTGGTTCGATTTCTAAAACGAAAAGTTACTCATTGTCGGCACGTTTAATTAGTATGTATTGAAAATCATAGATAAATTTAATTGTCCATTAGATGATAAAAATGTCGAAAGTAACTAAAATGTTAATAGAATTTATACATAGATACATTTTAATTATGTATAACGTGAAGATAATAATTAGTAAGATAAGGCGTCCAAATCGTTTGGTTCGGGGTGTTCTTGTGTAGTGTATGTACCGCGCTATAAGTAATACATACATACATATGCTTTCGCAGTTCGCACGAGTGAGAGGCGAGAGGCTGCTGAAGTAGACGACGAACAAAATGGCGGTTATAGTAAAGTTGTCGGCGATCGTGTGATTTTATTCGTCTAAATAAGAGGTACTAGTCGTGATTAATAGGCGTTAAATATTATAAAAAATCTTATCCGAAGTGAATATAAATTATATCAAGATTGTATCCAGTGGGTGTTTTGATAAGTGAAAACAGTAATCGGCGGCCTGATGCGGGTCGCAAACGAATCGCTTATTGCAAATGATGACTTCAATGCTGCCTAGTTTTAATCCACCGATCGTAAAGAGACTGTTAGGTTGGAAGAAAGGCGAAGGTGAAGACAAATGGAGTGAAAAGGCTGTGAAAAGTTTGGTTAAAAAACTAAAAAAGTCCGCGGGCCTTGACGAACTTGAAAAAGCCATTACCACTCAGAGTTGCAACACAAAGTGCATCACTATACCAAGGTATGTAAACTTGTTGTTGTTGTTATTATTATTATAATAATGTAAATGTTGATATTTCTCATTTTTAGATTTACATATTTAATATTTAGTTACAATAAAAAGAATGAGAAAAAAAATACAATACCATAATACGCGAAAAAAAAATAAATAAAAAAAATAAAAAATCAAGTAATAACACCACCTATCTATCCCGTAGGTCATTTATTAGAAGCGAATTAATTTAAATTTTTGTTTGACTAAAATAAAAAATATAAAACTTTACCCCGAATTTCTCCAGCTCGTTTAAAACGAAGATAAATCAAATATATCTAAAAATAGAATCGTACGTATAATTTCCATGAATAATATCACCTTCATTGGTCATTTTCATAAGTCAGTTGATATTATTTCATTGTTTTTTGTTTCTCTTTTCTTTTTTCGTTTTATTTTTTTTTTGTTTTTTGACCTCTAGATTGTCGCAAATCTTGATTTCAGATAATCGTTAAAATGTGTGTCATAAAATATCCCAAGAAAATATATCATTGCTTTTATATCTGGGATTAGGCTACTCAGTGGATTTCATTGTAAAATTTTTAAGCAACAAGGTCATCCGGCTTCTTGGTACTTTTTCGGTTTTTTTTAAGACAAATTATACTTGCAACATGAAAGGAAAAAAATAAATACAAAAAATATGAGGGAAAACTTGTCGCTGCCAAATGCGTTTTTTTGCTCTTGTTTATTCTTAAGCTAAAGATGGATATATCATATTAACAAAACTTCATCCATCCAAACAATCGCTGCAGATCCGACAGTACCATTGATTTAATAAACTCAAGGCTCTTCTAATGTGTAGTAAATATAACATAGTAGATGAATTTCTATAACTATATTCATAATTATTTGGTATTTTTAAACAGTTTCATAATATCAATCTGAATAGAAGTATTCTCCTCATGAGAGATGTAAAATGCAAAGTTTACAATGGTTTATTCAATTTGAAGAAAAGATATCTCCGGTTTTGGTATGGGATAATGAAAATATGCAGAGCGAGTGATTTACTATTCGATGCATAATGTTATTTTTGGCGTTTTTCATTCCTATAGCTTATATTGGTAATATTGTGAATAAAGGGGAAATTTAGCACAGCACATACTTGGAGTATTTTTAACTTCTAAACCCAAGGTTGGCCCCGGTTCAAATTTGGTGTATACTTCAAATGAGAGTTGAAGTAGGTAACCTTTTGTCCAAATTTTTTTTTTCAACAGAAGATTTTCGGTCGAAAAGACTCTCAATTTTTAGGAAGCTTGGTTTCAACTTTAATCTTAATCCGATAGCCACTTGTGCACCGGTTCATTGTACATACATATTATAAATAAATTATTGATCTTTATCAATTCGTACAACACGAGTCACTTATCATTTCGATAATTCAATATCAACTGTTTTGAATGGCAATAATTATACTTTGTTCAGCAAAGACGACGATGGAAATAATTAAGCAAAAACTTGTATTCATATACATATATGTATAATGTATGTATGTGTGTTTGTACGTGGATTAATTCAACTTGGTTATTATTGATTATGTAAAGAAAACTTGATACAGCCTTGAAAACTAGTATTATACAAATGGTGGTGTAATGATTGTTTACTAACATAGTTCACTCAGATAAGAAATAAATCTTGTGTGTTACACTATATTGATTTAAAACAGTTGATACCAGGTTCTGGACATATGATGCTATTAACATTTTCAAATTAAATATCTTTATCAATTTTACAATTGGCAGAAGAGTTGGCATGATTTAAATCTAATGATTTGGGTGATTTTATTTCATTTTAGTTATATTTTGTTCCCATCATGTCTTGTAGAATTTTAACTCGCCTTCTTGCAATTACGTGTTTCACAATTAGTATTCTGAATAGAAAATTTGAAGGCTTGAGAGGAAATGGAAAGACTTTACATACGCAGAAAGCTTTATAATAAATAAAACGATACAAAGGTGTATGTAGAATATATTACCACACAAGGTACTTTATATACGTGATGATTCAATGGTTTGAACGAAACGATTTCTTTTGGTTTTTTTTTTTTTTTGTTTTTTTCATTTTGATTTTATCCCATCTCTGAGCTGATTAGTTTCTCTGCTTCACAAGCCTCTGCATAGACTCAATGTTTTTATCATCTTCTTCAAATATATGTAAAATAGTTTAAAATGTACGAAAGCTATAAGTAATAACATTGAAACATAATTCACATGTCATTCTGTGAAGTTGACTTTCTTCAAAAAAGAACTTTGCTGTTTCAAAAATAGCCAACCTAAAATATAAAGACGTTGACTGGTTTAATCCTGTTTTATTTGTTTACATTCTACTTCCTCCTACTTATTTTTTCTTATTTTCTGTTAAATATTGCTACACAGTACATACATCGGTACTGTTTAAACTTGTATGAAACAAGACTAATTTAATTTGTGAAATAAATAACTATTTATCATCTAACACCACATTTACAAAAATTAAAATTAATGAAGATTAACACACAAGATCTAGCATCAGAGGTGTGCTCAAACAATAATTAAGTAGCACGAAATGACTCACAGTTTATGCCAACCACAAAAAACCTTGAGCTCTTGTGCATGATGTATACCGGTAAGCGCATTAAATAATCTGAAGTGGGCAGATCAGAGAAGGTAGTTGGAAATTCTAATACCTCTGTAAAACCTTGCTTGGCAGTTCATGCAGTTTTACTCTCTAAATAATATTCAGTCGATGATAAAACTTGTTTGTACAATAAAACGGCACATACAGTAGTAATAAAGATATGATTAAAGTTTCACCTTTCAGAACATGGGGTTAGAAATAAAAACAATGATCTGATTCATTAACTATGACTTTGATACAATATACCTTATTAGCTTTTCCATTTCACTTGTCTTCTTAATGAATAATTAATAATTCTTACTAACTGTCAATTATTAGCCATTCTGAGCGAATAAAAAATGAGCATTCTACTTCAATCAATAGCAAATTTATAAGAAAATTGTTATTTTGTCTAATGATTCTCGTTATATTACACATAGTATTACAATTTCAACCCGTTAAGAGATTGAGAAACAGATTTTATGACAATTTTTTGCTGTACAAAATAAATTATAATTGGCTTTTAAAAACCTCAACACTGTGTTAACTTATTTTGAAATTATGTACGCTACAAATAATCTGTATACAACTGAAATAAAAGTCTTGAACAAATTTTACGTTCTAGCCTACCTGTGTAATTCTTTTTTTTTTCATGACAAACTTAGCGTCGTAAATTTGGGCAATGAATAATTCCTGATGTTAATGAAACCTTAAAACGTTTTAGGTTTAATTATATTCCATATGAATTTTAGACCTAATCCGGGGGGAATTGGTGACAACGGAGTTCAAGGCATTAGAGGAAAGGGCTTGCCACACGTTATTTATTGCCGTTTGTGGCGTTGGCCAGATCTACAATCACACCACGAATTAAGAGCTATTGAACATTGCGAATACGCCTTCACTCAAAAAAGAGACGAAGTTTGCGTTAATCCATACCATTATCAAAGAATACAAACTCCAGGTATAATAATTTATATGCTTGAATAAAAAAAAATCATTAAAATGCTCAATTCTTGTTAATTATTGATTAGTAAATAAAATTAACCATTTCAAACCAATAGAAATTGGATAGAAATATTCTCAGTTATCGTTTCAAACAATTTTTACCAAAAGTAAAAGCAGAATGTTAATTCTCTGAATTTTCAGTCATTTTATAGAACATGTAATATATTTCATAATCATGGCATAACATGGAAATTGAACTTCTAAAACAATTGTTACAGTCTTGCCGGCAATCTTAGTACCAAGGCATAGCTTGTCTGGTGACGAATCAGTGTTGTATAATACTTCTTTAGAAGAATTAAGCGTCAGTGTACCGGAAAACACAAGCTTTCACGCAACATTAAATCACCAACACCACAACCAACAGGGCATTCCGCAATCTCCACAGCAACACCAGCCAAATAATCCGTATCAGGGAATGCAGGTGAGAAATTATCTAATAATAATAGTGATAACAAAACTCACCATCTTCTACCAGCTAGGAGTAAAATCTGTTCATTCAAAAATCAAGCCAAACATTAGATGATACATACAATCTTATCACGTTGAATAATATTGCTTTTAAAATGTGGAAAATAGTCAGGACACATACTAATTCTTAGGTTTTAATTTCAGAGTTAATTTAAAAACGTTGTGTACTTCATTTTATATTGTTAATTCAGAATCAAAGCAAGGAAATCACACGATTTATATCATTCGCATATTATTTATGTTACAAAATAAATATTCTAGAGCATGCAGGCGACGAGTCCTGCAAGTGTTGGAAGCCTAGGTAGTGTCCAAGGGTCACCACGTCCAGCTCCAGGATCTATGGATCCTCCAGCGGACACACCACCGCCTGGTTATATTAGTGAAGATGGTGATAATATGGATCACAATGATAACATGTCCCTTTCACGTTTGTCTCCTAGTCCAGTAGATGCACAACCAGTTATGTACTGCGAGCCTGCTTTCTGGTAAGCAAAGAATTTTGTTTTTAATTAAAAGATTCAAATTTGTTTTACATGTAATATAAACATGACAAAACAAATCGTGCTCAACAATAGACAGTATGTAAAAATTACTATTTGATGAAAATTGCTCAAAGATTGAAATTAAATTAAGAGAATATCCAACTTTTGGGCCATTGGGTATTTTGTCTATGAGTGACTGATCCTATACCTTTATTCTGCTTATCATACAGAGACAAATATTTTTCAATCAAATTCAAGCTTCTTTCTTCAAGTGATATAATTTTTGATCCTATGTTTTTTGTTCTATTATTGTTAGAACAATATTTAAATGGGAAATTATGTCTTTGTTAAAGGTGCTCAATAAGTTACTATGAACTTAATACAAGGGTGGGTGAAACATTTCACGCATCTCAACCAAGTATTACAGTCGATGGTTTCACAGATCCAAGTAATTCGGAACGTTTTTGTCTTGGTTTATTATCGAATGTAAACAGAAACACAGTTGTTGAACAAACTCGACGGCATATCGGTAAAGGAGTAAGGCTGTATTACATCGGCGGAGAAGTATTTGCCGAATGTTTATCAGATTCTAGTATTTTTGTGCAAAGTCCTAATTGTAACCAACGTTACGGATGGCATCCCGCAACTGTATGCAAAATACCACCTGGTAAGGAAATTCAATTTCATTATTCGTTTAATCCTCACTAAGATCAATATTTTAGATGCAGAAAAAAAAACGAAAAAAGAAAGGATCTATTAATTTCTTGTATATTTAAATGTCTTTGAATGCATTTTCTTATTACTTTTTTGTTCTAGGTTGTAATCTTAAAATTTTCAACAACCAAGAGTTTGCTGCTCTCTTGTCCCAGTCGGTATCTCAAGGCTTTGAAGCTGTATACCAGTTAACACGAATGTGTACTATTCGAATGAGTTTTGTGAAGGGCTGGGGAGCCGAATACCGTCGTCAGACTGTTACTTCAACCCCATGTTGGATAGAATTGCATTTAAATGGACCACTCCAATGGCTCGACAGGGTTTTGACGCAGATGGGTTCCCCTAGGTTGCCATGTTCATCAATGTCTTAAAACTTGAAAGTAAGATTCTTGATGAAGAGACCTCACTTGGGTCAAATTTCTTAACGCCTCTGTTTAGGCTTTTGGTATGAAAACGGGCTAAAGCAAACAGAAAATTTCCAATCGAACGTTTCAACCGCAATTAATAGTAATTTTTCAGATTCAGAGACATTCTAAGTTATAATAAGTATAACATAAAACTTTCGTTATACTTTACAGATCGAAAAAAATTATCTGATTCAAACGATATATCAGACTGAAGTGTTCTTCTGTTGAGAGGATAAACGATTCAAATGAAACTTTATTTGTCTATATGCATCGGAAAATAGACGTGTTATACAAACATCCTAATTGGATAAATAGAAGACTCAAAAATATTATTGCCACAAAGATTGAGTATCTAAATATGCCACTGGCTTAATAATCATTGATTCGTGCATGAGGCATTACATTGAGAAACTAGAAAACAGGGCTTTGGATACTTTGGATTTTTTTTTTTTTTTTAAATATTTTATTCATTTTTGAATTTGAAAATATACAGATGAACTGGTTACTGATTCTACTTGTATAATTAGACGAAGAAATTGTTTTTACATTGCAAGAAAATACCTGAATTACAAATATTGGGGTAAATAACAATTAGCCACTGAAAGATTGCTTATATGTTCGTATCTCTTTACTAGTCTAACATATAACGAATATTTATTGTATGTTATTTTAAGCTTATTCACCGATTCAACCTCAACACCAAATTAAGCCATTTTTTGTTTTTGCTATTTTCAAATTTGACTGCTAGAGTATTATTTATTGTAAAACTGTACATTATTTTCAAAAAATTCGTCATAGTTTGACATTTAGGAATATTATATAAAATTTAGTATAGTCATTTCTTTTTCTTATTCTTCAATATTCGGTATATTAATTCATGAATTAACTGAAATTCAACTGTATGTACATTTTCTTTTAGTGATTTCCACGACAGAATGTTTTCCTTGTTAAAACATTTAACCTAATTTTATTTAATACCATAAGTAATGAGACGATACCACATTATTACCGATATCCTATAAATATTATAGACTATAAACATGATACCTATATTCAATAATGGCAAAAATAAGTGGGATTCCTTCCTTTTATAAAATATATTTTACAAATATAACATATCCAACTTGTTAGCGATTTTATATGATTTTTAAAGCGATCAATTATTATCTTAAAAATATACTCTGGCCTGTAGATTATTTATAAATGCGGCGTGATTAATTATTTAGGGTGGTTAAAAGTGTTTGAAATACTTAATAGTTTCAATGAATAATTGATCAGAGATTTTAGCGCCTATTTATAAGAATTGATGAATGGATTCATATTTTTATACTACGGATTGAAGATTATTCAGATTTTAAGTAGTTCGTTATTTTTATACTTGCATCGAAACGTAAAACGCTTTCTACATTTCTATATAAATAGCTAAAGTTACTGCATAATTAATTCATCGTATATAAGGGATTGAATCGAGTATTAATCTCTTTCTATAAGCCACAAATTTCCGCTGCTAATGTAACACTATTCGTCTTTTTTATTTTTTTATTTTTTTATTTTTTTATCTCCTTATATACCATTTACAAATTATTATACTCCACAATTCATAATAATTGTGCAATTTGAGCGAATTTACAGTTCATCAAGTGAGTGTTGATACGTCGATGGTGTATGAGATTTATTTCCAATCAGAAGATACACCATCATTTTGTTAACAGACAAGATGAGCCTTAAATGACTTGAGTTTATTCAATATGATTGGATCAAGTTCAACATTGGATAATTAATTTTCATGCAATCGGTGTAATGATATAAAAGTAGTACACTGAGTGTACTTTAAAAATGAATTAAAAATTCTTAACAAACAGTTTAAAGCGTCGAATTTGAATGTAGATCATATTTTTGTACAGATATTTCAAGTTCCATTTACGATTTGTTAAGCAACAATAAGATTATTCATTGAAGTTAAAAATAAAATGCAATCATTGTATCTTTGGATCAAGTGTAGGATGTACACTTTGTACGTTGAAGAAGTGTTTCATGTCGTAATATTTAATGTTTGAGATAATTCTGCGTTTTTCAATGGACGGAATTGATAATGGACTAAACATACAGAGAGATTTAATCTATTTTATCAGCTTTCTTGCCATCCATCATAAATCACAATATCATTATCATTATTACCATTAGTAAGTAAACAATCGGAGCAAAAGATAATCAGAAGATGTGAATCTTTGAGCTTCCACCGATCTTCGTTAGTCATTACTTATTACTATCCGGTTAATGGTAATAGAGATCGAAAATATGGGATATGGGTATCGGCTCATTACTTGTTTCAAATTCTGAGATTCATTATTATAAATAGACAAACCAGGATGAAAGGATACAATTGGGTATTGAAATTACCCACGTTAAGTCACTCTACAAGGACAAATTTATTAATGAACACGAAATTATTGCTAATTTGGTATAGTGTGCTTATTGTTTCATTGATAATTACGATTCAACCAATTTACTACTCGTAATGTAGTAATCACAGATATTAAAATCTTGATTATCATTTTCGATATCAATTTACACAAATGTACGCAACATATAAAATCACATTTACATAAAAGAACAGTTCAGTATTAATGTTTGAGGTATAATTCGAGCAATCGTCAATTTACGTTGAAGTAAAAAAAACTCATGTATACCTATGTACACATTGTTGGGGCGATAACTATCTGCCTACTATGTCGTACTGTTATTCTGATCTTTAATGTAAGACTAGATTTTAAACGAACAGCAAACAAATCTAAACACTACATTATATACATTTTTTAGTCCGTCTCTCGTACAGGTACTAACGTGTTGCAAAATAATAGCATACAATTTGGTGTTTGTACCGGTGGCTTGCTAAAAAATTTCTTATATAAATGTTCAACATGCAAAGGTCTTATACTATATTCAATACTAAATTTAGTATTATGGTATATATCAAGCCACTCAAGCTACCTTATCCAAAGGTAAAAAGAATATCGCTACGTATTACGGTGTCTTATCTTATCTAATGTCATATTAATAATTAATAACTATGATAAGAAGTACTACATTCTATAAAAGAAATATCTTATACTTATATACCAACATAATATTGAACGAAGGATGAAATACATTGTTGTAAGTTAATTTGTTCGCGGTAACAAGATACTGAAAGTGCAACGTTAATATTGAGGATGAAAGAAAATTATCTTTTTGATGTTACATATAAGAAAAAATCTACAATCGACATTAGATTTAAACAAAAAAAAAAAAAATCTATCTTACAGGATGGCCTGCTAAAAATAGTTGATTAGTTTTATTGGATAGAGCAATGACTGATTGCAGAATGAAATTGCAGTAAATTATGGCAAGCCACCCTATATATTGTAATCTTAGCCTGATAATAAATCGTCAAGGATCACGCTAAATACAGGGTGGCCTAATAGAGACTAGATATTGTGTTACGATAAATTTTTATTTTATTGCAGAACAATACGACAATTTATTATTGATTAATTTTTATTTGATTCCAAATTAACTATTAAATATGTTATTAACACAGTGTTTCTTAACTGATGGGTTGTAATATATTAGTATTTTAACGGATTCGTCGAATGTCTGGCAATCGGCTGTGATGAAGTAAATTGTAAAACAATTATGGTATGATTACACATACCTGGTACATGGTACTTTTGTTTAACACATCGGTGATTATGAGTGTCTGCTTAAAATACGTTTGAACATATGTAAAACAACAATTGATAACCATGTTGAAATGTAAAATTCTTATCAAATTCAATCCGAAGAAGATGAAAATCGTTGTCTGTGTTATAAAGAGTATCATGTGCTACTTAGGAATGGTATCTCGCGTACTGAAGAACATTTGTAAAATACATTATATATTTTGAACAATTTTCTATATTCCAAAAAAAAAAAAAAAAACAAAGAAATAAAAAAAAAAAGAAAATAAAATAAAATAAAAATCGAATTATTATATTACGTATTTAAAATAATTATCAAACCATTTTTTAATACTTCTAAAGCATGAAATTGGTTATTCATTGATTAAAATATATATACAGTTTTGTGTAATTAAAACATTGAACATTTCTTTGTACCATATATTATTATTATTATGATTATTATTTGGTGCAGTCTCTTTATTGTTGATTGAAAGGAATAACAAATTTTTTAGACGTAAAATAGATCTATAAGATTAGTTGGTAATAATAAATTTGTAATATATCCTATAATATTAATTGTTATCGTGTAGTTACTAATAAATTTCTTTATCCATGCAAAGCATGAAATTTTGTCAGACAAAAAAAGAAGAGTAATAATTAATTAAATGTTGTACAAATTGAAATTTATGGCAATATATAGGGAGTGATTGGGGGGCCTGACAAAAATAGTCATTTTAATGAATAAATCGAGAGCTTATGTGCACTGAGTAAAGTTGAGAATGGGAATACTGTAATATTAAAGCAAGATAAGTGATTTGTACGAACCTGAAAAAAAAAACTACACTGTTTGCAACATTAGTAAAATAACGGAAATATCGTTACAATTTTTAGTAAAATTTGCTTCAATTACGGGATTGTTTACAATTACAGCTCATATCACTTACAGATGCTTGTGTACAGATATAATTGATGTCATTCAACCCATTCCAAAAGTATGTGCAGTGATTATGAATGGTTTTATGCATTTTAATATTTCTGGGACTGAAAAGAAGTTAAGAAACACTGTTTGAATACACATGTTTACAATTAGGATACAGAACGCTTATATTTTTGACTAAAGCAGAATATTTTTTAATCTAATCTGCTAAACACGTGTCTATCTATTTCAGGGTCCATATCATTATGTTTTGTGTATAGCGTTATCCTATGGCTTTTTAATAAGTGAAAGATTCGAATATGATATTGAAGAAAAATATTTTAGATGATGTAGCGATTTATGTCCAGAATATAACTTACGGTATAACGGATGGGCTATAATCTATTAAAATATAAATATCATTCAAAATTAAAGATGATTATTTAGCAAGTATATTGGAGTTGAATTAATTTAACATTCAAAAAACAAAAAAAATTGGCCAATATTTTGCTTTAGCAATATACCTTTGGAATAAGTAACAAGGTTTATCATATTATAAAATTAAAATTGAGAATTTATTTACATTATTTAAAAAAATATGTTAGAGTTTCTCTTGTATAAATTTTATTCGATTGATTATTATTGATTTGAACGATAGTTTCAATATCAATTCTCTGTCATTAGAATTAAAGTAATTATTCTATGACTTCCGATTAACCTTATGTATAAATAAATCGTACATATATACATACCTGAATGTCTTTTAATTTTAATATTCGTTTAGATTTTTTTTAACTCTCAGCTGTCACTTCTAGCAATTATTCCTATAATTGGTTTCAGAAACTCGAAAATAAGATTAAAAATAAAATATAAATGAAAACAAATAAACTTTATGATTTAATCTGATTGAATTCTTCTGAAGTATTAATATCTGTCTTTACTAAACTTACCATCCTGAATCATCTGCATTCGATACTCGTTCTGCATTGAAATTATCGATGATTGATGTAGGTAGATAAAATAAACTTGTTGTATACACGATAGATGAAGTACATGTTGTATATTTAAATACTTATAACAGTAAGAATACTCAGTATTAAATAATATCCATATTATCAGCATGCAAAGGAATTTCTTGTTTAACGATACGAACAAAATAGTTTTCTAAATCTGCAGATAATTCAATCAAACCTCTGTGGGTGTTGATCTCTAGAAATCAGGACAATCAATGTAATCATTTCATCTCGCATTTCATTTTTCGAGTTTCGTATCATTATTTAAATATCATAATACCTGCTTAGCGAATATTAAAAATTGGATCAGATTTCTAGTATAATAGTTGGAAATAGTTTTATTTATCGATAACTAATACGCAGTGGCATTATTCATTTATTTATTTCCGGTTCTCTAACCGTTATTAATTCACAATGTTTTTACATACTCGTCAAGTATTTAATAATTCTATCAATCATCAGTATCAAAATAAGTAATGCATGTTCTACTGCGTTTTAGAACAATAACTTGTGTTTTAAATTGACCTGTTCTATTCGCATGTTTTAACAGCCTTGACTCAGTCTAACTAATTCAAATTTGAAACTAAAAGTACTCTAACAAGCCTATTAGTACATCCTAAACCAACTACTGAATTCAATGTAACTAAAATTGCCCGTATTGCATACTTTGTGCATAACGTACGTATTTTCGTGAGTCTTCTGATATCCGAATAATAGAACAAAAAAATATTTAAAAATTATTATCAATAATGATAATTACATGCGTATTCAATAATAGTCGACGTAGTACTAATTGTCGTGGTGTTGAATTATATTATTTCACTACAGAAATTGAATCGTTTTCATAAAGAAATAAATTGTATGAACAACGAATATTCTCAGTAGTTTTGTATCGCTTATAGAAATCATGATAAGGTTTTGTAAATATTTTATTCGAGTCATGCTCTCGGCTATAATCTCATCTTTTTTTTATTATTTTCAATATTGTTCGTCTCTATACGCCCCCTGTCTCACAATAAGAATAATTATCAATTCAATTTTCAACGGCGGCGTTCTCGAAGCTACAAATACCTAATTTAAACAACTCTTTGCTATACCTTCATTAGGTTTCTCCCCTGAGGGCTAAATCGACACTCTTATAATATTGTTATTTTGTTTGTTTCTTTTGGTTTTTTTTTTCTACCTTTTTCTTATGTTAATTTATTTTTTTGAGTAATCCTTGGCTCATATAAGAGGTTTCTTGTTATTTTATTTTGTTGTTTGTTTTTAATTTATGGTGTCTAATTGATTCTTCGATAGCGGCGCTGTTGAGCAGGGGATGATAGCATTTGCTTGAGGGAAAATGTGCTTAGTGACAAACCCGCAGTTGCCAGTAAAAAAGCGGATCTCACAATTTTACGATCGGCACCACCGCTTCGATACGCCGGTGCACTGCCACTCTGTAATAGTGAAAAATATTCTTTATACTTTCGCAATATAACGAAACACTTTTTTTTTATAATAAAAAAGAAAAGGACATTGATTTAAAAAAAATAATAATAATCATAATAATAGATAAATAAAAACTTAACTAAGTTCGAATAGGTCAAATTACTTTTAGGATAGAAATTCGAGAAGTAATATGATACATGTTTTCCTGATATAGCTTAGAACGCTTACTGTTATTCGACAACGAATTAATATACAATACGTATCGAGTTTGGTTTTACCTTCACTATTTTATACATATGTAATGAGGTAAATCAAGGTGAAATAATTTCAATATCAATATGTATTGGTATATGCAATACGTAAAAATAGTTTTATTAAATCAAAAGTGAGAAAACTTCGTAACTATCAAGTCTTTAATGTTTGTAATGTATTGTAAAAATTAGAAAAATTGATATTATAGGATACCTGGTTAAGTGAGAGCCGAAAAGCATACAATGTCGATCTTGTTAAATGCATCTCGTGACTTCGGATGACGTGCTGCTACCCGGCACCCTGAAACATTATTAAATATAAACCGTTAAATTTTCTTCAATGAATAAATCTATGGATATCGACATTGAGAATTGTTTTTATAACATAATTGACGCACGATAGTAACTATTCAGAGTCGTCACATCAATGTAAACTCTAAGCTTACAATTACATTTTGTTATTCACATAACGTACATACATATACATACGATTCCAGCTAGTGATCTCGCATAGTTTCAGGGTTTTATTTTTCGAGGTGATATTAAGTTTAGTTCATATACTGAATATATATAACATTTTGAAATACATATTAATTAATGTGTCAATTGAAGGTCGATCTCACACAAATATTTGTACTTGTAATTGTTTTCTCGAATATATGTATATATTTAAATTAATTAAATTCACGTATAGAAATGATAATTTGGCAGATCATGCTCCTTCTATTGAAATTACAGTAAAGATCACACTTAAAAAAAAAAAAAAAAATAGCGTAAGAAATTTCCTGATATTTATATTTTGTCAATTTATTATTTCTGCGAATATAATAATTGCTTTTAAAATTTCAGACGTTAAAGTTTTTTCCGCAATTCTCTTCCATCAGTGATATGTTTATATGCCTCACCTTGTAATATTTTGAATAATTTTTATAACAGAAATAAGAATCCTGATGGACAATTAAAACTAAACACAAACTCTTTATTAAAGAACAAAGTTCATTATTGTAGATATAATTAGTATGCTAATTGTAGACTGAATCACAAGATTTACACGCCGAGACGCTATGATACAGGCAATATCTATAACTAGACTGTATATAAAAAGTTCTGAACAGAATCTTAGCGCCAGTTGCTGTATTATCATACGAGAATTGCGAAACTATAAATTTAAAATAAGAAACGTATACACGTAGTGTAGGATCGCACTTTAATCTCTACGCGACAAGCAATGCAGCAAGTTCACAATTTCGCAATAAGTGTTGAAGCGAAACCGGGTTTAAACGTTTTGATGATAGTTCGTCTCCGACGCAATCGGGCGTAAGAAAAAAAATATATAAATAAAACAAAAAAAAAAATAAATAAATAAACGAAAAATAAACTACAACTTGCGTTTTATAAGATTGCCAGAGTCTGCTATGTACGTAAATAGATTTACAGATTATATATTGTGCTTAACTCTTCGACATTCAAGATAGATACGAATGTAATAGGAATACGTTTTAGTTCACACGTGTGAAAAAAATTTAATTATTTGGCACTCGTTATACACGTTGTCGAAGATGCTTTTCATAATTAATTAATACTATATTAAAGGTCGTTGGAAACAATACATAGATTTGAATTGCAATGCAATTGCGTAACTCGAAAACGTGGTGCATTGGGTACAAATGAATCTATAATTACTCACTTGCAATTACAGATCTAACAACGGAAAGAATCAAGACGCCGGTTATAAAATCAGCAGTCCCGATATCATTTGTTAATTGTTATTATTCTCAAAGGCAGAAAAGTTGAATTTTTCAGCACCGGATGAGAGTATATTAGTTTACGTAAAACTGTTAGCTTTCACTGTATAGTTGTTGAGACAAAATACCCGGGAAATGTTGCTATTTTTATATGCATAGATAGTTTAGATTCAAACTTTGCAAGAATATTAGCCACAGTGAAAAAAACCGGTTTCAAAATGATATTACGACTGTTCGGTACCTGGGTTCTACAGACACTGTGTAGATACTTGCGAAAGTTTATTATAGTTACTAACCTGGGGTTCTTTACCCCACCGCTTGAAATTCATCTACAAGTTAAATTTAGGGATATATATAAGAGATTTGCACTCGACCTTTAATATCATTCAAAAATATCTCCATTTGAACTTGAACAAAAATTCGTCGTTCGAAGTGCATTCTCTATTGTTGTACATCTATTTCTGAGACAATCTGAGAAAATCTGAGAAGTTATAATTTTGAAAAAAGTAACAGGCTAATTTTAGATGACTTTCATGCCGATTATAAAATAATTAAAATACAACTATGCACTCATTTTTCAGCTAAATATATTTCATGTTCGTTGATTCAGTTACCGTATCAGAATATAACTGTGTTATTTGCTAATCGTCAGATTCAAAATCCTATAGAAAAAAAAGTTGCTAGATATATTCAGATATTACTGAAAGAAAAATTTAGGCCTTATAATGCAGTTGACACTATATTGAACTCCTTGACTACACGAAAAATTAAATTTCACGATTCTGAATCAGACAGTTAGTAAAAGAAAGAAAATACTCATTAGAAATCATTGTAGCTCATATTCTTACCTAAAGGTAGAGGCGTATATATTTATAATTTATTTCGTTTTTCTTTCTCGATAATATTGTTTAAGTTGTTTCTTTCATTATGAAAGACAAATAAAACAATAAGAATTCTTGAATTTTCAATGAAGTAGTATGCTCCAGTTAGCTATTGCAAGAACGACGTTATAATATTTATCAGAATAATATATAAATACGTCACATATGTCAATATCTTATACTGAAATTAACCTACTTCAAAAACGCTCTGAAAAAAGACTCAAATAAACATCAGTCCGAGTGATAATTAAATCATGCTACAACTATAAATCACTAATAATCTAGTCGATTCTTTACCATGTATCGCATATAGCCGTACCAATGGGAATTAAATTGCAGGTACGAAGTGCAATTGCTGCATGTTATACAAGTATTTTTTAAATACTGATTATTATTCTTAGCCGGGGAATTAGTATCGTGGTCCATTCACTCGCGACGTATGAAGTTTAAAAATAGAAAACTGTTCCATTGGTTTTAATTCATGCATTCTCTATCTCTCTCTTTCTGTAGTTATCTGATTACAACCACATGATCAAAATCTATTTTTTCTTTCCTTATATCCTTTGGAGTGAATAAAGTTTCGTATTATCTTTTCATAGTAAATAAATAAATGAAACAGATTATTTTCTTTCCTCTGTAATACAGAACTGTAACTAACTATATTTAACAAAGAAGTTATAACTCTTTCAAATAATTTTTTTGTCAGGTATTCAAATGTCTATCTATTTATGAAGATATTTTAATCTATTTTTCATAGAATAATCAGCTATATCGGTATGATTAAAGTTCGGTAATATTTTAGGTGTAGACCTTAGTTCTGTGATAACAAATAGCCATTGTACTATATAATTTTATTGTAAATTAGAGAAATCAGTCAAATATATTTTACATTGGTTGTCACAAATCGATTCACGTTCTACCCAATCTAATGATCAATAAAATCATGTAGCTACTTAAAAGGAAAAAGAAATTTTGGACGATGTTATAGTTCGATTCGAAAATGTTGTATCAATATATTTAATAGTTTTGACTAAACTCGTTTCTAAGTTGCATCGAAATGGCATATTTCCAAATGAATACAGAACATTTTTAAGCCTATGTAAAATTCTTAATCACATGTTTGGCAGGTGTCCATTCGTATAAGAAGAGAATTCTGGTAAATATTAGATTGGTTAATTTTTTGATACACGCACCTACATATAATTTAATTAAAAACGATGGGGTAGGTGGCAAAGCTAATGATATATCGCGCATGTGATACAATTCAGTTCAGGTGAATTCTTTTAAGAGAAGATGTAGTAGAAGCTACGTATATAAATAGTATGTTATATAACCCGAAGGATTTTTTTTTTGCACATTCGACCGCGTTAGAGACGCCAGAAATTTACGAATTACGTAAAACTCCGAATTGGATAGCAGAATACTAACCTTCTCACGTGGGATGTGTCGACGGAAGAGAGATACTCGTTGATCTTAGGGCGGTACTCGCAACGACTTAAATAACCAGGTGCCAGTTTTCTACACTATTTTATGTCCCGGATCTCTCCGGTCGATAACGCAGTGAATTTTCATGATCGTTTTGCCATCTATAAGAATTTCGACGAACTAATTTTACTGCAATCGTTGTTGCTCATTGTTGTTTATTATTGAATATACATATGTAGAATAAAATGAACCTAAATTATAAATATCATAGATAGCGAGATGTTGAATGAAACATTAAGCTCTGTATCATATTCTGTATCATGGCGGGTTTATGCAGTGGTCTTACCATTGTGTCTTACAAGCTGTACGAGCTTTCTCATTGGTTGATCCTTGAGTTTTTAGGGCTGCATAAACCCGCCATTAGAAAAAAAATCACGCAATTTAATTTTCATAAGGCTCGGAACAGACGATCATTATTTATAATTGGTTTTGAATTTACTTATTTTCTATTAATTACGATTAAGGAGAAATATATTTTAGATTTATTGAGAAAAAAATTGTTTCAGTTTTATGCTTTATCTGTGTATTGGATTAACATGTAATCGTATATTCGAAATAGAAGAGAAATAAAACCAGCATAAGGATGGTATTATTTGTTTTCAGATACTCTGTTCATTAGAATTGGGTATTCATTCATTTCATACTTGATACGCGCGCTATTTTTATTAGCAACTTTATTTTCTTTCAGTTCAGATATAATGCAATCATGTATGCAATAATTCTCTGCATTCTTGTGCTGCACTACTATACTTTCATTGTATCAATTAATTGAGTAAGCTGATAGTAGTTTTTTATGGCTTTTCCGAATTCTATGAATGGGCCACCTGCAACGCCATTACAAATATAA
Organism: Macrophya annulata; assembly: GCA_963924015.1. Classification (NCBI taxonomy): domain Eukaryota; kingdom Metazoa; phylum Arthropoda; class Insecta; order Hymenoptera; family Tenthredinidae; genus Macrophya; species Macrophya annulata. The sequence goes on along the minus strand of OZ001258.1, from coordinate 26,871,269 downwards.
TGGAAGAGTAGTAGTTTTTTTTATCCGCATTCTTTCGTCACATCACTACCGTTTCATTCATTGTTTTGGCATAGTATAGGTGATGGGCAAAGAAGTATTTAAGCTAGCAATGGAAACAAACGAACGAACAATTAAAAAAACAATTCGAAATAAAATTATTTCCCTTTCTTAAAAAAGAGATTGTAACGGAAGTTGAAGCCACTTTTCCGCGATGCTGATTGGCTATTTGCTGAGTATCACCGCGAAATGAGTGCTATACGCAATGCGTATATGTATATAGAGTAACGCGCGATTTTTTGTTTGAAGTACTGTTTTGTTATCGCGTCGAATTTACCTATGCTGACATACAACATGGCATCTATACTATTATTTACATGCTCAGTTGAAACATCATGATAAAACTGTACTCATTGTATACATTCGTTATTTCGCATAAATAAATATCTGCTCGGAGTATTCATATAGAATCGCGTTGACGTAGCCCCCCACGTCAACTGTTTAACGCTAAAAGTATAAATTGAAAAAAATGTTTTTTTATATTAGCTATTACTTTACTGCAATAAGAATGTTGTTGATGTTATAATTACTCGTACGGCAGACAGCAAATAAGAGACTTGATCAATTACGATGGATACATGAATTTAATTTTAGGAAACACAAATTGTATACATAATTATAAACTTTGATAATGAGTAATAATGTGTCGATGCTACAACAATAAATACGGTTATTAATTATTAATAGGAGTTGAAAACGTAGAATTGAGTAGAAATAAGCATTTTCAGCCACGGAACAATTTACGACTACTCAGATCAGATGTTATCCTGATACCGAGGGTAAATTTTTGTCCCAAGATTTCAAAAACTACGAAAATCACTAATATAATAATCACGTTGCAACGTCCATGAAACCATGTATACATACCAAAATGCATGCATACCTGTACGCTGAAAAATTTTCCTTAGCTTAGATATATGCTCCTGATTTTTCCCGCCAAAAATTCCAGCACACCTCCTCGGGTCAGATGTTCTCCTGATACCAGGAGCGATTTTTCGAGTTAAAATTTCAAATTCCCCAAGTTTGTAGGCTAATGAGAGATACAGAGAGACACATCGATGGGAATGCATGTCTGCTTAGACACATGCTCCTGATTTTTCCCGCCAAAAATTTCAGCACACCTCCTCGGCTCAGATGTTCTCCTGATACCAGGCGCGATTTTTCAAGTTAAAATTTCAAAAATCTTAAATTTTGTAAGCTAATGAGAGACACAGAGAGACACATCGATGGGAATGCATGCCTGCTTAGACACATGCTCCTGATTTTTCCCGCCAAAAATTTCAGCACACCTCCTCGGCTCAGATGTTCTCCTGATACCAGGAGCGATTTTTCGAGTTAAAATTTCAAAAATCTTAAATTTTGTAAGCTAATGAGAGACACAGAGAGACACATCGATGGGAATGCATGCCTGCTTAGACACATGCTCCTGATTTTTCCCGCCAAAAATTTCAGCACACCTCCTCGGCTCAGATGTTCTCCTGATACCAGGAGCGATTTTTCGAGTTAAAATTTCAAAAATCTTAAATTTTGTAAGCTAATGAGAGACACAGAGAGACACATCGATGGGAATGCATGCCTGCTTAGACACATGCTCCTGATTTTTCCCGCCAAAAATTTCAGCACACCTCCTCGGCTCAGATGTTCTCCTGATACCAGGAGCGATTTTTCGAGTTAAAATTTCAAAAATCTTAAATTTTGTAAGCTAATGAGAGACACAGAGAGACACATCGATGGGAATGCATGCCTGCTTAGACACATGCTCCTGATTTTTCCCGCCAAAAATTTCAGCACACCTCCTCGGCTCAGATGTTCTCCTGATACCAGGAGCGATTTTTCGAGTTAAAATTTCAAAAATCCTAAATTTTGTAAGCTAATGAGAGACACAGAGAGACACATCGATGGGAATGCATGCCTGCTTAGACACATGCTCCTGATTTTTCCCGCCAAAAATTTCAGCACACCTCCTCGGCTCAGATGTTCTCCTGATACCAGGACCAATTTTTCGACTTGAAATTCCCGTAAATCGGAAAATCTTGCCTTGACTTCTTACGATCTTATAATTTACTTACCTTATTCAATACCTGGAATAGAGAGTCGCAGAAAGGGGAGAATGGAAAATTATTAAGTAATTAATTATAGGTATATCTGGGAATTTATTGCTGCAGCATCGATACAATATTTCTCTTTGTCAATGTCATATATACTACATACATACATACATACAAAATGTAGTTATACTTATGAGTAAATATACATACTTATGTATACGCATCGTAAATTATCGAGTATATCTTTATTTGCTTACTGCTATACAAGTGCTTATAATATAAACTACATTGTGTACACTGAACCACAAAATATTATTCTTAATCCCACACGGAACAAGAATCAGGTTGCTTCCGATGACGGAATAAGCCTCGACGTGTCCAATCAACAGCAGATAAACTTCTGCGCCAGCGCATCTAGTGGTTGAAAATTAAACGAAGTGCCGCAGCCATTTGTATATAATCAGCTGGGATTGCATGTATTGTGTATAACAATTTATACATTCTCGATATTGTCTGTAGATGAAACTGTCATATGAGTTTCGTCTTAATTTAAAGGAAATATAGTGTATAATAAAGTTAGGAAACCTCATAGATTATCAACAATAAAGCACTGTTCATTATATTCCGAGTATTAAATCTAACCCTCCCTATAACTTACTATTAATATTAATATGCTACTGAGCTTAAGAGCGGATCACAAAAAACATGTTCACTTTCTTTTCGATCAGCCAACACATGGTACTTACTTTTCCATTATCTCTTTTATACTTTTATCACGTTTTTTAATCCCTAAGAAAAATTGTCTATAAATGAAATTATTCTCATTAGTTTTACAGGACTTTTGTAAATTGGCCTTGGACTATTTGCAGAACGGACCAAATTTCAAACTGTATAATGTAGCTGCTCGTAAGTTATGAACAATTCTACATTCGTTTTTACCTCCAACCATTTAGCAGCTTATTACATTAGATATACTGTATGCATCAATAACTTAATTCTTCTCATTATTTCACAATGATACTGTAATGAGCAAGTTTCTTTCCAACATAAACTAATTTTTATTATATTAATAAACATTTTGCTTCATTTTTCATAAACATATTCCCAAGTACAAACTGTACTATCTAACAATAAAGTGGTAAACAATAACTAACCATTTGTTGCAGAAAAATTGGAAGCTGAACCTGAGGATATTAAAAGCACTGTAGAAGGGCTTGTGAATTTGTTGTTAGAAAGTTGTAAATGCAAGGTGATTTATATTCATCGAAATAAAATATCAACTTTGTTCACATAATCATGACTAAAATAAATTACATGTATTCAGACAAATTTTATTTTTTATAGTTAAGTGTTGAGGACTTTAGAGATTCTATAACCGCTCTCGGTTTCTCTAGTGAAAATGAAACCTTACTTACAAAATTGTATACGACTAAAAAGTCAGAAATATCTCAAGTACTTTCTACTATTGGGGTCAAATTACCAGAATATGAGAACATGGAGTGGAGATTTGAGGCACAGGTTGGTGGCTTAATCAGTAAAATGTGTAAGACTTTCTCCTTAATGCCTCTTCCCTTTGTTCCTAATTGCGAGAATTTTTTTATATTCACAGATCGCATCTAGATCTTTGTTGAGCCAAGTTACACCATTGATTACTTTGGACTTGAAATTAAAGAATGAAGTCTCTAATAAGGCGGAACATGTTTTACTTCAAACTGACGCGAACAATTTACTTCATATCACTGAAATTTTGGAGCAGGCATTGCAGGATGGCCGGAGCCAACATTTACGTAAAGTTGCAAGAAGTATCAAATAATTGATTTAAACACCAAATTTTTGATTATTTATACACCATTTCTCATCGAGTCAAATGAATGTACTGTAAATTTAAACTTAATATTTATAAAAATAAAATGATTGATAGATTTAACCAAAACTGTTGAGGTTTTAAATTTCACTCCCAGCTTTTCTTAAAATAGAAATGAAATCTTATTCAAACATAAAGAAGCTTTATATATTTTTCTATCTCGCCTAGAGCCATTATTTCAGAATTTATCTGTATGCTAATATGAGAACGATAATTTAATTTAAAATATCAGATGCAACTTTGAAATATGTCAGAGCTGCCACTGATAATCAGTTTATTGTTCTTCTAGCTGTCTTGAGAAGCCACTTTACAGTACCTATAGTTCTTCTTACATTCACTTTTATAATAGAATTCGCTTTTGCAAAAGAGTATCTAAGTCTAAGTGTAGATCAATACATTTGAATATTTTATTGATGAGGGTCTTCATAGTTTAAATATATAAGACGGAATTTAAGAGCAGTCTCTGTGCTGGCTACGGTTTGGTGTGTTATCATCACATTCAATGTTTTACGCATTGCAACCACCCGCTCACCGCTGCGGAGAATATATTTCCTGCTCTGTCACGGAAGAACTCTTCAGACTAACTGACTAATAAGAGTAAGTATCAATCCCAGGGAACAAACAGCCTAGCAATAGCCACCTAGTTTTAATTCAAAGCAAAGACACCAGACCGAGAAAATAGTTATTAATGGGAAGAAATTACTTCGTTTTATTTGATTTGCAGATATGTGTATTTGCCCTCAGATGGAAGCAGTGCTAGCACCTGGTTCTCACCACACTTTCGATCCTATCTCTATCAATCATGTTCAAAATATGTCAGATTTTTCACCCAACAAAGCCATCGTCGATGCTATATCTACTATTGGACCGCAGGTTGCGCGGCAGTGGATGCGCTTCAATAATCAAACTGTTGCTGACAAAGTCCTACCTGAAATGCTTCATCTGATTGATCCGCACTGGTAAATGTTAATTGAGTTTAAAAGATAAAAACCTGAATTTAATTTGCATTGAATTAATATAGATGTATTAGGAGCATCATTAGCTGCCCACATAGAAATAATTTAAACTATTCTGCAGGTACCAATTCCCACCCATCGATCCCATCTGGCATAAGATTCTTGGTCTTGTAATGATTGTCCTCGGTATAATGGGGTGGTGCGGTAATGGTGTAGTTGTCTATGTCTTCTTGTTGACCCCGTCTTTACGAACGCCCAGCAATCTCCTTGTTGTGAATCTTGCATTCTCAGATTTTCTGATGATGATGATAATGTCTCCGCCAATGGTGATCAATTGTTATTTCGAAACGTGGGTGCTGGGTAAGTGAGCTATGGTGTCCCTGGTCATGAATGAGTTTCAAATAATCATCCTTTCAGGAACTCTGATGTGTGATGTTTACGCAATGGTTGGATCCCTCTGTGGATGTGCATCTATCTGGACTATGACTGCAATTGCTCTGGATCGGTACAATGTGATTGTCAAGGTAGCCCTTCAAAAATCCTATGATGACTTATGGTATCAAAGTATCTACAGATAGAAGTGTAATAGCTATGTGTAATAGTATAATAAAAAACACTTACCCGTTCACAGGGAATGGCTGCCAAACCTTTCACCATGAAAAAAGCCATCCTGGAGATATTGTTAATTTGGCTATTTGGATTGGTCTGGACCATACTGCCTATGGTAGGATGGAACAGGTAACAGAATGAAAACCGCTTTAGGTATATCTACTGAAAGCATGGAAAATGCCATGTATTTACTTGATTGATTATTTCTATCAAGGTACGTTCCAGAAGGAAACATGACTGCTTGTGGAACAGATTATCTTAGTAAAGACTGGCTTTCCAAGTCTTATATTTTGGTTTACTCTGTATTTGTATATTACCTGCCACTGTTTACCATTATCTACAGCTACTATTTCATTGTATCGGTAAGTTTCTCAATTTCGAATCTTCTCATCTCTCTCTTACACACCGACAATCGAATGTCAGAGTTTATTCTCTTCTTTAGGCAGTTGCTGCACATGAGAAAGGAATGCGAGATCAAGCAAAGAAGATGAATGTTGCTTCTCTGCGATCTGGTGAAAGTCAGGGAGCCAGTGCTGAAGCCAAACTTGCAAAAGTATAAATGTTAAAATTTATACCTAATGTAAATGGAATTCAAAGTATTCGTATAAAATTACTCTATTCTTTTCCGCATTCAGGTAGCTCTAACCACAATATCCCTGTGGTTCATGGCCTGGACTCCGTATCTGGTGATCAATTATATGGGTGTCTTTAATGGCGCTCAGATAACTCCTCTTTTCACCATTTGGGGGTCTCTTTTTGCCAAAACAAACGCTATCTACAATCCAATTGTGTATGGTATCAGGTAAATAAAGTAGCAAACATCCAAAATTTGAACTCTATCTTATTCAACTCTATATTTAAATTGTGGAAATCGTTTGAAATAAACCAGTACTCTGTAAAAATATCTTAAAACTCAGTACATTCTTTACCTTTTATTCACAGTCATCCAAAGTATAGATTGGCTTTGAAAGAAAAGTTACCATTCCTGGTCTGTGGATCGACTGAACAGCCGGCTGCAGCTACACCTGCAGCTCCCGCAGCCAATGCAGACAATGCTTCTACAAATACAGCTGATGCAAAGGCTTAATAGTTCTCGAAAAAGGCAAAATTCTAAACTTCTCCTCTTGAGTCTTGGCCTTTTTTTAAAAGATTACAAACATCCGTCTATTGCTTACAGACCTGAAATCAACGTATTTTCTACGGTGCATCAGTAATTGGCTGATGATTTTACCAGTGAAAAAGTATTATGTGTCATGGGTTGAGTAGGAGCTACAGTTCCAAACCATATAATTTCTTAGATTAAAGAGTTGACTTTAAGAAAATATATGCACCAATAGCTTTAACACCAAAATCTGGAAATATCACTTTTATGAATTATTTTTGAATCAATGGTATTTGTTGAATATTAGATACGTTTATATGTAATAGTTAATTGGAACAAATTTCAGACTAAACAAGTTATGACATTGATTGGCATCATTTCATCTCTAGTGTCAGAAGATTTCTGTTTCAATTATAGTAACTATATGCTACATCTGTACAATAGAGTGTAAAATGCATATTTGCACTGCTGAATATGACAATTACTGTGCCTAGTATGCCCAGTTTGCATTTTACAATATTCTTGGTATTATTTCTAAAATATGATGTTTACGAATCTTGTCATAAATTTGAAATGTTTTCTACTATCGAAGATATCGTAATTACCCAGCTACCAGTCGTGATATTTGTATCCTATACTTATGTTGTTAAATAAAGTCATCCTGAACATTGAATAACAGTCTCAAATCTTACACCTGATCAAAAGTTGCAAGTAAGATATTATATCATTGCATGAATATTTTTGGTAATAGTGATATAGGTATACAAGAGAAGGTAGGGGTGATGTCTTATGTTAATAAAAGTCATTTGATTTGCATGCAGGGTTTATTTAAACTTAAAAAATAAAACACATATAACGTTATTTGCCAGTTAGTATATGCAGTGCCACGCTACAATAAGCGTATATGGCAGCCATAAAGCCAATGTACAACGTTATAAAAGTGAAGTCGTATTCGGTGCTGAGAATAGCCAAGTCCAAGTCGCAATGACGCAGGCAATAATAATTTGAGTTCTTTTATCGTTTGGCTGTAATTTATCTCGAATCGTGGTGCAATCCGAGTAATAATACCAAGGATAATTCGAATCAAAAGTTAATCGCGAGAGTCATACGACAAACACAAGAGAGTCAAAAATTATTAATTCCGTTTCATAATAATTTTTTGATTGCCTGGCAAGTATTTGTGTTTCCCGCGTGTGTAGTTCTCACCCTCCCAATGATGGATCGCCGTTTCTGGGAGGTAGTCTTCCCCTTCGTTCGCAAATTGACAAGTATACGCTATTCGCTCGTGTTTTGAATTTTGCCAATTTCATTTATAGAAAGATTTTTTTCTTTTTTGTTTCTATATATTTGTCTTAGTCCAACCACTGTTTTAATTCAATCAATTTTGCCGTTTTAAGTTACCCGAAATTTTTTCACTACAATAGTTGAGTATGTTTTCTTTTGGTGTTTGAAAATTTTTTTCGATTCACATATCAACTTTCCTTGAATATTTACAAAACAATAATTACATATGGCTTACGTATTTCAAACACGTGGTTGTTCTATGATCCGAATAATTTTATCTTCTGATTTTAAGCAAAAATTTTGTGAGTTAGATTTTACAAAATTATTAAACGATATAACGAGTTTTAATTTCTTCAATCACGTCGCGAATAGTGTCCTCAATAAATTTATGCAGCAGGCTTCTCGTTGTCGGTGAGCGTCGTGACACCAGAAACCGTGGAGGTCGCATCTCCGGCAGGTACTGCATCTCCGCCACAGGACAATGATGGGAACTTCTTGAACAGTGCAGCTCGGTATTTCGGGTGGCTATATATGTGATTAGAGAAAAGAAAACAACTTGTATTATGTTGATTTTTGAAGAATCGCGTATAGTCGTTAACAGAAGGGCTTATTTCTGAGGCAATTCTTTTAAATTTCAATTAAAAATGCTCGAAGCTAATCGGGTTTTAATTGACCCATTTCTGATCAAACAACTAATCGGACTCAGACTCACCTGATGCCATATACGATAGGATTGTAAACGGCGTTAGCCTTGGCAAAGAGAGATCCCCAGATGGTGAAGAGAGGTGTGATTTGTTGAGTTTCGAAGACGCCTGCCCAGTTGATGACCAGATAAGGCGTCCATGCCAAGAACCATAGGGAGATCGTCATCAAAGCGACCTGTGACAAAATAAATTGATTAAAACTTTCGTGTAGGGATGTATTTAAATTGATATTATTGTCAAGTATCAATAAATTTTTGCATACCTTGGCAAGTTTAGCCTCGGCGCTTGCTGCCTGATTCTCGCTGGATCTCAAAGAAGCTACGTTCATTTTCTTGGCCTGTTCTCTCATGTTCTTTTCGTGCGCCGATACTGCAGCAATGATGAAATAGTAGCTGTAGATGATGAGGAAGAGTGGCATGAAGTAAACCCAGAAGCTGTATACCAAGATGTAAGACCTGGAGATCCAATCCTTGCTGAGGTAGTCAGTGCCGCAAGCGGTCATGTTACCCTCTGGCACATATCTGAAGTGAAAATGAGAGCAAATGTTATGAAGATCGTTATTGAAGTAGTTTTTCATGATTGTATGAAGAAGCCACAAGTGTACTCGCCTGCCCCAGCCGACCATTGGTGCAACGGTCCAGATGACGCCGAAGCCCCAGATTGCGAGAATGCGAAGGAGGGCACCCTTGATGTTCATTGGTTTTGCAGACAAACCTTTGACAATTACGTTGTACCTGTCGAAGGCAATGGCAGTCATAGTCCAAATGGAGCTGCATCCGTACATGGAACCCATCATCGCATATACCTGGCACAGCGTTGGTCCGAACACCCAAGTCTCGTAGTAACAGTTGATCACCTGTATGAATGAATGGATGTGTGTAAGAAATGAGTGCGGATTAGTTTCCAAAAGAATGGAATAACCAGACAATTTCTATTTCCTCACCATGGGCGGTGCCATGCAGAACATCATAAGAAAGTCCGTGAAGGCCAAGTTGACGACAAGAAGATTGCTCGGAGTGCGAAGTGATTTAGTCGAGAGGAAGATGTAGACGACCATTCCGTTTCCGATTACAGAAACGATGCCCAGGCACGCGATTACGAATCCCAGGATACCGTGCCATAGGGGGTTGATAGGGGGAAATTGGTACCAGTTTGGATCGATCAGATGGAGCATCTCAGCAGGTACCTTGTCGACAACGGTTTGGTTGCCAAAACCGCCAGCCTGGGCCGACCACGAGTAGGCCGAAAAACTGGGCCCTGACATCACGGACATGGTGGACTGTTGGGCAGATGTGTAAAATGGATGATTAGTAATGTCACATATATTGATCAAAGACGTTGAAATTATTTATTATTAGTCTGTTGATTCGAGCCATTAGGATTTCATTTTTATGAAAAATTGATTCGATTACGGACGGTTGTAGCGGAGAAAGTGAAATTTCCAAAAATTTATTCGTCAGATTCAATGTATAACTCATAACGTGAAAACAGTAATACAGCGACCGTAGTTAATATTAAAAACTAAAAATTATATTCAAAGTATAATCAATGAAAATATTGATTTACATTTTTATAGACGTGGATGATTATTCCCGTCCACATTGTTCCAAAAAGTTTTCGAAATGAATATCGCCAAAATTTATCTGTAATCGGGCTCTGGTTAGTTTTTGAAAATTTTCACGAGAGTCACGTTGTTAACAATTCAGTTTTAGACGAATATTTACCTTTAGTTACTTGGAGAAAATTGTTTAATAACAAACTAATCCAAGTATATTTGGTTCCCGATGTTGGTATGTCGCGAACGAGTGAACGTGGGCGGCCGCAGGTTGAGAATTTAGCAAAGGAACGAGGAAAGGTCTACCGGAGCGTATTCGTCCACTGTCGGATGCGGCTCGAATTGTGCTCCTCGGCAGCCCGCTTAAATATGCTCGACTTTGCACCTAAGTTGTCGCATATGTACCCTTGTCTTACACACACCGATAGTCACACAGAAACAAACTTAAGACCCCAAACAGTCTTAAGAAGTTGCTTATTGAGTTAGAGGGATTGAGGAATACCCTGAACACCTTGGAGTACCTGGAGAACGTGGAACAGAACTCCTACAAATTCAGAAAACGAGACAACAAGCAAGTCTACGCGTAATACAATGTTTCTTCTTTTTTTCCATTACCATATTTTCATGACCAAATTCTTTGATTTGTTGATTCAGGTTTCAAACCTTTTACATACCAGGATGTAAAAGGATGGAATACTCAGAACGAATAAACCATTTTAATCAATGACTGATCCGTTGATAGTTCCGAATCAATTATGACAATCTATATAATCGTTGCTGTAGTTAATTAACTGGCTATAAGTGATACAAATAAAATTGAAAATCAAAAATGTAAAATTAAAGTTAATTATTATTAAACCAATTATTGTGCGGTTTTATAGTTTAGTCTTTTTTTTTTTTGATTTTTGATTTGTACAACAACGATCTAGCTATACATTTGTAAAATTAGATTAACTAATACTATATGTATAGGTATAATAATGCGATCAGTATTTGATATCAGCTATGATCTATTTCGAGAATAGAAAGAATTTTTTTTTGTGTAAAATGAACATAATAAGTGGTATAGTTTATACTACACGTATGCCTATACACATAGCTGAAGTAATAAATTTCCCAAAATTATAATCAATGTCTACTAGATATAAAAATACCTATAGTCAATCGCGAGACGGAAACTATAAGCTCGTCAAGTATCATTGAATTTTATTCTCAGCTACAGTTGTATTAAAGGAACAACAATAATAGTATACGGGTCCTTATGTGGAGGATACAATATGTCAATTTTTCGAGGATCACGTCCAAACAAATAAATAATAGAATCATAGTAAACGTATGTATACGTATATGTATATACAGATTAGAATTCAATTACTGGTCCCCGTAATTCGGTCCGTCCAAGATCCGACTGAGCGTGTTTATTTAATATACTGATGTAATTTCGAAAGCCGGATTTCGTTCGGATTAAATTTTAGTTCGAAATTAAATTCAATGTATTATTTTTAGATAGTTCACTTTAATGAACAACTGTCGCCTGTAGAATACAAATGTCGTCTTAGCATTCATTTTCTATAGGTATATGTATTTTCGCCTTATGGCGTTTAGTATGACGGTAAGCATCGAAACAAAGATATATAATAATCAAGTTTATTGCTGAACAATGCAAAAGCTTATGTATTGTAACTTTTCTCCTTCTTGTGTCTTTAGGTGGCTAACAGCGATCTTGTTCAGCGGTCGTTTCTTCGTTCCTGAGATAAAAATACGTTGAGACACCTGCAGAATCATTCTGGAAATGATTTTCAGATACTGTGTTGCTTTAAAAATTATTCAACAGCCCTGAAAATCAGTATTAATCATATTTCAGCAATAAATAATGAACTTAACTACGCGTAGAATTCATATTGATTGCCGCTCGCTGTTTGCGGCAAAAATAGTTCGGAGTATCGTCGCTGTAGCAGCATGTTGAGATCGATTGTCGTGACGTACGTTCGATTTAAATCCGTCCCCGGCTGTCAACAATTGTTGTTCGGCCGTTTAGTACCTACAGAATATCATAGAATATAAAGGCAAATTCTGTATATCTTTATTATATTTAAAACTTAAGTTATTGATAATATTTATTACAATGGAAGGAGATACAATAGACGAAACCGAACAGTTTGACTCGGATGACGGTGAAGTATTAACGGCTGAAGAAGTATTGCAAGCGATTGAAAACGCTTGGTTAAACGAAAAATTCGCACCGGAGATACTATGCCATAAATCAGATCTCGTTGAGTGTATGCTCCAGCAGATATCTCACATGGAAAATAATATGAAAAAATTAAAAAAAGGTGACATCAGACTTGCTATTCATAAAATGGAAATTGATAGGATACGATTTATTATAGCAAGTTATCTGCGAACAAGGTTAGAAAAAATTGAACAATATACTATACACATTTTGTCTGAAGAAGCCAAAAGAAGCCCTGAAGAATGTTATTTAACTCCAGGCGAACTCAAATTTGCTAAAGAATATTTGGCTAGTATTGAAACACTCTTTAAGACTGTCGCCCTCCAACATATGCCTCAAAACTTTCAAGAGTTTCAAATCAATAAATTTATGGTAGAACCAAATTTACATAGCCACGTATTTCTAAGGGTCAATAAAACAGTCGACCCAATCATCGTGCCTGGTCTAGTAGATGAGGAAGTTAAGATGGAGGCTGGTACCCAGCACATACTTAAATACAAACCGATCGCAGGTTTAGTCAAAAGAGGAGAAGTTCAATTAATATAAATTTCATAAGAATTTTTTGTAACAATTAACTCTTTGTCAATATTGATGAATGTCAAGTATGTGTCTTACTGGAATTTAAATACCAAATATATATTTAATAATTACTTGTTTGTTAGAAAATTTGAAATACATTGCTAAATAAATACAATAATTTCAATTTGTATGTTACATGTAAAAGAAAAATGAATACTGCTTGAATATAATAACTGTAAAAAACTCTATAAGTCTTATTTTTATTTTCAACTATTTATTTTCAATCCATTAACATAGTCAAATCATTATTGGAAAGGGATATCGAATAATCAAAACAAATTGTAGACCAAGTATTAGTGCAGATATTTATCTGTTTGTAATAAATATATTTGTATTTAAACAAGGAGTCAATTTAACCGCTATCAGATGCTATTATAGTATATGAAGATCAATTCGTTGTTAGGCTTCATCAGATATTAGAAATAATCAACTAATAAAAGTTCTGAGTTTATGTTGTAAATAATCATCTGTAGGTTTAACATTTTCAATAATGATTAATGTTCTAATGAAATCTTCGAATTATAGTAATTTTTCGGAGATATAATTTGGTAAGAGAAATAATGCATTAGGCTTGATATACAATATATAGTTAGCATCATATTTATGCAAGACAATTACAAATGTTATGATTACAATGAATTGTGTATATGTTATAACCAGAATATAATGTATACGAATAATTAACAAGATATTGTATATTTTAACAATATTGTAACAAGATTCATAAGTTTTGTATTTTTTTTTTTTTTTTCTGAATTACAAAATTATTTGATATTTAAGTCTTACAATCAGTAGCAGTTTGTGCAAAACATATCCTTCACTCCTTAGTGATAATCTCCTTCAATATGAATAAAGTCATGTATGAACCATTGAAACTTATTATACGTACATATGAGTGTAAATCTTTTCTATAAGTAACATGTACATTACATACATGAGTAAAACGGAGTTTATAAAATAGATAATCACATATAAAGTATATATTTGCATATAGTTTAGTATTATAGTTTCCATTACATGTATGTCTTTACTTTCCTCAATTACTTAGTAAATACATTTGTAGCAGAGCTGAACTCATTTCATACAAAAAATAAAATTCCAGATTATGATTAAGCTGGCAACAGGGAATGTTCATTTAAATATAAAGCTTTTTGCTGGTAAGGGACCACTTGTTCATCGCCATAAGCTACTTGCCAGACTTTGATTGACAAGTAATTTTAACTAAGTACCTTCATTCTATATCTGGATTAATTCAAAAGGCAAATAAATCAGAATATCTATGGGAAAATGACCATAGAGAATGCTACAGGGCAATAGGAAATTTGGGGATAATTTCACGACTACTAGAGAAATATAATATTTTTCCAGTCAAGTACGTTGACTATACGGCAGATATGATTCCATTATAAATATGCAAAAGTAATAGTTCATTTCGGCCTAATACGTATTTGATATTTTACAATATCAAGTTTACAATAAGGGCAGAAATATTTCGAAAAATTATAATACTATATAACTTGAAATTTTTAAGACTTTAGTTTTAGAAATCTGAGTGAAATTGGTTCCACCACACTATATGATAGATAGGTAAGTATCAAAATCTGTATGAATTGGGGCTAAAGTTTTTCAGAATTTAGAAACGCGATATTAACATATTTTTGGTAAGTTTTTACATATTTAATTGCAATTTTGTTTCCAAAAATTTCATGATAATTAAACATCGTGAACCGGTAACTAGTTTCTCTGAAGGTGGAACAACAGGGCAAACTTATTTATGTACTTAAAATTGTATCACACATTAAACAGAAATAATAATAATAATAACAATAATAATAATAATAATAATAATAATAATACTAATAATAATAATACTAATAATAATGAAATATTCAAGTAAAACTAGATAATTTAAAAGATTAAGTAAACCTACTAATAGCCCTGCCTAAAAAATAATATTAAACGTAATGGACAGGCTAACTAAATGAGTTTTTGCTTAGTATGGTCGTATGTAATTAGAAACAGTGATACAATACTGAAAAGAATTTTTGATAGTCGGGATGGAACCAATTGTTAGAAAATTATTCACTTTCATTACAACTTTTATCACATTATATTATGTATTCAATATTGTCTCTTGTATAAGTATAGAATCTTTATTATTTAGGCACAATGAGGTATATATCTATATATGTATATATAGTTATATAAAACTCGCTCTTTGGCTACATTTATATCGAAAAACTAAATTACTCTTTTTAATAACTGCTTCTAAACTTATTTGATCTGTGTGATCAGCCCATAGCTGGTTGAGATCTGTAAAGTTCAAAAATATGTCTCAATATATTTTGGACCTACTAAATGCTTGAATTTATAATTTCATGTGCGAATATTATTTGAAACATGAGTATTTTCATAGAAACAGTATGATACCTGGATTAAGAGCCATTGAGGCATGCATTTATTTTTATCCTCTAGGAACTTGAAGAATTAAATTACGTATCGCAAGCTACAGTAATAATAAAAAATATTTTGAGCTTTGCAGCCAGCGCAATTTTCCATCATAACTATAAACTAAGTACTGAATGACCTATCATAATACCCACGTAATAACCACATTGTTATTATGTGGTGATGCATGTAAGTACAAATATAACATCATTTTCAAAAAATACCTAGTATGTGTGATGTAGCATATTTTCATATTACAATTTCTTAAGTACGCATTATAAGAGATAAATTGATATTTGGTAGTAGCGTTTCTATGCCAATACTTAAAACATGCCATCAATTCGGCCATGGTATAAAAAGTTTCAAGTTACCTGACAATAAGAGTTTAAAGCACCAATCATTAAATAATCTAAATTAATGCTCGGCTGTGACCCTCTCTTTTATCGAGCGATATTTAAGGGTTCTCGACTTAAATTTACAGCAATTGTGCTGTAGAGAATAATAATTAACTAAAGTATTTAAAGAAAGTTTCTTTTAATTTACAGTGAGAAACGTCGCGTTAATAATGCCAATGGTTTAACTAAATGAATGGATAATAAAGATTCAATAAAGCAAACCTTTTATTTGCTATGCTGAAAATGCATATACCTATATGTATATTACCATTCGTGATTGCTTTTTTAAAGAAGCCTAAAACTATTGCTAAGTAATAATGTATGTGAAACATATTAGTCTGATGATAAATAATGAAATGAAATTGAGAAAACGATTATATTGACTACTTTTGTATGTTTCCATTGGGTGCATGTATTGGAACTACCTCTGTCATAATACTGTTGTAGGCCTGGAAATTTACAAAATAAGTTTATGTTAATTTAGTTTCATTAGTTTCATCTTCGTAACTAACACACACGCGAATTGATATTCAAATTAAATCAGCTATTAGTCAAATCTAACAACAGTGAATTGATTTAACAACATTTATAATATTGAAAATAAAGTTTAATGGAAATTGTATTACCTCTTTGGCAACGTTTTTAAGTAACTCGGCCATATTCGCTCCCATTTCGTTGAGCATACTTGTGAAGTACCCATTTGCATTCTGCAGTAATATATGCGGATGATCGTACTCTACCATTTGTCCATGATCCATTACTAAGACTCTGTCGCTGTCCATAATAGTATTCAATCTGTGAGCTATGGTAAGCACGGTACAATCCTTGAATTCTGTCCTTATAGTACGTTGTATTAAACTATCGGTAGTAGGATCTACATTGGCCGTAGCTTCATCAAGGACAAGAATTTTGTTATTTCTTAGCAGGGCACGTGCCAAGCATACAAGTTGTCGTTGACCAGCACTAAAATTACTTCCACCCTCATTGACAAGGTGATCTAAAGATGCCACAGTTTCCTTCAATTCAACTCGCTCGAGAGCAGTCCAGAGATCAGCATCTTCGAATTTATGGAATGGATCTAGATTATCCCGAACAGTTGCAGAGAATAAAACTGGTACTTGAGGAATGATTGAAATTTTCATTCTTAAATCGTGAAGACCAATCTTTTTGGTATCTATATCGTCAACTAATATCTCTCCTTCGAGATTAGCTAGTCGGAAGAGGGCTGAGATTAAGGAGGATTTGCCAGCCCCGGTACGTCCAACTATTCCAACCTGTGGGCAATTACCATTCTCGTTTATATTCAGAAACCGAAATGAATATAAATAATATATAGAAAAATATTTATAAAAATTTATTTCCTAATTAAATTGAGATATTTAATAATTACCTTCATTCCTGGTTTGATAAGAATGTTCAAGTCCTTGAGAACTGGAGGATCTGATTCGACGTAACGCATATATGTATGATTGAACTGAATTTGACCATTGTTTGGCCATTGTGCAGGAGGTTTTTGACCAGGTTCACTATCAAAAGGTCCTTCTTTTTCGATTTTTGTGAATTGAAAAACACGTTCTACGCTTGTCATTTGTGCAATGACCTCTGCCATCTGACGCACTCCATACTGCAGCATTCCGCATAAAATTAGAACTTGTGAGACTGCCAAACCGACATTACCCGCGAATGTATGACCTTGAAAAGAAAATCAAAAACAACCTGTGAATCGTCCTTGACAGCATTCTGATTATTACAGCATTCCACGTTTTGTTTATCCAGATTATTTTCTTTTATTTTTTATTGTGAATTTATTATATTGGTTGCAAAAATTCTCTGATTACCATCATCCAGAAAAATAAAGCTGTAAGTGACGAAGGCAACAAAGGCAATGGATACCATATCCAGCCAATATCCAAAGGCAGTACTACTTGCAATTGATAGATAATATGCGGCAGTATTTAAATCTTGATGTATATCAAACTCTTTTCGCACCATTTCTTCTGCACTGGATGCACGAATTGTTGCCAAGCCACTGAGCGAAGAGCCGACATGTGAAAAAACAGGACTTTTTGCTGTAAAAGTAATTTATCATATACTGGAATTATAATCTGATCAGACAAACGTTTATACACGGACATAATGTTTTGTATTGATTACTTACTGGTACCCTCAAGTCGTTTAATATCGCGCGCAGTTTTGACATAAACTTGCTGAATTTGGTAATAAAGGAATCCCATAATCAACATTGGGAATATCATCCACCAATGAATTATGAGCACTTGCATTAATATACCAGTCATAACAAGGTAGACTTGAATTGAGTCAATCATTATTCGAGGTAGCTGTTCGTCTATAGCCCCCATATCCTTTGAAAATCGATTGAGAATACGTCCTGAAGAATGATAAAGTATTAATATTGAAATTTTCTAATAATTAGAAGATTTCTAACAAGGAATTGCTTACCAGAAGGATTTGTGTCGAAGAATCGCATTGGAGCTTTTAATATGTTTGCAAACATAGTGTCATGTAGACCTTTGCTAGCGTTCATGCACAATTTGAAGAAAAGCAAACTTCGAATAATTGTTATAATAACACTACCAGCTATCCAAACGCCATAAATCGATAATGCAGCATCTCTGTCAAAATGGTCTGAACTCGGATTTTCAACCGTTGGCTCCGTCTGAATAACAAACATTCATTGCTGATAACTTTCTATTAAATAATTAACAAACTTCAAATGTGAATATAAATAGGTATAAATATACATTTTAAATAAATTCATAAAGTATGTATCTCTAAACTATTAACCACTTGTTATCTAAATCTTTAGATGCAACAACTTGCAGTTATCATGTCGGTATTAGAAATTTTTCGGACTTACCGAATTAATGCTCAGAAAACTCGCAGTTGTAGAGAAAATTTCTGTTGATATTTCCGGAGCATTTGTTGTAAAAAGTGTACTGGTTACTGTATCATTTAGAACAACAGATTCGTCGTATGCTGATGTCGTTGTTGTTGCATTATTTTTAAGACTTTCAGCAATCAGTTTTTCTCTCTCCAAGATTATCTGTTCTTGATTGGTCCTGTTTCAATACGGCAGATAAAATTATACACTTCGAATTTATGCTTATATTTTGTTTAAAATTGAGAAATTAACGTCAATAGATTTTTCACAGTGAGCTACAGTTATACGAGAACGTATATGCCTGGTATGTACAAGATTCATATGTGTATTACTACAAGAATTAGAATTATCATAAATTTCATAGATTATCCAATTTTTGATGTGGATCTATTTAAAATGTAAGCATAATTACCACCGTCCAACCCAATAGTCAGTTCCACTACTGGCAAATTGACCAATAATTAGTGCGATTATAACTATAATAATCATGGTCGTTGAGCCACCAGCCTTGAAATATTTCCAGTAAAGCTTGTTTGAGAGATCCCCCTTGGCCATTAATTCTTCAGTTTCTTCAGGTTCATTTTCATTCTCATCCTCGTCTGGGACAGTCGATATTTCTGATATCATGCTCTCAAGAAGTGGATGCTCTGGAGATTTATCTTTATCTTCGGAGTCACCCTCTTGTAATAAGTTTGCAAAGGTCGTATTAGTTTCTTGCAATTCTGTGAATGTTCCTTGACTTGCTACTCTGCCCTGTAAGAAACACATCATTCAAGGAATGTTATATTACATTAATAATATGATGTTTGTAAGAAATTTTTATTTTTATCATTCTCTCAAGACATCTATCCTGGTTTAAAACTAAAACTTGAAAAAAGTCTTTGGATAATCAAATAATTTGCTAAAAAATATCTATCTAGCTAAAAAAAACAACCAACAAAAACCGCTTATATAACTTTTAAATTTCACTACATTTTTACGTTTAATTATGTAGCTTTTCGTTTGATATTTAGTTGAGTATATTTACATTATCAAGGACGACAATGACATCAGCATCTTTCAAATATTGAACTTGATGTGTGACGAGAATTCTAGTTTTGTGTTTCAGAAAACCATTTATGCACTCGTCAAAAAGCTGTTTGCCAACATGTGTGTCTACAGCAGAGAGCGGGTCATCCAAAAGATATACGTCTGCACGTCTGTAGACAGCTCTGTATAAAAAGTATATTAATTAACGAAACACATATTGATGAGTAATAGCTTCAATAGTCAAATGCAAAATATGAAAGTATGAAAGTTTTTCCAACGAAAATTAAATGAAAAATTAATCAATTTCATTACCTAGCTAAGTTAATTCTGGCACGTTGTCCACCGCTTAGCGACGCTCCCTTTTCACCGACAATAGTCTTATCACCCTGTGGGAATTCCTCAAAATCCCTAAGAAGAGCACAAACTGTAGTAACATCCTTGTATCTCATCTTATCGTACTCCTGTCCAAATAATATGTTGTGACGAACACTCCCACCGAATAACCACGGCTCTTGACTGGCAAAAGAAACAGTACCATTGACATAAATTTGTCCTTGACAAGGTGGAAGTTCGCCGAGCACTAATTGCAGCAGAGAACTCTGAAAATAATGAGAATAAATAAACAATGAATTGAAAATATATAAAACTTAGCTACATTTAGTATATTGTTGATCCATATCTGCTTACCTTTCCTGAACCAACCGATCCTACGACTGCGCACAGCTTGCCCGGTTTAACTCGTACATTAATACGATGGAGAGTATTTGCAATAGAATTTGGAATCCATGAGGCTGTAACATCTTTGGCTAGAATAGCAGCTTTTTCTTCGCTAGATGGAGGCGCCTTCACAGAAGGAATATTTTCTTCCAATAATAAGAATCTCTGTGGAAAGTGTGAAAACTGGTGTAAGATTATGTGCTTTATATTTGAATAAACTATACAAGAATTTTGGATATGGAATATTGAGAATAATCGCTAGATGTCATGAATACAAAGAATTTTAATTTACTATACATACCTCAAGACGTTTAACTGATACCAAAGCTTCAGCTAACATCGAGACAGCCAAGGGGTAAAAAATAGCCATAGTTAATTGAAGCATGTTGAAGTACTGTGCCAGTGAAAATACTACAGCAGCAGATATCCGGTTGCCAAGCAGTACAAATGCCAGAATAGTGAAAAATAGAGTTGTACGTTCGGTAAATACCATTGACGCAAGGTAAAACCCTCTTAAGTACGATGTCAAAGTCAGAACTCTTATCTCATAACTGAAATACAATCATTTGAATATAATATAATTTCAAAAATCGTGTACGTGATGTGCACGAATATCTATTAAATGATGTACAACAGAAAATTTCTAATATTTCCACCTGCAGTAGAAATTGCCGAGACAGTTGATTATATGTAATTTTTTTCTTGATGTTGCAATTGTTTTCTGTCTTTATACTGACCCCCCTATAACTTAAGATGTTAAATGACAAACCTCCTAGCCATTGACACAAGCTTCTCGAAAGGCTTCTCCCATGCATACATTTTGATAACTTGAACACCACTAATAATTTCACTCATCAATCGTACTCTTTCGTCTGTCCGTAGAGCAATTTTCATTCTCAATCTTGACGTCCACTTGCTTAAATATCCTGAAAATAAAAACAATAAAAATAAACAATCGTATTATGACCAATTTTCATTTTATTCTGCATAAAATAATAGTATGCATAAAGTAATAGGTGTGATAATAGTTTTAGTGACTTATTATTTAACAGTCAGTCCTAGTTTAATCATTGGAATCTCACCTATCCAATCTTTTGAAAAATATAGGGGTCCCCACTTCAAGGTGCTTGAATAGGTGAGGTTCCACTGTATGTTGTATAATTTCTATGAACGGTTCTTCGATCGGCCTAATTAAGTAAAAATACTCCACCAAAGTGAATTCTTTATTTATTTATTAATTGCCTAACTACTGCAATATTTTCAACTGAGAGGAATCAAGAAGCTTGATAAATGGGACAAAAATGTATCTCTAACAGTCTAATCAGCTGTATAATATGTGAAGTAAAGATATTATATGAGCTCGTTAATCGAAGTCAAAGAAATATTGCATGCTTGAGTTCAGAAACAATCAATAATGTTCTTTTCAGTCGCCATAAAGGTTGTGGACCATGGTAACCTGTGGTCGAAGAGGAGCAAGGAGTCTACGTTGAGAAAATAATGCTAACGCTTTTTATATTAATTCAAACCTAGTACAAAGGAAGCTTGAGATACTGACCTTGTAGCGGAATCGTTTGTATAGTGATCAAGAATACTCCAGCCAGAGTAGCTATACCGACACTACGCCAAATCAAATATGTTATTAAACCACCCTGAATTGGCATTATCCATATCCAATGTAAGTACATGCCGACCTGATCGAATCTGGCAACATCATTGGAAAGTAAATTTATAACTTGTCCACTGGCAGTTTTATTAGATGCACCTCGTGATAATCGAAGAATCTTTAAAAAGGAAAAATTACATATTAATATGCGCTACTTAAAGTTCATCTATAGTGATAATCAATGAGTAATTGAAAATTGATTTTGTATAACTTTGACAATTATAATAAATACTTACTTTTCTGTATATAAGAGAACTACAAGCAATACGGACTCTCATGCCAATTTGTAACTGTCCTACATTTGTGTGGTGTGAAATTGCTGCATTTGCAAACGCTAAAACTACCACAGAAGTTGCATACATGTATGCTTCGGTAGCAGTTGATGTTGCTTGAGGATCAAAGTGCCAAATTAGAAGACCCAACATATATGGTTGTCCCACTCTGTAAAAATATCATACAACTTGGTATTTAATGTAATTTCATTAATGTTTAGTCTGTAATGCACATTTTATCGTAGTATAATTGTATGAAACTACATACTAGTAATAAGACATAAGAGGTGAAATTATGTGCAGTGATAGCTTACTTGACAACAAGAGCTAGAAGCAGGATCCATCCACCATAAAGACTGTACGAAAATAAAAACATTTTTCTAATCGCCCGTGACAATCTTGGCCTTATATCATTTTTCTTGGAATTTTCCAGCTCCTCGTTCCACCGTCTGTAATAATCGAAAAAGTAATTAATAAACATCCTTAACACATCTTTGAGTATTCAGATGTACATGCATGACAGTAAATGTCAGGTTTGGAAACCGGATGACAATATGTATGTATGTCATTTGTGTGCTGATAAGATTAAGAGACTTTTTTGTACACAGAACTTCCGCAGGGTAAATATCGATATTAAAATGACAATATGGCATTCACGCATTGGATGAAGCTTATCTCTAATTCATCAGACATTGATCGTAGAAATTATATGAGTTACGAAGATGAAAAGTAATGAAAAAATATCACTGTATATTTTATTTATGATGATTTACTCATTCATCCTGACCATGCCACTATTTTTAACATATTTTCGAAATTCTATTTTACTCAATATAAACTCAGTATTTCCGTGGTGCTTACTGTTCAAGAATATCACCCAGCATTTCGCTGTTGTCTTGGGGAAGGGCATTGTAAAGATCTTTAGTTTCCAGATCATGCTTCTTGCCGTACCAGAAGAGACTACTCAACCACCTGCAACGTAAGTGAATACTTATTTTAATTCAATGCATTTGTTTAGTTGCAAAACTATAACTTATGATATCTCAAAATATTTGTAACTGTAATTATCAGTGGACAGAGATAGATAAGCCGATAAAAATTTACTGGCTTACACCCAGATAAATTGCAATTGCCATTTGCAAATGGCTTATATTAAAAGCTGACCTTCAACTCTGTTCAAATGAAACAATAGGACTTAAGTTCATTATTAAATTGATATCTCATTGAAATGCCGAAATACAAGACTGAATAAGCCATGCAGGGGTACTTTTAGGATAAATTTTCAGACATTTTCCTGATTATCATATAGCAGAAAGCAGGCACTGCCAACGTTCTTGATTTAATTCATCCAACACAATTTCTTAGACATACAATAAAAATCACAATTCTTTGCGAAGTGGCACTGTGCAAAATTTAACATTTTGCTGTGATCTGAATCTGACAGAACAAAAACAAGGTACTCTGTGTTATTATGTTCTTAAAAATCTACTCATTCATACAAAATAGTTTTCTCTGATTTTTTCCACTCCTGTTTATTTATTTCAATTCTCCGAAACATCAAATTTTATACTGATAAAGCTTTGATATGTATACACTCTTTCACTTCAATTTTGAAGCAGATGCGTCATGGGAGTATGAACATATGTTGTACACTATCAGCACGTTGATAAATATATATATATATTTAACACAGAACGTTTAAAATTCGAATCACTTTGACCAGTAGCGGTTAAGATACTATAATTAAGTCTTAAAGTAAAACTATTACAGAATTTACGAGCTTAGTGGTTTGTTCAAGTTTTCAAATTAAACTACCATAGAATTTACCAATTTAGTAAAGTGTTACTGCATTTTGTTGTTATGAATAAGATGAGAAAGAGACTATCTTACATTGACCAATATTTGGTGTAATATGAGGCAATAGCATTACGTCGTTGAAATCATAATCCCAAACTGTTTCTTGCGTAACATGGGTATGACTCTGAAGAATAATTTATTGAATCTAATTTATCAAGACAATATAATAATTCTGATGAATGAAATAGTATGGATAATTGATACAAAACTTATCTTAATAAAGAGGTAAATTATTTGTCCATTAATTTCTCCTAAACTTTCAAATTAACACCTTTCAGTTAATGCCAGTTGAAAAAATACCAAGTTTCTTATAAATTGATTTAGTGGTTTAAGATTTATCATGATGCAAACACTTGAACATACTAACATAGCCTACTTATAGTATTAAAGTAGATAAAAAAAGATACCATATAACATGAAAATGTCTAATTATTACGAATTATTGTCATCCTCATTTTATGATCACTGTCAATCTGAAAAAGTCATATATAAAAAACTGTGCAGATTAATCACAGTTGAATTTCACTGTTTTAACTGAATTTTGGACCTCTCCTTGTGAAAACTGGTTTATCAATAACGAGAAGTGTATAGGCAAGTGCGATAAAGTTGGGTTCGAAGAAAGTTGATCACATGTAAGAACAAGGAGGAAAAATGAAGATTACAAATAATCTGAAAAGGAATATTACTGGAAAAATGGAGCTAGCGTAAAGTGGATCAGAATGCTCAGATAGAAGGGTCAAGAAATCAGTGAAGAAATTATGCAGACGAAATGGGGAAGACACAAAAGGTGGATGAACGCAGCTTAGGGATAAGAGTGCCCATAAAAACTGATATTCAATCATTTTTATTCTACGATTCCTGAAAGTTTCCAAGACTCAGACTCAGACTCATTGAAAAATTTTCATGTTTCAACCTTTTACAAGCTTTTCATTTGAAATTTGTTTTCCTCTTTCATTTGAAAAAAAATTACTAAAAATTGGAGTAATTTAATTTTGCATTTCAAGAACTTTCTCTCTCTCTCTCTCTTTTACAATACACACAAAATATACAAAGTTTTATCCTAGAATGTCTGACTAAACTAACAAGACGAACATTTCATTGATTAACAACATCTTTTTTTTCCTTTCCAAGTAACATACAACATAATATAGTACCTTGTCTGCACTGAATAATACAATCAACATATTATGATGTTCTACGCCTACCAATATAACATACTTTAGCCTCGTTAAGACCAGCGAGACATATTTCATATGATGAGAAATTGAATTATTTATCTGAAACTTACACAACTTAAAAAAGGAAGGATATGATCAAGTTGATGTAAAGTATTTTCTATTTTGTTTTTTGTTCCCTTAATTGAATTTAAAATTTGTCTAATAATTTAGATTAGTTTTGGGAAAAGATGGAAAGTTGAAGGCGAACAGTCTTTGAACACCTGTTTTAATACGTTTTTTCTTAAATTTTATTTTTCAATGCTGAGTATTTCTGAGTCAAACAACTTACTTAAGTTAATAGTCTAGCTGTGTTCAGACATCCAATGACACATAAGAGATAACGGAAAACAAAAAATAAAAATAAAACTGTTTGTGGTGAAGATCACACACATATTGTCTGATATACATATACATGAATCTGTCTGCTCGAGTAATGATTGTTATCACAATTCGAGGTATTGACTTAATTATTTGAAAACAAAACTGTTTAGTATGTAAATAGTTTAATGAGAAAACGTGCCGATTAAACTGCATTGTACAAATTTTACCTAGCATTGAGGAAACAGAAATATAATAAGGATGATTAAATTTATTAAAAAATTAGGAGTTCATTTACAAATTGCAAATCATGCTGATGATTCAAGAGAAACAGCTGAGTGCCGTAATATTAGAAAAAATTAATATCAAGTGAAGGTTATCGTAGTCAGTATTACAATTATTATTAATTTTAACTCCGAACGAAAGTTATGTTTATAACGTATAATTAGCAAAATCCAAATGATCAAAACAACTCAAATATAAATATCGTATATTTCACTATTTTTTATTGTTCTACTTTTAATTCGTTTATTGAAAATATAAGAATCCACCTCGTACAACTAATAATTAGTACCAATTGACCGGGTCACTAGTATTAATATAAATAAATACCAATGTAACGATGTTACGAGACAAAGAATGCATGGCTTCATTATCAACGAATATTTTCAAAACATTCACTTAATCCACAATAACGACTAACAAAGGATATTAATTTAACACAAAAGTGGATTACGTGTTGTACATTCTATAGAAGAAATAAATACAAAGGAGGATGGGTGCATCGGACCCGTATGTGTATCCATATAATACGCTGCATATTTTCTACATGAACAGGTGTTAGAACTTTTATGTTATATGAGTATGTTCGTATGGGTATAAGGGCTGAATTATCGTTTATATTAATTCTAGCCAATTGCTACTCGTATCTTCATATCTTATCGAACGGTAATATTGTGAAGAAATCGAACCATGATTTTTTTTGTGGATAAACGTATGTCTGAGAATTTCAGTCAACGAACCTCAAATCTTACAGTATTTAAACTTTTCTTGTTTGACTACAAAGAAAAGACATTCTGTTCAAAGTATAATAGATTGTCGTGTAAGTTGAATGTGTAAGACAGGAACGTGATCGTTAGAAATCCTCGTAACGATACATAGATTTTAATGCCTATCGGTATTACGATTACGATTTACTAATGTTATGTAATTCTAACTGAAATCTCATAAAAGATGGAATAACGTTTCCGCTTGATCAACAAAACGTGTAATTTCAATCGTAAGTATTAAGTTATCAGTTTAAATGAGCCAATACCAAAATGGTTCGATGATTGACGATCATAATCTGCAAACGGAGAATTTGATAAGCGTTAAGAACCATGGTATGCAGACTATAAGGGCACTTGGGTGTAAGTATAACCTTACAAGACACAGGACTAAATTTGATAACTTCTGCTTAATCAGAAAACCAAAATAACGTGACATAACGTTTGGAATCTATAACTTACCAAAATCCTAATTTGCTGAGCGGGTTGGCCGTTAGTTGTGGGCTAGGATTATGATATTTTTTACTACTATCCATCGTATCACTTTTGAGTTTAGGATAAACTTATATTTATAAAAAGTTGAATAACATACAACAGTTCAAAATTCTTTATATTTTATGAAAAATAACGAAACTTAAACACTACTGACAGTAAGTAATTAAACAAACACCATTTAAACTCGTCGCAAACCACTGAAATGACCGCACTCTAAACTAAGAATCAAAGACAATTCGACTTAGCAGTCACGAATGACTACTAGCGGTAGAAGGCACTGAAATATATCTTTACAGCGCACTGAAGTGGTGGGGGTAGCGCGAAAATCTGTTGCTCAACGGAGGCCCATCTCTCTCTGACCATGTACAATCTTTATACTAGTTCTCACCATTTCCAAACAGTTTTCTATATACACCGAGCATGCGCAGTAGCTGAGAGAAAGGGCAGGTATCCTCCGTCGAGTAATCTCGCTTGGCGTGCAGATTCTCAGCCACTGAAATATAATTCTCAGCCCTATCTACGTCACTACGCGTAAATGCATACATATATTATGCGACTATACCGATACACCTAAATATATACCAATATAAAATATACTGGGTGTGCTTTTTACCGACTGCCCAGTCATCATTCCATACCGCAATAGGTTACGACATAAAATGTTGGTGGTTGCCGCAATTAGGCGCAGATTTGTCGAGGTTATTTATATCATTGATTTTATATGCATAGTACTGCTAGTGCTAAGTACTGGTACGGAATATAATCAATGTTTGAATTCTCGTACTCTATCGTATACGAGAAATTATAATTTGATAGTTAGATAGCGGGCGGTTGAAACTTTAACCGATGACAATAATATGATAGTATTATACGCAATAGGATCATTTATTGACTCATGGTTGGACAATTATCACAATTCACACAGATCCGTGCCTTGAATTTCCATTTATACAAATTATTATAGAAAAGAAAAATATTATCCGTTTAAAAGTCTTCTTCGATGCCGGTTTTACGATCGAGAACTGTAATATAGTTACGTTGTATGGTGATGACTATTAAAAAATAAAAAATCGTCAATTTGAAGTATACGATGATTCTTGATTAAAAATTTTCACGTCGTGGAAATAAGATGCAAAAAATTGTATATTTCCACGTTTTGTAGTATACCTATTATATATAAATTGAACATATTTTTTGGATTAAGAGCTGCAAAATATAATCAGTCAGGATAGTAGAAACAGAGAATGAGTAATATCGAACAATTTTTGTTTATATAAATTTATTGTTTACTAAAAACACAAAATACAAGTAGGAATTTTCTCAAGCGATGCAAATAAATCACACATGTAATTATACGTAACGCTATATGTGTATACATATGTTGTATATGTCTATCGTGATTTTATTTAGCAAAAAGCAGAAGATATTTTTAACAAATTGTATGTTATATTCGCGTTCAACTAAAACCTAATACTGAATACAGAATTTTACAAGTTACAGGGTTTCATACAGTCAATACATAAGTTCATCGAAAAAATATATATTTTGGTTAGGAATTATATGATAATATAGTTGTTTTACACTTACATTACAATAATATTTAAACGAAAAGATATTATCAATAAAGCAAGTCGATTCAATGTGCGCTTATGATGAAAACCTAATATCCCCTGAAATCCGTATGAGTTATCAGGGAGATGGAAATAAAATATAATTCATACTCTGTATTCCTTTTTCTCATTTAAATAAAACATAAAATAGTTAAAATCTATCCTTTTGGGTAACCAGCCATAAATATAAACATATCAACAAACTTTCCTAAATCCCAGGAATAACTTTAATCCAACAAATGCCTATATCATTCGCAGAATGCTAGTCAATATACCGCTATATCCTATACAGTTGGAGGTACTCGAAGTTCTCTTTGATTAATTAGAGGGCAGTCATACCCTCTCTTTACCAATTTGCGATTCATGGTAATTCTATATGAACATACGTAATACTATAGGAAATATCAAACGATACGGCCGCAATCATAACACAATGTTGTATAATACCTATAATACACGTGTGTATATCCGCAGGATTATTTAAAATTTCTGCCCCACAACGATATAGGCAACCTACAGTGTACATGTAGAAAACTATGGTACCGATTTTGATCAATCAATTTTCATATCTAATTTTTGTACAGAAATTTCGATACAACCTGCGTATATACACATAGATCATTATGATTATACAGTTAGGCACGCTGAAACGCTTGGAGTTAATATCCGCGGTCTTTCGTATTTTAATATACGCGGGAGAAATACTCATTTATTGGTGATGTTAGTGTCAGTGAAAGATCGTTGCCTAATAGTATATTTATCTCTAAGCTGTTTCATGCGTTGTCATTGTCACTGTCACGGTACTTAGTTAAATATAGATTACATTGCATGTATGTATGTATATACGTTACGATCTATAATCCATAATTCAAATAATAGTTTCTGATTTTATATCGGTTGTTAATCTTCGATTGCCAAATTAACGTACATACATACATAAGTATTTAATATACATATATATTATTTTAACAGATGCATAAGAAACATACTTTTGATACTTATTATTTGTCCGATGGTTGTATGTAGCTAGCGACAAGCATTTCAGTATGTACACGTATGTACGTAAAGTGATTCGGAAGAGTAACACATAGGTGTAGTAGGTAATAATCTACAGAACCTGCCTCATAGGGTGCAGGCGGAATCTAGGTGGCTAGATTTCTATCAATGAAATAAGTCTTAATAATTTATTCAGGGATTATTTGATTTGAAAAGAAAGGCAAGATTCAGAGCGATGTAATTTAGACAAAAATAATCGTAATGGTATACTTCGAAGTCAATTTAAAAACTTGAAGTGTCTGCTTTCAAGTACTTCTTGAAAATTGAAGCTATAGTAGATTTTTGCATAGGTATATGATACTTCAAGATTTGAAATCGTTTTTGAAGCACGTCATAGTGATTATTTGCTTATTTTTTTTCTACCGTCCGCACCCTCGTAATGCAAGATCTGCTAATATCATGACATGTTTATACGACAGTTTTAATATAACTAACATACCATACGGTCTTGCAAAATTATACTATTGAGATAACGATTAACGTCTTTTCAGCTTTATCATCATAGCGTATCAGATAATCAATTTTTGTTGCTGTAATATCAGCAATAATTTGACTTAACTATAGCTTTACGATATGGTTACACAATAAAAAGGTAGATGGTGCAATTACAGGATAAAATTCACCTGTAAATATAAATTTCATAATTTTTCGCTTAGATGAAAACCGAAGATATCGTGCAGGCTATATGGATAAAATATAGGCGCGTAACACAGTGAACTTTATTATAGATTATTTGATCGATTGACTGAATCATTGATTGCATAATTAACGACTTAATGAATTCACAAATGTGTTAATATAAGTTGTATTTCCGTAAATACGTGATTTTTCTGATTGTATCGATGCAGGCACAGTGGACAATTGTCTCAGCCCTGAATTGACAAAATAGTATTTCGAGTTGAAAAATTAATGCTCGGTAACTAGCTGCAGGTGACAATGATTAGGTATTAACAATAAATTAAATATTAACAATACGATATTGAACCAGCAGACATATTATCACCTCGGGGACAACTAGTTTATGTATACCTAGATATGACGGATGTGCATATTACCTGTGGATAACCAAGACAAATTGATTGAGCGATGACTTAGCGCTTAAGAATTGTGGGTACTGGGTAGAGGAGGTATAATATATGGATGAAGAATGGCTGGAGTTTACTTCTGATAGTTAGAGGAAGCTCGATCCCCTTCCATTTACTATATATTCAAGATTTTGATCTGCTGGTTCAATAGTGAGCGTCGAATGTTGATAAACTGTAAAAGCAAGGTTCAATCAGTCATGAGTGAGTACGTATGTTAACATTGAAATATTACTGTGTATAGTATACCTGACGTTGCGTGCAGACATACATAGATAACATTATAATTATGGAAATAAGTAACCGGTTGTAAATGGCTAATATATATCTATAATCAATGACAACAAATTACAAGACACAAAGTTTGAGATAATAAACGTTATACACTTAAGCTAATGTGGTTAGCGTTTACCATTCATAGATTTCAAGTAAGTAGGTATAGAATTGAAGTCTTAAGTCCTAAATTCGTTTTGTATATATACTTAGGATGACGTAATAATTATTTGATGAAAATTGCGAAGTATATTATAATATGTATATAGATCCCTAAAGCTTAAAACTAATGATATGTACACATTTATCACACTTAGACACGGTAGGTGAATAAAGCTTAGAGGTACAGAAATATTGTTTGATATGTATATGTATATAATTGTATTGTATATAAGTATGTAATTATGTATATCTATAATTTTTTTTTTTCTTTTTTCTTTTAACTGTCGGAGAGATTCGGCAATCCTTAAAATATATAATTTTCGATAATATTAATTAATAAATGTTTAGATCACCGAATTCCTCGGACATTTATTACAATATACCTACAATAGTCCCTCAGGCAACTTCCATATCCCAGGCCCTATTTTGGGATACGGTCGTAGTCATTCGGGACAGATTTGTATGTACCAAAATATTATCATTTGACAACATTACTTTCAATTACAATCATTGTTAAAATATTTGACCCTATATCACGGTCGCGATCACGTCCGTATTATACATGTATAAATTTTCTCGAGTGAAATATATCTCCGCGACTATTTCCGCCATAAAATTCCCAAGAATTTTGGGACTATTATTCCGGTGCTGATTAAGGTAAGTTTCATATAAGGGTTGAAATTAAAGGTGCTGTTTCTTCCGGACTCTTATCTCGATTTACACAGACCCCATTTTTCGATTATATATATATACATTAGTCTCGCCAGTATAATGGGTATGCGTGAATGTAGTGTCACTACAGCTGTGATACTCATTTGAGATATACATACAGGTAATCTGAGGTGCTTTACTGCACAAATGAACAATCAGTAACATCATTTTTATGTATGTAATCATAAAAGCGGTTTGTATAATTTATCATATGATAAATTTCACACGACCTACTATAACATTCACGAGTTGGTCTTATCACAAACCATCTGCCCAAAAATTAAACGTATATAAAACTATACAATACAATTACAAACGAAATTTTCTAATTAAACGAAATTTGACAATTATTTAAAATGCTAGCTACAAATTGGTATTGAACTTTTTAAAATTCTATCAAAGCACCTGTAAATATATCCGTGTAAGTTCGTCGAAGGTTAGAAGATAAGAAAGATATACTGGACAAATTTGAAATGATCAAAATCCCTTCGAACTGTTTATTTTGTCTACTTATGGTATTAAAACGTAGATACGTCACACGTCTATCTCGTTCTGCTCTAATTATCACATTGAGTTTAATCTATACCGTTGACTCCTACACACTTCCTGTATCATCGGACGTAAAGGTAAAAGGTGCTCTTCGATTATATGAATCGCCAGAATTTAATAAACAACTCTGTAATAAATTATGATTTGAAGTAATCGATCCGGAGTTTAGTCTCGCGCTTATCGGACATTAATTGTAGATCAAAATTGTTGAAGGAAAATTTTTTCGGCAACTATTTCCACAACATATAACAATTAGAATTCTTTTTAGAAATTAATATTACAGTTGGAATATGATTACGTAATTTTTCCAATGGTTGAATTTTACGTGTCACGTTCAACGCGACTCATCAATATTAATTATTATAGATTCAAGCCACAGTACAGTTAACATCGTTATGGTATATCTCGTTTTGCAATTCATTTGCACATAAATGCCTATAAACACGGGTCTACATACTTTAACCAGATTTGTCTTTGGAACTTTACGTTTAATAATGCCGGAAGTTTTTTTTATCAATGTTATAGTCTCGTGTACACAAGTCTGTTTAGAGATGATTTTATTCAAGCTAAGATATCATTCTGCTTAAAATGCTATTTAAATAACGCTAAGTTTTTTTCAAATTAGAATAAAAAATTAATTACATTATGCAAGATCGAATTTTGACTATATTGATAATATATACGTTCCGAAACTCGTTCGACAACTGTATAATATTACCAAAATACCAACGAGTTGTTCTAACGTGACTTTTAATCGTTGAATTTTGATCGTTTCAAGCAATCCAAGGTTTCAAGTTAAACTCTTTAATATATGTATCGTATGGCAGATGTAAAAGATAATAAAAACAAACACACAGACGTGAAATTTACGTAATGAATAAGTCGGGATAGATATATATGTATACGTGACGTATGTACATACGTTGTAACTGGTTAATCTTATAGTATAATAAGGTAAGGGCTACCATGACTTTGCCTTAATCATAATTGTTTATGCCTGGGAGCCTCTGTATGTCCTGATCATTTTCAGTAGTAACTTTATTTCCCTTCTTTATATTTTATACATAAATTCATCTCGGCTCTGTCTATTTAAATATTAATCAATCATACGTGATTGAAATGCCACAGCACTGCTATTGCTAGGTACCGTGACTCCGTCATGTCGATATTAGTTAGTATACACATTGTTATATTACTTTACGATTAATGTAAGAGTAGAGAGAGCTTCACGAATGCAGGCGATAAATGTGGGCTAAAACGAGCCAGTACATTATTTCGCGAGCATATATTATCGCATTGTGCTAAAATATCTTTACCTATTATATTATACTCAATATCATCGGTTTATCAGATTTAAAAATTGTCATTCGATGCCGAGTTTATTGGTTACTGCAGGTTCGAATAATAAAACTCAAAATTTATATGCGTATTCTTATAAACTATTTCAGGCTATGATATAGAGTGTTAAAGAAAATATGTCCAATGACTGATCAATTATTTCATCAGTTGCAGGTCAAAATATCGGAATGGTTTTACTCAAACCAGAGCTATATAAGTACATATACTAGCGGTATATGTATTTCATTTTAAAAAGGCAAGAAATTTTATATATGGCTATTTGTTAGTGAGTATATTATAGTATAAGTATAATTAACGGTGCAATTTTATCACGGGTGACGTATTGATATGTTCGTTATATTTGTTACAGAAGAATAAATTATTTGCTGTACTTTTTTTTTTTTTTTTTTTTTCTTTCAAGGGATAATCGAAACTTGCGCTTAGAATTATTGCATTTGATAAAGAAGTAACTTGATGCACTGTAGAAATTTTTTTGCAACAAGGTTTCCAGTTCCACAATAACAATAATTCTATAACCCATATATAACGGTGCAGTTCGATCCCTATATATGTAACTGTACAGGCAAATAAATATACTACAATTAATTTTATTTATTTTCCCGAGAAAATTATAAAGTATACATAATTATTATATGTATTTAGTTAAGCATTCGTTATCGCAATCGCATTCACATTCGCATGCTGAATTTATTCGTATCACTCTCACTCTTTTAAATTGATATGTTGACGTAAAGTTGAGTCCGTTTTCACGACTTCTCAAATATGGACGGTTCATTCTCCAAAAAAATCGTGCAGTTTTGATTGATCAAAATCTTCGAATAGATACCGGATGTAAAATACAAATTTTTATAGTTATATTTATAAATTTTCTATCCACGTTCTGATATTTCTGTCCCATGACATCTTCCAGCTTTCTGTATTGAATCGGGATTTTCTATATCCAAGAAATTTTCTTCAACTAGTCTTCAATGTTTATTGTTAGCATTATTTATAAATTTTTATTCGTATCCATATATAAGGAGGTGATGGGTGAAAGAGATGTGATTTCCTCGTCATACTATAATTTGAAAATTGATTACTATAAGAAAGCTGAGAGACGTGTCAATTAACTTCGTGAATAAAAATCTGAACCGTTAAATTTCCCCTGATAAGTTTTCAAAGTGTATATAGAAATGTATTATTGAAAATCGGAAGGTAATGATCAACCATAAACTTTACTTTATTCTTCAAAAATCCCGTTGCAATGCCGTCTCACGACGGACCGGAATAATAAATAATTGAAATCTATGAAATATTGAAGTACATACGGATTAACTTGCAGTGCTTAGATATTATAATACTAGTAGACATCGAGAAAAATGAATAAAAAATATAGTAATAGTTATGAGACATTTACTTGATATATCCCCATTGGTCGGCAACGACTCGAAACTCGGAAGTTGTCACTCTGATATGTTGGATTTCTCTATATCTAATGCTACCTTCTAAAGTCTAAGTCCTTTTTTAAAAGGTTCAAACTTATGCGTTGGCATATGATATGTATGTGAATGAGGAGTTTGAACTGGCCTTTTCAACGCTGGTCTATTCCCGATTAAACTAATTCATATTCCAGCACATTTCATCCCACAATTAGCCAGAACAATTAGCATATTATAGCCAATGTCGTAGATGCCCTGTATATACATATGAGATCTCAACTCATCTACCAATTCCTTTTAGAAATTTTTTACTAACAGATTGCACGATGGCAATTAGTAACTTATATATATATATATATACCGCATCGCTTCGATAATATAAGTATAACGAAAAATCACAAGTGCGATAAACTTACGGATTGGTAGAGTGTATAGTGGCACGTTATTTTCTAATAAAATTACTCCTCTATTTTTACTACCTCATTTTTCCTACACCTACACCACAGTATGCGTTAAAATTTTGATAACAATAAATATAGATGGGACCTACGATCATTGGCTCAGATTTTATAATTAAAGGAATATGTAGATCGGGGATGTGATGGGAAAGACTATGGGGAATCTATGGGATGAATATAATTTTTGACGACGTGTTCAGTCCAGGAAACCAGTGTTGACGAGTTTTTCAAGAAAAAATTTCACATCACCAAGCTCCGAGTCCTTGATCCCGAGTGATTTCAACATTCCCATATCACCGTTTTCCACAGCCATAAATACAGACCGTAAATGTTCAAGGTCGGAGCGCATAAGATGAAGAGCAGCGCCAAAATCTTCGATGGTTTGAGATTCTGCAACAATTTTTTATATCATTTAGGTAACGTAAATGCGTTACTATTTCCAGTATATGCATAGATTTTATCATTTTGATAACAGCTGGCGACAGAATTTATATACTGATTAATTATCTAAGCATAGTTATAACTATTATCAATTTTTTTTTTTTAATGCGATGATAACCCAGAGATTATTACATCTATCAAAGTTAATCAAATAATATTGTATAGGAATCCACAGAGTATTTATATTTTCTTTTTTGCAATAGTACTTCACCGCACATGTGTCTTAAACTTATCTGTACAGAATTGAGCAATCAATCTGATGATTATCAAAGGTTTTTGAAGTATCCTCAATCAGCAATCTTGAGATAACCTTCGAACCTCCTTGAAATTTTAATCAAACCAAACCTCGGTGTAGATTCGTGAAGCATATGCATAATGCAACAGCTAAGGAAATCCGTAACAGAGTATAAAGTACCTACACAATTTCTTAGAGTGGGTATATAAAGTCTGAAAAATACTGATACATTTTTTTAAAAAGAAGATTTACGTTCCACATGATAGTTTTAAAAATTTTAGTACTCATTGTCGCAAAATATTTGCACATTGTGATCGCAGTCTACGCAATTTTCTACGTTAATTCATCCGATTAATTCCTCGTTACAGAAAAAACAAGTTGGGCTTATTACCCTGGCAGTATTCGGTCTAGACTTCATGTGTATTTTATGCTAATTTTATCCCTATCTAGAACCATGACGTCGCCAGAGCCCATGAAAGGGTGCAAGAGTGTTGCAAATAGGGAGGACTTTAAGAGCCATGACTCGCCCGATCCTACAGCACCAACCCAAACCGACCAAGACATATTAAAAAATAATGTTATGCGAACGGAAAGTAGCTAATCCTATTCCATTTGTACA
This sequence comes from Macrophya annulata, assembly GCA_963924015.1. Lineage (NCBI taxonomy): Eukaryota > Metazoa > Arthropoda > Insecta > Hymenoptera > Tenthredinidae > Macrophya > Macrophya annulata. The sequence continues at coordinate 26,833,946 of OZ001258.1, read as the reverse complement.
GTAAGAGCTGTATAAAGAGTTTATATTTTTGAATATTTTATTTTTATGTATGCGTGATATGTATGTTACATATGAATATACCCATTTATATTATTATTCAAATCGTTAAAGATAACGTGGGAAATGTAATAAAGGAAATGATTTGGTTATCAGACATCTGTCGTTTATGCGAATTATATTATTAGAGACTGTCGCGTCACTGCCGATCTTTTTACAGACTCGAATGGGGGATTGTTAATAGTAGCATATTGTAGCCAGCGATGATAAGCAAGACACGAGTGAATACACTTTGTCTAGTGCGAGTTAACACGCAATGGGATAGTTTTCGCTGGAGGGTAACGAAACGCTAATAAATCCGGTGGGTGTTCCCTTAATACATACCAGAGAGAGCGATTGCAACCTTTTGGACACCTCCGAGGGGTTGTAAAGCATCTCGGGCTTTACTTCCGAACAATTTTTCTAGATAATTGGGCCCGTGACTGGCCAGCAAAGACTGCAGAAAGCTGGCCGTCTCCTCGACTGGTGGCCTTTTTGCTATAATTTTTGGATACCAATTAATGAATTTGAGTATTTCGTGATCTCGTTAAAAAGGGAATCGTTAAGTTATTGAAAACTCAGCAAACTACTTTTCTGACCGTTTACAACATAGTATGGACTTACCAGCTGTGCACAAACGGGAATCTTCGTCGTAACCATCATGACAATCCGGAGCGCCATCGCAGAGATACTGTATCGAGATGCAAATTCCATCTTCTGGACACTTGAAGGGTTCATAGGGATGACAAGCACCTCCTAGAATAATTATACTGCTGATTAAACTCTGAAATTGGTTTGTAATTCGTTTAATTATTACTTGCGAGTTATTTTTTTTAAATGGACAACATATTTTTCAAAGAAGCGAATTATAATAGGGTAAGAGACCACAAAGACCTGAACAGGCTCAAATGAAACGAATGAAAATCGAAACATCAAGACAATATGAAAAAATTGGAAAAATCTGCTGAAGAGATGACAAATTGCATTCGCTGTTGCAAATTCCTTGCAGAATCGATAATGGAGTGTTTGTGCATTGAGATTGTTGCTGATTTTAAAGCTAATCCACTATACTTTGACTGTGATCAATGTCAAAGAAAAATATTACAAAATGTTTTTATTTTTAAGTAGTTTCTATGCTGCGTGGGACTGGGAAGATATATCGTCATTGAAAAGCGTCTCCCAACCGTTACTTGTATACTGTTGAATAAGCATTTATGAATATATGTAGCGTACTACTTTCAAGAATTTCAGAAAAACGTTTGTTCAATTTTATTTGAACCAATGGAAGCCATATTTCGTGAAAAGCTCTCTTGTCCCTATGAGACTTTGACGACATTTTTTCTCTGTCACCCATACCATACCTACTGCTTTGATCATACTTATTATTTTTCGGTAGCTGAAATGGCAACGAGACACTGGTCTTTCAATTGTTTCATTATTTATGCATGAATTTTTTCTCTGACAGAAAAGAAATTCGAAGAGACTGACAAAAAAAGAGAACGAAAACCGAGAGGCTCATTCAAAAGTGGAATCGTTAAAAAGAATTGAAGTACCTATACATCCATGAATCGGACTGGTTTAAAACAAACGGCTGACTCTTAACGAAACTTCTTAAAAATTCAGAATATGAACAAGTCTATCGTAATTTAGATGGCATGGACACATTTTTAATGACTATATTTTGATGGTATTAAACAGCTGTGACAGACTTGTCTGCCTTAATAGTTCTTCTCAGTAAAGTTGTCCCAGTGTTTGTGAGTGTTTTTCTTTATTCACAAGGCTTTTCAAAAATATTATAAAGCCTTGGTCTTCATCTTCAAGAGGGAAATTATTCATGCTCTTTTTGCGAAATATGTTACTACATAACTAGCTCTTCTGTGCAGTTGCTGAATCCTTTATGTTGCCAGCAGAAACGTTCAAGTTTCTGCCCTCGGCTTAATGGTCATTATACTCCTTGCAGGTATAATATTACTAACTAAAGTATATTCCTGTTTATTACCAGGGTGCTGTGTACTAATTAACTCTACGCAATCTTAACCAAAGTCATAAGTATGCCTCTTGTCTGCGGTTTTGTTGAAATGTTGCCTTACTTTTGCTTAGCAGTAACATGAAGGAATCTCTAGTTTCGGATAGAGAAATGGTGCTACAGATTGAGGTAGTGAGATTGTTCGTAACTTGGGTGTGTATATAGTTACTAAAAAAAAATTAACAGCACACGACATGTTGACTAAAATTTAACTAGCAGCTATTTTTGTAGTTTTGAAAACCAGGTTTCACAATTAGTTGAATTACTGTGAGGTGTTATAGTTACTCTACTATACGTATAACCGGAGTATTTTAACACTATTCGTATTTTTATTCATTAAAGTGCTTAGTACAGAAAAATCAATAACATAATATGCGGCTTGCGGGTGCGCCAGTGTCAACGCCCTTTTTTCATATAAATTATAAAATGGATACATTTTGCATAAAAGTACAGTGCTCGAGCGAGCCCTGCATATCGTTGCTTGAGATCTAGCAGGTCGGGTAAGTCACATTTCGTAAATTGTTATAAAAAAAAAAAATATCAACAAGATAAGAAGAAGCAGTTTATTAATATTTTACAGTCATGAACTTGGTCATACTTTTTCCATGGAAACCAATTACATTGGATAATGAAGAAAATTCTTTGAAATCTGGGTTGGAAAATTATATTCACGTTTAGTTAGTCCGATCAGCTAGTGATTTAGGCGGTGTTTCAATCAAATTGATTATTCATCGATCGATAAATCAATCAAATTACATTTTTTAATTGATAATTAAATCCGCATTAATAATATTCGCCATTCAAATAAATGAAAGTCTGAAAGTCTCTTGCGGTTTAGTCTAACTTACAGTAATTCTGTACTACCAACTTTTGTCAATTCTATCAAAAATCCACCCAACGTAAAAGATTCACAAAACGTACATACCTACATACATCGTCACTTTTTTATGTCTCTACCGTCACGCGTCCTATTTATCCGTTAGTAACGTCCTAACGCAACGATGCTACTTCAAAAGCAAATAGAGAAGAAAAAAAAAAGTATCTATTCGCGTGCCTGGTTGACGTAAGCTGGCTTTTATTACACCGATTTATGTCAAAAGTCCGGTAAAGCATACATATTTCATTCCAAATGCAATTGGTACAAGACATATAGGACATGAAATGATCCAAACTATTATGAAAGTCTGATTGGTTTATTGATTCGACAGTTATATCCGCCACAAATTAAATTCAGAAGTTATCCGTGGATCAAATTTTTATTGTAGCTAAATACGATTAAATGAGAAGAAAAATAGAACAGTATAGAAAAATGGGTTAGGGGATGAGATTGAGAGAAATATAGTTTTTTTCGAAAACACCGAAGAAAATTGAAAATATATTAACAAGTCGTTTAAATGCTAATAAATAATTGTAAGCTTCTCCTTCTTCTTCTTTTTTACCGTGGGCTTAACTCCCTAGGGAATGGAGGGATAGAAAACAAAAAAAAAAAAAAACGGAATTACCTATGTTTGGATAGGTAAGGTAATGCAATTACCGTAATTGACAGAGTGTGCAGCTTACTCGGTTTAAAATTAGGTATATGTCAAAAGTGTAAAAGTATGTTTACCCTTAACCTTTTCACTAAAAAAACAATTAAATGACGTAGGTAACAAACTATCGATCATTATTTGGAAAAAAAAAGAAAAAAGCAACTGCCATTGGGTGCAGCAATGCAATATTAAAATAGTTTGACTTTTATATAAAATAAGTATAAAGATTCTAGGTTTATAAAATTCTGTGATTTAACTACCTATGTGCGCACCCGGTTGCTCTTTCATGTGTCTAATTCAACCCGCAAAGCTGATTCAATATTAATCTCTGACATTTCACTTCGCATTTCATTCACAATTTTTAATCCAACAAGCTCAATCTCTCAACTCTCTAATTACTATGAGGATTAAAGTTGATAGCATGACAAATTTACCAGTAATTTTCGCTTCCGTACATCTGGACTCTATCTGGTTTGATATAATTTATTCATTTGTAGTTTCAGTGTCGATCAACGTCAGGTTATGGAGTAAGGGTTATTTTACAGCGATTAGTAATTTATTTGCTTTAATTATCGAACTGTTTCATAATCTAACCTCTTTCACGTTAATCAAAGTGCATAATCCTTAAAGATTAAACGTTACAATAGCTTCAGCTTAACCTTAGAGCTATATCTAAACAATCACGGTAGAGTGAATTGAATTAGGTACTATACCAACTCCTCGTGAATATTTTATGCAAAGAACGAAATTAAACGTTTAACATCCTAAACAAAATGTTGCACGTAAAAAAATTCAATCAAATCTTCAATTTCGAGAATGAAAAGTACTACTTTATCGCGTATTTATAAGTTCAAGATCTCCGTAGGATGAAAAAATGACGAAATCGTTGATCTTTAAATCCCGACGAAGTGAGCTATCTGTAATCAACGTTGTATAGACATACCTAAGTATATGTAGCACGTTGTAAAGTATTTTATCTGAAACGAGTTAATTAAGATTTTTTTTTTTTTGTATTTTTTTTTTTAATTAGGTAGATACGAAAAGGAGGACTGCACACGTACGAAGCAGTCAAGTATACGCGCTATGCAATGTCTATAGTAATTTAAAATTGTACAGAGTGCAGACAATATTTAATCTAAATTCTTATCACTGGTATAGTGTAATTGTATATCAATTATTGATAATTATATTTGAAGGGAAAATACCTATTCGAAATGACGCGAAAAAGAAACGTATTAAGGTATCATACATCATGAGTATAAGTGAAAAGCTTAACCCTTTCCATCAGAAATAATAAAACCTTGAAGTAAAACGGCCGAGAGGTATAATATGATTCTACAAGCCTGTTGATATTGCGGAGGCGATACATGTGACCGGGTAAAGTAATTGATTGAACGTTACGTCGGAAGAGTTGACCCAGGGTGGTGTGTAACTGGTGGTAATATCGACCGAAGAAGTTGGCGACTCTATAGTAACATATATAGAAAAACGGAAAAGGCGCTTCTGTTCGCCTGTTCCATATCAATATTAGTACCATTTCGTTCCAGGAACCGTGCAAGGACAAAAGGAACAATGTAGGGGTAGGTATATAAGGTTGGAACCATGAGCTTCGCGTTATCGCTTTAGAATTATGTCCTGACTTAATCCACCCGGCTTATCTCCTGATGAAACACGATCTATTGCGTTTTCGGAAACCAAGAATTTATTGTCGACATTGTTTTAAAATGATGATATTAACAAACACCTACACTATACCCACGCAAAACAGAGAACCATAAAAGAAAAATGATATTGCTCAATTATGTGTTGCTGTATCATTGAATTCAAGGGTTTTGTAAAACCTGCAATCTCTGAATACGATGATGAGTGATTTTTTTGCGCTAGGAGAATAGCTCCGTCGGTATACAGTGCAGAATGATTTTTTTTTTTAAATTGAGACCACGGTCTGTGCGGGAGTCTGAACTTACCTGTTCTTTTGGAGCTTAGATGACCGTAAAGACGGCTGAGATCTATAGCCATAACAGCTCTTGGAAAGGCGGCGCAGGCCGTGAGGGCGAGGCCCAGTGCCAAGCTGGTGCACAGCACGCGAACCATTATTACTTTTGCACACCGTAAGGTATTCTTAAAACCAGCTAACGATTAATTATCGGGTGATTGTTTCGTTGATTATTATTACTATTATTATTTATTTCTTATTTTTTTTTTTTTTTTTTCTCGTAGACGCGGATTTTGGCTACGATTTTTCTTATGCGACAGCCTCCCGGCCGATTGTTCGGCGCTAGAATGATGTGCCTTTTTTCGTTGATTTTATTATCAGCGACTTGTCCGCGCCCTGATGTGCTCCAAAGTGCCCTTCCTGATCGAGCTGACTAGAGTCTCGCTCGACAACAAACGCGCGCGTCTCTTAGCTCCTGCAATTACTTTATAAAAGTAGGGTGGCTGCACGCGTCACGCCAACCAACAGCCAATGAGAGCTAGCCAAAGGAAGCCAAGGGAAGGGTGCTGGCGAACACCCACGCGCTACCCTGCGCGCAATCGATTCACAAACCACCCTCCTTCTTTGAACGCCTGGCTCTGTCGCCCCACGTTCGCCTGGTTTCCCGGCGACACGATGCTCTCGAACGCCCGGCGACTTTGGGCGACCGCCACGAACGGTTATTCTTTTCTTTCGATTGAAAGGCGTCGAATTGACGTATCGAATGTCAGGATTGTATTAATTAAAATTTTTACAAACCCCGTGCAATAAAGCAGACCCAAATTTCAGTTGTTGCAGACATATTCTCTGGATTTTTTCATCCAATGCATTCCTCGCAGGGTCTGGTATTCTTATATCGATAATTACAGGGTGGGTGTCGATAATTACCCCGCTTGAATTCTGTAAGCTGCAGGCCTCGCCCAGATTTTCTCTTTTTTCATATCCACAGGCGTGGTACGACATTTTTAGTTATTGGATTTTTCCAGTTATTGAAAATTGATGATGTTATTGGGATTGTATTGACGTAAAAATGACATTAAAAGATTATACTGCATGCGAAAAATTCAGGGTGAAATTTAGACCGTTAACCATAAAGACGGAAGTCGTTGTTTTCTTAGAAATATTTTTTATTTTTTTTTTTTTACGTTTGAGTCTGAAATTTGTTCTACCAAAAAGTCTGTTTTTTGATACCGATACATTTTCGATTGAACGCATCTGCCGTGAAAAAAGAACTTACGGAATTTTAGATTTATAAGGTAGCGTGCGACGCCGAATAGAAGAGTGAAAAATTCATATAACATCGTTGACGCATAAAATACCCTTTTCTGACCTTTTGAAGCGTCGTTCGTAAGCCACCCCTTATGGATTCTGAGAAAAACTCTATTCAGAAATACGTTTTATTCAAATCCAATTTTCGTAACAAACTTATCTCTTCTTTCTTTCGGGCTTCGACGACGCTAGGGAATCACTTGCAATTTCAAAATGATCAATTCCGTATCCTCTTGCGTGAAAATTTTTAATGGATACGAAGGTCATGATTTAAATATTTAAAACTTCCGAACCGATTTATCAAATTCGATACCAAATATTTTCAGTTCAGTATAAACCAACAGCATCTTGAATTTTCTGTTTTCTTAGATTTAAAGGAAATTTAATTCATTGCTAATCATCAATTCCGCAAGCTGTTGATGTATTTATAAAAATATTCACTTTTAGAGATACACATACGCAATTCATGCATACCCATACCCACATATGTATATGAATGGCTAATAGTGAGTGAGTTCAAGTTCACAATCGATACTTGAAGCACGAGCAGATAATCAGCATAAACCGAAGGAAATTTGTGGGGCTATTCTGTCGGGTCAAACGTGAGGATATAGATATATGATTAATTTGATTAATTAATGACACCGTTAAACCACGGTAGGGAAATCAATGATTCAAGAAAACCGACAGACAGGTCACTAACGTTGTTTAGCTGACAAAATCTTCACATTATAGACATATTGAAAGAAATACTAAATTTAACATAAAGTAATGCACGATTTTCGTGATCTTTTTGACTCTTTTAAAAAATTTTGGTACATAATTATACTTGGATTATAATGACTCTTATACATTACGAAAATAGTTTTATAAATGCTGCAGTTGTGCAGAGATTATTCCGTTTCAAATCTGCAGTTCAGGATATCTTCGCCCAGTTTATAGATAAAATATTTCACTGTTAAATATTTGGGTTACAAACACTGTCTCAAAACGCAATTTTAACTCCTGTTTACCTGAGACAACTTTACAGATTAAATTTGTAATTTTCATTTTAATTTAGACTTGAAGTTTAATTTCTAAAGATCTTATGGCTTGTATACCTTAATTTTTCTGTCCTCAAGAGACGGTGTTTGGGAACTCAATAAACTCAGTGATCCAATCTATATTTCATCCCAAAAATCTGTGTAACAAGCAGCAATTAATTTCTAAGTAAAAATTTAGAACGAATTTCAAATCTTCAATAGATCTTATAGGACTAATTACATACTTCGATTTTATAATGGATTTTAATACAGTATTCCAGGCCTTTTTTCAACTCTTCACTTCCGCAATTATGGGGCACAGTAAAAGTATACAAATTCATTGAATCACTCATTTAAACTAACGGATTGAATACAATGGGAGATAAAAAAAGATTCTTAAGCTTTTATATCTCAGCTGGGTTACGATGTGACATGTTTTCTTTGAGATCTGCAGATCTATTATATTTATACAATTTTTTAAAATTAAATGTGGCTTGGTGGTAAACTTTCGAGAGCGTGATTAACTTTGGAAAGAATTAATAAACCGCTGCGCATAGCAGTGGGTAAAAAAAAATCTCGTAATCTGGAACAGGTAATTACAAAAGCAGAACTTTACGTTGATATAAACTACTGAAAATTCATTAAGAATTTCTAAAATAGTTTTTTTTTTTTTGTTTTTTGTTTTTTAAACATGGTAATTAAGACCAGATTATCGCATAATGACACGAGTACTATCGTTTGAGTGCATGGTATTGACTTCCAGCTTCAACCTTTAACCATCGCAGTTTGTTATAATACGTCGTTTGTCCTTGAAAATAAGCCTAATGCTCTTATATGTTACGGTACAGCTTGGGGTAGAAAAAAGATAAATAAGAGCAGTGAGATGAGAGCAAAAGCGAATATAGGTACCTGAAGGGAAAACAGCTACAGGGAATGATAGAAGGGAGACCGTGGAAGCTGGCAAGTGTCTTTGGATTAGCCTCCGGCCACAGTGATGGATGAGACAATAGGATCCAACGGTCCAAGGTTTCTGGGTTCTGGTAAGAATGATAACACGCAGCTTCCGTCAGAAGAAAACAAGATTGTATCAGCTCCTCCGTTTTCCTGAACCAACATATTGTTAAATACACAGTATTGGATTCGGCAATATCATCTACGATCGTGCCTTCTACCCTCCACCCAAGAGTGCAGAAACTTCTAATGTGAATAGAACTCATACTTCACTGTTTGATATAAAATCATAGAAAATACTTCGAAGTTAAGTTAGTCAAGAAATATGAAAATCTTCAACATTTTCATCATCTTAAATATATTTTTCTGTATTCAAATAAATTAGTTTTTATAATTGTAAGCAACTTATTCCTTTTGATAGTATAGCATGAATCCCGAGTGAAAAAACGTTTCGTAATTCTTACTGTACACTGACATCATAGATTTCAGATTTTTTGATTATGTCTACAGACCTTGAATTGACACATCGTATACCTAGTAGACATACAGCTTTATGTATACGTAGCTATATGATTTTACAGAGGTCTCGGTGAATCAAGAGAGTAACTTAATATCTGTATACACAGATTACAGTTATAAGAAGATTAGATATGATAACAAGCTTTACGCTTTGGCTCGGACTTAGGCCAGCGTTATAAATTTTTGATATCAATTATAAAGATGTATCGGTATACTCTGCTCAGATGAGTGTAAGCTGATTCTTAAAAAATGCGTAACTTATATATTTATCAAAGAACAATTTTTTTTTGTCTTCTGCCGAGTCATCAGAGATTCTCATCTTCAAGAGCACATCGATATGCATGCGAAAAAGAAATATTGGTCATTATGAAAGTCACTGCGCTATCTCATATGGTTCGATTGCGTAACTTCTAGTGGTTGTCTTGTAATTTTATTAATTGTAAGATAGAATATGCAACCATTAAAAAAAAAAAAAGAAGAAGAATTGTGTAACTTAATAAGCGCGTCGTAGAAATGATAAAAATTTGCAAAATTTACAATTGCAATCGATTTTGAATTCCAAAAAAATCAAAAACTTGAAATATTATTTATCCATATGGTTGATTAGTGAACGTCCACGGTGACCCGACACAATTATAGCTTATCTCTAATCAAGTTGTTTAACGGTATTTAATCTCTTGCGCAATATGATTAAACATTACTTATCTAAAAGCTGGAATCAACTTGAATTGTATCGAGTATAATGATAATGATAATGATCATGACTTTAATAAAATGATGTATTAAGTAGCCGTTCCATATGCAATAGATATTGACGTATTAATATTATCGACGTCTGCCTGAAATATCAGACGATCTCCTGTTTTATTTCGGGAACATATGCTATCGAGTTCTTTTTGAGTTCTACTTCAGAATAATAGGTTATCGACTTTTAGAACGGAGAATTTTTTTTTTTGTGTTTTTTTTTTTTGTATCCTGCAAAAATTTATTTTGTGATCATTTTTAGTGACGTGATGCTAGTAGAGTTTTCCAAAAAACGATATTCACACCATCTGTTCTTGAAATGTGAAAAGAAGTTCTTATAGGAATAACAGACTGTGAGTATAATAATTATTGACATACAGTTGGTTGAGCAAGTATGTATGTACAAACAGACTATTTATTACAAAACAAATTCGTTGACAAGATATACTTTTTCTCTATGCAAGCTCATTTAGCAAACGGTTTTCAGGTACAACTTCACATATGATGCCTTCCGAGAAAACCTGGTAATTGAATGATATGATATTAAGGTATACAACTTGATGTAGCATCATGATATTCTTGTCATGCGAAGACATTATGTGTGATAAGAATATATATGTCAAGAATAGTCAACATTAATTGCAATGACGTTGACAATCCAGCCTTGTAGGGTGTTGATTCTGAGGTATATAATTACAACTGGAAAAGGTTTTGATAAAACTATAATCAACAGTGGTATATATAGTCTCACGAACATCACATGTATTTATATACTTTGTCAAAAGCAAAGCACTATGCGTATGTAGTTGTAATCCTGAATAAGGTTGCCGAATAGGAATGAAGGGATTCGCCATGGGTATGTATATATCGGTGTCACAAAGTTTGTGATGTGAGTCTATACCGTGTGTCATTTACTCTACTGCCGTTAATTGAAATCCTCTTCCCCAGAATAAATTAGCTTTTGACAGTCTAGAATTGTGTGGGGACCTTTTTACACTGCCTGCTGTGTGATCTCGACCGACGACAAATACATAATACATGAATTTCATCCATCCAGTATATATGATACATTTTCAAAGTTCTCAGCTAAGTTGAACTGAAGTAAGCTGAATCACTGATAATTCATGAGTATATTTGCAGTAGCTATTATTATTATCATATTGAGAAGTATAAACAAACTCAGATGTAACCGTCGGTGTAAAAAAATTGCACTCGGGTTAGATTATAAGATAAGTATTTTTTGTTTCTTTTTCATTCTGTTGATAATCCGCTGTTATCTCAATCGAGGTCTGTTTACTGCAAATAAGTCTTACGCGGCTCCAACCTTATGTTAACACGAAAAGTTTCACGTGCTTGAGCATAGAGATTAGAGACCGTCTCTACTCGTACAACATCTTTGATAAATCAAAGCCACGTTTAAAGCCTCTTTAAATATTGGTAATTTCGAATGATTAAAATTTGACGGGAAGCTGTACTGAAAATGCTTATTATTGTCTCATTTATTCACCGATGTTCTTTCCGCTTTATTCGAATCTCCCTAGGGCTCGAAAATTAAGGTTTTAACATGGAATATAATAACACAACAATATTACCCTTAAGACTTAAATCTTATAAAAATTTATCTAAGAATTAATATGTTACGTTAAAATGTTAATTTTTAACAAATTTTGTCAATTTTCGAAGATTTATGAATTTTTTTAATCCGTAAAATTTTTCGGTGGTCGGCTATGCCCCAAGGGCCTGTTTCACTCTACCTTCCCCTATATCAACCTCGTGCCAAGGGTCTTTGACGCCTGGGAAGTCCCATAAAATATCCACTCAATTTAACCCACGCATGTAACTCATACCCACCTAACAAACCTTTGAACGTGTGTATTCATATAACATTTTGACTACCACATATAAAGTCACACAATTCATTTCAAATGGATATAATCGCTGATTCCACTAAAGATAAACGTTCACTCATTGTCGGTTACAAATAATTTTTGGAATTCTTTCGTTTCTTAAAAATGATAATAAAACTATTATGACATTGCAAGTGAACATCAATGATTAATTTTTTCAATGAAATTTAAGACGTGTTTCGGTTTTTCATTTTTGACAATTGAATTTGAAGGTTTAAAGCAGCTAGATTGATCTCATCGATATCAATACTATAATCTTTAGACGCCAGCCTTAAGCCATGAATATAATAAAGAAATTTGAAGCGTTTACTGTGAGATTTTATCTATTGATCGCCATTGCAGAACAGCAACTTTAAGATCTCAGATTACGTAATTTAAGTGGGTGTATATTTCTGTGCACCCTTCATGTACCAGAGCCCTAAAGCTGCCTAACAAGCGTACTCATGTATATAGCTATATACACTCAAACTTACTGTGGAGTGCAAAATGCGAGTACAACTCAGTTAAAGAGGGTTAGGAGAAGGATGAAGGTGAGGGGGAGGTTGGTTCATGACCTTCGCTGGTGCCTGTTATCGATTTCCAGCGACGCCAGTTCCTCTCCACCTCTTCGCCCACTCTGTCGTCGTCACTTTTCCACCCCCGTTCGCCATTTCCCACAGCAAATTCGTCATTATATGATTCGGTAGGAGCATAAAAAATTCTAAATCCACTCGTAGCATGAGGCATATGATTTTTTTGAATTGATTGTATCGCTGGAATTATACAGCCAATAATAACAAAGCAGAATTACTAACGGTGATGAAAAAGAACATTTTCGGCATACGTAATAAGATGTTACCCTTTACTTAATAATGCAAAAGCTCTTTTCTGCTAAAGTATACTGCGACAGTCCGTCAAAGGTCCACTCATGAATAAGGACTGGCTGAAGAAGGTAGTACATGAAAGAGAGTTTTTCTGAAAGACCAGTTTGTCCCAAAAGGATCTTTTGCTAACCCAGTTCTACCATAGTTGTTCACTAGATTTTTGAAATAAAATCAGATGAAGCCAGTATTGGTCTCCTGTCGGTTCTCATAGTTATATCTATGTAATCAAAGCGTTTTATTATCGGTATACCTATCATGATATATACATATACGTACTATAAAAATTGGTAAAATATTTTCATACAAAATACCAATATTATACAGCCATACCTATATCATACCTAAATATAAGTACATATATCCAATTGATATGATTTGAATATTGGAAAAATATTTTTAAATACTCACAGAATGTATATATGTTTTGACGTAATAAATTAACGACAATTTATATTGATACAATATCTCATTGACGTCATATGAATATATTTATAATATATTTAATGAATATTTTATATATTTGCCCATATACCTATATCTCTAACATATTTCTGGAATATTTATCTGCTCTCTAAGTAGAAGCAGTTGTCAAAAAAACTAAGATCAAAAGTTTCTTGGATTTTATATTGTCTAGTCTCTAATTATTCAAAAAACAAACCCCTATAAATTCAAGAGCTAATTATTGATACTTTAAAAATGACTTGAGTAAGCAATATGTTTGTCTATCAAATTCGGGAATTTTACAGACTCTTTCTGTTCTCATTCATCAACCTTCTAGAACTAAATGAACAGATAATCAACTTGTCTGTTTTTCTATTAGTGGTTTGTTTTTGGTATAAAAAGATTGAAGAATCTAAAATCCGAGCAGTAGTTGATCCAAACCCATACGACAGCTGCTATAACTTTGACTGAATGTAGTTAATGTTAGGTGATAAAGCTGGATTATTTGAAAATTCTTTCAAAGCACACTGGTCATTCGACACGCCTTTATTGACGAGGAATCGACGTCATTATGGTACAGAAATGGTTGCACGTGTACAGGAGTACTGAAATGCGAAGTATAAATAGCATGGGCAGCTCTTTAACAACTTTGATAATGTTTGTTACGTTTGTTACTTTGTAATGTTGAAACTATTTCGTCTGGTCTATGCTCAAAACTTTGTAACAGCCTTATGTGTTAATTCAGGACTTAAACCGGCAGTGTACGTTTGCTAGGTACATTTCAACTTTACAAAAACTATTTCCTATTATTACTTAACGTAATATAAAAATTTAACGCTATATTTCTACACTTTATAATTACGGAGATACAGCAATTTCAGAATTGGTAAGAAATTTGAAAACAAAAAAAAACTTATATTATTCTTTTCGGCTTGTAGAAAATTATTTTTAAAAAACACAAGCGCTGAACCTGGAATCAGTAACTGTGAAATTTTTTTTGAGACCATCGTACGGAATGAAAAGTCGAGGTAAACATATATCTGGTATGTATAATATATATCCGTTTTTGTTCGCGTCTTACAAAAAAAATTAAAAATAACATAAATTATTTTTCTGCACGTGCTCCGAAAAAAACAAAAAAAAAAATTATAAAAAAAATTGTATTAATTTTGCACGATTTACATTTATTCCAAGTTAATGACATGCGTTCCATTTCCATCAGAGCGTACAACACTGTCATTTAATCTATCGAGCTGTATTTGCAAAGCGCGTAAGCTTTGCATTATGGCCTCCGTAGAAATAATCGCTTTTTCCCATCTGGTTGTAGAATCATCTTTTAACCGATTAACGTGATCGACTAGGCAAAGTACGTCCCTTTCTAAAGATGGTGTGGTCTTCGACCTTCCAAACCCATTTTCTGCATGACTTCGCACGGGCTCAGAAGCTTCGCCATGCTTAAGTTCCTCGAGGACCTTTTCAAATTTATTTAAACGGTCCAAAATGTCAGTCAAAGTTGTTTCTGAAGATTTTCTGTTAGCTGTAGCTTTCCGTATTACGTCTTCCTTGATCGAACTAGGCAACATTTTGAACATAGTGCGAAGTGGTCGACCTGGATGAATGTATAATTTCGAGTCAACGAATCTTCCCTTCTCGATTCTAGCGCGCCAACTTTTTGGAAAAAGACGTAATATCATCTCGTTGTAGACCAGCAAATCTAAGCTGCAGAGAAAATTGACTTGTTTAAAAAGCCGCTGGGTCTTTCCCCGTATTTCCAAATCGTTGATATCATTGACGGCTAAACCAACCATCAAATTCATCAATACGATTGCAGCTAGGACTAAAAAAGCTACAAAAACCAGTCGCCCCAATGTTACTGTCACTATGTAATTTTCCTGCTCGGTAAATAGGTCTGAATAGTCAAATTCTGAAGTCATCATGACCATAGTTTTGACAAAACTTTGCCACGGGGAACCGAAGGGAGGTTCGCTTCTGAACTGAACCAAGAAACTGAAGGTAAAACCAATCACAAGAAATCCGAACGTCAATAGAACCTGAAAGAAAAGTACAGTAGACATAAGACTTAGACCCCGAACTTGTTCGACAGAGGTAGAATAAAAGGTGGAATTCTCTACATCCAACGGGATAAGCCGACGTGATGAACGAAGTAAAGTGAATTTGGCAGAAAATCTTGCTATACCCTCGTTCGTACGTGATATACGCTCAATTTTTACTTTGACTACCTCTGTCAAGCACAATGGTACTATTGAATGCAGCCAACTATACCTTGATAACGTTAGTGGCCACTTTTGAAAACATGAGCACGTAGTATCCCCATTCTGGAAAACGAGATAGCAAGAACATCAACTCGGTCCAAGCCAGAAGGACCGCTACTGCGGCTACGTGACGAGTCCATTCGTTAGCACTGTGATCAGCGAAGACTACCACTGTTGAAAGGACAAAGGAACCCCACTTGACCCAGGACTCCAGCTCGTGTGTGTAACTCCAGGAACGTTGTTTCACGTGTAAGCATTCCTGAAGGTTCAAAGAAATACTATGTCAAATATTTATCTATTTCTTGATCAAAAAATAACATTTTCTATTAGTTTTGGTAAAAGGTTGTTTAAATTCACTCCAATTTTTGAAGCAGAGTTACGTTAGGGCGATGCGTACACTTTAAAAGGATTTTTTTTAAGTAAAATCAGATGACAATCATCCATACACGATATATCAGCTAAACGAAAAACTTTTCTAATTATATTGCAAGAATTGCCTCATAACTTTTGCAGTGTCAAAGGGTATTATTTTATAATATATATTAACACACCTGAATAGCAATAGGCGTTAGACTGAAGAGCAAAATGTAGCTGCTGATGTCTGTGTCGAGAATAAGCGGAGGTTCCTCTCCTTTATCTTTATAATAATAAATTCCAGTGATCAGTTGCGTCGTAGCGACAACAAATACCGCATAAAGTCCTAAAATTACCATAAAGAATGGGCTCAAAGCCCTCCACTTCAGATATAAAAAGCTCTCCATCACCGGATGAATGAGTAAACGTTTCTGACTGAATTGATTCCCGGTATTTATTAGAGCGTTTATTACTCTCATTTGTTCCATTTCTCTACCTTGAGGTGTTAGTATTCGATAATCGAGGGTGATGACGCAGTTAGGCTCATTGATAGTGTAATCATTGATCGAAATCGAAGAGTCTAATATGGACTCGAGGAATTCGACAGGCCTTGGGACATTGTAGACCAGAAAATCCATCGCTGATCTCTTGTTACGTTCAACGTCTTTTGTGATAACGGATAAATCAGCACCAGCATCTAGCAACAGCTTGATGCATTCTCTGTTGCTGTGATAACATGCAACGTGCAATGGCATCCATCCATGACTGTCTTGTTTATCAACGATGAAAGTTTCGCAATTTAATAAAACACTGACGACCTCGTAGTGATTTTCAGTAGCAGCCAAATGAAGAGCAGTTGCCATAAAATGCGGCAGTTCTGTTGTCTTAGCAATTATATCTGCTCCAGAGTTTAATAGAGTTCTAACGCAATCAGCATGTCCGAAATTAGCGGCCATGTGTAACGGTGTCATTCCAGACATTTTCAAACTGTCTTTTGCATTGATATATAATTTAGTCGTTGGTGGATCTCTGTCGATCAGAACTTGGAGGATATCGTCGTGGCCGTGTTCGGCTGCTCGGTGAAAGACTGTCACTTCACCGTGCAATTTGTGTTTGACGCTGGCTCCAGCGTTCAGAATTTCGTTTACACAATTCACATTGCCACTGGTGATCGCACAAAATAAAGGAGTTTCCCCCAGCTGGTTCTCCGCCTCGATTATCTATGATGAGGACAATATTAAATCTAGAAATCTTTTTTTTTTTCTTCATATAGGTAAAAACTTACGCTCTGCGAATCTGGAATACTCAAAATTTCCTGCATCATCTCCAGGTTGCCAATAGAACCAGATAAATGGAGGGCAGTATATCCGTCCCTTGATGTAACTGTAACGTCTGCCCCTGCCTCAAGGACGATGCTCACACCAGGAACCCAATTTAGACGAACAGCTAATTGCAGCGGTGTTAACCCTACTGAGTTTCTAGGGTCAAGGTAACAGGGTGGTTCTTCGTTGTTTGCTGTATTCATCAGTAACTTTAGAGGTTCCGAAAACCCTTTTGCAATCGACAAATGCATCGGGGTATCCCCGGCCTCGTTCCATACTGATCTGGGAAAATTTGCATTTAAAAGGACCGTTATCGCATCAACAGACTCAAGTTCTACAGCAGTGTGAAGTGGCGTTACGATGTGATCCTCCTGCATATACTCCGGAGATAAATAGTGTTGAGCGCCGGCAGCTATCAATGACCTAATCACCTCTGGGTACCTAAATCAACACAAAGCGGTATACCAAATGGTTTAGTGAAAGATATTTATCGGTGGATTAGCCAGCGATTTTGCTGCACTTACCTGAATTCTACATCTCCTTCTTCGCGGTGTTCGATAAGATTTTCGCCAACGACGTCAAGGGGTCTCAAACCTCGACTGTCAACAGTCTCCAGCTCTGCTCCAGCTGCCAAAAGATGTTGTACACAGATGAGTTCTGTGCGTTTACAGGCGACATGAAGAGGAGTGCTTCCAAATTCCAATATGGGAATCTACAAGTCGATATCAAGATCTGCTACAAGATGACGATTGAAACTCTATAATGGAAGAGTTTATAAAGAATATTGATCAATTTTTATTCAAACACGTTGACATAGTACCGACCATATCGGTCACCGATTGGTGATTATGATCCCATGAATCCATCCATTCTATTGGAATTTTATTCTGTACTACATCTTTCTCGGTCTTTACGTTCACCATTTCTGGAGCGTGATCAATAAGAAGCTTGACACAGTCTGGGTTGCCCTCCCATGCAGCAAGATGCAAAGGTGTTCGTCCCATTGCATCTCGATTACCAATTTCAGCACCGTTGTTCAAAAGTATTTGCAAAATTTCTTTGTGTCCCAGGAAACTTGCGATGTGACAACTTGATATCAGTCCGGGTTTGCACGTGGCGTTTGCAGTGGCATCGTGATCGAGGCAGCTATAAAAAAAGGCTTCATTTGAAAAGTTTTTCTACTAATTTGAACTTGTCAGTAATAAAGTCTAAAAATTTTTAATCCAATATAATGAATGCAGCTCTGTACAGTTTTAGGATTTTTCACATTAACGGCGAATTTTTCCAAGAAACGAAACTCACAAATCAATCCTGAATTTTATCATAGACAGATGAATTTTGAAGACCTTGAGTAGAGGATTTGATTTGCGAAACACATTGTTTCGATTACTAGCGTCTTCGTCATCGCATACCTTTATCATTTATTCTATGTGATGAAAAAGGTGAACACTTCTGTTGAAATTCTTATCTTTATAAATATGTGAGTTTCAATCTGTAGCATATGTGTACATAATGTATGTATGTCAGGTTCAATTGGCTGAAATGGTTAGCGAGTGAAGAATTTGACAATAAATCAAATATGACTTGTCATCAATATATACCTGATTGCTTCCTGGACTTATTCCATTCCAAAGTTAAATATATTTATTATAATTGACAGTACGAATCAACAAGTGAGAAAATATCATTTTACTAGAATGGGACTTGCACAAGAACCCGACACATGATAAGATATGTAATCAGAATTGTGTATGAGATCCTTGAAATTTGGATCTATGAGTACGTGTATATCTATAGATTTATATCATTGTCTATCAAGATACAACGAGCTGTAATTTATTGTGCCCGGATAATTCTCACCAGTTGTAATTTTAGAGGAAATTTATAATCAATATGGGGTTGTATAAAAATATTTGACACATATAGGAATGTAGATATTTCGTATACCGTTTAACTCTTTCCAAATTTCCGTCTACAACCGCTTCGACAAGTTCCATGTTGAGACGCATACGTCGACGATCTGCCCGCCGTTTTGCATTTGGATGACTTGAAAACATTTCCCCAGATCCCATTGGAGAAGGTGATCCTGGATATTGCGGACCTGGTGGAGGAGCCAAAGACGTTACGAGGCGACGCACCAGGACCGGCATATTTAAAGGGTCTGCTTCCCTGGTGGGTATCAGCTCGTATCCATGTTTCGACATCTTTTAGGGTTCTAAAGAAGTAAAGAGAGTTAAAAGTCTGTGAAAATTATAACGCCAATTTAGTCGAGCATTAAAGTTCTCTTTTCAAACAAGCTATACCGGTCTTTTCAAACTTCCGACTGGAATCCTTCAGTTGACTGGAATTAATTATTTCGAAAAGAGGTTCCAGGAAGCTTTGTTCGAAAGAAACTGACCCATGTAGTGATTCCTCTATGCTGAACTTCTTTACTTTAATATTTTTAACCGAACACTAAAAACTAATTCTTGATGAATCAACGAATGGACGGTGACAAACAATGAAATATTGGTTATATTAGGAAGTTATTTGTTCAGCTCAAACCTGTAATTTCCATTACAGTCGAGGCACGCAAATATTTGTTTAAATTAAAACCGCTATTTCCTCATCTGCGCAATCGTCAATTAGTTAATTCAATCCGATTTATTTAACAGTTTACCGTACTACTTAATTCGAAAAAAAAATTAATAAGACTTTTCTCATTCATAATTTGTTGTACGTTGAAGATATCTCTTTTGAAATCCCAACGGTAACCGATTGCTGGATCATACATACTCCATGGGTGTGTTATGATATGATAATCTTATTTTCCGGTTACATATTTCACGATTTTGTGTAATACTCACTCTTTTAAAATTCTTCAAATCTTTATCCAATACAATATTCTGCTCATCTGCTTATCCGCTCATCACGATCCACGAGATCCAATGGATTTTTAATCCTGGACTTTACGACGACTTATGAACGTACAACATTATCACTTTATTTCTCACGTCTGGGTTGCTCACATCGACATGCTAGGCCGTTGGATTTATTTTTGCAATATATTAGTCCGGTTTTAAATGCAGTTATAAGTCAACCCGTTACTTTAATACTCCGTTATTGGCAGTGGATTTTTCGGAAGTACGTGTAAAATATGTCTCTCGAACTAATACGCGTCTACAGTATATCGACGATAGATTACGATGGACGCAAACATATCTGCAGACATAGTCAGTTGATGACGTATACATTCATGTGAGTTTTAATCTACAGTATAGATATATATACTTAAAGGTAAAGTTACTCAATCACTATATCAATTCATTTGTCAGTGTCGCCAGAACTTGGATCTTATCTCCTGTTTCACTTGCCACATGATCGATTATATGTGTACGATTTTTTTCATTTAAAAAATTAGCTTTGAAAGTGATTTTACAAAAAATTTCAATAAAGTTAATAATAACTTGACACGTTTTTATTGCAGATAATAAATTTATTTTTTTTATTCCTATCATTTAAACAGAAAAGACAGAATTTTATTCACTTGCGATCACTTCAGCCAGAACAATTTACGTTATAAAGCATCGCGAGTGTAGAACTTACCTTTAAATATGTGAAGGCAAATAGCCAATTTTTCACATCTTATATGACGTCATGTTTGTATTTCGAGTACACACTTTGGTAAACTTAGTGCGCAGAGTGAAGTTTGTTATATCATCCTAATCCGCGTTGACTTTATTCGAAAAACTAAAGGATAGTCTAGTTGATGCCATTTTGGTGTACAGTCTGAACGTTTTAACATTTCGACATCGTCTCGGGATCGTTAAAAAAAAAATACGACGTATATTTATATGGAATGAATTATATGTAAATAGGTACGTCAAATGTGTATTACAGAAAAATTATGCACATCACATATCAACGTATCATCATCTAAGAGTAAAACTTTACACAGAATCTTAAATCCCACGTATTATAACAGTTGAGGCTTAACAAATTGAAAAACTTTTATATACTATGAAATTTTATAATCTATAACGTCTATCCAAGAGGAAGAATGATAAAGATGTTAAATAAAAATAAGAATGTGGCATACAGCTATTTCCAATTGTGAATCGTAATTAGTATTACATTCATAATGTACTCGGCTGTATTCCAACTTACATAAGCTAACATTCTGATAGTAAAACTAAAATTACGTATTCATGCTTATATTGTCATTGCCGATAATAACAGATAACAAACTCCGTAAATCGTTTGACAAACTAATGAGATTTGATAATAAGCCTAATTTCAAGGAAAACCATTAGCCATGGTTTCTACTAGAATTTACTTTTCGAAGTAGGAATATATGGTACAACCAGTAAAGAAGTGAAGAGGCAATCCAGACCCAGTTGCACACTCAAAAACTCTCCACCTTCTGACTCTTAGTTTGACCTCAACCTCGCAATTCTCAGATGTAAGCTTGTGGCCTAGTTTCTGAAATGTAACTTCGTGAAATTCGTGTAGGTATACATTTTAAAGTGCGCAATTAAAGTTCGCATTTTAAAACATTAAATTTCATTTAAATTTTAAGGTAGTACGATACCTGCATATACAGCACGAATATTATACGAAATATGAAAATTCTGTGGATATAACTTTTCAGTAAAATATTTGCCAAAACGAACTCGGGAGAGTATAATTATCGTGATTGAACGTACTGTATACATTCTGCAAATAAATTTACTTCTATACATAATATGTATACACATACATCCAGAGTATTTCATAAAGGCAAAGTTCTTTGATTAAGCGATCCATCCTAATCTGTTAAATACCTTAAAAAGCCTTCACACAATACCCTCGGCGACGAAAACAGGAATGATTATCTCGCTTTAATGAACGGACATTGTAATCACTGCAGGTTTAATTTATACAAACATCAAAGAAGTGGATTATGTACCCTGAATTTAACAATTCATGTCGACAAGTCAAAATTTAGGTCTGTGTTTCCTAGTCATTATCAAACAAAATCTTAATCGTTATGTAATTTCAAACATGTACAAGTACAGCAATATTAAAAAATAATAAGATTACAAATAAGATGGGGTAAAAATATTAGCTTCGCTGTTCATCTCCAGTATAACGTAAAGATCCTCTTGATTTCAAAGATCGTTTGGTCATGATCAATTCCAATATTTCGGGTAATTTATAAATCTGTGTAACATTAGTCCTTGACGTCTCGACTATCTGATGTGGGTAGGAATAGGAAACTCGTCTTTATATAATATAAGTACGCGGTCAGCTGGAACAGCAATTACTTTAATAACATACATACTACGTCGCCATGCGAGCTGCCAGTTTTATGTAGAAATTAGCTTGTCATCATGACACTACAGGTAAGTACGACTTCAGTCCAGTTGAACGATTACCAATGTCCTTTAAAAATGCATCAAGTTTAAGGTTTTCGAGATACTATTCTGGTCCTGGTTTCACCATTTGAATGAACATTTGATTAAAAAATGATTTTATCAATACGATTTCAAGATACCGAGATTCCGTTCGGATATCACCTAATTATTTTAAAACCGTTCTCCAATATGTTGCTCATTTAATACCCGGATATTAAGATAGCTTAATTCTTTGTCCAGAGGAATTAATCGAAAATTATTTTTCTACAAACTCGTATATGAATTCATATAAAATCTGTTATAAGTATGATCAAGTTTTTGCAGTTAACAGTTATTTTACAGTTGGGAATAGAGACCGAATGCAGTTTTCGGAATGTATCTACCTTCCAAACTGCCTAGACATACGATTCTCGAAAATAAACGAGTAAGAAATAATCCGACTGGATTCACTTTGAAATAAAATTTTTCATTACTTCTACTCGAGTTTACTTTAGAAAGTGAACTTGCAGAGATGAAAAAGCAACAAGTAATCGAGTTATAAATAATTGAGCTATTGGATTAATAATAATAAATCTTGATCTAATGTTTGTCGTTGATATTGGAAATCTTATCTGATTCAGAAATAGCTACAGCCACAATAAATTTTGATCTGTTTTATGTGAAATCATAAATATACCTGCATCGCTTTGATGGAATGAAATTGTGTGATTGCAAACAATCTAGAAATATCGTATATATAAGTCTATAGTAGATAGTATTTGAAATAGCATGGTGCACACGCGTACTGTTAAAAATTGCATGAAAATGACTACAGGATCCAAATATTGGCTTTTAACGACCATCCAAATCATCCTGCGTTCGCGAAATTGCCCACAGCTCGTATAATGAACAGGAATATATTCAACCATGTAATAAAAATAAATTTATCCAATAAAATATGAATAATTGATTTCAGACACGCATGTACACGGCTATAATGTAATTGACACTATAATTCGATACCAACATTTCAGTAAATCGAACAATAACTTATACTGACAGAATCTATGATTCCATTTCAATATCGAGCTACGAGGACTTGAATAGAGACTAACAAATCTCTTTTGTTGGATTTGAGATTGAAACTGTTGATAACGACAATGATGATTTTAAGTAATCGTCATAACACAGAATTTCTGAGTACCATGGATTGATTGAATATATCGTGTAGAATTAAACGAGAATGGCCTTCGAACTTATTAACTACAATCATAAAGTCAGAAGCCAATGATGGTAAAATTTAATATTACATACGCTGACGGAATATGAAAAATAATCTTATTTAGCGAGGTTTTATACAGTGTCGTAGACAGTCGTAAAATTTTATTGTATACATATGGGGGTGTTTTCTACAAAATGTCAAGAATCTATCTGGGGGATGTACACGTTCTTTATTAAGATCGTGATGCGGGTAACTGCAGAGAATATTGCTTGCAAAGCTACAAAACTTAAAGCATAAATTTAACACAAGATACTTTGAAATTCAAAGTACAGCTACTGCAATATATTCGACTTAACTACTTTGAAACTATGTATCCTGAAATTTGTGACTAGACAAGTTTAAACACATCGCATTACAGACATTATTATGCTTTACAGATGTGTTTTTAGTTTGTAATTTATTTTTAATCGTCAAATGAAGAGAGCGATCCTAAAGTATAAACAAAATAGACAAACTACAGTTATAGGATGAGGGCCATAGATCTTATGCAATCTCACATTGACTAGATTGCCTTGATCGTTCCCCTCTGCCCGCGGGTGCAAACATTGTAGTTATAAAAGCCAGTTTGTAGAATCCAGAGACTTGAGTATTTGCTATATAGTCAAGCAAGGTGGACTTACAAATTGCACATTGTGGATCGTCATATTTTCAAACTCGCGTACGAAAGAATTTGTCTATTTTAAACTTAGTAAGTTGTACAAAATTGGAAATTGCTTATAGACAGACTTCTCAGGATCATTTGAAATACGTTACAAATTGAGGATACATTTTATAAAAAACTTAAATTTTCGATAAGAATCTATGAATTGTTACAATTCTTAGATCGAATGAAATTATTATATTTGGTTGAATTTATAAAATTTGAACTTGAATTGAATTCGGGGGAATAGAAGCGATCATCCGCACAATTTTTAACTTTCGGGATATTCCCTAGAGATTTTTCCGTAGACATCTGAAAAAAAAAAAAAAAAAAATATTAGGATTGGAAAGAAACGCGGTGACGTGATCGTAAGGTTTTGTTTCTGCAACATAACTTCTTCGCAAATAAACATAGATTTTGACAGTAATGATGCTTTACTTTCGTGTGTTGATTTTAGGACACCTCATAAGAGAGAATCGTTGTTGAACCAAAGTTTCAAAGTTAATTATACACCCCCGCTGTTATTCCCAAAGCCAGCTAACTGTACAATATTTTTGGATAGTATATAGGTACAGGGATATGTTTGACGGGTAAAAGTTACCGCACATAAACCCTATACGGTTGTTTTAATTAAAACTGGCCTGGGTCACGATTCTCTCATATGTTGAAAACACACCGGCAATTTATTTCATACACTAATTGCAAAGTTAAATATTCCTTTGAAACTCAGTAAATTTTTTTAACTGTTTATCGTCCAGAAATTGTAATATAGTTGCGAAATACAGACGCGTATGTTGTTGTATAATTGTGTAACTGACGATTTGATAAAATGGTATTTTAAATTCGTGTAATTGTCAATTATTACAAGTGTTACTATACCCTAGGGTTTACAGGGTTATTTATAAGATATTTAAAATGTGAAATAAGTGTTGGTAGTCAGTCGAAATCCGTACATATAAGTAGAAACTTTCTTCAAAGAGCAAATTTTAATTTCTGAAACATAATACAGCAAGTAGACACATTTGAAATTCATGATATTCAAAAGCTGGCAAGAATTACCAAATTGCAATCCGTAATTCCGATGTACCCTACCAGGACTGACAATTTCAAAATTCAAATTTCAAGATTTCGACAAAAAAAATTTTTTATTTCTTGGCATATCAATTCTCCACTATTTTTTCAAAGACTGCATGGTTTCTAATAAAGTGAGGCTTGTATTACATACCCTATTGAAATTACAATTCAAAATTGCAATTTACAATTGCAATTTGCGAAATAAATATATGGACTGACGTATGGTAACAAACGATTTACCACAATAACCCAACTCTAATGTAACAACACAATAAATTCACATGTGTACTATTCGAAGATATACACGGATTAAATTTGGTTATCAGTATACCGGCAACACTATGGATCGTTGGGTAGGAAAGGTTGCTGTCGTGACAGGAGCATCTGCCGGCATGGGAGAATCCATTGCGAAAGCGCTCGTCCGGTCAGGATTGATCGTCGTAGGTCTTGCAAGAAGAAATACCAAGTTGGAGGTAAAACTTGTTGTCTATTATTATCTACATAATTAATATTTTCTAAAAATCGTATGACATTATGTAAAATCTCAAAAATCTGTTTAAGTATTCAACTTAAGTATTGCTTCAGGAAATCAAGAAGAGTTTGGCCGGTGAAAAGGGCAAATTCTATGGGCATGAATGCGACGTTGGGGATGAGCAAAGCGTCAAGGATGCTTTCTTATGGATAAAGAATACTTTCGGAGGTGTTCATGCATTGATAAATAACGCTGGAATTGCTATTCCAGGAACGATAATCGGTAAGTTGAATAACACTTGATAATTGTCAAAAATCGTAGTAGTTTATGCAAAATTCATATCGGCTAGTGTGTTCTTCATTGTTTTATCGAACTTTCAGATGTTGACGCAAAGAATTTGAAGAAAACTTTCGACGTTAATGTTTTGGGACTACTGTATTGTACTCAACAGGCTTTGAGGATTATGAGAGATGGGAACATCGAAGGAACCATAATCAACATAAACAGGTTTGGTGTTCTGTAATGAAAATATTTATTGATTTGATTATCTAGAAATATGAATAGACAATGACACAAAAAAATTGAAAATTTTTTTGACTATAGTATCCAAGGACATCGTGTTCACGTATTTCCGGGAATGCAATTCAACGTGTATCCTGGAACTAAGCACGCCGTTACTGCAATTGTTGAAACTCTGCAGCACGAACTTCGAGATAGTAAACTGCGAGTGAGAGTAACGGTGAGAAAACTTGGAAAAAATTGGTTAATTTATTTAGAACTTCTAATTTCTTGACATTTTTTCAATATTATAATTTACAGTTTCGTGTCATAATTGAAAATCGAAACATATTATATATGATATCTGGTGGTTAAATTTTAGAGCGTGAGTCCAGGCTTCGTTATGACAGATATTATGTCAGCCAACGAGTTTCAACAAGATTTTTCCGATTTTGTACATTTGGAACCAGAAGATATTGCTGATGCCATTATTTATATACTTTCAACACCTCATCGTGTGCAGATCGCAGAATTAACCATCAGACCCCTCGGCGAAATAAGTTAGGAGTTTGAAAATTGTAGAAACATTTATATCCTTCATAGGCAATCAAATTGTAACTCTGGCTTGTAGATATAGGAAATATTTTTGTTCTACATGAAATTTTTGTATTTTGTATCAAATTTGTAAATTAAAAAATTGAATAATAAATCAAGAACGGTTTCTCTACCTTCTTAAACCGCTGACTATACATGAGAAGCGAAAAACCTTTGCTGTCCTCATTTTCACATAAAATTCAATAAAAATATCAAATATCATAAGGGGTTGTCCCTTTCACCATTCCAAAGCATTTACTTACGTTCCTGACGTTAACCAAAGTTGATCATTGGATTTATATACCGTATTGAAGAAAAGGAAACCGTTAAATAAAAAATCAATTATCTTGTACTTTTGACTATTATTTCGTTTTTTTCAAATCGCCCCATTCTACCTTCGCATCTATAAATTTGATTCAAATAAGAAATCAAAAAATGTATAATTCTAACTTTATTTTCTAGCTGTATAAGTAAATTGAGACCTCCGATGTTTAAAGAGCTGGTAACGTTAACCATAATGAACAAATAGTTTCAATTGAAGGTGTACGTGATACGGTTATATCCCAGAATTCAAAGACATTGAGATACCAGAGAATTAATCTTATTGGGAATTCTTCGAGGAATAAATTTCTTATCTGGCTCTTCGTTTATGTGCTTACTAAGCTCGGACTTAATAAAGGCGAAGCATGAGACGATGCTAACTTAAAATTTAAGATTCTAGTAAATGTGAATCTCTGTATTTGTACTTTTCTATAACCAACATGTATTCATTCTTCTGATCGGTTCGATTGACCACTTTTAAAAATATAATTCGTATACCTGAACATAGTATAAATTGTTTCATACCTATCTTCAGACTTGAATCGTTCCTATGGTAAATTTTGATATGTCTAGTCGACAAGTTCTTTAATTTAAAATTTTGTGAAACTATGTCTTTTCAAATTTATAACGTGATCTTACATTTTTTATTAAAATTTGGTAGTTTTAAAATGCTATGGGTCTTCGTATTCGTAGTCTCCTCTATCACAACGTTTCTGATGGTTATGGTAAGATCATAATACCGTCAAAAGTTAGGTTCTATAAATAATCAAACTTCGATAATAAATACATCCCAAAATTTAGTACAACAGCAAGAAAGAAGAATTGAAAAAATTTGTAAGTAAATTTACCTTTTTATTAATCGTGTCTTTTCATATTAATTAACACACTTTTGCAGCAGTCTTTAAGCGTGATATTTCAACTGAAACCTGTTGAAAATATTCGAGTCGATAGAATCTCGGTAAAGTTATACAATTTTCTCAACTTGAATTTCATACAATTTTAGATCCTCTCTGAAGAAGGTCCTCCCAATGTCGTGGCATCAGACGTTAGTAACCACTGTTCTATATAGCAATTCATGCCAATTAGTCCATGGTCATGAATTATAAAAATGATTTATACGAAATTACACGATCACCTGAATGCTCGAAAATATAGTATATGGTGGCTAAAAGCCTTCACTTTTATAATTCAAGAATCAAAAGCTCCTGAAAATTGAATAAGTATAATAAACTTGCTGTAAACTGACAGTGCTGGGATTCTTGAGATCCATTCTCATTCCATCCTCAATTCTGTCAATCAATTTTAGGCTGCTGAGAGCGTTGATGAAGCGCTGCAGAACCTTTCAATTAAACTTACAGAAAAGGAGCACATAGTAAGTAGTTTTATGATTAATTGCAATCAAGTATAGATTTATAAAATTCCTGGATATTTAGGCATGCGTCGATTGGGTGTGAGGAAAGTATGATTTACTTGATCCATTTCGAAACAATTTAGAAGCTTAAATTTTATATTCATTTAATTGGATTGCATATGACTTCTTTGTAAATAAAAGCTTAAGGAGTCCAGGGGCCGAATACAGAATGCCGAAAAGACCTTAAACGATATTGAGAGTAAAAATGTGTCGATACGAGATCGCTACAAGACGCTGATGGTGGAGTTGAAGAACGACCTTTCAAAAACAGAGCATGAGGTGATCGATGCATTCATTTTATTAACGTTGTGAATTTGAGATAATGAGCAAATAAAATATCTTCATCTTTCAGTACAATGGACTTCTGGATCAGGTTGCCGGTATATCGCAGCGTCGAGAGGATCTTAAAAATGATGTACTGGAAGTACGTGAACTTTTGTTCCTTATTCTAGGTGAATCGAATCACTTTAAAAGCCTTAAAACGTCGACTTGCATTGTTGATCGAATTTTTTTCTGTAACATGTATTCTCTATTTTGTGTAAAAAATTCTGATTTTATTCATTTATATTATTTCAGCAACAAAAGATGCTAGTCAACTTTAATAAGCAGTTGGAAAATAGGGAAGGTTCGTCACGTATGAATAATATTTTATTTCTCATCGATATAAGAGTAGTTTTTCTAAAATTAGTAAATAACACTCCGAAAGTATCAAAAAAAAAAAAAAAAATATTATATCAAAATTTGATTAGAATTTAGAAGAGAAATTTGGAAATTTCATCACATGCTAAGGTTTAATTATTATTATCATTTTTTTTTGTTGAGCTGTATTATATAAAGCCATTTGATGACATCAATATCCACCAAAAGATCGATATACTATTTACTAACATTTTGAAATTAGGGAGCAATCGTGCCAGGCTGCGTAGTAGCGGCCGATCGTTTGGGCCGAGTATTTCACCGACTACAATTGGAACGCGTATCCAATCTGATCCCCGGTCAAGATTTTAACTGGAGAAAAAATCAACCAATTTTTTAATATGTAGGTATAAATCTACTTTCTAGTCAGAAAATTATAAAAAAATAATTCAATGTCTCGCACTTATGGAATTAAAATTGTAAACCGTCCTAGATCGGTTTTATTTAATCCTGTACTCGTTAATTAATTCACAACAACACTTATTCTACAAGCTCATTGTAGGACTTTGCATTTAGTAGTGACTGAGATGTAACTTAACAGTGTTAGCTGTCGGATTTAACGGTGACATATTTATTAACTTTACAATCATATATAATACGTATGTATGTACCTATTTTGCAGAACTGTCTTTAATTAATCATCTGTCATGAGTATAACAATTATGTATTTTTTATTTTTTTACAAAAGACTATAGTAAGTAAGTAAGTGTGAGCTCTTTTGACGGTAATAATCATATACCTGCATTACGGTAGTTATAGGATATGCATTGAAGATAATTAAGCTGAATTACTTATGATCTTGAAAGGAGATTCACGACTCTGTAATGAATCGCAGTGTGTGCATTAATGATGTTTATTGAATGTTTTTTGAGACATGATTGATGCCTAAGAACGCAATTATTATTATACAATGTATGATCGTAAAAACGTGAGATCACGGTTAACTTCTAACTTCTAGCTATTAGATAACCCTGAAACCATTTATCATGTAGGAAATTGCTGGCCGTTTCATAAAAAATTTATTCAACTCTCGGTAATCCTGGAGTTTACTCAGCTTAAAGGATAAAAAGTATTGGCTCAAGGGGATATCTCATACTCGCAGAGCGATAGAACGGCCTTTGGATTTGTTGAGAATAAATTTATATGAAAAAGTAACGGAGAGACACGAAATTACGATATTGGAAATTCTTGCATAATTATACGAATTGAAAAATGGAATTACATTATTTTAGAAAATTGTGATTATATAATTATATCTACATACTAGTTTAATCTTCTATATTATAAGACACTATGCAATAAACTACCACATGTCATAATTTCCAATTTGTAAATCCATTCATTGCTTTATAAACGAATAAAAAAATCCGTTTCTTTTTTTTTCTATACGAGGGTAAGATACCCCCTTTTAAGCCTTTCTTTTTTAATGAATATTAATGGTTTTCGTTAAACCAGGATATAATTGACATGATTAGGTAAATGGTTGTTCCCTATCCACCTAAAGCACCGATACTTCCAGCTGTAACAAAATTTGAGGAAAATGCTATTTCATAATTAAAATTAAACTGGTTCTACCCAGGTAATTATACAAGGTGATTAAATTTTATCTGGCCATATTTTTAGGATCGATTCTTCACGAAAATCAATTATCCGTTAAAAAAGAATTCCAAGGACTGATCGATAGTTTTTGAGTTACAATCTCAAGTTGGATATCACACGAATGATTTGCAGGTTGCATACAACGAGGCTCACCGATGTTTGCAGTTCATCAATTCAATCGCGAGGTAGCAGTACCATTTCTCATCTCGTTGGCGCCAGCACTGACCTTGACTAGGAGCACTAGTCGTGAGGTCAGTGACTTTCGTGGCCTCAAAACGTTCGTATGGGGCCTGCATTAACGAGGAATGACTGACGAGTATGAGGGACAGAGAGAGGAGGTATCTTAACAGAAACACTTCGAACTTAGTAGTCTGTATTCTGGAAAGCAAATGAGTCTCGATGAACTGCGATGGAATTATTTTTGAGAAATAATTAATATTGTATCGATTTTGCAGCAATAAATTCCCAGATTTCTCAATAATCAATAATGAAGACTTTGTATTTCAGGATTTAATAAATGAAATGTGAAATGGCGTAGACACGAAGATATAGTAAATTGAATTAAAATGTAAATAGATTTTCGGCTATTTAGGCGAAGTGCAAGTTTATCATAAGAAAAAAATTTAATTTTCTGTGACGATATGCAAAGATGAGAAAAGGGACGTGAGTCAAGTATATACTTTAGCAGAAATTTTTAAACTGACGTCGAGACTATGCGAGGCTCACACCCAAACCCACTGCTCTCGTTTTTATGGTCCCTGATGAGGACGTTTAATCTAATTCAATCTGCAATACTAATTGGTTAATTTTCGGGTCTCCACTAGGGATCCACTAGCGAGATTCATCGGTCCTTAATCTTATCCTCAATCTGCTAACGTGAAATTCTCATGGGGATCCGGATTGCTTGTAATCCTCATATACTTCTGGTTCAGGACCTAATTGCTTTATCTAACAGATTTTGCATTAGGCACTGCAGTTATTGGGTTACCAATTCGAGTATTTGACAAAGCTCAAATATTTTCGGCATCGCAAACAGATATAATATATTGCTTGATTAAGAAAAGAACCTCACACAAATCTTATGCGAACTGGTTCCCAGGCAAATTGGCAGGGAATATAATATTATATAATATGCTTCATGTCGTCCCGATCAAAAAGTGTCAATTTTTTGAAATATGGAGCATCAAACATCGAGCGAAAGCGCTATTAACCATGGATAACTTCTAAACAGTCAGATTCATCGAAAAAGACCAAGAGACCGTTTTTTTAGAGCATTAAATTTTGAACAGAAGTATATTTTCAGCCAATTTGCCTGAGACCCAGTTTCCATATATGCATATAAAATGATCTGAAATAGTAATGAAGAGTAGGTATCGTCTCTACAGTGAAGGAGAATTTAATTCGATATTTTAAATGTGCAATACATTACGACAGTAAATTTCTAACATCATTCCACTACGTTAAAACATGAATTAACACTTATTTTCACGTTCCGAAAGTGAGATTTCTACTAACTCTGTATGAAATTCACATTTATCGTTGTGTTAAACCCAGAAAATCGCAGTCGTACGGTGGTTCAAAAAATTCGGTTAGATCTTTGCCGATTTAAGCTTTTTGTAATAAATTGAAAGCCGAGTAAGAAGCCTTCAGAACCTGAAAAATAAAAATATTTATCACTTTTACTCGCCTGCTAATCAATAGTCAAATATCCCAGATACAATAAACAACAGCGAGAGTTTTTGGACGAATTAAATATTAACCATTCCATATGTTCCTAGTGACAAAGTGAACATCGAACCACAAGTAATCTCTATAGGCTTGTTTGATCTTGCGATTATAGTCGTGAGACTTTTGATCGTTTTTGGCTGTAAGAGGTGCCATTCTGCGTGGAAAACGGCATCACTGACGCGCAGACTCTGTGAAAAAACGTTGATATAAATCGAAAATAATTCGATAAAAATTATTCGTCAATATTTTTTGGCGTGGTAAATTATTTACAATACCTACTTTCAACTTAACTTCATTTCCATGCCAGCAGTAGAACAGTAACTGCAATGCCAGACAAGCGAGGTATCCTACTAATGCAGCAATTTCCATACCAGCCACATTTTTTTGCGAAAGTTTGAATACGCTGGAGCATAATGTAACCATACTGGCAAAAAATTGAAAAAACATAACCCAGCCGAAGGAGTTTTGCACTAACGCTGCAAATCTGAATGTAGGTATATTTATTTCGTTTTGAAAAACTTGAAATCCTGATATAGAAACAGTTTTCGGCTAATATTGGAACACGTTTCATAAATGACAGTAAAAATATAAAATAACCAAAATTTATACTCTATTGGATCTTGTCAACTAACTTGTATATTATGATGTGATGCTCGACACATTTTCTTATAGTCGATTCGGCGTGTTTGTAAATTTCATCATTTTTCAACAATTGGCCAAAAGCATCCATAGAACCAAATGGTTTGACTATATTGATGATTCTGCTTCTCAATATGTCTAATTGAGCGCATGCTTGTACAAGAAATCCAGATACCAGCGTGTCACTAACGACGTTTAAGGTGGCCGCAAGAAACATTGAAATACTTTGCTGGGCATACATCACCCAATATACCGAAATATTTGACAAACTGTACGGTAACCATACTTTGAAAGGTAAAATCCGTTTCTTGTAGCTCTCGTTAAGTATTGGCATTCCTAAAAATCCTACGGCTGTCATCTCGACAAGAGTCGCGAAGAAAATGGTATTCGATCTGCATTCAGATAAATAATTCATACATATCAACGAGTTAGGTAGTTGTAGCTGAAAATAGTTTGATGCGAGATTTTATCGTGACATGTAATTTAAAATTTTTGACAAACCTTGCGATGTCATCGAATTTCTTCTGTATTTTTACTTCGGTATGATTTTTCTGTCGACAGATATCTTTGCGCAGTGTATTCAACAAGACGGTAATACTTTCGTAACGAAATACAAAATTGGTCACTTTGAAACAAAGGCTTAACATCGTAAGGAGTATAAATGAATTATCCGTGATTTCGTCTAATTTGTAATCACCGAGAATCATGTCCAATAATTGCATTATCGTGAATACGTAGAGTATTGTTAATATTAAAATCTTTAAGATAGTATGAAAATAGTTTTTCGACGAGGCAGTTTGATCGGGCCACCATAAGCCGCAATAGTTAAAGACAGTAAAATTTAATTTCAGAATATCCATCCCAGATTATATAGGTATGTAATGTCTGGGACACTCGAACTTGTACAAGTACTGCAAGCAGGGTAAAAACTGAAATTATATTACATTACCTCCGATTGACGCCATTTTTTATTTTTTATTTTTTTTTTTTTACCGTAGGTATTATTATTATTGATCATTACTCATAATTCCATGCTATAAAATTCATTGTATATTCAATGCATTATGTAATAAGCAGAAAGAAACGATTATATACTCTAGTATTTAAATTGTATTCGGACGGTTATTTAGATTCTATACTGTCGAGTAATGTCTAAAATATCTAATATTACGTCAAGTATACTTATATGTCTGAGAAAGAATTTTCTTTTTCTAAATACCTAAGAATATTTTTAAAAGTCTCCTTTCCTCTTGCTATCAATCAATCGAGTATCAATTATTGTCCATCCATCGTTCATCTTCGATGGTAAATAACGTTACTTATTTCGTTAATTAGGTTGCAAAGTAATTGTCTCTTTATGATTGTGTTTCAATTAATTAGAATTGAAGGGCGACGATTTTTTTCATACTTCAAACGATAATTAATTAATTACGTATCTATCTGTACTAAGGAAAATAATTACGCAAGTAAAGTTAACTTGCTACTTATTTGAAAAATTGTGATTATAAAATAATTACAGGGATATTGTAAGAGAAATTTTATGAAGTTATATTCCAGATACTCGATTTATTTATAATCAATCGTGTACTTTGTCCATCTTGGGGGTACATATGCTCGGTTTCTTTATTATTAACGAAGAAGGGCGACCCCATACGGTATTTATTTTCCCATTATGACTATACAGTGGATGTAATACCTTACAGATACACGTCATTATTCATGGCTAACACACGAGGTTGCATATGACGATTAATGAATATTCAAAAGACTTTATTTCAACGCCATTCCGATTTTATACTTAGTTTCAAACCACTGATTAAATTCTTGAATAACACTGGTTAAAAATTATTTAGATAATCATTTACGGGATTCTTCTACTCCAGAATTGTGTTAACGTGTATTTTCTAATTATATTACTATTTTTCTCCAAATTGCACGTCGTTATCAAGGATCAAAATATACGCGTATGAAATTTGTAAAAATAAATCGATTTATTTACAATACTAATTATCGAATGAAAATTAATCAAATTATCGAATTAATTCACATAATTATAAAGTCGACTTCATTATTATGTATTGAGTTATAAAAAAAAACTTTATTCTAATTGACAATTGTTATACTAGATAATTTAAAAATATACAAATGATAGTTTACACAGTTTTCGATTAATATTATAAATGTCTTTTTGTTTTCTCTTCTTTTTTTGAACACACACTTCGAAATAGAACTTCACACATCTCATTATTTGTAAAATGTATTATACCGTATATGGTACAACTATCAGCACAGATTAAAAAATTTTATCACCAGCATAAGAATTAAGAACAGTTTTTAATATGATTATAATTGTAGGTATGTATAAAAAAATATTAATAACTTATATATTATTACTATTATTATTAAAGGCGTAGAAACATAATTGACATTGCAATTTTCGATATATACTTGCAAGGCACGAAGATTTTATTTCTGGTAACTCGAAAAATTAGGTATCTAAAATTCTCAGGCTATGATTGTTTTTTTTTTTTTTTCTGTTTTTTCATATTGCAGAAATATTTCCGTGCAAGTATTTTTGATTCTCATTACCGTCGTGAATATCGAATTCAAAATTCTTAAATATACCTACAACTATGGAAATAGCAAAGATTTATTAAAATTTTGCAATTAGTGTAGCATTATAAGACAAATAATTAAAATTTACCATTTTTATTTATTCATTCATTCGTTTATTTCGTTTCATCAAGTTTTTTTTTTTTTATCTATTATTCTTCGTATTGTATACTTAAAATCTGTTTAAAGCTCACAGTCAATACGTCGTTTTGGGATTGACCAATAACTCGTAAGATCCGATAAGAAATTATCTATCTAAATTCTTGTCCAAATCTTAAAATTAGAATTATAAGTGATTAGTTAATTCCATTTAATAATTTTCACCCTGAAGATCACGTATCCTACTTATTTTCACCCGATTATCTTAACTCTTTGATATTATATGATCACTGAGCAAGGTGTCGTTATGATAAAAATATATTTCATATATTCAGCCGAGTATTAAATTGTATAAAATTAAATCAGGCAGGTATCAGCTGCAGCATTTTAACTTATATACAAATTTCATTTAACAGATATTATAATATCGACGATATGTAAACCAGTACAAACCGACGTCAAGTCTAAAATTTCGTAAAAATATTACGAGATTTGACTCTGAAAGAATTGAACCCAGTTCTTATAGTCGAAGACGTAAAAGATATCTTCAAAGATTTTTGTAATATTGAAAATTCTTTTCAGGTATCTTAACGTCGATGAAAAATTTTCAATGATTTCGTTAAGGTTACATGATTTTTAATCCTCTTTAATTATTTTCATTTTCAATATTTTCGTGCTACGAATTTATTATGTAAGTTATCCAGTCAACGGTCTTTGCAACTCTATGATAAATTCCTGGCTGACCAGATTGAGCACATGAATATCCAGCTGAAACTATTCCAATTAGATACCATCTCCCGGTTTTCTCTAACATCAATGGCCCACCACTGTCACCCTGTTTAAATGATAAATAATAAATTAATTACAAAATATCAATCGGAGATTAATAAGTGGAATTTATTTGAAAAATTTTGACAAAAAATTTGAATTTTTGAACCGTGAATAGAGGAAATATATTGTGAAAGGTAATTTATAATTGTATTAAATTTCTCTTACTTATGTTACGGAGACCGATTGTAAACCATCCGTTATTTTAGAATTTTATTTAAAATTTTAGTTACGTAATTCGATACATCTGTACAGGATATGAACATCAAATACGTTGCTAACACGTGGGAGAAATTGAGTACCTACGTTTATTTTTCAAGTTTTCTCCTCCTTCGAAGGCAGGCGGGTTAAACTTTCACGAGAGTTATAATGTCTTAGGTCAGCACGTAAAATAAGGCTCGCTAAAAGTCTCACTCTACTATATACGTATACTTGATATTAAATATTTTTTAATTTGTTCAAAAATCTTATCCACGTAGAGTAAAGTCAGATTTTTATAAAATAAAAATTCGGTCATTTTAATAATTTAAAAAATTCCTAATAGTTATTCGATAATTCTCACCTGACAAGAGTCTTTCCCACCGCTACTGTAACCTGCACACATCATTTCGTCGTAAATTATAACATTGATTCCGTTCGATCGGTGCCAACGTTCGCAAACTCGATTATCAATCACAGGTACATCAACTGCTTGTAAAGTTTTTGGTCGTAATCTGGAACCTAAGAATTAAAATCATTACCAACTTCGGTGAATTGAAACATCTCAAATATTATAAATATTTATAGCATAATGCGTTTAGATGTAAAATGAGATGATTTCTCACGAACAGACTGTGAGAATTTTATTCAAAAGTTAATAAATAATCATAAATACCAGCTTGAAGAGCGCCCCAGCCAGCTGCCCAGCCATATTGTCCCAAAAAGTCCTCATTTTTATCTGGCAGACAGATAGGTGCGATGTGTGGCATGTAATGAACTGGTCTGTCCAGTCGGAGCACAGCAACGTCAAACCTGCAAATGATTGATAAAATAATTAATGATTTTTTGTTTGAGTTTAATCGAACAATGATTTTGCAATCTGGAACTTTTACTCGTCGAAATTATTCCCGGATATTCTGTGGCAGTATATATTATCACACATTTTCACTCGTGGTGTGAAAATATCGATAGACTATAATTTTAGTGTACATTTTAACGTTACTAATTATTACACGAAAAATTTAATGAACTTATATTAATAGTTATATCTCGGTGCTGATTAACGACGTTGTCTCATTGCCATACTTCCGGATTTTATATAGGTAAAAAAAAGAACGAAAGTGATCATGTATATGCGTATATATATACGCTTGAGAAATACACCACTCTTTGAAATTGTCATATTCGTATACGTAACACGTTCGCAACGTACGTCATGATCATATCTTCACGATCGTTGTTTGAATTACCTAAAAACTAGTTAATTTTATCGTCGAAAGTGTTGATGTAGGTATCCATATGGTATATACCTACGTGTATGTAATTATTACACAAAAAAAAAAAAAAAAAAATACAAAAAAATAACATAATCTGGAAACGCGTGCATCACGTGAAACTGTATCACGACGTGCGAATTATTCTTCGTACCCTGATTCCTGTTTTCTAATATTGTTCATTGTATTTCCGTATGTATAAATTCATCTCACCTGTCTGCCTGAGGTGTAAACTTGAAGTAAGGATGAACTCGAATTTCTCTCACGCCAAATGTATATGCCGGAAGTGGTTCTACAGCGGAGTTCACCACGTAATCTCCGAGGGTCACTTGAACTTGTCGAGCAGCCGCTCTGTTTGATGAATAAAATTTATTTTAGTAATGAGAAAAAAATTAGCAAATAAAAAAGTTTTTCATGAGATGATAATGAAATAATTTGCGCATATACATACATAAATATAAATCGAATTAAAGAAATAGAAATTAAGTATTGAAGGTGAAATAATTATAGACCAATTAGCATATTATCAATATGCTTTTGTATATCATTGTAGTTTATTAATTATTTCGTGATAATCATTCTCCAAATTTACATTCACGTGTTGAAAAAAATTGTCATTTAGGTATATTTAATTTATTCTCATATATTATTTAGCATGGGCAGGGTTTGAGACTAGCCATTTCACATCCAGTATAACATTTGACAAGAATTTTATCCATTCTATGCAACTTACGAAACAAGAACTATTTAATTTCAGTCTCGATATGTGAATGGCTAAATATGCGTAATCATTGGTTGTTCTTGATTTCAAATTACATTCTTGGTATCTTGAAGTTCTCATGATTTGTCTTGGCGGTTGAAACTGCGGATGAATTCTACAAAATTTTATGATATAGAAACAGTTGCTATGAAATAAAACCTATTAACATTTTGATAAGGACATTTTTTTAAAAATAGTTCAATAATAGTAACAGTTACTTACTTATTATTATCATTGGAAAAAAAATTTCATCAATATCGTTAAGTAACATGGATTATGTAAAGTTTCATAAAAAAAATCATCATTTATAATTAAAACTAGGTAAAGAACATTCAGCTTCAACCTTCGAATAATTTATAAACCATTAATATACTAACCTGACGATACTTCGATGTATTAGATTAAATCACAGCCAGGATTATCTCGTAAAAATATCACCGAAAATTCATGTTTTTTCGTGAAAAGCACTATGGTTAATATTGTCTTTTATCACTGATTCTGAATGATTATATCTTATTAGGATTTTCAACAAATAAATTAAAGCAACAATCTCAATGTGTCTGAAGCACGTATAGGTATAAAAATTTTCTGGCTTTGATTATTGTACATGGTTAATTGCCAAAAAAATTCTCATGACAACAGTCGTTGCAATACTTACTTTTTTTCTGTCACGCAAACTGACCTGGGAATTGTAGGTATATGTATGTAGTCTTTATTTAATCCAACCATCGTATCATTGTGCAATGCTGTTTTCCGCGAGACGATTAAAAGTTATAAGCTTTACAAAAGTTACAAGTAATATACATATAACAGTGATATATCTAAACTTTGATATGGTAGAAGTAATAAACAGCACCCAAAAAGAAAAAAGAAGAAATAATTCCTCATTATATAACTTCGCATTTTTTTTACATCGGATTATATGACAACACGGATAACTTATAAAACTGGTAAAAATGTATGTCAAATTATAGAACGTATAAGGATACTAGTAAATAAAATAAAAAACCAGCGTCATCGACGTAGGTGGATATCTCGTTTTTGAAACTCTTCCTCATTTTAAAGATACAGATTGATTTATCGTATAAAAATAAGTCTACAATGAGGTAAGTATAATACGGATAGTTTGTTACCGATAAAACTTACATTATGAGTAAATTCGTTGAAAGTTCGAACACTAGCTGGATAATTTGCTAATTATTTTATCCAATCAGTGGCTAATAATTTATTATTAGAGAGTTAGATTATAGCTTCCGAAAAATCACTGATTTTTAATTTTTATCTTTTACTTTTCTTGTTTTTCTTTTTTTTTTTTTTTTACTACCGCGCAACGTGCATGTAGCATGCATGTTTCTTAACGATGAGTGTCGCATTTCTTAATGAAGTTTAATTACTTTCTACGCGATGACGAAGCGAGTTTTGATTGCATATAGCCATGGTTATAGTATTTTTTTAACTAACGTTAGAAAATAAATCTCTTTTTATTTTCATAGTGAAAGCAAGTAGATATTTGTAAATTGATCCTTACTTGGCAACGCAGTGACCGGCTGTCACAACGTGGAATCGGTTTACCAATGTACCACCGCATCTACTGGAACCAATACGGATATAAGCCTGAAACAAAAATCTTTAAATTAAATACGGCTAGTCTATGAGAATTAATTTCATGAAATTTCTAATCGAAAAATATACCCGTTTCTAAGTTTACAATATAGACCTAAAATTTATCTTTTAATTCATCAAACTGCAGACTTCTTGGAATGTCATTTCACAATGAACACGGTCTTATTTTCGTCTGCGTCGTCATGGTTCATCTCGTGTGTCTTAAACTGACCACTGTTTTATAGTTATAGAGATATTTTGATTTCAGAAATTGTTTGCAGTTTAATTTTGATACTGATTATCGCTATATCTATATTCCAAGATATTTTGATCATGGGTGTATGGTATATACAAAGTCGAACAAAAATTTTCGAGTATGACCTAGATGAGGTGATCAGAAAGCATCGAACGAATCCCGGATCCCATGCCCAAATTCTTTCACGGAGAGGAGTCATTTAAGTATCCTGGACCAAAAAAAGACTAACAGAAAATTCCGAAACTTATACATACATATACTGCGTATATAAGAACCGACCAGCGATAAACCTTACTTTCACATTTCTGAGTCAGCCGAGGGAGCGTTGAGGAGTGAAAGTAAAATCGATAAAGGATTCAACACACTAATAGTATTTGTTGATGAACATACTAAAGAATCTACCCATACGTAATGGATGTCGCAATTTAGCTTACGTAAAACACATTGGGAAGATCCGCAAAGCTTTTAAGTTACATCGTCGTTCAAATTACTGTATATATCGCGAATTTAATCTCGCAACATGTTGTACATGAGTTAAAAATTCTGCAAATCAATTTCGAACTGTTCTGTCCATGATACGCAAAAATTTTATGTATTATGAAGAACTGGAGACACACAGTACGTAACCGTGCTCACGTGAAGAACCTGCATTAATACTATTCCAAATTATTGCTATTTTAAATTTTAGCATTTACATGTATTTGGGGCATCGCAATCATTTATGATGATTTCAAGGTGTTTTTCTGCACTTGATTATGACTGTCAAAAATCTGATCGTTTTTTAACCAGTTTTTAATCCGTAATTATATATATTTCTAAGTAGTTTACCTGCCATGGAAAGCTTCCAAAACCAGCCTCGTCTCCACCCACAATTCTTCTTTGTGCTGTTTGCTTGGAAACTGATATCCCACATTCTGTTAATCAAATATATAATTAAATAACGTTTATGTAAAGATCGACAATTTTTATTCAGAATTAACTCTCCTCAAGAATTGGTGTTGTTTAATTTTATTCGACCACTTCATGTCGTATAATGTAATTCATTGAATCTCTACTTGAAATTATATATATCTTGAAATTTGAATAAATATCGAAAAATTTATGTCCTCAATACATATTTACCCACGATGTAATCGAAATTACGCTGCAGCTCTAATGCAGTTAACGTCGACTGTTTACTAATTAGCTCTTTTCAAAGGCATGACACTTCAATATTAATTAGCGACCGAATAAATGTTGGCGTAAGAGAAAGTAACATTTAAAAATTTTCCGTCTAACGTAATCAATTACGAATACAGATCAAAACAAATATAAACTTGCTCAATCGTGATCAATCGACGTTAATAATTTCTCACGCCTTATGATCTGTGCAGAGGAACATTCAGGTCAAGGCCAACATTTCAATTTTATAGTATACATTCCCCAGTGAAGTCGAACGTGATCACGAACTGAAACTGCGGTTTAGTATTTCGGTTGTAACCCAATTGTTTGAGAAACTTTTTCCTACGTTATACAAAATGATTTGAATTTCTATTAGGTTAAAGAAAAAAAACAAGAAAATAAAAATTTGAATGATTATTTTTGTTTTAGATTTAGGTATTGAATCGTGTAGGAAACGATCTATGGGACCTTTACTATTGATCTGATTTAGAGCAATAATGTTTTACTGTTTTCAATGGTCATCAATTTTTCAATGTTTTATTACTAAACGAAATGAGTGAGTTTCGTTTTTGAAAAATGGTTCTATGATGTTTATACGATGTACAGATTACAATCGAAACGTGGTGTATTACCTTGCAAATACCATGTCTAGGTGAGATTTAATGAAAGAAGATCTTAATTGCGAGGAGTGCTTAACGAGGGCATACAATGAGAACGTATGAATTTTAAACATTGGGATACATATAAACATATTTTCTTTTCTCTTTTCATTTCTTACCTTCGAATTCGCGTG
This sequence comes from Macrophya annulata, assembly GCA_963924015.1. Classification (NCBI taxonomy): domain Eukaryota; kingdom Metazoa; phylum Arthropoda; class Insecta; order Hymenoptera; family Tenthredinidae; genus Macrophya; species Macrophya annulata. The sequence goes on along the minus strand of OZ001258.1, from coordinate 26,790,823 downwards.
ATCAACTATTTGTCAAGAGAAAACGTGAAATCACCTGCGAATATAATTCGTGATTCAGATTGCACCTATACTATAATAGTTCGTAAATACGTTCATTAACATTTTATATTGTATTACTGACAATGAGTTTACGCGGTATGGTATATGAAGATAATCTAACATATATGTATACGTTGATTTAATAACCGGAACCACCGAATATATCTCGGGGGGGTAATTTCTGAATCAAGGGCACGCAATGTAATAAGCGCCCGAGAGAGCGTAAAACTTGAGTAATTAATACTAACAATTCAAGCCTGAATTAATTCAAATTACATAGTACGTATAGATACTCCTTAATTCTTTTATAAAAATTATCATTTTGATTGTTATTTGTTTGATATTTTAGTGATGATAAAAATAAGCATTCATATTCGAATTTCGAGGAACGTGACAAGTGATTAACATTTTGCAATTCTGTTGAAAGAAGCTGGCCTCGTCCTTCTGTACCACAAAATTAAAAATATTGGGTAAACTAGATTCCCAGAAAGTCGAGGTCAGAAGATCATTAAAAAAAAATAATAATTACTAGAGTTAAAATTTACTGCATTTTGGATCCGACTTGAAATTCATCCCTGCTTTTACCATTCTGCCGATTTTTTGTTTGTCATATTTTTCGAATTGTCAATCGGTCCTTTCCTCGACAATGTTTTAGGAACTTTTTCAAAGTAAAACAATTTGTAGTGAAAGTAGAAAGATAGAGAAAGTAGAAACTAATCACTACTTTAATTACATCGATACCAAAATTCATTCCAAAAAAGGCTACTGTTATACGACTAAGCATCCCAAGTACTTATTTCACAATGATTAGAAAATCAAGACTCATTTTCAATGAACGGTTACCCTTGATAAAACTTTTTGGATCTCGAATCGTTTCCATTCTGATTTTATGTCCTTCCGAGTTCCATTTACGGAACTGTAGGTCTCTGATGTAATAATTAATTAAACAAATGAGGGCATGAATAATTTCTCCTTGTGTATCCCGTTCGTATATGTATAATACGAAGAGATCGAGAACCGACCAAACGAGGATCGTATAAATACATCGAATTGTATAATATCAAGGTCACGACCGTGACAATAAAACATGAGTAGCTGTTCTCGAGAAAGTGAGAGGCATTGAGAACGACTCTCACAAAAATTGTTGATAGTATTGGTAAGATTGTTTCTTATCATCAACAATGAGAATCGATTATCTCGGTATAGATTCCGTACGATTTTAACAAATAAATCCAGGAATGAAATTCGATAGATAAATTTATTTAACAAGGAATGTAGATATCACGATAAATGATAAGTTCAGTGAAAAAGAAAGTCGAGACTGGTTCTATTGACATTTTATGAAAGTATACGATAAAATCGTTAGCTAATTTCACATTAAACATCCCACGAGACCTATTGCACTTTGTCATTTCAAGATGTGATTCATGATACTTTATATACTGTCCAAATTTTTTGCCAAACGATTTATAATCAAGCAATATCTAATTTCATTATAAGTATGAACCATCACATGTCTTACATGCTCTGAAAACATTAAACATTTTACACTTTCTTTGCCTGGCGAATTTTGCGCTCTTACTTAAAGTTTACTCAAGAATTAACAAATTCGTGTTTATTGATATCTGGGTACTTTCTCACTGTATGCTATTACTCGTGCCAATATTGATAATTAGAGGCAAAAATTATCATGATTGAAATGACGACAGTTAAATGAATTAACGTACCAGCATCCAGTCTTGGATAATCGTTGAACGATATTTGCTTTCTTTGATCTGAAATAAAAGAAAACTCAAAGTTAGTCGCAATCTTTTTGCAAATAGATTTCAGGCTATTATAACTCAATCTGTGGTACAGTGATGACTATTATACAATCTTTGAACAGCAGTCGTTCTAGGAATGAGGAAAAGAACTGTTACATTTATTGCAATATTTAAGTGACGTTAAAAGAATTGCAATAATATTATGCAGTTTCATTTTTGCTATGAACTGCAACAGTGAAATTTTCTGGCTTTCTTCATGAGCATATAATATTCATAATACTGCTGCAGGTAGTACAAATGCAAGTATTTTCTTATATTTTTTTCAGCTATTAGATCACTTCGCTCTATGCAATAAAATATTATGATTAAATTTGTTCTTTTTTTTTTTACTGTATTTCATAAATGGCGTAATGATTATTCTCGTTTTTATATAATTACATGATTTTACACTTACGATAGTTGTTACGTTTTGACAGTAAAACGACTTTTTCTTTTTGAAATAAAGTCAACTGTAAAATATACTTTTAGCAATAATTAAATAACTTGTAATCAATAAGAATTACATGTTTAGACAGTCTTGTAAAATCTTACTCAAACACATTATATTGATTATCTTTTCATAAACCTGTAACTCCCATCTCTTTATTTTTCTTCCTTTAAAGATTCCAAAATTTTTTATCACATTTCCATAAAGTAAATCATAAATTGATAAACTTACCTCTATAACTATCCTCCAAATCCTGTAATTGGTTGGATAAAAACAGAGGATTGCTACTACCAGATCCTCTAGAGTAATCGTCACGGAAAATTAACCTCGGCGTTCGATGTCCCATGACAGGATTTCGCCAGGGAGATTTATACTCTGGCCAAACTGGGTATGGCAATTGTCGACCCAGATAAGGTTTACTGAAGCCAAAATTAATCGAACTTGGTTCTTCGAATTTGTAGGGATTGTTTGACGGAAAACGTACGTATCGGCGTTTGCGAATAGTCGACGATAAATCAGTCTCATTACTTTTATCAGTCGGATATTCGTTATCAGCGGTAAGCAATTCGTCGAATCTTCGACTGTCTGTGGGTTCAATTATTTTAGAAATAATTATTGGAGAACTTGTGTCAGTTTCAACCGATAATACTGATTCTGTTGTCACACCAGGCGACGAGGTGACACAGGCAGCAAATAAAATTTGAATCCAACATGATGACCTCTTCCCCAGCATTGCACTACTGAAATACAAAACATAAAAGAAATGAAAATATTTAAATTTTTTAACAACAATAATTACCGATTTAGCATCAAAGTTCGTCAATTTCTATACAATTATTTATCGATATAATTTATGTGTAATTATAGAAGCACGTAGAACATACGAAGTGCAGACTAATGAAATCACGCTTAGCATCGTAATTCATTGCGACTTGCAAACTCAATTATGTGCACATTGAAATCGAGTTGGCAATAAAATGCAGCAAGCCTATTCCTAACCGGAAGACAAGCAAACGTACTTCAGGAGGAAGACCTCCTCTCACTTTCTGCAATTCAAAGGTGTCTATGGTGTCTCTCGGACGTGTACTCAATATTAATCAATTTCATTTACACCACGGTAGTTCCGTACATTACGAAGCTTTAAGCACGACCTATATAAGTATGTATACTGTATAGAGAATATGCACGGATATATGTTGATTAAATAATATTAAATTACCCTGTAATATACGGCTGCTCTAAATCGAAAATAATTTTTTTACATCAGACTTTAATCTACACATGGTTACAATTCCGAAAGTAGGTATATCATTTGCCGACATAGATTGCTTGACTTTTCTTTTTTAATGGGAGTAAACTATGAAACAAGCCTAATTTTTTATCCATTTATCTAGGATCTCGTGTCAGTGCAATGTCGAACATGAATTTGAATAATATTTACTTACTAAATGCGGTGAAAAGATAATTAGTATCATATTATATGTTAATTACTTGTTAAGCTGTTGGGAAAAATGTTACAAACATGTACGAATCAGAATATAGTAAATCGTGCTCATATGATTATAGAAATGTGTTATTTCGAGTGATTTTTTGAAAATATTCACAATGCACATGGCTGTTTACGATATGGCACATGTTGGGATAAAATACTTAAATAATCATCAAATTAAAGTTTCAAATTGTCGTTACGGTGCCAGTTCCCAGAGATAGAAAGTGATATACTGTTAGTCATTTTACATTTAAACAATTAAATCCTTCAACACCGCGAAGCCTGAACTAACTAGCAGCGAAATGTATATAGTGATCAAGAGACTGTTAAATCGCGGAGTCACTTCTCCTGCACCTTCTTGACGGTCATTTGAAATTCACGTTTTTATAAATCACTGAAACCTATGTGAGGCCACGAATAGTTAGATGATAAAATGAATAATGAAATTTATATGGTATTCAATGTCACTTACGGAGATTCGAAGTGATACGTAGGGGAAAGTGGGGCAAAATGGGATGGTAGTGCAAAATGAGACAGAAGATCGGGTTATATTGATGGGGAAAAATGGGAGGCCCAAAAATTAATGAAAAATTGTGCTTCTACAACACAATTCAACGGAAGCATTGAAAATATGAACTTTTTGAAACCATTTCGAGTATTTGAAGCAGCATTAAATTCAGAAGTCTAGAAGAGCAAAATGCGACACTTCGAAATTATTTAAAATATGTAGTTTTTAACATTCAGTACCTCATAAGTTTTGAAAATATTTTATTTTTGGAAAAATATAGAGTACTAGAATCAGAATTTAATGACGGGGCAAAATGTGGCAACCACCGAAAAGCAAAAATTTTTCGCTGTAAAAATTCGGAGCAATTTGAGACTGTCCCATTTCGTCCCTGAGGATATTTTTTTCTCCGGAATGTCAAAATTAACCATCCAGTTCCAATTTTTTATTGAATCTGCACAATCATTTAGAATCGTAGATATAGTTACAGCGGTATTTCTCTTTTAGTTGCCCCGTTTTGCCCCACTCTCCCCTATAAAGTAATTGAAAGTCACTTTAAGTCTCCGCATGGATATCGATTGCAGCGTACTTGAAATTGAAGTAATTAGATTTTTTTATACCATGTATAAAATATAAGAGCAAAATTGAAATTGAAGTAATTAGATTTTTTTATACCATGAATAAAATATAAGAGCAAAATGTATATTTTCGATCGAATTGAAAGTTATTTGAAGAACTTATTGATCTTAAATATGCCTGCCTTTTCGTCAAGTTGAAATTGATTAACGATCCTTATATCTCTTTCACCGTATCTCTAAGTTTCGAATATAAGATTTTGCGTATAAAAATAAAAACCGTAACTAGAAAGTTAATTTTTTTTTCTTAAAATAAATTTCGAGGAATTAAATCATTGAATTATGAAATTTCTAGTCGAAAAAAAAGACAATTACTTTGCTCGCGATACTTTAATTGATATTTCAATTTTATAGGCATGCCAATACGCTGCAGCTTTCTCTTTAATAGCAGTCCTGGATGCATCGACGGTTTTCTTAACGTAATTCACATTTTGCAATTCAGTAACATCCGCAGGAAAACATAACGCGACTAAATTAATTTCAGATATTTGTTATAGAGTTAAAAATTACCAAACTTATGAATTATCTTGCTGCTTCATCGCCGTATACAATATTTCATTAATATGTGTATGTTCTACGATCTTATCAAGTTTCAAAGTTTCAAACTATGTATAAAGTTTATACTTTTAAATAATTAATCTCACATTCTGCTATTTCATAATACTGTAAACTTCGACGAATCACTTTTGATATTAATCGAGACTCTAGGCCTTTTGGTTAGTGTTAATTGTGATGCAATTATTGCGCATCATAGTTTATCTTCATAATCATAAAATAGAACAAAAGTGAATACCATTCTTGGTAATATGCTTATATTTTACAATATCTTGGTACAGCTTCAAATCGCCACGCATTGATATGATATGATTCATTAAAAATAGATCGATTATCTGAACGTTTAGCAAAATCATTGTAGAATATTACAAGACTTCTAATTAGTGGCTTGAAAAAGAATATGGAAAAAAAATTGTCGTAATTTACACACGTGAAATTGTTACACGTATAAAAATGGGATTGGAAATATTCTAGACTTTCATTCCTCTTAAAAATGCGGTTGATTGAGATGGAAAAAATATATAATATTCTCTCTCTGTTATTTCCATCGAAACATAAAATTTTTTAACAATAAATTTAACAACTCTCATTAAAAATGAATACTGATTTTTTATAGAGTTTGATTTCTTGGCGGAGAAAGACGCGCAGTCAAAACCTCTCCTTCCAATTTATTCATCGCGAATACCGGCCTTGAAACTAGAAGCTTGTATCTCATCATAAGCCATCAAAGTCCACACTTGCTTATACCAGTAGGTATTTTTTTAAGTCAACTGGCCGTGAAAGTGAATGTAACTATCAATGGTCAGAGAGTTTGTTAAAAGCCAAGGTGAAACTTAAATAGAAAAACGCTTTCTAGTGTCCGCGTGAACCAGACGTCTACGGTATACCTATAGGTATATACTTTATCATAAGGACAATGGCAAATAGTGGGACCAAGTAGACTTGAGGAACAGTAAAAAAAAGAGGTAACCAATTGTCCCATCATTGTTCAGCAGCATATCTTTCATGCAATTTAATTTATAAACAGGAATCAAAAGACTTGGATCCTAATTAATTAGTAGCTAATTGTCTATGCGACCCTCATTATTTTTTAATGTTGCAAAAAAATTTTTGAGATAATTTGGCATTCGAAAACGTTACTATAAGTATGGAAAGTAGTAGTTTTATTGATGTCAGTAACACTCGTAACACTCTACCATTCAAAAAGTACATAATATATATACATAGAATAATATATTACACCGAATGGACTGGCTAATACAATTTTTTTCTTTAGATATAATTTGAGTATTGACAAAGGTTCTTGTGTTAACGGATTAATTTGTTTTACATATTTTTTGGAATGCAGTCCTTTGTAGGATACCCTCTTTCAACATGTCTTATTGATCAGATTGATATATGGGATATATAATACTGACCGTGGTCAACATAGACGTCGATGCTAATAAGTATAAGGAATTAGAAAGTGAAATACTATAATACGCTAGACGTGTAGATATATGCGAACTTGAAGATGGAAAATTATATGCATCATTTCTTTCCGAGGTTTTATTAATTTATGTAATTATGATAAAAATTAATCCATATCATATCAAACTATAAATTCACAAACATTTCATGAAATGGTATAGTATATTTGTCAATGTTTAATTATTATTTATCAGACGACAGGTAAAAGCATACATTTGTATACCCATGTATGCGTATGCATAAGCATTAAGTAGATCATTGCCAGTTTAGTTATGTAATAATATTTTCCATATTTGTATTTGTTTATATAGCCACTCTGTATAATGGTAGTACTTAAAATGTGGACAATTTCACTGATACTTATAATACTCTTTAAGGTCCGGTGTAAAAAAAAAGCCGAAGAAGTGAAAGTAAAGAAATGAGAATCCTGTTCCGTCGAGACTTAGGCTCGTGGAATAATTTTATTATCAACTCACGGTACAAACAGAAAGTAAATTTACCAATTCCCTAAATAAATGTTAAATGTTTCTTTCATAAATTAGTAAACATTTTAGTACCTACACGATTAGAAAATGAGAAAGAAAAAGTGTTCGCAGATGATTTTTCGATATACTGCAGTCGACTGTCAAAATTATTTGACGTTCTATTAGAATTTTTATGATAATGAATAGTTTTTTACTTCGGCATTAAATTATTAATTCCTATTATCACTAAATACGCGCGCTGTAGTTGCTTTTTATTAAATACCGGCGTCACTTATGAAATGATATTATTTAGGAGGGAAATTGAAAATGAGCATAAATTCTGCGACTGTCGAGGACAAAATGTATAATCTTACTTGGATATTAGACGATGTGTATACCTATAGATAACAAAAATAACGTACGAAAGTGAGCTGAACCAGCATCGACTTACCAGTTGTAATAATTGAGGCTAATCCACCGGGTTAACTTCACAGGTTTCTCTCGAGGAACTTTCTTTCACTCACAAACAGCTGAAGACGCTATCTCGAATAAGAAATTCGTTCAACTGTGAAAGCGATGTATTTTTATTAAGTTACATTAAACATTTAATATGTATAAATTATTTATTGTTAATCATTTAGCCCACGTATAGAAATAGTATTAAATATTATTTTTTGATTTTTAAAATTGATCATGATTTCATTATCCGGTATGGTTTATTTAATTTTACAAACATTTTTTCATCCCGCGTTTGATTCTTTCATTAGTTCACATAGCGTTGCAAACGCGAGTTATAATTACTGACAGTATGTGTCACTGTTTAAACTCTATTTCAACCGAAATTATACCGGTGAATTAATAATTTTTTCGTAAACAGGTAAACCCGAGTGGCCGCTCCGTGTCCACGACTATCTGTCTATTCAAAGAAGACTCGCTCACGGTTTACTCGTCGCCTGCACGTCGTGCTGCCTGGCTCTTCGCCCGCTCGTACCGTACCGTACACCCGGCTCTCACTTTCTCCAAAGCTTGTAATATCAGATCAGTACATGAAACTCTTCCAAATCCCCACTCGTCCCTGAACATATTGTTGTTGGTATTGGTACTGACTTTACAGTTTGTAATTTTAATTTAAACAGACAATGCAACAGACATTTCATCTATCGATTAAAATAAATTGATTTTTTCTTGTCGTTTTCTTCTCTTTTATTTTCTGTTTTATTTTTTCAATATACACTTTAGGACGGATGCAGTGTGTATATGTTCAACAGTTTCACCAACTTTCATCTCATATGCACGCCTATAACAGAGAAATCTTAACGTATATGTACAAACAGTATATTTGGGTATTTCGTTATACTTATAATTAAATTTGATATCGTTCAGTATCAAATTCGTATCCGTGTGAATATGTGTACACAGATCACATAGTGAGTGTGCGGATTAAAGGCTTTGGTGATCGGCTACACTTTCGATAGTGTCGTACATTTCCGGAGCCACTGAACTTCGTTTTGTCTTATTAAAATTATTTGTTTCATTTATTTAGCGATTGTTTAAAAAAACATCATTACCATTCACTTCTCTTTCTCAATAACAAATTCGATCATAGATTTAAATTATAACGTGTTAGACGATTCATAAATCTACCTCGATAATGTTTATTATTTTGCCTCTAATTCATCATTCTTATTTATCATTTTGCCTCGACCATACACACGCGGGATTCACATGCTGCAAAATATTTCAACTTTTTCTGATATCAAAGTCTATGTATTCTGATAATATCTAATCATAACGGGATATAATACTAATCAAGCCAACGATATAAAATGCAAATTCTATTCATACTTCCACAGTTGGAACTCACTACGTTTAATCTCTTGTAATTTTTTTCCTAGTAACATTAATGCACTTCAAACTTTGCAATAAATTGTTCCACCAATTCCTATTTTCAGTTGAACAACCCTTTCTCTTTATGAAAACAATCATAAGAGCAAACTAGCACGTTTCAGATCACCCAAACTGTATTATTTGTGAGTACCTCTTACCGTTTTTATCGCGTTTGGCGAAATGGTTCTGGAATGTGAGAGTGCTAAGTCGTCATTATGTGCGACAGATTGTCGTTGATATATTCGGTATACGAAGTGGTTAATTGCATTATAAATCCACACGGTTGAAATATACACAATAACACGATTACTGTGGACCTACGATGTATTTTATAATCAGCTGCACATGTATAATAACACATGTAGCTATAGGTATATTCATAAATATTGTATAATGATGAGTAGATGCAGTTCACGGAGCATTATTCTACTACAGCTAAACTGCTCTATACATCGTGATCGGGGGAGAGTAGCCCTATAGGGAATTCAAATAATCTATTTTATAGCTTTCTAGGTATTTCCCCGCTCTGATATACGAACGCGGAGATAATTTCGAGCGCCTAATTAGAGGCAACCCAATACGCAATAGTATACTTCTGTTATCTATTATTCTGGTTTCGCGCACAAACGGCAGTTCACGATCAGCTGGCATTTCATATCCCACTTTCATAAAATATTGATGTTGTAGCATTCCTAATGCCTTAAAAGACTTCAATATATAATACGTTAAATTAAAATTGGAATTATGATTATGAACATGAAAAGCCTAAGCAGATAACGAACCGTAATAAAAAGTCGTAGTGACTGATGTAGATATTTATTTCTTATCCGGACTAATTTAATGAACTCTATGCGGTCCTTTTCAATTTTTTAAAGACTTTGGATTAGAAATAATAAAAAATAATTCATTCCGTGTCCGAATCCATTATATTTTCAATTCATTTTAATTCGATTGGAATCAATTTCTGTAATTTATAGTTATCAGGGATGGTAATTTATTATTTTTTGCTGGGCATAAATCGATTCATATCTTTGTACGAGATTTATACATGTTTGTTGTTTGCATAAATCTTCTTTCATTCAAGTTTGATGAACAAGGATGAAACGATGACCGCCATCGTGCAGTAACGTTTTGAAACAAACCCTTCATGTATTATCTTGAAAACCCCCAAACAAGAAGTGATACGGGGTCAACCCCGCTCATCTACCATGCGTCCACATGCGGCAAATACGGCGACTTTGTATGTATGTACACATCCGGTAATGCTGCGCGTGATTGTCGGACCCATAGCGGCATCTATGAGCGGCTTTCCGCACTTAGACGTTACAATATTTTGTTCGTGATTCAGAAAAATAAATGAATAAATGAATAAAAATTCTGCTTCAGTCAACGTCCTATGTAAATTCATAAAATGTTTACATTCATTTACCTATTTATAATATGCAAATGAATCCACATTGGCAGGTATGCATGTGTTCTAAAAATTGTTCTCTACGGATATAGTTAGACGATGGCAATACGTCATCCACGATGCTTAGTGACGCGGCGGAACGCCGACCAATGAAAATAATATATCGAACGGCGTCAGCTGTAATAATTATTCAGGTCCACGGTTTAAGCGGCATCTTAACTGGTAGCATCATTCACCAAAAAGAGAAGATTGACCATGATACACCGCATCCGGCACCATACGCCTTCGCAATATACAGTCAGAGACCAAATCTTGTATAAACCTTGGCGATGATTTTAAACACACATTGAATTCATCGACCTTGAATAAAACCGACGCCATCTAAAGTTCTGCATAGTTTAATTATGTACTTGTTTTTTCTGTGGTGAAATAATAATTATGATAGTTATTCATGGCAAAACGGATTATTGTTATTCAAGTGAATACTATATCGAATAGTGGAAGTGTTATGATTTACATCGAACGTTTTATTACCCTGTGTCCAACAAAAATACCTCTCATCACCAACTTATAATGATAATAACGGTATAAGAATGAGCAATTGTATGCAAACGGCAACATAAAGACTGTAGATAAATACGAATCGCCCGTTGTTGCTGTGCTGACAGCTAGGTAAGCATTCCTTTCCGATATCCGGATATTAGGGAGATGCTCAACCTCCCGATGTTGATCAGCGCGGTTTACCTGCATTATGCACTGTTACGCTTCATTTGGTCAGCCCCTTGTTTATGTTTATGGCTCAAGCTGTTTTCCCCATTCTCCGTCCTTTATTTATACATCTTATATCCGTTATCTTATCCGTTTATTATATGTATACCCTGACATATCAATGATATTCACTGAACTTGAATGCATTGCGCAATTACTTTCAAAACTACTTTTATTTTCACTTTTACATAGGTATTTATCTTTCATTCAAGTAGCTTAATTTTTCTCAACAAAAAAAACCAACCATTACACAAAAACCTTTTTTTTGAATTTACTCATTTTCATAATTTTCTATTTATTTTTTTGTATTTTTTCTTTTCTAGCGCCGATGTGTAAAGCATTAAACGTATTGTTCCAAATCAAACTTTTTTAAGCCGGATTTCACACCATTAAATCGTTACGCTAGTTGTAAATTATATGGTAATGAGAGCGATATAAGTTTTCACACTTACGTCTACTTCGTCACTAGGCTAAAACTAGATTTCACTAATATCAATTGATATCTTTCAACAGCGATATCCTCTATTTACTCTTTTAACCACACCAAATTTGTTGTGAAAAAGAACTCGCAATATGCTATAACATTAATTTATATACAGACACACACACACACACACACACACACATATATATATATATATATATATATATATATATATATATATATATATATATATATTTACATATATACACATATATGTATATATCTGATGTCACGACTCAGATTTATTCGTATATAAATTGTAAAAAGCAATATCGTCACGCTTGGAAAATACTTACATCTTATACAAACAATCGCTACTCATTTCTTCCCACTCGCCAAGTCAGATAACATTTTTAATTCATTAGCTGTAGAGATTGATTACTTCGTATCATATTCATTCGCTGATAGACTGTGCCTAAATTTGTGAAATTAAATTAAATAACGTTAGATTAGACTTTGCAAAACTGTTGAGTAAAGAGTTTACAACAGATTTTCTTCCTTACTCATATAATTTAATGAAAATGTTGCAAATACAATGACTTATACATACTTATAAAGCAGTATTGGGTTTCAAAGCTAATATATGTATTTATTTTTAGAAATAAAACTCACGCTTTCATTATAATATTTTTATTTTTTTTTCGTTTTATAACAGTGTTACAGGTCGAAGTAGATAGTGCAATAGAAATGAGTGCATCTGCAGTAAAGTCTTCGTTGCAAGGAGCACCAATGCAAGCTTCACCATCGGCTACCCATTCCATTATTCCGATGAATATGATCGCCCAAAAAGTGGTACCAAGTACCAATGCCGGACCTGAATCAAGTCCTGTAAAGCCTTTATCAGGCACTACGCTGAGTTATGCAACGTTGCAGCCTCCACCAAGTCAGCCTCTTAGTTTGGTTCAAGATCACAAGCCTTCTTCTCAACCAATTCCGGCAACTCGATTAAGCGAAAAAGAACCAGAAATTGAAAAGAATATTCCAAATGGCATGGAAATACAAAAATCTGTAATTATCGAAGAAAGCGACTCGGCTAAAAAACATAACGAGGCAAACCAACAGAACAATAATCTAAATACAGAAAATTTAACACAGCCTCAACCTCAACCTCAACCTCAACCAAGTCCTGAACCTATTCCAGAACCAGCGGTCACATCCGTCGAAGTACCAGGTACGTAGCCAAGATTTAATCCCTTTCTTATACATTTAATTATTGCAAAATTTGTTCTGCTTTTTATCAATGGATTGTGTTACCTGATGGTTTCAACTAATTGAAAAAAATAATGTAGAATCAATGCTGAAAGTGAGATTCTTTGTCCTACTTTGGTACAGCATTTGTTAATCAATGTATCTTGGATATGAAATGATTATCTTTATATTGTGTTGGATACCTGAAATGACTCATTTACTTAGCAAATTTCATTATATTTGGTATGTAACGTTTCTTATACTTTTTCTTTACTTAGGTGAGCATGTGAGCCCACCAGCTAAAGTTGAAGAGAAAAAGACCAGCTTGAGTAATGGTTCAAAAGAACACGAAGAGGTATCGAGTAGTAACACAACTGTTCAAACAAAAACATCAGTTGAAGATGTGGAGAGCAACCAGCGACCGAGTAATCCAGTGACACCTCAAACTTCTAAAACACCACCAGAACTTCCTGCTGTAATACACAGTCCGCCAAAAACAGATATACAAGTTGAAACACCACGCAGAAGTCATAAAAGAAAATCTCGGGAACTAAAAGATCTTAACAGTTCTGCCCTCGCCTCAGATGCTCATGGAAAACCAAAAAGAAACCGGATCAGAACTCAGCCTTATCAAAGCCCATTACCAGAATTGGCACTTATCGTTAAAACATTGAATAAATCTCCAAGTTCGAAGGCTGCTGATGATAAACTTATTGTATTTTACAAGTTAGTAGATTTGATCTGATATTTATTGACAATAATTGACAATTTTCCTCAATAAACACTCTCTGAAAAGCTATTTGGCAAAAGATGTCAATTTGTTATGCTTAAACGCCAAAATAAATATTAAATCATACTTTTCGACTTAAGTAATTCAATTCAAATGTTACTCAATTTCTGACAGACAACAATTAACTAACAATATAACACATGATACATGAAAATAATATGCATTCTATATTTCAGAAACGAGTTTTTGGCCGTTCGGAATGCGGAGGGCAGCTTTTACGTTTGTCAAGCGATGCAGAATATTTATAAATCAAGCCGACGTATTCGTATTCGTTGGTTATCACAAGACAAGAACAATGGAGAGATATATTCGCCAGATTTTTATGATTTCACAGGTAATAACACAAATTTATGTATTCAGTTGAATATAGGTAATTATCGTTAATGTTGTTGAAAACTTTTTTTACCCAAAGTGTATTCCATTTATTTACACTTCTCTTGATTAAATAGTTATATTTGCTTTCCCTTTTCAGACTTTGATTGTATATTAACGAACCTAAATTTGAATAAAGTAGATAAAAATAAATATCAGTTAACTAAGATGGAACTCCTGCGAACGGAGAACATACTTAAACGAGCAATAGACGTGGAAACGGGTCTTTCTGAAAAGCCCAGAGTAACTGAAGAGCACCCAGACGGATGTAAGTATATTTTCCACAACGATTATACCAACAGAACTTAATTATTATGTAATATTGTTCGACATAATTAATCAATGAAAGAATCCGCGAGAAGTTAATGTCTCAAAACTTGAAAATATACGATGTGTTTATTATTTCAGTGGATCTGTCTCTCTTCAGAGATGAATCGCAGCTAAAAACAACGAAAAAAGGAAACAAGCTAAAACGCAGTACCAAATCATTGTCAAAAACCGAATCTACCGATACCGAAGATAATCCTGATGATGAAGAGGATGATAAAGTGCCTGCTAAACAACCGATGGGAAAAAAACTGACTGGATCTAAGATGGCAACGATTGCTAAAACGATTAGCAAAGGAGCAAACAACAGGGCAGAACGTGCAGCGACACGTAGTTCGCGAAGCACATTTCCAACTGTTGACGTAGCTCTGTACACTAGTAAGAAGAGAATGAATGATAAAAAACCTGAGACTAAAAAAATTGCAGCTAAACCCGAGATTAATAATCTGACTACATTACCAAGGAAGCCTAAGGCCTGCAGTAAGTTCTCAACAATAAATAACAATTAATATATAACATATAAGAGATATTTGTATTCATAATTGATTACAATTTATTGATTTAAATTAAGGATGAAAAAAAAAACCCAAAAAATAAAAATAAAAAAAAATAATAAACAGAGCTTTGAGATTAGAAATAAATTTATCGTGATTTCCTGAGTCTTAATTTGACTTCAGGCCGTAACTTGAATCACGTTTCTTTCTCTATAGCTACAGCTCCGAATATTGCTGGGACCTTTTGTCCCATAAATGCATTGGGTCGTCCAAAACGAGCTGGGACTAGTGTTGGGGTTGCATCCGTGTCTACTACTAGTGAATCATCAGCACGTAAGAAGCCGCGTAGTCGAGCATAAAATTATGTTTGATGATGCATCACACATTTAATTTGATTATATATATAATATACAGTTTATAGTTTATAATATTGACGATACACATGCAAGCCACATGTCTCAATTTGTTATTTTAAATTTGGACATAACTGATGATGACAACAAAAACTGTTGTTGTAATTTGATGAATATTTAGTGAAACTGAAATTAGGTATTCAAAACTAGAGTATGAATGAATGAATACGTATTATTATTTAAACGTATATATACATATACATATTATTACATATTAGATACATGATATTGAATGTGCATCGTCCATAAATTAGATATCCAGATTGGACTACAAATTTATATAATATGTAAGAGTTGGTACTAAAATATTTAGATAAGTATACTGGTGTGTAATAAGAAGCACTTGTAACAATCTATTTTTGATGTTGTGTGAATCTAATAATTGGTTGGGTAGACCTTTCCATCGCGTATGGTAACTATGTACAAATAAACGTGTCTGGACTATAAATGTTCTGTAAAATATACAACGTTTGGTAAGAGAAATGAGTTAACGTGGCATAAGCCAACCCAATTACTAGGACATCGATTCTGCTACTGCACCACTTTATGCATGATCACCAACTCACTACGCAATTATTGCCAGAAAATTATAATTTCTCTATATTTGTTCTATATTTTTTTATTCTTTATTATTGTTTTTTGTTTTTTAGTATTTTTTTCTTGGTCTTATCCTTTAAATATAGTATGCATAAATGCTGCCTATTAACCGAAGCGACACATCAGAAAAAAAATGTAAACATTTATCTATCACTTTATTATCACGTTGCGTGACAAAATTATAAGACAGGAAATTTATCTGCACAGCAAAAATATTTTTATATAAATTCTGAGCAGAATTCCTGCTATAAATAAAATTCAAATTATAGTTCTAAGCATATAATACTTTTAGGGGTGTTTGGGTGTGGTAATATTTTAAGTCCTATGAAATGGGATGACAATTGTCAGTCTTGAGTTAAATACTTGAAAACCTTTGCGTATTTGAAAGAACGTTCTGTGAATCAAAGTATTGAATGTTTACTTTAAATGGTAAATAAATTAAATCTGAAGTTATGTTTTTTGTAATTTCAATTATCTTGGTACATAAATTGTAAATAATAGGATAAATAAGAATAAGATAACACTACGCTAAAGACGCAATAGCGTATTCAAGTATGCAATTTTTTTATGACATTTACTACAAGAAGTATCGTACGGTCAGTTATGATACCTCTGTAATATCGTAAAATCTATTACATTTTGTAAAAATTTCATTGATAATTATACATATATAATGATTATTGATGGAACAGGATGAATGTTGTATAATACTAATTTATCAGAATTATACAGAAAATATTAAAGTCAAGTATGTATTACAAATTACCTTTTGTAAGGCTTGCTAAATAAAATAATAAGTCAAAATATTGAAAACTATATGAAAGATTTAGTTTGTAACTACATAAATCAGATTTGTTGGGTGATTGAACATTATGTTATCCACAAAATAAAAATAGTTATACACTATATTATAATTATTTCAAATTATAGTTGAAAGTCTATCAATCATTTCACAAATAATCATACATTTTTACCTAAATAATGTATAGAATCTTGGGTTACATATTAGAATATAGTCAAGAATAAACCATCTATGGTGTAAAAAAAACATCAACAAAAAAAACCAAAAAAAAAATAAATAAAAAACTAACCGGATTTCGTTTAAGTCTGTATAGAAAGCAGACCAGACCTTTTCAGTGCCAATTCCAAAACGAAAATTTAATCAGACTGAGTATGCTGATACAAATACTTACATAAAATATGGATAATAACGATGTTTAATTAAACATAATGTTAGTTACATTTTATTGAAAACAAATCAAACCTAATTTCATAGAGATTCGGAATTGCAAAATTGTAGAAAAACAAAGTATAGGTATGACATGTTGTATGTACAACAGACATGCATTTATTAACTATCTGTTCATCATTTATTAACTATTATTAACTATAAACTGTGAATACTAGGAACTTTGAAATTATATGAATTGATAAAAGAAAATTCAATAATTACAAGTTAAAATAAATTAAACTAACAGATTTCTGTTCGAATATTCGACTTTATGAAAATTAAATAATCTAACGAATGTGAAAATGTGTTTTACAACGGAATGGATGAAATTTTTCAATCAATTACATATGTGCAGTGACAGTATAATCTCAGCCATCTATTTTCTCTGCAACTACTGTGATTACCTTTGGTCTTATACGTTCTGATAAGAGTAAACATGTATGTGCATTCTTTGATAAATTATACGCGGGGTAAAGTCCGCGGCACATTGACAAGTGCAATTCGGTATGTTATACCTATACATTAATTTTTTCAAAATTATATTTTTCATCAGTCGTCTATATGTATTACAATAGTTTCATTCTAATATTGTTTTATTTGAAATTTGTACAAAAAGCGCGAATCGTTTTATTAATTCGACAAGCTGAAATACTTTACGTCTATTGAACATTTTCAAAACTGTACATATACTAAACGCTCTGATTTCATACGAATGCTTTATCTTATTCACGAATTTAACAATTTTTTTAATTTAGACTTTGGTCTCATGCAATTAATCACATTCAACGCTTGGTTTAATGGGATGAAAACTTAGTACTAATTCCATTTCCAGAATCCGAACGCACCTGTTAACTAAATTAAGTATAGCTTAAGTTTGCTGCTCAGCCAAGTTTTTTTCTTTTTCTTTTTCAACTCAACACTTTGTAATAAAAAGTCTTCATCTTATAATAAATGATCAGTAGTCATTTATTTATATGGTACATATTTATTAATTATTATACCTTCGATCATGAAGCTTCGGTACAAATATTATTTCATGTTGCCTGATTATCAATTACAGGTGGAGATTAAAATATTATAGGTATACTTTAAAGAACGAAACCACAACTATACATATTATTTCTTATATTTTTGATTTTTACAGAGTACTAGATCTAATCAAGTTATGGCAATAGATAATAGTTTTAACAATCAAAATTGATTGCCGCTTATTGTACAACATCGATTTGCTATAAAATCGGCGGACAGGATTTCAAATAGTATCGACATCTCACAGTCGAAATGATAAGCTACATGTGCTGCAGACAACTGCACGCCTTATTATATGCAATCCCAAAATAATGATCATAAGAATAGCATGCAGGTTGCATACAACGGGGCGTACAGATATTTGCTGCACAAGTAGTTCGTCAATTTACCAAACCATTTGTCACTCTATTGGAGCGACTAACCGGCAAGGGGAAGCACAGTCCTTCACCTTGGGTACCGTTGAGCACTGGCTCTGATAGAGTCATTGGCCCTCGTACTGTCAAAGAGTTCGTATAGGCGTCAGGTAATACGTAAGTGAAATACGACTGTGACAGGCTACAATAAAAATACTGTGCACATAGGAAAGTTGTTGCAAAATATACATACGCATTCTCAGAAGATGATTTATTTCGTCTAGTTTTTTTGAGTAATTCATTAAATGACGGGAATATTACAATACTTGTTCTTCCGTTACAGTAGACTAAACTTCCATCAGCGTCAAACATGTCTATCTAGCAGGAATTGTGTTTCAAATGCAACGTTATACCTAGAACACGAAATGAAAATTATACTATAAACCGAGCTTACCTCTAGCATAACATTCAAAATAAAACTGAGTATTAATTATTAACTGATGACTGTGTCGATGGGTCCGCGTTGCGAAGAGGCCGGGTAAGGGATCAAGTTTTCACCGGAGTGTTTGTAGATAGAGTTATGTCGAATTATAACGAGACCAATGTCTATCTGGCCAGAATGAATAATTAAACAGTGTAATTACGGATAATCATTATGTGTTTAGATCAATCAGTACAGAATTTACGAAATTTCGATTTATCTTGTAGATTTTCTGTACGAGAACGATGTTGTTCTTGGTTCAGATTTTTTGCAAACACTATTCATTTCTACGTTTATAATAAGCATTTGACCGTGGTTGTTGCGAGATTCTTATTCAGAATGGTATTAGGGTGTAAGATCCTTTATAAGATTTCTTTCGAAAATCAATTTTAATCGTGTGTTATACGAAGGGAAGTAATGATCCGAGAAAAGAAAAACAGATGAAATAAACTTCGAAAAAGTGATCGGTTTTATTATCATACACCTATAATTATGACAGTAATTGAATTTTTAAAAATAATTTAATCGATTTTAAAACTGAATTTAGAGGTCTGCAAAGTTTCTGCATCACTTTTCATTCATCACAAGACACGGTATCCCAATGCTTGTAAATCTTGCTTCATTAAGGCGACACTCTCGGTAGAAATAGGGTTCAGTGGAGCCCGAGGGGGTCCCACATCGAATGGAGTCAAAAGCCCCATTGCAGCTTTCATAGTTTCAATTGGAGGACCTTAAAACATTTGAATTATTTGCTTGTGTCACATAATTAGATGATCACATAATTACCAGTTGCAAAGTGAGACATAGGTATTAGTATCAATACTATATTCAACATTTGTTTGTCTCGAAACAACAAATATGTATGTTTTGTCGAATGGAATAGAATTCGAGTAAATTTCCTGAAACTCTTTTTGTTTTTTACATTGATTACAGTTTTTACGGGAATTTTAAGTAGCGTTCGCATATTTAGAATTACCGTATTTAGAAATCGCCTTCGAAACTTTCGTCAATTTTTCTTGGAATTCTCGGGCTTTGAATAAGTCCCCTGAAGCACTGGCTTTTAATATTCCAGCTCCTATTTCAGGTAGCATATTCATTATTGTTGTAATCGCTGAGTCCAACCCCTGAGCAAAACCGCCTGCCATTATCTGAAATTTATTGAAACATTTTCCAATTATCATTATCCATAGACACATTATGAGGCGGATATTCAGCAGTAATATTTGTATCGCGAATAAAATCATCTCAAGATCGCAGAAGTTGAAGAAAATATATATTTTGATCGATCACATCAGGATCTAATTTTGGATTTACATTAAGTACAGTAGAAATGCAGATCGATAATTCTTTTTATATAGTGTTACCTGATCCATGCCGAGAAAAATGACAAATTCCTTGTTCTTCACGTGAAATACTTGCACGGCCTCTTCAAGGTTCGTGCTGGAGAATTTGATACCGACCAAAGATGGAATCCTGTCACCAACGGACTCCAAGAATTGAGGCATGTTGACTGGGGATGTATTAACGAATTTCATAAACATGAATCCAATAGAAGTCATTTTACCTTCAGTTAATTACGGCTTTGTTCAAAAAGTACGTGCAAACTGTCTTCAAATAGAAATTTTAGAGTTTGAACCTTATGTTGAAAGTATAAACACTTTCAATAAAGATAAGAGGAACCAGTAGCTGTAGAAACACACAAGATTAAACAACCTGCAGTTGCAAATCAGAAAAATTTCCGAGACGCGATAACTTTTCTTCAAAACTTGTATATACAATTTTAATAAACGTAACAAATAACAAGCTGCGCTTACTGTCAACATTTGTGAACATCGGTATGTGGTAGTAAAGCAACGGCGTTTTAGGAGCAGCTTGACCGACCAGTCGCAAATACTCTATTAATTGTTTCGGCGTTGTTGGTTTAAAGTAGAGTTCCGGAAGGCAGAGCAAAGAATCGACGCCAATATTCTCGGCATGATTAGCCTGTAACAGTGACAAATTACTGTCGTTACTTAATTAACAAGCTGGATTGTTAGTAATTATGATTAATCTATCAACGCGAGATTTCTGTCGGTCTATTCCTGATTTTGGACGTTCCTGGTGTCAATCGTTATTTGCAATTTCATTGTTCGTTTCCAAATAAAAATTTGAAAGTTGATCGAATCTCTCTACTAAACTGAATTAAAAATTTGAAGGTTGATCGAATCCCTCTACTAAACTGAATTAAAAATTTTGAACGATATGCTCGATGTGGTTGCAACAGATCAACAAACAACTCAAAAGCCTAAGTTGAGCCACCATTCACAGCGATAATTTTATCTCGTTACTGATGGTATTTATAATTATGCAAGC
This sequence comes from Macrophya annulata, assembly GCA_963924015.1. Taxonomy (NCBI): domain Eukaryota; kingdom Metazoa; phylum Arthropoda; class Insecta; order Hymenoptera; family Tenthredinidae; genus Macrophya; species Macrophya annulata. Next base: position 26,769,239 of record OZ001258.1, on the reverse strand, counting down.
TATAATAACATATCAACATACCAATTCGAGTACGTTTGGTAACGACGTTCCGCCAACTTGAAGCATCAAGTGTTGTTTTGTAGATTTCACAGCACGCGCCCAGGTCTCAGCAACAGCTTTTCTTTCCTCAACAGTCATCGACGGTCCTTCACCGCTCGTACCATTGACTATTGCGAAATAAAATCGTAACGAAGTGTGGCTAATAAAATTTTACAGATGATAGAAAATGTTAGATAAAATTAATGAGTGCAATAACTTATTGAAAATATCCTCGATGGCTGTAATGGCGATTTGTTACGTCGTTGAGTTGTTACGTCTTCATGTAAAGTCATAGTATCATTCAGTCTTCCGTCTCAGACAACGTGATAATTGATGAAAGAATTTGCGTGCTTATTAATACGCATGTAATTTACCAAGCACTCCGGTTACTCCTCGGTCTGCAAGGAATTTCGCATATTGAGGAATGATGGACAGATTCAGGCTTCTTGTGCTAAAAATGCAAGAGACATGGGTCTTTATTTTAGCGCGACAATGTCGAAGTGAAATTAGGAGATTACGAGATTTACCTGTCGTTGAGGAATGGTGTCAGCGTTGGAACAACGTGTCCTCTAAAAGTGTAGGATAGCCTCTGTAAAAATACGAACAAAGAGTTTAGTCTGTTATTAAAATCAGTTCTCTAACGTAATTTGCCGAATGGATTTTTATAATGTGCACCTACGATGAAAATTTATTTATTTTACATATGCCAAAAGTCGCTACACTTGTTTGGAATTTCTTATTTAATGTTTGAGGCATAGTTTTCAATCTTTCGCCATATATTTTTTGTCCCCTATAGCGAAATTCTTTTTTCAATTCCGGTGGCTGGTTGAATTTAGCACTTGATCTTACCCTGGGCTGGCGAATTCTAATTCTCACACAAATTTGAATATCAATGTGGGATTTTTTATTTTAAACTGCTGCTTTCCCCGTTGTAAGTCAAACCGAATATTTACTAGTCGTCTCCTCTCCACATGACATGCTTATATAATATTTGAATTGGCTCCCAATAATACATTTCAATCTCAAAGATTCAATGTGGATTATTTCTCTGAATTCTTGATATCGCTACTATCTCAAAGTTGACCATACACCGAACCCAGTCCCCTCTTATTTTTTGAAATAAGAGATGATAAGCTCAAATTTAAAAAAAAAAATACACAGCCCAAATGAATTTAATAATTGTGTTTTACCGGCATTTTTCTACCCCTGTCTGCGTAGTTCTTGAATCTTATATCTTGTGAAGATTTCACTATATGAGACGGTTACCAACTGTCTCTAAGTATATATTTATAACTCTTTCTGATAACTCGTGACCAAAATTTCCTATTGGTTGTAACATCAATGTATACATAGATATGTATTATCGGTCTCATTTATACACGTGATCAGGCAAATGAAGTTTACATCATGTCTGAAGTATATGTAAAAAGATTTATTGTATTTAGTTGGTACATAGCTTGCCAAGTTTGGTCTGTATGTGCTTACCCGAATTTATTACATAAGATATTTATACACATGCACCAAACCTGATCGTTAGTGCCGTATAATATTAAAGATTGATAAAGACAATATCTGTGACCCCTGAATTTGATGCCTTTCATCACCATACATGGCACATAGGAATAACGATAAGATTTTTTGTTCAGCTCTTAATCAAATCTTAGCTGTGTGTCGACAGAATAGTCATAATAAACATCACCTTATAATATAATGCCATAAGAGTTGGGCAATTAGTTTTAATTTTACTAGCTCACACGCGCGCTTTGCGCGCGTCTGAAACAGATTTTTATTATCAGCATTTCGCAAGAACCACCTTAAATCGAAGTCGAAGTGATGAATCTTTTTCCCGGCAGTTGTGCCAGATACCGGTCTTATCGACAAGCGGTAAGACCGACCAATCAACGGTAAGACCGGTATCTAGCATGACTGCCGGGAAAAATAATTCAGCAGTTCAATCGCGGGATGGCGATACCATTTCAGAGTACTGAGCAACGACCGCAAGTTGACTACCTCTACCAGCAGTAGAATTTTCAGTGGCCCACGTGGCGTTAAACAGTTGACATGGGGGGTTGCGTCAACGCGATTCAATATGAATACTCCGAGCAGATATTTATTTATGTATTTATTTATGGTTACATAGTAACCTAACGATGTATTACTGTATTCCGCAGAGATGCACAGTCTCTGTAAGTAGTCCGGCCATTAAATACTAACCTAAAAAAAGTACAAATGAAACAAAATATTTTTTTATATTAGCTATTACTTTACTGCAATAAGAATGTTGTTGATGTTATAATTATTTGTACGGTAGACAGGAAATGAGAGACTTGATCAATTACGATGGATACATGAATTTAATTTTAGGAAACACAAATTGTATACATAATTATAAACTTTGATAATGAGTAATAATGTGTCGATGCTACAACAATAAATACAGTTACAAATTATCAATAGGAGTTGAAAACGTAGAATTGAGTAGAAATAAGCATTTTCAGCCACGGAAAAATTTACGGCTACTCAGATCAGATGTTATCCTGATACCGAGGGTAAATTTTTGTCCCAAGATTTCAAAAACTACGAAAATCACTAATATAATAATCACGTTGCAACGTCCATGAAACCATGTATACATACCAAATACATGCATACCTGTACGCTGAAAAATTTTCCTTAGCTTAGATATATGCTCCTGATTTTTCCCGCCAAAAATTCCAGCACACCTCCTCAGGTCAGATGTTCTCCTGATACCAGGAGCGATTTTTCGACTTAAAATTTCAAAAATCTTAAATTTTGTAAGCTAATGAGAGACATAGAGAGACACATCGATGGGAATGCATGCCTGCTCAGACACATGCTCCTGATTTTTCCCGCCAAAAATTTCAGCATACCTCCTCGGCTCGGATGTTCTCCTGATACCAGGAGCGATTTTTCGACTTACAATTTCAAAAATCTCAAATTTCATAAGCTAATGAAAGATACAGAGAGACACATCGATGGGAATGCATGCCTGCTCAGACACATGCTCTTGATTTTTCCCGCCAAAAATTTCAGCACACCTCCTCGGCTCAGATGTTCTCCTGATACCAGGAGCGATTTTTCGACTTACAATTTCAAAAATCTCAAATTTTATAAGCTAATGAGAGAAACAAAGAGACACATCGATGGGAATGCATGCCTGCTCAGACACATGCTCCTGATTTTTCCCGCCAAAAATTTCAGCACACCTCCTCGGCTCAGATGTTCTCCTGATACCAGGAGCGATTTTTCGACTTACAATTTCAAAAATCTCAAATTTTATAAGCTAATGAGAGAAACAAAGAGACACATCGATGGGAATGCATGCCTGCTCAGACACATGCTCCTGATTTTTCCCGCCAAAAATTTCAGCACACCTCCTCGGCTCAGATGTTCTCCTGATACCAGGAGCGATTTTTCGACTTACAATTTCAAAAATCTCAAATTTTATAAGCTAATGAGAGAAACAAAGAGACACATCGATGGGAATGCATGCCTGCTCAGACACATGCTCCTGATTTTTCCCGCCAAAAATTTCAGCACACCTCCTCGGCTCAGATGTTTTCCTGATACCAGGAGCGATTTTCGACTTAAAATTTCAAATTCCCCAAATTTTGTAGGCTAATGAGAGATACAGAGAGACACATCTGGGAATGCATGCCTGCTTAGACACATGCTCCCGCCAAAAATTTTTTCCCGCCAAAAATTTCAGCACACCTCCTCGGCTCAGATGTTCTCCTGATACCAGGAGCAATTTTGGACTAAACTTTTTTACAACGCTCAACGATCCAAGTATACATAAGCATATAGCAGCGTGTATGAAGCCATGCATGCCTTCTTGCCTGTACGCTGTAATACACTGAAAATCTAAATAACTTGAAAATGCAACGACGTGCATGAAGCCACGTACACATGACTCCTTGTAGTAGCTTCAAGTAGCTGAACATGCATTAATTATTCTAATTTCCTACTCCTCTAGCGTAAACGTTATTGTTGCACCTGTCGCTTATTTAAAATAAAGTGCCGCAGGATGGGGAGAGTGAAAGATAACGAAGCAATTGATCATTGATATACATAGGTATATGTATACGTATACCTATGAGTTTATTGTTTTTACATTGATCATGTTACATAACAAAATATTACATATTGTCGGAGTTATGTACTACTATTTGTAATTGTTTCTTGAAAATAAATATGTGCAGGCCATTGCAATTGATCGAGTCTTTTGATTTGTTTCCTAAGACATACAAGTTATCTTAATATAAACCACATTCGTATCGCAATAATATTTCGCTACCTAAAATATACGTCACACGCCTACAAACCTTTTGACGCCACTAGAGCCACTGGCTGTCAGTTGTCTGGCTCTACGACAGGTGCCCACAATCTAGGTCAGTGCTCCGCCTTGCCTCACGGGCTGCTGAATGGTATCGCCATCTACCAGTCAAATCAAAAACAACAAAAACGACACGTGGGTTGCATATAATAGGGCGCACCAATCATGCTGCATGAAATAGGTTATGAAACATCTGCATACTGCTGTATGCTCTAAGACTGCTGTATACATTGACAATGCGACAGTTCTACCAGGATTCCGTAGCTATTTAATAACTTAATTTTATTTCAATCATACGTGCTCATTTCTTAATGTTACTAATAAATAGTAGAGTACTGCTTATCGCTCAAAAATAATATCCGCTGTGAACAAGTGCTTTTAAAACCTGGTAATTGACATAGTCACATGGTTCAGTTAACTGAGTGAGTTATCCAGACCTCAGATATTGACAACATCCTAACAAGGACAAGCTATCAAAACAACAGGCAAAAAGCTATGAATTTATTGCTTCATAAAAACGAATTGACATTGGAATAGCAAGAATTTGATATACACGTATGTTACCTGTGTTAAAACAGTTTTCATATATTGAATTTAAAGTTGTGTGTTATGATATCAAATGTCGTACGTGTGTACTTCTATGTTCGATAAGATATTCCCACATATCATGAATAATGAATAAAATATTTTTATCTTTTATAAAGGAAAATGGAGAAAAACCATCGTCTGTTTTTAAGGAATCTTCCTGTAAATGTATCTGAATCTGATATCAAAGAACAGTTCAGAAATCATGGTACCGTTGTGAACATTGAGATTAAAGAAAAAGCTAATGCTCTTGGGAATGAGAGTAAATTTGCTTTTGTCAATATTACTACCACCGACAAAAAGTTGAATACTTGTGAGTATATTTGCTTCGAAAAAAAAGAGGGGACAAAAAAAACTAAATGAGTCAAAACGTTTTGTCACTAATAATGAATGAGATTTTTTCAGGTTTTCAAGAGCTAAAGAATCTTGTTATAAATGGTTGCAAAGTGCACATGGAAGTAGCAAAGGAGAGTTTTCTGGCTCGATTACAAAGAGAAAGAGAAGAAAGTAAAGCATCTCCAAGTCCAAAAATTGAAGAACCAAGAACTACAATTAAACATATTAATATTAAAATTCCACAATTAGGTGAGACCGAAAATATTTCCTAAATCAAGTTAAAATCAAAGGTGTAAGTTCATCACTTCTAAGTCTTGTTAATTAAACATCATTTTTAAAGTTGTACATACATACAACTGCACCGAATACTATAGATATTGTATTTGGTAGAATTATTATAATTGGATCACTTCTCATAATAAAATCATCAAATTCTCAACAATGTCGAAAGTTCAAGCACATTGCTCAGTACAATTGTATTTCAGGACCTAAGTATCTGTAATGAGTAATAAATTACTTGTTTTCATGATTTTTGATTAGAAAAACCAGAGGTCGTACACAAAAGTACGAAAAAGACCTTCGAAGTTGATTATGAAATAGTTCCTAAACCGATAATTGAACAAAAATTGAAACCAGTAGTTGTAGAGCCAAAGCCAATTGTACAACTTAGCACTGTGGAGCAGAAAAAGAAAAATGAGTCAGATGAAAAACGCCTCAAGTCACTCATGGAAAGAAAAATGGCTTTCAGAATGAAAGAGGGACTGATTCGAGAAGCTCTAAACTCTGTGGTAATCGATATTATTTAATATAAATTATTATGGAAAACTTATATCACTTCACTTTCCTTTATTATTTCTTTTAACCCAACGCTAAAATTGGCCTTAACTTTTCCACATCCAAGAAATGTTTTTAATAGAGTCATTAATTATATCTAATAATGTCCATGAACAATAACAGACATTATGATATTTTAATTTCAAGCAACTATACATAGGTGTAAACACTTAGCTATATTAATTTGTTTACATTTTGTAGGACCAAAAACCGCTTGGTAAGAAAATAATTTTTTCTGATAATTTGGATAACTTGGTGGAAGACAGTGCAGAAACTAAAGGCCAGAAACGTCTATTTGACGATGATGATGATGATGGAGATGATATTTCTGACAATAATGAATTCAAAATTCGTGGAAGCATGAATAGAAAGGTTCGATAAAAGTCAATATTATTATTCTAAATCCGAATAAGTAGTATGATAATATATACATATTTAAAATCTAATTTTTAGCTTCAAAGCTTGCAATCCAATTTTGGAAATGATAAACGATTTACTTTGGATGATCGTTTTGCTGAGGATGAGGATAATGTTGAAACAAATGAGATAGAAACTTCGACTGGTCTTCATGAAGAACGAGATTGGCAATTAGACATTTTACAAAATGTACTAGGGAAGCCGATGAAAATGTCTGGAAATTATGAAACTGCTGAAAAAAAGTATAAACAGTCATATCGGAATTATAGAAAAATATATATTAGGCGAAACTTATTTAATTATTGGTATATTATAGGAAAAAGGGAATGATAAGGTACGATCCTATGAACAATGAGCATTTTGAGTCTGAGGTTCCAGTTAAATCAAATAATCCCAAAAAACCGAATAAAATGAAACAAGTATTAGATGAAAATGATTTTGACAAAGATAAACTTCCTGAATTATCGAAAGATACGTTTTTTAATGTGTCCGAGAACTTGGTGAATACTTTGAAGCAAGATGAACAGTTTAGTTTGCTGAAAACTTTCGGGACTGAGATATCAAGCATAGGTGAGTTAAGTTAGGTAAATATTACACGGTCATGCGATAACGTAATTCGAGCTTAATTGTATTTTCAGATAATCCTGTAGAGGAAAAAGTACGCAATAAACAGGGACACCAATTTAACTTCAGTACGAAAGATCCATTCAAATATGATTCGTCAGATAACGAAAGTCAAAATGAAGAAAAAATTACCGACGTGCAGAAAACTGAATCAAGAAATGATTGGAATGATAGTTTATTCTTCAACACCGACGATATTCGATTTGAGGGTAAATTCAACTCAATAAAACATAGAAAGATATTTGAAATTGCAGATTGGTTTTTCTATTCATATCAAATATTGTTTATAGGAATTGGAAATAATGTTTATATATGGAAATGTGTCCCATATTTGTTTTGTAATTATACCTATATGTATATGAATGGTATTCCAGATGCCAGGAAATTTTTCAAACACCAATCTGGAGGCAATGCTGAGTTCTCAACTCTTCGAAGGGAACTGAAACTAATTGTAAGATCAAAGATACAGAACAATATGAGAAAAAAAGTTACATGGAAGAAAAGAAAACTGAATAAGACCTAATAATACTTACAAATATCTGCGTATGTATCACACCACATTTGGCACGTTGAATATACCAATATTTGAAGATTGATGGAATCCAAAACACCTTATTGAAAGAGATAATAAAGAATTTAAAAAAAATAATGGCAGTCGAGTCTAATTATTTTTGCCGCAAAGAACGGGCGGTATAATGAATAGTCTATAAAATATTTCGTACGGTTTTAGAACTTGAGATAATTTTTTCAACATTTTGAAACCCTAATTTTATTTTCAATAATGTAATATAATTGATACAACAATTAGCCAAATAATATGGTGAGAGTTGTACCGCTCAAAATCCTTGAAATAAAATCCGTATTATATTACGTTATTATGTATATATTGTATACATGTTACACGGGATATAATTCTACTGAGATCTTCTATAATATTCTATACTTTAATAGTAGGATTTGTTTATGCTTAGTTTTCTAATATACTATTTTTATATCTAATTCTATTTTTATCAGCCTATCCTAATAAAGCTTTACAGTAAAGTGTCACATCATGTACAATTTTTTTTTTACCTAGCCTATACCATTATATTATATATTAGTATTTTGCATATTTTACAGTTTCTATAACGCTTCCACACTTGCGTGAGGCGAAAGCTCTTTTAGTTATTTTTTTTATTTGTTTTTTTTTTTTTATAAAACTTACAATTTTCTCTATCAATTATCTTTATACCTCAAGGAAAATTTACCTTCTACATGAGAACCACCTTTATACCTAGAATATACATCAATATTCAATAAATTTTCAACAACCTATTTTGCAAAGAATCAATCTTAATTCTTCAGAGTGTGTGTATATATGTCTGTAGTATAAATTAGATGAATGATTATTTCACTTAATGAAATTACTTTTTCATCTTTCATGAATTATAATTTTATCCATCGATTCTGAATCAATGACTGCTGCCGCCACTGGAATTACTTCCATCCATATATCTATAAAAGTAGGCAAATTATAGAGTTTAAAATATAGACAACATTTGGGGGCGCGGAAATTGATGTCCAACAACTCGCACACTAATCATAGTCATTAATTTTAATACATTATTCAAAAAGAAATTATGATTTTCCCGAGTTAACTAACTCTCACCTTCGTTTAGCCCCATTAAATTCAGAGCCAATACATATTATTACTACGCAATTTAGATTTTACATGATTTACATCAAAGTATTATCAACCAATTCTTTGATCTAATAATGTGGAAAAAAATAAGTTATTCAATAATAACACAACTTTTCTTTGATCGTCTGACAATAACGACGGCAGTGACAACAAATATGTTTTCATTGATAGATTCAATAATTAGAAACTGAAATTCTATATGCATTATCATATTTGATAACCTAATGCATTTTATTACTACATAATCTTATTTTACATAGTTATACGTAGATGAAATCATAAAACTATTCAAACTATATTTAACAGTATATTTAGCCAGCATTTTCATGAGAAATTTTTGGAAAAGAAAATGTCTAGGCAAAGAATCTCATATGTATTTATTAAGGAGAATAAATAATAGAAGACTTGAGCAAAAGTAAAGTTTTATTAAAAAATTGTACGTCAAATAATGAGATGTGTGTTATAATAAATATAATGAAATTAATGTGCCCGTTGAAGTAAAAATGTTTTTTTTTTTTTTTTTACCTTTGTGCACCTGTTAAAAATAACTTTAAATATAGCCGTATAAGATTTTTGCGAATAATTAACATGGCAGCGAATGAATAATCACTACGCGGCATTTGAGTCATTAAAATCCTAATTATAATTACTATCTAGCTTTGTCTCTTAGATTCACGAGAAAAGAAATTCCGAAAAATGGAAATAGCTTATACCCTTAATTACTTTGGACAATTTTTAAGCCTAAAACATTAATTTTAGACATATTTATAAAATCTTTATCGACCCGTATTATATTGCATCGCACATTCAATTCCGAGATCCCGGGTACAGTATGTATCATGAATCGACTTTAAATATTTTACGGGTTAAAATGCGTACACGGACTTGACTCTCAATTAGTTATTTAATATATCGTATTTTTGTAATCATAATATGAATTAATATGAATGTATTGAGTGTTGTATCTAATATTTTTTTACACGAATTCTTAGAAATATTATTCATAGTAATGTCCAATATGTATTGAGGGAATCGAAGCATGATACAAACTGTTTTAAATCATTTCGTCAAAACCATGTTTTCCGATCATTCATTTTTTTTTCTTTTTAATTACTGTTAATAAAGAACAACCATCCAGGCTGCAAATGGTTTTCAGTAACTCATGTATACTTCTATCTTATCACACTATGCTGATTAAAAAGTATTTTCTCCTATTAGGAAAATTACTTCTTAATAAATTCTATAACAATCATCACATGTGTTGATCTAGCAATGCAATAGCGACATAGATATAAGCAGACTGTACTCTGAAAGTTCAATGTTGTCTCTTACACTATTCATATAACATTTAAAAAATACATTACGTTTCATATGACTATAATGTATCATTTATCGATACCCATCAACAACAAATAATAACCAACACATATTATTGGTGAAGAACAAATATATGAGAAATATTAGATAATTTCTTTGGATAATCATGTGTTATAATGGAAAACAAAAATTCATTTTCATAAGAAAATATGTATGTTGCTAAACAAGTAGGATATTAGAGTTGAATAATTCACAAGTATTGATGGAATGTGCTATTTGTAATGCGTGCATTTATCAATGATATTGTGAAAGATGATAACTCTGTTCACTAACACTATTTACATACGGATTATAAACATGTCAATTAGCACATATAACTATTAAAATTTTTAATTATAAATATAATAAGCTTGATAATATGGACGAGCTAGATCAACAACAATAATTGTTATATTTATTATATTTTATAATAAATTTCTAACGTGTAGTAGTCACATGAGCACTATTTAATATGTTAATATTTGTACACTCTACAGCCTATCACACACATTCAATTTATCTAGTCAGCAACTATCACAACAATCTTAAGTACCCGGTTATATTTACCCGAGCTTTACAAATTAATCATCTTTTAAGACATACTGTCTGCAGCCGGTGTCTAGCTCGAAGTCTTATTACTTTAAAATATGACTACAAAATGTGTAGATTATTATTATGATAATTATTATATTTATACATGTCTTTAGTCTTTTTGTTTATAATAAGTTGCATCATCAATAATTTTTAATATCGCATTATATATACATTTATATTTATATGAATGATGAAGTCCAGAAGAGATTGTTCCTCACAAAACTGTCTGCTCCAGACTTAAAAAATGGCTTTTGTTATGAGCAAAATTTGATTTTCTCGTAGTTATAATAATTGTATTTGTTAGTTCGAATTTATCTATATAATAGAATCATCACTATCGTGAGGATGACCATGCTTCATCAAGGGAAAATGATCTGCACACATTGTCCGTTGCTTGATTGAAACATTATCAATTTTGTCTAAAAATTTCAGATCCCTATGGTAATGAAGTTGATGATAAAGCGTCACTTAACTTAAACGTTGATAACAATTTTGAACAAATATTACTTGGCATATTTGCCAATAAAATGACCCTGAAAGTGATTGCCCTAATATTTTATTTTCATTTGATTTTTCAATAATTTAATAATATCTTACATTCCGAACAAAGCTTTACTCATTATCATCATTATGAGTTAAAATGGCACATGTATATCAAATGAAGCTAATACATAGCAGTACCCTGCCCGATCTAGGAAAGAAACTTAAATAATCCTGAGTTCACGTATGAAAATATATCATTATCATCTAGCAGCTTCGTAATTTGATTATTATGAGCTCTCAATGCGTGATACTCGGACATAACAAACACATTGATTATTTCTCAGAGGACTTTGATTGCCAAGTCAAGTCAATATGCGCAGGGTACTTAACTGTTCATCCTTACTATTCAGACTCTAATGATTCTGACTTCAATGCTGATTGTGGGATGGGTGTATAGTTTTTTAATTACGATGTTTAATGCACTTTACAAGATGAATCTTAGTTCAAAATCTTGGTAAAATTCTACTCGCACCTTGTATAGTCTGACAAAACTCAACTTTGTTTGCAGTTTCTTCATGAATAAATGAACAAAATAAAAATACAAAGCTTAGACGAAGTTAAGAAAGAACACTTGAGTTGATGTATTAGTCATTGAGAATTATGGATAGCTGCTTTATTCCGAGCTTATTATCTTCATCCAAATATCCCCAATGCTGTTTGTGGTATAATAAACATTTACTTCCAGCCAAAAGGGCAGCACTTGGAGATCATTTCGTTTTTCTAAAATCATTTTTCGGCATTGCATTTTGATCTGTTGTATTTTTTCCCTTATCCCATTAGTCATCCCGAAACAACTGAATAATGCATCAACTACATATGTCTAAGGACTAACTTAGTCACCATACAATACTGCCCCTGTAAATAGTGTACTTTAATTTCTACATAAGATGTGGATTGAGATCTTTGAGTCTCCCGCTTCAGTTGCACTGATACAAGGAACGAGTTCTGAATAAAATCATAATATAAATTGTGGCTTGTGGTGATAAATTTCAATAGCAAAGGATCATACAAGTATGATCTTTCTTATTCTAGAGTTTTAACTCTATGACCATACGCAGCAAGGTGAATAAATACAATAGTTATAGTTAAATAGTTTACATGAGAGAAAAAAAGTTTCTTTCAGATCAATGATATGAATACTGGAATAGTCTCGATGCAGATCCTTCTTGTCATTGAATGGATAATTAAATTATAATATTTTGAGTCCTTGGGAAATACTCGACATAGAATTAGACTTCAAAAAATATACATTTGCGATTATCGGCAGTGGGCTAGGTTCGCTTAATGTTGTGTAGATTTTTTATGTGACATCTATATACGAGTATATTTGCAAATTAAATCAGTGTGTTAGTTGTCTCAGGCAATTAACGGTTCGATTATACCGTGCCTTTAGAGTTCACAATCAGTAATTCACGTTATTTTTTTTTTTCTTTCGTGAGAATTCATTTTTTCGTGTTAAAACATCTTTTTTCTTTATAATATCTCATTTTTATAATTATATCACAACATTTGGAAACGATGATTTTGAATGTACATACACACTTCCAATAGAAATATTTAATTTAAAAAAAAAAAACTGCATTTTACAATATCTCAATTAACTGCCGGCACTTGCTTAACAATTTTGAGCTCTAGTGCAATAACAAATTCAGAGTGCCTAGCAAATGATATTGAAAACGAATTACTGTACATCGTCATGCTCTTCAGTCTAAGCTCAAATGTCAATGAAAACTTATAAGTTAAACATCGCATCAGCTATAAAATTAATATATGTGTCAGTTAAGATCCGGTAGCATCTTTCCGGGCAGTGAATGACACAATAGATCTGATGCCTTTTACTGATGTCTGAAACAGAAGTTAAAAGTAACACCAATGAACTACATGGACTGTGAGTGATGATTATAAACAATGAAATCTCACCTTTTTCTTTGACCCATTCAGAAAATCTTTGTACATTTCAGAGCGCAGATATCTCGAGTAACTATCACTCTTCATTAAATGATAGACATGAGCCTGAAAAATAGTTATAGCAAGGTAATTAATTTCATTACTCCAACTATAAGTTCTGATGGTATTAGATAAAAAAATTTCTTAATTTCATTTGAAATCTACTTTAGGAATAGGCATTTGTTAGTATCCATTTAAATAATTAAAATATCTATTTACAGCAGCAATGTCAAAACTCCATCGATCAGGCTCTTCCAAGTTCTTCTTAGTAAATTCATATGATCTTGAATCAACATTTATTGGACAGCTAGCATCGTTGCCCAAATATTCGTCCCAAATTTCTTGTACTTTAGCTTGAACATCACGCTGTGGCAAGGTTTTCAATTCTTGTACTGCTTCCCAAAACCTAATAAAAAAAATATTAGATTCAAATATTCAAGCATTCTTTACATTATAAGTTAATATTCCACGTTTTATTTCTTCCCCATTTACACATTCAATAATAGAAGACCTTCTCGTCTCCGCAGTTTCATTTTATGATACGCAAAAATCAATTTCTAGTAATGAGTCTATTACAAGGACGTTATGAATCGAAAATTCATAACTTTAAAAATTTTTACTGACGCGACATATTGAACACTTCATCTTACATATGTTTTGACTCTCATGTTTATTGCGGAGATATACTTTGTCATTATTATTGTGTAAATTTGTAATCTGCAGTCTAAACACTGAATTTTTCATAATTTACTCACTTCAAATTTTCCCCACTAAATTCTTTGTCCAAAAAGCGAACAAACTGTTCTCTGCCAATTGGATCCTGAAGTAATTCTTGGAGACTGAAGGCCCATCGTTTAACTCTTCTGGCAGATATTTCCTTTCTGAAATATATAAGATGGTAAAATATAAATTGAGCTGTTATTTTACACAAAAAACTAATCGTTTATTTCCTTCAACTTTTCCATGCCCTTCAAATATCTTGTTTCTGATCTGACACATTAAAAATCTCAAAATTTGCAGGACGTTTGACAAAATTTAGTTTCCCATTTCAGTAGCAATGAAATTATGCAATGTTCCGCGATTTCTTTTTAAATTTCACATTACTTTGAGATAAAAAAATATATATACCTATGTAAGTACATAATATAAGACTTACGCTATTTTCTCCTGCTCCCACATTTCAGGATTATCTGATACCCACGGATTGGTGAACTCTGGTTGCGTGAAGAATGGATCGTACTCGGCATATTGTTCAAAATAACTAATAAGTCTGTAATAAATAATATCGGGATGTTATCCATAGTTTTTCCAAAAAATAACGAGTGAATATTAATGTGATCTAACAATTTCATCTGATATAATATTCGGCAGAGGTCAAAAAAATCAAAGTTGTCACTTCAACATTTCACATTCAAAATCACCAACCAGACAAGAATAAGCATCGATGGTGTTACAAATCGATATATAAATTATTTTTGCTAAGTTTGTATATATTATGTATATTTTCATTTATTTTTTGTTCTGTTAAAGGACAAAAATCCGGCGACTATAGATGAGCTAAAAACAAAAACGAATTTTTTTTTCTTCTTCATAGTTTGAAAATGAAACTAAAATGTTGATAAAAATATTTTGACATGACTCACGCTTCGGCAACTTTTGAGACTTTGATATTTCTACGATCCAATCTCTGCTTCAACATAGTGATTTCTTTCTGCAAAGTTTCGGTAGGCGAATTCAAATCTGCGTCTGTATGAGTAGGCGATATTCTTCCTCCACCAACACCCAGTTGCAAGTGCTTGCTAGCTTTTACTATTGGCTTGTTGCTACGACATGCCTTTTTTATATCCGATTCTGTAGTATTTACACATCCAGGCTGAAAATACACGATGAATACATCGTTTCATTAAAATTTTAATACTTACTATTATTTATTGATTTTTTTGCGATCACTGAAACGAAAATATTCGGTATTCGTCATACCTATTATAGCAATACTATTCTGACTGATCAATTTTTATTAATTAAATCTGTTTTACAAAAAAGAACCGAGCGTTTCGTTATTTTCTTTTTCAAATTCTGTGATTTTTTTCATATTCATACAGTACGAGATAAACTAAACGCCCTACAAGGATCAAGAATTAAGAACTCCGGATATCATGTGCCATATAATGGTAGTGCGTGCCGTTGTGATAAAAGTTGAAGTAATTTAATTATACCTATTTCAATTATGCATACGAATTCTGTTTTTCTTGTAATTAGTTGAACGTCAACTCGCCTTATTAACTTTTTATCTTACCATAGGCCTGTGCACATCCCAGAATGCTCGTTCTTGGCTATCCAAAACTTTCCGTTCAAGTTTGTCCCGTTTTTTGTCGACCTTACTTTGAGCTTCTGCCTGCATAAATATAAATTCCCATTTCCTTGAAAAGATTTTTTGCAACCTGGCGAGATTTTCGGCTTCATAGTCCGCCAATTCCAATCTTGTTTTATTCTGCATTGTTCTTTTGCACAGGTAAACAGCTGTCGCAATTCATGAAATCATTGTCCAAACATTAGTACCAAATAATTTTGCCGTAATTTAACTATCAGTACGTGGAATTGAGGCAAAAAAATATTAATATGCAGATCAATTTACCGTAATCAGTATTTTCAGGCTCCCAGCAATTCGAAGGCCAAAAATATGGGGTTTGAAACCTATAGAATGTGTTGTCGTTTTTAACGGTGAGACAATGGTCGTCAATTGGAAAGAAATATCCATGCGCCGCCATCAAGTGTGCAACGTGAAGAGCTTCTGAAATTTAATAACGATTTTTCATCCCTTGAAAAATTTCAACTACAAGCGATATTTTCAACTCTAATAACTTCGAGACAAAACGATAGCTTTCTTATTTGTCAAAATTTAATTTTTGGCATCTAGTTGCCTTCAATACCTTGATCTTCGATCTCCATATTTTTCATCATCCACGCGATCAGATCACTTCCTGTAAAAGTTAGAAATTTTCACGACAAACCCATTTGAAAATAATTAAAAATCTACGATCACAATTTTTCTTTTTCATCAACAATTAAAAATATTGTTACACACCAGTAAAAACAGATGGAATTTTTGTCATGAAACTTTTGACAGTTTTAACGGGAACCCCCGTTACTTCGTCCAGCATCTTCTCAACTATTGATTCCATCTAAAATTAATGGAGACAAACAAGGAATTATTTATGGTACAAAAACAAGAACTGAATATAATTAGGAGCATAACCCAACCGTGTCGAACACAAGCCGCCTACCTAAACCGAAAATTTATTCCTGAATCGCGCACTTTCTTAATAAGATAAGAATAATGTAATATAAGTTGGGGCGTGAGAATTGAGCAAAGCCAGTCGACTTTTTGGCCAGTTTCTGTTATAATTATAATAAGCGATTCGAGGAGCCATTATTCACCGAGGTGCGAGAATGGCGTTTTCTTGTTAAATAAATGAACGAACTACTTTACGGGCTAATCGAGTCATTATGAATTAAGGACGCGACCATTTGATTCGGGCGAAAGTGCCGCTTTCAGGGTTGACAGGGAGAGCTAAGGCAAGGAAGGGTGAAAAAGGAGGAAACAATAGGTGCGGTAGAGATGCAGGTCGTGTCTGTCGAATCAAAGCCGCGGATGAATGGGCTAGAATCAAGTAAGACCCGGGCATACTTCCTACGTCCGTTCCCCAAGCTGTCTCTGAAATCCCACGAGACTTTGCGGCAGACTCAGGGCAACAATAGGCCACCACACTCCTCTTGGGAATTGAAAATTGAGGCAAGAAGATTTCTGCCCGACTTTTCGACCGTCACGTGAACATTACATGTCGAACAATGTCGTGGGAGGATCAAATCGAAAAATTTCCTTGCAAGTCTTCGTCCACTTGGCCATACCAATAAAAAATACGTCCTCGAAGTGAAACGGTGAATATTAATATGAGAATAAATTTCGGAAAGAAAATAATGAAATTGATAAATAAATTGAATTTTATATATATATGTATACGGATCGAGTTGAATTCGAACAGCTGCTTTGTTCTTCCCACTTTCTCGATGAATAAATAATTTTCTGAATATTGTGAGACAGGAAATTTGATCTAGTACCTATGGTATAAAAAGAAATAAAGTAAATATATATAAAGGCTCTTTGGAAACCACTCGTGACTGTTATAATCATTAATTCGGTGAGTATAGGTGTCTGTGCAGTTTTCTTCGCCTGCAGTTTTATGATCGCTTTAAGAGGAAGCGAGAATAGATTACTACCGTTTAACTGCTACGACCACTACTCTTGAACTATATCTCCCGCTCCCGCTTACTCTTCTATTTTTGGTCCACGGCGTAAATTGGGCTAGTCGTATATAGGGGAAGAGCTAAAATAGAGGAGATGAAAGGGAGGTAAAGACGAGAGTGGAGAGTGTGGAGCCGCCGGAAAAGTGATTCGTTGTCAATTAATGGTTATTACCTCGAAAGAACCCCAAATAATCAATCCAATGACTATAGAAGTTGTTTTTCCCGAAAAGAATCCAGATATTTTTTCTTTTTATTTTTTTTACATCCGTAGTCATGAAATATATGTGTTCGAATTCTTGAAACTGGTTATACCGATACAATTAGTATTTTGGGGCTAATATATCGACTAGTTTCTATTTTTTTTAGCTATGAAAAATTTCTAAATAAATTTCAAATCTTATTGAAAAATTTTTACCAACACATATAGTTCGCAGCGAATCGAATATTCATTTCACGTATACATTCTATGATTTTCTATGCGACCAGTTTCTCTTACAAATGTGAAAATCGAAGGATATATCTGATGAAAATTTCGATTATGAATTACGATATGCATTTGCTTCCGATATCCTAGAATCTATATTCCAGAGGGTGGTTTGCAGTCCCATCTTCTAGTTCTTAGTCATTATTATTAATATTATTCAAGAAAAATGTATTCTTAAGTGAATCGTGACAATTTTGCGATTGTGAGACTCTGCTTGCAGTTTTATAATGGAATAATATAATGGAACAAGCTATAGTTAGCGAATAAGTTGCAATCACCCTCAATGCAGCGAAAGCCTCAACAGACTTGAGAGACACATCGGTGGCAATATTCTCAGGATGATGTAATTATTTTTAATATAAATAAAAAATTAAATCGTTAAATAAAATGCGGTTGATTACCTTCTGATACACGAGATAATTAGGCGTGTCCATGGGCCACGTAGCCGTCGTTGAGGTTTCGACTGCGGTTGTTGTAGCGGCAGTTTCTCCAGAAGCGTTTGCGGACTGTTCAGAGGAATGTTGCCTCCTGTAAGGTACGTCGGTACGCCCTCGACCACCAGGTTGTTCAGTACCTCCTTTCGCGGTGTTATTCTCCGCCGGCTTTCGCCGGCACACCAGCTTATCGGAGCTCATTGTTACCATATCCACGCTAAGGGAGGTGCACCATCGCCCTCCTGAAAAACGCAATAAATAAACAAATAAATAATTGATTCCAGTCATTTTAATCATAAGTAATCCCTCAAACATTCACGTAATTAATATTTGGTCACCATTGAAGTTCAAGGGTCAACCAATCATGTGTTTCGATGTACAAATTTTGAGATTTAAAGAATTTCAAACGAACACTATATATGCCGTTGATGTTGTTGTGGAATGAAAAGGGATGTAACAATTAATTGTACCGAGTAATACGCATTCGCATTCGATCTCCGCAACGTGTTTTGTACCATCCTGATATAATGTATATACAGAGATATTCAAGTGAATGCAAAACAGTTTATACTTTCAGCAGGGATAGAGGGCTAAAAAACAAAAAAACAAGATTTTCAGTTCAGGATCGAGTTTCAGATCTCTGTCTTTAATTTTTTGGATCCGTCATTCTTGGTCGAGTACATAAGCTGAAAAGCTGGAGAGCTGCAAAGCCGCAAAAAGCAACGAAACCGGAAGCTTAAGCTCAACAAACCTGATACAAGGTGAAAACCCGAGGGTCGATGGATGGCCAGAAATAGATGTCGGTTCTCAGCTGATCCTGCAACTCCAGTCTGCAAGAAATCCGTTTCAATTTTACGGATATTAGATACGATAGAATTGAATTTTATTATAAAAATCGTGTCCTTTGTTACGTTTTACAAAAAGAAGACACGACAAGAAGATAGGTTTTTTATTTCAGTGCAATTACACGATCGAAAAATATGATAAGAGCCAGATAAAATGCAGCGGTAATTCCACGCAGGTTGTATGTACCATCGTGGATAAAGTTTTGGGGCATAAGTGAGTTCAAAAATAAGAGGAGAACCGAAAGGGCTCTTCGGTGGTTGAAGAGTTTCAGAACTTTTCAGCTATACCTATATCGGCTTAGAGAAACAGAGCTTTGAATCGTTCCTTGCCTTGTTGTTCAACCATGACATAACAGTTGTAAAAAGCGAAACAGAACTTAACGAGCTGGTTATACCTCGTCGTTGATCGTTTACTCGAACAGCTTACACAGTTTTTCAAATTCAAGATTTGCAGGAAGACAATTGTCTCGTAGTTTTCAGGAAGTAAAATTTCCATAAAACAATAGTTTAACATATTGGATAAGACCCCATTCAAGGTTCACACGTTGTCTAAATAAAAATACTTTTATATGTATATTATAATATGGCATGTGAATTTCTTTAAACAATTTTATTTACAAATTATTGCTTCTATGAACGGTCCGTTGAACCGCACCGAAATTAGCTTCACGAAACTCCCCTGTGCTCAGGTAAAGCAGTCAAGCGACATGAAAACCTTCCGTTAGAAAATTGATTCTGAACGAGGCTGAATCAATAAGTAAAGACACAAAGATTTACTTGATATATATACATATATACTTCCAACTCTGTATTCTATAAGAAGTTTCAAGTAGATATAAAAGAAACTTTTTTACATATAAATTTCCCGTACACTTTTAACGATCGTATATCAAACTGGTCTGCCATTTTTCATTTTATGATTCATTGTAATAACCAATGGCCAATAAAACGATTGTTGTTCTATTTTAAAAAGAAAAAAATGAAAAAAATGGGGTTCATTTTTCAGATGAAAATCAGGTTCTAGTTATGCTTCTACATATGCGGTTGCTGAGAAAATTATACATATACCTACCATACGAACGAAAAACACTATGTAGAAAAACTTTCAAGATTATACATTTTATCTGATAAGGATTTTCAACCGGGAATGAAATAACTAAATTTCTAAGTTTTTGTATGTTTAGGTATGCCTATTATATGGTTATGAGTAAATAGAACGTGCAAAGCCCGACGTTGAAAAAGAAATAAGCAAAAAGCGTGCGATTTGTTGAAATCTTGAAGCTAACTACGATGACAGGGTGATCAGAGGCATGAAAGTCACGAAGGGTCGTCTCTGTGAGTCACCTTCGAGGTTAGAATGTCTGTATTAGCTTGGTGTCACGCTGTACACACCGTATCGACACACTTTCCATGCCACCTGAAACACGCTCGGAAAACACGCGAGCTTATACACCTACGTTATTATACCGTACATACATACGTAGGTCTCGCCCATTCGTTTTATTTCCAGAAAGCACGAAACACGTGCCAGAATCTGCCTCGTAAAACCGCCATGAATTATAACGTGCTCGACATTACTGCGGTTAACGTTAGACCACGAAATATACGACTGAAAAACAGTCGAGGTTAGTAAGAGAAAAATATCATCTCAAAACTCTATTACGCGGTGAACCTAAATCATAATATGTCATAAACGATTATTCTAAACTCACGATGAAAGCAGTACAATTTTACAATAAATTTTCAAGTTATATGAGCCTTCGAGGGGAAGCTACTCAAAGTCAGAGTCTTCATTCAATTTTATGTATGTAATATTAATCATTATGAAGAAGAATTTCAATGTTTTACCGTAAAATTTGCCAAGCTCTGAATTAATGCAGGCAATTACGTACAAGTGTATTTTGATATCAAGCCCTTTTTTTTTTTTATCGAGCTAGCTAAAGTATTCAAGGACCAAAGAAACCTTGGGAATTTCTCTTATTGTTAGATCTCTTCTGGGCAAGATGAGAAGGAAGCGAAGGTTAATCGGGAAATGTATAACATGGTTACGCGACCGTGCAATGAATCATTGTTATCCTGTTTAAAAGCTCTGCGTATTCTTGTTTTCGTTATACCTGCAGTAGGAGCAGCAGCATAGTTGGCAAAATAAATTTTGACCCAACAAATTAAAGGATACATATTCATGAAAGGCAGAGTCTGAATAACCAACGGCCCGCGGTATGGCGAAGTACCAACGTCCGTATATCAACTACAAGATTATTTACACGCATTGAATTATAGAACGTTGGAATATCGTCGACGAGGTAAATTTATATTATACATACCTACGTGTCCCGGTTTGATAGTAAATTTGACTATTTAACAAGACCTTATTCGAAATATATTTTTCTCTTTCTTTCATATCTTCGGTAAGATAAAAACAGAATATATACCTTATACCCGTGTCGTTGATTACAGGTAATAATAATATCTTCTTCCCGATTGATTCACCAAATTATTGAAATTCTTTTTTATAATTTTGATAATTCAATCGCGCGGGGAAATTCAGTGGAATAAATTTTAACTCCATGTTCGTTCAACCGTATTAAGGATAAGAGCGCGTAAGGAGTATATAACTAAGAGGGAAAGACCCCCGATCGTTATATCCGCTGTCGTGGTCAAATATAGACATTTACCTATATAGTCAACTCCGCCTATATACAATACAAATATAGTATGATGAAATTAATTAAGGAGAACATCAGCATAAAGATATATTCAAAAACTTTTACCATCAAATAATTTCAACGTTCAAAATTATGTCTGCGGTTGGGTAAACCGAAATCCAATATCTATGTAAGTATCGATTTAGTTATATTGAAAGTTTCTTTTTCTTTTTTATTTTTTATCGATTTTCAAAGTGTATCGAGTATAAGTAAATAAACTATGAACTTGTGTTCTAAGGTAAAAGTAAAGGTATATAAATGGCAAAGGAATCGTTTTATTACCAGGTAAATCGCGAGGTCTTTCTTTAACCTTACGAATAATGAATGATAAAAAAGACGACGATAAACGTTGACGATGTTAGCTAAGCTTTAGTGCTTTGTGGTTTCTTTAGGTATATCTACGATAATAACAGAGGATCAGGGTAATTCTATTTTTTTTTTTTTTTTCATTGAATTTAGATAAAGAGAATCACTGCGGTTGATTTCAAAGTAACGAATAACAGCTTCCATTTGTCTATATATATACCACCACGTGATTAGTACATACGACATAACCAATCGGTGTATCATAGTCAAGAAAAAAGTATTCTTGTTCTCCATTTATTAATAACTGCCACGACTAGCTTCACTGAGAAATTACCCCAAGGTGCTAATGTCTATGAGAAAAAAAGTTAAAAAAAAATAAATAAATAATAATACATGTACTTAGTTTTTCATTTTCATACCCTAATTTAAAACGTGAAGATAGACAGGGCTTCTGGTGGCTTGGAAAACTCCAGCGAGCGAAGGAGAGATGGAAATTAATCCTTCGCGCAATCACCTCTTGACTTTTCCCAGAGATAAAATTTTCTCTTGTAATGGGGGTCCGGTTATAATCCAGCTGCAGTCCCGTGCGACACTTCAGCAGCAAATTTAATGCAAAATAATTTAACTGGCGTCTTGGTTACTTCTTGGGATATTTTTTTTTTTTCCCCTCATAACGTTGCATTACTCAAACCAAGTTATCATTTACCGGGTATTTGTTTTTTACCGTACTTGTAATAATTACACAGGAGTGTAAGTACTAAGGGTACAGAATTCATCAGCTAGATAGAATAGTACTATGTATAACTGAGAAAAAAACTCTCGTTTTATTGGACAAAGCCAGAGGTTCGAGTACGAGAAACTACTGGCAGAAAATAAAGTATTGATCGTCTATTGCTGAGAGACAATTACTGTCGCCAAGGAATTGTAGACCACTCTCTGATGCTTCTACTCTATAAATAGGTAAAAGTCGCTTCGATGAACAGTCGACTGACTTATACACGCTGGAAGAGGCTACTCGTAGTTTTATAGAATTTCCTATAATAATAGCCAAGAATTCTCATTCCGAGCAAGTCTAAACCGTGTAGTTAAAATTCTCAACCTCGAATCCTATTATGGAATAAACTGTGGGGTAACAAAGTCAACGAGCAATTTCAAAGTGCACCAAAGTCTTCAGCTGCAAACTTCTCAAAAGTTAGCTAATAAAATGATATCTTATATATTTTTGCAAAAAAATTTTCACTTCATTTCGAGAAATTGAAATATTTATTAGACAAGTTTATCTTTACAGATATTACCTGCATTATATTTAAGATTTAGGAAATCGGCAAAGACGAGAGTAAAATGACGATGGTAAATAATATAAAATTTTTATAAAAATTATTCACTCGATTCTTGAACTTAATTTAGTAAATTACTAGATGATTTTATAGTTATGACTTATTAATTAATTTTCTAACTTGAAACTGTGTCTTGTTGGTGAAATGAGATGATTTTTAGTTGATAATAGTGAACGGGATCGAAGGATTTAAACAAACGATGATACTTGGTCGTTGAAAAGCTGGTCGACATCTCGTGTTAAACTTTACACGTAGTTTTTTTTTCTTTATATTTTTTTTTTTTTTTTTACCAGCGTAAAATATGCGTGACCTCGTTCTATTTTTGTTAAAGTAATAACTTAGATAGACGAGCTGATATTTGACCTCAGGCTTGTTTCTGACCCTTTCTATACGCCGCCCTCACGCGAACGAATTTCAACTCACAAAATAGCAGGCCACGCTTCATTTCAACTCAAAGCCGAATAATGACGAAGGAAATAATCTTGCCACCCACAATCAGTACACGACAATCTAGATATAAGCAAGTTGAAAAAAAAAAATCATTGATTTGATTAGAGTCAAAAATTTGTTTCATATCAAAATAAACTAACAGCGTTTTTTGGTGTTAATTAAATCCTGAAGAACTTTCTCTAAATTGATACAAAGGAAATTTATAGTTTTTCATTTAGAACATGAAGTGACACAAAGACTAGGTTTTGGTTTTTCACTCGAAGTGTACTTGCAGTGAAAAAGCGCTAAACATGGCAAAAATCTCGGGGTAGAAGGTGAGAAACTGTGTAAAGTAGTAACAGCCACGAACAGTTTCGAAATTCAAATACCTACCCTGGTACGCCCGGAGCTGCTTTGACACCAACGACAACCTACAAATAGGCAGATAGGGGAGTTCAAAGTCGGCTACTACGCGCATGGAAATGAAGGGTGAAACCCGGTGTTTCCTCGTGTGTTACCCTCTACTGTTTCCTCCTATCACATGCCACCTCATGTTACCCTTTGCCACCTCTTCCTATCTCTTGCTATCCTGGATGTTAGTCACCAGCTCTTTTTAACCCTTGACTAAAAAAGAGTATGGGGGTCATATACGTATATATACATATACACATGCGTTTGACCTGTGATTAATATACGTTGTTTGTTCCCACACGCTGGTATATATACGAGATAGAGATACGCTTGTATTACAGTAGCTGTGTTCAAACACTAAAAGCTAGGTAATTAAGTATTGGTAATGAAAAAAGGACTGTTTGAGTAAAGTAAACGTATTCTTTTATTTCCCCTCTGTTTATTTATTCGTTTTTTTTTTCGAGAGAGAGAGAGAGAGAGAAAAAGATGAGGCAGGGAGCAAAATGAATATAAATATTCGAAGTTAGGGGGTTGCGATTAATGTTGACAATTAAAGAACTCTGTTTTACTCATCACACCAATGATTATTCATAAGGTAATAACGATCCCCTTCTTCGAGTCAATTAACGAAGAAAAAGGTAATGGATGTGAGGGTATTAAAGATTCAGGAATTGTTTATTATCTAGGTACCTCTGACTGTACGCACAGAGAAAAGATATTTATTTATTAATCCGGAGGATTAGTTATATCAAAGTAATTCTCAATGATTTGATTAAACCGTTTCTAACTTAACGATCATATATTAATTTTTGCACTACAGCATGATATCACTGTTTCTTTGAATCAACTTATAATTGTTTAATCGTATTCCACAGCATCGCGCCGCATCCTGTTACTGTTCCGAGTCAGAATAATTATGGGAATACAATATACGGGATCGGATTACCTACACCCCTCTGCGGTTGAAATGAACTTTAATTAATTTCAATGTGAAATTGTAGACTCGAGGTACCGGAAATTGCAGTAAAATTCAATGTGTTAACGTGACGACGCTATGTTTCCGCTGCGATAGTCATACCCATAGTTAAACGTATGGAGGGTAAAATCCTGCAGTTACCTCTGACAATTTAAGTAAATATATCCTAATGTATAGATATAAAATAAATCGTGCAATGAATTAATCTTGATGATTAAAAGCTCGAATAAAATTATAAATATTAATTAACACAAATATCACACGTCAACACATTATTGACTATATTGTACTTAATATGGACAAAGACAAAAAATAAAAGGAAATAGATCGATAATGAAAACTCTGGGCCATCTATATTTCTCTAAAAACCCTATGACTTTGCAATAGAAACGGTATTCACACACATCATTTCCAGAATCCTTGCAGTACAGCAAGGATCGTTTCCGATGAAATACTTCAGAGTCATTGATATTTTTTCAGATATTCAATTTGTCATCCCGTGCGCGTTTATATATATCTTGTGTAGTTTGGTCAAGATACTTTGAAGCTTTTAAGGAATGCATCAATCTGTATAAAATTCAGGAAACATTACTTACTCTTCAATCATGAAAATTTGAATTATACTACATCGCTGAGGTTGTTCGTATACCTACAAAGGTAGATGGATATCTCTCTGCAGGGAACAAGTCCCTGCAGCAATCGTGTATAATATTTTTCTCCGAGGTATGGATATCAATGCCACGCCACAGTCGTTTTCATATTACGTATTTATTATTATTATTTTAGTTTGTTTTTGGAAAAAAATAATCGTAATTCAATTTTTTATTTTTTATTTTGTAGGTATTAAATGAACCATCACTCGATGCACAAACCACGAGTATCGGCTTTCAAGGTGCAAAACTGAAGTTACGGTTTTATCTCATCGTTATTATAGCTGCAGTGTACGTTACTTGCGTTGTAATTATTCACTCTTGTGGTTTGTAAGCCGATAACTATTATGGTTAGTTAATAGGTGTCAGTCAATACTATTATATCCGTTGAATTATTCAACAGTTAATATTAAACGCGAAAAATTTTTGCAATAAGAAATATCGGGCTTCAATCTAAATATATATAAAAGTATAGTCGATGAATTAATTTTCAAATTTTCTACTTTGACGTATATAGAGTAAAAAAGAAAAGATTGAACAGTGCAGACAACATCACGTAAGATCTTATCAATTAATGCCATCATATAATTCCGATAAAATTATTTCTATATGTACATAAATGAAGTAGATTTTTTTTACACAATTAATTAGAATCAAACTCTTTGAAACAAAATCAATTTAAACAAGATTCGAATTAAAATACGTTTATTTAATCGACAATTTTTATTTCGGGTTTCCCATAACGACAAATAATATACGAATGAATTACGTGAAAGTATAAATATAACTGTATTATGTTAAGAGAATATATTGTCAAAGTAAACATTTACGTTACCGAATGATAATTAATTATAATACCAATTCATATTTAACAGTCAGCTATACGGTAATCAAAATTTAAACGGCTAATTACATTTCCATACCAACTGTGCAAAGCTTGATTAACGCTCGGTTAAATTATATCACAGAATGTCACCATTATCATCGTCCAACGACAGTCACAGATACAGTTACGCAAGTTTAGTTACGCATGCGATACCAGTTGGTTATCATTTGCAACTGTTTATTCAAATTCTTATAATAATTGTCATTTTAATTTAATAGACATGTGTCATGGTCAAATATTTTACAAATATCCAATAATTAAATGACGTTGATTAACATTGTCTTGACGTTACTTAAGGATTGTAACAAAAACGTGAGGTAATCTCCCGAACAAATCTAGCCCACCTTATTCTAATTTCACGCACTTGACCACGACCAGCGTCAGACCATAAAACCGAGTATTTCGCCTGGGGGTATATAATAGGAAGGGAATCCAACAAATTGTAAATTGAGATTCACGAAACGAGAACCCTCAATCTCTGTGGAGCTGAAGGACGGATAGAAACTATTCCAACCATTGGAAAATCTCAATGCCAAAGTGTCGCTGCTTCTTTTACAATAAAACCACTGCACGTTTGCGATAACATGAAGTGATATTAGCCGGTGAAGAACCAACATCGTTTGTCTGACATTAAGTCCGTAGATATACCAAGGAATCCCCTGAGTTCTCTCGCTTTTATCTCAGAGTAGGTATATAAATACATGGATATTTCAAGATCGTGTATCACATAAGTTCGAAACATTTTCAGTCAAGATGCAGTTTTCTTCTTTTATAACATATTTCCTAATTGTTATGGCATTAATTGAAATTGGTAGTCTCTATGCAGCACCAAACCGCGGCCGGATACCATTCTGTACACCAAATCTGGGTATTGATTTCGATTTTTCAACGAGAATACCAAATCATAGAATTCGTTGTCTACGATCAACAGATCAAATTGGATATTCGGTTGACTTGTCAAGGTGTGAATTGATCGACGTGTGTTAATAATAATAAAACCTCTGGATCTTTTTTGAATATCAATTATTTATCTACATTATTATTTTTTGTTTTCAGCTCTGATCGTATTGTACACGCAGTAAAAGAGGAACGAGAAGTAGAGAAGGAAGCTATAACCCATGAGTAAGCCTAGTCCCCGGTAAATTTAATTAGTAATTAATTTACGGTGTAAGGGCTGATGTTCAAAATGATTTAGTTTATTTTGGGATATGTTTAACTCGTAAATTTACTTTGCTCGATGTGTTTAACTTTTCTAAATTTAATTCCGTAACTATATACCTAGTTAAACGAATTTCTTAACTATCGAATAAACGTAATTTACGTTTATTTCATACTATTTTCAGTAAAATTGAATAACGGATTGTAAGAAAAAAAAAAAAAAATTTTACATATTTTATGAAAATTTATAACGCTTAAATGCGTTTATTCGATTGAAATAATCTCATTACTTTAATAAAAACCGATAAAATTGTTACTAATCAAATCACACGACTTTTTACAGACTCCTAAACTCTCCTCTGTTAAACGAACGACACTTTATTCGATCATCCAATGAAGATATCTCCGAAACTCTGCACGCCATTAAGAGAAGAGTCCCGAGTCTCGAGTGAGTTCCTCATCCCTCAAACGACAAACTTTTATTTTCCACCAATCTGAATTTTAAGTTATTTTTATCGAACATCCTGGAGCTGTAAGTGATGATGAATCGTTGTCTTTCTTGGTTCCTTTTCGAGCCCTAAAATTCTAGTTTAGTAAAATCGAGGCAGTGACATCAATGTGACCTAAAAATGTCGAGAATTGAATGTAGAAAGTAATTATGATTTAATTTTATACAATCGTCATTAATTATTGTCTCTGAGCTTGTAATTTGAAACCAAAAGGACGAAAGGAAAGCGATTTACTCACGGAGTGAATCGGGCTTCAAAAAGCCGGAAAATTATTGTTTAAAGTAATTTTCATTCAATGGTAATGATTCGTTACACGTGGTAATCTCAGCCTTTTAAAAATAAGTTTATTATACCTAACTAAATATTAATGTAATAAGGAAATAATAATTGTAAAATAAATCGGTAATTTTTTAATCAGAATAGATATACCTGATATTATTTACTTTCTTTAATGACTAATTCAAACTCTTTACTTAGAAATAGATATTAAGTACTTTACTTATTTTGGATTTGAATCGAGGAAGAAAAATTACCTTAAAATGAGAGAAATTAAAGAGAACATCGTTTCAATAATTTTGTAACAAATACTAAAACAAAGGAAAAAAAGATCAAGGTGAAGTGATGAAAAGAAAAGTAATAACAAGATATGAAAAACAACAAATAAACTGCAGTCAAGATATAAGCCTTTATCACTTGTAATTTTCGCAGTTCGTTTTATTCACTTACACAGCTTGTGTTAATCTACATAAAACGTGACCTGAAACAGCTGATTGATAAATAGAATAGATTATTGCCAATAGTAAATATTGTGGCGGTGAAGAACCCGGGGGGTTTACCGCCGCGTATGATCGTAAAAAAATCCCCGATATGGATACGTTCATCTGAGTATAAATACATTGGAGTTTTTGGTATTGAGCATCAGAAATCTTGAAGACTTTCTCCAGTCAAGATGCAGTCATCTTTAATAAGTTCCTTCGTCGTTGTGGTAGTTATAGTTGCCGTTGGAACTATTGACGCATCGCCAACCCCGATTAGAATTGTCACACCAAGACCAGGGATTGACTATAAGATTCGCGTTGTGACACCAAACCCCAGAATTCGTTACCTCCGGTCGATAGATGGAAATGAATTTTCGGAAGATGAAATTCTTGACTTAGAACCTTCAAGGTATGAATTCACTTTATGTAATAATTGGCTATACTTATGCGTTTATTGTTTGTAATAATTCTATCATTCTGATCAAACCAATAAAATTGCAGCGAATTTAATTAATATTATGTGAATTTTTATAGACGACCCGTACGATCAGCCGAGGAAGAAATCTTCGAAGCTCTGGACGTTATCGATGAGGGTGAACATGCCATTAGCAAGCGCAGCCCGGAGTGAGTTTTCCATCCGTCAGTCATAGCAATTTTTATTTTTGATAAAATACAAGTCGCAGTTAGATTCTGGTTTATTGAGATTTCGAACATTAATTCGACGTCTCAGTGGAAACATATGATATCTAAAATTCTGATTGAAATAGAAAATTATATTCGATTTATTTTCTTTTTTATCAATGATTAGACGCGTCGTCATCAACTACAGACCACCACCACCAAATGGTCCACGATATGCTCGCTCTGCCAACGAAGATGTCCCCGAAGCTCTGACCGTTGATGACGAGATCGAACACGCCATCAGCAAGCGAAGTCCAGAGTAAGTCTTCCACGACTTAATCATAACAATTTTCAATTCAGTTATTCTTGTATTGGGATTTCGAAACATTAACTTTTTTGCGTTAAAACGCGTCGAATTATTAATGTACATTTCTTTCGTTACTCAAACAGTCAGTTGAGGATTCAAATGTATTAAGCAATTTTTAAACATAATCATTGCACACGCTCCTTGATTCGGAATAAAAACAGCACCTCCACTTCGTCCTTTCTCAGTTACAAAATTATATTTGATTCCTTTTCTCTTTTACCAATAATTAGGCGCGTCGTTATCAACTACAGACCACCACCACCAAATGGTCCACGATATGCCCGCTCTGCCGACGAAGATGTCCCAGAAGCTCTGACCGTCGATGACGAAATCGAACACGCCATCAGTAAGCGAAGTCCAGAGTGAGTTTTCCATGACTTAGTCATAACAATTTGCAATTTAGTTATTCTTGTATTGGGATTTCGGAACAATAACTTTCTTGCGTTGTAACACGTCGAATTATTAATGTACATTTCTTTCGTTACTCGAACAGTCAGTTGAAGTAATCGCTATTTCATACTGTTATTGCTATCTCGAAAAATTGAGGATTCAATTGTATATAAAGCAATTCCTAACATAATCATTACCTACACACGTTCCTTGATTCGGAATAAAAACAGCACCTCCACTTCGTTCTTTGGCGGATAAAAAATTATATTTGACTCTTTTTCTCTTTTACCGACAATTAGGCGCGTCGTCATCAACTACAGACCACCACCACCAAATGGTCCACGATATGCCCGTTCTGCCGACGAAGATGTCCCCGAAGCTCTGACCGTCGATGACGAGATCGAACACCTCATTAGCAAGCGAAGTCCAGAGTAAGTCTTCCACGACTTAATCATAACAATTTTAAATTCAGTTATTCTTGTATTGGGATTTCGGAACAATAACTTTTTTGCGTTAAAACGCGTCCAATTATTAATGTACACTTCTTTCGTTACTCAAACAGTCAGTTGAAGTAATTGTTATTCCATACTGTTATTGCTATCTCGAAAAGTTGAGGATTTAATTGTACAAAGCAATTTTTAACATAATCATTGCACACGCTCCTTAATTCTGAATAACAACAGCACCTTCACTTCGTCCTTTGTCGGATACAAAATTACATTTGATTCCTTTTCTCTTTTACCAACAATTAGGCGCGTCGTCATCAACTACAGACCACCACCACCAAATGGTCCACGATATGCCCGTTCTGCCGACGCAGAGGATAGTCAACAATTCGAATAATAAACAGAGGGAATTAAAGGACATCATAAACGAATACACTAGTGTGAAATTAGATCATTTTTAGACTCGTTATTGTAATTGGAAATGTTTACTTTTGTTATAAAATATTAATCACTGGTTGTAAATTTTTCAATAAATCGCCACTTAAACTACTACTGAGTAAAGTGCGGATTTAAAAAACCAACAAAAACTATTCACGAAAACGAATTCGAACACATAATATCCACCGATCACTACCTTAGGTTTCAAAAAGCTGAGAAATTATTGTTTATAGTAGGTAATATTTATTCAACAACTTTCAACTTTCTTAATAATTAATAATAATATCATCACTTTATCTCCGGCTACGATCAAGGGAAAATTATATTCGATTTGTATTCATCTGTTGCCTATATTAATAGTCTACAACACGCTTTCTCCCTGGACTCACAACTAACCAGGAATCCGGAAGGATTCAACTGGTCGATGAATAAACTAAGACCTTAATGTGGCAGTCCGCATGAAAAGGGCCCACTTTGTCGATCCTAGTTTCCAAAATATTCGCATTTTTCCATCGTTGCTCAAAATTATCATTTTTTCCCTCTCATTGTCCTAAATGGAATTAAAACTCTTCCCGCGTCAGATGAGACATATTCAGAAATTTTCGGATTATTAAGTTCAAACTTGAAAGGTCCCATGTAGTTCCAAAAGATGGGGAAATTCACCAGGAAAACGCACATAGTGCTAACACCATATTGACAAGAATTTTTTGTATTGAACATAAAAAATCTTGAAGACGTTTCCAGTCAACGTTCTTTCATCGTCATAACAGTCTCTGTCTATAGTCTGGAAATTCACAAATTTGCAAACTATAGACAGAGGAAATTATTAAAAAAACATCATGAAAGAACTCAGTAGCGTGTAATCAACTTATTCTTAGACATGCAGTAATGGGGAGTGTTTAATTTTGTTACAGAAAATTTATCATGAATTATAAATTTTTTAATAAACAGTAACGTTAAATACCTGCCTAAAAAGCGCTGATTTAAAAAACAACTTACCCTATTTGTTATTACTGTTTTAGAGTAATTCAATCCAATGTTAATGATTCGTTAGACCCGGAAATACGCGGTTTTGAATATCAGTAATAAATTTTACAGCTTTTCCAACTTCTTAAGAATGAATAATAATAAGTAAGGAAAATTATGTACGACTTACGGTCTATTGTTGCTTCCAATTAGACATGCAAATGGTAAAAGCTACGCGGGTTCTACAAAGCCACAAGAAACCGGAGAATTTGAAGAGATTAAATACATCGAATAATGAACAATAAAACATCAAGAATGCTAATTACAATCATTAAGGACTAGACAAAGAGTATATTTATGCACTAGTTTTTGGAAGTAAGGACCAGAAAACTTTATCACATTTGAAATATGCTTGCAGTTTCCTTTAATAAATTCTTACGTCGTAATCGTGACAGTTATCGTTTCCATTGAAAATATTGACGCGTCGTCAATTCCGATTCCATATCGCAACAGGTAAGTTACAACGACTGGCTTTCCAATGTATGAATTCGTGGTATTTCATGCATCGTTGGATATAAATTTCTGGAGATTTTGTAGGCATATTGAAGAGTGATAGAATTCTCTAATAGCTATTCCTATCTTAAAAAATTCACTTTATCTTGCATAGCGTAAACTCGAGGTGCAACTTTTCCAACTTCAAACTTCCTTAAGCAATTCTCTGAAACTTCACAAACGCATTTAGCATAGTCGTGAAAAATACGCGAAGAGAACTTGCGGAATTGAATAAAATAGACGGGAAATGAAATGAGGTATAGGAACAGTGGGAACAGCAGCAGCAGTCGCATAAGAATAAAAAAGGAAAACCTAAAGAAATGAAGAGGAAATAAAATGGTAGAAAATGGAAAGAAGAAAAAACAACTATCATAGGTAACTCGTATAACGGGGAATGTTCCTTTCTCGTTTAAGGGCGCGTCCACTTGTCCAACGCTTATCGACCGACGCTCCGGGCGACCGAAAATCTTTAGGTTTCTGAGCAACGCCTGCCCCGGGGAAAGGAGTCAGCCTGAGGCATCCTCCCGAAGGAGCGTCTCCCGGGTGGTCGCGTCTTTGACGATAAGCCGATTTAGAACGAGCGTGGAGAATATTTCAATAATATCCTTACGACACGAGATCTTCGGGAACGATGGTGCAACATTTTCGCGCCAATTCGCCCCGGAAGATGTACGGTAAGAATTTATTGCCAAAAGGAAATCCATCGGGTATCTGAACGGTATGTGTAAAAGTAACGAAAACGTAGTGGTACCTACCCAACTCGCTATGCCGTTTAGATAGTAATAAAATTTCATATTTCCTAACGGTATACGTACTGCGCGAATCAATAATTCCGTATACATATATAATATCACATGACAAATCTTGGAGACAAGTATCAAATTTTCGATCACAATTGTATATTTGCCGACAGGTATTATGCAATTTTTAATACGCGATTTTTACCGTTATTACAATAAATATTTATACTTGAAAATCGAATCATGCAGCGATCAGTTTTCCGCATGAAATAATTACAGTAATTCCGGAATGGCTATTGTAACTATTACGTCATAGCATGATCGGAAAAAAAGCGAAAAAAAAAAACCTCATGGCCAAGATCAACTACCAGTAGATAAAAGGTTAGGGATTTTACGACAAGGCGTATTAATTTCACTTTAGTTTGGCCGGGTCTCTTGCACCTCTTCGACCCAAGTGGCACAGTAAATGATGATCCTTAACCGCTAACAACCATCAACCAATTATCTATCGAATTTTACTTAGTGCTTTTTTTTTTGTTTCTTTTCTTAAAATTTCAATCAACTTTGAAAACAATTTCAAAACTATTTGAAGATTTATATATATCTATAATAATATTTTTATTACTTAAAGTCATTTAAGTTGAATAGTTTCTACCCAAAACCGTTTTTTATTTTCTTTCTTTCTTTCTCTCTGACGATTTAGTTTTTATACATTTTAGGTTTAAAATGATTAGGTCTAGGGGTGTTAAGTCTTTGAAGAGATTTAGATAAGGGTTAAAAGGTCATTGTCATCCGTTGAGGCCAAGTGGTTTTTATATAACACGGACTTCAACTGCGCAGATTAATTCGGGTGTTAAACCAAAACGCAAATACGGGCTTTTCCATGAATAAAAAAAAAAAAATGAAAAGAAAAAAAAAAACGGCCATATCCCTAAAAACTCACCCCCAATTCCGACTGATGATGATCACTTGAAACGGACAAAGGTTTCTACTAGCTTTCACAACGTATAATACAGATACAAAGCTTAAACCCGCTCTCTGTGATTAAAACAGGTTGAAAAATATTTGGCAAGAGCGAGATGTACAGGTACATTAATTTCCTGAACTATACACACACCTTTTGATCTTCAAAGAAATCCTTTCAGTCATTACGTACCAACCCATTTCTTGTATGAAAAATTCGTAACGTTTTCAAGTAGCCGTTTCGTAGGTGCAAAAAATTAATTATTCAACCACATCGTGACACGCACAACATTTTTGTCCCATGACAGGAAGTTTAATATCAACGAAAATTCATGGTATAAATTTTTTTTTTTTCAACATTTTTTAGAACATAAAATTCGATATTCAGATATTATGAAATTTTTTGCAACGCAGTTTTTTCTTCGTTATAAACTATAGAGGGATCAGAGGGGATCTCACGGACAAATGATTTCAAGTAAAATAATCACTGCCTCGCGTTTTGCTTGGCAAAGCGGTTGATTCGTTATACTAACGACTTCCGTGAAAAGCCAGAGGAGCTTTTGCGATTATCGCTTTGTTCTGAATAGGTCATTGAAAGAAATTTATCGGTTATTCATCAGATGATTCCGAATGAAAGTTTGAATAATAATTTTTTTTTTTTAATAATGTTAAAAAGAATTTATTATAGGAGTGAAAAATTTTTCATTAAATTATATATTAAAACAGGATTTCATTCGTATATATATATATATATAAGCATTGATAAACACGTTATACGTTACCGACAGAATATTATTATCTAATCATTGATATTAGCTCCGTCCTGTATAGTTATATATGTAATGTGCAGGAAGATAGTGAAGTATGCCAGAATTTAGTTCGCTAATCACAATCACAGCGACGCTAATTGCTAATTAAATAACCTGAGTGGAACAAGTCGAGCAGATTTGCTATCTGTCTCTCTGCCATCTCCTAATGACATCGTCTGTCAGACAATCAACGGGATTTGCAATCTGCGCAGTGCGCCTAACCACCTAAAGAACCGTAGATTTCTTACCAAAGAGCGTAACGATGGAAGAGACGGATTACTTGAAAGCACGTCCTCACACTTTATGAATAAATTATAAAATCTCAACAACCCCACTTTATTTCCATACATTTTATACTTAGTTTAAAAAAAAAAAAAAAAAAGAATTCAACTGAGACTTGGGTCAAAATTTGAAATTTTTTTCAATCTCGATATAACGCCTGAATGGATCTAAAACTACAATAAATTACAGGGCTATAGACACATATACCCGCACACAGATGGCATTGAATCGAAAATAAAACCCGGACAAAAACTCTACTCTCATTATTTTTTGATTTTTTTTTTTTTATCTTTTGTTTTTCATTTAAAAAAAAAATTCTGAATTATTCCAAACTATTTTTATATATTTTGTGAGACTCGTAAAGTTTTTTTTTTTTCAATTGTAACGAAGGGTTGCAGAGTTTATACATTCTGCGTTCAATTGTTGGTCGGTACTGTTCGAAAGAAATGAAAGTACGATTTTTTTGATTTTTTTTAAAATCATATACAATATCCAGAGAAAACAATTTTTTGAAACTCTGTATCTCGATATCTTAACATAGTATATCAACAAAAAGTTATACTCAAAGGGCGAAAGATTTATGTACTTGAAAGACCATTCATTGATCCTATCAAAATGCCAACTGACTTTCGTTTGAACCGAAAGTCCGCTTGTTTTTTTGGCAAAGAAAACATTTTTTTTTTTTACTGTTAAAAATTTTTTCCTCTGTCATATTTCAGAATTTGTCCCAAGTGAAAACAATAATGTTTTGACATTCGCGGAAGTATTATCTTAAACAAAAAATAATTTCTCCAATGGGTATTGTATAAATTTTTATTTAATGACATTCCGAATCAACCCTGAACTCCTGTAGGTATCCTAATAAAAAATAAAGGGAAAAACTCTGAAGAATCGTGACGAATAGAATTCTGTCTTTCTGTCCAGCCGCTGTGCGGTTCATGGTCAGTGTGGTCAGTAGCCAATAACGTAGGACCCATAACCAGAGGATTTGGATTTCTGACGGGAGTATGGGGTTGGGGAAAGTTGCCGAAGCACGAGAGTGGGCGGCAACAGGGAGACTCGCGCGGATGGTGCGAGGGATGAGGATGAAGAGTATTGATTACCAGCGGCCCAGTACGTCCTAGATATATATATATATATATATATATATATATATATATATATATATATATATATATATATATATATATATATATATATATATATATATATATATATATAAATATATTTTATATATACATATATGAATGTATATAGATGGCGAATTTTACGTCAAAAATGTACGAATTTCCGACCTCACTATAAATACATATACTTTCGATTTTGTTCTTCCAATTCTGTTATTTTTTTCATTTTTTTTCTAGCAAAGAAGATATTGAAAGAAAAAAATCGAAAACAGTTCTAAAATTCGTTAGCATTTAAATGTTTCAAGTCATAACCAAAGTTTCGATTGTCGTTAGTCAATGAAGTCGATTTTTATAAAAAAAAAAAAAAAAAAACTGATAATCTATAGGATACCGAAAACCATTTTTGAAACAAGGAATAAGATTTTATTTTATTTTATTTTTTTTTTTTGTACTTTTCCAACGGCTCAGTACAACAATTTGAAAACAAAAAGAATTTATGAAGTATTGATTCGCTGAAGCTACCGTAATGCTTCAGTATCTGGGACAAGATCGTACGATAGGATAGTAAAGTGAAATGCATCGTAAGTTTCATTGTGTATAGTAGATATTGCATGTCAGTGCATTTTGCATCGGGTATAAAAATCGTTGCAAGAAATTTTTCGCCATTATACTCAGCACGACATAGAATATATATCATTGACCGTTAAAAATCAGCATAAAAGTTTAGAACATCTCAAATCAAAAAAAAACAAAAAAGTTTAGGACATCTCAAACATGATATCAACGCAGTCGCCAAAAATTTCGATTTTGTTTCAATAAGTTGACTTGGACGAAAGTTGTATAAAAAAAAAACGCTTTAAAAAAAAAAAAATCGTGACTGTCGCGTGTTCGTATTTAACGAAGAATGACTGATACATGGTGACAGTGTGTAATATTATTACGTATACCTATACTTGATAATTACAGTGACATCAGCAATCGGTGATAACTAAGTAATCACTAATAACCCGTCACACTAGTAAACTATATTAATTATATGAAGTTTTCGACGATGTTATAGTTGGCTAAAGCTCGAACCTAATCATAGCACCTAATATAGTCAAAATTCGAGAATTTCGGAGTTGAAACTACAGTCTAGAGACTGTACCATAGGCCTTTGTCGAATATATTAATGAACAATTACAGGGTTTCACTACAGCCTCGACTAATAGCAACCGATCCGTTAATCCCATCATATAATACTACCGTCGCCAAAGTGGAATGAAATATAAAGGTAAACGATGTAATAAAGTTGATAAATATTTCACGTTATATGTGTATATAGAAAATAATAACTATTATTACAGATAATAATTAACCGTATATGTATATTATACAATACTAAACGACACCATATCCTTTAAGGCTCCTTTCTAAAGTGAACGTCAATTATTTTATGGTTGCTGGCTCATCATTCTCATTATTATACCTACGTTTAGGGTATATATGTATACATATATATATATATATACTATACCCTACTCCAGTCGTAATTGCTGATAGATCATTTCCCAGTATATATACGTTACTATTCTATGACCTATGGTCGTCATTGTGAGTCGTAAACCTTAGCTTGGATCTCACGATTAGTATAGGTATGTACTTTCTCGGGATATTGTTCAGCTGTTTTAGTATAGCATAAATATTTACACGGTGTTTGAGACTAAGAATAAATCTTTGAATTTTATTATTGATTAATTTTTTAGGTTAATTTTAAAACATAACGTACATACGTTGATGTCAAACCTTATTTTGTAATTTTTTTGTGTTTTCAATAAATTTGACTCTGGTTATTGGATATAATGCGAATACATTTTAGTCCTGAAACATATACTACCTGCTATGATAGAGAGTATTTTGAGTGAAATGGAGACGGTTAAGTTGAATTGGACCACCCTCTACGTATTTTCTGACAATCGAGGACTTCCGCTTCCTGGAGTAAGGTAATGGAGCCTACTATAGATCATCGCGGATCATCAACCCGCAACGAAGACCCGGTACTTTACCACCCTCTAAGCCGATGCCACTTGTCAGCAGTAGATCGGGGTGAAAATAAAAAAATAAAAAAAAAGAAAAACGAAAGAAAAAAAAAAAACTCAGCCTCTTACCTGGAACAAAGAAAAAAAGAACAAAGATTACGTACAAATCCATTTCAGTATCCTAATGACATAGTAGTTAAATATTTTATACACTGATTATGGGTGATGAAAAAGATGCCTACATATTATATTTTTATTGTGTAAATGAAGTTTGGCGATTAAAATTGTGGATTAGAAAAAAAAAAAAAAAAATTAACCAAACGTAGTTTTGAAGATCAAAATTTCTATTTAATTTTACGCAAATATGAGTGACGGACTAAGTTGCCCACGTTAACTCGTAAGCTTCGTTGAGCTAGCCTAGTCTCAACATTACGGTTAATTACTTGTTCAACCCTTAAGCCGGTATGAACGTCATTAAAGGACCAAATTATTTGTCGCTAGTTAAAACGAGGCTAGAACTCGTAACGAGCAGAATACTGCAGCACTAGTTATATAAGGTATGTATATAAGTGAAGGGAAAACTTTGGTATATAAGTAGGTAAGTAATAAATCATAAATCATGCGCAGAACTGAGTTGTACACATAGATCTAGCCCCGTACTATGTATAAATATAGATATAGCTATCACATATGTATGTATGTATGTATGTATGTATGTACGTATCTTCTGTGAGAATAAGGTAAAAAGAAAATATACCTTTGTTATATTTTCCTGAAAGATCAGAATGAACGTGCCGAGAATATGCTCGAGGCTTTAGTCGGGGCTCAATATGTATCAACGAAACAGGCTTTCGTGTCACCATACAGTTTCCGTCTATATACCCATATCCACCCACACATAGGACACATATACTTATTTCCATTTGGCATTTATCATCTCTATTTCCTCCCCGTCTAACTGCAGCTAAAAATCTGCGCCTTATAAGAACAGTCAAGTAATTCTGTGCTGAGTTTATGTATTGTCGACTGTTCATGTAGTTTCTGCCCTTTTCAGGGTTTTCTGTAGCGTCAACAGTCCATCCAACACGTCAAATTGTAATAAAAAAAAAAAATAGTCACGAAATACACGTAATAAAAAAGAAGCGTCGACTTCCTTATACTTTTCCCCTGCAGCGCGCCCCCCCAAGGGTAACAACGAGAAGGAGAATCGTGTCAGGGAGAAAACCACATTACGAAATATACTGCACAGGCACTTGAAACGGGGTTTCTCCTCACTGACTCACCCCAAAATAGCAAAGAGAAGATGTTCGCTTTACGAGCTTTGAAATATTCTTTTTGGATATGAAAAAAAAAAAAAAAAACAAGAAAAAAAAAACGTGGGGTATAGCGTCAGGTTTATACCCATACGCACAAACTGAAAGCCTTAACCCATACACACATGTATCTCTATACGTATATACATAAATACCCATACGTTGCAAAAGTTACCACATTTACACGCGTGCAAAAAAACGGGGAAGAGAGAAGTCACTTGATAAAAGTGCTAAGTTCTCCGGAAATGTCGGCACCGACCGGCTAAGCGGACGTAATATCACCCATACATATGCACTGGCTATGTATATACACAACTATATAACCGCGGAAGCTTAACTTTTCACTCTGAGATTGGGGGACGGGTCACTTTTTGAATCAGAGCATGCCCGGGTGGCCCTTTGTCCGGATGTAGAGTAGGGGATATATCTACTCTTTACGCAACTGAAATGTTTAAGCTCCGTTCCAAACTGTAGCTTAAGTATCGTTCGCGCAACTTTGGTAGTACATGAAAAACGTTAAATTCAAACCAAGGATTGACTCTGAAGCTGCAGCTATTTGAGAGATTTTGTAATATAGAGAACCGAGAGCTTAATATTCAATGGTCGGAAAAATCGGTATGCATATTCGAGTGAACAACCAAGTTTGTTTTACGGAAAAAAAATTTGTAGTTGAAGTTTAAACGTTTTGCAAATGAGTTATAATATAAAACTTGCGTTAGGCGCATAATGTATCTAAATTTCTATATGTAACATTATTCATAGTAAATATATATGTATGTATGTATGTCACGAAGCTGCAGATATGAGTAAGAACGGCGGTTTCCTCATTACCGCGTGATAAGTTGCAGGAACATTGTGTTTATCACAAAACTCCGAAGTCACCGGGCGTAAACGGAATCGTAGTTGCTTAACTGTTGGAGCTTCCTTTATTACGTTTTCGTAGCCGTGAGATTCCTCCTTTGTCTTAAGAAATACCGAGAAGGAACAAAAACCAGCAAGGAGTGAAGAAGTAACGAGTATATACCTAGGAAGGAGGAGCATTTAACAAATGGCGTATAACACCGGATGTTATACTGGTAATAACGGATATCAACTCTGCTGCAGATCTTATAGGAATGAAGTCATTTTCAAGTCATATCACGTCATTTTTAGTTAATTGGAATTTGTTTTTTCTGTTTTTTGTGGTAATCTTGGTTATAATTTTTTGGATAATTTACTGTATTTTTTTTTTTTATAAACATTTTTCAGATTTTATACCGTAACATATTATTCATATGAAATAGAAGTCGTTATCAGGAAATGGGAACAGAATTTGAAAGCACGTATAATCATCGAGTGCTATTTGACAAACGATCGAGATTGCGGTTATAGCAATTGATTGCCAATGTTGTTGGAGATTTGGAGAGAACAAAAGCGGCCGTTTTCCATCTGCCGAAAACAGGGAAAACCCCAACTCGTCGATTGTTACCGCCGAATATGTCGAATGAAATGACTATACTCGTATATTGTCAGAGATTCGTGAAACCTGAATACAAAACGCGAGTTTATAGGACTTTGAGAAATTTGAACAGATTTCGTCAACGCCACTAAACATAAGAAAAGAAAAAAAGTATCAATCCACCCCGTTTACAGACTTAGAATACTCAATATTCATTCGATCAAGAATATATACGCCATATGTGTGAATAGTAGCTGCGATATCCATAAAATCAAAAAATGAAAATAAAATAAAAAATTCAAATGAAACAATAAAAAAAAAATAAAAAAATAAAATAAAAACTGAATAATAATGTTACGAGTTGAATTCCCTTTATGGCAGGAAGTTGGAGGTCTCTGAGGTCACAAGAACCGAGAATAAGAAGAAAAAAAAAAACAAATTTTACACCATGCTCCAGAGGTAATATAAAAAATATGGAGAAATGTTTTAATTTTTGTATTATTTATTTTTTTTATTAAGAAGAGATATCTGAACGTTACATAATATCCGTATGACAAAATCGTAGACTGTACTTACGTGGTAACCTCTAAGCTACAAAACGTCCAAATATGACAATCAATAACTGAAAGTAAACGATTAGTGGAAAAAATTAATATGTCATTTAACGTGTAATTTTATTGCTAAGAAAATTATCAGGAACTATAATAAGTTTACGTGGTATTTCACAGAAAACATTGCTGGCTTTCCAAAACGATTCACAACTCCTTGAATTTTACATTTGACAAAAAAAAAAAAATTATAAAAATAAATAATATGTCGATTATAACAGAGATCTAACATAATTTATTGTTCCGTGACGATTCCCTTAATAATGGATTAAAGTTCCAAATATTAATATATATTTATAATAATAAAATCGTCTTTCCTTGAGAGTCTGCACATTATAGTCGATTTAAAAAAACTGTAAATCAAAAAATACCAAAGGTTCAAAATTCCGAAAGCTAAAGTTATAAAGAGCCAAAATTCCAAAACTTGAAAATCATACACGAAACATCATGCCCCGCTATCAAATTTTCGGATTCTGGAAGACTTTCGAAGTTTTGGACTTTCTGAGTTACGAACTGTCTGCATTCAGATCTTTCCCGGTTTTAATATTCTCCACTTTAACATTTCTGAAAATTCTAAATTGTCTTGATCGAAATAAATCCGAAATTTTGACCGTTCAAAACTTCTAAAATTGGAAACTTCGACCCGGCTCTTGAAGATCGATGCGAATTTACCCCATCGCGCAAACAAGGATAAATCGTCTTAGATCCTAGTTCAAGCTCTGTGACTATTAATAACATAACTATACATATCACGATATAGAAAGGGAGTATACTATTACACTGTAAAGTGTACACTAATTCAGTTTGCAATAATGTACATTATAGGTATATATGATAGACCGACACAGCATATTAAGAAGGGAAATATTTATTACAACGGATGAGAGGTTCGTATAGTTATGTAGTCCGATGCTTGAGGAGACTAATAATAAACTTCCATCCTCAATTTATACGAC
Source organism: Macrophya annulata (assembly GCA_963924015.1). Taxonomy (NCBI): domain Eukaryota; kingdom Metazoa; phylum Arthropoda; class Insecta; order Hymenoptera; family Tenthredinidae; genus Macrophya; species Macrophya annulata. The sequence goes on along the minus strand of OZ001258.1, from coordinate 26,725,699 downwards.
AGATCGATAACCACTGAATAAATAAATGTCTACTACAATATACACCGTCAGCTAATCAAACATCCCTTGTATGTACCTACTCGTCGAATATTGGTTCTATCAATAACACACATATTATATATGTATAGTAAAAAATACATGTACACAAAGGCACTGTCTTCAAGATCATATTCCGTACAACGTATGTACGTAAATGCGTAGTTAATAAAAATTCCATAATATCAAATTTTATGATCCTAAATCAAATTCCCGTATAATTCGAATACGGGGGTAATTACCGTAGAAATATTATATTCCCGTATAATTCTCACATGTCTTTGTAGCTGTAAATTTCTTGGTATATCATACCTTGACCGGGTTACGGTACCCTGTAGAGATCAAGAAATAACCTTAAGACCTTGGCTTAGTGATCGTAGAGAATTCTACGAGATGATGTATCTGTGCAACAGCAGCACGAGCTGGACCCTGAAATCCTTAGTAAATGTCACGGTCGACGAATCTCCCGACAAATTCCCAACACGATCCTGTCGAGGCAACGCGCGTTTCCCGTCAAAGGGGGACGAGCTCTCTCTCTCGTCTCAACAATCAACGATCCTTTTCGTCGTAAAATGTACAACAAAGTTCAAACCAGAAGTCCAAAGCTTTTTTTTTTTTTACAAGCTTAAATTGTGCTTGCCGAAAAATTCGTATATTATACACCGTGATGATTTAGAAATGAAAAATTATTGAGTTTCAAGTTAATACGAAGAAACAAAAATTTTTCTAAAGTCAAAAGTTTTCTTGTTATATTTATATCATAATGTGTAGATGATTTTGGCAACTGATCAGGGCAATTAATGTCCTAAGCACGGATATTTATGATACTCGACAAATACGAACACGATGAATTTGTTAAGTCAAGTTGAGAAAGGTTAGGAAAAATCTAAATATAAAGTTAACATATCAAAACTAACTGTTACAACGTGTTTACGAAAAATTATATCGTTCTAGTCTTAAAATCATCGTTTCTCATCATACAATTTGTGTAAATAAAAAAAAAATAAATAAATAATTAGAAAAATTACGTTTTTGAAATGGCTTAAGTAATAAAAAAAAAAATAATTAATTCTGTACTTTTTTGCTAGTTTTTGAGTGGGAACTGTCATATAATGAAATATACGAACCAAATTCAAAATGATCAGAGTCTGAGACTGGATGACTTAGTATGAAACGCCCCATTAATTATTTTTGAATTAATAATACCATTCAATGAACATGAAACTTTTTCAGTACAACCTATATATTCATTTAAACATCCCAAATTACCTGCAACATATAACATCGAACTGTTAACAATTTGTGTTCATATATAATTACACATGATTTAATTTACTCCGTGCAACTAATAAACTTGCAGCAATTTATGCCAGAGAATTTAGCTTTCGCACGTCACGTGGATAATTTGAATTATTCGATTACAGCTGCTCGAAGTGCAGGTGATTAATGAGCGTGGGATTTCCGAGCCGTAAACCGCGCACATAGGTCAGTGTCGTCGTGAACTCGGATATAACTCGGGGGAAAATGAACATCCCTTTTCCCTATATAGTCGTATAAAATAGCTTTACCAACATTTTTCACATACTTTACGGTTACGTATAAATACGTGTATGGCTCAGTGTAGAGGAAAATCATACAAGAATATTAGTAAAAACTCTGATATAATCCATCGCGACTTTTAATTCTGTTAGTCAAATCTCTAGAGATGCACCGGATTAAAAATCTCGATACATATTCTATCACATGGATAAAATTTCTACCAGCTAATTCAACCCGTAACTAACTCAAACTGAATAAACTTGGTATACCAACTATTTTAGCGAGTTCTGTGTCATTTGAATTTTGTTACCTCTAGGGATTCTCCAACTCTGCACAAGCACATAAGTATATAATCTACATTAGCGTGAAAAAATTTTCTAGCCAAATTTTAGACAAACTTTTTCGATGAAAAAAATAAAAATAAAGAAAAAAATATATAATGGCGTTCTTGATTGTCACGAAGACGAATCTCTATCAGAAGATCATTAGGTAGAAAACAAAAATTGATTGCTAAAGTAATTTTCAGAGTATCAAACAAGGTTCTCGGTTTATCTGGTACAGGTTTGATTTCTGAACGATTAGGGATTAGAAAATTTTTAATCTAAGCAGCGGTTGATCTGAGTTTTTATGAGCCTTGATTTTACTAAAACTGCAATATCTATCAGAAGAATATAATGGTTGAAAAAAACCCGAAAACGCCCGCTACTCGAATGTAAGCGGGCAAAATAAACTTGAAAACGCTCGCTACTCGAATTGCGGGCAAAAACAAATTAAAATCGCCCGCTACGACGAGCAGCGGGCGTTTTTTAATTTTTTTTTTGCCCGCAATTCGAGTAACGAGCGTTTTCAAGTTTATTTTGCCCGCTTACATTCGAGTAGCGGGCGTTTTCAGGTTTTTTTTGCCCGCTAAAATATTTTTCAATATTTTCAAGAAAATTATCAATAATTGAGATAAATTCTAATAAGTACGTAGTTGCCGTTTTAGAAAACGGTCACATCAGTCCCGCTTAATATCAAGAAATTGCAAAAATCCATACATGCGTTACAAAAAATATGGTATGCACCAAGGGCTAAGCGGACTTTTTAATCTCGTGTGGTTACAGTACTCGGCCTAAAAAAGCCCACTTTACGCCCTTGGTACACAATATACTATAGAATTACCTGCGACTTTACTTGGAAGAAATAAAAAAACAAAAAAAAAAAAAAACTCTAGTGAAAGCTGCTGTGATAAAGGCGCAGGGTTATTTAAAAATTCTTTTAGAATACACAGAGCTTACTGCAAAAAGACCCTCTTAGTAAATGAGAGGAACCGGAGCGAGAGATGGTTGTACAGTAATTAATAATTTTTTTTTTTTTTCTTTCTTGTTTCTTAAGTTTAAATTGCAAAATAATGACGAAGCGAAAACGGGATAAATTAGAACCGCGCCCATAAGTTGTGGCAATCAATCTCTATAAGTGAACACACGCTACAAGGGTATATAAAAAAAAAGAAAATACCAATCTAATAATAAGTAAAGAAAAACTGCAATCCAAATCGTATATCTAGGTCAAGGGGCACGACTGGATTGAATCCATAAAATTTGGAATTTTTATGCTAAGAGATGTAGGTGTTGAAAGTTTTTTTGTTTTTTTTTCTTCAAGACGAAGATGAAAAAATTTTAACCACTTATTCATCGCAGCATTTAAACATGACGAAATGTTGTACCTACTATAAAATTTTTAATAAAAAAAAAAATAAATAAAAGTACAAATTTTTGGACGATATTAAAAGTCAAAAACTATAATGTATGTAGTCCATTAACTTGAATTATACAGAAGTTTTATTTGTGTTGAGAGATGCTGATATTATTTTTATTTTTTTTGTAATTTTCAGAGTAGGTTTGGTGTTTTTAAATGAGGAATAATTAAGTGAAATTTTCCTGTTTGAGCCAAAGAAATCCATCAGCCCTTAGAACCTCCAATCCAAAAGTCTGAATATTATGAATTTAACCCTGATACGATTTTCTAAACCTGGTAGAAGATAGATTCAAGCTGAACAATTTCCTTCCATCTTTAAGTTAAGGCCATTTGAATTGTCTCATAGTGTATACCTATATAGGAAGTTAATAAACGTGTAAATCCCGAAACTAACAGGGAGGAGGGGGAGATATACAAATTTAAATTGATTAGGAATTTGTGCAAAGCGCATAACTACGCGATAGTCCAAGGTTCAGGCATGCGATCCATGAACGAGGTCAGCCTCTTCGAGGTTGAGCAAGTATCTGTAGAGGATGTCAGAATGCCACGTGTACCGGAAACGTGCAAACATCCGAGGACTTCTACCCACGGACTTCTATATAATGACAGGAATTTCCACCGAAAGATATGAACATTCTACCCCCTAGTTGCTTGCATTACTTTAGCCCCCGCATGATACGTGAGCAAATGGAGTAAGCTGGTTCAATATCACCCTTGACTTTTTTCCGAGGACAACCTCAAGGATTCGTTGTCGTATAAATTGCATATATTTCATCGCATTTAGTCAGAAAATTTGAAAATTGTTTCATGACAAATAAGCGTGACGAGGTTTTACAATTGAAAGATTATAATCAGCTGTCCAGTTGTATTTCAGTTCAATTATAACAAAAATGTCTTATAAACGAGACATCAATAATATTTGCGATTAAAGTTTCTTTAAAATAAACTGTATATGATCTACTACAACTTTATAGCAAAAAGTCAATATGTGTATACACTCGTGGTTTGCTCGTTGGACTGATAGTTTATCAGACACAGCTGCAGTTTACAGACTCGATCTCAGAGATAGAGATAGGCGGGGATGAAAGAAAATGAGAAAAAACATCGATAACTTGAAAAAAAAAGAAGACAAAATTGGTATAACTTTTAAAAAAGTGAACCTGTAAAACTATAATGATCGGCACAGAGCGTACTAATTGTACCATGAGTTGCATATAATTGGGGGTCTCTGTGAGTCTCATCAACACGACCTCCCAGTATGTAGAAAGCATTAGTTCGATAATAAAGATAATTAATATAAAGAGGTATTCATGTTGAAAAATTCTTTTTTGTCATCTACTATATGTATATACGATTCGTAAGACAATTTTGTTGAAATGAAGAAAAATCGATCTAAAAAAAAAATAAGGGTACATTTCCTGGAAGCTTGTTTTCAACAAGAGTTAGGGGGGTGTCTTTTCTATTCGCTTTAATATTGAATAAAAACAAGCTTGTAACAACAGCAGCAGCAGCAGCAGCATCTGAAGGCAAAAGAATTTTTCACCGTAACTGAATTTATTTTCAGCTTTGAGACGCGTCGAAAAGCACTTTCTTTATTCTCACACGGTGAAGGAACTCTCTCTCCTATCAGTTTAAGCTGCAGTCATTCTGTGATAGTAACCCCACAGGGACTTGTAACGAAGGTTTACAACGATCTTTCCACCCTCACTTTCACTTTCTCCTTTCTTTTTTAGCTGTAAAGCACACTCGACAATTTATGAACAAAGTGAATCGAATACCGGATGGATGTGAGTCTGTCACGAGAAACATTTACGTTCAAGAACTTTAAACGATATCCACAGTTGTATTTTACAAGTTGATATAAATTTATGATCTAAATTTTTTTCAGGAATAAATTCATACTTATAAAATTATTTAAAATTTAATATTACTTCCTCTCAACTATATATATCGAGCCTAATTTCTGTCGAATTCAACCACGGTACATTGGCGAAGCGTAAAATTATCAGACTATATACAGTAGCGCCTTATCGATTTTGTAAATATGATATTCTATACATATTTGCATAAGTATGAGGTACTAATTATTCAGGTATATGTATATATTGATCCGTGAATATATTGACCGATCAAATAATAAGTGGAAATTCTGAATGTGGTTTTTATCCAAACTGTAATTAATTACACACAGATTTACTTAGGATGATACATATACCTGTATAAGTACAACGAGGGATCATAAGAGTCACTTCTAGATGGTAAATTAACATCGATTGAATCCACGATAAAAGTGGGGTTGGGTTAAAGTACCGTATTTTAAAAGTACCGAACGGGAAAAATTACGAATTTTAATACTACCGATTCACAATTTTTAGAAAGAGTATTTTCCCGAAAGTCTGTACAGTCGATTTCAAAAACATCAAATTAAAAACCACAAAATGTTCGAAATTCTGAACGCTAAAAATATATCCTAAAGGCCAAAATCGTCTTGAATAAATTCATAATTTCGAACAATTTAACCTTTCCAAATTCGGAACGTCAACCCAGTCCCATTATCATTCAGAGTATAATCATCTTGTCTTGTAGATAATTAATAACTTTTATAGCATTCTCAAGATACTCGAATATCAAAATCGTTATGAAATTCAAAATTGGTAAACTCCTCAATAAAAGCTAGTTAGTTAACCAGACTAACAGCTTTCGGAAGGTGAATCAATTCAGATTACTAAGATTGTAACTAACAAAAAAAAAAAAGAATGGAATATACGAAATATCAGTTCAACGTATCGCGTTTATCAAAAACTAAAAACATTACCGAATATAACATTTCCAGATGTAAATTTTATAATAAACTATTAAATAATTTGTTAACTAAATTGAATTAACCATTGAAATTATCCCTAGTCCAACTGATTTGACAGGGTTTAGAACCGTAGTTGGTATAATCCATTTGTTTGATAAAGTACTTGTGCTTGTGGGCTAGTATGTACCTTTCCTCAAACAAATTGATTGTGAAACTTGGAACTCGGTCGACTAGTAGCTCTTTGCCTAATCACTAACTCAATTATCAATATTTGCAAACAGGTGTAATTAATCTTGAAGCTGAACACCTTTAAGCCTACAAACAAATGAATCAATGATGCGATCGACTATATCTTATGTGTTTAATAAATGAATCGATATTTCTAATCAACGATAAATTTATAAAGTTTCTATGATTTTTCAATATCTACAGAATAAAATCGAATAAAATAGCATATAGAATAGAAGAGTGGATCGAATAAAAATGTTCGATTTTTAACGATATGCTACTCACTTACGACCGGTGACGATATTAATCTCGATGCACCAACCGTGTGAGTGAACTTTAAAGTACAAAGATTAGTTATCTCTGACTTTGCGGGTGAAATAGAAGCTTGGCTATAAACTAAGGCGATACAAATTAAAAATATTGAAATGTGAGACTAAATGACTAAGAATATTTTCTTCTGTATTTTGTTTTCCGAAAATCTAGTAAATTAATGAAAAAGAAATTATTATTATTATTATTATTGTTATTTTTTTTTTTTATAGATAAATGACGATATTTCCAGCATCCCAAATATTTATCTATACCCATTGTTGTATAATTATAAAGTGGAAAAAAAACTAGAAAAAAAAATACCAGAAGCAAAGAGGACATAATTTACATCACCCTTTATAATACATGCTTAAATTTCACATGTTTTCATTCGCAGAACGATTATTGATCTATACGTAAATTATTCCGCAGAGGTTCGTTGGGGTGTGGCAATAAATTTAAATTTACGACAAAACTCTATATAAGCTTTTGCGATTCGTGTTAATCTATATGTAGATTCGTGTAAAAATTTATTGGCTATACGTAGATATAAGATATATTGCAGTATTATACATACCTATATACATATATATGTATGAAATTATTTGTTTACTCAAAAAAATAAACTTTCGGGATTCAAGAACTGAATAATAAAATACGGAACGGAAACCTGTGCTTTTGGTGATAAATAATTTAACAGATACTCCTGCAGAACGTGCTAAAGCTGGACAAAGTTATTCCCTTGCACTAACTTGACTGGATTACGGTATATTACAATGCTGAGCTACGCGCGTTGATGCACGACTTTACTAAAGAAGTTAATTACTAAAGTTATAGTAAACTTTGTCATCCCTTTAACCATGCTTTTACGCTTTATATAAATAAATTTTTATTTTAAATCACGTCAATTTTTGATACCCCTTTATTAAAATTTACCCTTCTTTTTTTTGGGGGGGGGGAATTATTTATTTTTTTTTTTTCACCCTTCTCGGGATTTTCGGCAATGAAAAACAAAAAAAAAGAAAAAATTTTCCTCACTTTCATGGAATAAAATGATAGGTAAGAAAACCGCATTCTTCGCCGATGGTGCAGTATTGAAAGAATTTTTTAATGCAAAAATATATATTACTAAGAGAAAACTCACCAAATAGTGTTTCCCAAGGTCTCATTTTATCAGGGGTATATATATATTCGATTTGTGTATGTATATGATACATACGTTAGACACTGTAAAACACTGGCGAAGTTATTTCCGTTATTCCTAAAGCTTAAAAACTTTTCATACACTTAAGGTAGTGAACATTTTGAAGTACTTTCTCGTGGTATAAAACATTACCAAAAAAACGTGTAATTGGTTTTTGCCAAGAAAATGTAAAGCGAAGTAAAACAAACGGACAATTAACATTGGCGTCACGATCCACGATGTTAAATTCCAACGTTTTAACACTGGGAGACACGAGCTATTGCACGCGGTTTAAACTTAACTTTTATAACTTTACTTCTTGCTCTGGAAACTTTATATAGTTGAAAAATTTACATCCACATGCTATACATTTATACTCGGTATAACTTTTATATGCATATATATATATATATAATCTAAATGCGTTTCTCATATTTCTTCGAATGCAAAGAAAGACGCAAGAAACAACATCGCCACTGTCACGTGGCTGACCATCGACTACAGAAGAGCAAAGCCTCGGTATTTGTTCGGTATAGAGTCTGCCATCCTATGCTATACCATGTTGGTCCCCCGCTGCTAACTACTAGGAAAGCCTGTCTGGCTGGGGCCAGCTGATGTAGGTAGGTAAGTTTTGTCAATGTAAAAAGGGGCGCCACTCCAGCAGCCACTTTATATGTATCCATCCATACAGAGTGACCAGAAATATCGAGAAAATCTAGACCACTGCAGTTAGGTACATGAAAATATACAAACTTTTGAAAAGAAATGAAGAAAGTTTCACAATCTCTAAAATTCCAACCATGTAAACTTGAATGAACGAACGTGTGAGGTTTAAATTTTTTTATTTTTTTAATATTGTAACATTTAAAGGCGCTTCGAAGTCCGAACTAAATTACTAAATATTCGGCATTCCGGTTGAATAGGTTCGGTTTTATATACTCGGTGGTGTAAGAAATTTAGTTCAAATAGTTTAGATAGATTTTAGTAAAAATCTGTTACGTTTATTAATACGACAAATTTTCAGAATTCCTAACACGCAATTTGAATGCGGTTCGTCATGTTCTTGTCAACGAACTTTTTTAAAAATAAAATTAAATTCATCTTCAACTATCACACGAAGTTATAAATTCGATTTAAACTTTTATGGAGTAGAATGGGATTTAAAAAAATTATTTTTTTTTATTATTTTACTTCTATTAAGTCTACTTTAAAACAGAGATATTCATTTGGAGAAATTAAACCGAGACACACTGTATATGCGGTCATAAAACTGCGCAGTTAAAAGAAGTTAAGTATAGGTATATATACCTACTACGTATACATATAGGGTTACCACCTTATTCTATATTGGAACAATTTTTTAGGATCCTCTTCCACAAACTTAGAGAACGAATATAAATAAAGGTCTGTTAATTTAAATTTTGAAAATAATTACAGGCTCTTTTTTTTTTTGCAAAAATCAAAAAACTCCAGGAGCCTAATTTTAAGAGGAAAAAGAAAACAAAACTCAATTCATATAGATCTGGTGAGATATATATTTACTGAAAATCCTAAATGAGAAAAGATGAATGAATTGAATTATTGTAAAAGAAAGAAAACCCACGAAATTGGCAAGAGATTCTTAAAAGTTTGTAAGTTTTGATGGTGGATGAATAATGAGGAAATGATAGTATATAATAAAGGTGTATATGTGTATATGGAAACTGATTAGATTTAGGCGAGTCGATGTGGAAAATTCGTCAAAGTTGAAAAGAGAAAATAAATGACCGTAAGACTATACGGTAAATTGTTTTTCACGAAGGAAAAACCAGAATTGAAAGGATAAAAGATTCAAGAGCGAATACAACGATTAATGAACGATAGTATCCTGAGGATCGCGTGTTTCAAGTTATTAATTTGAAGAAAAACTACAACCAAAACACAATATTTCTTATCCCTTTCCATATTGACTCCCCTCCTCATATATTCTTCTTCTTCTTCTTAATTTTCATTTTATTACTATTTTTTTTTCTTTCTATTTTTTTCTTTTGCCTCTCAAAGCCAGCCTATTACTCATTTTACGGCAAGGAGAATCCTCCCATCGAGACACAGCTGTTTCATTAAAAAGCAAACAATGAAGAACTCAAAACGGTGGGGTAATAAATATACCAACGTCCGATAATTTTTTCTTTACATCTATAATAGAAGCCGTATATACCACAAATAAGAAAATTCATTCAATTCGAAATCTTTATTATCGACTCATACCATCAGAAATTAGAGAAAAAAAAAAACAATAAAAAAACTAACGTAATTACTACACAGATGATTAAATCTTCCGCCAAAAAGAAAAAATGAATTATACATAAACTATTTCACGTATATATACGGTAATGAAATTTGTACCTGATTGATATGCCTGAACTATATTTTTAGCTTTATTAATCACGATGTTGATTCCGATAAAATTTTTATCATTTTCTAGATTTTATTTTTCAATTTTTTTTATATTTTTTTTTTTTACCATTTTTGCATGTTTTGCGCGGATACTTTTACCTAAGGATAATATAAATTGGAAAAATATCAATTTTATCGACAAATTTCATTTGGAAGTATGTTCAAATAATATTGAATAGTGAATAGAAAACAAAGTATCTTATATATGTTGAATTCGCTTGATGAATTGAGATGAATTAAAATTTACTTCACTATTCGAAAAATTTCCACTTCTGGTATTAATAAAAAAAAAAATATATGTATATTATAATTTAAAATAAAATATTATATATATGCAACTATATCATAGAAAAGTTCCTGTTCACATGTATTGTTACCTTTGAAGCAATTTCAGAGAGAGAAAAAAACACTCTTTGATGTCTCTCTTATTGAACACATCTAAAAAGTTTAAAAAAAAAACCTATCTCACACTTTTTCCGAAACAAAGATCTTGTTCGAAAAATAAATTTCAGTTTTTCTAGTTTATAATAACAAAAACTAGAGTCGACTTATGTCGTTATACCAGCAAACAGGCTAATGACACTTATACATCTCGAGTAGTAGCGTTGAATTTCTCATGTTTGTTACGAAATTGTGCCAAACGTAATTAGCCCAGTACCTCAACTTATAATTAGTAGAACATCGCACAAAGTGCTTCGTACACAATTTTTTCAAAATTCACTATACTGTTCCATCATCATCATCGTCATCATCATCATCTCTAGTATATAAAAGAAAGAAAAAAAAACTGTAATTTTGTTTCAATTAATTGTCAAACTACGATGGGGGCCCTTTTGACGTAGATGTAATGCCGAGGTAATAATATCATCAGCCAACTTCACACACGCACTTACTCATCTGCCTGCGTAGGTACGTTCATACATTAGATATACACACTGACAAAACCTACACGGATCTCATCGTCAGTCATGCCAGTAACAGATGTCGCACATCCTGAAAGAGAAAGAGGGAGAGGGAGAGGGAGAGAAAAGAGAGAGAGAGAGAGAGAGAGAGAGAGAGAGAGAGAGAGAGAGAGAGAGAGAGAGAGAGAGAGAGAGAGAGAGAGAGAGAGAGAGAGAGAGAGAGAGAGAGAGAGAGAGAGAGAGAGAGAGAGAGAGAGAGAGAGAGAGAGAGAGAGAGAGAGAACGCAAAGGAACAGGCAGCTCATATAGCAGCTTAGCAAGTATCACATGTGTATATTGTATCCACGGTATGTCAACGTGGAGATACTAATCATTTTTAAAATGATATTATTTGGAATAAATATATACCTACTCTTTTTTTAAATGGGGAGCTGAAACCTCGTCCCGGGAATCACGAGAGAGAAATAATCAAAGATATATACCAAGTATTGAAGATTTTCTAATTTTAACTTATAATTTGAAAATAATATAGCGCTGAAGTTGAAGTTTGGATTGACGAGTTCGAAACGCCCCAATACGATCGACTGTCAATATAGACGATATATCTTGTCGCTATGATGCCTCTTCCTCTATAGTTATAAGTGAGAAACGCTTTTAGATCTATAGAGATACGATACGTTAATCGTAGAGCATTTTGAGCTTTAAAAACACGTGTAAAGTGTCAACGTAACATCGTATACCACTTCCGGTATTTTTGAATAATAGTGAATAGCTTGTTACTCATTTAGGGATTTTCATCAGTCAGTTTTGCTAACTAGACTGTGAAGGCAGAGCTACGCTGCTGAAAGATTTAAGTTGCTAAAATAATGTTCTAAGACACGGAAATATAATTAAATATATCTTTCCTCAAGACTGAAATTTCTTATTTATAATAATCTGACGATGAGGAACATTCGGAAGAGATTTCGTTCATTTTTTACTCATTTATCGTATACGCCGTATACTGGCATTCATGATTTTGAATTATACGAAGCAGAAGGTTTTCCAAAGTTTGATATTTACCTCTCGACTCATCCTCTGCCTTTAACCTCTGATCCTAGCTATGTATGTACACGACAATTTATTTCACATCTATGAATTTCACTCAAATCCAAATCTGCAATTCTAACTACTGCCCACATCGAATTACAACCAAGTTTCTACACCAAAGGACTTTAATGGATTTTTACTTACTATAAGTTTCTCTCAACTAGATCTCGATTTATAAGAATCTCTAAAGAAAAATTTTTACACTCTGAAATTGTACAAAATTAATAGATAAAAAAGTTAATCTGCGCAATGAATTATCTTACGTTAAAATAGTTTAGTAATTATACTAATAGATCGTATATTTATATATGAACCAAATTTTAATTTTGTCTGTCTGATCTAGTTTTTGATTCTATTTTTGTAAAATGGCGATGCCGTCGTCTGTTAATGCACTATGCAACGTATAGTAGTGATATTTTTAGTGTTACAATTTTTTGACATGGATCAGTCGTCTATCGTTGATCAAAGGAATCATTTATAAAGCATGTTGCAAGTTTTGAAACTAGCAGATTTGTTTTCTGTTTTATTTTCAATTTTTTTTCTTGTCACCTTGCGTCAACTCTCGATTTACATCTAAGATATTCTGAGGTCCATCGCCCCCCCCTCCCCTCGAAGCAGTTCGTTAATGTTGCTGCACTATCGCAGAGGGTGAGAGGACAGAAAGGAAGAAAGTGATGAAGGGAAACGAGGAAAAAATAAAAAGTCCCTTCGTCGAAGTAACAAAGTAGAATAGAACCAAAACACAAACGTTAAATAAGAGTAAAAATCGAATTTTGTGTAAAACTGATAGAATGGTTTGGGATGTATGTACAAAAAATGAGTCTGGTCGCATAAATTTAAAGATAATTCTGAAATTGGACTGATTTATAATTTAAAAAATGAATAAATATATAATAGGTAAATAAATTGGGAGTTAGGTATATAAAATATAGATAAAAAGATGAAATTTATAATGAAAAAGGTATATATACGTATAGATGCGTTCCTCATCTCTCCATCTAACAATCTGTTTTCTGTAGTATAAACTACTTGCTGACGGAAGTAGGTACTCGCATCACTCAATCAACTGGACAATCAGGCAAACGAATTGTAGGGTAAAACATAACGCAGGGACATGATTTTAAAAGGCACCCATCCACCACCCACGTAGGGGAGAAATGCTGACGAATTGCAAATGAATTTCGTTACTTATCGATGAAATAAATAGCAAAAATGATTTTGCGTTGCTTGTGTTAATTATAGATTCATCTATAAAGCAAGTAATTCAAAAAACCAACAAAAAAGAAAAAAGGCTAAAAGTCAATTTCACGTAAATTTTTTATTTTTTCATTATTTTTTGTTTTTGCGACAAAAATTCATGAATTTCTTATTTCATCGACCTTTTGATCATTGTCATTTTCGAGTTATTACATACACCGTACATACAAGAAAGACCTCAGGGGAATCGTAGAGTCAGTCAATGAATAATTTAAATTTTGGACTTGATAAGGCCTGAAGTATTAAGGCAGTAGCTATGCGAAATACTTATACCTACCGGTATATACGTTTATAAATTTGTCCGTAATATATATATATATATATACTGCCTGTAATTTACATTTTTAACACTAATTAAAAGCTTTCGTTTCGCTCCTTGGCAGGGCTTCGTTACACGCTTGGCAAGCTCAAAAACGTTCGAAGCTTTTTTCAGCTTACAATTAAACGCTACTACCTTCTACTTCCGTGGTGACCTGAATATTTTAATCGGCACCTTCTGGAGGATTTTTTCGGGGTGAAATAAATTGTAATTATACGATTTTGAGTTTCGGGTACTGTAGTAATCGGTTTTAATCAAAAATAACGGCAAAATTTACCATTTTTGTAGAATTCCGGAAATTCAACGCGGCCGGGTTCAAGTTTTGAATTTTCAAAATCCCGAAAGTTAAAAATTCCAATTTTTAATATTATCGACTCACAGTTTTCAGATGGAGAATTTCTCCGAGAGTCTACATATTGGTCGGTTTCACAAACTTCAGATCGAAAAACACCGAAGGTTCAAAATTCCGAAAGCTAAGGATCCGAAAGACAACAATTCGGAAACTTGAAATTCACGCATGGAGCGACGTGCCCTCCAAAAAATATTCGGATCTTGGACTTTCGAAGTTTTGGACTTTTTGAATTTTGAGCTGTCTGCATTCCGATCTTTTCGGATCTGTCGCAAATGAAGTCATAATTTCGACTATTAGAAAGTTTGAAAATTCGGAACTTTAACTCGGCTCCAATTATACAATCCGAAGAATTAATCGTGTAAAATTTCACGAACCATTTCATGATGGAGCTAAATAACGATTACTTTGTCTACATTGCATTACACAGCATCATCGTCATCATACATCCGTGTAGATAAGTTTCATCTAGATGTGTATCTGAATCGCAAAGTGATTGCAGAGCAGATATTACCCATCTAGGATAATCCACAAGGCTTGCCTTGTGACGAAATGTTACGGGAAACGAGTCATATACCGGGTGTCCCAGAATTACATGCGGAAATTCAAGGGGGCGATAGAGGGGGTCGAGCTGAATAAGTTAACCTATATAACATGTAGTCGCCGAAGAACCGGTCGCGAGATACGGCCGGTTAAAGAATTGCGGTACGCGCCGGCATGTGGGCAACCGAGTACACAGTAAATATCAGTTAGGCGTTTAATTGATGAGTGTAGCGCTCGACTGTTGATCCGAGTCATAACACTTTCGAATTTGAAAATGATAACAGGTCATTTCCATCCACCCATTTCTGTTTTTATGTTTGGCGAAAATTCAATATCGAAAGTGAATCAAAACAAAAAATAAAAAAAAAATGAAATAACAGAATAATTTTTTATGGCAATTAAAGATTTGTTTTATATATTTCAAATAGGAGTAAAAACAGAAGATTTAGTATATTTTCAGTTTACGAAAGTCCAGTATTTCCTTAGCGTCCTCAATTTGCCCGCCCATCCCCTATATATGATTAATATCGCATAATAAAAAATGCGGAATTTATTATCGCAGGTTTTTTCCGCGGTGAAAATTTTCCGAACCAGAAGTTTATAGTTGGGTACTGAAATCTAAAGCTTCTCCCTGCAAACCCCGAGAGCTTGGAGAATGCAGATTCTCCTACCACCGCTCATGAATATATGTAAATTCCGAGTGCAGTATTGCGAATAAACATGAAACCGATAAGAAAGTAAGTCATCAGCACTCACCTATATGCACTACTATTATACATACCTATATGCATGTATATAAGTGCGGGAAAGTTTACGGTTTAAAAAAATAAATAAAGTAAAAAAATAAAAAATTAAAAAAGAAAACCGCTCTTATCGTATCACGTATGTGTCATTAACCCATACATACCACATATATGAACTTTGATAAGATAAAGTTAATTTATTTTGATAGAAAAACGCGGGGTGAGTTTATAATTATAATCGTATAATACGGATAAAATGACATACGTATATAATAGGAAATAACGTCGTTATAAATATATAATACGTGTACCTATTTTTACAGTAAAATTTATCCAATAATAATTAAATATATATAAATCTACGATCTGTTAAAATCGAAAATATATATATATATATATATTTTTATTTACAGAAAATGCCTTTTTATGATAGAATTTCTCATATGTAACATGACTGCTGCATCTTGGAGGGGATAGAGGCTAGGTCACTAGGTAATATGATTGTTCGAGTTTCGGATCTTTAGAAACTCCTCTTTGTTCCCGGGGAACGGTCAGGAGGGTAAATCTTGACCGAGGTTCCGGGGAGCAAAAGCTTTGTCATGCTCTCGGACCTCGCAGCCCCGGATCTTACCGCAGCCATATAAGCACCAAATTTTATATGTATAATATACATATATACCCAGAGTCTTACTATATTCAGTGGCAAAAGAGAAATGGAATATGAGTAGGTATAGCAGCAAGACTGTTTATCAACTCGCTGTTACTTAACTCCGCGATTGCATCAGTGCGCAATATTTATTATCTTAATATGCAACTGCATTTATAATTTAAAAAAAAAAAAAAAAATTAAAGATAAAAGAAGGTAAAGCCTTTCTCTCTTTATTTTCATCTCATATTTTTTTTTTTTTTTTTGTGTATCGTTATATTAAAAGGGTTAAAAAAAATTTATGTATCGTGTGCAATGAATGTTAATTACCTGGAACTAATTTTTCAGAATTTTTATCTTTCACACAAAAAACGTTTAGTTTGCATTTACATTTATTAATTAAACTTAACAATTACAACACGTCGTGTAATGTAGCTTCTACCGCACCGTCGATGTAAGCTAGCTCTAATTGTTAAAATTAACGAGATCCCTTGTATATTCACGTCGCCTGCTGTTTCGTCCAAGTATGTTAAATAATGTTCCTCGTTTAAACGGTCTCGTCAAGAATTAGTGCTCAAATTCCTGAACCAATAACCCAACCGTATAGACAGTAAGTATATAAATATGTGTACAATATACAATAATTATGATACGTAGCATGATTTGAAGTAAAAGCGCGATGTATAGGTATCTCACTTTTTGACTTACTATGCAGAAATTACTCTTATATAATATACGTAGGTATAATATAACATGATATAAAATCTGGAAATATAATCACGTGCAATGCAGATATATACATAATGATAAAATAATGAAAATATTTTTCCGCAAGTCATTTCCGGTATTCTGAAATCTCATACATGACCCTGTGATATATAAATAATATTGATACATATAGCGCTTAGGTCCGATAAAACGCAAATAATTCATCTCAATTAATTTTGAAATATTGTACACATTATATAGATATATATATGAGAGTGTGTGTAAACGAATTGAGTACATACTAATAATAATCTGGCTCTGAATCAAGTATTTGTATACACTGATATCGATGTTTTGAGTATCCTGTTAATGTCTTAACAAGGTTGATTCTTTTATGACTGAAATATTCTGGCAATACGAATAAGTTTTGGAAAAAAAAACTAAAAAAAATAATAAATTGTCAACTTAACTTATGAGCTGTGTTAACTTCGGAAAATTGGGTCTATATGTATCCGCGGCATTCCATATCCCAACTTGACAAGGTTTCAGTCTGATCATATTTTTTAAATTTAGTTGAAACTTTTTCAGATGACAGTAGGACCTTTAAATTATTTCTAGTTTTTTTTTTCCAGAAATGTTAATGATTGTTTTTTTTTTTTACATTTTTGAAGCATTAAAATAACATTTCTTGTCGATCTAAAATTTCGATAGTGCTCAAAATAGTCGAAAAATAAGGTTCCATCGTAAAAAAAATCTTAAAATGTACGAAATAAAAAAATAAAATTTTTGTGAATTTTTTTAGAATTTTAAAACTGGTGGAACTATTATATCTATCTAAATTAAAAATGGCCCAGCTAAAACCTGGTCAACTTAACATAAAATGTCCCCGTATATACAACTAAACTGTGCCTGACTACACCCACGAAGATAATTACTTCGCACTATTGAAGGGAAGACCCTTCCCTTAACTTGTATCCTAGGAGATTACCTCCTGAAAATTAACTTCATCTTGCGACAGGTAAATGTAATGCAAATTTTGTGTAACCAAGGAGTTTGTAGGACCGGTCTCTCTTTCTCTATCTCTCTATCTCTCTTGGCAAAAGCTATATACCTCTCTGGCATAACAAATCGGTCTTTGACGAGGGTTTCGTAAATGGTAATCACCATAAGTAATTGCCGATATACATATAGACGTACAAAATCATTTGTCAATCAATCGAGAATCGAATCAAAATAGTAGGTATATAGTATACTTCAAAGTTAATTATTTTCAATAATTTCCAGTTCCTTTTCTTCTACAGTAGACTTTTTCATCACAGTTGTTTCTTTCGTTATGCGTATATCTGTATACCTATAGGTGTATGCACTAATAAGTTCTCTCATCGTATAACTATTAGTCGAATGTGTTATGTACACATATTTGTTTTTCTTCAAAATATCTGTACTTCAAATTCCGGTTATTTCTGTATCGGTATAATTTATGGTCTATAATATTATATATACCGTGAATCAGCGAATAGTGTTTTTATCACGGGTGACTATAATTTCGCGAGTTTTCAGCAACGTTATGTATGTATGTATATCGCACAATTTACCTCGCTAGACGACTGCTAGGTATACCGCGATGGATACTGTATTAGTGGCGAATGAGATTTTTTAATATTTATATTATTTTCGACAGAAACGCTGGTCAACTTCAAAAAGCGGTCTGCACCTAACTGACCAATAAACAAACTCTAAAGTCGCAAAGAATCGTACATTAGATAGAATGAGTTTCTGTAATATATAACGTTACAATAATTTCTTGGAACAGTGTAGACACATCAGCTGAAGAATCAATTTCCAATATAAATAAATATGAATTTTGTAATTTTAGGTGAATTAATTTTATAATTAAATAACGTAAAAATACGGCCTGGCTTTTCTACTTAACGAAATAATATGCCTATTATACATGTAAATAACATTTTTAAACATTTTTGAACACTGATATTATATTATTGTGATAAAATTCCATGTAAAGTATGTAAATATACGCATTCTGAACCATATTATAAGTTTTCATAATTGCATCCGTGAAACCACGGGACGGATGCTGATATCGCTATAATCTCGCGACTTTGCCGTACATACAACCTGAAGATATTATATCGTATCTTTTATTCTATCAACATTAATTAATATAATATCATAAACATTCTGAATGAATTCTCGATAAATATCAAAGACAAAAAATGATTTAAATAAGTTTTGAATAAATTCATTAAAGATGAATATAAATACAATTCTTCGTTGCTGTAACATTTTCATTCTTTTAGCAATAATCGTCAAATTCGTTTAGAATGTTTTATTTATTTATTTATTTTCGTTTTTTTTTTTATGTCCTATTACCATTCCCTGAGTAGAAATAATTATTTGTAAGTAGATGAAAATAGAGTGAATAAAGCTAAGTACGCCCATGATGGTTGAGATATCTGTGAGTAATATTGATTCTAAATATATTGAGCCCGAAAATACAGGGTCGTTATTTCATGACAGATTTACAATCTTTAAATAACCAAACATAACTTGGAAAATAAATCATTTTTTGAAACGAGGTTGCAGCACGCGACATAAACATGAAAATTCTCTATATAATATAATACTATATATACGTATATACATATAACATATATCGCACGCTATATTCATATTATATATTAGAGTTCCTCATACATACACGTCACGCTACATATTATATCTCATCATGCCGAATATTTCTTTATTCCAGCGTGAAATAAACGCGCGTTGATTATAGATTACACGTATGTTAAAAAAAAAAAAAAAAAAAATAAATAAAGGATTAAAATGCACTTAATAACAGCTCCCGCTTTTGCAGCAATATAGTTATATATATATATACCTACATTCTACGTGTTACGTAATATATTTCTTTTATTATTTTTTATTATTTTTTTAAGAAAAGTTTTACCTCCGCTAATGATAGAACTTCTGACGAGTTTCACGGTCGATGTCAAAATGTGCGGACGTCGACTGCCAATCAGTATACGTGACTTGTTTATAAACAATTGACTGTAAAGGTTATTACAAATCTATACATACCTATGTATGTATGTATGTATACCGATAGTATAATAACTATATCCATCGAAATATATAAACTTTGTTTGGCACTTTAAATTTGATATCAAAATATGCAGGTCATTATAGAATACACATAGCTGCAGAATCTAAGAATCCGTAGTACACTTTGTTTATAGAATCTCAGCTGTTCAATTGACCAATCCAATTCAAATTCGTTGTAAATGAACGGTAACCGCGACGTCAAAATAAATATTTGGTTAAAACATAGAGTCGTTGGTGTAAAGTTATGTCCGGCATAATATAAGAAGGATTCATCTCTCTACGAGTTATATTAACATGATAAATTCGCGGTTCCGATTGATCCCCCTACCTCCAAACGCGAAAGATATAGTACATACGTACTTAAAGAATCAACGATTCATGGTTTATCTCAAGTCTTAAAACGCGGTGAATATAGCAAGCGCGAACTGACAAGTCTGCAACGAAACTTTAACATCATTCTCTGATCGGATGTTAATCAATTACAGAGACAATTCCGACGAGATGAATGTCGCTAGTAAACTAGAGTCTACATTCATGCATGCCTGTCTAATTGAAAAATAAATATACCTACAGCTGGTTTCACAGACACACATCATATGGTTTAGGCTCATAACTCACGCAAGTATCGTAATGAATGAGTTTACTGACTACATACAAACAACACCATCGTACGGGCGAAAGACTTTACTACTACTTACTATTATATTGTTATAAGTTAGCTTTTTTTTGTTCGAATGTACACTCTGTTGAACTTGAACAAAGCAAATAAATATCCTTGAAATGAAGACTGAAAATATATAATGTGAAAGTGGAAATTATTATATTACTCCCATTCAATTTTTGTCAGAAAACATAATAAATGAAAATCTATTTTCACCTCAATTTTGAATACACAAAAAGGAAGTGGATTCGGAAAAAATTGACGACCTTTACAGCGCGGTGAAACAATCGAACGACCACGATGGGAATAAAATGAAAGGGAACAAATAAAAAGAAGGGCCAAAATACAGAATAGTTAAAACTTACCTGATCAGAATAATGAACACACGTCGTTCCTCGGTAGGTCGAGTAGCGGTCGAATTGAGTACTGTGATGAAACTCGCGTGTGTTCCAGCTGAGCGTTCATGTTATCATTGCGAAAATTTTCTGAGGTTAACTAAGTAGACAGCATCCGTAGTTCCCCTGCAGTTTTCTTGTTCATTAGATACTTGAGAGTATTATCCTGAATTGTTTTCTCCGATTTGTATCTGGGTCTGTTTCAATGCCCGATAAATTTCGTCACTGTATTCTTCGACGGGGCTTAATGAACATTGAATCGCGCTGATTGAGATTCACCGTCCTTCGTAATTCACTAATATTGTACATAAATACACATACAAGTCGAAACTCGGGATAATATTTTACTACTCGAGTCACAAATCACGCTCTTGTAATGGGCTTCTTCCGTTCTCAGTACGAGAACGGCGAGGATAAAGAAAACAATAAATAAACAAAGTAGGTATAACTGCACGCGCGATCAAGCATCAACGATTAATGTCAACCAATCAACCTCTCGTAGTTGAGGCGATTGTTCATTCGCGCACTTTACATTCATGGATAGATAAACTTGGAATATTTAATGTCAATTCTCAATTCCCAAAGTGATCGCTAGACGCTAATAACTGACGCGGAAACTCCGAACAAGAGTAAAACGCGTACACTGTCAAACGAATTGTCGGCGAGGCCCGTCCTCGCGCGAATGGCTAATCCGGCTGACAGAGACCTGGAACGACCGGAGAAGGGGACCAGCGCGCGCATTCAGCCTGGCCTATCCTCGGAGCGGGAGCGACACGAACTCCATCGGATCTCGGGTCCCTGTCTACTCTACGTTGTAACTTGTAGTCCGGGAGCTACGCTGCTGGTCCATGGAGAGTTTTCTTGATGTTGTAGCTACATATGAGTTGCTTTTGATGTTGTTTTTCCAGTTTCTTAGATAAATTAATAGACCTCATTGCCAGTAATCAGATTAAATTTCATTTCATCTGAACGCATTTTTGTTTCATGCGATATAAGATAAATTGTCTTTGCTATGCACTGAGAAAATAGTTATATTTCTTGAGGAAAGTTATTTCTGTGAAGTTTTCCCAATAATATTTTGCATGAAAATCCCGGAAACTTCAGGAGATAAAAAAAAAAAAATGGTTAGAAAAATCAAGAAAAAGTCAGGGAATTTCCTAATTAGTCAGGGGAAATGAACGAGGAAAAAAAATCTGCCAGATGCAAAAAAATAAAAAACAAATCAATCCTGTCGTCGATGTCTGGCTTAGTTGTATAAAAATTACTTTTCATCGCCATTAATAGTTTATCAACATGTTATTGAATATCGAGTAATTAGTTACTGCTATTGGCACTATTAATTCAAATTTAAGTCAGAAAAAGCTTATAATTTGGTCCGCGGGTAAGTCCGGAAATTTTTTTGACCGTATTATGGCCATCAGGTTACAGTAAGTACATTTTTCAGCTCTGCAATTATCGAAACTCAGTCGTTTTTTCAGGAATGCGTTATCTCTTACCCGCCTACAAACCGAAGAAGTGAGTTTTCTCGCGTATGCATATAACTATATTTGTTAAGAACATTTCAAAACGTAACTATACATCTGAACCGTTCTTCTTTAATTGTTGTCTTTAGTGAGACAGGTTCTGGGGGGTTCGCGTCCGTACACATTTGACTTGATTTATCGTCCAGCTGAATGATTGAAATACATTCTTCTATTTCTAAAGACATATGTAGATAAGCAAATCGCCTAATATTTATATGTACTAAATCTAGAGAGAAAAAATTCATGTTTATACACTAAATCGTCGCGCCTCTTCAGCATGTTATACATTAAACGACCATATAAAGTACTTACAGGAAAACTTCCATCAATTTGCGAGCGTAGAGAGACTATCGTTGCCATTTGCGTATACATATACATAGCCTTTGTTCATTATCGGAGAGTCTATGATCAAGGGATGCTATATCACGTATATTCTCTGAATATTTTCATCTAACGATTATAATGCAAATAGTAGTGCGATACCGAACGCACACGGTATCTGATCCGATTTACATATTTATGCACCGCGAATTTCCAGTTGATTTAAAATATGGGGGATACAAAAAAATTACTTTAGCTTTATCGATTATCTTGAATACTACGCACTTGGATCTACAAAGCCATTTATTAACCATCAACCCTTTGAAGATAAATAAAATCGCGGCCACAAAACTTGAAATTACAGATTGATTTTACAAACAGCGAACGATATTCAGCAGATATAATCGGGGCTGTTGTTATCAATTTTCCATTATGTATACTACGCAACTGTGTTATTTGCAGATTCAAATATACAACATATAGTTTTACTTTTAAGCTATTCAATATTTGGTTGATAGGACATAGCGAAAGTCGAAGAGTAAGAGAAAATAAAAGCACCAACAGTATATGTATACAAATCGATATTAACAATGTCAAATCTTCACATCATTTGATCAGTTGCTCATATAGTTTGTAATGAACTTCAAAATTTTGAAATTGAAATTATTCGAGGATTAAAATTTTATTTTGTTATATTAGGTCGATGCATACCCCGATTGCATCCGATTAATGAGCCATTCAAATCCTGAAGGAACACTGTATAAATACTTTTTTTAAGATGGCCTAATCTTTTTTGAGAAAAAACTTAGATGTAAAATAAGCAACAATCTGTCAGAGACAATTTGACTGTACCATTAATTGACGAATCCTGTAGCTTCCGAAAAAAATTAAGATAAGCTTTATCACATACCATTTCTTTTTTCCACCTATAATTTGAGATAAGTTCAACTGCATTATTTCCTTCCTCCTGCTGGTTGATAAAATAAAACGATATGATGTTAAGCCTTATTTGACACGTATAATGCGTACTATGCGACAAAACTAGTCATAAATACAATAATCAGGTATAAAAATCAAATTGAGCTGAAAAATCATGGAAGAGGACGATAGGTGATAATTAATCTCGAACATGCGTAGTGTAATAAATATGAATAAATGAAAAAACCATGGTATATTCATTCTCTTTATATAGGAAATATAAATTGCTATACATAAACAAAAATTCGAGGTACACTGTATAAAATGTACCCAATAGATTATCAATAGTTATATTAAATGAGCGGAGCAAAATATATATAAATTTTATGTCAATCAATTACAATTAATAATCCTTTCGTTTTTTTTTTTTTTTTTTTTCTTTAATAAATTACATTTTGCACCACTCCGTTAAAAATTACACGAAACATTAAGGTTTAAACATATTTTCGTATTTATCATGTAAATATCATAACGTATTGGTATGATTTTTGGATTAGAACACTGTATATATGTATATACATATGTGTATATATATATATATATATATATATATATATATATATATATGTATATATAAATAAATAAATATATATATATATATATATATATATATATATATATATATATATATATATATATATATATATATATATATATATATATATATATATATATATATATATATATATATATATATATGTATATATATATATAAATATTATTTACACACACCGACGTAACTTAAGTGTATCTCAATATTTCAATATATGTATATCATAAATTGGTAAATTAGTTTTACAATTTTTATAAGTTAGACCAAAAACAAAAAACAAAAAAAAAATTAATATTATAAAATAATTTCTTACAATAAGATGTACACACGTAAGAATTAATGGAGCTAAATTAAGTATAGTTGTACTATACATTGTGTGCTCCATTCACCATTTCGCCCACTACATACTCTGATCAATCAATTTAGGGTAAGAAAATTGCTCCGAGTTTGATGGACGAAATATCATGAGAGATAAAAATCTGTATAAGATACTAGACTTCTCTCAGTAAAATAATAATAACAATAATATTAATAATAATAAAAAATAATGAGTTGATGCACCATCAATTAGCCACAATTTGCAAAGAGCAATTTGGAGCTTTTGACTGAAAAATAACCGACCTGTATATCACACGATATTACAAGTGAGAATCAGCGATTGGCCCGAAACGAATTATAACAATTTGGAAGTTATATTCAAGGCTGATTTCTGGCGCCAGTATACAAAACACATGATCGGAACAACAAATAACATTCAATCTTTATCAGTCTTATGGAGAATATTTGTCCTTTTGACAGAGTGAATAGTGATCCAATTCCCTGTCATACAGACAAATCCATTCAGCAAGCTCAATATAAATTGTGAATTTCGTCCCAATAACCCATGTACAATTTTACCAATCGATTGCTAGTACTACGTGTTATTCTCGACCACTTTTTGATGCTGATTCTTTCTTTTTTTTAACAACAATCTTTGCAGTGATCTAAAAGATATTTGCGATTTCTTAAGCGCAAGGTCCGGGCTGTTCTTCAGACAAAATGCAACTACGTCTACTATTTAAGGCAAATATTTGAAAAGAGTGAAAACCAATCTAATTTACCATGTACAAGTTAGGTGACAAAATATACAGCGACTGGAATCTTGAGAAATCAATTATATCTCTGATCGTTATATTCACAGCAGATACGCTGAATACTTCTGCAGTTGCTTACCAATTATACTTCATCATTATGGGAATAAGATTAAACTGTCGGAACAGTTCCCGAAAATAGGTTTTCTCCAGGTAATGGTCAATGAACTTTCTTTGATCAACAAACTGGTGACATAAAATCAGAGAATATAGATACTAAATTTGCATATGAGTCAAGCATTTCCAGCACCGTAGTTACAATTACTACATACACAGTGGCCTAATACTGTATATACATGGAGCTTGGTATTAAAAAGAGCTCAGGAGTATGATCTGCAACAAACCATACTCTAAAGGTTGCTAACTATCGTCTAGACCCAAGCTCGAGAATTTTTCTATGTATTCTACTATTTCTATTTTTTGATTCGGATTACATTTTTCTTTCACTTTAACAAATTTCTTCCTATCATTTATGCATGCGTTTAACAAATCTATTAAATTACAGTCAGTTAGT
This sequence comes from Macrophya annulata, assembly GCA_963924015.1. Lineage (NCBI taxonomy): Eukaryota > Metazoa > Arthropoda > Insecta > Hymenoptera > Tenthredinidae > Macrophya > Macrophya annulata. The sequence goes on along the minus strand of OZ001258.1, from coordinate 26,699,671 downwards.
TGTGCAACAATTATATCAAAGGCAATCACTGTATCATGATAAAAATTAAAAAATAAAAGTAAACAAGCAAGCCCGAAGCTGCCAATAATTAGACTACTGACAAATTGAACACACTTTGTTGGGCAAGTAATAATTATAAACTTTGATGTAACTTTTTTAGGAATCAGTTGCGTGTTAAATGTGAAAGAAAAATTGTTGTAAGTATACATACATCGATACACCATCATGTACATCTGCATTTATGCTACAAGTTCATGTTACCATCTTAAGTTTCACTAAGTAACAAGATACACAATATGTATAAAGGATTTAAACGCCGCAAAAATTTTTACATTGATTATTTCTTCTTTCCATAGATCCCATTTGTTCTTCTTCTTAACGGTACAGGTAGGTACGTTAATATACGTATATAAAATAAGTGACTAAAGTGCCAAGTGTTGTCGTCGTGCCTTTTGAATGCACCATCCATTATAGAAGGAAAGTTTTAACCCAAAATTGGCAACAGCAAAGTCCAAGCGATTAAATCCTTTATTCACAATTCGAAGTTTCGTGAACCTCTTTATAATATTTATAACATTTATTTCCCAATTACACGGATGAACATTCTATCCTACATAGTTAATATTATGTTTGATGCCGATATCGTCATTATTCTAATAACTATTAATGAGATTTGTTCTGTCTTTTAATTTTTATACACTCGTTCTTTTAAACTTCTTTAAAATCCTCAATTTTCCTCAAACATTCTAAGATATTATTAACTTTCTTAGATGTGTTGTTTTCAACCCACAATTATTATGTACAAATAAATCAATCTGAAATATGTTAACAATATCTATAAACTCTTAAATATTATCAACAAAATACTGAAAATTATATGTACAACGAATAGAATTGTAATCTTATGCCAGCCATATAACTTAGCTCGCTGAACTTACATTTTATTTAATTCGTAAAATTCTTTTCAGAGGTACTTTATTGTACCCGTTATGTCTTGACGATTGAGTCGTAAGGTACAGCTTCTTTCACTAAACTAGTTTTCGTTTTGAACCAATTCTTATGCAGCGCAATACACCTATCAAAATTATACGTTTACTTATAGGAAATGATTGTAAATAATTTTAAACGATGACAATAATAATTAAATTTACTATTTTAAATTCAATACTGTAACTTTCGGTTCGTATTTTTCACTATTCTTTCACATCAATGCTTTTCATTCATTAGTAACTATAATTATTATGTGATAATATGAAAATATTGTTACAGAATGAAAATATATTAGCTCACTGAATAATTCTGTTTAAATTTGGAGTGATTACTTCGAATTCGCCGATGGCATTGTATAAATACCTCAGCTACCAATGTCAATTGGATATTATGATCGACCGTCTAAGATCATGATACTCAATTTAACAAGGTAACCGCGATTTATATAAGGCGCATAATCCTGATATATGTATCAAAGCATAAACATATAAATTGTATAGTATAGGTGGATTGCATGCATGGCCGACGTTATAACATCTTCATATTTTACAATACAGAACTCAGGGCTTGTAATGTTGTAACTTTTACTCAAAACTTTTGAAACATCTCATCCTACTGAACAATCGTTAAAAAAATTTGATTATAGATAAAATATCAGTCTGAAGTCAATTTAGCAGATATTAATGAAAGTTTCATTATGAAACAATGGTCCAGATTAAGTCTTGTGTAGTACTCAGTGATTGATTGAGCCAATTTGTTCCAATTTTCAATGACTAAGAAACAATTTGAGTTCGAAAAATTAATGATCTCGTTTAATTTTAATACATTTTTCTAAAACGATACCATCACTATGAAAACGTAAGTAAAGTCATTGTACCCCATTATCTATGGATACACTGCTAGCTACTCATACATGTAAGTTTGTACATACATAATATAATGCATAATAATAATTTTTTTGAGTTAGAATATTTACTTTGTGTCTGTTATATACGTATAAATGTGTGTGTGTGTGTGTGTGTGTGTATGCGCGTGTGTGTATCCATCAAAAAACTTTGCTTTTAATTTCATCAGTTTACTTGAAAAACAAAAAAATAACGGAAATATGTGTATAATGTATATGTATGCTCTTACTATATCAATATGAATGTACGGTGCCATAATTATAGTTTGTACATAGACTTTTTTTAATTGACATAGACACATTAAGCAAGTGTCTATGTGTACGGTACTTTATGTACCCGTAATGTACATAATGCCCACACTAAAATATTTTAAGCAAGTAATTGTATATCTTTATGATGATTTCAGAACTAAATTTGTGTAATAGGTTTTAAAGTTTTATGCAAATACAATCTATGTACTAAATTAGTTATGAATAATCCAATTAGTATAATTATTTTCCATTGCTTAAAATGTAGGTAAGTAGATTTACAACGAAATTTTATTTTATCTCTGTCAGACCAGTTCTGAATAAATTCAAAAATGCGAGTCTTTTACAATCTCAAAAATACATATGAATAGTAGTTACATTATATCAAGAACTAAACTATAATAAGGGTTTTTTTAATGTGTTGTATATGTTCAGATATTGCACGATAATTTTATGTGAATATAGTTTCGTACTAAGTTGCCAGCTAAAAACTGGATCGTCCTTACTACTGACCAATGGAAGTCTCAATACTATATAATGATTGGAAACTTAATATTACCGGGGAAAATAAGATAAGATAATATAATATATTATATATCGGGTTAAAAATAAATTATTTTGGCAAGATTAATAGTCTGAATATAATCTACAAACAAGATCCATTTCCATAATGACAATTAATGAAATATAGAGGCACAGTCAATAGAAATTATATTGGTAAGGACGAAGGATATGTAACAAGAATTATGCCAGACTTCATCAATTATTAAGAGACATAATAATTATATATATATATATATATATATATATATATATATATATATATATATATATATATATATATATATATATGTATTGTACGAATTTGAAGTACAATTGCCATGTAAGTAAAATCGAATATGAAATTCAAAGTGAAATAAAGTTTAATTGAGATAAATCTAATGATTCTCGATATCGACACAAATTGCTGTGTTTTAACATTATTTATTGTTGGAACTAACGAAATTTGAGAGTTTGTTTCATCTCGCATCTGCATGGCTTGTTTGTAGTAGCAAGTGAGCGTAATGCCACAAACAGTGTAAAATGATAATTTTTAGTTTCCGGCACCTTGCCGCATGTCATTTTGAGTTAAACTATTGTTTAGTATTTTTATTTTTTTTTCAAACTATAAACATATATAATGTCACACAATAATGAATTTACAAATTTTCCATTCAAATTGTAATGTATGATTGGCTTCTATCGATTTGAAATTAATAGAGCATAATAATTGTTAAATTTCATTCAATGAAACTCAATAAGTGCCGTGCGTTTGAGACAGCATTTCATATCCACATTGTTCATCTTCTCTGCGGATAAAAATATTTTCTATTAAAGACGTCCAGTTTGAATAGCTGTAAACTAATTTCAGGCAAGGGAGGACACGTTAAGATAATATAAGCTGATTTCTGTACATAATCATGTCAAATATAGTGGCATTTAATATAGTACAATTGTATTTGGATTAGAAACGAGTTTCTTTACGAATGGTATATAATATCCCATTCCGTGATTGATCAAATTATCAAAATCATTATAACATTGATAAAGCAAATAAAAAAAAATCGTAAGTGAATCATTTGTATCGTGATCAAATTCATTGGTTGAACACTATTTGTTTTGCTTAAAAAGTACATATATCTGAATTAAGATATTTTCATAACATACGTGCAACTTAAATATAGATATTTCAGGTACGGCTATATTAGATTAAACCAAAGTTACTCTTAATAGAAAAAAAGACAAAAAAAAAAAAAAACAATCATCTCAATCATGTTTAAAACAAGAATGAATTCATTGTAATACCTCATTGTTAGTTGCAACATATTCTTTAACGGATCGTTTCTTTCATAGTCAATATACAAAGTTCTCTTTTGAATAGAAACACCAATGATCATTTAATGCATTCAAATTATTTAATGTTGCTAAATATAGGAAATCAGCAAGAGTGATTTCAAATTTACCATTGAAGTCTAATTGAGACATCAATACAAGCTTAGCTTGGCATGTAATCAAATATACAAATGAAAAGGCATGTCACTGAGACGGCTAACAAGAATAAGCTTACAGACATTGATATTCAAAATATACAAATTATTTAGAGCTAGATTTCAAGGCGTTGAACTTGATTTGTGATAACATATTAAACACCCGACAATACCATTGATAAAATCTGTACAAAATCACAATTCATCAAACCGAATAGTGAGACTGTTGATCTGATACATACAAAAAGCTGCTTCTTAGATTCGCCAGTTGATGGCTTTCCGATATCGAGGCTCCACTTCTCGTTTAATTTGTTCGAATTCATCAAAGTCGAAAAGATCTTCAAGTTCGACCTCGTTGTCATCATCATCATCATCGCCATCACTAACTTCTTCTGTCTCCTCCTCCGAAGAATCACTTCCCACATCATTGGTGACTGTAGAAACGTTATCATCTAAACATTTATCTGTTCAGCTATTATTTTAAATTTCATAAATATGCTAAAACATGAATTTCTGACTGTGAACTAATCTTTTGAATTCAATATTGAAACTGAGACATTAATTTCAACAAATAGTAATAACAAAGATAAATTTAAAAAATTCTGTACATAATTGACACAGGATTTCGTTTTTTATCCATGATAATGACTTTAAATTACATATATTTTCGACACATCACCAGTTGAATTGAATGAAATTATGAGTTTGGAATATTTTCAATTATTTTAATGGACTGCATGAAGGTATACTATATGATTCAACTTAATAAGCAAATAATTTATAAAGACTATCACATAGCGAGAATTTTACTACATAGATTTTAGTTGGTTTACCCAAAAGCTTTTAGAATTCAATATCTTTTAAATTTGAATAGATTCTTAGGTCGAACTGATCAATTCATACTTTATATTTTACCGCAATGACTAAAGGATTAACTTGTAGCTTAGCCGATTCATAATTTTGCAAGCTTCAATTGTACGTGATTCCAAATCATTTGAGTAAGCCACCGTTATTGCTAAGAAAACGTTATTGTGTTAGTTAAAAGCAAACGGAAAATAAAAACAATGCTGGTAAATAGGAAAAAAATTCAAACTGTTAATTAAATAAAAAAATAATTTAAGATATTACAATACTTCTTTATTAACAACCATTACAAAATTCATAATATTTTATATCAAATTTCTACAATACTTCCCTATACTACATTGAAATACACTTTCTTCGATAAAATTAACTTTTCTTTCTTAATTTTTGCCTTTTTTCAAATCAATTCTATTTTATACTTTCATATAATTCAAAAACCGTAATCTACAGATTATAGTCTGAGAGAAAATTATTTGATTGAATTATTGTGTGCTTAGAATTTAGTATCGAAATGTAAATTAACATTAATCAATTGATACCCCGAAATTAAAAAAAAAATTAAAATTTTGATATGTTAATAACAGATGTGTTTTTCAGCGCACAGGAAAGCCATTAAAACGCTGACAATATAAAACACACCAATTTAAAAAAATTTAATTTTCATTGTTTTTAGATGCATCATTATAAACAGTAGGTGTTAAAAATGATAAGCCAATGGTAAAGTAGGAATAGGTGTTAATAATCAGGATATAGCGGTAGTGTAAAAAAGTAAGCTTGCTTATATCTAAGCAGAATATAATATTTGTCAGTTATATTTGTAATGAGTGAAAAGCTTCTAAACGCTACAACTAACTTATACGAATCAAACATATACAAAGTAAAATCATTTTCTTTTTTATAGACGATTGACCATTTGGACCATCATAATTCTTGTAGCATGATAATGAGTACGGCCAATATATAAAACGTATTGTGACAAGCTCATTGGATTTATATATTTATTAATAATAAGGAATTATAATAAGAATCTTGTAAACTATGAGTCAAGATTTGATTTTTTCTCTCGGTAAAAAAGAAGAAACAATAAAAAAATTGCAGATAAAAAATTTCTTGTTTTATGATAGCTTGATAAATTATTTCTTTAAAGTATGACCTGACCTGACCTGACCCGACACCCAACACTTGAGAACAATATATCAGCTCAGATTGAAATCGAAATATAAGGGAAAAAATTATATAAATTGGCTTCATATTCAGATCCCTAAGACTTAAATACAAATATTTCATGGTATAGTGCTTAAATTACCTCAAATAGAAGTAAAAGTAATTGTACTGCATACGAACCCTCTAGGAATATACTTCAATTAAATCCTATACATTTTACTTAGTTAGTATTAAATATATTTATCGTAATTCATAAGCAAACGCTGATAAATTGTGTCAAGTATAAATGTCATGGAGATATGTGCAGTGAAATGTTGAAACTGGGAGTTGTGCTTTGATTCCACTAATCGAATTTCATATTTTTTCTCATGACTGATCTACAGTTGAACTACTCACCTTGTAGAACAGACAACTGCTGGGCATCCAGATATGTCATTGTCCCTTCCTTCCGAGGTCACTTCGACCAATAATTTCTCTATGGCTTTTTCACTCTCCGTTGTTTTTATTTCCCCATGATCATTCCGTGAACATATAGATTTGACTATAATAGTTTGACCCATTTCCATCGTTGAACGACTTTCCGTTGAAACAGTTCTTCTCACGATTGCTTCTTTAGTAGTGATTCCAGTAGAAACATCACTGGTTTTCGATGATTCCACATCTTTGATTGTATCCTTAAATTCACCACCATTGTCCATATTGTTGTTGATACTATCCTTTTCTGTGGATACAATAACGTTATCTTTGAGCAATTCGTTGCTGGAATCTGATTCTGGACCAGCGAATGACCATTCTGAATCAATCCCAGACTCAGTACTTTCTTGATACAATGGGCGCTCCGTATTATCGGGAATACTGTCGGCAGACATCGATAAGTTCGTTTCCTCAATCCCAGAGTCATGACTGTTCCTGTGTATACCTTTGGATTTTTCAATAAACAAACTTGTCGGTGACTGTACAGCTTGTTGGGTGTTAGATTTCAGTTGAATTTTACTAAACGACACATTCGCACTGGAGTTTGATTGTTGCGTTTCTATTGATTCGTTTGATTGGTTTAATGTCGAGTCCAGAGATGATGAATGGTCTTCGAGTATCGTGTCAGTAGATATATCTGTCATGTTGAATATAAGCTCATCCCCATCTGATCTGTCAAAGTCTACGGAGCAGTCAACAGATGCAAATGCACTTTCTTCAATTGAGTTTTCTTGATGCCTAGAATTGGTTTTTGCAAGAGCTGGAAATTCTGCTCCTACATAAGCGGATTGGACAGTATCATTTTGAGGACTATCTCCATTTTTCATTGCAATCTGCGAAGTGGAAAACTGATTATGATGACTCATTGCCGGTGGTTCGGCTTTCAATATTATTTCGTTACAGTTTTCCGTTAGTTCGTTATCGTATAACAAGGAGCTGTTTCTAATTTGTACGGCCACATTTTCAATATTGCTAACGCTATCTTTAAAAATAGTTTCTAACACTGGAGTGGATGAATGAAGTTCGTCGTCAATAGTTGTACTCTCAGGATGCAGAATGTTATCCAGGTGGCAAGCATTTGCATTTTTCGTTTCTTCCAAATTATCTGTACGTATAGTGTGTAAAATATCCATACTTTCTAATTGTTCGCTACCCGTAACGCCGTTATTATCATCTATATTATACAGTGCGTCGGAAATTCTATTTTCTAACAAATTTATGTTTCCATACTCCCTTTGGATTTCATCAATTTCACTATTTTTACTATCGTTCTGTCTAGAGTCATCATCTTTACATAGATTTACCTCAAAGCTGTTGTCTAACGTTTCGCTCAATACCGGAGATATATTTTCTGTAGTACGTTCGAACATTGGAGTTATTAAGTTATCAACAATTTCTGTTCTCCCTAAAGTAACTACGTTAACTACGTTCTGTTTATCACATATTATATTACGAGGTGAAGAATTCCTATCACTAGTCAGGTTAATACTGTCTGTCGTGCTGCTATCACATATTATTCTTTCTACTTTTTTCGTATTTACTCTTTCCATACCTCCCGGCTCAACTTCAATTTCACTTATCTCTAAGACCGAATATTCAGGTATATCTTTTAACTTAGGTACACATATAGTCAGTTTGTTGTCCAGCATATTAGCTGATACACTATTTACAATCTCATTAGAGTCTAAAACTGTTGTATTTGGCTCAACAGCTTCATTTAATCTTAAATCGTCACTTTTATTTGTATTCTTTACTTTTGATTGCACAATTTCAGGTAACGGCTGTTCACTTATCCTATGCAAAGTTTCATCTTCGCATTTGCACTGTGGCATTGGCGTTGTATTATCATTAGTATTATTTTCGAATTCTATTGAAGGTATTTCACGTTGCAATCTTTCAGAATTTTCTAAATTCTTACCTAATGTAGATGAGCATGTCACAGAACCGTTTATCGTCACTACATTTTCATTATTTTCTTCAAGCGTAGAAGATGCAAATAGGCTTGTAAGCGCTTGAAGGCTAGAAAGTTGGGGTACACTAGATGATTTAACTGGATCTGTCTTTACTGCAGGTTGTGGAGCGTCGGAAACTGATCGTTGCAAAGGTGGCTGTGGCGAAGATTCTCTACTGCCTCTTCCATCTCTCAAGTATTGTTGAAATTTATCACCCAGTGCCATCACAGTGTTCACGCTACTTTGCAGGGGGTTTTTTAGTTCAAGTTTTTCAGCACTAGCAGAACTGGAAAACAGGCTTGCCGGATGTTGAAATAATCCTAACAGCTTTTCTAAACTAGACGGGGGTTTTTGAAGACATGAATTTTTGCGGGAACGTGTTTGCGATGAGACACCATTATTTGTAGGAAAGTTGTCTTTCTTTTGCTCCACTTGAACTGCGACTTCCTCTTCTTTAAAATTTTTACACGAATTTTGCGTTATAGTCGATCTTTGCCTCTCTCTCTCGAGTGTTTCTTCAGTATTTAAAGGAGCAGTGTCAGGCGGGCCAAAATCAAATTCAATGTCGTTTAACGTATCGTCGTTGACTGTATTTCTTCCCTGAGTTTTATTTTCAACTTTCGGTAACACACATACTTCACTTTCTATTTTACTTGGTGTCGTAAAAACGTTCTTTGAATCGGGATTCTCTTGACTATCATTATTGATAATATCTTTGACGACGCATCGCATCTCTCCCGTCTTTTGAATTTTAACAGTTATCTCGCTTGGAAGCGTCTTACTGTCAGAGCTGGGATTCACACTAGGGCTGACATGCATATCAGGCTTGTTCTTAGTAGCAATCGGGTTACTCGCATTAGTGTTCGGATCTGGTTTAAAGACATCATCCGAATCGTCAGAGTTGGCTTGGTCACTGGAATCGACTTTGAATTGAAAGCCAACAGTGACGTTGGTGTTAGTGGAGGTAATCACAGACTTTGGAGCTGGCTTGGGAGTCGCCAGCTCAACTACCGTCACACGGAATCGAGATGCACCAGTGGCGGGTGGAAAGAAACAAGTTGGAGATGAACTTCGGGAAGGTGGTGTAACGGGAGAAGAAGATGCCGATGAATTCGTAGAGCTTAAAGAGGTTTCCGATACTCTAGAAACCACAAACCGGCCACGAGATGGACTGGGAATAGGACTTGCAACTGGGGAAGGGATTGGACTAGGTGCTGGTGAGCGAAGGCGACCACCACTGGTACGTTTTGGTTCTAGCAACGTTCGCCCATGTCCATCAGGGAAAATTGGGGGAGGAGAACGAGGCAGAGTCTGACAGGTGAGCGAGATCTTACGAGAGCTCACGCTAGACAATCGGTTACGATGTTGTGGGCTTTCTGATTCCTCTGTACTCTCATCAGTTGAGCAAGGCTCTTCATTATGAGTACAATAACCACGGATCTCAGTAACAAGGGCAAGATATTCATCCAGCGTTCCGTCCTAGAGAGAAAATAAAATCGTGTTAACAAAATAAAACGCCTTTTTTTATTATTAATTAATTAACTTACCAATTTTTTTCGTGGTTGATCGTCCAGATCGAGCTGAGTAACGCTTTTATTTTTTTTTAAAGCAAATGCAAGTGCCATCAAACCAGCAATTTGCAAGTGGTTATCTCGTAAATCAATTCTCTATAACATATTCGTAGAAGCCAGATTATTTGATTGATAGAATTTTTGTTCGCTAACAGTACCTACTTTTCACAAGTATCATTTCACGATCTAACAAACCTGTATAACGTGGTTTTCTGCAATTATGTCTGCCAAGGCAACTGCAGCCTCGCATGTAAGGTGGGTAGACTGCATGCCTAATCTGAGAAGCGTTCGATTCTGTTGTAGGGATTCCTTGATTATATGCAGTGTTTCATTGGTGAGCATATTTTGCCCAATATTTAACATTTCCAATGTTTTGCACCGTGCCTGTTCAACAAAATTAACATCAATCATCAGACGTAATTCAAGAAAATGCCTTTTAATCAACGTTCAGAATGTGATTACACAAGTATTAATAAATAACATTTACAAACGTCTATATTTAGGTATGTACTCACGATTGCTCGAGAGAAATGTTGAGAGGAGTTTCTGGTAATGTGATTATTCCATAGTACTAAAATTCCCAATCCTTTACCATCCTTATCATCAATTCGTTGTTCTATCAAGCCATCAGAAATATGGCCCACACCGCTGTCCTGAACGTTGTTATTGCTGATAAAATAATAATAGAATTAATAACAAAATAGAGACAAAGTAATAGCGAATTGATTGAAAGTTTTTCTCTAAAATGGAGTTTCTGTGTTGCTTTTATGAATTTTAATTCATAATTAAAAGAAGACATTCGTTGCTTTTATACTATAAAATAATTGTGAAAAATTTCAAGATCTTTACAACCGATCGTTTCAAATACAATATATCAAACCTGCCATACCTGTGAATTGTC